>OX424498.1:23922718-25204458 GCA_949152395.1 Agrochola litura
TTGTTTTATTTCCGTAAATTTGTTTCTGATACCCTGCGCATTGATGTGCAGGATCTTTATGTGTTTCTTACTGCCTTTAGTAGAGTAGAACATCTCTGAGTTCTTTCATTAGTGTCATGAGTTTTTCCATAGTTTTATCGAATATGGAGACTTTATCTTCCCTAGTTAGTTGCCTGCGTGTCTGAGTGAGTTCACCCTCACTATTCGTTGCCTGTGCGTACGATATGCCCTTTTGAATCGTCGATCTGCGTATTGGAGATCTCGATCTTCTATTTGTTTCTGTTTTTGGTGTTGGTTTAGTTGTCGATGGGATGTTTATGTGTTCCTTTTCTGCTCGTTCAGCCTTTTTCTTTTGTCTCTCTATCGCCTTTCGAGTGAGAGAGCGCGCGCCGGTTTCCGTTGGCTTATATTGGGCTGGTCACTCGTAACTCCCTCTGGTCTGAAGTTGCAGCTAACACGGTTTCTCCTGACTGAGCAGCGTCCTCGATGCTCTCCGTAGATGGTCTCTGCTCTGGCTCTGAAGCAGTCTCAACAACCGAATCTTCATAACCTGGGGAGGCAAACACATACATGTTAGATCTAACATACATCACGTTCATCAATAATTTTATACATGGATGGGCCAAGATGTCACTATGCGCTTTTATACTTTTCAACACGTTACGTTTAATGAAATAAATTAATGAGCGATGCCACACAAGGCCTTATACGCTGCAAATAGGATACTACTCCAATGCCACACAAGGTTTTTCCATAAAATGAATACGACATAATCTCGATGCCACACAAGGCCTTACACGAAAACAACACAGTGCAATGCCTTATGCCGAAGCCATCCAGGTCTAACATGTACATTTACAGCACAAACATATTTGTTTGTTCTTATTCAACTCAATGCCACACAAGGCCTTATAAGAGTTTGATCCAGATCACCCGGATTCCACGTGACGTGTATAAGTAGGCAAGATAGAGAATAAGTACCTAAAGCGCCATAGCAAATATCTAATCATATACATATAGAAAGCTGAAACTTTATGAAAGCAAAATAAAAACTAGTAATCTTACATTCAACATTCATTTGATTTGTCAAATGTTTTTATTGAACCAACCCGAGTGACAGCTTCTTCTGCCACTTGTATAGATAATATTTTTTGTAACTGTGATTACTTACACAAACAAATTGTAAATAAGTTGCCATCAGATCACAGTGGACAAACAATAACATTTTGCTCCTACATACCTTTACAAAAAATTCAAATAAGGTTTAGGCCAATTACATGTAAAAGTTTAGAGAAATTAAATCATTCTTTGGCCAATAAATTATGTGTTCAGAGTTTTAATAATATAGGTGACCCAAATGAGTTCTACGCCGAGTTCTTTTCACTATTAAACACGGAATTTAATGACACTTTTCCACTAAAGACTAAAAGTATTTACACAAAGTTCTTATTTAGTGATTGGGCGACTCCAGGTATTCGTAAAAGCAGGGAAAAACTATTTGAACTTTATGGCTTAAAACAACATATGAATAATACAAGCTTTCATAAGTATGTTGCAAAATATTCAAAAACTTTTAAAAGTGTTTGCAAAATAGCTAAAGCTCTTTATATTAGCAATAAAATAAAATCTGCTGATGATAAAATAAAAACTACCTGGCAAGTAATAAATAATGAAACAGGTAGGAAAAAACAGCGAAATACTGAATTTAATTTAGAGACTGCACATGGCCCCATTAACTCAGATATAGAAGTAGCTCAAGAATTTGAAAACTTTTTTGCTAATATTCCCCTTAAAACTACTGAAGCTTTAAATTCCTCACCCGCGCTTTCTGCTGCTTTACTTAGACAAAATGTGAAGGCATGCCCTTTAGAGTTTAGGTTTCAGCATACAAACCCCCAGGCTGTTATAAAAGCTTTTAAAGATCTTAAAATTAAATCAACAGAAGATCTCTGGGGAATGTCTGTAAAAGTCTGTAGATCTATTATCGAAACCATTGCGCCCTATCTAGCTTACATATTTAACACCAGTGTAGACCAAGGAGTCTTTCCGGATCTCATGAAACACAGTAAAGTAGTTCCATTGTTCAAATCCGGTGATAGTAAAGAACCCAACAATTATAGGCCTGTGTCAATTCTGCCAGTTCTCAGTAAGGTGTTTGAAAAGTTGATGCTCAATCAAATGTTACTTCACTTTAATAAAAATTCCATCTTTCATAAACAACAGTACGGTTTCACCAAAGGGCGTTGTACTACTGACGCCGGTGTCACCCTAATAAAGAACATTTTTAATGCCTGGGAAGAAGCACAAGATGCCATTGGAATCTTTTGCGACCTCTCGAAGGCGTTCGATTGTGTAGACCATGAGACACTTCTGCTGAAACTAGAGCACTATGGGATTAGGAATACAGCTCTTGATTTATTTAGATCATACCTGAAAGATAGAAATGTTAAAGTTCAGGTAAACGGCGTAAACTCATTAGGGTCTGAAATGGCAATGGGCGTTCCTCAAGGTTCGATATTGGGTCCATTCCTCTTTTTAGTTTACATTAATGATTTACCCCAATTACTTCAAAATCAACCGAAGATGGTGTTATTTGCAGATGACACATCATTAATCTTTAAAATAAACCGACGGTCACAAAATCTTGACGACGTGAATAGCTCTATTCTGCAAGTCCAAGATTGGTTTACGGTAAATAATCCGGTACTTAATAAAAAAAAAACCAAATGCATTAGATTTAAATTACCTAATGTTAAAAGTAGCGAATGTGACATCATATTGAATGGAGAAAAACTGGAATTTATTAATCAAACAGTTTTCCTAGGAATCACGCTAGACGAGAAATTACAATGGGGACCTCATATAACATCTCTTGCGGGGCGGTTAAGCTCGGCCGCTTATGCTGTTAGAAAGATAAGACAGTTAACAGATGTGGAAACCGCGCGTTTGGTCTATTTTAGCTACTTTCACAGCATTATGTCGTATGGCATTTTACTGTGGGGTCGGGCTGCTGACATTGAATCCATCTTTATTTTGCAAAAGAGAGCTGTCAGAGCCATTTATAATCTACGTCGCCGCGAATCTCTCAGGGAACTTTTTAAAAGGATTAATATTATGACGGTACCTTGCCAATTCATCTATGAAAATATTATGTTTGTAAGGAAAAATCCACATCTCTTTAATAAAATAAGTGATAGACATAATTTTAATACTAGAAATAAAGATAAACTAGATCAACCATTTTACAGATTATCTAAAGTACATACATCTTTTATGGGGTACTGTGTTAAATGTTACAACAAAATACCTTGTGACATATTGCAATTAAATGAAAGAAAATTTAAAACTCATATCAAAAGTGCACTTTGTAAACAAGCATATTACAAATTAGAGGATTATATCCAGGATAAGAGTGCTTGGAAACATGCTGGTCCTGCTCCATAGGACAATTTAGAATCAAGACAAAATCAAACTGGTTGCTAATTTAATTGTAAAATTGATTATTTTGTGTTTTATGACATTGATTTAACATTCTGTGATTACTTTCTCACACACTGACTTATTAACTACAAAATTTTAGGAAAATCGTCTACTTTTACAATGTTTGTAAATATGTGAGCACCATGTATCTATCACATATTAAATTATCTGTCGTTGCTTCATTTTTAATTCTTTTTACCTATTGTGGTATAGTAATTTTATTCTAGGTGCATCGTCTTCACATATAATTATTTAACTAATGTACGTACCTATACAAACTATTGTAAAACATTTTAAAAGAGTAACGGTGGAGTTTCTTGCCCATTCTTCTCCATACGAAAACTACCTTTTGGAAGGGGCGACTAGAATCATTTTTAATATTTTGTAAATTTCGACGTTCAAAAGTGCCATACATGGGCCTATTTGAAATAAATGATTTGACTTTGACTTTGACTTTGAACAAAGGCTGCACAGGTCTCGGGGGTCCACTCGCCTCGCCACGGTATCATATATTCTGCGGCTGCCTGCGTAGTTTTTCCATAAGAGAGATCTCGACTATTTGGCAGAGCATTTATTATACGATATGGACCCCGGACGCCACTGACAAGTTTATTAGCAGTTTAAGATGATTTAATTACAAAAACCAGATCGTTCACAGCGATAGCTCGAGGTGCCTTCCTACTTCTATTGACACGCGCATCTTGGTTAGCCTGATTTTGAGCCAATAGATCCTCAGTCCTTTGTCGTCTCATTTCACGCCAAGCTTCGCGATTTGGTGTGGAACCGTCTACAGTTATATCTCGGATGAGAGAATTTATAGCAGGGGTAGTCGTGTCACAACCAATAAGCAGATTTAATGCTGAGCATTGAGTACTTTTCTGCTTATTAATGTTCAGTACCAGCTGTAGCCTCCAAAGTACATTGGACCAGGATTCGTATCTATAATTTACATCTATCCTAACCATGTTCAGTACTGTTCGACAATACCGGTCTACTTGGCCATTCTCTTGGTGCATTTCGGGCGTTATAAAATGTATCTGAATAACAAAATTAGCTGCCCATTCGCCAAAGTCGGCACTGTCGAACATTCTGCCCCTATCACAAACTATTAATCGCGGAGTACCAAAAATCGATACCGCGTTAGTAAACGCTTGTTTTAGTTCCGCGTTTTCTTGTTTATACATAAGTTACAAAAAACAATATTTCGTGAAAGCGTCCATTATAATAAGAATGTATGTGTACCCATTCGATTCGGGTAGAGGGCCAAGTGCATTCGCGTACACGGTTTCAAAAGGTATTACAGGTTTCGTCCACGACACAATTGGCTGTAGAGGCACGAGGTACCTTTTTGTGTGTTAGGCAAACAATATAATGACCTATGTATTTCTTGACGAATTGGCGCATGTGAGGAAACCAAAA
The DNA here is from genome assembly GCA_949152395.1 of Agrochola litura. NCBI lineage: Eukaryota > Metazoa > Arthropoda > Insecta > Lepidoptera > Noctuidae > Agrochola > Agrochola litura. The sequence goes on from OX424498.1 coordinate 23,927,618, forward strand.
ATGTTTTCAAGCATTTTTTCAATATTAATGTGTCCGTGTTCGTCATGAAATACATGTAACAAACTTAGCCTAAAACCCTTTGGAACATAACATAACAGTCGTGATTGCTTACCTATCGGGTTGTACTTATAATAAAGTAAATTGTTTTTCTTTACATACCGTGAACTATCTAACTGGCCCTGATCAAGGTTTTCGAGTAAATTAATCGTTTCATCGTCTGCGGCCTGTGCCACTTGAGCCCAGTTAACTGGTTTTTGTACGGCGCAAAGGTTAACTGGATTATGGCTGAGATAGTCAGCATGTGGCATGAACTGACCTTTTCGATACTCGAGGGTAAAATCATAGTCTTGTAGGAACATCCACCAGCGTGCCACCCTAGGCAGGAGATCCTTTTTACGCTGAGTCATCTTTAAGGCGTTGCAAACTCTAATTACTTTAAAATGTTTACCTACAAGGTATTGACGGAAATGTTGCAAGGCCTTAACTACAGCAAGGGTCTCCAACTCTTAGGAGTGGTACCTGGGTTCCGCCCCTACAGTGACCTTACTATAGTATGCTACTGCATGTCTACGTCCGTATTTTCCCGTTTGCATTAATACAGCGCCGTATCCTAACGAACTTGCGTCAGTGTGTACCTCGGTTTGCAAAGATGGATCAAAAATTAACAACGCAGGCTCGCTAATCAAAATCGAGAGGACTTCTTGTTTTGCCCGCTCCTGGTCATTACCCCAATGAAACTTAACATCTTTGCGAGTCAAAGAAGCGATGGGGGCCACTTTAGTAACGTATCCTGGGATATATCTTCGGAAGTAGCCGGCCAGACCGAGAAACTGCCTCACTTGTTTAACGGTTTTAGGAATCGGAGATTTGGCTAGTGCGTCTATTTTTTGTACGCTCGGCCGGACCTGACCTTTACTGATCACCCTCCCAAGATACTCCACTTCAGTGGTAAGGAAGGTGCATTTTCTTAAATTAATAGATAAACTCGCCTTTGTTAAAATCTCCAGAACAGAATCGAGCAAGAACAAGCTGTTCCCTACGGAGTCACTCAATAGCATTACGTCATCGATATACACTAGGACCTTACCTGCATCAATAAGAGATCTCAATGTATCAGATATAATTCGCTGGTAAACTACAGGAGCGTTCGCCAGACCGTAGGGCATCTTGAGATATTCAAAACGCAGTTCGGTGCACAGAATCTTCGTTGATCTTAAATTGAGGGAAGCCTGTCACCATATCCAGCACAGTGAAATAGTTACACTTCCCAAGCCTATCTTTATGATCATCGATCAAAGGAAGAGGGTATCTGTCCTTTACCGTTATGTTATTCAGAGCTCGATAATCAACAACCATTCTATCCGATCCGTATTTCTTTTTTACCAACAAGATCGGACTCGCATAAGAAGACTCTGACTCACGGATTATACCCTTTTCCTATAAGTCACTAACAATTTCACGAACTCACAGTTTTTCGTCATATGATAATTTATAGGGTCGATAATTTACAGGTTCCTCACTAGTAAGCCGAATGTGCATCTCTCCGGTATTTACAGTGGTTGTCGCTTTTCCACTCAGAAAATATTTTGAATACCTATTCAATACAAACGATAAACGCGCTTTTTCATCACCACACAGTTGTGTGTTGATCGAATCAAGTTGCACAGTCGGTTCACAATGTGTCAAGTTATTTACAAGCGAACTATTCCTAATTATTTGCTGTGAATCGCCAGTTCGAATGTATGCGAGGCCTTTCCTATTTAGTACATCTGTACCGATAAGCACTGGCGCACTAAGGTAATCACGGGGCACAACATATAGATCTACCTCTAACGTAACGTCACTAAATTCTATTGACCAAGTTACGAAACAATTGGAACGCATTTCTAGTCTACCTAAACCACGCAATAACTGTACGCTCGAGTTCGTGCGACACGAGTTTAACGAGATTATTTAATATTAAAGAAATACTCGAACCACTATCAATCAGAACATCGGTGGGTACTCCATTGATTTGATTACTGCTGTTATGACATCCCTTTTAGTACGGTCGCACGTTTTTTCGCGACAAAAGTTGATATTAGATTTATTTCGCGTTTCAGAACGTTCTTTTGCAAAACAAGTATCCTCAGTGTGACCTACTTTCTTACAAAATGTACACACAAATTTAGAAACGGATTTGTTAGTAGATTCGGGGGTAGTCGCGGATTTATTTTTATTAATATTACCGTCATTGATCTTATTTCGATTTGAACAGTATTTGCTTTTATGTCCGGTTTGGTTACAATTATAGCAACGTACGCGTACATCTGTATTTATCGTAGGACGCTTACGGAATCGTTCGGTGGAGGAATCAATGGTGCATCGGCTATTGCGTGTCTGAGTATGATTAGGTGCACTTACACTTACACTTCAACGATATGATTTCACATATATTGATAAGAACTCCACTATCGTTTCTGGTGTTAATTTTGCGTTTAAAGTGGCTGCACGTATTTGTGGATCTTTTATGCCGCGCACAATAATGGCACACAATAATTCGTCACCCTAACCCTTTTACAATACGTAAGCGTAATAATGATTTTCGCGCGTAGTCTGCATACGTGGAGTACTTATCAGATTCTTTACACATCACATCAAAAAGAATATTAGCGATGTCAATGCGTGGCGGACAAAGTGATTTGAGCTCTAATTTGAAATTAGACCAAGTACGATTGTTACTGGTCCACTCGCGCAGCCAGGATCGTGCGTCACCCTTTAGAGATGGTCCCACACGGGCTAGGCACTCTTTTTCATCCCATTGGTTTTGCGATCCAGCTCGATCCACTTCGTCACATCACGCATAGGCGTCATGAATGCTAGGATCGAAATCCGACACATAATATTGGTTGGACCTCACCGGGTTTATGGATTTTAGCGCGTCGATGAGACGCTCCGTGATGTCCGGTGAAGCTGTTGTCGATATAGCTGAGCTTCTGGCGTTGCTCGGGGTGCTGGCCACGCTCTCGCCACGTGGCACTCTCGCTGCAAGGGCTGGCGATGGCTCAGCAAGGGCGGGCAACGGTGGCGGCGGCGTGGTAGCATGTGTTTCGGCGCGCTGCTCTAGCGTTGTCAGGCGGTTGAGGATTACTTCCATCGTCGCTGCTAGGTTACCTAAATTAGGCGAAGACGGGCGCTCTCGCGGGGTTGCACGTTTTCTACTCGACATTATGATGGAACCAGAAATGACTTGAAGCGGCTATAAAAGCATTCAATCCCACTTCTGATTTTGGGAATTTAAAACGATTTTTGATAAAAAAATATAATTGACACAATAAAGCGTTATTTAATAACTAACAAAATATTTTAAATAAAAATAAATGACACGATATCCTAAGTCGATGTTCACGAGCGCACGCCTTTCAGCCAAAAGAGAGGGCGCGCTTTTTTTTTTTTTTTTAAAGGGCATCTCGCAATACTGACCACTAAGGTCTTGGCTGCTTAACCGGATTTTCCTGTGGGTGCCATAAGCTTCTACACTTAGAGCCTCCAGCCAGGAGCTTTTTGAACTTATTCTAAATTAAAATTAAGCGAATGCTCGCTAAGGGCACCCCCTGTGGGGTACGAACCTCAGCTTAGGGCATCGCTGATGGGAGGACAGCAAGAAGGGACAGGCTGGATCAAATTTATATTTTCATCATGATTATTATGCGGGGTATTTAAAGCTACGTGCTCAGTTGCAACAACTGCTGGCACCTCGTTTTCGAGCAAGGGTCGGGGGGGAGTTTCATTTACTCGGGGATTCGGTCGCGATCGCAAAGGACCTCGGCGGCGAGGTCGGAATGACGGGAGGCGTCTGTTTTTGTGCACTGTACTGGTGGTCCTATTATGCTCCTGGAGGAGTGTAATGGGGTCATCTGGGTCGGAGAGTACATGCCTTGGGCGGCGGGTCTGACTAATTCGGGATGGGATATAATCGGCTGCCTCGACAACCAGAGGGTTGCGATGTCTGAGAGCGGAGTCAAAGTAACGCTTGGTCATGCGTTTAAGAAACTGGTGAATGGTTGAGATTTTACAGTCGAGATGGAGGATCTCGTTTCTGACGAACCAGGGTGCTCTCGTGGCCTTGCGAAGGAATCGGTTCTGTAGGGTCTGCATCCAATGGATGGAACGGGGTTTGGCGTGGGCAAAGACTGCTCCCGCATTAGTCATGATGGGAAGAGCGCGCGCCGGTTTCCGTTGGCTTATATAGGGCTGGTCACTCGTATCTCCCTCTGGTCTGAAGTTGCAGCTAACACTTCATTAAATTGAATTATAAATTTGTAAAGTGTCACAATTGGTGATACTTTATTCACATTACAATCTAGCCTATTAGCTAATAATTAATTTAATAAAACTTAAACTGCTACCTAACTATAAATTAAGAAATCGTCCAACAACGTATTTCTTATTAACTATAAGTTAAGGGGAAGACACTTGATTCACGTGTGAAGTAAAATAAATAATACCACCCTATTACTGTCCCACTGCTGGGCAAAGGCCTCTTCTCATACAGAGAAGGCACGAGCATTGATCACCACGCGCGCTCAAGACGGGTTGGCGATTTCAGACTTATATTAACCATAAGTCCAGGTTTCCTCACGATTTTTTCCTTCACCGATGTCAGTAATATCCAAGACTAGCTTTTGCCCGCGGCTTCGCCCGCGTGTATGTTGCAAAATATCCCACAGAAACATGCTACCGGAATTCAGAGTATTCTATGTTCTAAGCCAGATTATGGCCTATCCCGTATGCCTTTCATCTAAATACGTTCAGCCGTTACGGTATTAAAAGTAACAGGCAGATGATAAATCTGTACTCAAAATGCAAAATTGAAACCGTTAAAGGATAACTTCATTGTCTGTCACGACCCTTTTTCTCAGAAACGCTTGGAGGCATCAAGTTGAAATAGATATCAAAAACTTAGATATATCTACGGTCCCTTGGAGCTGTAAACAAAATCAAACTTCCAGGTCAATGCAATAAAAAAATACGGCCATTAAATTATACCGCATATTTATATTGACACTCGCAAATAAAACAAAGCCCCATGGTACTTCCCGTTGTCTTAGCAGCATGAAATTTGGTGAGAAAACTTTCATTACCTATATATCACCTCCTTTAGGATTATTTTTGAGACAAAAAGTAGCCTATGTAGCTGTGTAGCTACATAGGCTACTTTTTGTCTCAAAAATAATCCAAGGGGATAAACAGCATCCTAGGCACACGCCTAGGATGCTGTTTATCCCCTTGGCAAATTTGATCGAAATCGAATTCGAATTTGAAATTTGATTGTACCTATGTGTTTAGGTGTGAAAAGTTAACATATAGACAGACATTCTTGTACTCAAACCTCAGTTGGCTCGATATAGTTTTTGTGAAAATTGGCAATTTTTAAGAAATCTGTGAATGCAGATCAACATTTTTCAAAAAGTTAAGGACTGTCTCGTTAGGCCCTTTCCTAATTGGTCGGTACGGTATCGTTTCAGTACCGATTCTGTACCGTTTCGGTACTGCTTATGTTTCCTCACTGGTCGGTAAACCGAAACGATACCGCACGCGTGCACTGCTTTCATTTAGAATTCCAAATTCAAATTAATTCTATTGGTTGGCGAGCCCATGACCAAAATTTTTGCCTCATCGTTTTACGAACAAAATCGTTTAAAATCGATAGATTTGGTTATTTTGAAATTCAAAAATCCTAATTTTAGAAAGTTTCCGCCTTACTTCTGCCCTGATCGCATTATTAAATACAAAAAAAAAAAAATATTTTCAACAGTTCGGTAATAACTGAACTGTTTTATAGCAATCTGTCTGATTTTCAGAATGTAAGTTGAACGATAGGTTTTAGATACCGAAAACACAATTTTCAGAAACCAGTTACGTCACACGTACCAAGGAGACTTTAATTTGAGAAAATTAAAAATGAGGCATAAATAAAACACAGCATCCCGTCTGAAAATCTTGTTTTTATGTGAAGATTGGTCAGTTGATGCGAATGTTGGCAACGTCGCAAATAGCTGTCAAATACTTACCTGTTTTGATTAATTTGACAATATTCTGTATGGAAATATGAAATGTAGCTAATTAGTAGTAGTGTTAGGAGCGTTTTTTGGCTCCGTGAGTCCAAACCCCGCTGCCCATCATGTGTCATTATTTGGCAGCTGTTGTGTCGGCTGCTATGTGGAGGCCGTTATTTGGCGGCCGCTATGTGGCGGCTCTTATATGGCGGCCGTTATTTGGCGGCCGTCATCTAGCGGCCGTTATGTGGCGGCCGTAAAGTAGCGGCCGTAATTTGGCGGCCGTAATGTGGCGGTCGCAATGTGGCAGCCGTTATGTGGCGGCCGTAAAGTGGCGGCCGGAATTTGGCGGCCGTAATGAGGCGGTCGCAATGTGGCGGCCATTGTGTTGCGGCCGTTGTGTTGCGGCCGTTATCTGGCGGCCGTAAAGTGGCGACCGTAATGTGGCGGTCGCAATGTGGCGGCCGTTATGTGGTGGCAGCCATGTGGCGGCAGCCATGTGGTGGCTGTTATCTAGCGGCCGCTACGTGGCGACTATCATGTGGCGGCAGCCATGTGGCGGCCGTTATGTGGCGGCAGCCATGTGGCGGCTGTTATATGGGGGCCGTTATTTGGCAGCCGTTATCTAGCGGCCGCTACGTGGCCACCATCATGTGGCGGCCGCTATGTGGCGACCGCTATGTGGCAGCTGTTATTTGGCGTCCGCTGTGTGGCGGCTGTTATATGGCGGCCGTTATTTGGCGGCCGTTATTTGACGGCCGTTATCTAACGGCCGCTACATGGCGACCATCATGTGGCGACCGTTATGTGGCGGCCGGTATGTGGCGGCCGTTTTATTGCGGCCGTTTTATTGCGGCCGTTATGTAGCGGCAGCCATGTGGCAGCTGTTATATGGGGGCCGTTATTTGGCGGCCGTTATCTAGCGGCCGCTACGTGGCGACCATCATGTGGCGGCCGTTATGTGGCGGCCATCATGTGGCGGCCGTTATGTGGCGGCCGTAATGTGGCGGCCGCTATGTGGCGGCCGCTATGTGGCGGCCGCTATGTGGCGGCCACTATGTGGTGGCCGCTATGTGGCGGCCGCTATGTGGCGGCCGCTATGTAGCAGCCGTTTTGTTGCGGCCGTTATGTGGCGGCTGTTATATGGGGTCGTTATCTAGCGGCCGCTACGTGGTGACCATCATGTGGCGGCCATTATGTGGCGGCCGTTGTGTTGCGGCCGTTATGTGGCGGCGGTTATGTTCTTCTGACTATTCTTTTCAGAATCTGTATTTGATTTTTTCTTTTTTTTGAGTCATTTTGAGATGGGGATTACAGTTTTAGACTGCTAAAACTGTAATCCCCATCTCAAAATCCACCCTATATAATGTTATGATTGACTGCTTAGATCCATAAAGACATAATAAAATCCGAACTATCTGCAATATTCTAACCTTTTGACTAACCTTTTTACAACTTGCGGTAAACGTTAAATTTGCAATATTTTGCTCATCCCCCACATATCAAATAGCAGGATAATAATTTTTGAAAAGTCTATTGTGACGTTTCCATTATTTGACTTATTGATTATTTATTTATACAAATTTTCAAGTTAACCAAGCCACCTCCCCTGTCCTCCCCTGTAAAAATGAATACCCCTTTTCACCCGGTTAGGGGTAGATTTAAAAAATCCCTGAAATACGTTTTTATTTATATTCAATCTTAAGTATAAATACTGAGTTTCGAGTTAATCAGAGTTAATCAAAATTATTCCATACAAACTGATAACCCCAATCCTCCTTTAGGGGGTAGTTTACAAAAACTAAAAATGGCAAAGTTTATAATTTACTTAGATAAATATTCGTGCCAAGTTTCAAGTTTATTAACTCAAGGAATAAGATTTTTCATACAAACGAAATTCTCCCTTTTCACCCCTTTAAAGGTCGAATTTCCAAAAATCCGTTCTTAGCGGACGTCTACTAACTATGAACTACCTCCCTACCAAATTTCATCTTTATACATCAAGCGGTTCTCGAGATTTCGTGATGAATGAGTGAATGAGTGAGTGACCTTTCGCTTTTAGATAAACTCAGAAAGTATGAATTGAAAAAAACTTTTTCCAAAAAAAAACAACTGACTTCCAAAAAACACTACAAAGTGAAAAATAACTTTAATTTCGGAAGTCGGTGTCATACACATACATAAAAAAAAAAAAAAAAAACATACGCGACGAACATATAACCCTCCTCCTTTTTGGAAGTTGGTTAAAAAGTCACATTGATACTTGTCAGGAATTGAACCCACACCCTCGGCCATTAATCGTATTGTTTAGTAATTAAAGTATAATATAATATCACCCTTGTATTCCCCGAAGGTCTAAGCAGAGGTGCATTATAACCATGCGTAGCGTTTCGCGTAGCGCTTATCTGCTACGACGACGTAGCTAAGTAGCAGAGACGTAATGGCGCCCGCTACGTCGTAGTCCCTTATTGCAACATAATAGTTTTAGTTTATGACGGCACGAATGGCGCAGTGGTTAAGCGATTGACTGCTGCGCTGCGTGATTCCCGCACGGAACAAATATTTGTATGACCTACAAGTAATTGTTCCGGGTCTGGCTGTTTGTTTGTGTATGTGAGTTTAAATGTTTGTAAACGCACCCACAATGAAGAAGAAATTCTTAGTGTGGGGCAACGATAAAAAAAAAGAAATATATTATTTATTATTCTTTGTTTAGAATATCTACCTGATATTTAATTTGCGTTTTACGACGCTAAACTTACACAGTTGATTTTAGAAAAAAAATTACAGCTATTAACTTGACGTTGTCCCAGTTCTGAGGCGACGGCCCACCAAAATGGAAAACAAATGAAGATCGAGGAGATTGGTCGAAAAGCCGGCATTGATTTATTGTGACTGTGATATTTGTGATCATTGTGACTTCCCCTTGTAGAGCAGTGATAGTTGATTGATTTGCGCTCGCGCCTCACATACTCAATGGAACGTCGTTTAAAATATTGTTCATTTCCTGATCAGAGACTTATGATTATTTAGAATAGTATCTACTTTCATTAACCTACTTAAATCCTTTCGCCCGCATACCCACGCACAAGAGATAATAAGACCTCTTCTGATAAAGACGAGGTTTCACCTTTATCACAAGAGGGATACGAGGGCAAGATATAGAGGAGACTAGTGATATAACAGCCTCCACTTTACTTTAACACCGGCGCGTGAGAAGCTTCAATAATTTTGAGCGTAGGTATACAAAGTGTAACGTTAAATGCGCAAAACCAGAAAATAGTTTAATCAGAATAACGAACCACTTTTTAATATAGGTCACATTTATCAAAAAATCTTCATTAAAAACGTTGCCGTGTCTATTTATTAACATGCGCAACTCGCCAAAATAGGTAAACAAACACAAATTCTTGTCGACCAGTTTAAATTTTCTCAGACGCGGGATAGTAATAGGTTTTATTTCAATGCAAATACGAATCTTACGAACTAAAACAGCACATAAAACTTTGTTTTTTTTTTTAATTTCTTTCTGAAATAGGTCAACTGAATTAAAAATCTGTTGGAGTGTGTCTGAGGTTTTGCGCATTTAACGTTGCACGTTGTAGATGTCTTCATGTAGACATTTGTGCCACGTTGGTGGCAATGGGCTGACAAAGGTCTATGTCGTCTTGACACCATCCTCGAAACACTTTGTACAGCAAGATTTTTCTTCAATAGACGTACAAGTGCCTTAAGTATTCGTCGATATTGTCGCATATAAAGATGTGTCAAATTCAATTCAAATTATTTCACATAAACCTACAAGGGTATTTATGAAACGCCAGAAGCTAGGTGCACGGTTCCAATTGGTCGTTTCCTATGGAGAAGAGCCGGCAAGAAGCTCCACGGTTACTCTTTTAAAATAAATGGTTTCTACAATGTTTTCAAATTACAGGTATGAGAGGACAGTGTAGGCCTATCAACAAGTACCAGGTACTTAGCAAAATGAAAAATGGTCCACATGTCTACAGCCTACAACGTTGTCACATTCACAAAAAAAAAAAAAAGTTTGTATATAAAAGATAAATAAAATAATGAAAAAACACCGACTTTCGAAATTAAAGTTATTTTTCACTTAGTAGTGTTTTTTTTGGAAGTCGGTTGTTTTTTTTGTAAAAAGTTTTTATTTTTCACTTTTAGTTGTGGTATTTACCCCACACAAATTCGAATACCACTACCTGCTATGTAAATAACAGTGAGAGGAACTTAACATATTATCCACATAATAAGTGGGAAAAAATACGTATTATTGAAGCTAACTCATAAACTACCCAAGCAAAGTTATTAAAATTTATATGGAACCACCTCTGAAGGAATTGGACGAGTTATCGCGTAAAAAAAAAAGTCCTCCTTTTGGAACTCGGTAAAAAATAAGGACCCGTCGTCTCCCGAAGCAGCAAATCAACACAGATTTATGATAATATCTTGCTTTGGTTTATTGTTTTTGGAGATTCTGCTTCGGCTTTATCCATTTAATTACTTTAATAGCTATGGGGATCCATCATACGGATTGAATAAATATTGTATTCAGTTGTTTAAAAATGGACTGCGCGTCATACAGCCTATACCAGGAGTGGCGAATCAATAGCACGCGTGCCATTGGTGGCACGTAACCAAATGATTTGGGCACGACATCATTTCAAGAATTTAGGTAGGTACTTGAGTCATCTAGTTTGCAACAGCAGAAATCGGACTAATTTGATCTTTAATTTAAATAAATTCTAAAATTACTGTATAATAATAAAGGTATTATTGTGATTTGTGAAAGTATTTATATAATATTTTTCCAGGAGTCACTACGTTAATATGGTTTGTTGACACGTCATGGCAACATTCGATATGTATTTGGAAAAAAATTCACGTAGATGTAGAGAAGTTTCCCATTCCTGGCCTATACAGTCCATGGATGGGTGACTGTTTTTGACGTCATTATTGTTAATTAATTGATTCAGGCGTGGCCTTGCGGAAATTCATTATAAAATACAATAGACGTTGATATATTTAGTGACCTATTCCATTTGACTATAGCTGTCTATAGTTATGCGAAATAGGTTACTAAATATAATCAACGTCTATTGTATATCATTATTGTTTACAAGAAGTAATTGAATTTCAAGTAATTTTCGTTTAGTTAAAGCTGTTTTATCGTAAAAATATTTGGTCAGTAATTAAATGGACAAAATCGTTCATGGTGGATTATTAAGGAGAATTTTCCGGCCCCGGAAGGTATATTAGAATTTTCCTATAAATAGGAAATAGCGACTAGTCCGCCCCTACCTAATACATATTAATAAATTTATGGACAAACAAAAGGAATACCATAATAATATACTGTGTTTTTTTTTTCGTTTTGGGTAACGAGAAATGTTATTTTCATAGGATTAACAATTATCAGAATCAACATCCAAGATCATGAGGTTAAGCAGGACTAGTTGAGGTCAGTTTTGGATGGGTGAAGAATGGTGTTAGGGGAGAAAAAAAAAAGAGAATTTATTTTAAAAAAAAAGTGTGGCACTCGGGGACTGCCGCGGTAAAGCTATTGCATAGCATTTGTAATCTCCATACTTCCTATTTGTTAACGCTACACTTGGGATGATGACATAAAACAAAAATTACGTTCCCATGACAACGTCAACGTAAAATCTAAAACGGCGGAGTGGGGGTGTTAGGATTTTTCGTTACGGAATTTCTTGATTCGGTCGCCGCGCTCAAAGCCCGCGATAAAAGCTATGCAATAGCTTAAAAATATGAATAAAAAATTGCAAATAGTGTGTACTTGTCGACGGGTATTAAAACACTGAAACAAACGGACAGAATAATAATAAATAAATAAAACATTATGTCGGAAATACGTTGCTGAGTTGACTAATCAGGACACTAGCGCCTCGTAGCGGCGTTCGACAGAGTGTAAAACAGGAGGAGCTGAGCACAGTTCATCGGTGGCGGTCAAGCAGTGAAGACGTTTAGAAACTGTCACGCATTCCGAATAGTCGTGTCGTGTACCTACAGTGTGTGAATTGCTAGTGTGATTAATTTGATAGTAAATTATAATGTGATTTGAACTGCAAACGGTTTTTCTATTGCGCATTAACCAACACTACCCACACTACGCCCACAGTAGTTAAAATATCGCTGATAATAACAAGAGAGACACCTACCCTCCTCCGTCATTTATATATACTTATACAGGGTGTTAGGCAGACGGTTGACCAAACGAAAATGGCGGATACGTGGGGCTATCTGCTACGTGTTTAGGCCCAATAACAAGACCCAGGCCACACGGTTTCAAAATGTTTTCTTTTTTAATATTCGTAATTCGTCATTTCTCAAACTTCAAACGTCAATAATTTCATTTAAAAATAACAAAACTGGCAACATTTTTATTTGATTTTCAAAATTCATATTTGACGCAGATGATTGCTAGAAAATTAAATACGAGCCCTTAAACTACTAACAAATTAAAAATACATACCGAAAGCCCGACTTTGATCTGCGTTAAAAAAACAACTAAGAGTGATAGAGCAGTTTTAATTCTAAGAAAACATCTTTGGTTCATGCTTGTTCTAACGGTATGCAATATGCACAATTTATTTTAAAACAACTAGAATAATTCGCCTTATTTAACTGCCTGGGCCTTTTTCACGGAACTCTACATTTGTGAAAAGTGAAATTAATTACTTATAAGCAAAAAGTTTTTTAAATGATTGATTCTAAAATTTTTTAGGTGAAAAAGAAATTGCCAGTTCTGTTACATTTAAAAGGAATTATTGACGTTTGAAGTTTGAACAATGACGAAATTAGAACAAAATTAAAAAAAAAAAAAGTACAAAGTCCGTATGGCCTGGGTCTTGTTATTGGGCCTAAACACGTAGTAAACGGCCCTACGGATCCGTCATTTTCGTATGATCAACCGTCCGCCTAACAATAAGCATAATATTTATTAAATAAACATAATAAACTGTATATCTAATTCGATATCCGCATCACGTTTGCGAAATTTCGCTAGCTAATTTCATTTCACCCTTTATAGAAAAGTTTATGTTCGTTGAACTAACATACAATTACCCTTTTTCTTTCCCGGGTGGAGGGTATCTAACTACCTACCTAACCCTCGTATACAGGCACAAAGTGTCACATTTGCAAATTAATCACGTTAGACAAGCGTCTAATTTGTTTAAAATTCGCTTAGGCTTGGGCACATTTGATTACAAGGGTCGCCCGTCCATCGGTCCATTACGCCTGTATGAACAAGACCATATTATATATAATGTCACCCATCGGCATGTGCCCCGCATTTTTCTGAATGTTCATGAAAAATTATCGAAAAATTACTTTAAACGGGGGTCTATCTTGACTTCTTTTTTCAATTTTTCTGTTTTTTTTTCAACATCCTCCATATGATTTCATGAACTTACACGTGTTTTTTTTTAATCACGATTTTCTTTTTTTTTTATTGTTTTCACCTCCGTTTGTTTTTTGCATAGTTTTAATAAAAATGTTAGTTAATCCGATAAAATAACTCATAAGCTTTTAGAAATAATAAACAGAATCCAAATCGAGCCAATAACATCGGAGATATGGCAAACGCTAATCAAAACATAAAACATTGAATAACATGAAAAATATTAAAGATGGACCCCCCTTTTAAAGTTATTTTTCGATAATTTTTCATGAATATTTGGATAAATTTGGGCGGTCACATGCCGATGGGCGACATTGTATTTAATATTGAATTTCATGTTGGCAAAGAAATATAAATGACTGACAAATTATTTTGGTGTTTCATATTATTTTCCTTGTCCTTGAAATATTGTAAATATGTAGTTTTATTAAACAGTTTTAGATTATGATATTGGGGTAGCGACTTTAAGATTCATTTGGGTATTAGTATCTATTTTGAGGTTAAACAATTATATTCGGAATTAAATTAGTTACTTTAGAGTCAGGATGGTTCTTATTACACTATATTATTTCCAGTCTAAACGGTAACGCAAATTTAAACGCCCCCCCTGGGCGTGCCACAAAGCAACGCATTGCAAAATTCTCCTTCAGCACTTTCGTTCATTTTCAAACTGACACTACACACTACTCGCTGGCCGCACCGCACTTTTTTGTTTGAAAAACACAACAAAATAAAAAGTAATTTTAATTTCGGAAGTCGGTGTCTTTGGATCTGTATTTTAGTTTTTTGCCACGACTTCCGATAATTAAGTTATTTTTAACTCTGTAGTGTTTTCATTATTTTTAAAAGACTTCAAAAAAAGGAGGAGGTTCTCAATTGGCCGGGATATTTTTTTTTTTTTTTGTATGTTCCCCGATTGCTCGAAGACGGCTGGACCGATTTGAAAAATATTTTTTTTCTTTGAAAGGGTATACTTTCAAGTTGGTCCCATTGTTATTTGGTCACGATCTGATCATGGGATCTTAGAGAAATCGAGGGAACTCTTCAAATATTAAAGGCACATCTATGGCAATTTGGGTATTTTTGATGAGCAGTTGACTTAAGGATATTGTAACTTAGATAAATTACAAATCAACCCACTAAAAAATTAAAAAAAAAACTTTAAAGTCGGTGTCAAAAAACTAAAATACTGATCCAAAGACACCGACTTCCGAAATTAAAGTTATTTTTCACGTTGTAGTTTGGAAGTCGGTTGTATTTTTTGTAAAAAAAGTTTTTTTTATGTTTTGGTTATGGTATGTAGTACCTACCCCACACCAATTCATTAAACACTACTTGCTATGTAAACAACAGTAACAGGAAGTATTATAACATCATTGTGATACACAATGTGGATTAAATACGTATTAATGAAGCTGACTCAAAGTTAATACAATTTATATGGGAAAACCACGCAAGCTTCCTCTACCAAAAAAAAAAAGAAAATTCAAAATATTTTATTTCACATAAACCTACTTGGCCACTTATGAAACGTCAGAAGCTAGGTGCACAGTTCCAATTGGTCGCTTCCTATGGAGAAGAGCTGGCAAGAAACTCCACGGTTACTCTTTTCAAATTAAATGGTTTCTACCATGTTTCCAAATTACAGTGTTAATAGGGAGGACAGTGTAGGCTTATCATTATCAACAAGTACCAGGTACTTAGTAAAATAGAAAATGGTCCACAAGTCTACAGCCTACAAAGTTCTCACATTCACAAAATCTAAAAGAAAAGAATCTATATAAAAGATAAACAAAATAGTAAAAATAAGGACCTATTTAAACCAAATGACATAATTTCCACTACAGCTGTAACAAATCTAATTTGATTTTTTTTAAAGTAGAATAATTGTAGGTATACAAATGATATAATGTCAAATAATGAAAAGATTTTGTCAATGAAGTATGTAAAAAAAAAAAAAAATAACCATCGTAATTTGGGAGCAAATATTTTTGGGCGTAAATCGGTCTACAATTGACGAAAATATCGATAAATAATAACATAAAAAAAAAACATACACACAAACATATCGCTGTCCCCGGCGAATAAAAGGGTAATCGTAAAAACCAAATTTTCACAAAAAACTGTTTTTTTTTTCCTGTAAGGAAAAAAAAAACAGTTTTTTGTGAAAATCTTATTAATACATCGCGGAATTGTTCAAATATCAAAAGAAAAGTGATTTCTTACATTCATTACACACACCTTAAAATATTGTAACTTCTGAAATAACCATAGGAAATGAATGAAAAAAATTGACAGAGTGTAACGGACCTCTTAATATTAAAAATGCAATAACCTACCAATAACTATCGTAGTAGCACATAACCATTGTATTCGCCGGAGACAGCGATATAACCTCCTCCATTATTGAAGTCGGTTAAAAAGGCGTTGCGCTGCGGCCCGGTGCAGCTGTAATGTGCGCTAGGCTTTAGGCCAACTTACCACAAATCACTGAATGCGTTTAGTGCTAAACATATTTAAAACCACATTCTATCTCAACCGTAGGTACACCTCTGCCAGGCGTGATGTTATGTTATGCGTGTTCTATCTCAAAAAACAGAAAGATGTTTCAAATTCGTTTAGCGTTATTATGTTTGTATTCATTGATTTGTGGTGAAAGTAAGCTTTTTGGGATATTTAATCTTTATTTATTGTTTTAAAATCCATTTAAACCTTTAAGAGTCTATTATACCTCAAATTGTTAAGCGTGATCCTCCGTTACATCGAAAATAATGCAGCATTCATTATGAAATAAATGTAATAATATGTTAAAGTTGAGGATTTAATGTTAGGTACCTACATACAATATTTGAGGAAAACACGATTCCATTATATTTTCTCGAGAGAAAAAAATTACAAAGTTACCTGCAAACAAAATTCAAATTCAAAAGTCATTTATTCAAACTAAGCTGAGAATCAGCACTTTTCAAACGTCAAAATTACATAAGACTGTCCCCCAAAAACGCCCATCCTTCACCACTTTCTAGTGCCTTTAGCTGGGAAGAAGAAGTGGCGCAACAAACTCCCCAGCAACAGTCTGTTCAAGTTAGAAAAAAAAAATGATTCTATACAATAATATGCAAAATAACTTACATTATGCAACACAAAACATAATTTAAATGATAAATTATTGGCCATATGTCAACTAGCACACGCCAATATACTCGTACCAACCAAAAACATCGAGAACTATACTCAAGCAGAATTAAATTAAAATAAAAACTAAACGTAAACAGAACTAAATATCTAAATAAAACTCTCCAGGCATAAAAGGCGTGCCCGCTTACATAAAGCTGTAATTGGAAGTTATAAATGATAAACTAGGACCATCGAGGTAAAATAAATGAACAGTTAATTACTAGTAACAATAACAAAACCATGATCAGCCAGACGACCAGTCACCACAAGCAGCACCCGTTCACGAGCATAACGCAAAGATCAGCCATTACCCCCCTCGCCATATTTGAGGGAAGGAGGCAACCCGACCCCCGACGCTACCGCAAGCAGTGACATCTAAGGGAGCATGACCAACTTGCTGCTGGTTGCTCAGGCAAAAAATAATATGATCAATTGTCGAGGTTGCTAGCTAACCACAAATTGCAATACAACTCATAACAAAAACATTGTAATGAGTAGATTATGTCAACAATAAAATCAAATAAATTGACTCGTAAAAAAATTATTAAAAAAATTGACATTATAATTTCAAATAAAATAAACAATTATATAAACTCATATAAACTGTCAGTAGGTAAGCTAATTCTGGAGACAGAACATAAACATTGTCTTGAGTTAATCACAGCGACCAACTATTCTTATCATTTAAGTAGTCGTTGATACAATAGTATGCCTTTGAACAAAGGTTGGATTTTACTTTAGTTTTAAACGCATTAAAAGGCAAATCTAGTAAAGAAGAGGGTAGCTTGTTATAAAAGGTTATACCAAGCCCAACAAATGAGTAATGAACCTAATGAAGCCAGTGAAAGGGAGCTCGTAGTTTGTCCTTATTTCTAGTGTTAACATTGTGAATATCATTGTTTTTAGTATATATGTAAGTGTATATTTTGCCTAATATATAAGATGTTGGCGAAAATGAATTGTGATGCCACCGTGAGAATACCAATATCTTTAAAAAAATCTCTTAGAGAAACTCTAGCACCTAGCTGGTAAATTGCTCGAACTGCTCGTTTTTGAAGAACAAATATATTTTGAATGTCAGCGGCTTTGCCCCATAGCAGAATACCATAGGACATAACGCTATGAAAATAACTAAAGTAGACTAACCGAGCTGTAAACCGAACAATAAACCGCTAGTATTAAAAAAAAAACACTTTAAATTAGATCATGAAAATTTGCATAAATATAACGCAGATAAGTAATTTTTTTTTCCATTATATACTCCGTAAAAAAAATTTAATTGTTTATTTTGTAAATAGCATATCAAATTCAAATTCAAATCAATCACTTTTACACGTCATTTAAAAAAAGTATTAAAAATATTTAGAAATTACCTACCTAAACTATTGGCGCCTTGGAGCCGCCAGCACGCCACTTAGTCTCACTCTCAGTCCTCAAGCAGTACAGTACAGTTGACAGTTAGTATACATAGTGGTAGAAGCTGAATTAAAATTGCCGGTCCAATAGAAATCTTCCATCGGTTTCCATGTTTGTGGTAATTTTTCCTCTTCTCATGGTGGCATTTTCGAGAATCGTTTGAAAAACGATTTTATCTTAAAATTCAAAGTTCAAGAAAATTGTTTTATAGTAGACTGTCAAAGAAAGCCAAGTTACCCGGTCAGCTCCGGATCTAGAGGGGGAGGGAGGGCAAAACACGTGCCCCGGGTGCCAACTTAAAGGGGCGACAAATTCAACCGTAGCAGACAAGTGCACCACCCAACACACCGCAGCTTTGCAATAAATGAGACGCGCAGCAAATATAATCTTATAATTTTTTTCTTTTTTACAATAGTTTTGCCGCCTCTGTTGGATTGGCGCATTAACGATCGATAAAAAATTATGTATGTTGCTAGCAAAATTTTTATTTGGAGAAAATTTGAATTTTTTGGGCTAATTTAGCATATCCCCTAAAACAGTGGTTCCTAACCTTTTCAATATTGTTACCCCTGTGACCTATTAGGAAAACTGATTTTATCCGAACCTTAAAATGTTATCAATACAAACAAGACAAGCTTATAATTCTTACGTAATTTATAATAAATATAAACGATGATTTAATTAAAAATACTTAGTTAGTGTGATGGTTGGTACCTATTGTTTCTCATTCAAAAGTTTTTTTATGTATGGTTTAGTTTCGCTTAAAGCGCATCTTAAGTCATGTTCCACATTGAAACGGTGCCGGCCGGCCTTTGTTTTCAGTGTAACCAAAGTTGAAAAGGCACTCTCACATCTATAGGTGGTACAAAGGGTACTCATAAGCATTTTTATTAAAGCTCTGTTAGCTATTAACAGTAAATTTGTCTATTAACACCAGCTATGGTCCCACTAGATTAGGTCTTAATTATTAGGTTCTTTGTCACCCTCACAGAATACCTGATTTACCCCCGCGGGGTTAACCCCCAGGTTCGGAACCCAGGCCCTAAAAGATTGGCGGGGAGAGGAGACGGCAGTAATTGCCCCGCCTCAAAAAAATTCTAGATCCGGGCCTGTACCCGGTTGACTGAACTTTCAAGCTTAAAATTAATCTAAATAACATTTAGATCCTTGTTTATTCCCCATTAGTGTAAGTTAAACAGTAAACAAAAGATTGAACAACAATTAATTATAACATGTGGGGAGAGAAGTTACAGGATTTACGGTTAACGCGAGAAACACACAAACCGTAATTTATTAACTTTACACGTTTGTCGGTATTACAAGTAAGACCATCTGTCGCAAGAGGGTGCTATGTAAATATTATAATTTGGGAAGATAAACGCTGCTTACGCAGATTAAAATGTGTTACAGTAATGACTTATGGTACTGAAACGTGGTCGCTCACAATGGGCCTTATCAGAAGGCTACAAGTCACCCAAAGGGCAATGGAGAGGGCTATGCTTGGAGTTTTCCTGCGTGATCGAATCAGAAATGAAGAGATCCGCAGGAGAACCAAGGTAACCGACATAGCCCGAAGAATTGCCAAACTTAAGTGGCAATGGGCAGGGCACATTGCTCGCAGAACGGATGGCCGATGGGGTCGAAAGGTTCTGGAGTGGCGACCACGTATCGGAAGACGTAGCGTTGGAAGGCCTCCCACAAGATGGATCGATGACCTTGTGAAGGCCGCAGGAATCCGCTGGATGCGGAAAGCACAGAATCGGTCGAAGTGGCGGTGCTTGGGGGAGGCCTATGTCCAGCAGTGGACGTCTGTCGGCTGAAATGATGATGATGATGACATTACACGCTATCTTATATTAATATACAGTGAAGGAAGCGACAAAAAACATTGACATGATCTATGTTTTCCTGATCCTGATCTCAAACTCATAGCATTTATTTCAATTAAACCAGTTACAGGCACTTTTGAATTGTCAGGGAGTCTGCAGTCGTCATCGATCCATGACCTTGTGAAGGCCGCAGGAATCCGCTGGATGCGGAAAGCACAAAATCGGTCGAAGTGGCGGTGCTTGGGGGAGGCCTATGTCCAGCAGTGGACGTCTGTCGGCTGAAATGATGATGATGATGACATTACACGCTATCTTATATTAATATACAGTAAAGGAAGCGACAAAAAACATTGACATGATCTATGTTTTCCTGATCCTGATCTCAAACTCATAGCATTTATTTCAATTAAACCAGTTACAGGCACTTTTGAATTGTCAGGGAGTCTGCAGTCAGTCAGAAAGATGAAGCTGGTTGCCCGTTCCAAAGCGTAGTAGGTACCTATGGAGAAGAACGGGCAAGAAACTCCATGACACTACATGGACAATCGAAAACATGAAATAAAAAGTAATGTACACTTCTGAACCACACAGTAAACCGCAACGGTAACAATTATTTGCAACAACAACAATTTTTTTTTTTCCAACTTATGGAATTCACTGCCTCGTTGGCCCAGTGGTCGCAAGCGCTACTGCTGAGCATGAGGTTCTGAGTTCGATTCTCGGGTCGGGCAAAGTGTTATTGCGTTTTCCATTTCTCAGTGGCAGCCCGGAGTTTGATGGATTTGTGCCCGGTTGATGGCAATAAGCTCGCCCCCTATTAAATGGGACTTAAACATAACTGGCGAAATGTTGGTGTACTACCTTACACTTCTGCCTAACCGTTGAGGATTACAGGCGTGATGATATGTGTTGTGTTAAATAAATGCCTTCCGAACCTTAATTAGTAGTCATTCGTTGCCTACACAATGTCATTTGCATAGAAAGTATGGTTTCAGAGTTAGCTACCAACAGAAGAAAAAACTAGCCAAGTGCGTGTCGGACTACGCACAATGAAAGATTCCGTAGTTGGGATGAATTTATTCCAAATACAAACTTAACATTGTAGTTGAAACAAACCAATGCCAAACCTCGATTTTCAATTATATACAACTGTTAAGGCAGCGCATGCAAATAACTCTGTTGTAAGAGCTATTTTTTTCCGCCTGGCTAGACAAAAATTGAGATAGTTCGGCTAATATGCATGATATCTTTATAATTTATAGCCTATAGCACTCACGAATAATGTAACGTTCTTTCTACCAGTGACACAATTTTTTAAATTGGTTCATTACTTCCGGAGATTACCCCCTACATACAAACTTACAAACTTACAAACATACAAACAATGTTACCTCTTTATAATATTATTAGTATTAGTATTAGTATAGATGTCACACGGTAGTTTGAAAAACGTTTTTTTTATTTGCTCCTCTAATGTGATCCCCATATTCAAAATTAATTTATTTACGTTACACGTCCGTGTTTTGGGTCACAGAAATACATATGTGTCCCAAATTTCAACTTATCGGACCATTAGATTCGGAGCTTTAACAGACGGACAGACAGACACACGAGTGGGTAAGGATAAGGGTTCCGTTTTTTCCTGTTGAAGTACAGAACCCTAAAAAACTAAGCAAAGTTATATTTTTTATAAAACATCTGCGAACCATTCTCCTAGTGCTCGCGGCAAGCCTGTCTAACGTGAAACATCGTTATAAGTTAGTTAGTAATTAATAAAATAACAGCTGCTCGAGCATGTGACGCTGCGGCGGGCTCTCGCGTCGCTCTTGGGTAAGCAGAGTTACAAACACAACTGCAATTAGCGCCAACAAGTTATAACTTGAATGTTATTTTGTCGTAGTGATAAAAATGTGGTTTTAAAGTTTTATGTTTCATCATATTTTTGCTAGCAATATTGTATATAACAAGCACGGTTGCGGAATTTTATTATTTCTGTGGCGCTCAAAAATTTTAAGGAATCAGTGCAAGGTATAAAAAGTATGTATATGTCGGATCCGGTCATTAGTATGGACACGAAACGAATCGCAAGCGCGCCATTGGCGACATTAAGTGATTTACCCACACCAAAAAGCGCACTTCTACAGAGTCGTGATGTTTTAAGGCCACGGCGAGGAGGGATTCAGCCTCGGATCGCATCGGAGTCAAGACGTCGCGGAACTGTTCTCGATTCGTGGTGCTCATTTAATATGGTTTAAATTTAATTTGTGATCATTGTGTTAATTTGTGATTTTAATAAACGCCGTCGTACCTGGTGTGTGTAGTATAATTTAGCTAGTGTGATTAATTTGATAGTAAATTATAATGTGATCTGAACTGCAAACGGTGTGTGCGCATTAACCAACACTACCCACAGTACGCCCACAGTAATTAAAATATCGCTGATAATAACGAAAGAGCCATATACCCGTCTCCGACATATAGATCTTTGTAAGTGATTATTCTAAACCTTCACTGATTACGCTGAGTTTTCCTTGAAAAAAAAAATCGTGGGCAAACCTGGATTTAACTTCTGATATCAAATTTCTATCGTTCTTTTTGCCCTAACACAATGTGACCGCTGTTTACTGTTTATATAACATAATTACAAACAGACTGTGGCAAAAATAAATGGACGACATTCTTTCTCACATGTGAATAATTTAGTCAAATGTATGTGTAATTTGGGCTACCGAAACAGAGGACAATGTAGGTACTAAGTAATTCAAGAAATCCTCTCAAAAATCCCGGGTCCCATTATATTCAAATTAGTGCCACATTTTCATAAAATAAATCCAAATCTGCGCTGAATAACTTAGCCCAGACTGGCTGGAAACAGACTTACATTTTATAATTCTAAATAAAACCTCAAAGGATTCAAATTGAATCAGTTTCGTTCCAAAACGCGACGATCTGCGACCAGCCATGTAATCAGGCCTTTTAACCTTTCAGCACTTTGTCACACTGATTGCGATGGAATTACTAAGCTATAGAACTAGTTAGGACTAGATTAAGTTCAAGGCTTTTGTTAATTAGTAAATAGAGATAGTTTATCTATTTACTAATTAACAAAAGCCTAAACTTTGAGACTGATTAACATTGTACGAAAGGTTCTATTGAAATAAATTGGCAACTACCTACCGACCCTGGAACTTAAAAGCGTAATCTTTAATTTGCAAAATCGGCCTATAATGTTCCCATATCTGGGACACAGGTCTCTACTCATCGAGAGGGAGTGGGCTGTAATCTATCACGCAAGCCCAGCGCAGGTTCGCAGATGTCACATGTCATCGAGTTTTTGGTTCTAAGACATGCCGGTTTCCTCACGATGTTTTCCTTCACCGTTTTGAGAGCAGTGGTGATGAAATTATTTACACAAAGTAAAGCGCCCGCCTGGGTTCAAACCCACAACCTACAACTTGTAAGTCGGAGCTGTTACCACTGGGCAAACAGTCACTGCTCTAGTTTTTAATTTGATAAGTGATAATCAGAAAGTTGGTTATAAAAAAAAAGATTTCTGTAGACGTCAATGATATTAATTTTAAAGCTTGACGAGGTTGATGTTTCTTCTGTGAATACCGCTGAGACGAAACTCCGTATTTCAATATTTCCTATGCTGCCAGTAGCCTGTCACATTTTTTTGCAAAAAGAGTGACACTAATTGCGATATAGAAGACAACTCGAAACATTAAAACTGTCAGGTTTTTATGCAGCCAAAATAATGTCAGTTATGATTGGTCCTATGGGGAGGTATTCCTCGAAGCGCTACCGTTTTGAGGCGCACCTACCGAGGCGCACCTTTATTATTCCTCAGAGCGCACCTTTTAGTAGCGCCCCCGATAACAATTAAAAATATTAACTTTTTTCCTCGAAGCGCTCCTATGATTAACTTTCGAATAGAGATAGGATACTAACTGAAACTATCGATAATAAGTAAAACACGTTATTTTATAAAATTTGCAAAAACTCTATACTCCTTGACCATAGATTGGTTTAAAAAAAAAAGTGATCCTGTGTGTGTAAAGTGGACAAAGACAACTGTATCAGTCAGTACCTACGTAATTTAATCTCTGGCGATGCGGCGCGCGCGGCGCGGGAGCACTGCAAACATAAACCGCAGCCCCGCCTCCCCATTGTATCCTAGACAGTCGCGTCACAGGTCGCGTTCACCGAGTTCACACGAATCCAGCCAAGCATTTCCGGAACTTGTTTAATTAAAATTGCATACCACACACACACAAAAATACTTCCTCTTTATAATATTAGTGTAGATGTAGAAGTCATGTCCGATATTAATGCATTTTAAGTACTGATACGTTTTGGTGTTCCTTCGATGTCAAATATTTGTGCTGCCACTTTTATATGCCTTCCACAAATGATCATGCAATCAGATATTATTGCCGAGCTGACTATAGTAATATTACTATATTTATGCTCGGGTGTGTTGATCGGGGTTTTTTTTTAAATTTGCAACTTAATAACTTGTTCAGCGTGTTGGT
Source organism: Agrochola litura (assembly GCA_949152395.1). Classification (NCBI taxonomy): domain Eukaryota; kingdom Metazoa; phylum Arthropoda; class Insecta; order Lepidoptera; family Noctuidae; genus Agrochola; species Agrochola litura. Next base: position 23,952,054 of record OX424498.1, read on the forward strand.
GTTCTCTTGCTCAGCTTCGTGGCTCTTAAAGTCATCACTGCAGCCTGCAGGTGTGCTAGTTTTCGGTAATTTCTTACCATCAACGATTACTTTGATGATACCGTGAGCCCTCCATCTTGTCATGGAGAGTACGATTGTCGCAACCCCGCGCTGGGCACGCCACAATTGCGGCGATAAGACCCCTCTTTGAGGAGTGGCTTGAGAGGCGCCACGGCGTCCTCACCTTCCGCCTGATGCAGGTCCTCACAAGACACGGCTGCTTCGGGAGGTTCCTGTTTAGGATAAGGCGGGAGGAAACACCCGGGTATCACCATTGTGTGGATCGGCCTGAGGACACGGTGGAGCATACAGTGGAGGTCTACCCGGCTTGGGCGGAGCAACGCCGTGTCCTCGTAGAGGCGATCGGCGGCGGTGATCTCTCGCGTCCGGCCCTGGTTCAGGCCATGGTACGGAGCGAGAGGAAATAATAATAAAGGCCGTCACCTCCTTCTGCGAAGCGGTAATGCTCGCGAAGGAGGAGGCGGAACGCGTGAGGGAGAGGCAAATTTCGCGCCCTCACGTCCCTAACCGCCGCAGGAGGAGACGTCTGGGGCGGGAATCGCGAGCCGATTTCCGGCCACCGTAAGCGTGGGCTTGCGGACGGTGAGCAATGGGTAGCTCGCCGTCTGATAAGGACCAAGCCCGGGTCGACGGCGCGTTGTGTTCCACGCGCGCCTCAAAGAGATGTCAGCAGAATTGACGGGGTCCGCTAGGGCCAATGCCTGCCGGGGATTCGAAGAAAACCGATAGGGAAATCGTGGCCCCCGGCAACAGGGCAACCGAAGGAACACGGGTGGGTTTTAGTCAGTAAAAGTCTGACACGCCCTCCCGCTCCACCCAGAGCGGGAGAAGTTAATTGATAATTTCCCACCCAAAAAAAAAAAAAAAACCCTCCATCTTGGATGCGTCCAACGTTCTTTGTAATTTTGTGTTTTATATTTTTATATCTTTAAATCGCTGTTACCACTCACAGGAGTGGCGCCTCTAAACCTTTTATTATCAACGTTAAAACCGTCACCGCTCTTAACATCGTTACTTTTTATTAGTGACACTTTAACGCTTACTTTAACTGTTAAATGTAAAGTAATACTGATTATTTGAAGTCTTTTATAGCCTGGTTAGATGATGGTTCAGTTTTGTGGGTCTTTGACAGATTTTGACGGTATAAAATGTTATTGAAATATGATTTTGGAGGTCATTTCCATTTAGTTAAGGAACAAACTTGAAAGAGCTGAAGAGTCACGGGATATTCAGGGCAAACAAATTAACAGCATATTTTTTTGGCGAAAAGTTCATATTTTGTAGTTTTCATTTCTCGACTGCCTCGTTGGTCTAGTGGTTGTAAGCGCTAATGCTGAACATGAGGTCCTGGGTTCAATTCTCCAGTCGGGCAAAGTGTTATTGGGATTTTCCATCTGGAATTTTTCAGTAGCAGCCCGGAGTCTGAATTTGTACCTGGTTGATGGCAATAGGCTAGCCACCTGTTTCATGGAACTTAAATATAACTGGCGTGAAATATGGGTGTACTATAGGTATACCTCTGCCTAACCCTTTGGGGAATACAGGCGTGATGTTATGAACAATTAACAAAAGATCAAAATAGTGATGATGTCCTATACTATTAAATGAGCAATATTTGTATTTGTAATCCCGTTCTCGAAAACGGCTGTAATGATTTCGAAGAAAGAATATAGGGGTTTACGGGGGCGAAAAATCAATGTCGGTCTCATTTATGGGGAAATGAGTTTTTTCTATTTTCACCCGAGCATAGCTCGGTGGACCAGGCACAAATATCTAATCTAATCTTCTAAACTCAAACCACGAATATAATTATAACAAAAAAAAATGTCTATGACTTCTCGCTACTACCACTGTAAGCCCATACAAGCCCACTGCTGGACAAATCCTTCTCTTATTTGTAGGAAAATTGGAACAAGATTGCAGTTTGCTCCGTCATCTTCAGGCAATTCCAAAGATAAATCCAGAGGGAGTCACTGTAGAATGAAAATTACATGCTTCGTCGATGTATAAAATATCTCTAGGGTCATCGTCTAATATAAATTGGAATTGTAGTCAGTATTTCAAGTTATATTAATGTCTAGATAGTATCTTCAAAGTAGCTTAATTTGATACTTATAAAGTTAAATTGTCTTTACATGTCATTGTCATTGTAAATATGATCTATGTCTTTGGAGACTATACCTTACTATTACTTTACTATTATTACCCAAACGGTTTGATTGAAAGTTAAGTTACACATGCCGCGGTCGTTTCTTGGATGGGTAAACTTTCATTATTTCGCCTAACACAAGCAATCCCTTGCTTAAAAGGTGATCTCCGATAATATGTATGTAAATGTCTTTTGTAATTGAAATAAAGATTTTTTTTTTTTTTTTATTACTTATCGAGGCTCCTCTGTGCCTCGGAAAGCACATTAAGCCTTTGTTCCCGGCTGTCATTTGTAGATCTTTGACAGCCGTTACGGGAAAGTCAGAAGCTCGAAATTCTGACACTGGTTGTCAGATTTTCGGGATTCTGACTAGAGGTCAGATAGGCAGTCGCTCCATGTAAAATACTGGAGTCAGCTGCATCCTGTTGCACTGGAAACCGATGCCAACATAGTTAGGACAAGGCTAGGTAGATTGACCATAATAAAACTATAAAAAAATAAAACTGTTGTTAAAGAATCGTATTTCCAAACGGCCTTGAATTAACCCATGAACTTCGGAACATCTATACCACTAATAATAAAGCTGAAGAGTTTGTTTTTATGTTTGAACGCGCTAATCTCTGAAACTGTCAGTCGGATTTCAAAAATCCTTTTTGCATTTGATAGCCGAATTATTGAGGAATGTTATAAGTAAACATCACGATACAACCCTCAGGACGGATCCTGAGCGTTTTTGCTGACTTTTTTTCTTTTTGGTCGGAACCAAAAAGAAAAAAAGTCAGCAAAAACGCTAAGTGAAACCACAATCTACGCCGGCGGGCGATGCGATGCATAGCAGTGGGCCAGGGGAGCAAACAATTTCACGCGGATGAAGCCGTGGGCAAAAGTAATTAAGAATAACAGCTGTATCGTAGGTAATTAAGAATGAGAATAAATTTATTTAGCAAAGTTTACATTCAAGTGGATTGAATTCCTAGACCTCACACTAGGATTCCCTGTGTTGTGAGATCTAGGCTCCTTCGTTCCGTTAACAATTTTAAATAAAAAGGCAAAACAAAACATTTCTAAAACTTAAAATAGTTATTAAAAAAAAGAGTGTATGCATGGTGCTATGATTTATGTTAGTTTTGTTGGTGTTGTAAGAGTGTTTGTATGTTATAGATATCTATGTTAATGACTGTGAGTTTTTACTTTTAAGCTAGGAAACTTTCTGTCATGTCGTAAGTAGAATCAGTCATGTTCGCCGCCCAAGGCATATCCTAGTACCTAGACCCCGATGACCCCATAACCCTCCTCCAGGAGAGCAATAGGGAAACAAGTACACTGTACAAACAGACGCCTCCCGTCATTCCGACCTCGCCGCCGAGGTCAAATAATACTCTTCCCCGACCCTTGCTCGAAAACGAGGTGCCAGCAGTTGTTGCAGCTGTGCACGTAGCTTTAAATTCCCCGTTTAATAATAATGATCAAAACCTTTTGATCCAGCCCGTCCCATCTTTTGATGTCCTCCCTCCGGATAACGCCCTAAGCCGAGGCTCGAACCCCGCAGGGGATGCCCTTAGCGAGCGTTCATCCTAAGCTTTTTAGCTTAGTTTATGTGTGCCCTGGCGGCTTTGAGTGTAGTAGCTTAAGGCAACCACAGGATTGACCAGTTAAACAGCCATGGTTTCAGGAACCAGTTGTGAGATGCCAATCAGAAAAAAATAATTTAAAAAAAATGTCATGTCGTAGTCCAGTGTAAGAAACCAGTTTGTTACCGTCACTCTGCATTTTTTTTTGTGTTAGTTTTAGTATTTTGTGTAGACTATTGAGTTTCGCGTATATGTGTGGTCCCGTATAACCATAAGACTTTGTGCCGATTGTTTTACTGCATCGAATTTTATCCCAATTTACTCTTTAATTTATTCATTGCAATTAATACTATAATAATTATTTGTCTGCTTGTCCTAAATGAAAATAAAATGAAAACGAACGATACTACACTTTGTAACGGAATTCCATTAAATAAAACTCCATACTATTTACAATTAAATTTTATTTGGCACTGAATCAGTCATTGTAAAATGAACCTTACTATACACTGCTAAGACTCGAAATGGCACTTCGTTGTTTTTAACATTAAAATGCATTGTATAAGGGCACAGTTGCACGTATCACGTTTCTGGTTAATAGTTTTATGTAAATACATTTTATTTGGACGTAAACATTGGGAAAATAATATTAAATTTAAGGACCAATATAAATCAAAATGGTTCAAACTAATATTTGGACCAAATATTCGGGTTTTTAAATAAATAATAAATGGATCTATAAAGACTAATTTACAATATCACATACCATGGACGTACTTTTCATTATAATTTCTTCAGATTTCTATGGTTGTATTCCCAAAAATAAAAGCTAGATTTAGTAATCCTAGCCCCATGATCTTTCTTTTTAGGCACAGGCCAGAATACTTTCCATATCATTTTCATAAATTCAACTTCTTCTTTTTATGTGCACTTCTTTCTGTGGTAAATAAACTTATTTATTTTTTCTTTCCTTTCTTTATCTGGCATCTGTATGGCACGATTTCCATCACCTTCAAATTGAGCTCTAATAAAAAATACACCTTAATTCGTAGGCACAAGATTAGAATTCACTAAGGCACGGTCTCCTCATGGGGGTGTCTTCTCGGGGCTCGGTGGTGGAATGCAACTCCAGGTTGTAACGTCTGTTGTACCAAAGGAGCACCACAATGCAGACCAGGCACAGGATTATGAAGAACACCAGCATGAAGAGGAGGTAGAGCTGGAAAGAACAGATGGTGAGGTTTGAGTACAAGTTACATGGTGATTTTATGTGGTTTTGGTCTCGGGAATGGAAGGGGATTGTGGCTAAGTAATAACAACGTACGCCTGCCGCGGTTGGTCCGTAGATGGGTGACCATCTTTACATACCAAGACCCCTCCGTGCCTCGGACAGCACGTTAACCCGTTGGTCTCGGCTGTCATTTGTAGATCTTTGACAGTCGTTACGGTCGCGAGAAGCCCGAGCCAGTTTTACCAAGGAGTATCGTATCACCCAGTAACTGGGTTGTGGAGGTCAGATAGATAGTCACTGCATGTAAAATACTGGTATTCAGCTGCATACGGTTAGACTGGAAGCCAACCCCAACATCGATCGTCGGGCTTTAGCCCACCAGACATTACACCCGTCTGGTCGGAGGATCCTCTCTTTTCTACGGAGGATGAGAACCTTTACACCCTGTTCCTCATACTTCTATAAAATCAACATTTCCTACTTCATAAAAACTTTATGATAAAATTAATCTAGCATCAACTATGAACATATTAAAAAGGATATTCCAAACGTTGTTCAGCTCTTGGAAAAAAACATTGTTCAATATCGACGCACATGTTTCTGCGAACATTGTAAACTACGTTACCTGAAACAACAAACATGGGATACACTGTTTTTTTTTAATTAACGGGGATCCATCGCCAATCAATCTATTAATGAGTTTGATAGGGATGGTGTCAAAACAAATCGACACAGATTAAACATAAACAAATCTGACTGTAGACCTTGTCCAAATTATAGCCAAAGTAAATAATAGAGAATGTTGCTCGGCTAAATAATAATAGCCACACGGGTCGATCGAAGGTTAAGCTACGCTTGCCGCGGTCAGTTCGTGCATGGGTGACAATCCATTAAATATCGAGACCTCTCCATGCCTCGGAAAGCAAGTCAAGTCAGAAGCCCAAAAGTCTGACAAGCAGTCTTACCAAGTGGTATCGTATTACCCGGTACCTCGGATGTAGAGATCAGATAGGCAGTCACTCCATGTAATATACTGGTATTCATCTGCATCTGGTTAGACTGGAAGCCGACCACAACATATTTGGGAAAAAGCTAAGCCAAATAATGAACCAGGAACTTAAGAAGCAAGCTCTCAAACCTCAACGAAATTTTAAAATAACTCACATCTTAATTTGCAAAGAAAACATATTTACGTAACCTTCCGTTCCTGTAAGCTCCACATGAGCTCAAAAATATTTATGTTTCCCTAAAGTTAATGTTTTTCTTACTCATTTACTTAAGTCAAGTGGGTATGGGAAAGGCTTAACTTTCCATAATACGGAGATTTCGTAATGAAATGAAAACATTGTGTTGGAGACTTTTATTAGTTTTGAGAGGCCTTTTATAATCTGTTGTTTGTTTAGGGACTGTGGTTTATTAAAACTTATGCTTGTGTTGTCCTTTTCGTGAGCTTAGGCACCTGTCCCGGCGCCGCCGCCAATGAGGAAGCGACTAGCTATTATTATTCAAGGCAATGAATGGCACGTAAAATTTAATCGTAGAGGCAACCGGATGGCAAATGGTAATCTGGGTCTTGAAGTGATAACGAACCCCTTCGTACCGTCCGAATGGACGGGGGCGGAGATAAGGGGGATGGGGGCAAACATTTTGTTTAAACATCGCATTCAAAATTTAAGCTCTAATAAATGCATGGAATTTGTGTGTATCGATGCCATCAGATCAGAGAGATTTATGACCAAACAACAAACATCATATCAATGTACCTGATTGCAGATGATGGTACCGAAGGCTAGATGGCAGTCGCTTCACAGAACATGCACTTCTTATCATTAAGGTCGCTAAGTACTGTTTGGACAAAATATGAGTCATTGACACGAGAAGAAGATTTATCGCACATAAACAAAAACTCACAATTTCTACCCGTGCATGGGGGTAGGCATAAAATACAGAACGCCACCTGCAACAATACTGCCTGCTGCGCTGATTTATCATTTAACAAATGAATGACCACGACCACCACCACCACCACCTACGGTGCAAAAACGTCACATGCAAATGATGTAATTTTTCAGGAGAGCCGTTTGAAAATTCGACATCCTATCATAATGTAGTTCTTCTTGACTAAATAAATTAACTGGTAATATTTAAACTACAACTTGGAACTTCATATTATTACTCACCAGGTAAAGGGGTACATTAGCTACTTTTTCTCATACTCAGATTGCATAAGTGACGTTTTAGCACCGTAGCCGCGTAGGTGCGATATATTTGTGTCGTACCAAACGGTGTACCAAGAATTACTATTGTCAAAATCACTGTAACATGCTTCATCGCTACATTTGACGCATCAAAGCTAAACTTCCCTTGCACCCCTATTTCAACAACACAACACTAAACTTGTCACCACATGAATAAAACACTACCCAATATAAAACTACCAATCGACACCACACATCAAATACCCAATGACCTATTTCACTTCGCCGGGTAAACACTGACGTCATCCCACACAAAAACAACCAGGACGCATGCGTTAGCAAAAACAATTGAATTAAAACTGGATTACAGAAAACTAAAATTCGATTACTGATTACCGATTTTTGGCAAGAATGGATAATTAATGGGTATTTTTATTGGTTGGTTAAAAAACCTTACCCCGAAGTAGGCGTATATAGGATACAAATGTGACATGGTGTTCATATAACCACCGATGGGGTACTGAGCTATGGGGGACGGCAATCTGCCAAGTGTTTACGCAACTCACCCCTAGAAATTAACATCGATTGTATTTTTCTCGACAAACTTTTTTATTTTCCCAACTCTATCAAAGTAGGAAGAAAGTTACATGATTGTGATTGAGGTTAAGCGGCGGAGAATGAGGTCAAGAACTGGATGGGATGTTGGAGACATTGTTTTCATTACGTCAATGTCTAGAGATGGCTCTATTATGTTTGATTTCTTTTATCTTACGAAGATAATATTTGGAATTCTTTTGTTTATTTACTGGGTTAATGTTATTAAGATTATGCTGTGTGCTTAATTAAGCGATGAGAGTGATATTCTTTTGTACGTAACTATCTCGTAGTGACCCAGATACTAACGGACTAATTTCTGAGACACAATGATGCGGGTTCAAAGTCCACGTCTTAGGAATGTCAGTTTATTGCTTCATAATATCCGCTTTTTTATTTTTATTTATAATTAAGGAAACTTGTTTTTAAAATGTTCAAATATCACCAATACAGTGAGCACACGTGGGTACTTTCTGAGTTCATCTTGGAGATTACTGACATCGGTGAAGGAAAAAACCGTGACGAAACCTGGGGGCCTACCACCAGCTCTTTAGCAGTATTATTATAATCTTACTTTGACTTTTCGTACCATGACGTCCATAAAATAAGCTTATTGTAATGTTGAAACAATCTTATTTTCTTAGCGATTTTGGTGACGTCACCTCTAAAAGTTCATTCAATTCGTACCACGGCGTGACTTTTGACAACTAGCAATATTGTTTTAATGTCAAATTTTGCAATCTTAAAAAAGTTCCTCGGACTCGACGGAAATATTATTGTTTTGCAATTTATATTAAGAAAAAACATTTTCATGTCATGTAAAGTTAGTAAAATGTATTTATTTACGTAAACTTGCCGAATTAATTGTGTATCTATAGATTTTAGTACATGTGTAATTAATTTCTTGTTTGATGGCGAATGCATATGAAACATTTAAGTTTTTGGAAGCGGATAACGCAGAAAAATAAAAATTCCCAGAGTACCTCTAGCTGCCGCCCGGAAACCCGACTGCAAACTTAATAACAAAACACTAATCACTGAGTCTGACCACAATATATTGTTTCGAACTATCTTCGTCAAAACATTACACACTTCTTTGTTTTAAAACTTTCCCTTGATTCCATGTCGACTTTGTAGCCAGTTAGATCATAAATTAATTAGCAAATATGTTAAAATAAGTTCAACCTCGTAGTAGTTATCCACTTGTAAACAAAAATATCGCTACATCGAGGCTGTGTTCAGAGTTACGCTGCAATTGATTAGAGCGTGCTAACACCCATACCGAATTAGTGTCAGCGCGATAACAACGTGCTGTGAATCGTCATACATGACGTCATAGCATGCGCCATCTTGCGATAACGCTGACCATGCCCTATATTAATATCACCGTGACCGCTGTCAAAATGACAGTTGTGCTGTTTTGTTTTGAGTTGCACCATATCTTTAAACTAACGTGGCATTTTAGAAATTGTGCTTCTAGCTACAGTCGTCACCTAATCAAAGAAGAAGAAATTTGTTGTTTATACTCAAAGAAATACTGTAATCCAACCATCTTGTGCAAGCATATCTAAATCGGTACGCAAAATATTGATGTGAGCGATTAAGGCGTAACTCCGAATGCAGCCCGAGTTTCAAATTTCGTTCTGTTCCGATTTATATCATGTAACAGCTTAGCCGTAGCTTATTTTTAATTTTTTCAATTGTTTTTCTTATTTTTGAAAGCCAAATCTTTTAATATTTGTGTCAATTTCATGGAAATTACTCATAAAAATTAGATTCTAATGCAAAGTAATATTTTAAGTAAAAGAAAATAATATTTTGCTTCAAGACCAATACTCCGTAGTAGCGATTCGGACCATCGTGTGAAAGGGACAGCGCTATACAGTTCACATAGCGTTGTTTCTTTTCTACTATAGCAGGCAATAGACAAATCTTACAAATAGTTCGTTTTTTCCCAGCACTAGGCAGGAATAAAACATTCTTGAACGATGAAGGTCGTGGTACGAATATGAGTTATGTTATTGTAAGCTTGAAACAAAACTCTCCTCAAATAAGATTGTTTCGTAAAAGATTGTGGTCGGCCCCCTGAACTTATCTAAATATATAATAAAATCGTAGCGAAGTCAAAACTGTAAATAGAATGTTTTTGAAAAAAAGTTATTGCTGCGAGGCCCACACCTCGCAGCAATAACTTTTTATTGCAATTGCTTCTAATCCCAAAAATATAGTTTTTTGAATTTTTGTCTGTTTGTCTGTATGTATGTTCCAGCATGACGTAAATTCTACTGCATACATATTTCCTATACGTCTGGTCAAACTGTAGGGTATAAACTATCACGCTATTTGCTATGGGGGATGAGCAATATTACATTGAGCAGTATTTTTCTCCGCAAATTGTAAAAGGACGTGCCAAAAGTTTGGGATATTGTTGTATGTGGGGGTAGGGTTTAGATAGTTACCGATTTAACTTTTTAAATGATTATCATCACGCTATACTTTTATGGAACTAAACAGTCAATCATGAAATATATAGGAATGGCTATTTTAGTTTACTTTCAACAAAGCAAATAACTAAGCGGATGGAGATTGCTTTTCAATCCTGGGATAGTAAGTTCGATTCCCATCTATTGTTTTTTTTTTTTACTCTTTTTACATTTTGTACTACGATTTTATTTTTTATTATGTATATAATAGTTCGTAGTGTAATAAGAAGCTACCCTTGCTCTAAAATACTAATTTAATACCGAATATAATTATTGAACCTCAAAATAGATACTAATCCCCAAATGAATCTTAAAGTCGTTACCCCAATATCATAATTTAAAACTGTTTAATAAAACTACATATTTACAATATTTCAGGGATAAGGAAAATAATATGAAACACCAAGATATTTTGTCAGTCATTTATATTTCTTTGCCAACATCAAATTCAATATTCTACACCATACCATCACATCTCCTATTCCCCACATAATATCACAATTCAATTTACCTCAACTTACAGTAGATCTCCAACCAATCCTATGCCAATCTATCTTTTTACCGACACAGCCACTAAGCACGTCTTACCGTCACGAGCGCCTGACCCAGAAGACAGTTGTTTTCGCCATTTTGACATATCAAATCTTTCGGTGCTGCCAGTACAATATCAAACAATTATGTATTATAAATTGAAACCTAACAGTAGAATGTATTAATTCACAAAAAAAGGAAAACTTCGTAATCTATGGGAAACTGCTACGTCACAAGTACTTTACAGTCACAAAACATTCAAGGTTATGTTCTGATCATTTTAGAGCTACTCGTAAAGATTATAAGAATAAAAGGATTTTTCACATATTTTTGTGCTAAGAAATCCAAAAGTCATTTATTCAAACTAAGCTGAGAATCAGCACTTTTCGAACGTCAAAATTACATAAGACAGTCCACCAAAACGCCCACCCTTCACCACTTCCTAGTGCCTTTAGCTGGGAAGAAGAAGTGGCGCAACAAACTTCCCAGCAGCACAGCTTTCTAAGTTAGAAAAAAAAAATACTTTAAAAAGCATATTGTAAAGTACTTCAATATCACAAAAACAAATATGCATGAAATACTGAATACTTATACGCATGTTTATTAATCTTTTGGTATCAAGGAGGAATTAAGCTAAAAAAAATTGAAAAAAGCCGTTAAACGTTGCCTCTCGCCTTTTAAAGTTTGTTTAAACTATTTCACGAAGTCCTGTTAGTTATAGCAATTTAAACCTTATGTTAATCGTGATAACGGCGACAAGACAGGACTTCGTGAAATAAATTAACTGTACCACCACCACTAATTTACTATGTGTTTATATAATACATAGGTCTCAGCTTTGCGTAAGATTCTCCATTGAGACGACGCACGTGAAAAGAGTAGGTACCTACCTGGAAAGACTTGGGGGAGGCATTTACCAGCACGAAAAAACTAGCTTAGTTTTAGACTTTACACATAGATTTTGACAGCAGATTTGTCCTAGCAATTTTAAAATCTGTGTGTGGATCTTCTGGAATCGCTGCCATATTGCTTTCTGGTGACAAAATAGCGCACGCCATGTTTAAGATTCCCATCGATTTAGAGTAGTAAGAGTAACAAGGGACGCGTGCTTAGGGACTACGCTTCATCCTTATGGGATGAATGCATTATGGCAAATAAGAATGCAGTGAAAGCTGTAAACAGAACCCTGCAGGACAACCGCAGGAACCAAGACATGATGGGTCGTGTCACATTTCTGTTTGACAATGTGATCGCTTCGTTGAAAAGGTCGACTCTATGGTCGAGATTTCATAGACTGTGTTTGACCATCAACATGCGAGCTCGGCTTGGCGAGAATTCACATGCTCGAGAATTCTCCGATGTTCTTTTTAAAATTGGCGAAGGCACTCTACCAGAGAAGGGCGGCCAGGTGGCCCTACCAGAGAATCTTGGTAGAGTAGTTCCCACTTTAGAAGATCTAATTAGATCTAATTCTTGGCCGTGTTCCCATTTTAACGCCAAAAATGATCAATCTGCAGCGATCAACCACAGTATTCTCTCGCAAATTGAATGGAGAGAAGTGATATACACCTCCATTGTGGAGGAAGATGATGCCATATATTACCCCGTAGAATTTTTGAATTCGCTGATGGCAAGTGGACTTCCGGCGCACATCATCCAGCTGAAAATCGGTGTCCCGATTATGCTCCTTCGGAACTTAACTCCGCCGAAGATGTGTAACTGAACCTGGCTCAAAGTCGTGTCTTTGCAGAGAAACGTCATCGAGGTGGAAATTCTTACAGGTTGTGGCGTTGGCGAAACAGTGTTTATACCGCGTATTCCACTAATTCCCTACAATTACCAGTTTAAGAGCGTGCAGTTCCCTGTGAGCGTATGCTTTGCGATAATTATCAACAAGTCACAGGGACCGACACTGAAGGCTGAAGTCTGCGGGTGTTGACCTCAGGACAAGCTGCTTCTCACACGGACAACTGTACGTCGCTTGCTCCCGAGTCACCAGTCCTGACTCTCTGTAAATTTTGGCTGCTGAGAATAAAACTACAAACGTAGTATACAGGAAAGTTTTATAAAAATGTGGCTGTTACTGTAGTATATTGTGGTGTACGACTTCCACGCGAAGGAAGTCGCGGGCAGAAGATAGTGTATAAATAAAAGTAAATGAAAGTTATCTAGTTTTTTCGTTCAGAGAAAATGGCCAGCCATTTACTTTGAAGAAAAATACTAACATAGACTAGACAAACGAGACAGATTTTTTATATAAATGTTTGGCTATTATTTTAACATGTTGTGGTGTCTTACGACTTCAACGCGAACGAAGTCGCGGGCAGAAGCTAGTATTTAATATAAGTCTGAATTTGGCAATCTATCTTGAGCATGTGGTGATCAATGCTCATGCCTTCTCTGTATAAGAAGTGGCCTTTGTTCTGCAATGGGACAATAATAGACTATGGTATTATTATATTATAAACGTTGGTATCAATGGTTGCCCTTTATCTGAATGAGAAGAAGTCTTTATTCTGCAGTGCACTGCATCATATAGCCTAGCCTTTTCCTTACTATGTTGGAGTCGGCTTCCAGTCTAACCAGATGCAGTGTTACATGTAGCTAGCCTAGGAACAGTGGCGGCCCAGTGGTAGCAGCCGTGACTTACGAGTTGTATGTCGTGGGTTCAAACCCGAGCAGGCACTTTACTTTGTGTAAAATGAATTCATCACTCTCAAAACAGTAATGGAAAACTTCGTGAGGAAATCGGCATGTTCCAGAAGCAACAAAATCGAAGACGTGACATCCATCAACGCGCACTGGGCCTGCGTGGTGGATTACGGCCCACTCCCTCTCACAGAAAGAGTGGGAGCGCTAAATCTTGGCAATGGGAACATTATAGGCTGATTTATGTTATTGTACATGGAGCGACTGCCTATCTGTTCTCCACAACCCAGTTACTGGGTAACACGATACTCCTTGGTAAGACCAGTTTGAGTCAGTTTAAGGCCAGTAATAATAATTACACTTCAAGCTTCTTAGGTACAAAATAGGATAAACAAGAAAAATCTTGTGTAGCGAAATAAACTACATGTTTTATTCGGACCTGGTTTATGTTATGCAAATTGAACAATAATTCTCGAGTTGTGAGTAATGTGAGGAAAATAAGGCTAATACATAAATGTCTAGATAAGTTCAAGTTTAAATAGACTGTGGAAAATATTTGTGGTGCAATATTTACGCGATTAAAATGTGAGGGACATAAGATTTTTTTCTTCTTCAGAGTTTCCTCCATCACTATGGAGCCAACTTTGACATGAAAATTAACAGCTTTTTAACCGAAAAAAAAAAAGGAGGAGGTTCTGAAGTCGACACGTATATATATATATTTTTTTTTTGTATGACCACTCATAACTTTTTACTGGGTAGTCCGATTTGAACGATTCTTGTTTTATTGGGGAGGGTATACCTTGAAGTTGGTCCCATGTAAAATTAAAATCTAAAATCCACCCCAAAGTGAAAAAAAATTGGGGTTGATTTTTCACCTACCGTATTTTCCGTATTTTCAACTGTGTATCGATTCTGTTGTAATTTCGCACACATAATATATGTAGTTAAGATGACACAATCACATAATAAAGATTTGGAGTTGATCTAATGGTGATTGTGGTATAGTAATCTTATTCCAGGTGCATCGTCTTCACATATAATTAACGTATTTATACAAAATATTGTAAAACATTTAAAAAGAGTAACGGTGGAGTTTCTTGCCCATTCTTCTCCATACGAAAACGACCTTTTGGAAGGGGCGACTAGATTCAATTCTATTATTTGTAAATTTTGATGTTCAAAAGTGTCCCTTTGTGCCTAATTGAAATAAATTATTTGACTTTGACTTTGATGGAGACGGAAGCCAGTCGCGAGAGCTCCTCAGCATTTAACAGCAGCTACATCGTGTTTGGGCTTATTTCATTCAACTTGATGAGAACTTCAGACCTAGCTGGGTATAACTATCATTGAGGGTCTGACAATGAAGACGAAAGGCTGGTGGCAAAATTTCTTACTTGAGGATAACAATAAAATAATGAGAACTCTAAAGCGAAAAATACCTTTAGTGTAACTAAGTTCCTAAACTAATTTGGGTAACAAATTTTGAGGCGGCGCCAAACACGCATTCAATGAAGATCCATCAAGCTACCATTTTACGCTTTAAGTAATTAATTTGTTTGTTTGGCACCAACTTTTCCTAAACTTGTTAGGTATATTCAAGTCAAAGTCAAAAGTTGAAATCAAATCATTTATTTCAATTAAGCAAATAAAAGGCCCTTTGAACGTCAAAATTTACAAGATAATAGAATTGATTCTAGTCACCCCTTCCAAAAAGTAGTTTTCGTATGGAAAAGAATGGGCAAGAAACGCCACCGTTACTCTTTTAAAATGTTTTACAATAGTTTGTATAGGTACGTACATTAGTTAAATAATTATATGTGAAGACGATGCACCTAGAATAAAATTGCTATACCACAATAGGTAAAAAGAATTAAAAATGAAGCAACGATAGATAATTTTAATTATGTGATAGATACATGGTGCTCACATATTTACAAACATTGTAAAAGTAGACGATTTTCCTAAAATTTTATAGTTAATAAGTCAGTGCGTGAGAAAGTAATCACAGAATGTAAAATCAATGTCATAAAACATATAGATTCCCTATTAAATTGGGAAAAGGAGCTCACCGCCATTGATTCCTCAATATCGTCAGCTTGTTACGCGCTAAGAAGCCTCAGGGACGATATTAATCTCAAGCAACTTAAATCTGTATATTATGCATTAGTAGAATCCAGATTACGATATAGCATTATGTTCTGGGGGAGCAGTTACGGGTATAATTGCCAAAGAGCATTCATTCTACAAAAACGTGCATTAAGAACGATTGTCAGAATCCCACAACAAGAGTCATGTAACGAATATTTTAAAAAATTAGGTGTTTTAACAGTGCCAAGTTTTAAATATATTTTAGTACTACTCAGCCACTTTGCGAAAGACATACACGAGCACGAATCACAGGAAGAACGTGAACTTAGAGAGAAAACTAGAAGAAACGTTATAAAAAATAAAATAGCGCCGAAACTTAATATTGCTGAACATTGCTCTAAATACCAAGCAGTAGAATTATTTAATAAGTTGCCTACTGACTTACGATCATTGATTTACAAAGGTACACTATTCAAAGCCAAACTTAAAGCATTCCTGTTGAATAAATGTTTATATTCTATATCTGAATTGGTGACAAATGATAATGAATAGTTTTATATTTAGTAATTTACCTTTTTGACATTAAATATACATTCAAGACATTGTTCGATTTTTTGCATTTTAGAGAATAGATTTATACGAATTTGACATGATAATATTTACAATAATTTATATAATTACTATTACAATCTATTGACATATTAATTTATCATATAAGTTATTGATTTTATTTTTAGTGAAATTTACTGTTTGATATTCATAATTTATAATTCATTGTTTTTAGCTGTAAAATATTAATTAATGTACTACAAAATTCAAACACAATGCGAATTGTTATATGAATAAATAAATAAATAATAAAACACAAAATAATAAATTTTACAGTTAAATTAGCAACCAGTTTGATTTTGTCTTGATTCTAAATTGCCCTATGGAGCAGGACCAGCATGTTTTCAAGCACTCTTATCTTGGATATAATCCTCTTACTTGTAATATGCTTGTTTACAAAGTGTACTTTTAATATGAATTTTAAATTTTCTTTCATTTAATTGCAATATGTCACAAGGTATTTTGTTGTAACATTTAACACAGTACCCCATAAAAGATGTATGTACTTTAGATAATATGAAAAATGGTTGATCTAGTTTATCTTTATTTCTAGTATTAAAATTATGTAACATAACATCATAACATCACGCCTTGTTTCCCCGAAGCCCAACCCTTTGGGGAAACAAGGCAAGAGGTGTCCCTGTAGCAGGTACACCCGTACCTGCTGCAGGGCCTGCTACACCTCTGCCCAACCCTGCCCAAATGTGGGTACATTTCGCCAGTTATGTTTAAGTCCCATGTAATAGGGGGCGACCCTATTGCCATCAACCGGGCACAAATCCAGACTCCGAGCTGCCAATGAGAAAAAAAAATTATGTCTATCACTTATTTTATTAAAAAGATTTGGATTTTTCCTAACATCCATAATATTTTCATAAATGAATTGGCAAGGTACCGTCCATAGATATATTTTATATTTCTATGGTACCGTCATACACATTTTGTTACTGCAAAACATGTTGTAACTTCATTGATTTTATTTAATAACAGTGCGCACGAGTTAAATTTAGTCCAGTAACCTAGACTTTTTTTGTAAAGTTCTAGATCGGTTAATAGTTGCAGCACGAATATTCTCAAAATTCCGCGCCACCGATGCCGCGGGTGTTAAATTAGTGTTAGCTAATTTCGTTATAAGTCCAATTTTTTGTAAAATAGCTACTCAAAGTTAATTACTCGTATATTTGTAAAGTCTCAGTTTCCATATGCTAGGTTTATGAGTAAGTCCAAGTTAATTTGAATACATTACTTAGATGCCTGGAGCTCTGCCTTTGCTTCAGTTACCTACTTTACAAAAGTTACATTCTAATTTTTAGGGTTCCGTATCCGAAGGGTGCTAACCTAGATTTGTAGACCATTTTCTATTTTGTTACCTGGTTCTACCTGGTTCTTGTTGACAGGCCTACACTGTCCTCTCATACCTATTAACTCTGTAATTTGAAATAGATTATAGCCATTATTATTTTTAAAAGATTAGCCGCGGAGTTTCTTGCCATAGGAAACGACCAATTGGAACCATGCACCTAGCTTCTGACGATTCATTCGTCAGAAGCTCAAAGCATCAAAATATTTTATTTCATATAAAGATTGGAAATAAAATATTTTTGATTTTGATTGGAACCCTATTACTAAGCCTCCACTGTCCGTCTGTCTGTCAACGGGCTGTATCTCATGAACCGTAATGGGTAGACACTTGAAATTTTCACAGATTGTGTATTCCCAATACAATTTTTTTTTTTTCTAATTTGATCGGACAGCTGTGCTGCTGGGGAGTTTGTTGCGCCACTTCTTCTTCCCAGCGAAAGGCACTAGGAAGTGGTGAAGGGTGGACGTTTTGGGGGACTGTCTTATGTAATTTTGACGTTCGAAAAGTGCTGATTCTCAGCCTAGTTTGAATAAATGAATTTTGAATTTTAAAAAACGTGTTTTTTTGGCGTTTTTTTGCTCGATCTTAATACGGTACGGAACCCTATGTATGAAAGTCAGACTCACACTTGGCCGTTTTTTCTAACACTACTTTGGGATTCGCTCGCTCGTTGCGTTCTTTAGCATGTTTTCTTTTAATTTTTTCATGAGAGCTGCTCAGACATTTTCTGTGTTTCACACTGAGAGTATGTTCTGATAGTTGTTCATGCATATTGTAACTTGCTGTTTCTGGAGGAAAAACTCGCTACTCAAAGAAAAAATATCTTGGTGACTTTACTTCACAAAATATGCGAATGCAAAGTTAAACAATACTTTTTATTTAGAAAATAAAGTAGAATCATCATCATCATCATTAGCCTATAAATGTTCCCACTGCTGGGACACAGGCCTCCTCTCTGTGAGAGGGAGCGGGCCGTAATCCGCCACGCGGGCCCAGTGCGGGTTGGTAGATGTCAAATGTCTTCGAATTTTTGGTTCTAGGACAAAACCAAAGAAAATAAAGTAGAATACAAAAATGTAAATAGATAAAAACCAATTAACCTAAGCTTTTGTTTTATAATGAAAAGTCGAGCCCAAAATGGCAGCCATCGTAAATCACGCGACAAACCGATATTTACGAGTTTACGGGACACGCACTATTTTCTCTATTTTGTATTCTTTTATTCATAAGTAGGTATATGGGCACATGAAATAGTGCCACCTTTGGATCTAGGCTGGCAGGTTTTATGTTCTAGATTGGCAAACAGAAGTGTGAGAGTTCTTTTACAGAGCCTGTACTCCGGGGATACCTCTACTATCACCATATTATTTATTACTGTTGCCACGCAGCAATGTTGTATTCTGATTTGAAGATTTAAGCTAGGCTTTCTCAGAAATCGGTTGCCGCAATTTACCGTCGAATAACGTCATTGAAATGTTCTTTATGAAAGTCAGTTGGTGTGTTTTCTAGAGAGTTTTCTGTCACCGTCAAGTCAAACCCCGATGCCATCATTTTCATACCAGCCACGGTTGTCGTAGGAAACCCAAGCCTCAGTGAGGTTTTGGCGTCATGACCGGCACATAAGATCTGGGAAATTTATCTGAGATGTCTCTGATATTAATTGCAGATATGTCTAGTCAGTGGGGACCAAGTGGTCACTACTGACCAACGATGATGCGGACTTCCGCATCAGGAGCATTGACTTAGTTGTCGGTACTTTTAAGTACTGACGTAGATATAAAGCGCGGATTAAATAAATATTTTATTTGTGTTTGTTAACATTTTACTTATATATATTTTATTGATTTTGACTGCCTCGTTGGTCTAGTGGTCGCAAGCGCTACTGCTGAGCATGAGGTCCTGGGTTCGATTCCCGGGTCGGACAAAATGTTATTGGGTTTTTCTATCTGAAATTTCTCAGTAGCAGCTCGGAGTCTGGATTTGTGCCCGGTTGATGGCAATAGGCTCGCCCCCTATTACGTGGGACTTAAACATAACTGGCGAAATGTGGGTGTACCTGCTACAGGGACACCTCTGCCCAACCCTTCGGGGAAACAAGGCGTGATGTTATGTTTATATTTTATTGATTTTGTATTTCTTTATGTATTTCTGTATCTGCCCGTGACATCACAGCGGACTCTATCAGAATATTAGTGCTGCGACACTTATTTTTACATGTCGCAGCATCATGCTGAGATAGGAGCATTTTTTGGCTTCGTACAGGACCTTTAGTTTATTATTTTCTTTTACATATTTAAATATTTTTAATACTTTTACCATTGCGTGTTTAGTTTAGTTTGTGGTCTGCTTGTGCGAGTCACAATAAAAACTATTGATTACTTTCTTTATAATAATCCGTGCCAGACAATGTTAAAAATAGTCACCCATCCATCAACTCGCCTTGACTAGCGCTGTCTAATCTAGCAGCTATCCGATTTTTCCAAAAATTGTATCTATATCATTAGGTATACCTCCAAGACCTAGTTATTTGTCATAGACACACGGCAGTGACAGTTCGCCACTACGTCTGAAGGGGTCGTAAATTCCAATTTGAGACGTCGAGATATTTATGAGCGTTCTGGTAAATGTTCAATTTTTCTTATTTCTTGTTTCCACCGCACCTGACCTTGTTACTCTGGATAACATTTGTTATCGTCGAAGATATTATGGACCTGAATCTTGATTCTTAATAGTGACTTCTCAGATGTCACTGACCAGCGTAGTAATTGTGTAACACACATAAAATGACAATGAAACTTTCATTGCGATATTTACGTTGTTGACTAGACGAGTTTATAAAACCCATGAAGCAATAGATTAGCGATATCCTTCAAAACTCTCGGATTGTGATTGAAGGTGTGTTACGCAATTAAGGTGCTGCTGAGCATGGTTTCCTAATTTCATTGCCACGTTATGCTTTTCACTGTCAGTCAGATTGCCGATCGCAGTTTTTCTTAAGTTTGAAGACCTTTTTTATGGTACATAGAAATCAAAAGTGAGGTATTCCACTCAGAGCACTGATTTCAACAGCACTTGTCCGAACCGCACCTGAGCACTTCCACTAAACAAAATTTTGATAAGTGCGGTTTGGTGGAACAGCTTATTAATATTATGTTCAGTCCCCGAACGCCACCTGCATGTGGTGATGGGACGTATGTATGTACACGTTAGTTAGCACGTGCTTTTCTTTAGACATTAATTTTAATTTGACGGTTGTGCGACAGTGACAGAAATAAAGGCTCGCGCAGACAATCGCGACGCGACTGTATTGGAATATTTTTTATGAAAACTTCACGGAAATTGTTCTACCAGAATCGCGTCACGCCTGTCCCCGCAGGAGCCATCATGCATAGCTAAAGCACGTACATGCTATGTAATGTTAACTAATGTCGGCCTTAGGAATTTTAATGAGTTCATCTCAGGATCTACGAGTTCGGTGCTTTTCAAAGTGGCATTTCCATACTTTCCTTTGCTGTTCGTAGTTGTAATAAATGTATGAAAAAAGCCCTGTAATGAAATCATTTGTAGATGTCTAAATAATAATGCCTAGTGATTGACCGAAGCCTATGACAATGGAAAAAATATTGTGACCAGTTAGTATGTAATAAAATTAATAACTTCAGAAATAATTTTATTTTTATTTTCCCTAGAATTTTTCACTAAGAGTTACATTTTTTTTTACCCGACTGCCCCAGAATATTGTTAGGTAATGTTTTTCGAGAGTATGTATGTATGTCTATTTCTTTGGCACGCTCTGTAGCTTAAATGCCTTCATGGATTTTAACATGTAAGGTGTTGTTAGATTCGCCATAGGCTATATACTCGTAATATTTATATATTGCATCTGCAAATACAAAAAAGAGAGGGGTAGGTTTAAAAAAAAAACTACATTATTGGTATCAAATAAAAGCTAGTAATGAGTCAATATATATTATTTAATAAAACTAAAAAGGTTAAAATAAAAAAAAAGGTAAAAGAACAAAAAACTCGACTGCAAAAACTTATAACTGAAAAGAGAAAAACAAGCATTATAAATGTATAGGATTTTGGTATTGCAGGCGGGACAAACAAAAGTTTCACCAACATTTTAGGTTATTGGTTTGCCCCGGCAGCAATACCAAAATCCTATAGATTATAATGCTGATAACTTTTTTGTTTTTTAAATAATTTTTAAACTTTTGGTTTAGCTATTTCTCATAAGATAAGGGGTTACCGTAACTTGTAATAGAGGTGAACATAACAGTGACTCCGGGATTATCTATAAATAAAATAATAATAAAACACTTTTCGTCTCTGCCTGCGTGACCGAGCTGTTCTTTTAAATTATGCAAAAGGTTTTCATGCGGGTATAACCATCACTTATTTAGAGAATTGATTCCGATAGGTTAGGTAATATGTAAAATACGTTTATTTATTAAAGAGGATAAGATAAGATAAGATATTTATAAGTACAAAACTCGGTGACATAAAAAATATAATTAGCAACAGCCATATTTAACCAAAAGGCATGCAAAAGTACAGTACCGACCAAAAGTCCATAAGCAATCTCACAAAGCAATAGACTGACGCTTCGGTTTGACTTACGACCTTCTTCTATAAGTTGTTACAATACTGTAGACACGCACATTACACACACACACTCACTTTGTCTGCAACCAATGACTAGTTCGATAATCATCATTCGTTTTTAGTTTCATTCGTCTTGTTCACATAAATATTAAAGTTTAGCAGGCAGACCACAAAAAACTAAGTAAATTATTTCGATTTCTGTGGGGTAGATGCAGTTTGTTACAAGTATTCAATTAATAGAACTTTGTTGGTTCGTGCCGTGATAATATTGGTGACGAGCATTTAGCGCAGTGTTGTGGTTATTATTATCAAAAAGCAGGCATAAAATATATTGAAGAGATCAGATCAGATCAGAGAATATTATTGCGCTGCGTAAAAGTGAAGTGAATATCTAATAAAACCGGACTAAGTGTGAGTGTTATCATTTATATATTTCATATTTTACTAAACATAAATCTTAATCAAGGGTATTGTTGATAGAACAGAGGTATTGTTGAGACAGAAGATGCCTTTAAAGTTTTAAATTCATTGTGAGGTTTAATTCGATTAGTGAATAATAAATAATTAGGTATTATGAGTAATAAAAACAATGTTTTTCTTTGTTCTAGAGAAATACTGTGACGGTTAAGAGATATGAGGAAGGGGCTTATTATCGAGTAGCAGCGACGTCAAATGGTGAATGAAACAAATGGTTTCATACCAACGAGATATTTTGCTGAATTATTAAAAACACGTCATTATGAACCGTTCGCCGTGCACTCTGAAGGCTTGCATCACTGAAGACCAGCTAGAAAACTGTTTTTGACCTTAAAATATTGACCGTACCAACTTAATAAACAACAGATTCGTTATTGCATGAATTTATGGTAACGAATTTTTTAAGCACGTTTCAATAGGGTGTTTGTCGTATTTCTTGCAGATAAACCGAAATTGTTTAATATTATTTTAGTAATAGTATTATTTTAAGATTAAAATTTGAGGTTTAGTTTCAATCTTCTTTTCGTAAAGAAAATGCATACTTAAGCTATAACCTCAATACCAACCAATATTTACTAAAGCCAAATAAAGTTTAAAATAATTAATATGAACAACTGCCTTTAACCTTAAAATCAACAATTTTGTCAGTAGATTTTTTTACATTTTAAGTAGTCTAATATTCTTATTTATTGCTTAATTACTTAGACCATGATCAAAGCTTTATATTTATGGTGCAAAAAAATCCATTTAAAATTTAAAACATTTCAAAATTTAAATATGTCAAAATAATACAAATTGCTTCTAAGTTTCTAGACATCTATTTCACATATTATTCAGGTGAAGTAATGATTAATAATTGTAGCAGTTTGATAACTATACTTAAGTAAAATAAACATAACGAATAAATATTATTTATTTTTTATTATAACATATCACGCATTTTTTAATTTAAACCCTTTAATGCAATAACAACATTAATAAATAGGCAGGATATTTAAAAATATTATTATTGCAAACAAAAATAATAATATTTGCAAAAACAGCGCTGTGATTTATCTTGAATCTAAGACCAACGCTTAACGCCTTCTGCTATCTGCACATATAATTTACTTTCGAATTTTAGCAATGCGATACACTGGCCAAGGTCACGCGTCCGAGTATGATGCGTGCTAACAAAAGTTATGGAAATATAAGTGCGGCGCCCGCGAACCGTGACGATACGATAGTGTGTAGAGCAAAACTGCGTTCTCTGTGGTGTGTGTACGGCACTCACACCACAGACGTCTGACTGTTTACACATACAAATGTACGGACTATACCGCGTGTTCACAGCAATACGACTCTTAGCGTGCTCATGCACTTTTGAGCGCTTACTGTACATTACAGATGTTAAGTAACATAATAAATAATTATAAACTATGTTAATATGAAAATTGATTAACTATAATTACAATTTAATTATGAAGTACTTCAATTGTAATTTATACTGTACACAATTCTTCTGCAGTCAACTTACTTCGTATTGGAATTAAATAAAAATTAAATTGAATAAAAGTTAAATTAAATTAAATAAAAATTAAATTGAATAAAAGTTAAATTAAATTAAATAAAAATTAAATGTCATATTTTTCCAATTTCCAATCATTATAAAAGGTAATCAAGAAATTCCTTTCTCCGTTAAAAATTCCAACACAATTACGCTTCGTCTACTAAAAAATATCGAAGTTTTTTTTTTAAATAACGTTAAGTTTAAGTCTTTTCAGCTCCTCGGTAATTTATTATAAATGACTGGCGCCATGTAGACACTCTTGCGCATTAAAGTTGTTCTCGCACTAGGGAGACAGCTTACTATTATCGCGCCTATTTCGTGGAAATGACTCAGCTATGCGGTCAAAACAATTAGGGTTCATTTTTACAAACACTGCCATTTCTAAAATATATATGCATGGTAAAGTTAATATTTTATTCTGTTTAAATTTAAATTAAAAAGGATAAAAATATATACACTGGATAAACTTCTTAAACTAAATTAACTATTATCAAACTATTAGAATAAAAATATGATAACCTAACCTAACTAAAACTACAACCGAAATAAAATATGGCGTCAAAAATTCCTCCGCATCGCTGTCGACTGGTAATGTACTCAAAAGACGTTTTATGGCAATGCTGGCGTTAATACTTTCATTTATTAAAGAAATCTCGAGATTTTTTAGTACATTATTAACTGATTGGGCGACAGAAACTAACCATACCTTATCATTTATTCTCAAACTATTCTTCCTACATGTATGTAACTGCTTGAGCACAATTTGTTAGCTAGATTTACAATAATAATAGAATAGAATAGAATAATATTTATTTGCTTAAAAACATGGTATAAAAATAACAAGAGCATACATATTTTTGCTTAACAGTCATAAGCGTGCAAATTTTCACAAGCATAATTTACCTAACATTTATTTTCAAAGAAGTCTTTGACACTATAAAAACTATGACTACACAACCATTCATGCAATTTATTTTTGAATAATCTCATATTTAATGTCTTGAGATTACTTGGTATCTTATTATATATACGTACACACATAGATATACAACTTTTATTAAATTTAGCTAGTCTCGGAAGGATATCCAGTACAAGCCTGTGGGGTCTCGTCGGTTACGAGGATATAAATCATTTGCAGTACTAAATAATTCCCAATATAAAATTTTGTAATGTGTCTATTGTAAAGAGCCCAAAAAGATAGGTACTCTAAACGTCAACGAATTATAGCGTTGCTAAATTGGAGAGTTCAACTGTGACGTAGCGTGACAACTGAAGTGACAGGTATTATGTTTAGTCGGTTACTTGACAGCTGTCTCGTCACGTGGTTATTTTTGTTTACCTTTATTACTCATTACGATGTTTACAAAGTCTTCCTGTTTATTTAATTTAAACAGGAACTTCAATGACTAAGTTTGAACAAAGTTCAAATTAATTTGGGTGCTTTCGTGATTGCCTTGTTAACAATTTAAATAAAGTTATCGGTCATGTCAAGGCTTCAAAAACTACTGCTTGCATTAAAGCTCAAATGCACAGCCAAGGAAATTCACTGATAAGCAAATTGACACCCTACGTCAATTCTACGTCATTTTCTGTTTGGTTTGGTTGGTGGCTTGTTCTAAGTCCGCCTGGCTAGCTACCTCCATCTTATATAAATCTGTCGTCATAACAACAATGTTAACAACATTTTTGTGTTTCGGCAGTTAGAGGTAAGATAGTCAGTTCCCCTCTGGGTTGAGGATTCAGAGTGAAGCTCGCTTCCACCTTCGGCCTGATCATCACTTACCGTCAAGTGAGATGAAGGCCAAGCTTCCCCGATGTGGTTTAAAATAAAAAAATGCCTTGTTATAGCCATTCCATACAACTGTCAAAGAATGACACTTGTGATTTGAATATACGGACAATTTAAATTGGTAGTCAATTTGCTTGACTTATAATTTCCCCGACTTTACCTGTTAGTACTATTGCAGGCATAAACAATTAGCAATATTGCATACCTGTCAATAGTTATATCATGTTACCTGACAGAATGACGGTTTAATCATGTTTGGCGGTAATTGTATGTACTTAAGGCTGCGTTTCCACCAGAGATGTGCGAGGATGCGTAGTGAGGGATGTGTTTGTTAAGAACCAATAGAATGGCTTCATTTACCTAGCCTCGCTCAGCGCAGCTCCGGTGGAAACAGCTTAGTGGTGAGTGGTTTTTGTGCATACAAAACAAGCGCGGGATGGGTGCGAGGTATGTGTTCGAGAGATGTGGGCGAGGGATGTGTGCGAGGGATGTGTGCGAGGGATGTGTACGACGGATGTGTACGAGGGATGTGTACGAGGGATGTGTGTGAAAGATGTGTGCGAGGGATGCGTGTTAAGGATGGACGCGAGTGAGAAATCGTATCTGAAAAGAGCCCGCTACAAATCCTCGCAGCACTCATCTGCGCACCGTTTCACAGTTTTGTTACGCATCCTCGCACCGCTCAGCTACCTCGCACATCTCTGGTGGAAACGCAGCCTAAGTGTTGATTCATCGCGAAAGTAAACTTAGTAAATGATGTTAATGCACTTTATCGAGTAGGCTGTAAGTAGTTATACGACTGCGGATAAGTAATAATGAGTTTTACTAGTCTATGTATGTTTTACTGGACGAATATAAGTATTTAATAAAGTTTATAAATATATTTATAATAATACGAGACAAACTTTATTGGTCTGAGTTTGATTTTCGTATGAACCTACAAATACTTCCTCAATACATAACATAACTTCACGCCTGTAATCCCCGAAGGGTTAGGCAGAGGTGCACCTGTAGTACAGTGTTGTTAGCTTTCAATTTATTAAATACGTAATTGTTGGATATTGTACTGGCAACACCCAAAGATTTGATGTGTCAAAAAGTAGCGCGGGAACTCCTGGGTCAGGCGCTCGTGACGGTAAGACGTGCTTAGTGGCTGTGTCGGTAAAAAGATAGATTGGTATAGGATTGGTTGGAGATCTACTGTAAATTGAGGTAACCTGTTAGTTTTATGGTAAATATTAGAATACAGATTGAATTGTGATATTATGTGGGGAATAGGAGATGTGATATTATGTTGTAGAATATTGAATTTGATGTTGGCAAAGAAATATAAATTACTGACAAAATATCTTGGTGTTTTCATATTATTTTCCTTATCCCTAAAATATTGTAAATATGTAGTTTATTAAACAGTTTTAGATTATGATATTGAGGTAACGACTTTAAGATTAATTTGGGGATTAGTGTCTATTTTGAGGTTAAATAATTATATTCGGAATTAAATTAGATATTTTAGAGTAAGATGGTTCTTATTTCAGTGTATACACCCACTTTTCGCAAAATAAGTTTAAGTCCCATGTAATAAGGACCTAGTAACAACTTAGAATTGCTATCAACCGGACACAAATTCAGACTCCTGGCTGCTACTGAGAAATTCCTGATGGAAAAACTCAATGGGAATCGAACCCGGCCGATGCTCTGCAGTAGCGCTTGCAACCACTAGACCAACGAGGCAGTTACCTCCCTAATACCTCTGAATATAATGTGTTTGTAAACACACCATATGCAATACGGAGGCTCACAACTAAGTATAAGCCACAGGCCTCGGAATGCACGTTAAGCCGTTGGTCCCGGCTGTTATTCATAGATCTTTGACAGTTATATTTTCTTTTGATCTTTCAAACAGAAAAACCGGCCAAGTGCGTGTCGGACAACGCACAATAAAGGGTTCCGTAGTTGGGATGAATTTATCCCAAAAACAAACTTAACTTTGTAGTTGAAAAAGATGTTTTCCCATACGGAATGTATGGGAAAACATGTTTTTGCAACTGCAAAGTTAAGTTGGTCAATTATTACTCGTTATCTTGTAAAGCCTACTTAGCTGTGATAGTTTTCCTTTTAATTTCGTTATATATGCTACTACAGTGAATTTTTTCACATACCCAAAACCAACCATTAAACTTGCAGGGGGGGGACACTTGACTCTAACAAAAATTTGCAATTTAAAGCTTAATATTTCGAAAACGGATCCCTAAATCCAAAAAGGATCTCCGCAAACTCGCAATATTTTTGAACAACCTTTCCAACGGCACCCCACACTATGGGATTATTGAGAGAAAAAAAAATTATCCTCACTTTATGCCTAGGGGAAGTAATAGAAAAAAAATCATGATTTTATTATACCAATTTGTCGGCGTGATTAATATGTATACCCATGCCAAATTACAGCTTTCTAGTACTAAGAGTCTCTGAGTTAAGCCGCGGACAGACAGACAGACAGACGGACAGGACGACATTATAAGGGTTCCTTGTTTACTACGGAACCCTAAAAACGAGGTTTGTTAAGTTATGCGGAAAAATTCAAGAATTTTGAGAACGCACAATTGTAAGAGCGAACAAAGCGAGCTTGAATAATTTTACACAATTTCAGATACGTAACATTTTCTTTTGACGATTCATACGGAAAAGGGAGTTACTTTGTCGACTTATTCGGAAAAACTGAAAAATTAGGAGAATATAGAAT
The DNA here is from genome assembly GCA_949152395.1 of Agrochola litura. NCBI lineage: Eukaryota > Metazoa > Arthropoda > Insecta > Lepidoptera > Noctuidae > Agrochola > Agrochola litura. The sequence goes on from OX424498.1 coordinate 23,980,749, forward strand.
GCAAGAGGGAGCGAAGCGAGCTCTACAATTTAAGCTCGTAATTAAATTGTAATTATAGTTAATCAATTTTCATATTGACATAGTTTATAATTATTTATACTTAACATCTGTAGTGTACTTTTGCATGCCTTTTGGTTAAATATGGCTGTTGCTTATTATATTTTTTATGTCACCGAGTTTTGTACTACCCATATTTGCAAAATAAATATCTTATCTTACCTTGGATACGTTCGGTTTTCTTTTGACTATTCGCACAGAAATAGGAAAACTTGACAAAAATGTTGTCGACTTATGCAGAAAAGCTGACATTCATTTTAGAGCACCCAAGTATTATTAAACAGAATAGATAGCCGATGGGATCGAAAGGTTCTGGCGACCGCGTACTGAAAGACATTGGCGTTGGAAGGCCTCCCACAAGGTGGACCGATGACCTTGTGAAGGCCGTAGGAATCCTCTGGATATGGCAAGCACAGAACCGGTCCAAGTGGCGGTGCTTGGGGGAGGCCTATGTCCAGCAGCGGACGTCTTTCGGCTTAAATGATTATGATAACGATGGAGTATTATGAAACGTTTGGGTTTTGGAATCTATACCTATTTACCTTTTCTAATACCAAGAAAATAAAATTAATGAATATTTATCGTTTATTTTTGAAGCCACCACCCTCTCTGTCATCCCACGCCCCAATGTCGGGGCGCGCTCCATCTGTTGGGAAACTATGAGTTAGACAGAAAGCCGACCTCAACATAGTTGGGAAGGGGTAACTAGGGAGGGCAGAACTACACTACAAATTTTTTTTTTTTTTTTTGGTTTTTTCCGTATAGTCTGTTTCAATGAAACAGGCTATACGGAAAAAATGTAGTCTATCAAGGTTAACAAAATTAAATTAGATTGAATAAAATATGTGTAGGTATTGTATACTGTCAGAATGTTTTTTCATCTCGAGTGATAATAGCGTAATAAGTAATCTTGATCGCTTTGAACGAGAACTCTTAAACCCCTCAAAATAAATTGAATTGAGCCTACAAAGGTTGCATTAAATATGTTCATTTTAGAGAAATGAGGAAAAGTGCGTGAAAAATATGACAGAAAAGGGAGTTAGGTGTTTAGCTTAATTTAACGGTATGGTTTAAGTTTGCACCAGTGGGGCGGGTAATAAAGATACTCAACAGCGTCTCTCTGCAAGTGGATATCTTTACATGCTCACTGGCGGAATTCCAGAGGGTGACAATTAACATATTGTCCTCTGTATGACTTATGCCACACAGTGGACATTGTGACTACATTGCTGTATTGGGTTGAACCTGTTAAAACAAATGTAAGTGTAAATAGTAAATAAAGTAAGTTACAGGTAGGTTTGTATTATCAAATTTTTTACGCCATAAAATGGACTTCCTGAGACAATATTTAGACACAATTGACGGTAAACATAAACACACACATGATTGCCCGCAGATTCAGGCGTGCCTCTAAGGAGGTTAGGCGCACTATATTTAGTGCTTACTGCACGTCTTTTTACTCTTGCAGTCTGTGGGCTCATTATACTCAGAAATCATACGGCGCCCTTCGCGTCCAATACAATAACGCATTCAGGGTGCTGATGGGGTTGCCTCGATACTGCAGCGCATCAGGGATGTTTGCTGAAGCTCGCATTGATTGTTTCTACACTGTGATGCGGAAGCGGTGAACATCCCTGGTTAGTAGGGTGCGGGGCAGCACCAACAGCATCCTGTCTATGATAGCAAGCAGGCTAGATTGTGTGTTTGTGAACCACTGCTGCAAGGTATCGGCTGGGCCTGTCACCTTGCAGCAGTGACGTCACAAATTGTTTCTGTGTTAATGTTTTACTAACGTATTTTATAAGTTACTAACACTATGAGTCTTGTTACTTGATTTATTGAATAAAATTATTATATTATTATTATAAAGTAGTGTATGTAAACAGGACTATAGAGAGAAAACGTTGTTATCAATCCTGCAAACATGTGCCCAGAAGATGGATACTAATAATTGAAAGTTAGTATTAGTAATTAGACAAAGTCCTTATTTTTTTATTACTATAGCTAATCAATGCTGCAAATTTTTGTTGTTTATTATCCTATACCTTGATTTCAAGAAACAAATGCATGCTATCAATTATACGCTCACTTTTTCTTGTTTAATACAAGCCGCAACTAACAGCCAGAAAAACAGATTGTTACTCTGGCACAACCTCAGCTAATTCAACCAACTTAAATAGGCCGTTCAAATTCAAATCAAAACTGTAATTATTTGTCAGCCGCATAAAAATTATCCTGACAGGGCTTTACGTAGTGTTTCAATCTGCTAAACAATAGGTATAATACAACGTGTAACGTTAAATGCGCAAAACCTGAAAATAGTTTTATCAGAATAACGAGCGAACCAATTGAACCACTTTAGGTTACATTTAAAAAAAGAAACATTAAAAATGTTGCCGTGTCTATTTATTAATAGGTCAAGCCATCACATGCGCAAACCCGCCAAAATAGATAAACAAACACAAATTGTTGTCGACCAATTTCAATTTTCTCATACGCGGGATAATAATAGCTTTTATTTAAATGCAAATACGAATCTTACGAACTAAAACAGCACATAAAACTTTTACAATTTTTTTAATGATTTTTTTCTCTCTGATCTAGGTCAATTGAATTAAAAATCAGTTGGGGTGTTTGGGGTTTTGCGCATTTAATGTTACACGTTGTATATTGTCTGTACAACTCGCCTGATTGTATTTTTCTACCAGTGTATTTACGAAACATTCAATCGCATGTACATTCGCTATCATGTCCTATGGTTTCCGCCTGGCGACACGCCCGTATAAAGCACTTGAGCTGTGAATGTGGGACAGACAAACAAACGCAATGTGTGCTTAATATTATCGAGAATGGTACGCAAAGGTCTCGCAGCAAACAAGCTGCACTATAAATAACGGACTGTAATGATTCTTTATGTGGATATGTCTATGAATATGAGTACCAGGGGTGAAGTGCTAGTGGTTGAGGGTTCGATTCTAAAAGGCCTACCACACGCACAAGCTTCACCACAGTTCTGCCTGCGCAAGCTTCTCGCATGAAAAAACTGTACACGGACGGCATTACCGCGATTAATAACGGGCAAGCCACACAACAATGTTTCACAATGAAGAACTACGGCAAACAGGACTACGTCGTGAACACTGAGCGCCCAACCACATGTACCGGCAAGTACGCGCAGGCCAGGCTTGCAGGCAAAACTTTAAGCAAGTCATAAAGTGCGCAAGCCGCGCTGTGGGGTTGGCGCGTGATACAGTTTTACCAACCACATGTACGGTGTTCCGTGTACAAACCGGCCTGCGCAGGCAGAACTATGGTGAAGCTTGTGCGTGTGGTAGGCTCATAAGGTTGTGTTAAACAAATTTTGTGTTTATACTGGTACATATAAGCTAGTTGATAGTTTTGGAGAAACCAATTAGTAATTTTTCTTGTTTGTAAAACTCAAAATATGAATATTATTTCTTTTTTCTTCTTTCGAAATATTAACTTTAACAAAAAAAAAAAAAAAAATTTTTACGAGTATAACCATCACCAACCACCATTGTAGCGTGTTGCTCAGATTAAGTACCTAGGACGTGGTCAGATTTGGACAGGGAGCATAGGGCGTTGGGCGTTCGGTGCAGAATGTTAGCCCGCAGGTTTGCACGCAGCAGTGGGAATGTGAAGGTGTAACTTTTTAAGGCCTACTGCCAAACTTTCTACACGTGTAGCTTGTGGGTGAAGTATACGTAGAGGGCCTACAACGTCCTGTGCGTTCAGTATAATCATGGATTAAGAATGTTTATGGGGCTTCCGCGCTTCTGCAGCACTTCGCAGATGTTCGCGGAAGCCCATGTCGGCGATTTTCATGCCATAATGAGAACGAGGGCAGCATCAATTATTATGAGTAAGTGGCGCTTCCGCGCTCCGACATCATCTTATTGGGTTACATTGTATTGGGTACGGAGACACGTGCCAACATGTGTTGAGCCACGTAATTACTAGCGTTGTGAGTATGCCAGTCCATGGCATTTTTTTTATTTATTTTTGTGTCCCTTTTCTGCCCAAACATCAACTCAGGCCGCGAAGTCACCGGCTACTAGCCGTACCATCAGCACGCACGGTGTCGCGAGCTAACTCGCCCCTCGTTCGGGCCCTTACTATGCTCAATGCTCTTCTGACATCAACACCGGAATGTGACTTGTTTGCTGGGAGATGGATCGATGTGTGTCGTGAATGTTTAAGTTTTTGTGAGAGGATGGATGAAAGTTAATTTTTTTTATAAGTTTTTTTTTGTTAATTTTGTTATTTCTCGTGTTTTATGTTTTTTTTTTTTTTATTTATTTACATAACCTACTTACGTAGATATGTGTGTAATTTTTAGTTTGTATATTGTTCTGTACAACGCCTTGGAAGTATATTCTGTTATGTTGTGCATGAAAACTTAAATAAATAAATAGCGAAACATGTAAGATCGTAATTCTATGTTTTAAAGTATATAAATATATTCTATTCAATTCCATCACTAATTTGTTAAGCAGATAGTGATTGTAAAGAGCAATGTCCCAAAAAACCTGTTATCCGTTATCGTAGCGGTTGAATGGTCATTCCGAATTAATGAATTTCATATCGGCATCAATATTCAAGCATATTGAATACTCACGATTTGTTAACACCCACGTTTTCCCATTGATAAAACTGTAGGTTACTTCGTAGGAAACTCCAAAAACATTCGACAATATGAAAAAAATCGATTAAACGACGCTTTCACGACAAAAATTAAATCCCCACATTAAGCTATATAACGCTATAAATCAAAGAGCTTTGAATTATTGCCCCGAGAGTGTTCTACAATAAATATGTCGTATGTTGTATGTGTATGTGTGTGTTAGATGGTGTGTGTAAATTATGATTAACGACTTTCAAAGGCGTCTACAGATGTCCCACTTTTACAGTTGGAAGGCGTGGTAGGCGTTTAATTTTATGTGCCATCTGTACTGATAAATTAGGGTAAATTTGGAGACAATTATTAAAGAGGAAAAACGAATAGGAGGAAATATTAAAGCTAGCATTTTTCAGTCAAAGGACATAGTTATTTTTTTTAAGTTGAATACTGTCCTTTCAATGGGGCTGACTCATTGAAAGGACAGTCATTCAAAATGGTTGAGTTGAATGGTGCTAATCCATGCGTCATGTTCGTGAACGGGCGCTGTCAGTAGGGACTGGTCATCTCTTAGCTGCCACGGGTTATTTTAATTAAATTTTTGAATTGTATTATTTGTTTTATTTTCTATTACGGACGCTTTTCTCGCTCACATGTATAACTTCAACATGAATGATGTAACCATATTTTGATTTAAAAGAGTGTCCGTGGAGTTTCTTGCCCGTTCTTCTCCATAGGTACCTACTACGCTTTGGAATGAGCAACTAGCTTCATCTTTCTGACTGACCGACCCCTTGACAATTCAAAAGTGCCTGTAATTGGTTTATTTTAAATAAATGCTTTGAGTTTGAGTTTGAATGAAAATGGTAAATACTCAGTTTAACATTTTAATTCAAACTTCTAACTGGAGCATCTGAATGCAGTTGTAATCAAAAGAGATTTTATTTGTATGAGTAAGAGAATCTGCATTTATATCAAACTGATCCCGTAATTTTATGACACCTGGTGATGCCAATAAGACTCAAATCTCCCTTTTTTTTTTTTTTTTTTTTTTTTTGGGTGGGAAATTATCAAATAACTTCTCCCGCTCTGGGTGGAGCGGGAGGGCGTGTCAGACTCTTACTGACTAAAACCCACTCGTGTTCCTTCGGTTGCCCTGTTGCCGGGGGCCACGATTTCCCTTTCGGCCCATATTCGCAGCCCCGGCAGGCATTGGCCTTAGCGGACCCCGTAAATTCTGCTGACATCTCTTTGAGGCGCGCGTGGAACACAACGCGCCGTCGACCCGGGCTAATCCTTATCAGACGGCGAGCTACCCATTGCTCACCGTCCGCAAGCCCGCGCCTACGGTGGCCGGAAATCGGCTCCCGATTCCCCCTCCCGGGCGTCTTCTCCTGCGGCGGTTAGGGGCGTGAGGGTGCGAAATTTGCCTCTCCCTCACACGTTCCGCCTCCTCCTTCGCGAGCATTACCGCTTCGCAGAAGGAGGTGACGGCCTGCCATTTCCTCTCGCTCCGTACCATGGCCTGAACCAGGGCCGGACGTGAGAGGTCACCGCCGCCGATCGCCGCCTCCACGACACCACACGGCCACGACACCTGATAGTGAAGCATGAATAATCGCGCCATGATTCCGTTTCTCGCACGAACAACCACAATAACTAGCTCATAAGCTAAAGACCGCCTACTTGACAAAAATCTTTAATTAATTAATTAATTCACTGACAGAAAATGCTCAGCCTAAACCGCTGAGTCTCAAAGCTTGAAATTTTGCTTTTTAATGAAAGTGAGCACTAAGAGAGGATTAGATTTATTATTTATTTTATAATTATTGACAACTTCTGCCCATGACTTCATTCGCGTGGAAGTCGATAAAATATATGCCCATGCTACTCGCTGATAAGTAGTTTTTGAGTTTCTCCATTACAAACCAACATCATCATCATCATCAGCCTATAGCAGTCCACTGCTGGACATAGGCCTCTCCAATTGCACGCCATTCAGCTCGATTCTCGGCAACTCTCATCCAGCTGCTACCAGCCACCCTGCGAAGATCGTCACTCCACCTAGCCTGAGGGCGTCCTACCTTACGTTTGCCAATTCGCGGTCTCCACTCAAGAACACGTGTACCCCAACGGTTATCGGTTTTACGGCTGATATGGCCGGCCCACTGCCACTTCAGCTTGCTAATTCTGTGAGCTATGTCGATAACTTTGGTTCTACAAACAAACATACAAATAATAAAATATTTTCTCTTTATAATATTAATTTAAATGGAAATGCTATCGGGCACGAGGCTTGTAAACAAATAAATAAACAGCTGTTACCAAAATATTCAGCGGCTTATTATTCTGACTGTACAATTTTACATAGTCAGAGACTCAGAAATGTTTGCGATTTCATTTACATAAAACTGTGTCTCTTATTATATTGTACCTAGTGTTAGGGTTGCCAGCTCTTAAATTTTATGTAATAGACAGTTTGATGGGGGTTGACATACCTAAATAAAATCGAAGCTGACAACTAAAATTGAAACTATACAACTTCTTTTTTTAACAGTGCTTTGTATTGTAATATTATAGGTACGCTACGAAAATTACTGCACAATAATGTTTGTGTAAAAATGCATATAAAAGTGACCATTTTTTTAGTTCCTATTATGTTCTTGAAAATAAAACTATCTTGAAGCATATTGGTTTCAAATGCGGCAAGCACAATTCGCTCAATGATATGGATAAAATCTTAAAACTACGTAAATATTTTGTGCAAAAAGGGTATTTTATTTTAATTATTTTTATCGGTACGCTGCTATACCCACAGAACTCATTTCTTTACCACAATTCATGATATAACCGGATCTTTATCTTAGTCGACGGCATTATAAATTTGCACTCCTGTACTCGTCTATGAGATAAGCGGATTTTCCTTGGAAAGTTATCTACAGTTATATTATAAAGAGTAAAATATTATTGTTTGTAATGAATAAACTTAAAAACTACTGGAGCAATTTAAAAAAAATATTTTGCCAATAGAAATGCTTTATCATCATTGAGTAACATATTTATGAAGAAATCACGCGGGTGAAGTCGCTGGCGGAAACTAGTGTTTTATTCTCATGCTAGCTTAAACTTAGGCATGATTATCTTTACGACTTTTCGCTGAAATGAATTCTAATTAGCCAATTGTAATGCTAAATGCACAAGCAATAATCGAAGTTTGATGTCTCAGGAAATAAATTCAAAAGTCTTGAAGTAGAAGAACATCGGATTTCGTTCAGAATCGAGTGAGCAAGTCGGGTCACGGCCACTGACATTATGATAATGGGTCATGCTTCGCTGAGCAGGTAATGTTAGACAATTTAGATGGCGAATAGATGTGACAACTGTCAAAATAAGTTGGAAGGGTAGTTAGATACTAGAAAAAATGGAATGGTTTGTAGCCTCTAAAACAGCCGGTTCTATTGCTAAAAAAAAAACACTACAAAGTGAAAAATAACTTTAATTTCGGAAGTCGGTGTCTTGGGTTTTGTATTTTCGTTTTTTGCCACCGACTTCCGAAATTAAAGTTATTTTTCACTTTGTAGTGTTTTTTTTTTGGAAGTCGGTTGTTTTTTTTTTTGTAAAAAGTTTTTATTTTTCACTTTTTAGTTGTGGTACCTACCCCACACACATTCGAATACCACTACCTGCTATCCGTGACAGATACTTATCATATCATCTACATACTAAGTGGGAAAAAAAATACGTATTTTGTAGCTAACTCAAAAAGTACCCAAGCAAAGTTAATAAAATTTATATGGAACCAATTTGGAAGCATACCCTTTCAAACAAAAAAAGAATTTTCAAAATCGGTCCACAAATGACGGAGAAACCGGTGGACAAACATAAAAAAAAAAAACAAACATACGCGACGAACATATAACCTCCTCCTTTTTGGAAGTCGGTTAAAAAATAGACAAACGCTCGAAGCAGCGCAAAGTGCAGCAAAATGTATTGACATAAAATATAAAATTACTATAAAGCTTTTGCCCGCAACTTCACCCGCGTGGAGGTCGGAAATTATCCCGCTGAAACATACTACCCGGACAAAAAGTATTCTATGTCCTAACCCAGGTCATGGTCTATCTATGTGCCAAACTTCATCTAAATCCGTTCAGCCGTTTTAGCGTGAAAGCGTAACAAACAAACAAACTCACTTTCTCGTTATAACATAGGATTAAAAGGCATGTTAAATTCTATGAACTGAGCTGGTGAAAACATGAATCACATCCCAGCCAGGTGGATTAAATATTTTATCCACACCCATGCTATAAAACCTCTATAAAAGTTACTGAAACAGTTAGCTTATTGCCAACATTAAAACAGCCAGTGTCATAGTAATCATAATTTCATCCAAATGAGTGTTATAATGTTGTACTCAATTTCATTATGCAACTCGATTTTCAAAAAAGAACATTGTCATGCACGCGCGTTTCACTACCACAGCGCCGTAATTAAAAAACTTATAGGTTATTCGAATTCACGTCGTATCCCGCCATTTTTGTTCGATAATAGTACTTATAGCAAAATTTTATTACTTTGTTGTTAACAAAAATGAGTGATACAAGTTTTGATAACACACCACCAAATATTTCTAATGCAGCAAAGGACATTTCTAACCAATTATTACCAGAAAAGTCGAGAAAACCATATTGTACAACACTCTATGGTTTCAGAACCTTTAATAGAGGATTCATGTTATGGGTGTCTAGATAAAGTCTTGTATGCCACTGTAATCGTGTACATAATTAGGTATTAAAACACTCATGTGATTACTATTCGTATTTTAATACCCCTTATTATACAACATTTGCATAAATAACTAATAATTTGTTGTTATTAGATGTGATATCAGAATATTTGTTCTGCGCACGTGATTTTCTATTATTTCCACCTACCTCATGGAAATACAGCGTGACGAGCTTATATATGTAACTAATGTAAGTATGTATGTGTAGATAGCCTAGATAGGAAAACTGTGCATCCTATCGCCTTGACGCAACCCGTTTCGTTATTGCTAGACTAACATAGTAACAGAAAATAAACTCTCTACTTCAACTAACAAAATAAAATTCACCCCGAAATTAACCGCAAACATGCTTCATCTTTTTCCAGAAAAGAAAAGCCAGTATCATGCATTTAAACTAAGTACCTCCGTAGGTACCGGTAACGTATACCAAACATAATTTCACATTTTGGGCATTATCAAAACATGCGCAGAATGGCTGAGGTAAGCTTGTGTGGTCGGCAAGAAAGTCGAATTCACAACACTTCGTATTTTTTTTATATTTTTGCATCTAACTGATCAAAGATTTCACTAAGTGCGTTGTTCTTTATATTATTTAGGTATTTACATTCCACACCATTCACATTTTCATGTTAAATTAAAACCACCAAGAAAACATAAACATCGATAAGAATTCTTAAAAACTGCAAACCATCATCATCTGCGTAGCTTTTTCCCAGCTATATTACGGTCAGCTTCCAGTCTAACCGGATGCAGCACACCCAGTTACTGGGTAATACGATTCCCTTCGGTAAGGCTGGTTGTCAGACTTTCGGGCTTCTGACGATTCGTATCAACTATCAAACATCCACGAATGACAGCCGGGACCAACGACTTAATTCGCTTTCTGAGGCACAAAGGGGTCAAGGTATATAAAGATGGTAACCCATTCGTGGTAATCATAGCTTATCATCGACTCATGCGACTGTTATATAACTAGTGTTGTCCAAAATCGGTCTTGGTCTTCTTCTTGCATTTTCGCAAGACCAGGACCAAGACTGACCCTGCAAGATTTGAGCAAGAACAAGACTAAGCCTGCGAGACTCTTGCGTCTCGCAGTTAAGTCAAACTGATATTTGGGCGTTATTAAGTAGGTATTTGGTTTCAATACCGATGTTGCTATCAACATCGGTACTGATACTGGGGAACATCTATACGTTCCCCAGTATCAGTATCAAAACGGTATCGGTATAACACTAAAATCAATTGTATTGATTAATATGTTTAGACTATTTACAAACATATTTGTGAGTAACACGCTACTTATAGCGTGTTACTCACAAATATGTTCCCACGTGATAAAACCGGCCAAGTGCATGTCAGACCACGCACAATGTAGAGTTCCGTAGTTGGGATGAATTTATCCCAAGAACAAACTTAACTTTGTAGTTGAAAAAAAAATCTTTCATACAGAATGTATCGGAGAACATGTTTTTACAACCGCAAATTTTAGTTGGTCAATTATTACTCGTTAACTTGTAAAGCTTACTCAGCTATGATAGTTTTCCTTTTTAATTTCTTATATAAGCTACTGCCGTGAATTTTTTCACATACCTAAAACCAACCATTTAGTTGGTAAGGGGGGGGGACACACCTGACTCTAACAAAAATTTGCACTTTAAAGCTTAATATTTCACAAACGAATCTCTGAATTCAAAAATGGTTTTTACACACTCACAATGTTTTTAAAAGACCTTTCCAACGATACCCCACAACAAGGGATAGAAAAAAAAAACATCCCCACTTTACGTGTAGGGGAGGTTCCCTAAAAAAATATTTTTCATAATTTTATTTTACCACTTTGTCGGCATGATTAATATGTATACCCATGCCAAATTACAACTTTCTAGTACTAAAAGTCTTGGAGCTAGACCGCGGACAGACAGACGGACATGATGAAACTATAAGGGTTCCTTGTTTACTACGGAACCCTAAAAATGTACCTAGCATAAAATAAATAGCAATAAGCAATAGCATAATACATAATTATAACGAAAGAAACCTACGCTACGTTATACCTTATGCCTACGCGTAAGTATCAGCTGATATTGTTTTGCAGACATGGTGATCCGGATTTCAGACCTAATTGTTTATCAAGAAACAAGTAATTGAATTAAATGTAGCCCTGATAAGGGCTTTTTTTAAATGTGATGTGCTTTTGGCAATGTACTTACCGACTGCAGGTAAACATTCACTTGTTGTTGTTGCATACTTCGGCGATCGTGCTCCACATGTCCACCTCCAACACTAATACACATTCGACACCTTTTCACTAAATTTGCAGCTGCATAATTACAGTCGGTCTTGCCTAAGCACATCAACATATTAAAATATTCCTGATCAAATACGACATTGGTGCCGATTCTCTTGTCACAAATGCCTCTAAACTAAACTAAAAATCACCAAAATTTAGTTTATTCCTGTCAAACGACGATTTCCCATTCTGAAATAGACTAAAGTGACACAACTTAACTATATTTTAGTTTGACAGCACTAAGATGGCAACGAGATATTAGTTTAGTGAAAATAGCAATTTTGCTATTCTGAATTTGACGTTTTTCACCTAAAATTTAGATTTTCTAACTAAGTCTGACTATTTTTAATCGCGACTAAAAACGTGTGGAATAAAATTGGTTGTCATGAACTATAAATTCACACCAACACCTCGACTTCAAATGCAAAAACAGTACTGAATCTTTATTTTTTCTTTTGCTTATATCTCGAAAACGGTGTGTCCAATCGCAAAAATAATGAAAATTTCGACCCCCTTTAAAAAACCCATAAAACCCCTGACACTCTACATGTAGGTAATAATTTTTCTTATTTTCCATACAAAAAGTGAAAAATTCCATATAAAACACGACGAGGCTGCCCCCCCTGCGCGCCTCCGGCTCTAAAAAGATCACGTGGTTAGGTATCACGTGTGGAGTCGCGATTGTCAAATTCGATTTAGATGTGTCAAAATTATTTTTAAATTTAGAGAATTTATGTTGCAGAATAGCTATAATATTCTCATAGTCAAAAGTAAGGAATTTTAGTGATAGTTTAGTTAGTTTAGTTCGGTGTACAAGAGAATCGGCACCATTGTTCGCGAAACGATACCGGCACGTGATACTTACGAACGTCCGATGGAAAGCTATTTCTCCACGAAAGACTGGCAACAAGTAGCGCGTCGGTAGACAACCAGTCGGTGACATCAAAGAGTCAGTGACTAGTCGAAATAGTGCCTACAACGCGGCAGTGAAGGGTGGTGTTCTTTGAAATCAAAATAAGTAAAAACTTGAGCTTAAAAGCTCGTGCAGACCCGCAATATCGCGCTGGTCTGTACGAGCCTTTATGTCACCCGCGCCGCTCTCATATCAAAGGTCGCTGCTGCTGCCCATGTTCCAAAGAATAAAATAAGTTTCCGGGTGCTCAGAACTGACATGCCTATAAATATCTATCTTGACAGACATTGGTGCCAATTCCCTTGTTCACAAACTAAAAGTTCAGTGCATCTTATTCTTTCTATTTAATTAAGAAAAGGACAGAAGATAAATTTTAGTTTAGTCTTGTCAAATTAATCAGCGCTTGACGTAAATTGACGTAATTTTAGTAGGCAAGTTTTTAATCACGTCTAAACTTCTATGGAGTAGTGACAGGCACTGATTAATTTGACAGGACTAAACTTAAATTTATCTTCTGTCCTTTTCTTAATAAAATAGAAAGAAAAAGATGCACTGAACTTAAATTTAGTTTAGTTTGTGAAATTTGGTGGTTCACTATGCCTATGTTAATTTAAGCTCAAATTGTACCTACTCTGTTACGTTGTTCTAAGATCTAAAAAACTAACGTCTTTAATAAATAGCAATAGGCTAATAGGTAATTGCAAGACTTGCAAGACCGAGACCAAGACCAAGACTGAGAGCCCAATACCAAAACCAAGACCAGGACCAGGTGAATTGACGCAAGACCAAGACCAAGACTAGCTAAGTCTCGTCTTGGTCTTGAATTTGGGCAACACTAGTTATAACTTAGCCACGGACCCCACTGGAAATGCCATAATATACACACACACACACACAGCATTAACTTCTGCTAAAATATAATATCCTATAGCACTCGACAATAGTTCAGGTTTCTATCAGTGAAAGAATTTTTGAAATCGGCACAGAAGTATCGGAGATTACCTCCTACATCCAAACCCACAAACTTTCATCATCATTATCATCTACAGTCCGACTTTGCCCATTGCTGAGCATAGGTGCACCCGCGATGGTAACAATATCGTCCGTCTATCTCACCGCCGAACGACCGTAATTTTATTTTCCAATCCTTGGACGCCACTGAGTCACTGCCTTACTCCACTTGTCATCACTACATCTTGTCAGGTATTCATTTCAGTTCCATAACTCGTTTTCCGATATCCAAAACCTTTATTTGTCTTAATAGATAAGTCTAATGCCTTGATCACACGAACCGTGTAGATGGGCGAGACATTGCTCTCGGCCGAGTACTTGGTACGTGTGTTTCACATTACCAAGTGCTCGGCCGAACGCTCGACCGAGTTAAAGGGCGGGCTCATCCAGACCTTGTTCTATTTACTAGACCGAGTGTCCACCCCTGCGCTTTCACGAACTGACTCGCTTGCCCACTCGGCAGGTACGGTCCAAAATATCCAAAGATGGTGGGTTACCAAACTCAAGCAAAGTTTTCCGCTTTCATAATATTAGAGTAGATTGAACGAGGCGTGGTTGAATATAGGTATATGATATACCTATATTTTTTGTTTCCATCAATCAATCATAAGCGAAGAAGAATTGAGTGAAATTAAATGAAATGGTTTTTTCTGTAATATTTTCGTCCGATAGGACGGAATCATTTTTACACGTCATATTAATAAAATGCCGGAAATGGCGAAACAAACTCGAGGGTCAAAATCTCTTTCCAAGTCCTGACATAATCTTAGTCAGGCCATACAAGGACTATGAATGGTCTTTTGAGGAAAGAACCACACAGATTTGAGTGGACCTGTAGCGGTTACACCGCCACATACGAACTACGCATCATTGACATGACGTTACACAAATCCTGCAACGCACAATTAGAGTTTACCGAGCGATCGACATATATACAAGATTCCGACTTTAAACCACCGGGCAGTTGCCCGCCAGACACAACACCCGTCTGGTCGGAGGATCCTGGATTTTCTATGGTGGATGAGTGAACTTTACACCCTGTTCCTAATACCACAAAAGACCTGTCCAGTCAGTGCAAGCATTGTCAGTAATCGTGGAGCTCAGAGTTCAAAAGCGTCAAAGAATTTCTTGCATTAAACATCCAGCAATGTTTTTGCCGACCGTACGTTCTCAACTGTACCTATGTATTATCGTGTGCTCACCCTAATTTAATACTTGCACATATTTTGGAAATGTTGATAAGCTCACTTGAATACTAAAGAGTTAAATAAAGTTTTATCGGTAAAGGAAAAACATCGTGAGGAAACCTGGACTTATCTATCTATCTATACTAATAATAAAGCTGAAGAGTTTTTTGTTTGTTTGAACGTGATAATCTCGGGTACCTACAACCAGTAAGATTTGAAAAAAAAAAATTGCATTTGATAGCACAATTCTTGCAAGGAAGGCTATAGATAGGTTATTTAACATCACGCTAGTACCCTAAGGAGGCCTTAGGGGTCCACTAGGGCCGATGCCTGCAAGGGTTGCGGGTTTCTCCGAAAGGGATACCGAGGCCCCCTGGCAACACACAGGCAACTGAAGGAACACGGTTGGGTTTTAGTCAGCAAGAGTCTGATACGCCCTTCCGCTCCGCCCAGAGCGAGAGAAGTTATTCGATAATTTCCCACCCAAAAAAAAAGGAGTCGTGCAAAAAGTCAGAAAGAACGCGAAGCGAGAACGGAGCAACGGGGAGGGTCGGGGGGGCAAGAAATTTCACGTGGATGAAGTCGCGGACAAAAGTTAGTATTTAACATAATGAAATCACCAACCCATCATGAGCAAGCGTGGTGATCAATGCTCGTGTCTTCTTTTTATGAGAAGAGGCCTTTGCCCTGCAGTGGGACAATTTAGGCTAGTATTATAAATAAAGTTTGAAATATCCGTCTACACCATAGATGTAAGATTAAGTTTACACCAATTGCGTCTCATGGATTATGGATAAAATATAACATCTTCTTTTAGGTCAATATTTATAAGCTAGAAACATTGTATTAACAGAAAACGTCATCATCAGCTCTTACTTTTCTTTTAAAATATTTAATTAATTATAATAAGTGACTAAACAAGTCCTATAATAAGGCTGCTAGGCTCAAATGAGATTGGGCGGATCACATCACCCGCAAGCACGATGACCGCTGCGTGAAAGTCTCCATACAGGCCGGCCCAGAAAGAGATGGCGAGACACCTGGATGCATACCGTGAGGGTTGGTTCAAGGAGGCGCAGGAAAAGAGTTCCTGAAAGGAGGGGAACCCTTTGCCCAGCAGTGGTGTAGGCTAAACAAAAACATACAAAAAAAGTGACTAAACGTTATCATTATTTTTCAAAATGAACACAAATCATATACCAGCCAGGATCCTGTAAAAATTAACTCAAAATGATTCCTAATTCAGCCTAACTTCTTGTAATATCTAGACCAATGTTTCAATAAAAAAGTTTCAGCGAATCTGAAATTCCGAGTTAACTTACATAATTAATTTTAGATTTTTTTGTGATGGAATATTTAAGGTTTGAAAAGAGATGAAGTTTATTTAATTTTATTCAATTTAGAAGAGATAAGTTTGTTTTTTTTTCCTATAGCCCGGTACAAAACGATACCGAGCAAGTTTTGTGGCCTTTTTTTCCTGAAATATGATTTGGGCTCGTATTGATACACGGTCATGGATGAAGTAAGAGTGAACAGGCCTTTTCTGAGGACGCTCGTTCCATCGTTAACTGCATCCATAGCTTTCCACCATTTTTTTATATTATGCAGTAGTGTTTTTAACCGACTTCCAAAAAGGAGGAGGTTATATTTTCGACGCGTATGTTTGTTTTTTTTTTTTTTTTTTTTATGTATGTCCACCGTTTTCTCCGTCATATGTGGACCGATTTTTATTAACTTTGCTTGGGTAGTTTTTGAGTTAGCTACAAAATACGTATTTTTTTTCCCACTTAGTATGTAGATAATATGTTAAGTTCCTGTCACTGGTAGCAGGTAGTGGTATTTGAATGTGTGTGGTGGGGTAGGTACCACAACTAAAAAGTGAAAAATAAAAACTTTTTATAAAAAAAAACAACCGACTTCCAAAAAAAACACTACAAAGTGAAAAATAACTTTAATTTCGGAAGTCGGTGGCAAAAAACGAAAACACAAAACCCAAGACACCAACTTCCGAAATTAAAGTTATTTTTCACTTTGTAGTGTTTTTGTATTATATATTAGAGTATGAGAGTCTAAGTACTAGTTTCGAAAACAACAATTCCCATTTTGTAAAATGTCCACAATTCCTTTATATATTTTTTATTGTGTTACAACTGCTAATTCATTTATTGGACATTGTTAATTTTGTAACAATTACATTGATTTTGTAACGTGATTTTAAACGGGTTTTTGCCATGTTTAGGGTTCCGTAGTAAACAAGGAACCCTTATAGTTTCATCATGTCCATCTGTCCGTCTGTCTGTCTGTCTGTCCGCGGCTTAGCTCAGAAACGCTTAGTACTAGAAAGCTGTAATTTGGCATGAGTATACATATTAATCACGCCGACAAGCTGGTAAAATAAAATCATGAAAAATATTTTTTTTTCAGGCACCTAATGTGGGACGTCATTGAAAAGGTCGTTTAAAAATATTATGAGTTTTTTGGATTTAGGAATCCGTTTTCGAAATATTAAGCTTTAAAGTGCTAATTTTTGTTAGAGTCAAGTGTCCCCCCCCCCTGCAAACTTAATGGTTGGTTTTGGGTATGTGAAAAAATTCACGGCAGTAGCATATGTAACGAAATTAAAAGGAAAACTATCACAGCTAAGTAGGCTTTACAAGTTAACGAGTAATAATTGACCAACTTACATTTGCGTTGCATTTTTTAAATACGTCAGCTGAGGGGTTTTCCTTTCCACCAACATAGAGGCAGCTGACGTTTTTATTTATTCAAAATAGCATGTAAACTATCATCTGACACATTTTCAAGTGAGAGGAAATCACTGAACAAAAAATTTTTTTTGCATGTTCAGCGACTTTTTTTATCTTCGAATAATTGCGTTAACTATCATTTAACAAATTTTCAGTCGAGAGGCAATAACTGAAAACATTTTTTTTTTACGTGATTGAGAGGCTGCCGCTGCCCCACCCACCCACGGAGAGGCAGCTGACGTTCACCATGCTGTTTAATACAACTCTCTGAAGCATTTCACAAGTTATCGCATGAGAGGAAATGACTGACAAAATATACTATCTGGCTCACGGACTACAACTTTGTACCTACCATATCTTACTAATAAATGTCTTTGGGATCGAGGTCAAGCGCAGGAGCATTTCGCTATAAAAAGTATGTCTTTTTTTGTTTGGCAATGTGCCAATTTTTATATTTATTATTCAATAGATTAGCATATTCAGTAGTGATTCTGTGAGAGATGGAAAACCTTTTGAATTCACCTAAAGATCTACAGAAATTAGTTCAAAGGAGATATTAATGAATTATATTTATTCCAACCCAACCCTTCGGGGACACAAGGCGTGATGTGTTATATTTATTCATATCCTCATAAAAAAAAAAACAAAACCATCTTGGCCACAGTTGTATGTGTAAGGCTTCTAAGACTATCAATTTAAATAGTAAAATTCTGCACAATCTCGTCAAAAACGGGATGTTTCCTGAAGCTCATGTCGATTGCTTCTTCGCTTTGATGCGAAAAAGATGCACCTCTCTGGTGCGCCGGGTGCGGGCCAGCTCCAACATTATACTGTAGTGTATCGCGAGCAGACTGGACTGCTAGTGTGTGAATCGCTGCTGGAAGCTTTCCACATCGATGTTGAGCTTGTAGCGGGTATTGTCATAACTTTTGGGGGGTAATGGCTAATCTTTGCGTTATGCTCGTGAACGGGTGCTGCTTGTGGTGACTGGTAGTCTTGCTGATCATGGTTTTGTTATTGTTACTAGTAATTAACTGTTCATTTATTTTACCTCGATGGTCCTAGTTTATCATTTATAACTTCCAATTGCAGCTTTATATAGCTTTATGTAATATTTAGACATTTAGTTCTGTTTACGTTTAGTTTTATTTAATTTTAATTCTGCTTGAGTATAGTTCTCGATGTTTTTGGTTGGTATATTGGCGTGTGCTAGGTGACATATGGCCAATAATTTATCATTTAAATTATGTTTTGTGTTACATAATGTAAGTTATTTTCCATACTATTGTATAGAATCTTTCTTTTTTTTTCTAACTTGAACAGACAGCTGTGCTGCTGGGGAGTTTGTTGCGCCACTTCTTCTTCCCAGCTAAAGGCACTAGGAAGTGGTGAAGGGTGGGCGTTTTTGGGGGACTGTCTTATGTAATTTTGACGTTCGAAAAGTGCTGATTCTCAGCCTAGTTTGAATAAATGACTTTTGATTTTGATTTTTGATTTTATTTATATGGCAGTGTTAGATTATTTGAGTAGATTAAGCTCACTAACATAGTTGTTAAGATATATTGTTACTAAAATATTAAGTTTATGTTACTTGTGGATTAGCATCATCTGCCTAGCCTTTTCTCAGCTATGTTGGGGTCGGCTTCCATTCTTACCAGATGCAGCTGAATATCAGTATTGTTATGGAGCGACTGCCTATCTGACCACCACAACCCAGTTACTGGATAACACGATACCCCTTAGTAAAACTGGTTGTCAGACTTTCGGGCTTCTAACGACCTGTTTAACTGTCAAAAATCTACAAATGACAGCCGGGACGGAGGGGTCTGGGTATGTAAAGATAGTCACCCATCCACGGACCAACCGCGGCAAGCGTAGCTTAACCTGATCGATCGACCGATGCGGCTATTATTACTTAGCCACAAGCTCGCTCACTTGTTGATTATAAAATAATTTTAGGTTCAAATTACAAGAATGGATTAGTAAAAACGAGTGGGTAGCAACTTACTGCTATTTAAAGCCCTCTAGGCACCAATGTATACCTGTTCTCAAGTTTGTTCACTTACACGTGCGTCTCATTGTTTACTGTAAGGCCTCGTGCTCTTCATTAGATGGCCATAGCGCTTGAGGCGGCGCGCGGCGTACGTTGCTATTAAAAGACTTAAGTAATGTGATCATGTAGATCAGGGGTGACCAACTTGATTAGACCCAATATCTACTGTTCACTGACGAAACCCTGTCGATTACACAGAAATGAGACGGTATACAATTATGTAGTATTTTTTATTTTATTAAGAGGGAAAGCAAAATTGAAAATAAAATTATTCTTGGTAACTCTTATTTCTCATTGCGTTTGAGCATCTTCCGCTAGATTAGCAAAGACAGCTTTATTGTTGGAAATTGCCAACATCCCTTGGGCGTGTATTGCCCTCCTTGAAGCAGATGATACTATTCTACTATACGATACTAGACGACGATATAGACGATACTACTCTATTACCGGTGTCGCGTCGCGCACAAAGCTTAAAATGGATAACTAATTCAATGTGTAAAAATAGTAAGATAACCAAGCTAACCATTGGTTCCGAAGGTTCATCTATCTGAGTTTGTCTCAAAAGCATTGTGGAGCTGTTCTTTTAAACATTTACTTATACTGTTAAGAACTGACAGCCCGCCCGAAAAAAAGGTTCGCAAACGTCCGCGCGTGACCTAAACCTACAAAAGAGCGTCCAATAACATTGGATTCAACCATCACATCCTATTCAACCCTTGACAAAAGTGGTTTTCTAAACTTAACTAAGTAATTTTAAAAGTAGCCATGACGGACACAACTAGAGTCGGTTGATCTGATCGGCTGTTGCTGAAAACCAGCGCTGGGGCTGTCTCGCATAGGGTCGCAGCATTATGCTGAGTGATGGCTGTTTTGCGTGGATGTGATGCATAATTTCCCCCAACTTGTTCTTTTTTGTTTTGTATTCTTTCTTTGCGACATGTTTACCGCAAATAAACGTAATTTCTTTCTTCGTTCTTTCATCTTCTCCATGGAAATCTACTGGATGAACTATTTGAAAAATGATAGGGGATGGCTACCGATATGAAGATTACTAAAGAAGTAATTATGGAAGAAAATACATGTTGCGTCTAACCCAAATCAATAGGAATAAAAATAATGATGGTGGACTCTGTTGATCTTTATAGAACTTTACTTTTTCTCAACAATTCAAAAGTAGGTTGTCGCCATATACCTTTTAGTAACGAATATCTGAATCTAAAATACTTTTATCTCAAAATTGAGCCAAGGTACGATTTGATTAAGATCTAACGACCGCTATAATTATACAAACTGATTTCAGCTGAATAACCGTTAGGTACTAAATCTGAATTATCATAGCAATGATATTGGGGGTGTTACCCCAAAGTGGCCTCCGAACTCTCCTTATAGCCGCCCCGAGCCTCGCATCTGAATGCTGGTCTGATTTGGTATCATTTCTGAATCTGATCGCTGTTAAAACAATACACACACACGAAAACATTATGAAATCAATTTAAAATGAATATCTGGTAAATCCGAAGACACATGCACTGAGAAATAACAAATTCGCTTACCAATATACTGCTAGCTCCGACCATCAAGCCCAAGTGAGTCGGGTGCGCGCGCGCTGTCTATCCCCGCGCGCCACCCCCTCACTTTTTTCCTCCCCACGTCACGTCTTAAATAGTTATTATCTGTACCTCTAGGCTATATTACTTCACATTCGCGACATAGGTAACTAATTAACTTTTTACCATAATAATAACATGCTCTTCGAAGTGGAGTGGGATATAATCTACCACGCGGACCCAGAACGGGTTGGTAGATGTCACAATGTCTTCAAATTTTTGGTTCTAGGACATGCCAGTTTCCTTACGATGTTTTTCTTCACCGATTTTTAGAGCAGCGGTGATGAAATTATTTACACAAAGTAAAGTGCCTGCCTGGGTTCGACCCCACGACCTACAACTCGTTAGTCGGGCTCTCATTAACTTTTACTACCTGGGCGACCGAGCTCTGCTTTGGTGAAAATAGAGAATGCTCATTTAAAAGTATAGGAAAGGTTATACTAATCCATGTGTTACTTATTCCTTGCTGGCATGAAAGTAGGTACTTACTAATTCCATGCTGCCATGTCATTATTCTAATGTCATTATTGTCATATCATTATTCATTATCTTGTTCTAAACTTTGTATGGCCGAGCTCTGATCGGGAGAAAATACGGAGACAACTAATTTTCCCAGATGAGACCTAGCTAGATCGATTTTTTGCCCCCGTAAACCGGGTTTGCAACTTTCATCGAAATCGTAAGAGCCGATTTCGAGAACGTGAGGACAAATATGTATGCAAACAAATATATACAAATATTGCTCGTTTAATAGTATAGGATTTAACAATTTATTCATCAATCCAATATATTCTCAGCATGAGAAAAATACAGGCTGTTTTCACTTTAAATTCCTTCTATATTTTATTCCTTTTGACTGTATTTTTACCCGACTGCCCCAGAAGGAGGGTAATGTTTTTCGAGAGTATGTATGTATGTATGTATGTATGTATGTATGTATGTATGTTTGTATGTATGTATGTATGTCTATTTCTTTGGCACGCTCTGTAGCCTAAACGGCTTGATGGATTTTAACATATGAGGTGTCGTTAGGTTCGTCTTAATAGTAGGAGTGACATAGGCTATATAATATTTATATATTGCATCTGCAAATAAAAAAAAGGAGGGGTAGGTTTAAAAAAATACATTATTGGTATCAAATAAAAGTTAGTAATGAGTCAATTCCAAATACATATGCATAATCTAAATATATAAAAGCGAAAGGTCACTCACTCACTCACGCGACTCACACTCACTGACTTCATCACGAAGTATCGAAAACCACTTGACGTAAAAAGATGAAATTTGGTAGGGAGGTAGTTTATACTTAGTAGACGTTCGCTAGAACGGATTTTTGGAAATTCGCATATACAGGGTGGATTTTGAGATGTGGCAATAAGGGCAGGTACAAAACCGTTGTCGCTACAAGAAAACAGTCTTAGGAGACTGTCCTTAACTTTTTGAAACATTTTGATTTGCATTCACAGATTTTGAAAAAATTGTACAGTCAGCAAGAAAATGGCCAATTTTCACAACAACTTTTTTGATACCGGTCGATCCTATTTTTTATTACTAAGATCAAAAACTATATTAGGCCAACTGAGGTTTGAGTACGAAAAAAGTCAGAAATTGCAAAAAAAACTTCCCATACATTTCGTAGGAAATGAGAAGAGATAGAACACAATATACCTTTGTATGTTGAAAAATCTTTTTAATGAGGTTACCATTATTTAAATGAACACAATATACCACTATACAACAGTTGAATTATTCCAATACTTCACTGGGCTGAATAAGGAACGAATGTAGCAGATAGTTAAAGATTTAACCTTTTAAATGATTATCATCATGCTATTCTTTTATAGAGCTAAGCAGTCAATCATCAATTCATCCATACTAATATTATAAATTCGAAAGTAACTGTGCCTGTATGTTTGTTACCTTTTCACGGCTAAACCACTGAACGGATTTCGATAAAATTTGGTAAAGAGATAGATGGCATCCTGGAGATGGATATAGGGTACTTTTTGTCTCAAAAATAATCCTAAAGGGCATGAGATGAGAGATCCTACAGGGGATGAGAGTTTGTATGGCAAATCCAGCATTTCTTAAGTTAGAGATATGAAAATTAAAATTTATGCTTTTGTTAAGAAATAAAGAAGTACACATTTCGGCGTTTTTTTTTAATCATCCCTCAAACAGGTAAACCCCCTATTTTACCTGTTTGGGGGATGATTTTAAAATTCACATGTTATATTGATTTTTTTTGTGTCTTCTTTTTAAGAGATTTAAGGAAATTGGAAATATAGCCATAGTCTGTATCTTGAATTATATAATTTAGTCTATATTTAATTAAAATCGGCCCACTCTGTCAAAGTTATCACAATTAGTCGTAAACTAACCTTTCTAACATGTGGGTTTTACTTCGGTTCAATGGCGGCACTAGAGTAGATATTACAAATTAATGGTGGTGATAATAGTAAAATGAATAATAATTAGTATTTTAAGTAAGGCATTTAGAATCATATAAACCTGTTTTATTTATGTTAAAAAGCCGGACAAATATGAGAAGGATTTACGCCCTAAAGGTTCCGTCTCAAAGCTGTGCTTGATTGGCTGCCTGAATTCCCAAATCAGGATTGAAGGACAAACTTAACTTTTCAATTGAAAAATAACTTTTAATAGAGTGGAGAGTACCGATTTGAATAAAATACGTACTAAATGTTACTTCAAGACACGGTCTATAATTTTTGATCCCGGATTGAAGAACAAACTTAACTTTGCAGTTCATAAATTACCAATTTTCGGATTTTCCTCTTTACTTGACCTTGCTTCTCGCCAAACTTCATGCTGCTGGGCCAACGGAAATTACCAAATAGACTAGTTTATTTGCGAGTGTCAAAATATGCGGCATAAATTGCCGTTTTTTTATTGCGTTGACTTGGAAGTTTGATTTCGTTACAGATCCAAGAGACCGTAGATCTAAGTTTTTGATATCTATTTCAACTTGATGCCTCTTCGTTCCTGAGAAAAAAGGTCTTGACCGACAACGAAGTAGAAAAAAAATAAAATAAGTCATCATATATGGGTTAAAATTTTTCATTTTGAGATACGGAACCCTAAAATAGATTTATTATGTGCCTGTTACCTTTTCCTGCCGTAAGGGCTGAACGGATTTCTAAATGAAAGGCATAGGATAGGCCATGACCTAGATAGGTTAGGGCATAGGATACTCTGAATCCCGGTAGCACGTTCCTGTGGGTTATTTTCCGACATCCACGCGGGCGAAGCCGCGGGCAAAAGCTAGTTATTTATATATTAATAAAAATAAAAAGTTTGAAATAAAATAAATTATTAAAAATAAATTATTAAAAAAAACAAAAAACCTGACTGCAAAAACTCAACAGAAAAGAAGAAAACAAGCATTATAATCTATAGGATTTTGGTATTTCAGGCGGGGACAAACCAATAACCTGAAATTTTGGTGAAACTTTTGTTTGTCCCCGCCTGAAATACCAAAATCCTATAGATTATAATGCTTGTTTTCTTCTTTTCTGTTGAGTTTTTGCAGTCGGGTTTTTTGTTTTTTTTAATAATTTATTTTTAATAATTTATTTTATTTCCTTTCACGCAGGTGTGACATTAATGTTAAATAAATCACACAAGCGACACCAGAGGTGTTGTTTTCTTTTGTCGTCATTTAAAAAGATGGCGACTGCGCTGTCAGTGCCACGTCCCGCCAAAGTGACGTCTTCGTAAAAAGGAATATGTTATGTTCTCATTAGTACGGGTTTCCTTATGGCACGGAGAGTGCTTTGTGTAACGTGGACCTTGTGTGTGAGATTGGTGTAAATATCATTAAATTCTCTATGTAGAAAGAAATAAAGAAAATATATTAATTTAAATACATCTGAGCTTCACATATTTTTTTAGTAGATATCCTTTTGTGCATTCTCAAAAATAATCAGGACTTACTTACAAATTTTCGGGCTGTAACAATTTTATTGCAAGCATTTACAGGCAATAGGCTCGCCAACTATACCTGGGAATCACCAGATACATGCAGGTTACATCTCTGTCAACCCTTTTGTGAATAAAGTGATGCTTTGCCAATGACCCTAAAATCGACGCATTTTCTGTTCAATTCCCCACCGACACTCCAATAGATCAAGACCGTCTATTTGATCACACAGGCCCGTATCTTACAAAGGTGCTCAAGTATTTTTATCTGTCATTCTGTATTTAAGTCGCACTTGAGCATCGGTCTAGATTGTGCGGGTCAAGGAGCCAAGAAAAACAAATGAAGATGAATGAAAGAACACCAAAAGTGAAAATGTTAAATAGTAGATTGTTATACAAAGGTCGAAAGGAATTGATGACTTTCACCCGTGTTAAACACTCTACTTTTCATTTTGAATATAAGGAAAGTAAAAAGTTGTAGTTTTTCTAAAATAATAATTGATAACAATGACATTAATAACATGAGTGAATTTCACTTCCTCTGATTAGGTTCTCGTTAACTTACTTGGCAGATAATATCCTACAAATTCTGTTCCATTTTTGAATTTATTCGGTAAGTAGTGGCTATTCGGACATCGTGAAATAGGTCCTTAGTCTTTTTTTTTATTTTAATTAAGGAACACACCGCGTCACCGTCGCGGGTCGTCCCGCTTAGATATTTTTTAATTCACACTGGCTGTTTATACAATGACAAGAACATTTGCAGCATTTTTTTTTAATCAGTATTTTTCTATAAGGGTGGTATTACACCATCATATATACGATCACAGATCCATGATCAAAGAAATAATTGTAAAATAGACATAACATGGGTAATTTGTGAGCTTCGTAGGTATATGATATAATATGATAGTGTAATATCCCCCAAGGGGGATATACCCATAATAGATGTCTATTTTACAATTCCATTATATCTTCGATCACAGATCCATGACCGCAGACTCGACAGTGTAATACCCCCTTAGTAAAAATTTTCGTAGCCGACTACCTAACCGTATATAGTTCTATTTTTTAAATTCATTCCCGCCCTAGAGAGGGAAGCAATTACTATGAGTCTTTCCCGCCCAAGGATGGGGATCAGCGTCTTCCACCCGCTACTTGGATCAAACAAACACTACTTTCCGAGTATGAGAAATGAAAAACAATTTACATGCGTACCTTTTTATTGGAACGAATGTCCTTATCGCACGTTATGTTATGTTCTGCACCCTTGGTGAATGAGACCTGTACCCTAATTGCGTAATGCACGCTCAATCACAATTTGTTTCGATTTGAAACAGATTGCTAATCCATTGCTTCATAATTTGGAAAAAAAAAACTGCTCAACAACGTAAATAACGCAATGAATGTTGTTGAACTGTCAAAATGAAACAAATTTGTCATAATCGTTTACAAAAATAAGTTACGCTATTAGAAAATTCAAAAATCAAAAGTCATTTATTCGAACTAGGCTGAGAATCAGCACTTTTCGAACGTCAAAATTACATAAGACAGTCCCCCAAAAACGCCCACCCTTACGCCACCTAGGGTACAGGTGTCCCGCGATACCTCTTGTTTTATTACTTCATTATATTATGCTAGTATGTGGATATTGCAGAGGGCGAAGCCCTAGGACTTATGGAGAAATGAAGTAACGGATAGCTAGTAGCACACTGCCATTTTATTTTAAAAGTCAAGATGACAGATTCTCAAAACCATAGGTCAAACTTAAACTAAAGTACCTAGTCGACCGAGCTCTGCTCGGGTGAAAATAGATAATTACATCGTCCAGTTATACCAACGTTGTATCACATTTCCGAGGCTTTGAAAATAGAGGAAACTAATTTTCCCAGATATGACACCTAGCTAAATCGATTTTTTGCCCCCGTAAACATACACAACTTTCATCGAAATTGTTAGAGCCATTTTCGAGAACGTGATTACAAATATACCTGTTTATATAATATTGCTCGTTTAATAGTATAGGATAACATTCCTTCCCCTAGCTTGACAAAATAAACGCTTATAATCTACTCTAGGTATATTTCTTACATTTTTCACATAAAAAAATTCAAAATATTTTATTTCACATAAACCTACAAGGGCACTTATGAAACGTCAGAAGCTAGGTGCACGGTTCCAATTGGTCGCTTCCTATGGAGAAGAACCGGCAAGAAACTCCACGGTTACTCTTTTCAAAATAAGTGGTTTCTACAATGTTTTCAAATTACAGTGTTAATAGGTATGGAAAGACAGTGTAGGCCTTTCAAGAAGTACCAGGTACTTAGTAAAATAGATAATGGTCCACAAGTCTACAGCCTACAACGTTCTCATATTCACAAAATCTAAAAGAAAAGAATCTATATAAAAGATAAACAAAATAATAAAAATAAGGACCTATTTCAAAAAATTACATGATTGCCACTACAGCTGTAACAAATCTAATTTGATTTAATAAATATAGAAAATTATAGGTATATAATGTCAAATAATGAAAAGATTATGTCAATGAAGTATGTAAATCACATGAATCGTTTGTATTACTGGCCGACTTAATTTCTCAGAAGAATTCCCATGAGTTGCATCTGTTGCATTACAGAATTCTTCGTCTTCTGTGGAACTTTCTCTATTTCTCTTCCCTCCAGTGTCCGACGTACTTCCATCTCCTGGAGGTGCCGGGTTCGGTTTTGACTGTTTCGAGGTTTCTTGTTTCTTCTAATTCAACAGGACATTCACTCGGCTCATGAATATTTTTTACTGTGCTGTAGAATGTTATTAATGCTCGACCCGCCCGCGCTTAGCTTAGTGTATATTAACATACACATAAACTTGCCGGAATAAATTCTCTAATGATGGTCAAAACCCCATTAAAATCCGTTGCGTGGTGTAAAAGAAGAACGCGGTCACACAATATATAAACCCAAAAAGCGACTTTAATTTATAATATTATGTTTAAATAGCTAGTACTTATAAGCTAGTAGATAAACTTGTGTAAGTTTACCAAAGTTTTACTTCAAGGTGATTATAAACTAAATAATTAACTAATGGAACTCGACTGTTTTACTTACCTATAATATTCGCGACTAACAAAAGGAATACCTTTTGTTAGTCCTTGAAAAAAAATGACCTTGTAAATATACAAGGTCATTTATCTGGTAACCTTATTGGTGATGTTCTTCAGAAAGGCCAGATGCGTAGTACTCGCGACCGGCGTGCGTGTATGACCAGATGACATGTATGAACGTAAACGAGGCAAAAGGAGTATGTAACGATCGTAGCAGGTGGCGTTTTGTAGTTTCTGCCTACCCCCTCGGGAGGAAAGTGTGAGATTATATAAGTGGATGTGCAATGAATTTAAACAACAATTCATTATGAAAACGAAACAAGTTGTTTCCAAAATTAGCTAAAATAATTCTTTGCGATGATTTATATCTATTGATGAGGTATACAAATAATATTATTATCTTTATTTTGAACTAGCGAACCGTCTCTGCTTTGCACGAGTACAATATACTGATGTGGCAATATGTCAAAACTTAAAACAATGACATTATTATTATGTGTACCAAATCTAAGTTGAATGTTAACGTATACACAGTACCTGGGCGACCGAGCTCTGCTCTGGTGAAAATTGAAAATGCTCATTTAATAGTATAGGAAAGTTCATATTAATCCATGTACAGTACCTACTTATTCCATGCTGCCATGATCATTATTCTAATGTCATTATTCATTATCTTGTTCTAAACTTTAGGCGACCGAGCTCTGCTCGGGTGAATATACGGAGAAAACTAATTTTCCCAGATATTAGCAATAATAAATGTTGGAAAGATTACCCTGGATGTCACGGCATGCTTGACAGATGTCAACCGTTGTCCATTGTCCTATGCAATAATAATGCACTTTAGACATTGGCAGAATAGTCGACATCGGCTTTGCTTGCCATTTAATAGAATAGAATAACTGTTTCCAGTATCTATGTACGTAGTTACCCATTATTGAGTTAAAATTAATTATTATACTCATCCTCAATATCTTTATTATTTCAGCTAATATGTTATGTAATAAAATAAAATTGTAAACAATGCTTATTTTTTATCACAATGGCTGATAAAGTGATATCAGATTAAATTGATATGAACGTAAACGAAGCAAAAGGAGTATATCAGGATCGTAGCAGGTGGCGTCCTTTTTGCCCCATGGGAAAAAGGCGTGACTTTATATATTAGGTGATTTTACTTTGGCGGATTATTAAATTTACTAATATTTTTAACAACAGAACAAGCAGCATAAAAATCCTAGGCATTTTCATGGGTTTTTACAAAGCAAAGAAAACTATTCGATCATAAAAAAGTGTTTAGCTGGGTGTAGCATTAAAGCTCCTATTCTCGTAGTAAACGTTTGCAGTCCAAATACCAAAAATATAAAAAAAGTAGTGACGATTTTTCCGACGATAACATAATATTGCCGAACATAGACCTCATATTTACGACGATGTGACCAGCGGCAAATCACTCACGCCGCCGCCGCGCCTTCTCAAAAGATCCCCTCATTCGTAAAAATTAAAAAAGAAACTTTTCTCAGGTATCATTTCCACAGATTTCCTGTCGTCCAAACAATATTTCGTTAGATACGTATTTCGGTAAACATTTTGTCGGCACCATTTGTCAAGCCGAATTTTCTTCCTCTCTTGAAAATCTCACGTCGTCAGTCGTTGATTGGAGGGCGGAGCGAGCGGTCGTGCGTCGCGTACCCACTACCCAAGTGTGTCGAAACGTCCGAGAAATTCGAATTTCAAATCTGGGATTTTGTTTTTTTGCAAGTGAGTTTTAAATGGTTCGATTTTATTTGAAGTGTTCTTGATTCAAATTAAAAGTGCAGTGAGTGTTTTTTTTTTCTTCTGACTAGAGTGGAAGTTGACAACCGTCGTTAGTGGGGACTTCAATAGGATGTAACGTAAGTAATTAACCAACTTTTATTGCTGGCCGAAAGTGGTCGCGTTTGTTTTATCTTTGTTTGGCTTATTTTCGAAATACGAGTGGACTTTTATTTTGAAAGTTTTAGCATAATTTTCGACTGAATTTCAGATTTTTACATCCAATCTAGGCATTATACTGACTTGAATTTTAAATTGAATGTTTTAATATTGCGGTTACACATCAATTGTGTTTTAAATCACGTTGTTTATCTAAATGAAGAAAAAAAAACTTTTATGAAAAGATTAATCGTCTACAGTTTATTTAAAATGCAATACATAAAATTTACAGTTTAGGGCATTTAAACAATGAGACGATTATCTAAAATATAAATGCAGTTTCAATTAAATGTTTCAGATTTAAATAGGGTACTTAAATTTAATTTAATTAAATTAAATTTAATTAAATTTAATTTATCATTTTATTGCGGATATGAATATTCAAAAAAATTATTAAATATTTAAATTTTGACAATTCCTTTCAAAACTGGGACAAAGTTTGTATAGTATATAATTTTCAAATGGTGTGTTTTTCAAATTAAGAATTTAATTGAAAAAGAAAAAGAGGAGAAAAATATAAATTAAATTACGAAGAAGAGGAGTTGAGTTTCAAGAGATATTCACGATTAGATTTAATCGAAATTAAAGGTCAACGGCAATTATATATTTTTTTAAATTAAATAATTGTTCAGTCAGAGACAAGATTGAAGCTTTTCATAACTTTTATTGAAGTATTTGATCTTTTGCGATGGTTTTTTTTTTGTTGTTTTTAATCAACCATTTATATTATGTACACCGAGCCAATACTATACTGTAAGTACATAAACACAATAATTAGATTTTACGGTTGCACAGTTACCTTTATGAACAAAATACCGATTTAAAAATTATCGGTACTATTTTCGCATAGCCCTACGGAACCCCAAAAAGTTTTTTCTGCTCCAGTGTTTTTCCCTAACGTAATCAATTCTAATAAAATAATCATTAGTGTAGTATTAATTGACTGTACGATCGCAATAAACTTTGCCAGTGGGGGTACGAAACAAGAAAAGTTAATACTTACTACCAAAATTACGGACTGAAAAACTGAAGTAGAAAGTAGAAAAAGAAATTAAAATCAGTACATTTTTATTTTGTGATTATGTACAGCACAATATTATGATGATGGTTTATTTTAAAATATGGTAATTTTCTAACGACAACAATATTATTTTTTGTTTATTTATCTTGAAAACCACAAAATAAGTAAACCGGTAATCGACCGGTAAAATAGCGCAACTCTATCGTCATGCGTCATTTGTTCATGAATATTGTTAATGATTCCGTTCGAAACTCATTAATCGGAAATCAATAGGGAATAGAGTTCACTCCGATATTTCGAATTACTTTCGGACGGGCCCGGATCTTCGTTGACGGACTTAGAGAGTGGGATCTACTCCTTTATTTTTTTAGTTATTTGATGTTTTGGAAAATTTGGTTACATCGAAAGGTTTCCTAAAGTATTATGTATCTAATGGAATAGCAGTGAAGGCCATTCAATTTGAGAGTTTGGAGAAAAGTGATATTTAGTGAAGATTTCTGGGAAATATTCAAAAATTCTTAAAATTTGTATTTTCTCGAATCCCATGTATTTTCACCTAGGCTTTATGGGGTGCTTAATTGTTGCAAATGGGTCATACTATCACGTCCTGGAAGGATTACGTCAAATTATAAGTCACCCTGTATAATAACTTTATTTCAGACTATCCAGAAACATCCATATTTGTTTTAGTAAGTACTTAGGATCTATGTTAGTAAAGCACAAAAAATTAATCAAACGACATCAAATTGACACATGGAGTGCGATCCAGTATCTAAGAAAAGGACTGTCTAACCGGTCCGCTATTACTTTCAGAATGCTGTTGGAGCTTGCTCGGATATGGTACAATATGCAGGCCGCTCTCTTTCTCAAAATCAAATCAAATCAAATTTCAATTGAAGTGAAAACTTCTCTAAGCGCGTTGGGCATTTTTGAGATGGGAAAAAACAATTGTAGTCATCAACACCTCATTTTTGTAAACGCGATTGTGCTCTTTATTTATATTTTACGTTTCAATGTTCTATGCAAGTATTTTTACTTTTAAGGTTTGGAAGTTTTTTTTTTTGTAAACCGATTGTGCTCTTTATATAGATACAGTTACGGACTAATGTGCTATACAAGTATTTTTCTTCCACCAAGGCGATCTTGTTCAAGTTTTCACTTCTGTCGGCACTCCCGGAGTGCCACGGTTTTGTTTTTTCTTTAAGTAGGAATAAATGATGAACCCTGAACCCGTGTGTAGGTATAATATTTGAATCACAAAGTCAAAGTCAAATCATTTATTTAAAATAGGCACTTGTATGCACTTTTGAACGTCAAAATTTACAAAATAATAGAATTGATTCTAGTCGCCACAAATCATTGTACGAGTCATTCCTTGGGGAGACGACTTTGTTTTGCCATTTCTTCTCAATGGTTGTCAGATAGAAAATGTCGACTTCATTTAGCTTATTATTATTTTGTAAGTGACGCGTAAAAGTGGATCCGATATCCTATTCACAGAATAAAAAATTTCATTTTATTTCATTTCAATAAGGAAAAGCCAGCGGTATGCAAGTGAAAAAGTTTATAAATGGAACTTCAGAGGTATAAAGTATAATGTACATCATCTGCTCAGCCTTTTCCCGACTATGTTGGGGTCGGCTTCCAGTCTAACCGTGCAGCTGAATACCCGTATTTTACAAGGAGCGACTGCCAATCTGACTTCCACAACCCAGTTAATAGGGAATAAGATACCCCTTGGTAAGTCTGGTTGTCAGACTTCCGGGCTTCTGACGACCCGTAACGAATGACAGCCAGGACTAACGGTTTAACGTGCTTTCCGAGGCACGTTCGGTATGTAAAGATGGTCTAACCGCGATAAGCGCAGCTTAACCTGATCGATTAACCCGTGCGGCTGTTATTACTTAGCCACGAGCCCCTCTATCTCTAAATGATGATGTATCATGGAAAGTGGCGAAAGTTATCAGTGAAAAATGATGATGATCCGCGTGGAAGTCGAAAAACAACAAACACATCCCCATGTTTGTTGTTTTTCGACTTCCACGCGGACATTACTAGTGTTGTGAACTGGTGACAGGTGAATTAACTTTCAATATTCACCACTTTTGCTAACAAAGTGATATTACAAAACTGAATTAGAAGACTGCAGTATTGTTTGTACATAGAGAGAAAGGGCTACTTTTTTGTTTTAACCGACTTCAAAAAGGAGGTTCTCAAATTCGATTGTATGTTTTTTTTGTATAATTTTTTTTTTCTTATTTTGCTTGACATTACGGGTGTGGTCGCCGCGGGAGGCCTAGGAAACGCTGGCGTGATGACTTAGAGGTGGTAATGGGAGATTGGTCGGAGAAGGCACGAAGTGTGGAAAGCTGTGGGGAGACCTATGCCCACCAGTGGAACCACACAGGTTGAATAATGAATATATTGATTGATATTTGTAAAATTGTGGAGTGGGTAGGTACGAGTAGGTGCTATTTTCTTTATTGTTCTGTAATTACGTAACCACACTACGACATTATACTTTTCCAGTCAGTTACTGGAAATGCAGACTGGCGCAACTTGTCGCGGGACGTCGATACACTGGTCAACAAAAAAACACTTTTTGCATATAACATAAAAACTTTTGTCTAGTTACGTTTAGGACAGGGATATGGATAATAGAAATAAAATTAGAATGCTTCAAATACGAATAGTTTCTTTGTAATAAATTTTGATTAAATTTCAGAAATTTTCACTTTTTATCAACAAAAAGAAGTGATTCCGTTATATTGCAACATTAATATAAATGTAGCTTTGTGATTTTCGGCTATATTTTGCTTCAGGGACATCTCGTTATAATGCCCAACAATAATCCGCTAGCATACGTGGACTCCATTTGCCCTGACGTTTTTCTATGGAAGAAATGTCTCGGTGGAATCTTTCACCGTGTTCATCGCTGACGGCGTCCAAATGTTGAGGAAAGAAGTCTTAATGTGAATGAAGTAAATGTATTTTCAACGACATATTACAACCCAAAGCCTTATAAGTAGATAACAGCTCCGAAACAAATACATTATAGTTACTTGATAGGTGATTTCCTAGAAAATTGGAAGTAACTTTCTTTAAAGATTCCCAAGCAGATTTTTCCAAATCATGAAGCTTTTCTTTAAATATAATTATTTTTCATCAATTGATATAGTAGATGTGGCTCATTAGATAAGGAAGCTTCTTGAAAGTCAGGATCTAATGTGTCGTGTTCGATTGTTTCTGTCGTAGCGGTTAGATCGGAACTTTGAGGTGGTTCTGGTACAGGTAGTTCTTCACTATGAGGGATCGGTCTTTTAGCCGATGGCAGGTCAGGATACTTAATTTTACTTTTTGTTTTAATTGTAATACCTTTTGTATCAGTAAGACAAAAATAACAATCAGATGAGTGGTTTGTTGGTTCCGTCCAAATCATAGGGTTTGCAAAAGGCATAGATCGAGATCTTCTCGCCCATTCAATAAGAAAACCCACACATGTAACACAACAGATATGTGGGACCCACGCTTTGTCTGGTTGTCCGATGGCAAAGCCAAAATACTGTTCATATAACTTAGTTACTAATGGTGTCGAATTCCTTCACTGAGTTTTAAAAGTAAAGTCGCCACAAATGTAACAATACTTATTAGAATCATTTTTACACTTTCTTGACATTATTTTGTTGACCAGTAATTGTTCTACCGTGAAGTTTTATTAGAGTCGCGTCGCGCCTGTTTGCGGGAACCTTTATTGGTTCATATTCAGTAGCGAACTGTTAAAACTGATAACCATGTCCTTTCTCGTCACAACAGTTGCTATGCAATCTCTCAACAGGCAAAGCTACTATGTATAATGCTGATTAGTCTCAATTGTCACCTCCATAGCCGAACATAGCCGATTGATTCACAATAGCCTCCTCAAAACTCAATTTAATAATTTACATTGATCCCAATGTCCATGTGTCACGGACACTATCCGACCCACAGATATAGATATACCTAGATAACGCAAGAGCAACTACTTCGCGTGCCATTTTCGTGCCACGCTTACGTACAATAATCGTAAGCTGCCACTTTCGCGCTCAGTCTGCATCGGTGCCACGCTTGTCGGAAGTCAGTAAAAAAATTTAAAATGGTTAATGGTGCAAATGCGACGAGAAAAAATAAAAGAAACGTTTCTTAGTGCTTGTGACGTCATAGTAGGCAGTCAAAAAATGGCACGCTTGGTTTTCATACAGATCGTGATACTTGCGTTATCTAGGTCTATCTATATCTGTGATCCGACCATATTCGCTATCAGTCCGTTTGTATGGACCTAACCATACAAACGGACTCGGATCTGTGCGACATACAAATATTTTTAATGATAATGGAGGCCCAATAATGGATTTAATAACGGCCGTTTAGTTTATTGCGTATATTAGGACATAGGTACATTCATATAGCCTCAAATACCTACACATGGCGTGTAACCATACTACTTTTTGATTTTGATTGGTGAATGTCACAACGTCCCTAATATTTCCCTTAATTGACTATGGTGATGTGTGTTACTATGACCTGAATGCAGATCTCAATAAGCTAGACCGCCTGCGCAATGGCTGCATTCGATTCGTTTTCAATCTTCGTAAGTATGACCATGTATCCGCGCATCGATTGCTTTTTTAAATGGCTACCCATTCGTAAGTGCAGAGAGTTGAGGGCTTTGTCTGTGTGGTTTACTATACTCGATAAACCCACTTCTCTTTCTTACCTGACTTCCCATGTTCTGCCCATAATTAAAATCTTCGTTCCATCAACAATCGCCTTCTACGATATCCTTCTCATCCCTATGGGTTCATCCACTCTTCTTTCTTCGTCCAGGCAGTCTTTCTTTGGAATGCGCTCTCTCTGAACATCAGGATGACAATCAGTCGGTTATCTTTTAAAGTGAAGGCACGTGAACATTTTCGTAAGAAGTTGGCAGAATCATCCCAGCGCTGATTTGGATTCGTTTTCTCCTCTACCTATCGTTATTTCTCTTGACTAAGTTTATTTTGTTTAGGTATAAGTGTGTACGATATGTATTAATCTATGTATCATGTATTAGTATTTATTATTTTTCAAGTTATCTATCAATTATGTTGCACCTGCCATGTTTTGTCTCCACTTTACCCTAAGGTTGACTGGTAGCAAATGCCTCAGGCATTAAGTCCGCCTTTGTATAGTATTTTTTTACTTGTGCATATATAAACATAAATAAATGTCATGTCATGCAAACTACACTGTTAAGAGGATTTTTTGGCGCTCGAATGACGTTGACAGGGTGGCGCTGTTGGCAAAGATTTGTGCAATTGTTTTGAGAAATGCATTGAAAAACAAGATGGCGACGTTAGTTCCGATTTTAGCCACGCGCCAAAAAAACATTGTGGCGCTATACTTGCATACTCTCGTGCTAGTACCAGGCACGTGGAATTCGTGCGTATCGGCTATAACTGTCTTAATTTTTTATAAAAGAACGTTCCAAACCGACCAACTTGGGATAAAATAGTTGGTATATTGCCGCGGCCTGTAAAAGAGGCATTGATGGACGAGCGCCGAGGCACACATACGTGAGTCCATCAATGCCCGGTGCGGGTAGGCTTGTATAGTACATATTTTTCTCAAATAATGCGCGGAAGCTCAAACTAAGTAAATTAATTATATTTTCCACGCGCCATTATTATGTTCTTAGTTTTTTTTTTTTATAGTTCTATGTAAGCCAAATCGAAATTTAAATAAAATGTTTGATAAGTTACCTCCTTGGTTGCCATGTCGGAGTAAAAAGTTTTACGCGACAGATATGAGTTGTCATAGTAATTTATTCGGCCGCTAAACACAACAGATATGGATTTTCATCCCAACGTTGCCGGCCGCATGTATTTGACCATCTCGAAGAAGATTTTCAAAATAATGCTCGAATTTTCAAGCATGTTTGAGATAATATAACTTTTGTGTGGCACATTTGCAAGTAATAGAATTAATTTTTTCAAACAAATCACGTAGGCCTAAATTAAATACGTAATTAAAGAATAATTTTCATCCAGGAAAGTTCGGGGATAACATTTTATGTTGTTTAAGACTAGCTTTTACCCGTGGCTTCACCCGTGTGGATGTCGGAATATATCCCACGGGAACGTACTGCCGGGATTAAATATATATATTATAATCTGTGTTAATCCGGGTTATAAACTATCTGTATGCCAAATTTCATCCAAGATCGTTCAGCTGGTTTTACGCCAATCTGGAACATACATCTAGACAAACTGACAAAAACACTGAAAACTATATAACTTCAATGTACAGTTTTAACTTATTTACTTTTTTATTATATATATTTTTCACTACTGGGACTCTGCAGTATTTCTGAGTGTCATAGGATAATTTTTACGTTAAAACACGTGGACAAAGTTGCGTGCAGAAGTTAGTTAACTATAACTACCTAATTGCGCTTAAATAATAACTATGATAGATCATTATGAAGAAATAACTTCTAGATTTATACAATATTTTAGAACCCTAAAAATTATTCCATAAAAATACATTTAGATCATCTCCAATTCATCCAGAATTAACAAAACAAAAGATAAAAGACAATTAGCCTCAAGCTGCCGTCAAATACGAGACAAAAAAATCTACATAAATGAAAATTATGATTAAAATTGAAACATTGTGACGAATATTAATATTTTGCTGAAACAAAAAGCAGTACGTATCACTGAAAAGAATATGATACCGAATTTTTTGTATCAGACTCGGTTCAATTAGCGATTTTAAATATAGATATGTTTTCGATCTGTTGAATTATTAAGGGCGCACCGAGCTTATTGCGAAATAATTGCGTTCGTTTGATCCCTTGCTGCATCGTTATTTATTAACCTTTAGTTATGCAATTAATATATACGATATTTAAGGATTCACTTTATACATCATATACTTTAGAAATACGATTACTTGTAGTTTCCTCGATAGAAAAAATGGGGTGTGGCTGTGTCGTGGACACGGCCTTGTGTTTTACGTGAATACGTGTACGTTACGAGTGATATTTTCTTTGTTGCGAATTCTTTGGTCCTTTAGCTATCGAGTGGTGTAATTAAATTTTGGATGTAGATGACAGATATATAACTGCAGCATCAAACTGTATCCCCCGATTTTGTTATCATCAGTTATTTGAATTGCCTCTCAATATGGAAGCAAAAGACGTATTCACGTTAAAAAATCCAAAGTAATTCTAAAAAACAACATAAACCCGTAGTATGGCGTATACTTCACGTAAGGTCATGAGTTTTTTATAATAACAAAACTACACGTTTTCGATAACGTATATATTTTACATTTTCAAAATGTGTATTTGGTATAATAATACGAAGGAAATACCTAAATTAGCGCGCGAACCGACCATTCTTTATCCCGCTCTATCCCATTCATTAGCAGCAAAAGCTCGGTGCGCCCTTAAGTGAGAGTCAATATGAACAATTATTTAATAACAATGGAAGCCGGATATTACAATTAAATATTTGGAAGTAATGAAATATTGGTATGACAATAATGAGAAATTATAATTTACGAAATGTCGGGAATAGATTTCTTGGAACGTAATGAAGAGGGTTTGTCCTAAAAGTCGGCAACGTCGTAAATAGCTGTCAAATATTTAGATAGATAGATAGAATATTCTTTATTATGTAGACCATAAAAATTAACTGTTAATATAATTTACCTGTTTTGATTAATTTAGCAATATTATTGTATGGAAATAAGAAATATGGCTAACTAGTTCCCTAGACTATTAATAATGAAATGCAATAATTAGTATCGTAATACCGAATATTTAGTAAAAATAAAAAAGTTTTAGAAAAACATTTTTACAAAAAAAAAAAACAACCGACTTCCACAAAAACACTACAAACCGACTTCCAAAATTAAAGTTATTTTTTTTGTAAAAAAGTTTTTATTTCTCGCTTTTTAGTGGGTCAGTTTGTAATTTATCTAAGTTACAATAGCCTAATGCCAACTGCTCATCACCTTTTACAAAATATTGCTTTTCCCGATGCAGGGACGTTAAAAGTTGAGGAGTTCTCCTGGTACTTCACCATCAGCTCCACTTCTCCATATGCATTGTGACGAGCATAAATTGCATTGCAATCATATTAGTAATCGAATCGCAACCCGTCAAATACTTTTTATTGAGTAATTCCGGTGGCCATTTGTGGTCTTCATTATCAGTTCCACTTCACCAAACGGTGCTTTTCAATGGCAACTGCACGAGTTACTATAAAAAAATAACCAAATCGCTATAGATTTGCCTATAATATTTGAAGAGTTCACTCAATTTCTCCAGGATTCCATCATCAGATCCTGACCTGATTGCAATGGGACCGCCTCGAAAGTATACCCTTTCAAACAAAAAAAGAATTTTGCAAATTCGTCTATGTATGATTGAGTTATGCCCGAACATTTGCATGCTATATAAGGCAGAATGTACATGGATCCTATTTATATGATTTAACAACTTATTTTTATGTACTAAGCAAATAAAGACCTATTATTCTAAGCAAATAAACACCTATTCTATTCTATTCATAAGTGCCCATGAAGGTTTATGTGAAATGAAATATTTTGATTTGATTTGATAATGAATGTTTACACGATTCTATTTGGCTGCTGCTCAAAAACTAAAGAATCTAATTTATTCTTTATTATTTTGATTTCTATTTGAATTAAATTAAATCGCTATTAGCGTACCTATATTAATTGAATCAATGTCATTAATTAAATTGTCTTTTTACAATAATATGAATAATTTTTAATGAGAATATTTTATTTTTATCATATTTGTATTAAATCAATTATTACTTATTTATTATAATTTGAAATAATATTTCACTAAATGCATAAAATAATATAAATTAATAAATGCTTGATGAAATAAAAATGTGGAAATGAATTCAAATGTAGATAATTAGGAATTTAAACATTTAACGTCGTGAATGGAACATGCAATCAAATTCAAATGTAATCTATTAAAAAATTTAATAAATTTTTGTGATTTTCTTAATGCATGAAATAGATATTTAAGGAATTTTGTAAAAGAGTATTTTTTGTATTTTGGGAATAAACGGCTTTATTTATTTATTTGGCTGCTTCATCCAAATTAAAAGGCACAAGTGAACCGTTTACGAG
The DNA here is from genome assembly GCA_949152395.1 of Agrochola litura. Classification (NCBI taxonomy): domain Eukaryota; kingdom Metazoa; phylum Arthropoda; class Insecta; order Lepidoptera; family Noctuidae; genus Agrochola; species Agrochola litura. The sequence continues at coordinate 24,021,271 of OX424498.1, forward strand.
TATCATTGCTGATCATTCCATTTATTCACAATAGGCTACTGTTTACCAAGGCATCCTTATCAGAGCTTAGTAACATAGCAGTTATCACACTTGTAATCCTATAAACCAGTAGCGTGTCACCCTCCTGTATCAGTCAACAGAAAGGACGACCCTTTTCACTTACTAAGCTGTATTTAAGCATTTGTATTGTACTATCACAGCTGCGAGGTATAAAAGACTAATGGATTATGTGAAGGGGAAAGGCAGTGTATCTGATCATAGCAAGTTAATGTCATTGCCTCTATTCAACGTCCAAGGTTAAAGACCTTGAACATGGTAAAGTAACAATGTGTCAATGGGTGTGTGTGTGTAAGTATTGGGGGGTGTGTACGTGTGTGTGTATGTATGTGTGTGTGTGTGTTGTTTGTAAATGTGTATTACAAGTATTTTTTTTTTGTAATATGTATTTAGTTTGTACAGAATAAACAATTTTTCATATCTTTCTTCCATCATAACATAACACACATAACATAACATCACGCCTTGTTTCCCCGAATTAATTAATTAATTTATTTTATTTTTAAACTACAATTAAGGCTTTTGCCCGCGGCTTCGCACACGTGCATGTCGGAAATTATCCCACGGGAATATACTACCGGGAAAAAAAGTATCCTATGTCCTATTCCAGGTCATGTGCTCATGTGCTCTACCCGTGTGCCAAATTTTATCTAAATCCGTTCAGCCGTTTTAGCGTGAAAGCGTAACAAACAAACAAACAAACTCACTTTCGCATTTATAATATTAGTTAGGATTAGAATACATTTACTACTAATTGGTATTAAACGTGTGTATAAATAGGCTTATTACTTTCCAATAAAACAGCGCGGTGAGATTTATGGATTACGCATATAAACACTACTAAATCCTACCAAATTTTCAAAAAATATCCATCGGCTTGATTTCGAGTTCTAAGATGGTGAAGAGTCATCTTAATACTAGACTACACCCTATAATTAAATTCAGATGTCTGAATTGAGGAGCCACGTCCTGAAAGAAAAGAAAGAAAAGGAAGAAAAGAAAGAAAAGAAAGAAAGAAAGAAAAGAAAGAAAAGAAAGAAAAAAAAGAAAAGAGAGAAAAATATTTTATTTGGGACACGCACAGGAAATACAGACCACACTAACTAACTTACTAACTTTTTGGTTTACAAAATTAGGTACTTTGCTAATAAACATTGGTAGTACCCGCGTTTGAATATGAGACCTGACTCCTCAATCCAGACACACTTTTTTTTAAAATCTACTTTCCAAGTTACTCTAGGACATCACTGACTGATTGCAATCTTGAGAAAACTTAGACGGAAATAATCTGAAACTGCCATCACGCGATGAGTGAGCGAGATTAATATGGTACTAAATACGTTTCCCTTCTCTGTATGAGAAGATTTAAAATTGTAATTTTTCAATTCAAGATGACGTTATAAAATTAACTTCAAAAGTGTCTACTGAAAAATAAGTTTAAGGTGATTTAAAATTAGAATTACGGGTTTTCAAATAGTCAAATCAAAGAACTCAATTTGTAGGTTAGTGACACTAAAAACTGTCATCTACAAAAAGGTTATCTGATCCATTTGTTTACATTTTCATCAGTTAATTTTGCGACAGACTATAGCTATGTCCTCGACAGAATTCGCGTGTAAGTCGAAAAATAACAAACATCACTACAAATCACCAATTATTATCATTTTTTAACCGACTTCCAAAAAGGAGGAAGTTATATGTTCGTAGCGTATGTTTGTTTTTTTTTATGTATGTCCGCTGATTTCTTCGTGAAATGTGGACTGATTTTGAAAATTCTTTGTTTTTTTGAAAGGGTATGCTCTAGAAATGGTTCCATATAAATTTCATTAACTTTACTTGGAAAGTTTTTGAGTTAGCTTCAATAATACGTAATTTTTTCCCATTTAGTATGTGGATGATATGATAAGTTCCTGTCACTGTTATTTACATAGCAGGTAGTGGTATTCGAATTTGTGTAGGGTAGGTACCACAACTAAAAAGTGAAAAATAAAAACTTTATACAAAAAAAAAACAACCGACTTCCAAAAAACACTACAAAGTGTAACTTTAATTTTGGAAGTCGGTGGCAAAAAACTAAAATTCAAAACCAAAGACACCGACTTCCGAAATTAAAGTTATTTTTACTTTGTAGTGTTTTTTGGCAGTCGGTTGTTTTTCACTGATACCTTTGTTTTTATTTTTTTCTTTTCCTTTCCGCTATTTTGCTCCATATAGAAGTGTCTTGACGTTGCTTGAGCGTGCGTGATCCATCGCCGTCCGCTCAATGTCCACCGTGCACAGGATGGATGGAAAGCAGCGCATAAAGTAATTTCTTGCTCCGTTGGTGTAATTGATTTATGGCGTTCCAGTGGGAGGATAAATAGATTCAAAATTTAAATTCAAAATGATTTATTTCACATAAACCTACATGGGCACTTAAGAAACTCCACGGTTACTCTTTTAAAAATAATTGGCTTTTACAATACTTTCAAATAACAGTGTTACTAGGTATGGGAGGACAGTGCAAGTCTTTCAATAAGTACTAAGTACTTAACAAAATAGAAAATGGTCTACAGGTCTACAATTCACTAAACCTACAGCGTTCTCACATTCACAAAATAGAAAAGAATCTATACAAAAGATAAATAAATTAATAAAAGCAAAAACCTATTTTAATAAAACGCAATTATATGATTGCTATTACAATTGTAATCAATCTGAATAATTATCTTGTCCACAAAAGTCACAAATAAAGAGTTGAAATTAAATCGTAGGTATATATGTCAAATAATAGAATAAATATGTCAAGGACGAATGTAAAAAAAATAAAATTAAAGATTAAAATAAACATGGTAATTTGGGAGCAGTTAATAGACTCTTACTTATTTATGCCGTTAATGAGGTACCAGGGAAGCCACATGTGCAGAAGGAATTATTGCCAAACTTCCTTGTCTTCAACGTAGTCTTTAATTTTATAATATGCTTTAATGAATAAATGTAAAATATTCGTATTCAACTGCATCTGGTTAGACGGGAATCTGGCCCCAACATGGTTGGGAAAAGGTTGGGCAGAAGAAGGAGGACTTTTAGCAATCGCCATGCCACATCATTCTGTACTGATAAATATAGGTGTATTTACATGTAACCTACCTCGTGTTACGTGTTAACACACATGAATTAACAGTGTTTTCCCACGGGTGTTGGTAGAAACTACAGAACGCCACGTGCTAGGATCCTCGTGTTTACAATCTTATCATTATTACAAGCTTGAGTTGTTCCACTGCAGGGCAAAGGTGACTTGTAACACAGGTATTTTATGCCTTTTCCGGGCAACAATCACTCACAAATGTAGATAATTTTTTTTTTAAGCACTTCCTGTCCAAATCAATATTTGTGATGAGAAATAAATAATTATTATTAAAGAAATAAACGTGGTCCCTCTTTCCACTTTTTACGGTCTACTTATTATTTTTCACTCCTCTTGCTCAAAAAGGCCGTCATTGTAGAGTACCAGAGCGGGGAAAAAATAGCATTTCTTGCTCTAGGGGAAAAAGTAATTTATTTTTAATTTTTGTCTGTTCCAACGAGCCTTGAAAAACGAAGAAGTTTTTATTCTTATGTAGAATAATCATTATTATGAACTCGACTTAAAAAAAGAACAACATTTATTTTTGAAAATGGAACTAAATGTGGCTATCTCTTCGGTAGAATGCGTGCATTGCGTTGCGGCTACAGAAGAAATAAAAAGGCATTGGCGCGAAATCTTTAGATTTTCTCTAATTACAAATTGAATTGGTGATCGTAATATAATTTACAACAGTGAAAATGTCATCGTCTAGTGAGAACATCTTCACAGAGTACTGAAATTAAGTTGCCGGAAAAAAACATCTCGTTAAATATGTCCAGAATTGTACAAATTGTACATTTAAATAAAATAAACCAGCTATTTAATATTGCATTGGATTATTTTATTTTCTCGCAATCGTAGTGAAAAGTAGAGTGTAACACACGGCGCTAAAACCCATTATAACTCGGTTTCTATTTACTCCCTCGCTAAAGCTCGGGAGTAAAACTACCTCGTTATAATGGGTTAGTTTAGCCCCTCGTATAACAATCTACTATTTACCTATTCTGGTATAGTAATCTTATTCCAGGTGCATCGTCTTTACTTATACTTATAGTATATTTAATGTATACAAAATACTTTAAAACATTTTAAAAGAGTAACGGTGGAGTTTTTAGCCCATTCTTCTCCATACGAAAACTACCTTTTGGAAGGAGCGACTAGAATCAATTCTATTTTTTGTAAATTTTGACGTTCGCAAGTGCCTTATATGTGCATAATTGACATAAATTATTTGAATTTGACTTTACTGCAATTGCAGGCCAATCCTTTACGAAGGAGTCCAGCAATTTACTTACAACCTTACTTGACTAGAATAGTTTTTATTTTACATATTTTTATTTATTCAAAATCTGTATTAACAATAACATACCTAAAATCTGTCAAACTACATAACAGTTTGTCGGCAGTTGTTCTCGTCTAGAAATGGATTACAAATTTTGAAATTAATGTACGAAAACTTAATCATGCTAAGTAAACTAAAAAATAACAGTCGAGATAAAAAATCTCACATTTTACAAAAAGCATTTTAACAAACGCGAGGTTTGTTACAGACATAGCTATGGGCACAATGATAGGTGATGTTTTTGTAAAACTCTTTTAAGTTGGTCCTTAGACTTGACATGCGATATCATTGCGATTCATTTAACTATTTTTGTGTTTATATTTTCAATTTGTTTGTTTCATATTCGTATAATGTACGTACTTTATTCATGAACGCTTCTGAAACTAAGCGACACCAAAGCTGCCATTGTTTAACATCACGCCTTGTCATTTCCCGAAGGGTTGCGCAGAAGTGTACCTGTAGTAGATACACCCACATTTCGCCAGTTATTTTTAAGTCCCATGTAATAGGGGGCGAGCCTATTGCTATTAACCGGGCACAAATCCAGACTCCGGGCTGTTACTGAGAAATTCCTGATGGGAAAATCCAATAACACTTTGCCTGATCTGGGAATCGAACCCAGGACTTCATACTCTCTAATACTCAGCAGTAACTTTTGCGATCACTAACTGGGCACAATCGGGCTGCTGATGAGAATATCCTGAAAAAAAATTCAGAGTATCATGTTCAGACTAAATGCTAAACTATCAAGCGGTCTTTAGACTAAAATAATTATCGGCTTAAATCAAAATTCTTGGACCACAACTTGAGCACAAATTGAAAGCTCTGTCCCTATAAGGCACCTGTCCCACCGCCAACTAAGAAACGACTAGCTATCAACGATTTTCTCGCTCCAGAAACGTACAAAAGATTGTAGGTCTCGTATAAGTTAAAGAGATAGATATAATTATTAATAGTTGATAGCTGACTGTTCACACCACCGCGCCGGCGAGTACTCGTTTGACGCAGTGACAAGAGCTACCAAACAACACTCGCTGAGAGACTCACGCTTACGGAATACCTGCGAGTAATCGCTCGTCAACTCTTTTTTAGGGTTCCATAGTCAACAAAAAACCCTTTTTGTTTCGTCATGTCTGTCTGTCTGTCCGCGGCTTAGCTCGAGAGACTGTTAGTACTAGAAAGCTGTAATTTGGCATGGGTATGGGTATTAATCACACCGATAAAGTGGTAAAATAAAATTACCTCCCCTTCACGTAAAGTGGGGATGTTTCTTTTTTCACGTCTATCCCATGCGGGGTGTCGTTGGAAAGGTCGTTCAAAACTATAGTGAATTTGTGAAAACCATTTTTGGATTCAGGGATCCGTTTGAGAAATTAAGCTTTAAAGTGCTCATTTTTTAACTGTCCTTCACTGCCAATGGTTGGTTCTAGATATGTGGAAAAATTCACAGCAGTAGTAAATATAACGAAATTAAAAGGAAAACTATCACAGCTAAGTAGGCTCTACAAGTAATAATTGACCAACTTACATTTGTAGTTGAAAAAACATGTTCTCCCATGCATTCCGTATGGGAGAATATAAATGCTTTTCAATTACACTGTTTAGTTTGTTCTTGGGATAAATATTCATCCCATAAACGGAACCCTTCACTGTGCGTGAAGACACGGACACGCACTTGGAAAGTTTTACTTGCTAGCTCTACTCAATTTTCGTTCCTCGGCGCTGGAACAGGTGCCTTAGCTAAACTCTCAAACCACCACGCGTGGCTACGCAAAACCGTTCTTAATCTGGTCTGTACAGTACATAATCTAATTGCGTTTTACGCGATACCTTATAACCGAGGTCGACTATTGATGGAATATTTAATGGGGAGGGTATGCAGGCGACCGCCATCTTGGTTCTCGTGTTAAATAACTTTAATTTAAAGTGACGGGGTGGTTGAAGGCTCTTTATTGTGTGGTTTGTATAGTGACGCACTTTACATTACGTTGGTTTAAATAATTATTTTCTAAAATTCACGCCTTTTTTCCCCAGAGGGTAAGCCAGAGGTGTACTTTTGTTACACTCACATTGCGCGAGTTTTGTTTTAGTTCCATGTAATATGGGGCGAGCTTTTTGCCATCAATAGGGCACAAATCCAGACTGCGAGATATCCCTAATTGCAAATTAAATAACACCTTGCCTGACCCGGAATGCTAAGGAAATGTGGGGTTATACGAATGGATACAATAAGAAACGTCCAATATGAATTATGTCCAAAAACAGAAAATAATGTCCAATACGAAAAATTTCCAAAAATAATAATGTCCAATACGAAAAATATCCAAAAATAAAAATGTCCAATATGAAAAATGTCCAAAAATAACAATTTCCAATACGAATAATGTCCAAAAATAGAAATGTCCAATACGAAAAATGGTCCAGTACCTACGAAAAATTAATTGAGCAAGTTTTTCGAAGGTGAGCATATTATCTGACCTTTAATATAATATTTTGAGCTAAAAGTAAGGTATGTTGTATAAGTATAAGAAAAAGTCTGTAAATGGCACCGGGGACCAAAAAGTTGTGTGGAAATCAGTTGTCATAGTATGGGCAGGTGATGCGGAGGAATGAGGAAAATATCGTGAGGAAAGTTTTGAGTATGAATGTGGATGGCTATAAGAGTAGGGGAAGACCAAAGAAACGATGGATGGACAGTGTGAGAGATGACATGGCTAGAAAGGGGGTGACTACCGAGATGAAGATCCCAAATAAATTGGGATAAGAGCAGGAGAATGATCCAGCCCGTCTCATCCTTGATGTCTTCCCTCCGGATAACGCCCTAAGCCGAGGCTCGTACCCCACATGGGGTGCCCTAAGCGAGCGTCTATCCTAAGCATTTAGCTTAGTTTTTATGTGTGCCCTGGCTGGAAGCAATGAGTGTAGCAGCTTAATGCATCCACAGGATTGCCCGGTTCAATAGCCACGGTCATTAGAGACCAGCTATGAATGCCCTACAGAAAAAAAAAAAAAAAAAACCGAGGATGATGACCCAGGACCCCTTGCTCGGACCCCTTGCTCATATAACCTACTAGACTATTTCGAATTCCGAACGCTTTAACCACTGCATACTTTATTATACTGTGGTTTTACAGTGGAGACACATACACGTGCTCTTAGTACACATTCAAGGCCAGTTCATACAAGATATTGCTGTTATTTAAGCTGTTGTTTGCCTTCCATTGCAACTTCTAAAGCCTTATAAAAGAGTAATGGCCCATTGTAGCGCTCAATGTCTCGAACACAGCAATTTGTCGCCTCTTAGGTGCAATAACTTTCTACCTGACTGTACCAAATGCCAGTACAGCTAAAATGTTTGCTATTTGAAATAAACAGTTTTTTATGGTACAAAAAAAAATAGGAATTTGACATTTCTTTTTATAAGTGACTAGCTGCACCCGCTTCAACTAACTGCAATAGGTACATTTTTCGTCTGATAAACATGCTGATTTGGACATACGGTCATATTATGGTTATTGTGAGTCCCTTGTAGGAACAGGGACCGTTTAATCGCCAAATTATAATTACAGTACGACCACAGTATAAACAGTATTACATATCGGTAGTGACTTTGAAATAATTACCTACAGCCGCTCGGTAAATAACCCTTCCAGGTCCGTGCGTAACTGGGCTGCGAATAAGGGCCGAAAGGGAAATCGTGGCCCCCCGGCAACATGGCAACTGAAGGAACACGGGTGGGTTTTAGTCAGCATGAATCTGACACGCCCTCCCGCTCCACCCAGAGCGGGAGAAGTTATTTGATAATTTCCCACCAAAAAGTTTGGGCTGTTTTCTAAGAAGACGTAATAGTTTACTTATTTAAACTTTGGTACGGACAATGAATCATGGCCAGTCTAATAAGAATCAAATGGTGATATGAGACGAGTGTGAGTGAGAAAGCATGCGCGAAAGTTTGTAGTGCCTAAGTTCAGACTGGTTATGATTTATCGGCCGTACTGTCAGTAGGTATATTTTCTGTCAGCTTTTTGGGCTCTTCAATTCACCAAAAGCCGTTTGTCCACCACACCGTGAACGAGATGTCAACGAAAAACGAGATGACGCTATTGTAGGTAGCAAATGTACTGTTGCGTCATGTTCGTGAACGGGCGCCGTCAGTTGGGACTGGTCATCCTTTTATTTTTTTATTTTAATTTTTGAATTGTTCTTTGTTTTATCTTTTTATTACGGACGCTTCTAACGTGCACGTCGTTCTACATTGTTCTCACATACGTATAATTTTAACATGAATGATGAAGCCAATTTTTGTAACAATTTTTTATTTAAAAGAGTGTCCGTGGAGTTTCTTGCCCGTTCTTCTCCATATGTACCTACTACGCTTTGGAATGGGCAACTAGCTTCATATTTCTGACTGACCGACTCCTTGACAACTTAAAAGTGCTTGTGAATGGTTTAATTGAAATAAATGCTTTGAGTTTGAGTTGCTACTTCGGCGTCGTTATCTTGTTCTCGTTAACGTCCCGTTGAGGGTGCGGTAGACAAACAATGTAAAGCTAAAAGAGTGTTTTTATCCTTATTTGAGAACATTCAAAAGGTTCCAACACATTTGATCAGCCACGCATCGTTTTCCCTCCATCTTACAGCAAGTAACACTTTCGTAAACATTACGTTCTAATCAAACGAGGATTCCGAATTCAAGCGTGAACTTCTTCGAAGTTATATGCGGCGCGCTTATTGGTGCATGGATTTCGAATCCTCGGGATTAAGATTGGAGTATTTCGAATTTGGAATGGGAGAAACGTTTAGTATTGGTTACATGTTCTCGTCTCAAATTTCGAATATCTGTGTTCGTTGAGCCGTTTTGTAAATAATTCGGTGTTAATTTGGAACGTGTGTTTCCGTATATTTTCGGGTACTGTGTGTTTTATTTGAGCACCAAATTGTTTTTGTGTTTTGATGGCTATAAGAAATCCTCAACAACGAAAATGTAACACACAGCCTAAATTGTGTATCAAATAAAAGGTGAAAGGTAAGAGTTTTACAAGGAAAACCAATTCAAGAATGTGGGCAAAAACAAACAATAGATAAACTGACAGTTCCAGAAAAGGAAGCTGACAGAAATCTTGTTATAGACCCTCCTATACATGTAAAAGGAAACAAATAAAACTGCAATCAATTCGTTGCGCTGACTACGCTATTCTTGAATTCCCGAATCAATATGATATGGAAGTATCTCATTCTTTTATCGAAGCTAACCGCGGGATCCTGCTTGCACGATATTCGTTCGCAAATATATGTTATGGGCGGATTATGTACTTTGCTCGCGTTTCATTCAAATCCGCTTTAATATATGCGCTGTAAAAAGTAAAGTGGAACTCTTAGCGTTACTTAGGGACTGGTATGTTGTGCTTTTTGAACGTGTTTGTTTGGAATTGAAGGTCACATTGTTACGCCTATTTACCATGGTAGAGTGTACCTCTGTCAATCCTTTCCAGCAGCAGTATAGTAGCAGTGTAGCCTAGTTGTATGACCCTCGGACTGCCAAGTCATAGGTCTTGAGTTCGAACCCAAGGCACGCACCTCTGACTTTTCGGATTCATGTGCGTATTGTATAATTATCACTTGCTTCAAAAACGGTGAAGGAGAACATCGTGAGGAAACCGGCATGCCTGAGAGATATTTCTCGACGGTATGTGAAGCCAAGTCAGAGGCCCATAGGTGGCTTTAAAATTCTGACACCAGACTAACCACACAAAAAGAAGAAGAATCCCTTTCAGGCCCAAAATATATAACATTTTTTTCTTCTCAACAAGAATTAAATTGCATTTAATTTTAATAGTTTTTGTATAAATGAAATAGCACAAGAGATAAACGGGCAATTATATTATAACTCAATATTTTTTTTCCGGCCGAAAACGAAAATAGCAAAAAAAAATATTTTCGCCAAAATTGCCGAAAACCGAAAACTCCGAGAAACCGGACTCTACATACAACACACGCACTACACACACAAATAGGCACTACATACACACTACTGTAAACTACAATCTAATGCTGATGATAGATTTTTCACGATAAAAATAATTCCAATATATTATTTTAAATGAATATTTAACAACAAAACTAACCCCATATAAAGCTGTGATAGATAAAGTGGCATCCTCCAGTTAATCCTATTGTTTTAGAAATCTTTTTGCAGTTGTGGCCGTCCCTATTCAAATTAATGTCAGAATTTGAATGTGGAAAGGACGGGTAAATGCATTTTCGAGGACCGATAAACCGGATTTTATACCGGAATGAAGTGCTTTAGAACGTAGTTTGCCGTCTTTAGAATTTTTATTTTGTGCATTTTTTCTCACCTTTGGGAAGAAGTTTATGTTTTTATTAGTACCGGTAAAAGGATTTTTATGTTTAAACTAATACGAAAGATTTATTTTTTTGCTTTTTGTAATAAAAGTTACTTTCGATTAATCTGTGGAATATTATTAGTTTACTAGCTACTATCTATCTACGGCTTCACCCGCGTGGCTCTAATTATTTTTCTAAAATAAAAGCAGCCTAAGTTACTCCTCATAATATTAGCTAGTGCCAGTGATAGTCCCGTCGAAATCGGTCCAGCCATTTTTGAGATTAGCCTGAACAAACAGACAGACAGACAAAAAAATATATAAGTACCGTAGTATATACTTTTTATATACGTATGCATTTAGTAAAAAGTTGTTATTTTGACATTACAAGAAGTCACTTCAATTTTATTTATTTGTACGAGTATGTAGGTATAGATTGTGTGTCGATCAAATTAAAAACTTAGTGATGAATAGAGATATGAAAAATAAACAGATATGTTGTGCCGACCCCAAATAAAATGGACTGAGATTATGATGACGATGATATTTGAAAAAAAAAAGCCTTGGCAGTCAATGGGGACTGCCGACAGAAAACTCAAAACTATTTTTTTTAAATTCTGTTTTGATGGCTTACAGCTATCAATGCAGAAGTAACAGTAAGGTAATTAAAGACAAACGGAAAAACACCTCCATTCGCGAGAAGACAAAAGTGATAGACGCCCTACAACATTCGCAGAAACTGAAGTGGAAATGGGCGGGGCACGTAGCTCGCTCCGAAGACATAAAATGGAGTAAAAGAACCACCATGTGGGAGGCCCAAAAGGAAAACGGCGACAGGGATGCCCCCGAGAAAGATGGGTCGACGAAATAGAAAAGGTAGCGGGCCAGAATTGGCCTGCAGTAGCACAGGACAGAAGAGAGTGGCAAGAAAGGGAGGAAGCCTTTACCCAAATAAAAAATAAACAAAGTATAACAAAAAAAAAGTAAATAATAAGTAAAATTGAGGAAATTAATTAAGGACGAGGGGTCCTTAATTAATTTCCTCAATTTTACTTTTTTTTTGTTATATTATACTATATATATTATAATTAATTAAGGACGAGGGGTCCTTAATTAATTTCCTCAATTTTACTTATTATTTACTTTTTTTTTGTTATACTTTGTTTATTTTTTAATTAAGGAATAAAAGAGGCTTTCTTATTTTATTATTATTTAATTGACGACAAGCTATTTACAAGCACAGTTAGCAATAAACTATTGTTGTACAAATTTTCAAATCGAAATTTTCACTTTTCAAATTGATTAACTATTCGTAAACTATAACACCAACTAAGTATAACTTTAAATCAAAATCAAAATTAATTATTTGTAAATTAAAATTACTAATCAAAATATTATATGCTTTCACTGCTAGCCAAGCGAAACACGTCATACTCAAAGCTATAGTTATACACTTAACATTAGCGCATCGGTGACGAGAACCCATAACCCTTGCCAAACATCGCTAATTTTTTTACTTCCAAAGCATCTTTCAGAACAGCCCGTATACCCTATTTAAAAGGCTTCTTTGGATCCTATTTTTAAACCCCAGTCATCGACGTCCCAACTAAAATAAAATTAAAAATGTTTTTCTTGCTTTATATGCTACATGAAATGTTTACTATCTTTTCATTAAGCCATGTACATCTCAGTGTGGATAATCCTGGGTTTATTATGAAGACACCGCTTTATGTTAGTAATTCCGTTGTCTTTGCCACAATTGGCAATATTTTCTTTTGTTAAATTATTCTATATTCTACGTTTCACGCGTGGCTCTTGGTGATAAAATACGTATTTTCTTTGAGTTATTGTGACGTCAGCATTTTGTTTGAGGATGTCTTGGGACGTGACTGATTGTATTAGATTTTGTAGAGAGTGTGTTATTTTTTCTATTTCATCTAATAACAAAAAAAATGTTTTAGGGAAAACAGACATGGCGTTATAGATATATAGAATACTCTCTATTATGTACACCATAAAAATTAAAGATATAAAATTTAGGTACCTATACAAAATAATGAAAAACAATTCAGTAAACAAGCCGATTCAAATGAATCAAAACTCATTTATTTAAGGTGTGAAACAGAATTTTATGAATACAAAATCTAACAATAGACCAGCCGGCCCGTAAACTCAAATCATTGAAATAAAATAAAATTACAAAAGCGAAAAAATCCGTAAACACGAGCGTTTTGCACAGAATAGGTACTTTATTTGATTAGTTTATATTTAATAATTTACTAAATCCTGACTGTCCTTACATCAAAGTATTTTCGAAGAAAAATAAGTGCTATTTGTATAAATTACTTTTGTATTGGAAAAGGGCTAAAGAGGGGTAGCTTAGCGTCCACCGTATAAAAGAAAAACGAAACAAATCATCTTATTTGAGTCCCTTGGGAAAAAGAAAAAAAGGTATTTTCATACGCGCTGAGATACTAGAAAAGGAGATCCGTTGATGAAATAATGCTTAGTACATTTTAGGATTCCAATGTGACCCTATTACTCTAATAGCTTCGCTGTTCGTCCGTCCGTCTGTCACAGGCTTGTTTCTTTTGAACCGTAATAGATAGATACTTGAACTTTTCACAAAGTGTGTTGCTATAGCCGCTCTATCAAAGAATTTAAAAAAAAATAGGCAGTCATGGGGTCCACCGACAGAAGTGAAAACTTAAAACTTTGGAATAACTGTGTTCTTTTTTGAATTTATAAATTAATTGTTGTATGATAATTTAAGAGAAGTATTAATTTGTAAATTATTAACATTAGTCTGGTTTTCACATCTATTAGCAATCCGCGCAAAAATTATAAACATTTTCATGTACCCCCTTAGCTGTCAAGAGCTCTCCTGGAGATCGATAACAATTAAAATTGTATTATGTCTCATTAATGACAGTTGAGCTCAAGTTTATTTATTAATCAAAACATGATGGTCTATGTACTTATAAATTAATATTTATCCACTTACTGTCGATTACAAACAAAAACGCACTCGCGACCTTCAAATTTACTGCTATAGTTTGTCCGAGATCGCTGTACTGCGACTTAGGTACGTGCGCGGCGAGACGGGGGCAGTGCATTCCGCCGATTCATCAATGCTCACGACGTCCCGCCGCTCATTCGTCATTGCTGCCTAGATGCGCTTCTATAGGCCGGCCTATGCAGCACGACAGCGCGAGCATGTCGGTGACGCGAATCTATAAGTTTATCCCCTACCAAAAATCGCTCAACACGCCTAAAAAACTTTTCACTTCAAAAAGTAAAAAAAAAGAGGGAAACCCATACAAAAAACATGTTTTTTACAAAAAAAATAAAAAAGTTGTTATTGTACGAAGGAACCCGTCGCGTGCGAGTTCGACACGCATTTTGGCCACTTTTCTTGTGCGTCCCTGGTTAGAAATAAGCTGCTTGTTCAATTTCTTCGTTAGTTAAGGTGAACCCGTTTAACTACCCGGAAAAGGTTTAAACTAGGGATGTGACAGAGTTCATCATAGCGGAAGCGGAGGCGGATTTTTTTTTTATAGACTATCTACGTTTCACTTGGAAATATCGGGATAAAATGTATACTATGTCAAAATCCTATGCAAAAGAAGTCTTTCTATTATACTAGCTTCTGCTTTACTTTAGTAGATACACATGTTAGCGATATTTCATATTTCCATACAGTAATATTTTCAAATTAATCAAAACAGCGAAATATTTGACAACTATTTGCAACATTGCACTTTCAGAATGCACACTCTTAAAGACACTTGCACGTAAATTTTTTGGTCAACATTTTATAAACTAAATGACGCCGGCGTTTCCTAGCTGACTAATCCCTGAGGAGAAACGGCGAAACAAACACGAAGGTCATGATCTCTTTACCGACTTCCAAAAAGGAGGAGGTTCTATGTTCGTAGCGTATGTTTTTTTAATGTATGTCCGCCGATTTCTCCGTCAATTGTGGAACGGTTTTTTTTTTTTTGAAATCGTATGCTCTCGGTGTGGTCCCATATCAATTTGATTAACTTTTCTTGGATAGTTTTTGAGTTAGCTTCAATAATACGTATTTTTCCCCACTTAGTACGTGGATGATTTATGATAAGTTCCTGTCACTGATATTTATATACATCAGGTAGTGGTATTCGAATTTTTGTGGGGTAGGTACCACAACTGAAAAGTGAAAAAGGAGCACTTTAAAAAAAAAATGTCTTCCAAAAAAAAAAAACACTAAAAAGTGAAAAATAACTTTAATTTCGGAAGTCGGTGGCAAAAATCGAAAATTCAAAACCAAAGACACCGACTTCCGAAATTAAAGTTATTTTTCACTTTGATGTGTTTTTTTTTGGAAGTCAGTTGCTTTTTTTTTGTATAAATTTCAAACATTAAAATTATTATTAGGATTGTATGTGAGTCTAACAATGCAGGGCATAACAGCAGTAACGGTTCTTCTCTAGACATCAGACTGCATAAATCTAGATTCACTAAAGGGTGTCATACATCTGGCGGGCGGCGCCACGTAAATCAAAAGCTTCTGACATAATGTGTCGCCACCTTATAAATTGTACTTTACTCGTCTTTTATGTCCGTAAGGGGGACTATTTATTATATTATGTCCAAGTTCAAGCTGGTTTTATGTAGTTCAGGAATGAATGTAATGTGTTACTCCATGTGTTATTTTTTATGAGGGTCACCCATCTATATTATAAACAGGTAAAATTTGTGAGTTTGTATGTAGGGGGTAATCTCCGAAACTGATCACCCGATTTCAAAAATTATTTCACTGATAGAAAACTACATTTTTGCCGAATGTCACAAGTTCTTAACTTCTTAAGATACGTTTTAAGGAAGGTTATAGTCGACTTCCACACAGACGAAGTCGCGGGCAGAAGCTAATATCAAATAAAATTACAATGACCTAGGTTAAGTCTTTGGCTAGGCATTGTTGTTAACTATAATCCATTTGAAATAAGATTACACATTACAAACCTTTTTTACATTCCGTTCAGCCGATTTTGACTTCTATACTGTAGGCTGTAGGATGTCATTAAAAGCAAAAAAGTGGTTACAATAGGTACCAACTGTTTACTGCAGCTGCTATTTGTCATGCCACCAACGCAATAGAAGTCAGAATCGGTTGAACGGACTGTAAAAAAGGTTTATTTAAAAGTCTAATCTTATTTCAAATCGAGTATAGGTTATTTTATTACAAAATAATCTTGTCACGGGAATCTCTCAGATCATGTTTTCATAACTTTTACTAAATAAATCCTAAATAATAATTTAAATAAAATAACTTTCAGAATTTTGTTTTACTGTGATTATGTTTTGAGCAAACTTTAGCTGCTGATAATCTATTTAGACGTAAGCGTCTGCTAAATCGGAAAACGAAAATATCCCAAAACTCCTAACGAAAAAGCTTCTGAACCACAAAAAATGCCAACTTACAAAACTTTCAGTAACCCAATTCCCAAATAAAGACTACCTTTGCATCATTACGTACCTAACTCACCAAGTAATATCATAAAAATCTGGCTTTTCAGCGACTTCCATTCCATCCTTAATAACGTTTTTGCTTCGGAAGAGTATTCTGAGGAACCCTTTTCGCTCATTCGACAATAGCGTGAGTATTTATAAGGACCGGAGGGTCTGTTGACCTCTGAGGGCCCTCGAGGCGGGTTCGTATTATGGCTTACACAAGCATGCATACTGTGGTCTCGCTTTTATGGGTGGTGGGTAACTCAATCGTGATTGGTAATGATTTCTGATAGTTGTCGGAAACGGTCAAGGGTTTATAGTGTGAAATCAATACCTACTTGTAACTTTAACTAATGAAAAACTTACTTTAGTCTTTTGATATTTGCTGGCATCATTAAATCATTGAAGAGTAAAATTTTTATATGCGAAGTTTTTCATAAAAAAAAAAAACAACGAACATTAAATTCAACGAACTCAACACAAAACTACCTGATTTAGATGTTTTCTTTGGTTCCCTGCCGCAGTTCAAAACCCTCTTGCGCAGTCATTTGAACAATACTTAGTTAAGCTTATTTTAGTTAGTTATTTTATATTGAATGATATTTGTGTAAGTCAGTTTTTTGTTCTGTTTTAGACTTAGGTCAAAGCTGTTTTTTTTTAATGTTTTTTTTCAATTTTGTTTTCCATTTTAATTTTAATGAATATTTTAATTTTATGTAAGTTAAGAAGGTAGCTTTGTTTTATGTGAATGTCGTGTACACCTGTAATTGGTATATATATAAGAGCCCATACCTGTTAACTTTAATATTTAATGTACAATAAATATGCTGTTGGCATACCTATTTTAAATAAATAAATAATTAATTCACCTTTGTGTGACCTCCATGCAGGAAAATAGGCTGGTAATTAGAAAAAAAAAAACTGATTTACAATAAATTTTATTGGTGAATGGTATCGTGTATCGTGTAATTAACACAAGACTAAAACTACTTTTACTAAGTAAGTAGTGCTTGCTTCAGCTCTTTTTTTTAATGAAAAATATTTACGTTCACTAATACCGTCACCTGCAGCGGGACTTTATTGACAAAGTTCAAAAGTCTTTTGTAACTGAAAATTCAGTGGCACTAAAACCTTTTAGACGCATCTGTTTATTTATGAATAGTGGTACTTTCCTGAACGAAGTTTTTCCATTAGTGACTCTACGGGGTACTAAAGCTTACTGTCATCTACCTTATTATTGAAAAGTCAACGTCGAACTTCACTTACAGGTGGTTATATGAAGTTGCTATATCGTCCGAAGAACTACAATTGAAGGAGTTTTCAATCATCATCGAGGACGAGACAGCAACGAGTATAATTAATAGTATTTAGCGGTAAACGTAATGTAATGGGGATAAAAACTGCCACTTGCTCACTTCAGATGGCGCTGATCACCAGCGTCTTATAATTTGACAGCTAGCCATACATTTTTTTGTAAACAAGCGAGTTCTTTTACGCATATTAATAATTGAGCCCAGTTGCGCAACTGTTTATTGCAAAAATACGGGGACTCATGTATTTGCCAAAGATGTTATAAGAAGAAAACTGTGGGAAAAAGCTCTCCGAAAAAACATTGGAATCCGATATTTCGCCGAGACGATATGCTGTCCTTTAAGCCTTTTATGGGAGAAAGTCGTTTATATGTAATACTTCCAAGAGAACTAAGTCTGTTTTCATTACATACAGGCACTTGTTATGTGATATTATGTAAATTATAGTAAAGTATGTGTGTGTCTATATTATCATATTAGATCAGTGCTAGAAGTGCTATTTCTGAGGTTTTTCAGTCAGGAAGATCACGCCCGAGTTGGTTTTCAACTCTGAGCAGGTTATTTCTATCGTACGCTTTCAGTCTTTAACAAAAACCGAACTTAAAGTCAACAAACACAAAATAACTTATAAAATATAAAACGTTCATAATTTATTGACTTTTCCACTAAAGCTGCTTTTTTACCTGTGGTAGACGTTTCCCCTGTCCTTAGCTCGTTTTTGAATAGTGCTACACTCCAAGTCTTATACGTATTAATCTAGTTTTCGTATAATTTGTGATCGACACAAAAGTAAACAAACACAACAATGGCGGTTTAAAGACGAACAACTGTGCTGACATCTGTTCTGAGCTTTCAGTTTTTAACCTAATTAAAACATCATTTTGTCTGTCAACTTCAAACAATTGAAAGAAATAGAATACTAATGCTCGTTTTCACCTTTACTAAGTGGCACTTAAATGAATCCCTAAATAAAAGTGCATTGTTGGGTTTTCAACGCTAGGCTCAGCGCTGAGAATTGAAAATTCAACATTTTATTTAGGGATTCATTTAATTATTAGATTTATCGTGTATAATAATTTGATTTCAGAACGAAGTAAGTACTTTATTATTGTTTTGTTTTGATTTCTGTGTGAACTATATAGAGCTGTAAAACTATTTTCCTATTTGTCGTGCCAGCGACTTTAGCAGGTTTCCTCCCATTTTTTAAATAAATTACTTTTAGTTAAAAGAGTATTAACAACTCTATATACTTCCAAGTCCAGTCTGCACCAAGTGCAAAGGGCAACTGATCAAAATTCGATGACTGACGAAGCACGAAGTTTGCCGAGGGAGATTAAGGAAATGGAAATACTGTACATAAATTTTCAATGTCTACAAGTATGAGTTCAGTCATTGTTCTTCTGTTAAGTACATACATAGTCGCTTTGATAAAAATTAAGGGTGTCGAATACTGTAATTAGGGGGTGTGTAATATATGGTATAATAATAGATAGTACTTATAATATAACTTGAAATAACGTTCACATGATATTTATAATTTTTCATATGCTTTAAAAACAAATAATCTAATTTGGTGTGATCTATTGTTACATTTCATATAACCTTCTTTTGTGCTAATAACATTTAGTATAACGTTCATTTCATATAATTTTTAATTCCTATAATGCTCGTTTTTATAAAGTTCAGTTGACCTTTTCATATTTACTCATTTTCAGTCAAAATTCTGTAATGAATAAGTAAATATTATGAAACATCATACTGTTATAACCTCACAACTGAATATTATATACTAATTGAATATTAATTCAAATGAGCGTTATATTTTTCATTATACCATATAATATTAGGTAAAATGAAATTATATCAATAATTCATTACCTATATAATTTCATCGTTATATTTAAAAAATAGTATATTAAATGAAATTAGTTAATTTGATCATTAAAACTTTTTTTTTTATTTCAAACGTCACACACCCGTAATTAGGTGCACGCTATCGAATGGTGGAATGAATTGGGCTCGTTCAACAAGCACTGGGGGCCTACCGCCACCTCAGTATTATTTTAATATTACTTCAGTGGGAGACAGAGATGGAGCTATACGTCCTGTAGAGCTTCATCTCTTTCTCACACCTTACAGGTCACAGGTCCTTAGCAGCTTTCTGCTTTCTATCTTAGGTTTTTGTTAGTTTTAAATGCTCCTTTTTCATTACTGTTTGTATTTCCTGCGCGTGTCCCAAATAAAATACTTTTCTTTCCTTTCCTTTTAAATAGAGAGATGTGGAAAGAAAGTAGGGAGGCCTCCCGCCCTGCAGTAGAACATCACAGGAATTTAGAAATAATACCGAATGGTATCAAAAACAAATCAAAACAGTAGTTTTTAAAACGTCAGAAGTATTCTTATCTATCTGATCCTTATTTCTTTTGCAATCTTTTGCCCTGACGAATGACGAAAAAAGAATCTGGACTGGAACACTTATTATTTTTCCATTCCTTTAACAATCTCGAAAGACAGATGGCAAAATAAAAACGTTGAAATCTTTTTAATTTTCCTTTCTTTCTTCACCGTCGAATTTCATGCCAAATCCTTTTAAAACATGGTTTTTGGAGCGCATCAATTCTTGCGGCGTTTCCTATCGGGGTACTGTCACGATAATGCGAGCATTAGGGGCTTTGAGCGGCCGGATATGTGCCATTAGAACTGTCGATAACTATCTGTGTGGTAGTTGGATAGCACAATAATTATCGTTAAGATTTAACTAGGGAGATAGATAGGACGTCTTCTTAGGCGGTTTAGACTTTGGTAAACGATAAGGAATTGGGTTAGTTAGATGAATGTTTAGAGAAAAATTCTCTTCAGTGGATTGGCAATTGGCTTTTCATGCCCTTTACAAAGATTGAGTAATTGATTAATGCTATATTAGCCTTTGCTTACAGTTTTACTCGCATCCTATACTCCGTTGGTTTATGTAGTTAATTAAAGGTAATAAAAAAAAATACGTGACGAGACAGCTGTCAAGCAACCGACTAAACGTAATACCTGTGACTTCAGTTGTCATGATAAGTCACAGTTGTACTCTACAATTTAGCAACGTTATAATTCGTTGACGTTTAGAGTTTGGGCTATTTACAATAGATAAATTACAAAAATTATATTATTATTATAAATCTAATTAAAAAGTTGTGCTCAAGCAGTTACATCTACGAAGAGTAGTTTAAGAATAAAAATCTAAAATATATTTAATTTGGTTATAACGTATTTTTAAACAAGAAAGTGTCATAATTTTGTTTGTTAGTTTTTAAAATGCTCCTTTTTTATATTTGTTAAAAAAAAATATTTTTTTATTACTGTTTTGTATTTCCTGTGCATGTCCCAAATAAAATATTTTTCTTTCTTTCTTTTTATCTAAAAAAACCGTTTTTATTATTTGTTTACCTTTATATAATTACCTAAACTAATGGGGTATAAGGAAAACCTCTACATGTACCCGGAAAAATAATTCGTTGAGCCGTTAGTGTGAATGAGGTCAGATCTCCTGAGTTTCATATTTAGGAATATTATTGGTAGGATTCCCGGCTCTTGAATAAAGTATATTATGATGTATCAAATCAAGTATCATAAAACAGATTAGTCGAGAGTAGCCTCATCAATTCAATCATTGAATATTTTTAGTATTTTTAATTCTAAAATATGATCACGTAGCAATCTATATACAACAGTAAAGATATTCATGAGTATACTCCATAAAACATTTCAGCATCCAGCAGATATCTACGTTTGTTACCAACAGTATATACAAAGCAACGCCTGGTACAAGTTACCGACGGATGGCAAATGCAGCGAATATCAATTGGCTACGAGTTACGAGGTATACCTTTGAATAAATCTTACTCAAACTTATTTGAGTTACATAAGGTCTGCCATGTGGCGCAGTGGTTTTATTGCTATTGGGTCGGGGTTTGATTACAGTGTAGGGTAGGAGTTTATGGCTGAATAATTTTTATTAGAAGGCAGTATTTTAGTTTTGTATAATTTTACGGTTTTGACCTTGCTGTTCTAACGTAGGTATTAACTTTAACACTTTTATTAAAAGTTTCTTATATTGGTGTTTGGCACGTAGAGAATGTTAAAAACTTTTCATCGTGACAACGAATTTCATTTGGACCTTGTCAAATCTGCAGGGTTACTCTAAAATTTAAAACAGTGTTTTTTAAGCTATTGCATAGCTTTTATCGCGGGCTTTGAGCGCGGCGACCGAATCAAGAAATTCCGTAACGTTACGAAAATAACGTAACGAAAATAAAACCTAACACCCCCCACTCCGCCTACCATGTAATGACGGTTCCCATGACAACGTGATGTTGTCATGGGAACGTAATTTTTGTTTTATGTCATCACGTCATCAAGTGTAGCGTTGACAAATAGGAAGTATGGAGGTTACAAATGCTATGCAATAGCTTTAGTGCCATACGTATTTTTTTTTAAATCTTTCTGCATTATTTTAAACGCAAATAATCACAAAGCGAATGTGACACATAAATAAAACTAAAGGATTTTGAAAAAAAAATACATATATCGTGGTACCTCAGATCTTACCATAATCACTATTTTTGTAGGTGTTTAGTCTAAGCTTTCTTTTTCAGTACCTGAAGTGGCACCTACTTAGTTAAACATTCATACCACCTATAATACTAAGTCTATGTTCTCTCATATGATTTGTATGTGTAATAGCTCCGTCGACACTATGAAACCATGAAAACTTAGTGGCTATGACCATAAACATTTATTTATACGCCTAATTGGTACTTTACTGCTGCGCTAATTCAGGAACTTTAAGGTGCGCACAGATTGACTCTGTTTTGACAATTAATAGTGTGATTAAACAGTTTTGAGTTGATCTATAAATCGCGTTGATGGAACATCTTCGATAAATCATAACGATCTTGTATTATTTAAAAGTACCTGGTAGACCGAGGTCTGCTTGGGTGAAAACAGAGGAAACAAATTTTCCCAGATATGAGACCTAGCTAGATCGATGTTTGGCGCCCGTAAAACCCTATATTGCAACTTCCATCAAAATCGTTAGAGCCGTTTGCGAGGACGTGATTATTTACGAATCTATATACAAATATTGCTCATTTATAAGTATAGGATATTTTATCTTCTTGGTTTTTAATTAAGTAGATAATATATGCTTATTAATTAATATGAACACTGGTCTGGCTATTACTATCTAAAACTAAAAATACTGCGTTAAATTAATAAAAAAAGTGAACGCATTAAAAAAATGTTTATTACGGCCGTAAAGTTCTAAAACCTAAAACTTTCAAACACGCTTAAGGCCCACTTGCACGTTTAGTCGGGTTAATTAAATAAATGTAAAGTTTGTAAACTTGACGTTTTAACTCATAGTACGTGTTGCGCCACTTAAACGTAACACCGGGTTAGTTAACCTGCCACTTGTGTTTTTTGAGTTGGGAACACTGCAGTCCAATCGAATACGGCCAAAAACAATGAACGGAACTTGTATGCCTATCTTTTTTACACTACATTACGATAAGTACGTAATACTTTGTGGTCTTTAATTAATGTTTGTAATTTTTTTTGGTGTACATAATAAAGAATATTCTATTCTATTCTTTGAATTTTATAACATGACATTTCATTATAATCGTGTTGTATTTACATCAATTCATTAATTTTGTTTGATATTAACGTGTGATTTTAGGTGTCTTTGTCACTGATAAATAAATTTTAATTTGAATTGTTTCAAGCTAATGGCAATTATAATATGAATAAAATATATATACAAAACAAGGATCTGGGTGAATTACTTGTAATTTAGATCAGTGATCTCAGATTTTAGAGCAGTGGTGGCCCAGTGGTAACGGCCGCGACTTACGAGTTGTAGGTCGTAGGTTCGAACCCAGACAGGCGCTTTACTTTGTGTAATTTATTTCATCACCACTGCTCTCAAAACGGTGAAGGAAAACATCGTGAGGAAACCGGCATGTCCTAGAACCGAAAATTCGACATGTGACATCTACCAACCCGCACTGGGCCCGCGTGGTGGATTACGGCCCACTCCCTCTCACAGAGAGGAGGCCTGTGTCCCAGCAGTGGGAACATTATAGGCTGATGATGATGATGATGACTTGTAATTGTGCGTGTACTGCAATGTGTTTAATGTTATTTAATACCAGCTTCCGCAAGCGGCATCGCCCGCGTGATATCTGTATAAAGCCTATGTTACTCAGTAATAATATAGCATTCTACTAGTGAAAGATTGTTTTTTATCGGTCCAGTAGTTTTCCAGTTTACAAACAAAATATAGAAAAAATCAAATCTTTTCTTTTTAAATGTTTAGAAAAAGAAGAAAAATAGTACACTTTATTTTTCGAGTCAAAATCTTCTATCTTCCAACTTTGTATGAATCTTTCTCTTGGTGAATTATAATAACCTGACCCTTTTGCAAACCTATTATAGTATGATACAAAATTCCGAAACACAAAATAAAATACAAAATAAGTTATCAGCTGTATGTAGCTCAAGTTCTAACACTAATCCAAACTTTAACGACTTAACCCTCCCACATGGGTGGGTTAAATATTAAAAAGTTTAACGCTAGCTTCTCCTCAACTTTAGCTGTAGCTTATAATTTCAATTTAATTTGACATTACTAACACTAACCCAGGGTTAAACGACTTAACCCTCCCACACAGGTGGGTTAAATATTTAAAAATGTAACCCTAGGTTCACCTTTAATTCTTGGTGGCGCAAGATGAATTATTTGATTAACCCTGAATTAGGTGTTACTTCTGAGTCTTATGAACGTGTAAGTGGGCCTTAGAGTTTCAGACGACAAGCTTTAAACATGAAGAATTACTTATCTTAGAAAATTACTGGGACAGCTCTAAGTTTAATCTATCTCATTGTTCTTGTACCTACTAACTACATTTTGTAGTTAAATCCATCAAAATCAACGCCAGCCATTACAAAATCGATCAAATTGAAACTCACCTTAATCAATCCAAAATATCAACTGCTTAACATTCCTTTCGGCTCATAAACTGTCAACTGTACGCCACACACCACAGCGTATTGTTATATCTGGCGTAGTGCCAATGATATGTCATTTAGTGCCGTATTGCATTGTGGGTAAAACTAACATTGTTCGAGTGTAGCCGAAATACCTTCTGTTTGCTCAATTTCATGTAAACTTTGGAGGATCTAACTACTTAGTTACATAGCATAAAATCACGCCTCTGTTTCCCTGAAGGGGTGGGCAGAGGTTTACCTATTAATGTTATAGTACCAGAATACCAGCACTGCGTCATTTATTTATTTTTTCTTAAATGTCGCAGCATATGCTGAGATAGGAGCCTTTTGGCCTCGTTCAGGACTTTCTGCTTTTATTTTCATTGTTTTTATTTTCATTGTTTTTTATTTTTTATTAATGTTTTAATGAGTGTGTTTTAGTTCAATTTGTGATTTCCTGTGCGAGTTTGAATAAATACTTTTTCTTTCTTTCTTTCTTTCTCACATTTCGCCAGTTATGTTTAGCGTAATCAGCTTTAATATTCCCACTGCTGGGACACAGGCCTCCTTTTTGTGCAGGTTGGTGGGTGTCACGTCTTCTATTGGCTGATTATGCTTATGCTTTGACTGCATATAGCGTAACCATAAGCATAATCATCCTTTAAAGTCAGTCTATGGCAGTTGACTGCTGGACATAGAATTTTCCAAATTGCACGCCACTAAGTTAAATTTTCGGTCACTATAATTAGTATCGGTCTATATTCAGTCACTTTACAAAGGTCAATGAATTGCTTTACCTAGTCAGAGTCAGTCATTGCGGTTTGAAAATTGGACATAAATCTCACCTATTCAATAACACGTCGTTCATTGCAATCCTTGGCCACTTGTTGTCCATCAATAACCTAAAATGAGTAATTTTCAATATTATATTCATCAAAATCTCCATGTAGCTTACTTATGATAATAAAAGGTTTTTACTAATGCATATACTTAATCTAACCTTAAATAATTCCGATTTTGCTTTCCTAAAAATGTTATTGAAGAATATTAATTATGATGAATCTCTTTTTAGAAACCTCTAATAATTCAAATTTTGGGGTCTTAAAAATGCTAAATAGTAAAGTAACTCGGATGTGGCTCGGTTGTTGTTCACAGTTCTACATCCAATTTGGTCGGGGTGCACTAGTTACTGCGACCAACTACATATTTCAAAAAAGTGTGGATCATTAGAAGCCCAAAAAGTTTAGAGGTTCAAAATTACATTAGAAGGTTAATACGTTTTTAGAGGATCAGGTAAATATTTTCCCGAATTATAAATAATAAAATAATCAGAAAAAACACACAAAAGGTTCACAAAAACAATTTTTTGAGTAAATAATTAACATTACAGAAAAAAGTGTATCGTTGATGCCTGTACTAATGAAAAAATCATTGTGTCACAGAGACCAGAAATATTTATTACATTCAATTTAATTATCGACTAACAGCGCAAAAAAATCCATCGACCATATTCACAGTCTTATATTTGAAAGAAAAAAAAGAAAGAAACTACGTTTATTTGCGGTGAACATGACACAAAGAAAGAACACAAACACAAAAAAGAACATGTTGGGGGAAAATATGCGTCACATCCACGCAAAACGGCCATCGCTCTATACTCTCTATTGCGTACTATATTTCCAAAAAAGTAAGTTCAAAAACTAAAACCCGACTTAAAGGTGTGAAACAAGAAAATATTTAGACAGAAGTCAAGACATATGTACAAAAATGATCAAGGTAAAGCCGTGGTCGCATGCCATTATAATTTTGTAGGTGTACAAGCATGCGACCACGGCTTTACTTTGGTAATTTTTGTACATATGTCTTGACTTCTGTCTAAATATTTTCTTGTTTCACACCTTTAAGTCGGGTTTTAGTTTTTGAACTTACTTTTTATTTAAACTATTTTGGAGTAATAGTTTCGTGATAAAGTATTTGCAGAGCAGCTTATTTTTATATTTTATGGTATGTATGGTTTGTATGTATGGTTATATGTTATATGCCGTACGTAGCACAGTCTCACTTTTGCTTGTTTTTAACAATTTAAACATATTTATTTACTTGGACAATATAATATATATACATATTTGTAATGTGCTCATCAAGCCCTTTCATTTGATACCCAACATGGCACAATTCAATTATTTTTATTTTTTATTTCGTTACTTTATGTCCTCTAGAGGGCGCCATATTGCATTTAATGTGACATCACATAGCCTATAACCAGCGGACAATCAAAACGCTTCTAATGATACCTCACTTGTCAAATTACGATTGGCAGTTTAGAAGTTATGAGGTAACAGATGAACATACATACATACATACATACATACATACATACATACATACATACATACATACATACATACATACATACATACCGGTCAAAATCATAACCCTCCTTTTTGCTTCGTACTATATTTCCAAAAACATAATGAATCCGTCCATAATTACTACTCGCCAAGACGTATGTGAACTCAAACTCAAACCATTTATTTCAAATAAACCAATTACAGGTACTTTTCAATTGTCAAGGGGTCGGTCAGTCAGAAAGATGAAGCTAGTTGCCCATTCCAAAGCGTAGTAGGTACCTATGGAGAAGAATGGGCAAGAAACTCCACGGACACTCTTTTAAATCAGAATATGGTTACAAAATATTGGTTACATCATTCATGTTGAAGTTATACATGTGAGAACGATGCAGAACGTTAAAAGCGTCCGTAATAGAAAATAAAACAAATAACACAATTCAAAAATTAAATTAAAATAAGCCATGGCAGCTAAGAGAACGTAATTATATCCCTCGATTGGTTATATCCGTTAACTATCCATATAATTAACTCCTAATCAACGATCGAAGGAACAACATCCTACACGCAGACATAGTTCATTCAACATCTATTTATAATCAAGTTAAACTCCAATATGAAGTCATCTATTTATAAACCTCATGGTTGACATGTGACGGTCCATAGTTGTCGCACGGTATATTACAGTTACGACCTACGAGTCGTTTGTAGTTTCTGCCAGAAGTGATCTGTCACGCTCGTTGTCGCCTTTCACGAGAAGCGTTGACGCTTTATTAAGCAATGTTTGGTTAGTCATACTTTAATTGTGAAGATTTTTGTATTATGCGGAAGTGAGTGTTTTGATTGAGTTTCGGTAATATCAATCAATTTATTCACTCAACTGATTTTAGTCAACTGCTGGGCAGGATATTATCATTTTCCAATACCCGGTTTTCCGCCTTTCGCATAATTTATTATCATGACGATCTTTACATACTTAAACTTCACCGCGCCTTGGAAAGCACGTTAAGCCGTTACGGGTCGTCAGAAGCCCGAAAGTCTGACAACCAGTCTAACCATCGGGTATTCAGTAACTGAGTTGTGAAGGTCAGATATGCAGTCGCTCCATGTAAAATACTGATTCATCTGCATCCGGTTAGACTGAAAGCCGAACACAACATAGTTGGGTAAAGACTAGGCAGATTGATTGATATTATGTTTATCAAGATTTTCTCTTTCAAGATTTAAGACAGTGAACTAACTTATTTCTAAGTGCTTTGCATGTTCTTTGGCAATTCAATCTCGATCTCGAGCCTTATTTCGAGATTCAATCTTGTGGACTCGTGGGAAGACAATCTTGATCTTGAATCTCTCTCTCTCAATAAATTAGTAATTTGGTCTACCAATTCCAAGAGATCAGGGACTCGATAAATACAGAATTCAGGGAATAATATTCTGTTGATAGATCTTGTCTAATTAGTGAGACAAACTTAGGACCAAAACATCGGTAGCCTCATTAACTGTTTCTGTATCAGCAGTAAGAGCAAATACCCACGTGACAAGAAAAGGTCAAAGCTCAGCCAAGTATTTATTATGACTGAAGATTCAAATGATCTGTTAACTTGACTTCAAAGGGGTAACCTTTTGAAGCGAAACCTTAAAATTGTTAACTAGACTAGAAGAAAAGGCAAACAAATGAAGTAATTATTTAAATTCAACAAAAGGATGATTTAACTAGAGCGGGTCAGAGCTGGATCTTTGAATTTGTAATCTTCGTCGTCATTATCAAATTATTTACTAGTGTGATTTTTAGGGGTTGGTAGGGAGTCTGCACTCAGCACTCGGTGTGGCAACACGCCGTGTTCGAGTTCGCAACAAGTCCATCGTCATCCTGAGAATGCCTCGTTGAGAGGTGAAACACGTGTCGATTTCTTTTAGGA
Organism: Agrochola litura; assembly: GCA_949152395.1. NCBI lineage: Eukaryota > Metazoa > Arthropoda > Insecta > Lepidoptera > Noctuidae > Agrochola > Agrochola litura. The sequence goes on from OX424498.1 coordinate 24,050,231, forward strand.
GTTTTTTATGGCTCTTTAGAAATAGGTTACTAAATATATCCACGTCTATTGTATTTTTTAGGGTACCATACCTTAAAAGGAAAAAATGGAACCCTTATAGAATCACTTCGTTGTCCGTCTGTCATGACCCTTTTTCTCAGTAATGCGTGAAGGTATCAAATTGAAGTTAATAACAAATACTTAGGTCTACACCCCAATCCCTTGAAGCTCACCCTACCAGACTTACGTATTTGATATTAATTTCAACTTGGTACCTCATCAAGTTGAAATTAATCTCAAATATGTTGGTCTACGGTCTCTTAGAGCTCTAAATTTCTCGCTAATCAATAGTTGTACCTACAACATAATATAACAACCAATAACATTTACTATTTAGGTAAAAAAAAAAAAAAATTATATTCCTCCGAATGTCAATTCCCGAAAGACTCGCCTCATTGACAAAGGGATTGAAAAAAAATAGATTCCACGATATTCTTTTTGTCAACATAATTTGTATTTTACATCAGAACACAAATCTCGTAGTATTTGTACCATAAGACTCTGTGACAAATGTAAATAACTACCGACAGAGGTATTGACGATACGGCAAAAGTAAAGGAAAAACTCCGAAAATTGATAATTTTTAGTCATATTTATTGTTGGGATTACATTCTTACATTTGCGGTTGTAGAATTGACCGTGACGTATATCGATCATGTATGAACATGTTTTACAACTACAACGTTAAGTTTGTTTTTGGGATACATTCATTGCAACTACGGAACCCTAAATTGTGCGTGGTCTGACATATACTTGGCCGGTTTTTTCCGGTGATAGATATCTACAGTATGTCATCTAAAATATTTATGTGCTTTAAAATCTACCTTTTGGGCTCATACTGTTTCAAATTCACTATATAATAATAATACTAAAAATATCTCGACTTAGCACACGAGATTGTTGACATGTGGAATGTGAGCTTGGCTGTCATTGTACCGATGGGTCTGATTCAGAAGGCAGTAGGTACTCCTCGATACGGCTCGCATCGTTCGGAGGTTCCTATCTCTCAAGCCCTAAACACCGGTAGCTTGGATCCTGCTCCCAACACCGCACCGGCGGAACACAATTTTATATTTTTAAACGTTTTATATATATTTTTTACGAAATATTTAAAAATGTATTTTATGTGTAAAAAAAATAAATAAACGGAATAATAATATTAATAAATATAATATCACAATTTAATAAAAAAATACACATATAACATAACATCACGCCTGCATTCCCCGAAGGGTTAGGCAGAGGTGTACCTATAGTACACCCACATTTCGCTAGTTATGTTTAAGTCCCATGTAATAGGGGCCGACTCCGGGTTGCAATTTAAAAATAATCAATGTCAATAATTAAAAGCACAAACCCCATTTTATTTAGGGTCGGCCATGTTTTTTACAAATAAATAAAATTGAAGTGTCTGTTTGTTATATTAAAATTGCCTTTTTACTAAATGCATATCAGAGTCGGTACTTTAAAATAAAAAATAAAAAATCGTCACTCTGTTTGTTCCGGCTAATCTTCGAAACGGCTGCACCGATTTTGATGGGACTTTCACTGGCAGATAGCTGATGTTATAAGGAGTAACTTAGGCTACTTGTATTCCAAAACAAGAATTAGTGTCCATGCGGGTGATGCCGCAAGCATCAGCTAGTCTTCTTACATATCAATTCACAATCCATCATCTCAGTATTCACCTCCTTTCCAGCCATATTATCTATTACAGTCTGTTCGATGTGATATGAATAAGCTCATAGATACACGCAGCATTATGCATCCGTGCCACGTTCGTGTCCTGAATTGCCCTGAATCCGGTACGGTCAGCATAAATCATCCTTGAAAATCCCTAATTTATTTCTGTGTGTCGAAGAATTTAAATTTAATGGAGAGCAGTTTACCGACCTTTCCATTTATATTATGTTACTGTGCTATTTAGCCTGAGTTTTAAAATCCTACTAATATTATAAAAGTGAAAGTTTGTATGTTGGTTGTTTGTTACCCAATCACGCGAAAACGACTGACCATAAACTTTTATCCCGATAGTACGTTCCCGTGGGATGATTTCCGACCTCCACGCGGGCACAGCCGCGGGCAAAACCTAGTAAATTTTTATTTTTTTCTTAAAATGTGAGACATACTTACAAAGGAGATGGCCAAAAATTGTTAGGACCTGTACCCCAGAATGTACAGAGATGAAATCTATGTCGTTCAATAGGGGAGATCTTCAATAATTAAGAATTATAAGTTACGTATCCTATGCAGTCGTGGAATAAAGTTACGAAGGTTTGAAAAAGTTGATTTTTTCACTCAGTTTTCGTCATGATTTTACAATTTATTCATAAAATGTAATTTCCTGAACGTTAAATAGTAGTTATTGAGGTGTATATTTTTGTCTTAGGTGATTAGTACCTATATCATAATAAAACTTGGAAAAACTAAACTTTTTTTGTAGCAAAGGTTTGACGAGATTTGGTTTGGAACGATAATGACAGTTTTGAAATTTATCGGATTCATTGAGTGTTGCTAGTAATTATAATACTTTATGTCAATATTGTAATACCCGACATTACTATATTTATCTGAATAAAATATCCTATCCTTACGTGTATGTACTTTTGACGTTTGATCTATACAATCATTAAGAGAAGGTTGGTTTGATGGATTACTTAACGTCAAAACTATATTTAAATAAATATTTTGTAACGAATAATACGTGCGTCTAGTTACCTTTCCTCTAAGCATTGATATTATTAAATAGCAACATTGAAGATACTTTAAAGTGAAATTGAACGTATAAAATCGCTTAAAATTCTTTTATTTTTGTATTTTTTTCAGAGACTGCTATGAAATGTTATTAGCTATTATAAATTCTTCATTTATTTTAATTTAATTAATTGTAATACTTTTAATTAGGTATAGCTTGGGGAATTTTTTGTCCATCTTTTTTCAAGAATAACATCCCATGACTCACTGGATTTTGTCCTGAGCGAGAGTTCGTTTCTGAATAAATAAGACTGACTAAGTTTCAGCAAATAATATAATAAACCTCAATTGGTGGCCCAGTGGTAACGGCCCTGCTTTACGAGTTGTAGGTCGTGTGTTCGAACCCAGGCGGGCGCTTTACTTTGTGTAAATAATTTCATTACCACTGTGCTTTCAAAACGGTGAAGGAAAACATCGTGAAGAAACCGGCATGTCCTAGAATCAAAAAATTCGAAGACATGTGACATCTACCAACCCGCACTGGGCCCGCGTGGTGGATTACGGCCCACTCCTTCTCTCAGAGAGGAGGCCTGTGTCCCAGCAGTGGGAACATTATAGGCTGATTATGCAATTTAAGTAGGTACCTATTTGTGATTTATCGAACAAAATTACAGCAACCGATCATATAATTGATAACACAATTATAATTTATAATATTTCACTAGTAGTATAGTTACTTGAAGTAGGAGTTAGTAAATTTATCGTATTTAGACACCGTAATCCATTACGTTTGTGAAGTATGCGCAAAAAAAGATTTTTTGAGCTGATATTTCAAAGTAACTGTATATGTACGGTCTTTGTCCCCAAAAAAAGTCATCTCATCAATTTTTATTTTATTTTTTTCATGTTTATGCTAACTAATTTAGTTTGACACTTTATAAAGTGTTCCATTTCAGTAACTATTAAATCGTCTACATATTGAACCATGACTGCTTAATGTTTTCAACGTAAAAATAAAAAATAAAATACGTTTAGTTGCGGTAAACATGACGTGAAGAAAGAACACACACTAAAAAGAACAGGAGATGGTTTTAGACCCGGACTCGACAAGAGGCTTATAAAAGTGACACCTAAATGTTTTTGCAGAAAATATACTTTAAAATTATTTTAATACTAGCTGCTGGTGGTCGCGACTGCCTATGCGATCTAGGATGAAAAATAGTCTTTGTCCTTAGCCAAATCATGGTGTTTATGTGTGCCAAATTCCATCCAAATCCACCCAGCCGTTATTGCGTGATTGAGTAACAAACAAATAAGTAAAAAAAAACACTTTCGCATTTATAATTTAGTTAGGATTGTTTGTTAAAACGCAAACCAAATAGCTTATTCGTTTTTCTTTGTTTTCATTAACATTTTTATTATTATGAATTTTCTATAATGTTGTTTTATCTGCCCACGCGTCTCCAGTCTTTTGAGCTCAAAGTTATAGGTAACAGGGCAGTCACCGGCCAGCTTTTAATTTATTTATGATCGCCTAAGCCTAACATTATTCATAGAACTTTTGGTACAAAGTTCTTGTTGAACAAGCTTTTGTTAACAGACTTAAGAAAACGTTACAAGTTGACTCGTTTTTGGAACGAAGCTCCTTAACGCGGCTTTCGGTAGGAGAAATCTAGTAGAAATCGTCACTTAACGAAAAAGTGTTATGCCGCCGTCTATGCGAATTTCTTTCTCTCTGTTCCTGATAGAAAAACCCAAAAACATTTAGCCCGACCCGGGAATCGAACCCAGGACCTCGTGCTCAGCAAAAGAAAGTGTAAAAAAAACAGTGGCACTCCAGCAGAGAAAACTTGAAAAAAAATCGGCACCTCGGTAATCAACGCGTTGATGTCTTTTTAATGGTTAAAAGCTGGTGTCGTTACAGTGTCGCGAAATTAATGGTTTAGTCCCATCTCAAAAATGCTCAACGCGCCTAAAGATTTCACTTCAAAAAATAAGAGTGGATGTTCATATATACACATTAATATTTTTTTCACTCCTCTTGCTCAAAAAGGCCGTCATTGTACAGTACCAGAGCGGGGAAAAAGTTGCATTTCTTGCTCTAGGGGAAAAAGTATTTTTTTTTTAATTTTTGTCTTTTCCAACGAGCCTTGAAAAATGAAAAAGTCTTTATTCTTTTGTAGAATAATCATGAGTATGGACTAGACTTATTACTTGTTCACAAAAAAAAGAAGAACATTTTATTTTTGAAAATGGAACTAAATGCGGCTATCTTTTTGGTAGAATGCGAGCATTGCGTTGCGGCTACAAAAGAAATAAAAAAGGCATTGGCGCGAAATCTTTAAAAAATTCTCTAATTTAATGCTTAAAACAATTTTATTTAATCTTTTGATTTCTGATATTCGACATATTAAATAACCGAATCGATCAAAATTGAAAAAAAAAATCGTTTGACATAATCGTTTTCGCACATCAGTACAATAAAAAAAAAAAATGGTCGGCGATTTTTAACACAAATTGAGTAGTGGTAATGAATATTACGTGTTATTGGCCCTGTGTTCGTACATTACGTTAAGATCTGGGCATTTTCTAGTTGTGTATAATATTTTTAATAATATTTCTCACATTTTAAATCGTATCTACCTACATGTGTATGTGTGATATTTGTGAAAAGTTAAAATGTAAACTCGCACGATTGGCGCGAAACTTTGACTTTGGATATCAAAAACTTAATTACCACTACTTATTTAACTTGAACAATGGATGAACTCGTCAAATAATTAAATGATGTAGTATTCACTGCCCCTGTGGTGGAGTTTGGATGAGAGAGAGATGTTCGAAATCCCCAATTTTTATGTTTTTAGCGTCGACCTCGACTGTCATCAAAATGGCGATAATCGCATTTACAGATTTGAATTTTATAAAGGTAAATTAATATTGTATTGGATTATTTTATTTTCTCGCAATCGTAGTGAAAAGTAGAGTGTAACACACGGCGCTAAAACCCATTATAACTCGGTTTCTATTTACTCCCTCGCTAAAGCTCGGGAGTAAAACTACCTCGTTACAATGGGTTATTTTAGCCCCTCGTATAACAATCTACTATTTCACTCCTCTTGCTCAAAAAGGCCGTCATTGTAGAGTACCAGAGCGGGGAAAAAATAGAATTTCTTGCTCTAGGGGAAAAAGTAATTTCTTTTTAATTTTTGTCTGTTCCAACGAGCCTTGAAAAACGAAGAAGTTTTTATTCTTATGTAGAATAATCATTATTATGAACTCGACTTAAAAAAAGAACAACATTTATTTTTGAAAATGGAACTAAATGCGGCTATCTTGCGTTGCGGCTACAGAAGAAATAAAAAACCGGCCAAGTGCGTGTTGGACTACGCACAATGAAGGGTTCCGTAGTTGAGAATGTTGAGATGAATTTATTTATCCCAAGAACAAACTTAACATTGTAGTTGAAAAACATGTTCTCCCATACATTCCAAATGCAAATTGTCGCTCGGCATCCAATACCTACCGCGAATGTGACACTATTACATTTTTTTTTTTATTGCAGTATCATTTATTTGAACGTGTAGAATGAAATAAAACAAAAATCTGATTTTCGTAAAAAAAAATCACATTCGCGGTATTAATATAATAATAATCTAAATCTAATACTTTTAAACGAGCAATTCTTGTATATATATGTATATTTAATCTGAATCTCGGAAACGGCTCCAAGAATTTTTATTAAATTTAGTATGCAGGGGGTTTCGGGAGCGATAAATCGATCTAGCCAGGTTTCAATTTTAGAAAACGTTGTTCAAAAAAATATGGTCATCCAGATATTTTTCTTTATTCAAGTAACAAGGACTCATTGTGTTAGTAAACTTATGAACTATGTTAACTTATTTTACCAGGTCACTTAGAAAGTTTTGCGACTAACAGTTTTTGTCTATACGATACTGGCTGGTTTTGATGTCAATTAAAACTATGACTATTTATTACAAAAAAACGTAACATTCCAAATTCGAAATTCCCTCCACATTTTTTTACGAGCAAAATCAAAATACTGAAAACTGGATTTACAACGAGAACATTTTCACGCAATGATTTTGTACGATTTCAAATGTTGACTAAAACCAGAAGAATCGTTTGGAAGACTTCGAATGGTGTTCATAGAAAAAAGCCCTTCTAAACCGACTGTTTTCCGCTAGTTCAACGAATTAAGGGTGGTCGAGTAATTTTGGCGAACAAAGAAAGAAGTGGCCGCCCTATGGCGGTTGTTACATAACAAAACGTGCTGGCTGTAAAAAATTTAATTCAAGAGAATAGGCGAATTACATATGAAGAGGTTCAGCATATACTGCCGATTGGATCGGGAAGTGTGCATGAAATTCTACACAGGCATCTTCAGTTATGGAAGATAGTTTCACGCTAGTACCGTAAAATCTAACACAGGCTCAGAAGGAGGTTTGGGTAGAATGGTGCCGAGACATGATAGCAAAATTTGTAGCAGGCTCGTCTCGGCGCGTTTAAGATATCATTGCGGGTGATGAATCTTGGGTTTATCAATATGATCCAGAAATGAAGCATCAGTCGACCGTGTGGCTGTTTCAAAATGAACCAACGCCTACCAAAGTGAAGCGAGCCAGAAGTGCCGGCAAAATTTTGATCGCAAGTTTTTTTTTTTTCCCGGTTATCTGGTGTTAGTACCCTGACGAGATCAAAGGAGTATCAATCCTGAATGGTATGTTACCAAATGTTTGCCAGAAGTTTTTACTACTGCAAGCAGCAAGCGACCGAACACCGGCCTCCGTGGGCTACCGCTTCACCACGACAACGCGCTGGCTCACTCGGCGCTCAAAACAAAGGACTTTCTGGACAGCACACCGGTCAAATTTATAGGTCATCATCCTTACAGTCCCGATTTGGCTCCGTGCGACTTTTTCTTGTTCCTCAAAATAAAAAATAAACTCAAAGGAAAACAGTTTTCATCACCTGAAGATGCACTGGCTGCATTTGAGAAGGAGATTGGAGAGGTGTCTGGTGCGGACTGGAAAATGTGTTATGAAAATTGGTTTAGACGTATAAAACTGTGTATAGACGCCAATGGAGAGTTCTTTGAAAATATATAATAAAAAAAATTATAACCTGTAGTATATTTTTTCTAGTATCACAAAACTTTCTGAGTGCCCCACGTAATCTAGTTTAAATTTATCTCACCCGCATTCCAACCTGTATGGCCTGGAAAAAGCTCCAGCCCATCGTACACTATTGATCTGGATACCATACCACTACTTAAATATGTTTATAAGCTCCGTTGGCAACCTATCCTTCTCCATCTTCCTCCACAATACGTCATAAGCAACCAGATCAGAAGCCTTGAATAAATCGAGGAAGCTAGCATAAATCGTTGTCCCACGCTGTGTATAGTAAGTATGTGATAGTATGTTTAAGACACAACACTGCACTTTCTGTTGACAAACCACGCCGAAACCTGAATTGGTTGTCATGAACATTTACAGTTTTATTTATTTGTGTATTAAGCAGACGGTCAAACACTTTTGATATTATAGTAGCTAGAGAGATGGGCCTATTGGATGCCGAGCGACGAAATGTAAGTTTGTACGCACAATATTGAGAGATTTACCATGTTATTTTAAGACCACAGACTTCTTATAGGTTTTCCTGTAATCTTTGAGTAAAGAGCCATATTTTGTATTTTTTTCAAAATTTTTGGTCCAGTAGTTTCGGAGATAAGGGGGGGGGAATGGTCAATTTTCATTGAATTTATTAAATATCTTTAAAAGTATTTATTTTAAAATTATATAAAAATATATTTAAGATCCTCGCAACAAGTCCTTTTATTTAATATGTCACACGGTACTGTCAGCAAAACTTTTTTTTTAAATTTTCTTGTTTGCGCCCCAAAAGTGACCCCAATATTCAAAATTAATTTATTTACGTTACTTATTCGTGTTTGGGTCACAGAAATACATATGTGTACCAAATTTCAACTTAATCGGTCCATTAGATTCGGAGTAAATTGGCTGTGACAGACGGACAGACAGACAGACAGACAGACCGACAGACAGACAGACAGACAGACAGACAGACACACGAGTGATCCTATAAGGGTTCCGTTTTTTCCTCTTAAGGTACGGAACCCTAAAAAGGCATTGGCGCAAAATCTTTAGAATTTTTCTCTAATTACGAATTGAATTGGTGACCGTAATATAATTTACAACAGTGAAAATGTCATCATCTAGTGAGAACATCTTCACAGAGGACTGAAATTAAGTTGCCGGAAAAAAACATCTCGTTAAATATACTTATCCAGAATGGTACAAATTGTACATTTAAGTAAAATAAACTACCTATTTAATATTGTATTGGATTATTTTATTTTCTCGCAATCGTAGTGAAAAGTAGAGTGTAACACACGGCGCTAAAACCCATTATAACCCGGTTTCTATTTACTCCCGAGCTTTAGCGAGGGACTACCTCGTTACAATGGGTTATTTTAGCCCCTCGTATAATAATCTTCTGTTGTTGACATGTTTTTACGGCATAGATCGGAAGTACAGTACCGACCAAAAGTCCATGAGCAATCTCACAAAGCAATAGACTGACGCTTCGGTTTGACTTACGACCTTCTTCTATAAGTTGTTACAATACTGTAGACACGCACATTACACACACACACTCACTTTGTCTGCAACCAATGACTAGTTCAATAATCATCATTCGTTTTTAGTTTCATTCGTCTTGTTCACATAAATATTAAAGTTTAGCAGGTAGACCACAAAAAACTAAGTAAATTATTTCGATTTCTGTGGGGTAGATGCAGTTTGTTACGAGTATTTAATTAATAGAACTTTTTTGTTTCGTGGATAATATTGGTGACGAGTATTTAGCGCAGTGTTGTGGTTATTATTATCAAAAAGCAGGCATAAAATATATTGAAGAGATCAGATCAGATCAGAGAATATTATTGCGCTGCGTAAAAGTGAAGTGAATATCTAATGAAACCGGACTAAGTGTGAGTGTTATCATTAATATATTTCATATTTTACTAAACATAAATCTTAATCAAGGGTATTGTTGATAGAACAGAGGTATTGTTGAGACAGAAGATGCCTTTAAAGTTTTAAATTCATTGTGAGGTTTAATTCGATTAGTGAATAATAAATAATAAGGTATTATGTGTAATAAAAACAATGTTTTTCTTTGTTCTAGAGAAATGCTGTGAGGGTTAAGAGATATGAGGAAGGGGCTTATTATCGAGTAGCAGCGACGTCAAATGGTGAATGAAACAAATGGTTTCATACCAACGAGATATTTTGCTGAATTATTAAAAACACGTCATTATGAACCGTTCGCCGTGCACTCTGAAGGCTTGCATCACTGAAGACCAGCTAGAAAACCGTTTTTGACCTTAAAATATTGACCGTACCAACTTAATAAACAACAGATTCGTTATTGCATGAATTTATGGTAACGAATTTTTTAAGCACGTTTCAATAGGGTGTTTGTCGTATTTCTTGCAGATATACCGAAATTGTTTAATATTATTTTAGTAATAGTATTATTTTAGGATAAAAATTTGAGGTTTAGTTTCAATCTTCTTTTCGTAAAGAAAATGAATACTTAAGCTTTAACCTCAATAACAACCAATATTTACTAAAGTCAAATAAAATGTAAAATAATTAATACAAATAAAATATAAACAAACTGCCCATATTTAACCTTAAAATTACCTATTCTGTAAGTAGTTTTTTACATTTTAAGTAGTCTAATATTCTTATTTATTACTTAATTACTTCGACCATGATCAAAGCTTAATATTTATGGTGAAAAAATCCATTAAAAATTTAAAATATTTCATAATTTAAATATGTCAAAATAATACAAACTGCTTCTAAGTTTCTTGACATCTATTTCACATCTTATTCAGCTGAAGTAATGATAAATAATTGTAGCAGTTTAGTAACTTATGTAAAATAAATATAACGAATAAACATATTTTTTTTAATTTTGTTATCATATATCACGCATTTTTTATTCTAAAACCTTTATTGCAATAACAACATAAAAAAGCAGCAATATTTAAAAAATATTATTATCGAAAACAAAAATAATAATATTTGCAAAAAACCGCACTGTGTTTCACGAGATTAGAACCTGAGGCAGTTTGAATTCCATACCAACGCTTAACGCTTTCTGCTATCTGCACATGTTAAGTTACTTTCGAATTTTAGCAATGCCATTAACTGGTCAAGTTCACGCGCATAGTGCGTGTGTGCTAGCATGTTTAAAGCGACGGAAATATATTGTTGTTTCGTGTAACTGCGTTATCTGTGGTGTGTGTATCGTGTTGCTTACACATACAAATGTACGAGCTATACCGCGTGTTCACAGCAATACGACTCTTAGCGTGCTCATGCACTTTTGAGCGCTTACTGTACATATGTATCTAATTGCAATAGTTCCTTTGCAATGTTGTTGTATAATTAAGTAATAACATTGTGTTCCATCCCGTTACCTTTAAAACTAATTACTAAGCAATGTTTTTCTGCACGTTCTACTGTTATCTATCTAATTAGTAGGCTATTAGTAAGATTGTTCCTTTTTATCAAACTTGTTATTTTATTTTTCTTGATAAAATTCTTTGTAACTAAGGGTTGATTTAATAGTCAGATTTTTTATCTGAATAATAAAATATTGCGGTTTTACAGCTTTTTTACCTATAATTATTATGTCAAACTTCTATATATTTTTTTAGCAAAAAGTTATCTGATCATTAAAAAATCAGTCCTAAAATAAGTATTTATTCAGCAGTCGCTAGTTGAAATAATTAATTGGATTTTTCGTTGTCATGTAAAGTCTTGAAGGTTTTCAAGCATAGCTGCTATTAAAATGTATTTAGACGGCCTAATACGTACGAGTTCACCTTGGTGAAGTAACTATGGCCACTTTCCTGAAACTTGACAAAACAAAAAACAAGTTTGTTGATCTAACTGCATATCCACTTATCTTGTTCGTTTGTGATCTTTGATTGTTTAAGTGTGTACGTAAACTAAATTAAACAAGTTCTTAAGACTGCCTCGTTGGTCTAGTGGTCGCAAGCGCTACTGCTAAGCATGAGGTCCTGGGTTCGATTCCTGGGTCGGGCAAAGTATTTTTCTTTCTGAAATTTCTCAGTAGCAGCCCGGAGTCTGGATTTGTGCCCGGTTGATGGCAATAGGCTCGCCCCCTATTACATGGGACTTAAACATAACTGGCGAAATGTGGGTGTACCTGCTACAGGGACACCTCTGCCCAACCCTTCGGGGAAACAAGGCGTGATGTTATGTTATGTTATTTCAATGAAACTTGCCTGAATTTTTTGTTAAAGCTTCTTCTTCGAACTAAGGAATCAATGTCTTAAGCTGATAATATTATCAGACACTTAACTTTTTGTTTCTTATAAGTCATTCATTCGGCTTCTTTCAGTGAAGTGAATCATCCAATACAAAATGATACAAAAGAGAAAAATTAATTAATTAGTAAATCAATCCAATGACGTTGGATTTCGGCATGGGTACCTTTACTCGCGCTCCAAATAATCGAAAAATGAAATGAAATGAGTAGATGAACTTTAATTTTTATGTAATTTTATAGATGTTGTATGAACGTGGAATTAAACAAAAATGAAACTACAGAACGCCACCTGCTACGATCCTTACATACTTCTTTTGCTTCGTTTACGTTCATACATCTGGTCATACACGCACGCCGGTTGCGAGTACTACGCACCTGGCCTTTCTGAAGAACATCACCAATAAGGTTACTTTAATATATCCTTCTGGGTGTCCTCTTCGGCATTTCCTCTCACATCTGCCTTGTAAATACCTTTTGTTACTCGCCTTTCATTTATCCTCTCAACACAACCAAACCATCGAAGAATATTATTTTCAATTTAATACATCTAAATAAATGTCAAATTATTTTGTACCTACATTCATTACTTTGCCATCTATTTTCAAAGTACTTGTATTATTTAAAACTAGGCTCAAAATTTAATCTAATTTAGAACATAATACCCAGAGGTTCCTAACAATTTTCAAATTTAGTTAGCAAGTTCTTCAAAAGTTTCTCACTTTAGTTTGTTGTTGTCAAAGCGTTTTAGTATACTTAAATAGGTGCTTGTGCCTTAGTTCTATAGGGCTCTTGTCTTGAAACCACAGCCTTACTCTATGCGACAACGTTGGTCGGTCAGCCGCACCTTAAATATAAAACCCTTAACAAAATACCCGATAGAATTAAAAACGAGCCCATTCCTCTGTTTAAAAAGAAATTGTCAGTTTTATTATTTGATAAATGTTTTGTGTTTTTCATTTGTGAATTTCTAAATGATATATATTATTATTATTTATATATTCTTTTTTTTTTCTCCCGCTCTGGGCGGTTGCCATGTTGCCGGGGGCCACGATCTCCCTTTCGGACTTCCTCGCAACCCCGGCAGGCATCGGCCCTAGCGGATCCCGTCATTTCTGTTGACCTCTTTGAGGCGCGCGTGGAACACAACCCGCCGTCGACCCGGGCCTGGTCTTTATCGGACGGCGAGCTACCCGTTGCTCATCGTCTGCAAGCCCGCGCCTACGGTGACCGGAAATCTGCCTGCGATTCCCGACGCCCAGGGCGTCTCCTCCTGCGGCGGTTAGGGGTGCGAGGGCGCGAAATTTGCCTCTCTCTCACACGTTCCGCCTCCACCTATGCGAGCATTACTGCTTCGCAGAAGGAGGTGACGACCTCCCATTTCCTCACATCTTTAAATCTTTATTTTATTTAACTGACCATATTATAAGAATTTTTATATTGACAGTATTTTTAGACTATGAAGCACTTGTACTAAATGTTTGCATGCCTAATTTAAGGTAGAATGTATAAGGGTCTCTTATTATAAAACATCTGCATTTGTTCTACCTACTTTCTATGCAAATAAATAATTAAATATTCAATTTTATAATCTAAATGCGTTACACAATTTCACAGAATCCGAGGGTTTGGAAGGAAATTTCTAACCATAGCTTTATAGAATTGAAAAATTCGTCTGAAAAACTAAAGTCATTGCGGTCGATTGCCATTGTATGTGTGTTACGCAACTCTTCCACTGTTCTTGAACTATTGTAAGAGTAGCAAAAGTCTTAGATCTTATCTCCTTAATATGTTATACCACTACATAGGTTTAATTCCAACAGTTTGAGCGTTTTTAGCAATGAATTCTCTGGGTGGCAGCACTGAGACGTCAAGTCTGGGGACCTGTCAAAAGTGTCAAAGCGTCTATATTTTTACTTGATATGTCTATGATATTTTCTTTAGTCGTGACCGAATGATGAACGAATTAATGCAACGAATGATGAAAGAATGAATGCAACGAATGATGAACGTCATTGTATAATTTATATTCATTGTCGAAATGGAAGACCTCTCAAAGTCAAAGTGACGCCAACTGGAGGCGTGAATTTTCATGAAGACTCTCATAGTCATAGTCTGAATTCTTTGACTGTTTCGCGTTTGAACAAAACCAACTAAACTATTCATTAACATGCATTAATCTATTTCTCAGTGAAAATACAAGCAAACTAATTATATTTTTTCTAATTCCAAAAAGAGGCATTATTTGTGGACAGCGACAAAAACATATATCACAAATTTAAATGTGATATTATATACTGTAAATTTATTAGATTTTTAATGAAAATTATTTTTAATTTCTATTCACTGCATTTGTTTTGAATTATGCTACTAGGTACTCATATTTCATGTAATTGTTGTGCCCGACAGGGTCCATGTGAACTTTATGATTATTATTAAGACCTTGTAAACACATGTAATGTGCAATAAAGATTTGAATTTGAGTGTATGTAACGTTTTATGTAGATAGTAATTACATATTAATATTGAATGGTGCTATACAACATGTTAAAAAACCGTGTCCGATCCGTGAGGGTACGGGATCCTGCCGTTTTGCCGAAAAGATTTTGCCAAATTTTCATTACCCAAACAAATTTTAGCAACCTTTTTTTATACCAATGTAATATTTGGAATAATTTTAGTACGCACATTTTCATTTGGTCAAATGTTTACTTGGCAGATTGTTACAAAGGATAATGTCATTAAGGCTTTTGGTCTTTAATCAAATGATTTAGACAATAATAAGCAAACAATATTTAGACAATAAACGTTTAGTCAAATGATTTGTTATGACAAAAAATATAAAGGTAAAAATAAGATTTTTTTGGGAATTTGTTTGTTAAATTTGATGTCATTTGCGTATTTCTTTGTAAGCTTATGTGCTTGAATTTGTCTGAAACAAGTCAAATTTATGGTTACTAGACATTAGGTTATTTATGGAACTAGTTACAGTAGGTTATTAATTTTAAAAAAATGGTTAGGTTAGGTTAGGTTAAAACTGTGACCACCTACGCACGAGCCGAGCGAGCGAAGCGAGCGGTGCCGCGGCAGCGGCCGGCGAGTGCCAGAAACGACTAGATTATATAGAAAAAAATATGGAAAAAAGAGATTATTTTTAGGAGGCTATCGAGAGAAAAAATATTTGGCTTATTTAATTTTGCGTAAAATATGTTATACCAACTGAAATATTTGACTAGATAAAAAATGGTAAAAGTACTAGTTGGTGAAGAAGTTATTGTTCAAACGTTCACTTGCCAAACATAGGTTTTCGTAACAATTATTTGTAAAGAGATTTTTTGATAAGTAATAATTTGGCAAATGAAATTATGCGAAAATTTGTTTGGGAAGTGATAATTTGGCAATTTCTTTTCGGTAAAACAAGGGAGACCCGTGAGGGTACATATTGTTAGGTATCGTACCGAGACTATTTTAAGTGGGGAAGTTCAAGAAAAAAAAAACGACACATTTTTTTCAATGGGGAATGACACGGGTTAAATAAAACCCCTGTTGTAAATTTGCAAATTTTTTATCGTTTTGGACTAAAAATGTGAATTTGAAATGGCATTAACTTTTTTATTTTCAATAATAATATATTACCTTTTTAACCGACTTCCAAAAAGGAGGAGGTTATATGTTCGTAGCGTATGATTGTTTTTTTTTTATTTTTATTTATTTACGTCCGCCGATTTCTCCGTCAATTGTGGACCGATTTTAAAAATTCTTTTCTTGTTTGAAAGGGTATGCTTTGAAATTGGTCCCATATAAATTTTATTAACTTTGCTTTGGTGGTTTTTGAGTTAGCGGTAATAATACGTATATTTTTCTCACTTAGTATGTAAATGATATGATAAGTTCCTGTCACTGGTAGCAGGTAGTGGTATTCAAATGTGTGTGGGGTAGGTACCACAACTAAAAAGTGATAAATAAAAACTTTTTACAAAAAAAAAACAACCGAATTCTAAAAAACACACTACAAAGTGAAAAATAACTTTAATTTCGGAAGTCGGTGGCAAAAAACTAAAACAAAACCAAAGACACCGACTTCCGAAGTTAAAGTTATTTTTCACTTTGTAGTGTTTTTTTTAGAAGTCGGTTATTTTTTTTTGTAAAAAGTTTTTGATAATGTTATTGCAGTACCTATGTGCCCCTTTTGGATCGGACAGGTTTTTTTTTTACATATTGTATAAAGCAGAGAATGAAATCCAGAATGTCATGTTTACCGCAGATGAACGGATTTTTTTATTTTTTGTGAGTTTATACTTTGATATACTTCAAATAACTGGGATGTGGTTAATAAAACATGGCAGTTGACGTCATTGCGTGGGAGAGTGCGGTGTCAGTGTGTTTACAACTTGAGACTTTGATAAAGTAAATAAATGAGAATTATAAAAAAAAATGCATGTAATGTGAGATCGGTTTTTATTCATTCTTGTACTAAATTGTAATAAAAATAAACGAAATCCAAAGCGAAAATAGGTCAACGTAGGTACTCTCAGAATGGCGAGGGCAGGCGAATTCGAACCCTACATGTTATGAAACGTGAACCCATTGTTATTATTTAATTTGGTATTATTTTTCATAACACACAACATAGGCGTAATCAAATCAATGTGTTATGTAATGTTATGTATGTGTTGTTATTTCATTAACCCGAGAGAACTAATCATCGACTGAGAGGCTGCCTGGAGTCGGTATTTTTTGGTTAATTTGAAATTGCGAGGACGCATCGTGTTGTACGTTCGTGCCACCTCAGGGTAACGCGTTAGAGGGTGATCCCGGGGCTGGCTTTTTTACACCATTACCGAAATATTTACTATGCGATTGCTTGATAGGCGATCGTTAGTATTGGAGGGTTAATTTTTGACTGAATATTTGTGGGACATTTTTTTATTTTTTTTTGCGTTAGATTCGCTATTTGCCATGTATTTGATTGTTCCTTTATACAAATCGGCACTCTCAGACTTAGTTATTTTTTTATAAAAGGTTTCCCTAAGGCTGTGTAAGAAAGTGTACCTAATAGTTTATTTAAGGATAAATGTTGTTATTTTTTTCTTTGAATAAAAAAAAAAACCTTTTGATTTTATGAAAGGTAGAATGCTTGCCTGTTATTTCGTTTTCTTAAATTTCTATAAAAGTTTTAAAACTAAGTTTAGATTTATTTATAAAATCGCCTCCCAGGCGGTCATTAAGAATAAGTGGTGAAAAATACGATTAGTATTCTAGGGGTTTAGCTACTAGTTTTTGTTAAAAAAACTTTTTATAAAAAAAAACCCTTTTCCAAAAAAACACTACAAAGTGAAAAATTACTTTAATATCGGAAGTCGGTGTATTTGGTTTTGAATTTTTGTTTTTTCCCGACTTCCGCAATAAATTTTTCACTTTGCAGTGTTTTTTTGGAAGTCGTTTTTTGTTATAATTTTTTTTTTTTTTTTTTGTTGTGGTACCTACCCCACACAAATTCGAATACCACTACCTGCTATGTAATTATCAGTGACTGGAAATTATCATAATATCATCCACATATGAAATGGGGAAAAATTCGTATTATTGAAGCTAACTCAAAAACTATCCCAGCAAAGTTAATAAAATTGATATGGGAACACCTCGAGAGCATACACATACATAAAAAAAACACATACGCTACAATCATATAACCTCCTCCTTTTTGGAAATCGGTTAAAAACGAAAGATTATATTAATAAAATCACCCAAAAACAGCGTATCTTTTGTTTGAAAGAACACTTCAAATAATAATTCCAACATTATTCATGCTCTGAGCAGGGACGAGTACTTTCTTTATGTAAAAGCTCGTACATAAGACACAATACCTTCTTGAAGTACTCATAAAACTCAAGAAACAAAGCAATAGATACTCAAACCACTAGCGTACAAAGTCGATTATAATTTGGCAGTAAAGTTTTCATAACCTCTATGAAAACTTGTTCGAGTAAGATTCCTCTTTAAATATTATCATCTTGTTTTGAAGAACTCTAATTTCTATGAAAAAAGATCTTAAAAGCATAAAAGATTGGTACCTACTTGAGTTACCCACTGGGTTAGACATTCTTATCTTGTCAAGTATAAGATTTTTATGAAATTGAAAAACTGTGTAGGTGAAGTTATCTATTATGCAATTTTCATGAAATAACGTGTATTTAAAAAAAAACTTATTTGTAAATTCAAAATCAGAATTGAATTAAATGGTAGATTTCACTGCGAAATAATATTGTATTGTCTAATACTCTGTTTGTTTTCGTTTGTGCGACGCAATATACAACGTTTACTTAAAGTTCTTGTGAAGAAACGTAGGTATTTGTTTCTGCATTGAATTATATCAGGGATCTATAAAGAAATATATTTATGAGAATGAATTGTCGAATAAGTAATTTAAAATGCAGTGAAGTCTAAAACCGAGAATGGGTCGAGTGTCTAAGTAGCGAGATCGCTAATAAATAGCAGATTTTTTTTATTTGGTCTTTTACTGGATCTGGTTTTGCGAGCATTATTCTTTTGGATTGAAGAATGATGTTGCGGTTTATAAGATGTGGTGACAAAAATTTAAAAGAGTATGCTTAGCTGGTTTGGTCATGTTGAGAGGATTAATGAAAGGCGACTAACAAAAGACACATGTGAATGGAAACGTTAGGCCGGAATGCTTTAGAAAGACATACTATACTGACCTTATAGGTGATGTTCTTCAGAACGGACAGGTGCGTAGTACTGCAACCGCCGTGCGCGTGTGACCAGCGCGGGGTAGTTGCGAACACACTTCAGTAGCAATGGCTTTCATTTTGACAGTTCAACAACATTTATTAAGTTAGGTACATACGGCTACACATCAAGCTATACATTTTCCAGTTTATGCTGATCTCCGTACAATGCGAGGTCAGCTTACACTGGTAATGTATAGCTTTATGTGTAGCCGTGTGTACTATAGTTTGACCAATACCGCTGTACCGCGCCTTAGGAATACACGGCGAGGCGGGGGGCAGTGTTGACCAATGAGCGGCGGGCGGGACGCCCGCGCCGTGTGCCGAGATCTTTGACGAATTAGCGGCCTGCACTGCTCCCCCGTCTCACCGCGCGCCTTACTAAAGCGTGCAACAGCGGTATTGGTCAAACTATAGCTTCTGCCCGTGACTTCGTGGACGAGCCTTGTGTTGTGGAGTTTCTTGCCCATTCTTCTCCATACGAAAACTACCTTTTGGAAGGGGCGACTAGAATCATTTTTAATATTTTGTAAATTTCGACGTTCAAAAGTGCCATACATGGGCCTATTTGAAATAAATGATTTGACTTTGAGCCTATAACATTCCTCAAAAATGGGACTATTCAATACAAAAATAATTTTTCAAATCCGACTGGTAGTTTCGGAGATTACATACAAACTTATAAACAAACAAATTTTACCTGTTTAAAAAATATTAGTATAGATTTACGTTGTTGTGCAGACAAATTTTTGCGAACAGAATTATTGGATAAGAATGGATTGGCAATATCCTTCAATATTATTCAGGTTGTGATTGAAAGTGTGTTACGCAGTTAAGGTGCTGATTTGTGAACGTAAACAAAACAGAAGGATGTAAGTTAGGATTGGCTGGAGTGGCGACCACGTGCCGGAAGACGTAGCATTGGAAGGTCTCCCACAAGATGGAACGATGACCTTGTGGATGCGGAAAGCACAGAATCGGTCGAAGGTGCTTGGGGGAGGCCTATGTCCAGCAGTGGACGTCTTTCGGCTGAAATGATGATGATGATGTTAGGATCGTAGCAGATGGCGTTCTGTAATTTCTGCCTACCCCCATGGGAAGAAGGCGTGAGTTTATGTAAGTATAAGTATAAAGATTTATTGTTTAACTTGGACTAGATTACATGGCAAGGTAATATAGGTATTTCCTGAATGTTTGAATGTTTATTTTTGCTAAAAATAGTGCTATACATTTCTTTATAGTCTACATTATTAGCTAGGTTTACATTCTTTAGTGAAATAGACGCAAAGGAAGTATATTGCTTATAACTCCACACTAGGACGTGCCTGTCTCGTGGAGTCCATGGGTGGTATTGCCATATGAAAATGCGTATATTATTGCTACAAATTCAGAAGCACATAAAAAGTGTTATTAATAAATAGTAATCAAAACATTGTTTAAACCAAGAACAGTTAAATACAAAAATAAAAAATAAAATTAAAACAGTAATAAAGATGGATAGGAGAATGTAGGTATTTTCTTTGTTATTCTTCACATTTTAAGGTTGTAATAGCACAATATATAACTCAACTATAATCACATAGAACTAAATAGTTGCAGAAGTTCCATATGAGAGAAATGTCAGCTATAAAACTAGTTCAAATAAGATGGAAGTAATGTTGCAATTTTTTTTTTAGTTTGCAATAGTTCCATGTGGAACTAGCTATATGGAACTACTGGAAAAAAGAAAAATTACGTCTAAACTTTGGATTTAATTTTAATATCCAACGATCAACGTAATTTAAAATTGCCGCTTCAAGAAACCAATTTGCGTGCGAACTAGGAAACAATAAAAATAATCAAAACATAACATCACGCCTGTATAACTCGAAGGACTATGCAGAGGTGTAGTACCTATAGTACACCCACATTTCGCTAGTTATGTTTGAGTCCCATGTAATAGGGGGCGAGCCTATTGCCATCAACCGGACAACCTCTAGACTCCGGGCTGCTACTCAGAAATTCTAGACGCAATAACACTTTACCCAACCCGGGAATCGAACCCAGGAGCTCATGGTCAGGATTCCGTGGCCCCTGGCAACATACAGGCAACTGAAGCCCACGCCCTCCCGCTCCGCCCAGAGCGGGAGAAGTTATTTGACAATTTCCCAACCAAAAAAAAAGAAAAAAAGGACCCCATGGTCAGAAGTACTCAATACTCAATTCTTTATTGCATTCCGTATGTATTACATAGATGGTATAACAAAGTAAAAGATCAATATGAACCCTGTCGGGCACAGCAGAATTAGGAGAGAGGAAGAGGGCTAAGTAGCAATTCAATATTATTATAAATTATTAGATGTGTTTAATTGGGTGTATATATTGTATATTATTAGGTTTGTGTATATAGGTATAATATATTAGGGATTTTAATTTTATGTATTGCTTAAGAATAATATAGGTAATTATTATTTAAATTCTTAGAAGTATTTTCATTTTTATTAAATCATGTTATTATTTATGTATTAATATTTATATTTGATTTCTTATTATATTATATTTCATAATGTTTGGTGTATGAGAGAAAGAATAATTTTATTTTGCAATCGATTTGTCATCTAAAAACTCCTTTAATGAGTAGTATGACTTGGTTGCTCGGTTTCTTAAAACACAAATACTACTTCGTTCTCATTGTTCGAGTTCGAAGCTGTATTTCTGTTTTTGAGATATCGGACAGTTTCAGCGATTGTTTTCATGCCTAAAAGGAAATCACAACTTTCCCGTCAGACATCCCAGACAAGAGCAGCTCGAGTACGCCGTACGGAAGAGTCTGCTCTTGAAAATCATCAGCGCCTCTCGAGGAATAGAGAAAATATTTCGCAAGCACGCGCTGGGGAATCTAGCTCCGAGCGTTCACAGCGGCTTGCTAACCAAAGCTGGAGAACATCGCAGGTCCGTGCTCGGGAATCTAGCGCTGAACGTGCGCAGCGTCTCAGTGATTTAAGGCAGCATGTCTCTGCAACAAGGGATGAGTCTAGCGCTGAGTGCTCGCAGCGGCTCGCTAGCCAAACTGTGAGAACATCGCAGGCCCGTGCTCGGGAATCTAGCGCTGAACGTGTATGCAATAAAAACAAAACCCTCCTTTTGGCAGTCAGGAAATAAATCATAGCACTCAGTAGTAACCGAACCACACTCATAATTTCATTACAAGTTAAAATGTTTACCGCCCAACGAAGTGGGCACGGGTCACCTAGTTTATTAATAAATGTATTTGTTTTGCTTGCCCTTGCGACGACTAGATCAATGAGGCAGTCAAATATTACCCCACCAATACAAATACCAGCCTTTTGTTATTCCACCCACAGCAGGACAAAGGCATCTTCTCATAAAGAGAAGAACTCGAAAACAAACAACTCATCAAAAGAAATACCTATCTATAAACCTTGAGGAAACTAGGAATAGGAACACCCATAACAATAGCAAACACGTGATATTATGTAAAGGTTTATTATAGTGACATAAAATTTTTATTTTACGACTCGACCCCCCTACACGAAAGAAATAATGACTAGGTTGCAAAAAGTGGGGCATAAAAATATTTGTGACATTAGGTATAACAGCCAAATTGCTATTTATTAGGTAGATTTTATTCACGAGTTGTTTGTTCTTTGTTAATAATGAAAAGGTTTTTGGGCCTATTGTTGTAAGTAATAAACGGTATATACGCGGTAAAGGCAGTAGGTATGGAATACCTTTGCTACGTTCAAATAGTAACGTTGTTTTTTTGCCTAAATACTTGAATAATTAATACTTTCGTCGTACCTATGGTAATTTAATGGTGTGATTATGAAGTTATATGAAATATGTTAAAATAATGTTAGAATTTAAGAACCACTTCTCCTTGACTTTTTTATGACAAAGGGGTGCTACCAGGCAATTTTGAAATGTTAAAAATCCTTTTAGACAAAAAAATTTTACAGGAAAGAAAAATAAATTTCCTTTAAAAACCAAATTAGAAAATTACTAGAGCTAGTAACCACCATCCCAGAAATTAAAACCTCGTCTTCAATTTTAAGATTGGGAGAAAATACGTGACTGGGTTTCAGAAACATCACATCCAAACGTTTCCTGATTTATACATCTCTGTAACTGAACAAAAACGTGGCAGGCTCATTATTTATTTGAAAAAAACCTTTTCCTTGTCCTGCTAACATTAAAAATCATCAACTTTTGTAACTTTTTTAAGGATACAAAAATTACTAATTTTTAACTACGCGATTATTTAACTATTTTGTGAAACCAGGTAAACTTATCTTATTTTCGGTAAATGAGTTGCAGGTTGTGATAATCTATTAACACAACATGAAAAAACTCTTAATGCTAATGTTTGTTAAAAAAAAAACAGTAAACAGTGAAGAACTAATTCTATTTCAAAATCAACGTAATTTGTCAATTTTACATTTTCTGTTTTGTTACGGTTCAACCCTTTTTCCTACAACACTATCACAATCACACAACCTCTCTATTTTACTGACACACGACAATATTTGAAATCAAGTTTCATCATTGTCCACTTCACCCTCTCCAGGGCTTATACGAGTACCTCTCTTATCTTGTACCAATTCCCACGCTCCTATGCCAGCCAAATCAAGTTTGGCATATTATTATCCTGAATTTCATGCAGGCAGCCCTACTCGAATCGAAATCGAGGCGTATTATCAATAAGCCGTTTCGTCAATACCTCTGTCGGTACTTATTTACATTTGTCACAGAATCTTATGGTACAAATACCACGAGATTTGTGTTCTGATGGAAAATACAAATTATGTTGACAAAAAGAATATCGTGGAATCTATTATTTGCATTGTTTCCAATCCCTTTGTCAATGAGGCGTGTCTTTCGGGAATTGATGTTCGGAGGAATTTCAATTTTTATTTATGTGGGGTATTATTAACCTTTAGGCAAAATAATAAATTTAATGTTGTCTCGAAGATTTTTATTCTTGTTGAAATATTGGTTAATATTATTTTGCTTTATTTGAACAATCTTATTGTAACATTTTAGTAGCGGTGGCCCATAGGTTTATGAAGCAATTTCATAAATTCTAGGTACAGAGAAAATTTTGAAAACTTTGATTTGTCGATCTATACATCTGAAGTTGTAGATGAATACCTAGACCGAGGGAACCTAAAAGGTTCTGTGACATGACTACGTCTTCTTTCATCATAAATTGTCTATCACCAATGCAGCAAGCGCAGCAGCGGTCAAAACTTACTCATTCCTTCTTTAAATAAGAAAAGGTTACCATGCAGAGATTAGTTTTATCCTGTACTTAACTGTTACAGTAAGGTCGGTCGGCTACCAGTCTAACCGGATGCAGCTGAATATCAGTGACTGCTTATGTGACCTCCACTACCCAGTTACTGGGTAATACAAGACCCCTTTGGTAAGACTGGTTGTCAGACTTTCAGGCTCCTGACGACCTATAATGACTGTCAAACGTCCACGAATGACAGCTGGGACCAACAGCTTAACGTGCTTTCCGAGGCACAGACGGGTCTTGGTATGTAAAGGTCACCCATCCACGAACCAACCGCGGCAAGCGTAGCTTAACCTGATCGATCGATCCGTGCGGCTGTTATTAATTAGCCCTTAGTTAACCTTAGTCCCTTAGTTACAATTAAGTATTATCATACTAATATTATAAACGCGAAAGTTTGTGAGGATGTTACTCTTTCACTCAAAAACTACTGAACGGATTTTAATTAAATTTGGCACACAGATAGTTTATAACCTGGATTAATACATAGAATACTTTATATCTCGATATACCTACGGGATCGAGATTTATGAGGGTGAAATCGCGGGGTACTGTACTGCTAGTTTGTAAATATGTGAGCATTTATCAACATCATTCAAATCATATTAATACTTAACTGTAAGTATTATTAAAACTTTGACATTTCTCGGGACCCAGGGGTCCCGGACCTTTGGAAGGCATACGAGGGGCCGAAGCCAACTCGCAGAGGCCCCTTAGACGTTTTTAATGAAATGAGGTACCAACCCCGATTCCCGGGTCGGGCAAAGTGTTATTGGGTTTTTCTATCTGGAATTTCTCAGTAGCAGCCCGGAGTCTGGATTTGTGCCCGGTTGATGGCAAAAGGCTCGCCCCCTATTACATGGGACTTAAACATAACTGGCGAAATGTGGGTGTACCTGCTACAGGTACACCTCTGCCCAACCCTTCGGGGAAACAAGGCGTGATGTTATGTTATGTAGGTACCAACCGACGATTATCCCTGTTCGCACTATGCAAGTGCAGCCAAGGACAACCCCCGGTTGGTGTAGGACTATTGTAAGTTAAGGAAACAAAGATTTAGGACTATGGGTTTGGGTTGCTAAAGTGGACTGGTCACCTAGAACTATGGAAGGACTATGGCCCCTGCCTGATCTATGTTTTATATGCACACGGATAAAATGGCAGGGGGTGACTTGCACACTCAATAATGGGCCCCCGAAAACGGTCGCTAGCACACAGTGTCGTAGCGACAAGGGGGCAACACGTCCTGAGGGGCTTATGCTTATTAAAACTATTATTATGATTTTTCAACAGTTTTACTAACTTTTTGTATTTTTCATAAACCTACTCATTTCTACAGGTCTATTCCATTATAAAAATTCAATATGAGAGGTTGAAATAAAGCGAGGTTCGTGCCAACACATATGATATCCGGAGAGCAAACACAAATAATCATGTAACGAGATAAAGTTTCACATTTAATATCTACGAACACCCACGTTGATAACGTTGTTCCAACAAAAAAGATAAAACAACGTTTTATTTACCTTTCTCAGAATTCTACGTATTAGTTTTTGTGTTTGGATTAATATGTATGATTTTAGTGAATGATAGAGCCTTTGATAATAATAATTATGTCGTATGAACTCGTTTTTGTGCATTGTGTAAGGCCGCATGCACATTGGATGTGTGAAAACACATCCAATGTGCATACGAGTACGAGTACGAGTGCAATTCGTACGAAAATACGAATTGCACTCGTGCGTACATGTACGAACACGTACGAACGATCCCGACCTTCCAAGTACAAAGTGACCGCGCAGACTAGGTGCGACTTAGTCGTACGCATACGTACGTATAGTTCCGACGTCCGAAAACAATCCAAACTTATTGGGATTTGTTCTATTTGACGGAGAAAAACGTGTCCAGTGTGCGCACTCAATTCGTACGACCATGGTCGTATGTATACGCACGAGTGTAATTCGTACGAAAACGCATACAAATTGCGCGTGGCCTTAAGGTTTCAAAACCGCGTAAGTACATCAATGTGAAATTATTGTTCAAAATCTAAAGCTACGGTTTCCTAGAGGAGCAGTGTATATGAAGTATATATGTACAGTATTTTATTTATGTAAAAATCAGATCCCTTATTAAAAAAAAAACATTTTTCTGCAAATAAAAATAGGTAATTTACAAATATATCATGCACATATGTATGGAGCAGAAAATTTTAAACGACGCAGTAAAATTTCTACTTTTTAAGAGTGTTGAAAACTTTATTCACTGACAAAGTTTTGTCATTTCAAAAGTTTTGACTAACTCTGAATGAAATAGGTATAAACTAAAATGCTGTTGGCGTTTCTGTTTAGGATTTATATATTTAAAGTAATTTTGGATTACAGAATACACACACACATGGAAAATATACAATTTAAAAGTGCCTGTAATTGGTTTAATTGAAATTAATACTTTGAAAGTTTGATTGCCATCCACGAAGACGCGATCCGCTCTTCTTCCTAAACGCGATTACTGTACTGTAAGCGTTCGGCGTGTAAGAGTGGTCTTCGTGGATGGCACTATCTATAGTGTGCTACGGATCACTAAAAGTCAGCGCTGTGCTGTAGGGTCCCCATAGCACAGCATCATGCTGAGTGGAAGCCTTCTTTCACAGTCATGACGTGTCAGCAGCTGCCGATTATTTCTGTTTTGTGCTCGTGATAATATTTAAATCTATTGTGTTTGTGTTTTCTGTGACAAATAAAATTATTTTTCTTTCTTTCAGTTGTTGTCAGTGGATATACAACTCTGCCTCGTCACAACTGGTCCCCATACATTTTCTATAGGTTTATATGAGATTACATTTCTAGCACGGCAGCTATTTCGCGCGACATTGCTGAAACAACGCTGCCGCTGCAGCGTTGTTCGGAATCATACCTTTAAACTTAAGGCATGGAGGGCAAGCGTTTTGGAGGACTGCCTTACGTAATTTTGACATTCTAAAAGTGCAAATTCTCAGCCTAATTTGAATAAAAATGTCTTTTAATTTTATTTTAGATTCATAAATACGATGTTTTGTTAAGCCGTAAAACCCGTGCTAACAGAGGCGTGTCGCTAAATTTTCTAGTAATGGTATATAGAGCATGTTCATTATAAAATGGAGTCTGCAGCATTCTCGTGTAGTTGCTGTAGCTAACTCAATTTATGTGTAACTCAATCAAGATGGCAGACTTATTGCTAATAATGATATTACTAGACAATATGCTCTGCTGTGCACTGTAATTACGTAGGGGATGCTTTTATTCTATTTGGTGTTAGTTTATTTATAACAATTTGCGATATTTCTGCAAAGCTGTAGTGGCAGTTGATGGCAATAGGCTCGCCCCCTATTACATCGGACTTAAACGTAACTGGCGATGTGTGGGTGTAGTATAGGTGCACCTCTGCCTAAATCTTCATTAATTATAGACGTGATGTTATGTTATGTTATTTCTGCAGTAAAGCAGCTTTTTTTTGTATGGGCCTAGCAGATCGCGCGACGTAAATGAAAATACTCGTTTCGCACGTAATATTTATTTAGTTTTAAGGCTTTATTCGTGTCAATAGGTCATACTGCTATGCTGCAGTCACTAAAATTTAAACCAAAATGTATAGTTGTATTTGCGATTCCAAATCGTTTAAATTTACGGTACGTATACGTCAAGCGTTCATGCTAGAAATTCTGATTTAAAAGGTACCGGTAAGCAGAAAGTAATCATAATATCTCTCGAGATATTATGATTGCTTTCTAATTACATTAACGTATTGACGAACTTCTTGGTACACACAGCGTCAGTATGTTCTAACCCCTCAAGTTTTAAAATGTTATATTGCTACAATATTGAATTCGTTAAGAATAATGTAAAGAATACTTCGAAAATATTTCATTGTTTTGACTTGGATACGAACCATCGTACCACTGAACGTCGAATACCAGCAGTTTGACGAACTAGCCAGCGAGCCCATATGATTTGTGATGAAATTGTTATCTACTATCGTCCGAGTTACATTATCTTTAGGTCTCTGTCTAATTGATAGATGTTATAATTTGAGGGTATCCATTAACATTTTCTTTATAAAATTAGCCCATACCCTCAAGTTATAACTACAACGTTTGATGTTTACGTTCACTTAAAACTATTGTTTATTTCTAGCTCTTCCTATTTTATTGTTTGCATTAATAGGATGTCACTTGTCTAGGGACCCGTTTGTGTCAGTTGGTAAAATTATGTATATTATGATAACTGTAAATTATCAAATGAAATTGTAAAATATAATTATTTGTAGTAAAATAAGATCAGAGTTTTGTTAAATAATAGCAATAATAAATATTATTAAAGTATTTTATTTTTCTTGATTTTTAAATTCTTATGAAATATTACTAAAACAAAATATAAAAATACTTTATATTAAAAAATAAATGATAAAATAATGCATGACCAAAAAGCACATTTCGTGCCTAGAATTTGAACCTCTTATCTTATGCACGGCAAGCGGTCTTGAAACCTCCGGTCTACTTAGACATTGAATGCCATTACGTAAATGTTAACCCTAACCCCTAAAATAATACATTATTGAAATAAAATGTTTTTGCAAAATACTAAAAGTAACTTGGGCCTATCACGGATTTGAACGCACATGTCTTTTGGGGCGGTAACTACTTAATGGAGCTGTTTGTACCATAGCCAGTTTCTTCTGTAAAAATCTCACAGTGAAGTAAACTGTCAATCCCTTGCGATCTCTAGCATCAGGTAGAATGACAGCTCACTTCAAGTTCACTCCACCTAAGTTTTCACGCTGACATTTTAACAAAATAGACCGACTGGTGTCCAAACGCGGTGGTAATGAAATATTTTCCTCCGCTGTATTTACTTATCCATCTCATTAATCAAAAATACCTACATAATTATCAAAACACTTGTTTCTTTCCACTCCTCGATAAACAAGGCAAAAACCTCTTAACTTTTAAATAAAACGAGTCACATTGGACTTAATAATCAGTCAATTATTTTCAATTTCTTTGACAAAAAGTAACAATAAGTCCTTTGATTTGTAATAAAAGCCTTCGTCAAGTCCTTTGTCAAAAATATAATAGGAATGTCAGAAATTGTAAACTTTTTACATGCGAATGTACTTTTATTATTTAGTTGTGACTTAGGTGAACTTTACTTTGGGTATTTACGGACATGTTTGGATGAATGGGCAAGAAACTCCCAAGTTACTTTTAAAACATAACATAACATCACATAACATCACGTTTTGTTTCCCCGAAGGGTTGGGCAGAGGTGTACCTGTAGTAGGTACACCCACATTTCGCCAGTTATGTTTAAGTCCCATGTAATAGGGGGCGAGCTTATTGCCATCAACTGGGCACAAATCCAGACTCCGGGCTGCTACTTAGAAATTCCAGACGTATTTTTTTTTATATTTCACAATATTTTGTATTCAAGAATTATAATTACTTATTTGTGAAGACAAGTACCTAAAATAAAATTACATACTCGACAATAGAGACAAAGCATAAAAAATTAAGCAGTGACAGATAAATTAATTATGTTGATAGATACATGGAGCTGGAGGACTTCGTGGCTGAGTAATAACAGCCTCACAGGTCGACCCATCAGGTTAAGCTACAATTTCCGGGGTTGTTCCATGGATAGGTGATCATTTTAACATACCGAGATTCCTCCGTGCCTCGGAAAGCACGCTAAGCCGTTGGTCCCGGCTGTCATTTTGACAATCGTTACAGGTCATCAAAAACCCGAAAGTCTGACAATCGTCTTACCAAGGGGTATCGTATTATCCATTATCTGTGTTGTGGAGGTATCTGACCTCTACAACCTACATAATGGATGGCAGTCACTCTATGTAAAATACTGGTATTCAGCTGCATCCGGTTAGACTGGAAGCCGACCCCAACATGGAAAAGACAAGGCAGATGATCAAAGTCAAAAGTCAAAGTCAAAAGTCATTTATTTGCTTTAAATGCGGTTACAAAGGTGTTACCTATATAAGTATTCTTGTGCGATGACACATTTCGCCATATTTTGGCATGCAAATATTAATGGTGAGGCTAAAAAGCAATTATCTCTAACTAAAGTTGAAAATATTGATTAGACATGAAATTAAAGTAAATTAATCCTCAATTTACACAACTAATTTTTTTTATTTTTATATATGATACATTTGGCACAACACAAAATAACAGGACAAAATTACATCTACAATCATAAATTTTAATTCTAGTCTGTTCTACAATGCATTCCTGTAATGATAGGACCGAATAAATGATGATGATTTTTTGAAACTGCACGATGGATGTTGTTGTTGGGTGTATAGAGGGTTGCGTCAATTCATTTATGGAAAAGAACTGAAGTAAGATTTTGTTTTTATTACCAACCACACTTAAAGCGTTTCGGGGACGACCTGAGACTTCAGAGGTTTTTTTGCGAGCTTTACTATTTAAGTATGTCATAACCAAGAGACTACAAAGTTTCCGTTTTTAGGTTTTATAATGAGACTGCTTTTTACTAACCCAACCTCGAAATGGAAATACACATACACGAGTTAATACTCAAGTGCAACTCAAAGCATTTATTTCAATTAAACTAATTACAAGCACTTCTGAATTGTCAAGGGGTCTGTCAGTCAAAGAGATGAAATTAGTTGCCCTTTCCAAAGCGTAGTAGGTTCCTATGGAGAAGAACGGGCAAGAAACTTCATGGACATTAACTCAATTCTGTGGTAATGGCTCCCCTGAGTAAATTGCAAGTAGTTCCTGATTGCCTCGTGGTCTAGTGATCGCAAGCGCTATTGCTGAGCATGAGATCTTGGGTTCGATTGCCAGGTCAGGCAAAGTGTTATTGGGTTTTTCCATCTGGAATTTTTCAGTAGCAGCCCGGAGTCTGAGATTCTGCCCGGTTAATAGCAATTAAGGCTCGCCCCCTTTTGCATGGGACGTTTACATTACTGGTGAAATGTGGGTGTACTATAAGTACTCCTCTGATGTTTCCCCGAAGGCTATTTTAAGTTACGTAATTCTTGAACTCATTGATGTGAACAAACCCTTTAAAACATAGCACTAAAAAGATAAAACAGCACAGACAACGTAAAACATGTCTCTACAGATAGTTTGGTGAATATAAAGTGAAACAAAGTAAAACAACTCCTGTTCCTATTACCATATAGTTCGTTCTCGAGTGAAGGTAGTTGTGAAAAGCTGAGATAGTAACTCATGTGTAGTGTGACAAAGCTTTTTTATTTACAGAACTATTTTAATGTTTCTATGTTTTTTTTATGTTGTGTTTTTGGTCGTTTTCACTTTATCTTTGGTTTTATAAGAAAACAGTAAACGGTCACACAACAACGACTGTCTAAATACAGAGAGTGTTTTGACACTAAAATGTCAAATATTGATGAAAATAAAACTTTATTATACACAATAAAATAAAACTTTATTTCAGACGAAGGTCCATAATTTTTTAGTATTTTGGTGTTAGTTTTAATATGACAGAATTGCTTTCCTTGGACACCAAAGGTTTACATTTTACTTGCAATGATTGATTGTGGTTACAATGTTTATTAAAGATTTCACTTATTCGCAATCGGCGTGCTTGTATGACCAGATGTATGAACGTAAACGAAGTAAAAGGAGTATGTAAGGATCGTAGCAGGCAGCGTTCTGAAGTTTCTGCTTAATCTCATGGGAAAAAGTTGTGAGTTTATGTGTGTATATATTTCACATGCATTTTTCAATTCAGCTGGTTACCAACAACTAACTCATGATATGTTTCTAGTCAATTTCAGAACTAGTCTAGCAATTACGTTGAATTATCTACTATTATTTAAATATCCTACTAAAATGATACAGGAGAAAGTTTGTGAGTGTGTGTGTGTGTATGTTTGTCTCTTCATCACGCTCAAACGGCTGAACGGATTTAGATGAAATTTGGTACACAGATAGTTTATAACCTGGATTAACACATAGGATACTTTTTATCCCGATATTCTCACGGGATCGAGACTTCGGTGAAACCGCGGGGCGCAACTAGTCCTACTAATATTATAAACGTGAAATATGTATGTTTGTGTTTGGATGTTTGTTACGAAATCACGCAAAAATGGCTGAACGGATTTGAATAAAATTTGGCACACAGATAGTTTATAACCTGGATTAACATATAAGACACTTCTTTTTTTTCTTTTTTTTTTCGTTTTCTGCTCTACCCTTCGGGAAACAAGGCGTGATGTTATGATGTTATACTTTTTATCACGGTAGTACGTTCCCGTGGGATGATCTCCGACCTCCACGTGGCTGAAGCCGCGGGCCAAAGTTAGTATGCTAATAAAGCCTTTACACACGCTAGTTATGAGTACTACTCACCTGACCTTTCTGATGAAAATCACTAATAAGATCACTAAATGTTCTTCTAAGGCAGCCCCTCCCGGTGTTTGCACTCGCATCTTACTATTAAGAGGGCCCTTCCCGGTCCGTCTATCGTCAACGCGAGCATGGTCGAAAAGCTTGTTGTTTCATCCAGCGCAACTGCTAACAAGCAAGTGAGAACGCGATAACATTGTACGATAAATAACTGGTTTCAGGAAATACGTGTTTTTGAATACGCCTTACAAGTTTGTAAAATATTTTTTTGTCATTTAGTATTTCCTTTACATGTGTGAGGTTTTTATAAAGATGCTTTCTTTACTTTTACAATTTATAAGTACATTATGAACGGTCAAAGTTGAGGTAAAATTTGTGCAAAAAGCTGATTTTCGGAGGCTTATATTGAATTTTTTTCGCCAATTTTTTATTTTTTGCTTTCATAGAAACCTAGATATAGTGCACAAGATACTCATTAGTTTCAAAGAATTAAAGAAAGATGTGTTACAACGCCATAATCACGTACGAGCGTTTGTATGAAAAGTATGACGGGTTGGCCGCTCTTAAGCTATGAAGCTATTTTATTTGCATATTTAAATAATTTCTTTAAGTATCATGAAAGCTCTACATAACCTATTTGTCTCGTCTTGTGTAACTTATATGCCTAATGTCCCATGCCTAATCCCAGAAACACTAATACATTAACCGTTGATAAATGTCTAGGATTCAGTAAGATTGGATGACCTAATTCAATGGCTGACGTGAAACAAGGGAAACTACTTACCTTGATTTATCTTAACTGTATACAGGGTGGTAGGGACATCGACGCGAAAAATGTTACCATGGATTCAGTACATGATTCTGAACACCACGGCGTTGAAATTTTACGTCGGTATTTTTTTTTTTTATTGCTGTTCCATAGAAAAGTGCAATACCTACGCAGTCAAAATGTACTGAACAGCAGTTTTTTTTTTGTTAAATAACCGACGAAAATTTTCAACTCAGGGTTGTTCAGAAGGCGGGAGGAAACGCCCGGGTGTCACCATTGTGTGGATCGCCCGGAGGCCACGGTGGAGCATACGGTGGAAGTCTGCCCGGCTTGGGCGGTGCATCGCCGTGTCCTCGTGGAGGCGATCGGCGGCGGTGATCTCTCGCGTCCGGCCCTGGTTCAGGCCATGGTACGGAACGAGAGGAAATGGCAGGCCGTCACCTCCTTCTGCGAAGCGGTAATGCTCGCGAAGGAGGAGGCGGAACGCGTGAGGGAGAGGCAAACTCCGCGCCCTCACGCCCGTAACCGCCGCAGGAGGAGACGCCAGAGGCGGGAATTGCGAGCCGATTTCCGGCCACCGTAGGTGCGGGCTTGCGGACGGTGAGCAATGGGTAGCTCGCCGTCCGATAAGGACCAAGCCCGGGTCGACGGCGCGTTGTGTTCCACGCGCGCCTCAAAGAGATGTCAGCAGAATTGACGGGGTCCGCTAGGACCAATGCCTACCGGGGCTGCGAATATGGGCCGAAAGGGAAATCATGGCCCCCAGCAACAGGGCAACCGAAGGAACACGGGTGGGTTTTAGTCAGTAAGAGTCTCACACGCCCTCCCGCTCCACCCAGAGCGGGAGAAGTTATTTGATAATTTCCCACCCAAAAAAAAAAAAGAAGGGTTGTTCAGAATCATGTACTGAATGAATCCCAGGTAAAAGTTGTTGCGTCAACGTCCCTGCCACTCTGTCTTATATTACTATATTAGACGTCGATTTACCTATTATTGGATATTGATATTTAAATTATACTATTACCACCTAAGTACACATTATAGTAAAGCAATAAAGATATTGAGTATTGATTAATATTCACCTCGCTAAGATTATCTCAATATGATATAATCATAAACCGCAAACGGTAGCAGAGATATTGTAATTTAATCAGAATTTAACAATGATTGTAATTAATCCGGGGAGCTTGTTATGGTTTAGTCTATCTTTGGGTAACGCCAGTAATGTAAGGAAAATTTAAATTTAATGTCAGTTTCAAAACCGATGATAATATAAATTGATAATCATCAGTGATTTGGGTTGTGCGTTACTCGTCATCACCATTTTACGTCAATTATTCCAACCCACAAAAAACAGAACACAAAAATTCAACAAATACCATCTTATCTTACTATGTAATTATGGTTTTAATATTAAAATTATAATTTATAATAATATTATAAACGCGAAAGTTTGTGAGGATGGATGGATGTTTGTTACTCTTTCACGAAAAACTGCTGAACGGATTTGGACGAAATTTGGCACACAGATAGTTTATAGCCTGAATTAATACATAGGATACTTTTATCTGGATATTCTCACGGAATCGAGATTTATGCGCGTGAACCCGCGGGGCGCTGCTAGTTTTTATATAATACGAGTTTATATAATATTAAAATTAAAAATATGTAGTAAGTTTGTACATAGGAAACTACAGTATTGCCGCGTGTCATGGATATATTTTATATGTTATAACAAGAAACCTGGACGAAGTCGCAGGAAGACGCTAGTTTTTAAAGAAACATAACAATGCCATGTTATTAGGGGATAGGCAGAAAAAAATACTGTTTAAATTTTCTTTTAGAAAAAGTCCCAAAATTTCCCAGAATTATGGCGCCCCTACACTTGAAATGGTTTGCGCTGTCATTGTCAGTCATTAGACTCGCAGACTCGTTCCGTCGGACTTTTGAAGCCGACTCTATTATCTCCATCGTGCTGTTCCACTGAAAATGTCATAATTTCACTTCCTATTTCGTTTTTATCATATTTTCTCTGTGTTTTGTCATGTTACACATCTACTGGTAATGGCAAAATGGAGCTCAAAATGGTAATAGAATGAAATAAAACTTATTTATTTTGAACAAACAAAACATACATTACAAATAAAGACATAAAGTACACAGACTAATATAAAGTAGCCAAAAGCCTCGTATTCAACACAAATAAAAGTTTGACAATGTTGACCATTGCTTGTTATCAAGGCAAGTCACAATTTAATTGTTACACCAAGACCAAAGACAATTACTCATGCTCGGGCCACACCAACGGGAAACGCCGTTAATTATCACGATGATGGACCTTAACCCGTCGGAATAAAGTCTATCATCGCGATAATTAACGGCGTTTCCCGTTGGTGTGGCACATCAGTGAAAATCCGAAATATTTGCAGCGAATCGATCTAAGTATTGGCAAATTATTTCGTGAATATAGTATTTCGTAATAGGTACCGTTCTGAGCTCTGCCAAGAGACGTTTATGTACCTGAACCTATAAGTACTGTTTATTCTCATGGGTTTGATGTAATCAAAAAACATTGAGGAAATAACTCTCTCCCGGCCAATATTCATGTCTTTTCTAACATCCGTATCCGCGTTTTCTCTTTCCTTGGTTTATTATTAGCTTTGCAAAAGAAACAGCCCATGCCGAGGTGTAAAGTTAAGCCTGTCAGCAAGGTTGGTATGATATTGATAGACTTAAACTAAACGTTTTAGTTACCTGTTTCTTCAACATTAATAAACGTTCAAATCCAATACAGAATGTTAGAATCTAAGGTATGTTAGGGGTAAGTTCGGCGCTATGATAAGATCGTAAGAATCAAATTCTCCGGGGGGCAGAATAAAATGGTGCAGTAATATGTTGGCAAATTAGCCAATATTTCGTACGGTCTTATCCCGGTGCCGAACTTACCTGTAATGATACACCATTTCAGTACTAATATTTCTGTATTTATAATCTTGCACACATACAAACTTGGTACACTTTTAGCATTATTTAACAAACTATTTAATTAGGTAGTTAATATAATAACGTTATAGGCTTTAGACTTCTTGAAGACACCTTCTGGTTTTGAGGCTCCAAACGAATTGAACTAGAAGTTAAGCGACGCTCCAAACATCATGTTTCCAATTCTGTTTCTTTAAAAAACCAGTACTTTTACGGAAGCGTCAAATGAGATACTTTTAAACTTCATAATTACGCTGATACAAAATCATTTTAGGCAAATCACATACTTTTAATTTTATATTTAGTATTTAAAATCAGTAAATCTTATTAATATTTGGAAATTATGACATACCCGAATATACCCAATCTCCTTTACCTACTTATCAATCGTATCAGCATTCTCCACCAGTTTTATCAAGTTCGACTACCAGTTTAATATTATTATGCGTTTGAACTAGACATGGTAGTGGTTTTGCCGGGTACCCGGAATTATTACCCGTTACCCGGGCGGATACGAAAAAATACCGGATACGGCTGGCTTGATCCAAACCGTACCCGTCCGGTCTAGTTTGAACTAGATCAACCACAAAGTATTCCCTAGGGCAATATTCTATTAGTTTTCCTATACCACAAGTTTCAACCTAACTGCAACTTAAAATGCGCAAGCTTGAACCTAACTATCGAACTTTAGCGTGGTATAGGAAGCGATCAAAAAAGTTATATGAATATAAATGAGGGTAAGTTTAAAGAACATGTCTTGGGGAGCTGTTTACCCCGTGGGGAAATATAGGAGCCGAAGATTAAAGAAGCTGTGTTTATGAATAAATGGTGAACTAAGTTGCTGTGAGAGCTTTAAAAGTGGTACATATTGTCAAGAGGGGTATGTTGAGTTTTTATGCTGGACTAGCTTTTTCCCGCGGCTTAAGTTGAAAATTATCTTAAGGATATGCTAAAAACTATCTGTCTGCCTCATCTAAATCCTATTAGTAGCATAACATAATTATTGAATACCATCGTGAATTCATGCAAGCCTAGTACTTTTTGTTAGGTTACTGCTCAAAAATTTCACAACGTCTAATGATTGAAATACTATATTGAATTTATGCAAGCCTAGTACTTTTTGTGCCAAGTTCCAAGTTTATTACTCAAGGAATTTTTCATACAAACGAAATCCGCCCCCTTAAAGATGGATTTTTCAAAAACCCCTTCTTAATGTTCCCCTACATTATAAAAGGAAGCTGTGTGCAAAATTTCACGATCCTAGTCCCAGTAGTTTCAGCTCTGCGTTGATATGTCAGTCATAGTCAGTTTCTCCTTTTATTAACCGACTTCAAAAAAAGGAGGAGGTTCTCAATTCGTCGGGATATTTTTTTTTTAAATGTATTTTCGGGATATTTTCTGTAGTTTCTGCCTACCCCCATGGGAAGAAGGCGTGAGTTTATGTATGTATGTATGTATTTTCCGCGATTACTCGAAGACGGCTGGACCGATTTGAAAAACTCTTTTTTTGTTTGAAATACTTTCAAATTAGTCCTATTGTTATTTGGTCATGATCTGATGATGGGATCTTGGAGAAATCGAGGTAACTCTTAAAATATTGTATCTTAGATAAATTACAAACCAACCCACTAAAAAAAAAACTTTTTTACAAAAAATACAACCGACTTCCAAACTACAAAGCGAAAAATAACTTTAATTTCGGAAGGCGGTGTCAAAAAACTAAAATACTGATCCAAAGACACCGCCTTCCGAAATTAAAGTTATTTTTCGCTTTGTAGTTTGGAATTTGGTTTTTTTTTTGTAATTTTGTTACGGTAGTATTTTCTCGAAAACTTTTGCTGTTTTTATTTATCAGGTTTCTCATTATTTAGTTAGCGACAGAATGATTAATTGATCGGATCTACTGGCCATTTTTAATAGTTTTGGTCTCACATTAATATATTTAAAAAAAAAATGGTAAGTACTTATAACTATAACATCTACAGTTAGTACTAGCTTCCGTCCGCGACTTTGTTCGCGTGGAAGTCGTAAGACCCCACAATATTTGTTAAAAAACTTTTTACAAAAAAAAAAACAACCGACTTCTAAAAAAAAACACTGCAAAGTGAAAAATAACTTTAATTTCGGCATTCGGTGTCTTGGGTTTTGTATTTTCGTTTTTTGCCACCGACTTCCGAGATTAAAGTTATTTTTCACTTTGTAGTGTTTTTTTTTGGAAGTCGGTTGTTTTTTTTTTGTAAAAAGTTTATATTTTTCACTTTTTATTTGTGGTACCTTCCTCACACACATTCGAATACCACTACAACATGCTACCAGTGACAAGAACTTATCATATCATCTACATGCTAAGTGGGAAAAAAAATACGTATTTTGTAGTTAACTCAAAAACTACCCAAGCAAAGTTAATAAAATTTATATGGGACTAATTTGAGAGCATATCCTTTCAAACAAAAAAATATTTTTCAAAATCGGTCCACAAATGACGGAGAAATCGGTGGACACACATAAAAAAAAAATAAACAAACATTCGCTACGAACATTATAACCTCCTCCTTTTGGAAGTCGGTTAAAAATAATAGCCACACATTTTTATAAAAAGACTGTCTCATTTGTCTAGTCTATGTTAGTATTTTTGTTCAGAGTAAATGGATGGGTTAGGTAACTTTTATTTACTTTTATCTGTACATAGTATAAAACAAAATCTCTTTTCGTGTCTATTTATGTGACCACTTAGTTTTCTAAACTAAACAATGAATTTTGGTGTGGTTTTCTCCTGAATGTAGAGAATTTATTCCGGAATGTTTATGTATATTTATTTGTTAAAACTTTATGCACAAGTAAAAAAAATTCTACTAGTCAACCTTAGGGTGATGCAGAGTGGGCACGCCACAATTGCGGCGATAAGACCCCTCTTTGAGGAGTGGCTTGAGAGGCGCCACGGCGCGGGCGCCCTCACCTTCCGCCTGACGCAGGTCTTTACCGGACCGTGAGCATACGGTGGAGGTTTGCCCGGCTTGGGCGGGGCATCGCCATGTCCTCGTGGAGGCGATCGGAGGCGGTGATCACTCGCGTCCGGCCCTGGTTCAGGCCATGGTACGGAGCGAGAGGAAATGGCAGGCCGTCATCTCCTTCTGCGAAGCGGTAATGCTAGCGAAGGAGAAGGCGGAACGCGTGAGGGAGAGGCAAATTTCGCACCCTCACGCACCTAACCGCCGCAGGAGGAGACGCCCGGGGCGGGAATCGCGAGCCGATTTCCGGCCACCGTAGGCGCGGGCTTGCGGACGGTGAGCAATGGGTAGCTCGCCGTCCGATAAGGACCAAGCCCGGGTCGACGGCGCGTTGTGTTCCACGCGCGCCTCAAAGAGATGTCAGCAGAATTGATTGAATTGATAAATTGTCCAATGCCTGCCCGGGCTGCGAATATGGGCCGAAAGGGACATCGTGGCCCCCGGCAACAGGGCAACCGAAGGAACACGGATGGGTTTTAGTCAGTAAGAGTCTGACACGCCCTCCCGCTCCGCCCAGAGCGGCAGAAGTTATTTGATAATTTCCCATCCAAAAAAAGAAAGAAAAGAAAAAGAGTGATGCAGAGACAAAACATAGCAGGTGCAATATAATTGATAGATAACTCGAAAAAGAATAAATACTGATACATACATACATATAATCAAAAAAAACTTAGGAGAAATGATAGGTAGAGGAGAAAACGAATCCAGCAAATCAGCGCTGGGATGATTCTGCCAGCTTCTTACGAATATGTTCACGTGCCTTCACTTTAAAAGATAACCGATTGGTTGCCATCCTGATGTTCAGAGGGAGCATAATAATATAATGCACTAATAGTTGACTTAGACATAAGTAGCACTGAAATTTCGATGTTTTGACGTGTTGCCACAAAGAATTATCGTTTAGTTCGTCATTCATAAAATTTTTTATTCACTAGCTGCGCCTCGCGGTTTCACCCGCATAAGTTTCGATCCCGTGGGAATGTCGGGATGAAAAGTATCCTATGTTCTAATCCAGGTCATGGTCTATCCATGTGCCAAATCTGTTCAGCCTCTTTAGCGTAAAAGCGTAACAAAGAAACTCACTTTCACATTTATAACATTAGTCTTCTTCTTCTTTTCGTGTGGTTAGTGACTAACCTGGTGTCAGAGTTTTATAGCCGCCCATAGGCCTGTGACTTGGCTTCACATGCCGTCGAGAAATATCTCTCAGGCATGCCGGTTTCCTCACGATGTTTTCCTTCACCGTTTTTGAAGCAAGTGATAATTATACAATACGCACATGAATCCGAAAAGTCAGAGGTGCGTGCATTGGGTTCGAACTCGAGACCTGTGACTTGGCAGTTTGGCGTTCACACCACTAGGCTATCACTGCTGAATATAATATTAGTTAGGATTAGGATTCGTCATATCGCATACACTTAACTAATAAAAATGGCGCCACTCAAGCTTAAAAATGAACCCAAATTAGCGATAATTTATTAACTATTCTTAACATCACAATGTTGATCCTGTTTGCGAATTTCCTAAGTGTGTGACGTCACATGTTTGTCCAACGATGTTGACTCTGCCGGTATTTTAAGATGGATTATATGACTGTTTAAAGAGGGCGTGGCGTATTGAAAAACAGTTCACTATGACTGTTTGAAGAAGTGAAGTTGGTAGTTAATACTGCAGAAAGAGGTTAAGTGAAGTTTGAGTATG
Source organism: Agrochola litura (assembly GCA_949152395.1). Lineage (NCBI taxonomy): Eukaryota > Metazoa > Arthropoda > Insecta > Lepidoptera > Noctuidae > Agrochola > Agrochola litura. The sequence goes on from OX424498.1 coordinate 24,091,278, forward strand.
GTTTTCTGGTACGGTAGCTATGAAATGGTTTTGTTATTTTTTGTAGTGAGACACTGTAAGATGAATAAAAGTATGACAGTAGGGGGTTCACCCTTTATAGCAGAACTTTTTATGTCATAATATTATTTTGCATAACAGCGGATAGCATAAACTTCATTTCGCAGAAAATCTTTTGGCAGACACTCATATAACATACATTCAAAACTCATAATTTTGTAAGTCAGAATCATCTTTAGGCATAAATTTCATATCCATAATAATTAAAAAATAGAACCATCATATCGCAGAAAGGTCACAGTCAGAATCGTCGTTTGGCATACATTTCATATTGATAATCATTAAAAGGCAGAACTATCAAATCTCAGAAAGTTTACAGATAGAATCATCTTTTGGCATACATTCCATATCCATAATAATTGAAAAACTCATCTATCACATTACACCACATCTATCACATTGATTGTGAACTTATGTGGTTTTTATTTCCCTGTAAGAAGCATGCAAACATGCAAACAAGCATACACCATATATGCAGCAAGCATGCAGCATGCGAACATGCAAACAAGCATACACCATGCATGCAGCAAGCATGCAGCATGCAAACAAGCATACACCATGCATGCTGCAAGCATGCAGCATGCAAATAAGCATACACCATGCATGCAGCAAGCATGCAGCATGCATACAAGCATACACCATGCGGGAAGCAAGCATGCAGCAAGCAAACAAGCATGCAGCATGCAAGCAAGCATGCAACATGCAGCAGGCATGGTTTCTGTCACGGCTCCGGCGCTGCGGAGCTCCGGCGGTCCCACGCGAGCCGCCTCGCCCCTCCACGCCTACGCGGGTTTAAATTACACTCTAGGGGTAGGGCAGACAAGACTACGTGGAGTCGGTTTTGTAGCGATTCGTTTCTGTCACAAAATTTTGTAGCACAACATATTGACTTCTAAGACAATATTTTGTTTTTTTACTTAAGGTTAAAAATGCTATTTTATAGAAATGGCAATAAGCCTAATAAAATTATTCCAAATGAAATTCTGCCATCTTCATAGTATGCCAAGTGAAATTGTACCAAATAATTGTCGCTCTAAATAAACGTTATGCTAAACGAAATTATGCGGAATTTTAACTTTGCCAAAGGAAATTATGCCAAATAAAATTCTGCCATCCTAAAAGCATGCCATAGTAAATTCGGACATATAAAAATTCGGTCAAACAATAATTATATTAAATCATTTTTATGCCTAAATCTTCGTTTAAAGAAGATTATGCCAAGTGTGTTATGCCAAATGAATTTCGGAGCATTAAGATTCTGCCAGATAGAGGGAACCCGACAGTAGGTCCAGGAGTTCTGTGAGATAAATGTTTTATTTTTGTTTAACATGTTGTCTCCTACTAATGTCAGTGTCAGTATAGTCCATGGTACGGAGCGAGAAGAAATGGGAAGCCGTCATCTCCTTCTGCGAAGCAGTAATGCTCGCGAAGGAGGAGGTGGAACGCGTGAGGGAGAGGCAAATTTCGCGCCCTCGCGCCCCTAACCGCCGCAGGAGGAGAAGCCCTGGGCGTCAGTAATCACAGGCAGATTGCGGACGGTGAGCAATGGGTAGCTCGCCGCTAGATAAGGACCAAGCCCAGGTCGACGGCGCGTTGTGTTCCACGCGCGCCTCTAAGAGATGTCAGCAGAATTGACGGGGTCCGCTAGGGCCGATGCCGGGGTTGCGAATAAGGCCGAAAGGGAAATCGAGGCCCCCGGCAACATGGCAACTGAAGGAACACGGGTGGGTTTTAGTCAGTAAGAATCTGACACGCCCTCCCGCTCCACCTAGAGCGGGAGAAGTTACTTTAATTCAATATACCACAGTTATTTATCAAAAACCTCGTTTAACAAAACAAATTCGTACTAACAAGCAGACAGACACAGATGTTGTGTTTAAATGTAAGGAAGACAAATAAAACAACACAATCATATTACATTACCATTACTACAAACTATTAAGATAAAACAATCAACCAACAACCAACCAACTCCTCGCATGTCTAATTTCACTTAACCATGTTGAAACTCCTTAATTATCTTCCACAGAGCACTTCCTTGTTTTCAAACAAGGCAGCATATTGGCACAAGTTTCTTACCGAGTACCTACCTAACGAAGTCTCGGGAGTACCAAAAGTATATTTATGTAGATATGTGCAGTCATCCATCTATCACACAGAAAGTTAGATAGTTCTGACATCATCAACCGATGCTCGTAAGTTGTAACCAACTTTTTGCGGAAACTTTTACAATTAATACTGAAGTTTATGGACGTATTGAGATTATACATATTCGTAAAAAAGAAGGAAAAAAAAAGTTTGTATTTGTATGTTTTGTTAGGTTTTCAGCAGCCATAATTAAAAATAAGGACAGGAAGGTTGTCAATCTCAGACTCTTGTAAAACTTTATGTAACGCTTCGGGTTCTTTTTGGGTCTTACAATTTACATTGAATCCAGACTTTTTATTTAATGTAACCTACCTATGGACTTACAAAAAAGGGTCAGGGAAAATATGGACAGCAAATCTCTTCGTAGAGTTACAAGACATTAGGCTTTGTAACTTAATTACATTAAGCTGAGTTGTTTAGAGAATATAAAATGATTTTTATTATGGAGCGGAATGCTAAGGAAAAGATGGATGGATTGTTTGAGGAATGATATGAAAGGAAAGGTAAAGTGAATGATAGCATGACGGTTAGGAGAATGGACACACATAAGACAGGGGTTAGAATAACGATGAAAACGCATTAAAAAAAAAAACAACCGACTTCCAAAAAAAAAACACTACAAAGTGAAAAATAACTTTAATTTCGGAAGTCGGTGTCTTGGGTTTTGTGTTTTCGTTTTTTGCCACCGACTTCCGAAATTAAAGTTATTTTTCACTTTGTAGTGTTTTTTTTTTGGAAGTCGGTTGTTTTTTTTTGTAAAAAGATTTTATTTTTCACTTTTTAGTTGTGGTACCTACCCCACACATATTCGAATACCACTACCTGCTACCAGTGACAGGAACTTATCATATCATCTACATACTAAATGGGAAAAAAAATACGTATTTTGTAGCTAACTCAAAAACTACCTAAGCAAAGTTAATAAAATTTATACGGGACCAATTTGGGAGCATACCCTTTCGAACAAAAAAAGAATTTTCAAAATCGGTCCACAAATGACGGAGAAATCGGTGGACATACATAAAAAAAAACAAAAAAAAAAAAAAAAAAACGAACATACGCTACGAACATATAACCTCCTCCTTTTTGGAAGTCGGTTAAAAATTAAAAGTGAATCAGCACTGGTGAACCCAGCCATTGCTGGAAAAATATTACAATATGACTGTGTTGCCAAGTTATAAAAGGTTGTTAAATTAAACTAGGTTTTGTACGATCGTTAAAACCGACACTTCACAGTCAGCAGTGATAGTTATATTTGAAACAACGCAGTGCACTGACAATCGTTAGAGTCAGTCTGTCTGTAACGCAGCAATCGGGAAATCTGCAATAAGGCATAAAGATTTTCCTTGAAAATAAAAATAACTCTTTTCTACTGACACCATCTGCCTAGCTTTTTCCCAACTATGTCGGGGTCAGCTTCCAGTCTAACCAGTACTTTATATGGAGCGACTGCCTATCTGACCTCCACAACCCAGTAACTGGATAATACGATCCCCTTGGTAAGACTGGTGGTCAGACTTTCGGGCTTCTGACGACCCGTAACGACTGTCAAAGGTCCACGAATGACAGCCGAGACCAACGGCTTAACGTGCTTTCCGAGGCACGGAGGAGTCTCGATATGTAAAGATGGTCACCCATCCACGGACCAACCCCGGCAAGCGTAGCTTAACCTGTCAGATCGACCCGTGCGGTTGTTATTACTTAGCCACGAGCTCCTCCTAGTTTTCGAGAAATATGTATATTTAGATGTCGGATCCGGTCATTAGTACAGACACAAAACGAATCGCAAGCGCGTCACTGGCGACATCAAGAGTGATCTACCTACACCAAAAAAGGCGCGCTTCTACAGAGTCGTGATGTTTTAAGGCCACGGCAAGGATTCAGCCTCTGGTCGCATCGGAGAGAAGACGTCACGGAACTGTTCTCGATTCGTGGTGCTCAGTTATTGTGTTAGTTGTAATTTGTGATCATTGTGTTAATTGGTGATTTTAATAAACGCCGTCGCACCCAGTGTGTGTATAATTTAGCTAGTGTGATTCATTTGATAGTAAATTATAATGTGATCTGAACTGCAAACTGTTTTTCTATTGCGCATTAACCAACACTACCCACACTACGCCCACAGTAGTTAAAATATCGCTGATAGTAACGAGAGTCACATACCCGTCTCCGACATAGAAATATTGCTCATTTAATAGTTTAAGATAATTATGTACTGTCGTATGAGAAAAATAAATTCTTTTATTTAGTTCAAACTACAGAAATCTTGTTTATTATTTTATCTCGAAGTGTTTTGCCAGTTCTTATACATCAGTATTCAACTATTTGGAAGCGTGCAGCTACCACATTAAGTCCAACCATTTTTGTTATTACTTCTTTTAGATTTTTTCTCTAAAACTGCTGCTAAAGTTACCTTACTTCAAACGATGCATTTTCTCTTCACATAAACGATTCGATAAACGGGTTCGTCAAAGCACGACTGACATAAATCCGATACTATTATATGTATATAGGTACATATATTTGTAATCACGTTCTCGAAAACGGCTCTAACGATTTCGATTAAAGTTTCAATACAGGGGTTAACGGGGGCGTAAAATCGTTCTAGCTAGGTCTCATATCTGGAAAAAATCGTTTTCTCTATTTTCACAGCCTCGGGAATGTGATACAACGTTGGTATACCTGGACGATATGTTTATCTATTTTCACCCGAGCAGAGCTCGGTCGACCAGGTACACACGGCTACACATCAAGCATACATTTCCAGTTTATGCCGATCTCGCATTGTATAGGATTTCCGTACAATGCGAGGTCCGCTTATACTGGAAATGTATAGCTTGATGTATAGCCGTGTGTACTCATCCATAAAACGTAAAATTCAGAGGCGTTTTTCTCGAGATAAAAATGCAATACTGAGTAAAGACCTATTTCATAAAAAGTATGGTTTCGATGATACATACGTAAACCCACACCTTCTTCCCGGTGGGGTAGGCAGAAACTTCAGAACGCTTAGAAAATCGTTTTTGAATCTTGCGTAAGTATAACTGTGCATTTGTACTGGCGAAACATTCACAACAAAACATGTTAAAATGTCTATTTTCTGTCAATGTTCCATAAAATGTTTGACAGGAACTAGAGATTTCAACATGTTTTGTACTACTGAATGTTTCGCCAGTGCAAATACATAGTAAGGAACTGTACAGTTATTGCAGTTTGATTATAATTGACACAAACACGCAATCTTGCACTGAACTAAACTGTTGCAGGTAGTAAGAGGTATCCAGAACGTAGAAACAGGAATATTCCCAAAACTCATACATGCCCGCTGAGATTGAAAACTGTACGAACTATGTGCAAATTGCTTGGGTACTGAGTACCATCTCCAATGTAGGGCACCCCTGTCCGCTCCAAATTGTAATAATGCCTAAGTGAAAGTACCTACTTTTAAAGTTGTTGGTGCTGTTTGAATAAATCGTTACATAACTAAAGAAATATATACATTGTTTTATTCTCCATAAAATTTATAATTAATCAAATCTAGCTAATCATTTATGAACACTAAATTGACGTACCTAAAACAGTACATTCCTCTGGAAACTCTTTGAAAGCTTTTATCAGTCATTAACACGCCTTATAAATTCTTCCCACGAGAAATACATAGAAAGTTGTTTGTTTTCCAAAACACACGCCAGCATTATAAACAAATCCCAGCGGTGCGTAGCTAATGGGAAAAACGTAAATATTTTATTCCCATTCGGTACGCAAAATTAGAGCGCTTAAAAACGTACAGAAAAAAAAATTGACGTAAAAACAGTCAGTGTTTTTTACGAAACAGAAAATTGAACGATTTTATGAGGAAAAAGTAATTTTGTTTTTACAAAAATAAATCGAATACAGATTTAAAAAGTTACAACCGCTGGTGAAATAACGTGCAATACCTACCAACATTTATTTGCGGATTTTTATTGTCGTTTTAATTTAATTCAACTGACAACGACTCGTGTATAGGATTAGAATATTTGTACGAATACTTTCTGTCAGCGGGCTTTAAGATTTCAGCACAAGTATTAATTAATTATAATATTATTGCAAACGTTGTAAAATATCTATTAATTTTGTAAATAAAAATGACGAGAGAACGATGCGACGCCGACTTGACGTTAAAATAGTTTAAAACGCTCATTAATAATAATAACCAATCCAATCTGTCTTTTCCCAACTATGTCAGGGTCGGCTTCCAGTTTAACCGGATGCAGCTGAATACCAGTATTTTACATGGAGCGACTGCTTGTCTGACCTCCACAACCCAGTTACTGGGTAACACGATACTCCTTGGTAAGACTGGTTGTCAGACTTTCGGGCTTCTGACGACCCGTAACGAATGTCAAAGATCCATGAGTGACAGCCGGGACCAACGGCTTAACGTGCTTTCTGAGGCACGGAGGAGTCTCGGTATGAAAAGATGGTCACCCATCCACGGACCAACCCAGGCAAGCGTAGCTTAACCGGATAGATCAATCCGTGCGGCTGGTATTACTTAGCCACGAGCTCCTCTATTACTAATAATAACCATCGCATATAATTTATAATGTCACACAAAATAATCCGCTAATACCTACTCCATCGCATTAGCGCACTCAATGGGACTTAAGTTATATCTACACCCTCTCATAAGGAATTATTCCCATTCAAAACGAAAATGTATCTTCATCTTTATTCATGTCAGCATAATAATGCTTCATGAAATACAAAGAATTTTCATTAAGAACGTAAATAATGTATGACACATATTTCACGTACCAAGCTATTAATAAAATTATACGTTTTTCTTTATTTCTGGACATTGGGATTTTTGTGCTACTGTCAAGGATAAATTTTTGCTAGTTTTTCGCAGAGTTTCGATTTAGTTTTACGATTCTCAGCACTGAGGGGACGACTATAAAGTGACAAGATAGGATGAAATGTGATAGAATTATTTTAAAGACGAGAAGAAAATCGTAGTTGAATTTTACTATTTTGAAAAATATTTTTAGCCTAGCCTGCTACAAACAAAAAAATAATGCACAGTAGGTATAATTGTAGTTCTGACACACCCCGGGTTCCGCTACCTACCTTGAAATACTTTCTGAAGTTATTCTCGTCTTCCTCGGAGAGAAGTTATTAAAAACTGAATACGACAAAAAGCAACACCACTACGAATCTACTAGATAACTACGTAGATAATAATGTCCAACACAAAACTATTCCAATATATCCCTGTACACAAGAGTTTGAAGACTTAAACAAAACAATGAGAATACTGGCAAACTTTGTTTTATTATTTGTTTGTTCCTGTATTGATAAGAAATACCTACTTGAAGTTATTATTAGTTCTCTAGAAACTAACAAATAGTAAGAGACTGCTGGTTTGCTTCATTTTACAATCCAAAGTTTTTTGCTGAAGGATGCTGGGTTTTCTTAGTGTATTGAAAATCAGTCGCTTGGAAACACGTCCATCCTAACACGCCGTTAAGTCTTGGATACTTGCCGCAAGAAATCGCGGCACAGCGGACAGAGCTCTGGCAGAATCTCATGGTGGCATGGAGAGTGCGATTGTCGCAACCCAGCGCTGGGCACGCCACAATTGCGACGATAAGATCCCTCTATGAGGAGTGGCTAGAGAGGCGCCACGGCGTCCTCACCTTCCACCTGACGCAGGTCCTCACCAGACACGGCTGTTTTGGGAGGTTTCTGTTCAGGATAAGGTGGGAGGAAACGCCACGGTGGAGCATACGGTGGAGGTCTGCTGGCGGAGCATCGCTGTGTCCTCGTGGAGGCGATCGGCGGCGTCGTCCGGCCTTGATTCGGGCCATGGTACGGAGCGAGAGGAAATGGGAGGCCGTCACCTCCGTCTGCGAAGCAGTAATGCTCGCGAAGGAGGAGGCGGAACGCGTGAGGGAGAGGCAAAATTCTCGTCCTCACGCCCCTAACCGCCGCAGGAGTAGACGCCCTGGGCGTCGGGAATCGCGAGCCAATTTCCGGCCACCGTAGGCGCGTGCTTGCGGACGGTGAGCAACGGGTAGCTCGCCGCCCGATAAGGACCAGGCCTGAGTCGACGGCGCGTTGTGTTTCACACGCGCCTCAAAAAGATGTCAGCAAAATTGACGGGGTCTGCTAGGGCCGATGCCTGCCGGGGTTGCGAATAAAACCGAAAGGGAAATCGTAGCCCCCAGCAACATAGCAACTGAAGGAACACGGGTGGGTTTTATTCAGTAAGAGTCTGACACGCCCTCCTGCTCCACTCAGAGCGGGAGAAGTAATTTGATAATTTTTAACCAAAAAAAAAAGTCTTGGATACTTGATTGAACAAAGACTGAAGAGAATGGGGAACGATAGGTGTCAACAAGTTTTCTGTATGTTTTTTAGTGTGATTATAAAAAAACCAAGTAGTGTCTGTGTTTTTATTAGTTTCATAGTTTGTTTTATAAAATGAATCATAAAACTTAACGCTTTTAAGACAATCAGGTAATTTTGATTTTCACGGCTGCATTTTTTTGAATTTCTTCGCATTAGTATTATTAAAAATAGCATAATATTCTAAAAAAAAATATTGAAATACGTTCCTAAACCAATCAAATTAAGTTACTTTTCAAACCCATATTTTTATTTTATTTATTTATTTATTTGGCACCTCAACGACTAACTGACATATTGTGAACTCGTTACTTAGCAGAAGTGCACAGCACTAGCAGAGAACTTAATGATTACAGGACGTTTTATTTATCGTTAGTTGATTTAGTTACAAAATAAAAATTGAAATTAATTGTGTTCACAACTACGATTAAATATTTAACTAATTAACAAAATAGAAGGAAATGGAAGTGGATACAATATTCTATTAATAGGTGGCTTGTGTCTTGAGACTCCGAGCTGGTTAAAAGTCTCGTACGGAATTGACAAAAAGGGTTAGAGAAGATGTCGATGCTATTGGTTCGTGTAGCGATTTTATTATAATTTCTCATTAGACGATTCATGGGTGTGGTCACTGCGGTGCTACCAAGGTTAGTACGACTTGACCAATATTAAAAACTTCCATCCCCACTAAATCGAAAAATCTAAATATAGCAGCCATAATTTTTTTATAAAATTATATCGTCACTGGAAAGGCAAAATTACTTTACCGCCATATTATTTATATGGCGGTAAAGTAATTTTGCCTTTCCAGTGACGATATAATTTTATAAAAAAATTATTTAATTAGTAATTTATTTAAGTTACTATTATTCGTATCTACCCAGCTGAATTAATCTCTCATGTGGAACGCAAGCTACATGATATAGAAACTACGCCAGTTTTCACTAGTGTGAATTTGGTTTCAAGCTTCCCACGGGATGTTTGTTTTTGTAAGATAAAATGTACGTCATATTCCTCTCACAGAGAAGTGTAAACAACATGCAATGATTTTCGAAGCTTGAAGGTAAGAAAACAGTTCAGTTCCAGGATGTTTCTCGAATCTACATGGTTATTGAATCTGTGGAAAACCTGTATTATCAGTTTTTGAGGATATTGGGAAAATGCAAAGGAATCATGATTTCACATGGATGTGAAATGAATATTTAAAAGCATCTGTTTACTTAAAAGTTGACTGAAACATAGATCAGGAAAGAGATCTTAAAATAGGTACTTTAAAATAACAATCATCACAATTACATTTCAACTAACAAATTATTATCTTGGCTTAACTAAATAAACAAACAATGAAAACAACAAAATGTCAAAACAATACATTTCAATTCTGTTTACGTTTAAAACGGTACGTACATCTTTAGAATATAAAATTAAGTGAAGATATTTTCCCAAAATCCCAAACGTACAAGACTGTAAACAACAATCTTACACAATGCAGTAAACTTGAGTTGCACGTGACCCTTAGAATTATCCCAAATAAACTGTCACGTTTGTTACAAACCAGTGAGCTTATTGGTGAGTATTCTTCAGAAAGGTCAGGTGCGTAGTAATCGCAACTGACGTGCGTTTATGATTAGATGTATGAACGTAAACGAAGCAAAAAAGTATGTAAGGATCGTAGCAGGTGGCGTTCTGTAGTTTCTGCTTACCCTCATGGGAAAAAACCGTGAGTTTGCGTATGTATGTATGTTTGTTATAATCCACCAAAACTAAAACAAAAGTGTAACTTTGATCATTTATAACCCTGATGAATATCAATTTATTTTAATAGGTCCAATAGATATTATTGTCAGATTCTTTTCAAAAGGAGCCGACAAATTGTAACCGTGAACTTAAATTTAGATTTGAGCCATCTACAATGGTGAGAGAAATACATTAATAGAATCTCTTTGAACCTTTTGAATTCTAAGTCTTTTGATATTGTTCAAAATCAACCGCTAATTTTGAGGCCTTAATGGAAACCTTAATAATATTTTATTTGGAAGAAAACGCAAAACTGATTTTAGCTTTATTTCCGACTATTACATAAAAACACGATGGTTGTAACATTATATTAATATCAATGTTCAAAGTAACATATTTCATTACATTTCCCAACATGTTGTATTCAATGGGAATAAATAATATCATATTCCCAGTCGCGGCATTTCATCGTTGAATTCAATGGTAATAAAGTAAAAAGAAACGTACGTTAAGTAATAATATGAATTTCGAAGTAGGCTATAACTTACGTGTTTTTACTGAGAGATACATTATTCAGGAAAAATATATAAATATTAAAACGGTAATTTAAGCCTTTATAGCCTTTTAAAGGGAAAATGGCACTCGAAAAGTGATATATGCTGATAATAATGTGATAATCTTAATCATGAGAAAACGGAAGGCACTCACATTTTATTTGAAGCGTAGCGGATGGGAATAACTCGATATTTGTCCCCAGCGATGGGAAACAATTTATTGCCGTTGGTGGTGCGTTGACAGATTGCGAGCAATTTAGTTATATATGAACGTGAGTTACTTGTCGACCACAAGACGTATTGTTTCTATTAGATTTACGATGAAGTTTATCATTCTCTTGAATTATAGACAAGGGATATTTGTCAATTTGATGAAAATAGTTTGATTAATTATGTAGAGAGAAATGTCAATAGGCTCGCCCCATTTACATAGGACTTAAACATAACTGGCGAAATCTGGGTGTACCATAAGTACACCTCTGCCTAACCCTTTGGGGAAAACTGGTGTGATGTTATATTATGTAGGTAAGTAGTTCAAAAAAACCGGCCAAGTGCGTGTCGGACCACGCACAATGAATGGTTCCGTAGTTGGGATGAATTTATCCCAAAAAAAAACTTTACTTTGTAGTTGAAAAATATGTTCTCCCCTATTTAGCTGGCAGGGGGGGACACCCGACTCTAACAAAAAATTTGCACTTTAAAGCTTAATATTTCGCAAACGGATCCCTGAATCCAAAAATGGTACTGACAAACTCACAATATTTTTAAAGGACCTTTCTAATGATACCCAACAAAGTGGGTTAAAAAAAAAAACATCACCACTTTACGTGTATGAGAGGTACCCTAAAAAAAAATGTTTTTCATAATTTTGTTTTACCACTTTATCGGCGTAATTAATATGTATACCTATGCCAAATTACAGCTTTCTAGTGCTAAGGGTCTCGGAGCTAGACCGCGGACAGACAGACAGACAGATAGACAGACGGACATGACGAACCCTAAAAAAGGTACTTATATCTATTTAAAGAAACTGTAATATCTTTTGAGCATCGTTCGCAAGCGAAAAGACTTGATATAGCTCACAAGATACACCACTACACAGAATATTGCTTTTATATTGCTCGTTTGTCAAACAGATTTTATTGCTCAGAGTACCTACGCTACCTACCTTTAGGTATTAATATTAGCTCATATGAGAGTACTGAAGTAGTCATCTTCCATATACGCAGGAATATGAAAATTTTACATGACGCTATCTTTGAAACGACTGTGTTCTGAATTGTACAAGCCAATCACAACGCAGTGCCTACAGGGTGTAGCAAGACCTTCCGTCATCTTCGCATTTTGTATGTGGCATCTATTAGATTATTAGACATTTTATGTATAGTCAACCGCAAATCAGTAGTAAGACTTAAAATACGAAAACCGCTCTTCCTGTTAAACTACGGTTTTCTAGAAGAGCGGTTCCGTCATATTTTGACATTAAACGTTAAAAACTGCTCTGTATTTGGACAGCCGTTATTGTGTGACTGTTTACCGCTTTCGTAAGAAACCAAAGCTTACCAAAAGCCAGTCGCTGTCAATGTCAAATTGTCACCATGGACGTGCGTGCGGTTGGGCTTGGTATAACCTTTTATAACAAGCTACCCTCTTCTTTGCTAGATTTGCCTTTTAATGCGTTTAAAACTAAAGTAAAATCCAACCTCTGCTCAAAGACATACTATTGTATCAACGACTACTTAAATGATAAGAATAGTTGGTCGCTGTGATTAACTCAAGACAATGTTTATATTCTTTCTCCAGAATTAGCTTACCTACTGACAGTTTATATGAGTTTATATAATTGTTTGTTTTATTTGAATTTATGATTCAATTTTTTATTTATTTTTTACGAGTCAATTTATTTTAATTTTATTTTATTGTTGACATAATCTACTCATTACAATGTTTTTGTTATGAGTTGTATTGCAATTTGTGGTAAGCTAGCGACCTCGACAATTGATCATATTATTTTTTGCCTGAGCAACCGGCAGCAAGTTCGTCATGCTCCCTTAGATGTCACTGCTTGCGGTAGCGTCGGGGGTCGGGTTGCCTCCTTCCCTCAAATATGGCGAGGGGGGTAATGGCTGATCTTTGCGTTATGCTCGTGAACGGGTGCTGCTTGTGGTGACTGGTCGTCTTGCTGATCATGGTTTTGTTGTTACTAGTAATTAACTGTTCATTTTTTTTTATCTCGATGGTCCTATTTTATCATTTATAACTGCCAATTACAGTTTTATGTAAGCGGGCATGCCCTTTATGTCTGGAGGCTTTATGTTTAGATATTTAGTTCTGTTTACGTTTAGTTTTATTTTATTTTTATTTTTTTAAATAATGCTTGAGTATAGTCCTCAATGTTTTTGGTTGGTATATTGGCGTGTGCTAGCTGACATATGGCCTATAATTTATCATTTGAATTATGTTTTGTGTTGCATAATGTAGGTTATTTTGTATACTATTGTATAGAATCATTCTTTAACTTGAACAGACAGCTGTGCTGCTGGGGAGTTTGTTGCGCCACTTCTTCTTCCCAGCTAAAGGCACTAGGAAGTGGTGAAGGGTGGGCGTTTTTGGGGGACTGTCTTATGTAATTTTGACGTTCGAAAAGTGCTGATTCTCAGCCTAGTTTGAATAAATGACTTTTGAATTTGAATTTGTTGACTGTACCTACATCGATGTTGCATATCGTTGACTACGGTCTCTTGCGAAGCGTGATATCAATTTCCTTATACAAATACTCGGTTCCCTTTTTATCGAACACACCCACAAGAATGGAGATGGTAGCGGCAGAGAATATTTTCCTTCGTAAAATATTTAACTAATCCTCTTAAAACTTATTGACCTGATCATGGATACCTTTTTAAATTAATGAATATCTTTGGGCCTCTACTAATGCAAGCTTTAATAAAAACTTTTTTACAAAAAAAAACAGCCGCCTTCCAAAAAACCACTACAAAGTGAAAAATTCGGTGTCTTTTGTTTTGTATTTTCGTCATTTGCCACCGACTTTCACTTTGTAATGGTTTTTTGGAAGTCGGTTGTTTTTTTTGTAAAAAAGTTTTTATTTCTCGCTTTTTAATGGGTCAATTTGTAATTTATCTAAGTTACATTAGCCTTATGCCAACTGCTCATCACCTTTTACAAAATATTGCTTTTCCCGATGCAGGGACGTTAATCGTTGAGGAGTTTTGCTGATACTTTACCATCAGCTCCACTTCTCCATATGCATTGTGACGAGCATAAATTGCATTGCAACCATATTAAATTCTTATTATTGAGTAGTTCCGGTGGCTATTTGTGGTCTTCATCATCAGTTCCACTTAACTAAATGGTTCTTTCCAAGAGCAACTGCACGAAATGCATTAAAAAATACCCAAATCGCTATAGGTTTGCCTATAATATTTGAAGAGTTCCCTCGATTTCTCTGGGATGTCACCGTCAGATCCTGGTTTCCTTATCATGGTACCACCCTTGAAATATCTCCTTTCCAACAAAAAAATAATCATCAAAATCGGTTCATAAACGTCGAAGTTATCCGCGAACACACATAAAAAAAATATATATTTACGGTCGAATTGAGTAACCTCCTTTTTTGAAGTTGGTTAAAAAAGGCCACCTTTTTTAATTTATTTCTGTCTTTTTATCTGTCCTTTTCTCACAGTTGGTCCCAGTAACTAAACTAGGACCCCGACCAAACAGTTAGGTTGGAACTGTGACCTACCACGGGCAAGCCGCATTGGTCGCAGTAACTAAGCTAAGGCACCCCGACGAAATAAGCGAGGTCAGAATAGCGACCAACCGCGTGGTCGCGGTTTAGTATTTTTAGGACCCCAAAATAAGAATTAGTTGAGTGTCACTAAAAGAGGCGCAATCATGATATTAGAGTATTCAATAAAAACATTGGGAAAACAAAATGGAGTTATTTTAAAGGTTCGATTAAATACATGCGCCATCCACTATATACACCATAACTTTCGAGGTGATGTGAAGTACAAAGAACAAATTTAATAACAATCTAGGAGTGAACTACGTGAAAGACTGGTGCCTGATAAAGGGTTCTATATTTTTAACCGACTTCCAAAAGGAGGAGGTTCTCTTTTTTTATGTTTTTTATGCGATAAATCGGCCAATTATGAATTGATTTTAATTTTAATTATTCTTTTTTGTTTGGTAGGTAATACTTCAGAGGTGGTTCCATATAAATTTTAATAACTTTGCTTCGGTAGTTTTTGAGTTAGCTTCAATAATACGTATTTTTTCCCACTTAGTATATGTGTAGTGGTATTCGAATTTGTGTGGGGTAAATACCACAACTAAAAAGTGAAAAAAAAAAGTTTTTGGGGGAAAAAATAACAACAGACTTTAAAAAAAAACACTACAAAGTAAAAAATAACTAATTTCGGAAGTCGGTGTCTTTGGTTTTTAATTTTCGTTTTTTGCCACCAACTTCTGAAATTAGTTATTTTTTACTTTGTACTGTTTTTTTTGGAAGTCGGTTTTTTTTTGTAAAAAGTTTTTAAAAAACCGAACCAACAAGTCACTGTATTGAATACTGCAGGTTTTCTGTAAAATAACACAGCATAACACATAAAATTACGCCTGTAACCCATATCGCTAGTTATATTTTAGTTCCATGTAAGCGGCAAGCCTATTGCCATCAACCGGGCACATATCCAGACTCCAGTCTGCTACTGAGAAATTCCTACTAGAAAAATCGAATAACACTTAGCCTACCTTACCTTTCTTCTTTGAAATAACATAACACATCACGCCTTGTTTCCCCGAAGGGTTGGGCAGAGGTGTCCCTGTAGCAGGTACACCCACCTTTCACCAGTTATGTTTAAGTCCCATGTAATAGGGGGCGAGCTTATTGCCATCAACCGGGCATAAATCCAGACTCCGAGCTGCTACTGAGACATTTCAGATAGAAAAACCCAATAACACTTTGCCTGACCTGGGAATCGAACCCAGGACCTCATGCTCAGCAGTAGCGCTTGCGACCACTAGACAAATTATATTCTTACTATTCCAAAGCATTACACTCGGAATGCATCTTTAAATACTTGATCTTTTAATACCTTTGCGAGCGACGGTAATATGGGCGGCTTTTCTTAGTTAAGTAGAACGCTTTGTTAACAACCCTGCTGATTAGCTCATCTTACAAAGCTCAGCTTTTCTCCTAAACCTCCTTCCACACTAAGGATATAAGCAATTCTTTGTAATGAAACTCGGTATTGAACATTACCTAGTGTTTTATTATAGTACATTTTTTTATGTTAAGTTCCATGTGCCTTAAAGCTCTGGCCAACTGAAGCGAATCTCGCGCGGGATGCGGGATAAAATTCACTAACTAGTATGAAGGTGTTCTTAATGTGTTTGTTTTAAGTACCATCCGAGGACGTGCGTATGAATACACAAGGCACGACCGAGGACCTTTTCAAAGCGAGGACCTTTTCGAGGGTCCTCGGTTTGACTTGACCAAAGATTCGTATTCTGCAAGCGATTTTGAGCCTTTGTGTATACTTAATAAGAAAAAGTGGTCTGAACCTCGGTTTGATCAAGATTTTTCATAATCTTACACACGCATTGTGTATCCACCAGGTTTCGCCACTGTCGCCTCATACACAGCCTCTTTACATTCATTTCACGTTGGTTGTATTATCCGAGGACTTTTGTGTTAACTTTAACACAAAAGACCTCGGTAAGGTAGCTTTTCCAAACAATGTGTATTTAAGACCTCGGTTTGCTAGATTTTCTGAACAGTGTGTATTCTAGTCCTCGCTTAGACAGTTTTCCTCGTGTGTACAAGACGAATTATGTGCTATCATTTAAATACAATTATGGAAGAGAAAATTGAAGGTACACTGAATCCTTAAGCAAATCGTTAGTAGCGACTAGGTGCACAAGGAATAAGGAGGCTTCTTCTGCACTATGTGCCTACTTAGATTACACAACATTATGATTTGAACCATAAAATATTGTATTGTCATGGGAGCTGAATGCATGTGCTCTTCATGAAGAATTTAAAGTAGAAATGCCTTCCTACGTGAAATGTCGGCACCAAGATTTGAAGCAAACAAAGAGTATAAAAAAATAAAGAAAGTGAACGTAGTAAAGAAGACAACATAAACTTTACTGAAATAGAAGTAGGTTTATTCTAAATTGAAACGAATTATTTAACTAACTTTTACCAACGCTATACTCATTGAAATAATAATCAAGTTGCAGCGACATCTTTGATAAACATGAGCAGAAAACTTACTTAACAGTTTATAAAACGATTCAAACAAGGTAATTTTTTTTATTTCACTAGATACATCTAACGCGTATGCCAAATTTGATGACGATACTATCAACTGTTGAGGAGTTCCCTCATGAAGAAACGACCTTGGCTGCAGCATCTGGACAAACTGATAATTATTTTAGTTTTACTATATAAACCAAACGCGTTTGCCTTTGAAGTCGATACTATCAACAATTGTGGAGTTCCCTCATGGGCACGCCACAATTGCGGCAGTAAGTCCCCTCTTTAAGGAGCGGCTAGAGAGGCGCCACACCGTCCTCACCTTCCGCCTGACGCAAGTTCTCACCGCACACGGGTGTTTCGGGAGGTTCCTGTTCCGGATAAGGCGGGAGGAAACGTCCGAGTGTCACCAGTGTGGATCGCCCGGAGAACACGGTGGAGCACTGCCCGGCTTGGGCGGAGCATCGCCGTGTCCTCGTGGAGGCGATCGGCGGCGGTGATCTCTCGCGTCTGGCCCTGGTCCAGGCCATGGTACGGAGCGAGAGGGCATGGGAAGCCATCACCTCCTTCTGCAAAGCAGTAATGCTCGCGAAGGAGGAGGCGGAGCGCGTGAGGGAGAGGCAAATGTCATGCCCTCACGCGTCTAACCACCGCAGGAGACGACCTGGGCGTCAGGAATCGCAGGCTGATTTCCAGCCACCGTAGCCACCCATTGCTCACCGTCCGCAAGTCCGCGCGGCTTGCGGACGGTGAGCAATGGGTAGCTCACCGTCCGATAAGGTCCAGGCCGGGGTCGACAACGGCGCGTTGTGTTCCACGCAAGCTTCCAAGAGATGTCAGCACAATTGAAGGGGTTCGATAGGGTCAATGCCTGCCGGGGTTGCGGAGAAGTCCGAAAGGGATACCGTGGCCTCTGGCAATATGGCAACTGAAGAAACACGGGTGGGTTTTAGTCAGTAAGAGTCTGACACGCCCTCCCACTCCGCCCAGAGCGGGAGAAGTTATTTGATAATTACCCACCCAAAAAAAAGGAGTTCCCTCATGAAAGAACGACCTTGGCTGGTTATTATTTTAGTTAAACTATATAAACCTAACGCGTATGCCAAATTTAAAGACGATGCTATCGACTGTTAAGGAGTTTCCTCATGAAGAAACGACACTGGTTGTAGCATCAGCAAAAACTGGTCATTATTTTAGTGTTACTAGATAAACCTAACGCATGTGCCAAACTGAAAGACGATGCTATCGACTTGAGGAGTTTCCTCATGAAGAAACGACCCTGGCTGCAGCATCAGCAAAAACTGGTAGTTATTTAAGTGTTACTAGATAAACCTAACGCATATGCCAAATTTGAAGACAATGCTATGAACTGTTGAAGAGTTCCCTCATGAAGAAACGACACTGGCTCCAGAATCAGCACAAACTGGTAATTATTTTAGTTTTACAACCTAATGCGTATGCTAAATTCCAAGACGACGCTATTAACTTTTGAGGAGTTCCGTCATAAGGAAACGACCCTGGCTGCAGCATCAGTACAAACTGGTTATTATCTTAGTTAAAATATGTAAACTTAACGCGTATGTTAAATTTAAAGACGACGCTATCGACTTTTAAGGACTTTCATCAAGAAGAAACGACCCTGGCTGCAGCATCAGCAAAAACTGGTAATTATTTGAGTGTTACTAGATAAACCTAATGCGTATGCCAAATTTGAAGACGATACTATCAGCTTTTGAGGAGTTCCGTCATAAGGAAACGACCCTGGCTGCAGCATCAGCAAAAACTGGTAATTATTTGAGTGTTTCTAGATAAACCTAATGCGTATGCCAAATTTGAAGACGATACTATCAGGTTTCGAGGAGTTCCGTCATAAGGAAACGACCCTGGCTGCAGCATCAGCAAAAGCTGGTAATTATTTGAGTGTTACTAGATAAACCTAATGCGTTTGCCAAATTTGAAGACGATGCTATCAGCTTTTGAGGAGTTCCGTCATAAGGAAATGACCCTGGCTGCAGCATCAGCTAAAACTGGTAATTATTTGAGTGTTACTAGATAAAACTAATGAGCATGCCAAATTTGAAGACGATACTATCAGCTTTTGAGGAGTTCCATCATAAGGAAACGACCCTGGCTGCAGTATCAGCAAAAACTGGTAATTATTTGAGTGTTACTAGATAAACCTAATGCGTATGCCAAATTTGAAGACGATACTATCAGCTTTTGTGGAGTTCCATCATGAGGAAACAACCCTGGCTGCAGTATCAGCAAAATCTGGTAATTATTTGAGTGTTACTAGATAAAACTAATGAGCATGCCAAATTTGAAGACGAAACTATCAGCTTTTGAGGAGTTCCGTCATAAGGAAACAACTCTGGCTGCAGCATCAGCAAAAACCGGTAATTATTTGAGTGTTACTAGATAAACATAATGCGTATGCCAAATTTGAAGACGATACTATCAGCTTTTGAGGAGTTCCATCATAAGGAAACGACCCTGGCTGCAGTATCAGCAAAAACTGGTAATTATTTGAGTGTTACTAGATAAACCTAATGCGTATGCCAAATTTGAAGACGATGCTATCAGCTTTTGAGGAGTTCCGTCATAAGGAAACGACCCTGGCTGCAGCATCAGCAAAAACTGGTAATTATTTGAGTGTTACTAGATAAAACTAATGAGCATGCCAAATTTGAAGACGATACTATCAGCTTTTGAGGAGTTCCGTCATAAGGAAACGACCCTGGCTGCAGCATCAGCAAAAACCGGTAAACATTTGAGTGTTACTAGATAAACTTAATGCATATGCCAAATTTGAAGACGATACTATCAGCTTTCGAGGAGTTCCGTCATAAGGAAATGACCCTGGCTGCAGCATCAGCAAAAACCGGTAAATATTTGAGTGTTACTAGATAAACCTAATGCATAAGCCAAATTTGAAGACGATACTATCAGCTTTCGAGGAGTTCCGTCATAAGGAAACGACCCTGGCTGCAGCATCAGCAAAAACTGGTAAATATTTGAGTGTTACTAGATAAACCTAATGCATATGCCAAATTTGAAGACGATACTATCAGCTTTCGAGGAGTTCCGTCATAAGGAAACGACCCTGGCTGCAGCATCAGCAAAAACTGGTAATTATTTAAGTGTTACTAGATAAACCTAATGCGTGTGCCAAATTTGAAGACGATACTATCAGCTTTTGAAGAGTTCCATCATAAGGAAACGACCCTGGCTGCAGTATCAGCAAAAACTGGTAATTATTTGAGTGTTACTAGATAAACCTAATGCGTATGCCAAATTTGAAGACGATACTATCAGCTTTCGAGGAGTTCCGTCATAAGGAAACGACCCTGGCTGCAGCATCAGCAAAAACTGGTAAATATTTGAGTGTTACTAGATAAACCTAATGCATATGCCAAATTTGAAGACGATACTATCAGCTTTCGAGGAGTTCCGTCATAAGGAAACGACCCTGGCTGCAGCATCAGCAAAAACTGGTAATTATTTAAGTGTTACTAGATAAACCTAATGCGTGTGCCAAATTTGAAGACGATACTATCAGCTTTTGAAGAGTTCCATCATAAGGAAACGACCCTGGCTGCAGTATCAGCAAAAACTGGTAATTATTTGAGTGTTACTAGATAAACCTAATGCGTATGCCAAATTTGAAGACGATACTATCAGCTTTTGAGGAGTTCCATCATAAGGAAACGACCCTGTCTGAAGCATCAGCAAAAACTGGTAATTATTTGAGTGTTACTAGATAAACCTAATGCGTATGCCAAATTTGAAGACGATACTATCAGCTTTCGAGGAGTTCCGTCATAAGGAAACGACCCTGGCTGCAGCATCAGCAAAAACTGGTAATTATTTAAGTGTTACTAGATAAACCTAATGAGCACGCCAAATTTGAAGACGATACTATCAGCTTTTGAGGAGTTCCGTCATAAGGAAACGACCCTGGCTGCAGCATCAGCAAAAACTGGTAAATATTTGAGTGTTACTAGATAAACCTAATGCGTATGCCAAATTTGAAGACGATACTATCAGCTTTTGAGGAGTTCCGTCATAAGGAAATGACCCTGGCTGCAGCATCAGCAAAAACTGGTAATTATTTGAGTGTTACTAGATAAACCTAATGCGTATGCCAAATTTGAAGACGATACTATCAGCTTTTGAGGAGTTCCATCATAAGGAAACGACCCTGTCTGAAGCATCAGCAAA
Organism: Agrochola litura; assembly: GCA_949152395.1. Taxonomy (NCBI): domain Eukaryota; kingdom Metazoa; phylum Arthropoda; class Insecta; order Lepidoptera; family Noctuidae; genus Agrochola; species Agrochola litura. Next base: position 24,112,671 of record OX424498.1, read on the forward strand.
AACTGGTAGTTATTTGAGTGTTACTAGATAAACCTAATGCGTATGCCAAATTTGAAGACGATACTATCAGCTTTCGAGGAGTTCCGTCATAAGGAAACGACCCTGGCTGCAGCATCAGCAAAAACTGGTAATTATTTAAGTGTTACTAGATAAACCTAATGAGCACGCCAAATTTGAAGACGATACTATCAGCTTTTGAGGAGTTCCATCATAAGGAAATGACCCTGGCTGAAGCATCAGCAAAAACTGGTAGTTATTTGAGTGTTACTTGATAAACCTAATGCGTATGCCAAATTTGAAGACGATACTATCAGCTTTTGAGGAGTTCCGTCATAAGGAAATGACCCTGGCTGCAGCATCAGCAAAAACTGGTAATTATTTGAGTGTTACTAGATAAACCTAATGCGTATGCCAAATTTGAAGACGATACTATCAGCTTTTGAGGAGTTCCATCATAAGGAAACGACCCTGGCTGCAGTATCAGCAAAAACTGGTAATTATTTGAGTGTTACTAGATAAACCTAATGCGTATGCCCAATTTGAAGACGATACTATCAGCTTTTGAGGAGTGTCCTCATGATGAAACGACCCTGGCTGCAGCATCGGCGCAAACTGGTTATTATCTCAGTTATACTACGCAAACCTAACGCGTTGGCCAAATTTAAAAGTGATGATAGTTTCTTTCTCCTGTTGAAGAGTTTCTTCATTAAGAAACGACCCTAGGTACAACATCAGCATAAAATGGTAACCAAGCCGTTACTTTTAGAAAGCGCCGACAAACGTAAAGACTCGTCCTCGCTTGGTACTTTATTTTAGAAAATGTGTGTAAGAAATAAATCGGAACGTTCTACAATAAGTTACCTTACACGTAAAATGGTTTAGGTAGGTAGATTTTCATGTCCTCGCTTTGTACAAGTTCTACGCGAAAAACTGTCCTCGGTTTAGTAATATAAAGTCTAACACAGCGTCCGCACTTTGTACAAGATATAAGAAATATTGTGTAAAAATACGTCCTCGGAAGGGCGTCGCAGGGCTTACATAAGGGGTCCTCGGTTGGCCTACACAAAGTCCTCGTATGTGCATCGCTGGTCACATTTAGCTGTGTATTTCAGGACCTCGGTATGATAGCCGTAATTCATACAGAAAAATGTTGAGATAGCATTATTCCAATAAGCTCATCACTATAGATTTACTCACCTGTCTCTTTCTATCTCATTCAAAAAGGCCAACGACGTATTTAAACCAGTTTTTTGGAGGGTCCTCGGTTCGTTCTAAAACTAACAAGGTCCTCGTAAGGGTGTCTGTACAAACAAGGGTGTGTGTGTGTGTGTAATGTGAATGTGTAATATTTATATTAATGCATGTATTTGTTTTTTATTTGTCTTTCGTTTTTTAGGGGCTTGTGGCTAAGTAATAACAGCCGCACGGATCGATCGATCAGGTTAAGCCACGCTTGCCGCGGTTGGTTCGTGGATGGGTGACCATCTTTACATACCGAGACCCCTCCGTGCCGCGAAAAGCACGTTAAGCCGTTGGTCCCGGCTGTCATTTGTAGATCTTTGACAGTCGTTACGGGTAGTTAGAAGCCCAAAAAATCTGACAACCAGTCTTACCAAGGGGTATCGTGTTACCTAGTAACTAGGTTGTGGAGGACAGATGGGAAAAGGCTAGGCAGATGATGATGTCATCATCATCATCATTTCAGCCGAAAGACGTCCACTGCTGGACATAGGCCTCCCCCAAGCACCACCACTTCGACCTATTTTGTGCTTTCCGCATCCAGCGGATTCCTGCGGCCTTCACAAGGTCATCGGTCCATCTTGTGGGAGGCCTTCCAACGCTACGTCTTCCAATACGCGGTCGCCACCTCAGAACCTTTCGGCCCCATCGGCCATCCATTCTGCGAGCAATGTACCCATTGCCACTTAAGTTTGGCAATTCTTCGGGCTATGTCGGTTACCTTGGATCTCCTGCAGTTCTCTGCGGATGATGATGTGGTATATATTTATTACGTTATCTATGTGTGTATTTATTGTAACTGATATGTGGATTTTATATCTGGCAATAAAATATTTAATTTAATTTCATAATCAAATGTCATTTATTCTTATTCAAATTAGGCTGAGAGTCCGCACTTTTGAACGTCAAAATTACATAAGACAGTCCCCCAAAACGCCCACCTTTCACCACTTCCTAGTGCTTTAGCTGGGAAGAAGAAGTATCGCTTATAAACCCCAGCAGTTCAAATTGGTACGAATAGTCGCGTGACTTTCTAATCATTTCAAGCAATCGACGCGACGCGAGCAGCCGCGACCCCCTTCAGCGTGAAACTCGCTAATGTGGCCCCATCCTTAGCCTTATACAAGGTGGTATACATCGACGCGAAAACTGTTACCATGGTTATTAAAAAAACTTGACTGTCTAGTGCGCGGTCTCCAATTAGAAATTATATTTATGTTGGATTGGCTGCCGTATCCTAGCTGCCACAGCCAGGCTGCCTGCCTAGTGCGCGCTTGCTTGAAAAAAAAAAGTTGGAAGGAAACTTAAACACAATTACGACAAAATGACAACTACATAACATAATATCACGCCTTGTTTCCCCGAAGGGTTGGGCAGAGGTGTACCTGTAGTAGATACACCCTCATTTCGCCAGTTATGTTTAAGTCCCATGTAATAGGGGGCGAGCCTATTGCCATCAACCGGGCACAAATCCAGACTCCGAGCTGTTATTGGGAAATTTCAGATAGAAAAAACCGGCCAAGTGCATGTCGGACTACGCACAATATAAGGTTCCGTAGTTGGGATGAATTTATCCCAAGAACAAACTTAACTTTGTAGTTGAAAAAAATATGTTTCATACAGAATGTATGGGAGAACATGTTTTTACAACCGCAAATCTAAGTTGGTCGATTATCGTTAACTTGTAAAGCCTACTCAGCTGTGATAAATTTCCTTTTAAATTCGTTATTATAAGCTACTGCAGTGAATTTTTTCACATATCTAAAACCAACCATTTAGCTGGCAGGGGGGGGGGGACACTTGACTCTAACAAAAATGTTCACTTTAAAGCTTAATATTTCGCAAACGGATCTCTGAATTTAAAAATAGTTTTAACACACTCACAATGTTTTTGAAAGACCTCTTCAACGATACCCCACACTAAGGGACAGAAAAAAAAAAAAAACATCCCCACTTTACGTGTAAAAATATTTTTCATAATTTTATTTTACCACTTTGTCGGCATGATTAATATGTATACCCATGTCAAATTACAACTTCTTAGTACTAACAGTCTTGGAGCTAGACCGTGGACAGACAGACAGACAGACAGGCAAACAGACGGACATGACGAAACTATAAGGGTTCCTTGTTTACTAAGGAACCTGCTGAAAATCTGCTGTTCCATATATTTCTACCGCGTAGGTATTGCACTTTTCTATGAAACAGCAGATTTTGTTTTAACTACCCGATGACAAATTTCAACGCTGGGGGATTTATGTACTGAATCCATGGTAAAGGTTTTCGCGTCGATGTCCCTGTCACCTTGTTTTCGAGTAAGTAAACATGGAGTGAAAACAAACATGACAGACTACACTGGTGTCAATGACTCAAGATATCCCATTCACTTTACAAAGTTTTATGGTATCATAAAATTAATGGAGAGCCTTCAGTGTGCTTCAGAGGTGTCGATCGTATACGATAAGTCCTGACACTATAAATATTTTCATTGTGATGGTATCTTCTTGATGAAAATTGTTATTTTTTTGGCAATTTATGTAACTGACCTGTGTCTAGATGTATTTTGTGTAGACATAGATAAAGGTTGTGTGTATTGCAAAAAACGGCCAAGTGCGAGTCGGACTCGAGTACGGGTTCCGCACCACCGTACAATATTTAAGACGTTTTTTGTTTTTTTGGGGTCGGTAATTATCAAATAACTTCTCCCGCTCTAGGCGGAGCGGGAGGGCGTGTCAGACTCTTACTGGCTAAAACCCACCCGTGTTCCTTCAGTTGCCATGTTGCCAGGGGCCATGATCTCCCTTTCGGACTTCTTCACTACCCCGGCGAGCCTTAGACCCTGTGCACATGATGCGTTACGGCGGCGGCGCGGCGCCAGTGAGATGTTGCTGCGGCGTCCTACATACAAATATACATGGTATGCTACACGGTGCGTTCCGGCGTTGCACCGCACGTACACCGGACTTGCATCCTGCGAGACGAGGTGGGGAGGTGGGTACGCGTTGCGACACCGGAGCGGTACCGCTCAGTTGTGTGTGCGTTGTCAAAAACACAGATGTTAGACAGATGATAATTTACGCACTTTGAGGCGCGACGCCGCTGCGGCGTAACAACGTTACACTGCCGCACCCGTGTGACCACCAATGCGGCGAAATCTTTGCGGTGTGGCGTTGCAACGCATCGTGTGCACAGGCTCTTAGTAATAGGGTCCCGTTTGGCACCCTTGGGTACGGAACCCTAAAAATGGTGATCGCACTTTGTTTCTTATAAAGTAATTGAAATGATTACAGCTGTAGTTAATGTTTTTGAACAATTTTCATTGGACCGTTCGCTTGATTGAGAGATTAATTTGACACACACACTCTCTATTTACATTTTCACAGCTTTTGTTGTTATATCTGCCTGCAGAGCTATTCTGCACGAACTATCAAACATCTATACGCAGTAAAAATACATTTTTGATGCTAACATTGGCAGACTGGTAGTGCTAATAAAGAATAATTTAGTTTTCGATATACTTAACCAGCATCCAATTTTATTTGCTGAAAAACTCTTCATCGAATGACATAAAATTGTATAAATCTATACTAATATAATAAAGCTGAAGAGTTGATTTGTTTGCGCGCCAATCTCTGGAAACTCCAGTCGGATTTGAATAATTATTTTTGCATTTTTGATAACCCAATTTTTGAGGAGGCTTATACTTGTAGGCTGTTTAAAATCAATATACCATCCTTAGAAGCTGAACAAAAAGACAAGAAATCAGAAAGAACGCTACCTACGCGAAAACAAAGTAATTGCGCGGGCTGGCGATGTGATGCGACGCGATGCGACACGATACGATGCGACGCGATAGGTCGTGGGCATCAAAAAATTTCACGCAGGTAAAGTCCCGGGCAGAAGCTACTTATTTATAATACAGGAATGAGAGCCATTTCAGCTTTGTCTTTGGAACGGTATGCTATATCGCAGATGACTTTAGGTGGCCCTTACCACGAGGTGGGTCGCCTGCTCGTTTTTCACCCAATAACACATAAAAATAATTGACCTTAGACCTTTCCATCTCCTAACTAGAGATCGTAAAATAAAGTCCATAGTCCTACCTACATCGCCAGAGGATAAATTAGTTCAGCAATAAAACGTCTGTAAGAGATATATGGAAATGTTTTCGGTTTCCTGAAGTAATCCCATTCAAGGATATTCGGCAGTCTATTATCATTATTGAGAACAGTTTTAGTATCTATTTTGAGAAGGGTCCATTTATTATTAGAGTCCATTTTGGTTAAGGGAGCTGTAAAGCATGTTTTGAGGTAACTAAAGGTGGAAGAAAGTGCGGTGTTTACTTTTCATTACTAGAATTGTTAGAATGTCCAATTCCATTTAAAATTACTCTAAAAGAGTCATCAAATCAAATTATTTATTTTTTGCCAACATGGATAGGGGTATAGATGATAAACATGTTTTGATAATGTTCTCGATGCTCTGTCGTCACTTTGGCATGCAAAATTTTACACATAAATTACAATCTACTATCAAAATACTATGCTGAATAACAATCAATATTACAAAATAAAATATCAAAATATCAATATTCAAAATATTAATTAAATATCAATATTAGAAATATGAAATGTTGCTAACTAGCGAACTAGAATATGAACAATGAATTGCAATTATAACACTGAATTTGATGTTGTAACCGTTTTAGTTGTAAAAAAAGCTTTTATCATATTAATTATCGCATTTCATAATCAATATTTTAGTTCGCTAGTTAGCCACATTTCGTATTTCCATACAGTAATATTGCCAATTTAATCAAAACAGGTAAATATTTGACATCTTTTTGCGACGTTGCCAGCAATTTATTTTCGCATAACTGGTGAAATGTGGGTGTAATATAGATGGACCTCTGTCTAACCCTTCAGGGATTACAGCCGTGATGTCATGTGTTTCATGTTATGTTATTTTCGTTTAAATTACTCTCTACCGAATTACGTCTCGTCTTCTATTTTCATTTAGGTAGTTCCATATCTCGGTCTCCTAATTATTATCTCTGAAGAAAATCATTGCAAATAATTTGATAACTACAGTGTAAATATGACAACTCTTGAGGATTATAATCCAGTACAGAATTGCACGTAAACTAAAAAAATTCAAACCATTCTGTAGTCTGCTTCAATAAAACTCACTTTTAGACACATTTATTTGTTTTATTATTTACCTTGCTTGCAACACAGTTGGTAACCGACTGACTCAAGAGCTAACGCGCTACGCTGGCAAACAACAGGAGTGGGGACCGGATGTAGCGCGCCACCTCGTTTGATAAAAAAGTATAATTAATTGACATCTTGAATACAAACTAAAACAATTCTAAAATTATTTTAAACATTCGATTTAACGTAACATCATAATTTTAAAATACAGGACTTTAATTATGCATAACTTTATAGTTATTTATTCGTGTTTCAATACCCCATAAACAACAGTTGCTTGTATATAAGGGGTATTGAAACACGAATGTGGGTTTATCGTGTTTAACGTGTGATAATATTATCACATGAGTGTTTTAATACCTAATTATAACAGTTGCATACAATACTTTATCTACACCCATGATCTGAATCCTCTATAAAAGTTTCTGAAACCATTGGGTGTTTGTAATTCAAGATCAAGAATAAAGAAATTCCCACGAAATTCAGTAAACTGCACGTATGTACGTCGCCTGCAGCAGCACATCACACACACATGCGTGCAGCGTGTGCTGCTGTCCCCCGCTTGAACGTTGAAACGAGTTGCGTAATGAAATTTAGTACAACATTGTAACACTCATTGGGATGAGGTAATGGTTACTATGACACTGGCTGTTTTAATGTTGGCCATAAGCTAACTGTATCTGAAACTTTTATAGAGGTTTTATAGCATGGGTGTAGGTAGATAAAATGTAAAATCAATGTTTAACAAAACAAATGGATCATAACCATACCAAAAGTAACGCCATCTCGTGGTATAAGATGACAGTTACATCCAACGTAAAAATGACTGTCATCACTCATCATACAACACATACTTCAAAAATCAATATTCTATCTTATTTGAACTAAATTCTAACAATTCTAAAAAAGTTTATTATGGTGCACTTAAAATAATTGCGAAAAACACGATACTATTTATGTGAAACAAAACGTTGTCAACGTATTTTGAAACAGGGCCTAACACGAACGCGCTAAGTAAACTTTACGTAATTTCGATGAATTTTAAAATTGAAAACACTCGTTTCGCACACAATATTTACTTAGTTTTAAGACTTTATCCATATCTATGGGTGACACTAATTGTGCTAGTCATAAAAATTTTAATCAAAATGCTTTAGGGCTTGTACACAAAACTGCGATGTGACGACGCATCGTAAAAATCTACGAGCTGTTTTGTGTTTAAGCCCCGGGCTTGTACACAAAACAGCTCGTAGATTTTTACGACTGTGCCGCGCGACGGTGCGACGTGATTTTGGTAGAAAAATTTCCATAAAGTTTCCATAAGAAAAGTATTTATTTCATTTAGACACAATGATCCATATTTTTGTTAGTATTCTTAAGAATTATGTTAGTAACCAATATTCAAATACACACCACAATCATACTGTTATAACTAAAAATTCAATATCATAAGTAAATTACTGACATAAAATCACAATCAATTTTTAATTAAATGTCTAAATTCATCAATATTGTTTTAAAATCAGGAAATTCATTAACATCTTTAAATTCATTAAAATCATAAAACAACAAAATAAATTAATAAAACTCCATAATGTTTATCAGTTGCTGTTTTTTTCGACATACAACTATACACAATAACACAATATTGGGCAGACAATTCTGCCAGACACAACGCTAAGAATGCTGTTGCTACTGCTGCGGGTACGGCTTAGCAACGATGCAGCTCTCTTCCTGAGGATGGCTTGGAAGCCATCGACACGAGCGTCGGCAAACATGCCCGAAGCGTTGCAGTGCCTCGGCAGCCGCATGAACATCCTTGTTCCTTCAGTTGCCAGCCAGTTCCCACTTCGTTGGAAGAAGAGGAAATTGGTCCTCATTAAGAAATCGGGACGTCCTGCGGACTCTGGCATCAACATCCTAAAGGCATTATTGTACTGTAAGCGCAGGGCGTTGATTGCCTTCTGCGTATATTTTTGACCCATAGACTGCATGTATAAAAAGATTGGCAAAACGCCCGAAACAATGTACCTTTTACTGTTTTACTGCAGCGTGCAAATCTACGAGCCATCATATTGCATCAAATCATAGAAATGGTTCTTCTAGCTAGAGTGGCTAGAGTGGTTCTAGCATAGAAATGGTGTTGTCACACTGTCGGGTCACGCCTGTCTGCTGGAGCATATAGGTATTTGCGATTCAGAAATCGTTCAAATTATTGTTACGTTTACGTCACGCGTTCGTGCGAGGACCTCCTACGTCGCGTTGATGCAGCGTAGGTACGGTCTACGATCAGGCGTGTCCCAGCGATTATGAAAAAAAAAGACTTATGTCAACATCTTGGAAAAGCCGTCATTCATAGATCTTTGAAAGTATAGTTACGGGTAGTTAGAAGCCCAAAAGTCTTACCAAGGGGTATCAGGTTACCCAGTAACTGGGTTGTGGAGGTCAGATAGGCGTCGCTTCTTGTAAAATACTAGAATTTTACATGGATTGGAAGCCGACCCTAATACAGTTGGGAAAAGGCTAGGCAGATTGATTTTGACGTAATAGTCGGTTTACAGAGATTGAACATTACGGTATGACTGTAAAGTAATTTAAAAATTGTGTTGATTTTCCGACACCCAACATACATGAAATTGTGTTGAAAAAGTCTGAGAGACATAAAGTTAATAATGAGAAAACTTTTCGGCTGGAATCAAAACTTTTCGATAACGAACTGAATCCAATAAAAAATACAGGGTGGCAGGGACATCGACGCAAAAACTGTTACCATGGATTCAGTACATGATTTTGAAACCCCCTGCGTTGAAATTTTTCGTCGGTTATTTTTTTTAAATCAGCACCAATAAAATTACCGTAAATTACTTACTTGCAGTTTTTAAGCGTACACAAGTCTCGTTGGTCACAGGCGCTACTGTTGAGCATGAGGTCCTAAGTACGATTCCCGGGTCGGGCAAAGTGTTATTAGGTTTTCCCATCTGAAATTTCTCAGTAGCAGCCCGGAGTCTGGATTTGTGCCCGGTTGGTGGCAATCGGCTCGTCCCCTTTTAGATGGGACTTAAACATAAATGGCGAAATGTGGGTGTACTATAGGTATACTTCTGTCTAACCCTTATATAGTCGTGATGTTATGTAAAACTACAACAAATGACAATCGACGCAAGAATCAAAATTTAAATGAAACAAATAACGAACGTCTAAGGCCGACTGTCCACTGGAGCGGAGAGGAGAGAAGCGGAGCGGAGCTGTGCCAATATTAACCAATACCATTCTGCTGTCTTATCTCGGAAACTACTGAGCATAAATGTTGGAAATAATACAGAAAGTAGTTCTTTACTTGCAGATTACAAGAAAACCTATAAGAAGTCTATGGTCTTAAAATAACATGCTAAATCTCTCAGTATTGTGCGTACAAACTTACATTTGCTGTTGGAATGTAAGGACGAATATGTTAAGTTTGTTCTTGGAATAAATATGGTAAATAACATATTGACCGTACGGAACCCTCTCCATGCGAGTTCAACTTGCACTTGTCCAGTTTTTTTTTATTGCTCGCTTGATTTTGTAATTCACTTTAGAAATTGGCAGAATGGTCGACATCATCTTTGTTTGCCATATAAAACAAAAATATAACTTATTTTCTTACTGTCACATAGACAAATATGTTTATGTGACAGTTACAGAGACTTTTAACCTAAGTGATGTTTCAATTTACTCGGTGTCAAAAGTTATAAAGTGGTTACGAGATCAGCTATACGATGAAGCAGTTATAACATAACATAACATAATATAACATATCTTAACATAATAATAGCACATAACATAACATGACGCCTGCATTCCCCGAAGGGTTAGGCAGAGGTGTGACTATATAGTACACCCACATTTCACCAGTTATGTTTAAGTCCCATGTAATAGAGGGCGAGCCTTTTGCCATCAATCGGGCACAAATCCAGACTCCGGGCTGCTACTGAGAAATTCCAGATGTAAAAACCCGATAACACTTTGCCCGAACGGAACCCAACCTAGAAACTAATGCTCAGCAGTAGCGCTTGCGACCACTAAACCAAAGTAGCAGTCATTGGATATCGTGTTACCCAGTTACTGGGTTGTGGAGGTCAGATAGGCAGTCGCTCCATGTAAAATACTGGTATTCAGCTGCATCCGGTTAGACTGAAATCCGACCCCAACATAGTTGGGAAAAGGCTAGGCAGATTGATTTTGACGTAATTGAGAGATTGAACATTACCATTTTTATTAAAAATTGAGTTGATTTTCCGACACCAACATAAAAGATACAACTAAAAGATAAAGTCTGAGAAAAGTCGTAATGCATTATAGAGTGGATGTCGCCTGAGTGGTACATGAAGATGTCATGTGACATCTAATGTGATGTAATAAGTACGTGAGCTTGTGTTGAATGTTACATGTGTTGAGCATGATATTTTTTGCAGCGATTTGTGGATATAAGCTGTGTTCGTTTGTTTTTGGGTTTTTAGGAACTGTGGTTGTAATTTATTCAGAATATCAGACTTTACAGGTTTCACTAGTGACTTTTTCTTAAATGAAACTGCCATTTGTTTCATTACAGGCATTTATTAACCGACTTCCAAAAAGGAAGAGGTTATATGTTCGTAGCGTATGTTTGTTTTTTTTTTTATTTATGTCTGCCGATTTCTCCGTCATTTGTGGACCGATTTTGAAAATATTTTTTTTGTTTGAAAGGATATGCTCTCAAGGTGGTCCCATATAAATTTTTAACTTTGCTTGGATACTTTTTGAGTTAGCTTCAATAATACGTATTTTTTCCCACTTAGTATATAGATGATATGATAAGTTCCTGTCACTGGTAGCAGGTAGTGGTATTCGAATTTGTGTGGGGTAGGTACCACAACTAAAGTGAAAAATTAAACTTCGGAAGTCGGTGGCTAAAAACGAAAATTCTTAACCAAAGACACTGACTTCCGTAATTAGAGTTATTTATCACTTTGTAGTGTTTTTTTGGAAGTCGGTTGTTTTTTTATTTTTTGTAAAAGTTTTTATTATTTGTCAATTTAGTAACCGTCTGCTGAATATTAACAGAAATGCTTGTAACAACGAAATACGACTTAAGAATCTTTAAATATACCAATTATACTTATTAATTTCTTTTGCTTTTAATGAAACAAAAGCTTGTCCAATTATTTTAAGTAAGTTCACGGATAAAACTGAAATGAAAGAAGTAGGTAAGATTGTCTTCAAAAAAAATCTCCCTGCCTAATATTTAAGCTCAACCAACGCGGAAAGAAATAACAAAGGACACGCCAAAATAAACAGCAAAAATCCTCTTAAAAGTATATTGAAATAACAAGCAAAAAAAATCGTCTGAGAATGTCGCTCAAAGCCCTTGGACAAACATAAAACAAACGTCACAAAACCGTTTTTCTGTTGTAATAACTTGGGATAAACTGCCAATACGTCGAATAAAGTAATGTTATTATATTTTGATGTTGATTTTACGAAACAACGGTAAAGGCTCGGGCATATTGACGCGATTATCGCGCGGCTGACGAGGTTATCGCGAGTCGTGTCAGAATTTGAGTGCTCAGGAAATTAATGGAATGATTGGAAACGCGGTGTGGGTACTCAAAATTTGGACGAAGGTCGCTTTTTAATTTCCCGCATTTAATGCGTAGTAGATTTATACATTATCAAGGTCGTGGAAAAATTGTAAACAATTATGCGACTCACAGCACACGTAAGATTATGTATATTATAATAACACGACAACTATAATTTTTGCACTGGAACTACTATAGATTATAATAAAGGATCTTATTAAACTCTGAAAATATTATTAAATGTTGAACTTTCGACCTACGTAAGTTGTCTAATCATTTGTTTCATTACGTAAGTCTTTTAAAAGAAAAAAGTAAAAAATCGAGAAGCAATTAATTTTGTAACCGCCAAAAGTCAACGTCACAACTTAATTAGTTTCGCCTCGCGACAATCTGACGTCGCCCTAACAGACCAACATTTCTTTTCTGTCAAAAGTGGGAACGACCCCACTCCGAAAGCAGGCCTCAGTAAATAAAGACACTTGGCTTTTCTGGCCTTTGGCGGACTTGAAAAGACTCTCGAGAATAAAATAATTAAATATTTTTACTTATTTTCTTCTTGTTTTTATACACCATTGTTAAAAGTGTGTTTGAGTTCTCAAAAATACTTCTCGCTTTTGTTCCTTTTCAGTTTGGCGCGTCGAATGAGTGGGTCTGCGATTGTCCGAAAACTGCTCGAAAGTCTCTGAAGATTTTTCTCGAAAACACGCTGAGAATAATTTATTATTTCGATAAAATACGAGAAGTAGTTTTAGGGGGATAACTCGTGAAAAAAATATTTTTTAACCCTGAAATGTGAGTGAAAGAAAAGGGATTGTAATCTCTTTAATTATGGAAGTGTTTTTTGTGAATAGAGGGCATCGTAGGCCGAGGGTGACTAATTAGGTGTTACAGGGAGGAGTAGAAAACATTTAATGAGGGAGAGGTGTGGAAAACTACGAAAAGGACTTTTGGTTTAGTGGCTTAGTGTTAAGACTCTAGGTACCTACTATATCAGAGCGCTGTAATTTTGCTGGACCCTAAGTCGGAAAATATACGTAGAAAAAAGTTAATTCCTCTCTTGTCAGTAATGTTAGTCCCATGTGATTAAATGGAGGAAACATTTAGTTAAGCTTGACTGACTAGTGAGATCAGGCATCCACATAATTTTTTCTACTTCCCGCTTGTAATGTGTTCCTAAATTATCCTTATAACATTGTCGAATTTCCTGATTAATTTAATAATCAGTGTTATCAAGGTCGGCTTTCCCCCGAATGCCTTAAACACTTCTAAAAAAACTTGACACAAATCTTTCTGTAGCACCTTTGACAAATGGGTCTCTGTTTTTGTCTTCATGAACACTGATGTTCACTTTTCATACGTCTAACAAATCCCTGATCTTGTCCATGTCAAAGTATGATTCTATGATGTGAAAATATACATCTAACCTTTACTTCAACCGTAGTTTTTAGGGTTCCGTTGCCAAATGGCAAAAAACGGAACCCTTATAGATTCGTCATGTCTGTCTGTCTGTCTATCTGTCCATCCGTATGTCACAGCCACTTTTTTCCGAAACTATAAGAGCTATGCTTAACGTGACCATTTATTTACTAATCCAAAACGGGACATTGGTTTATTTATCTTCATTAGTAGGACCGATTCATAAAGGAAACTTAATTTTGAGAATACCAGCCTAGGTTCTCATAAAAAAAAAACTTTTTATTTATTTATCAAAATTATATAAGTACTTAGGTATTTCTTTGAAAAGTTAAGCAAGATACATAATCAGCTATTTTGATATTTGTCAGCAGAACAAATTTGTTCTAATATAGGTGATGATTTTAATAAGAATTTAATTCTTGTTGGCACGTTTTTTAAATTAAATATTCACCTTAGTTATCAACATCGCCTTAAAGACCGGAACCGGAACCTGTAACTGGTTTTTTTTAGACGTCCTCAATTTATTAATAACAGAAAAGACTGAAAACGGGACCATTTTGCGTCCCCAGGTTTTTTTCGGGGACACCGGGACGAAGAACCGAAAAACGGGACAGTCCCGTTCAAAACGGGACGTATGGTCACGTTAGCTATGCTGTTGAAACTTGCTAAATAGATGTATTCTCCGCTCAAGCCCCGGTGTCAAACAATGTTTGACACCCGACAACCGAACACCGACACCGGGATTATACTCTTTTTCTAATATAAAATAATGTCTAATGTCCTCTGTGGCTTTTTTATTCTATGGTCGGATAGATATGCTAGTCAACAAAACCATTTCATTTTAAAATACCTGGAACGCAATATTTTAAAAAAATATTGAAAGTAACGTTCGGGGACGAAAAAATGTCAGGCTGCGAATCGCTCCGGCCTTGAAGGTTATTACCGTAATATTTCATTTTTATTGTGGTTTTTGTGTGTAAATCGACGGGAAGTGGTGTTATTTTCATTTTTAAGTAAATATTACGTCGTTGTAGATAATATTTGCGTCGTGGGTGGTCGCGGGGCTTGACAGATGAGTCATCATCTGTCAAATAGGTTTTTAAAGGATTTTCACACAAAAATAGAAAAAAAACAAACAATTTTGGGGTTCCCATACTTAGAAATGAAAAAAAAAAAAAAATCATCAAACCCATACGTGTGGGGTATCTATGGATAGGTCTTTAAAAATGATATTGAGGTTTCTATTATCATTTTTTTCTAAACTGAATAGTTTGCGCGAGAGACACTTCCAAAGTGGTAAAATGTGTGTCCCTGTCCCCCCCCTGTAACTTCTAAAATAAGAGAATGATAAAACTAAAAAAAATATGTGATGTACATTATTATGTAAACTTCCACCGAAAATTGGTTTGAACGAGATCTAGCAAGTAGTTTTTTTTTTAATACGTCATAAATCGTAAACCGCAATTTACCTTTCATTCAATGTAACCCTTCATGGGCGAGTCCGAAAAAATCGGTTGTTATGGTTGTCGTCAGGAAAGTTTTAAGAATTAATGTGGATGGCTACAAGAGTAGGAGAAGACCAAAGAAACGATGGATGGGCTGCGTGAGAGATGATATGGCTAGGAAGGGGGGGACTATTGAGATGAGGAGTGACTAATAGAAAAGTTTGATTGGAATACAAGCATGAGAATGGTGATGACCTGGTGCTTCACTTCAACCTATCTTTGATTATATCTTTGTCGTAGGCAAAAATTTGCAATATCAACAATAGATAGGTACTACTCACAAACTGCAACAGTGGAAAACCTCTCTTCAAAATTAAATATTCAATTAACTACTAAGACAGTTGGTTTAAGAAATCCAGTCCGTTTTTGTTTGGTCTAAGACTCTAAGCCCAACGGCTTAAGCGTCTCGACCAAAGTTCAAGTCAATAATTGACTTATAGGAGTTAGTTTTAATACGGTTTCTACGAGTCTTTACGGTATCTTAGCAAATAAATGTTTAATTTTGTACGTGATATTCTCGTTTCTGATTTTGCATTTTTATTAAATAGAAATTTAAGATGGAGTTCAATTATTTTGTTTTTTGGTTTGGAGTCGGATTTTATATTTGAGCTAAAAAATCTGCATTACTTCTATGTTCAATAAAGATTATTTTATCCCAACTATGTTTTATAATAATGTAGTTGGAATTTAAATAATCTTATGAAAAAGAATTATTATCATCATAATATATCGTTAAAGTATATAGCCCTAGGATACTGCCGACATAAATTTATGAAAGCCAAAAGTATATTAAAATGGTTTGTTTATATGAAAGTCAAGTTAAATCCCCGACTCCAGCTTTAAATTTGTCCCTAAATAACCATGATTTGATCTAGCCTGCATATACCTTGCTGCCCTCCGCTACCGACAGCCTAAGCCGAGGTCCGTAACCCACGGGTGCCCTTGGCGTGTAGTCGCTTAGTTTATAAGTTTTATGCTCTGGCTGGAGGCCTTCGTTTATTAAGGCAACCAGAGGATAACCCGGTTAAGCAGCCAACAACCTCCTTGGTTGACCTGCGAGATGCCACAAACATATATAGAAAGGTCACGTTAACTGTGTAATTTTTGTATAAACAGGTACGGAAAAAAAAAACTGTGGTCACTTGTAAAAACCTGATAAAAGTTGAGCGCAGATATGTTCATAACATCAGACCCTTCCATTTAAAATATGATTTACTACTACCTACCTACTTATAATTCAATCCCTTTAAATCTTCGCCACTAAATTGCAATTCTCATAAACCGCTATATTTATCCGTTGTTTTCAAACATTATTGAAGCCATTTCCTTTCAACCAAGGTTCACACTATTCGCTGATAAACAAATCTCCTATTTCATTTTGTCCCTACAAATTGTAACGAGGTTTGCACGTGGATCTGCTTGCTATAAAAGCTTTTAACCAAAGTGTTTTTTGTTGGTTTTCCATGACAATTTAGACATTTACAAAAGTGAGGATAAAGAGCGGATAGAGAGAGGTAATAGCCCCGACTTACGTATCATAAGTCATGGGTTCGAACCCATGCAGGCACATTACTTTGTGTAATTAATTTCATCACTAGTACTCTCAAAACGGTGAAGGAAAATATTATGAAGAAACCGGTGTCCTAGAAGAATAAAAAATTCGAAGACATGTGACATTCACCAACCCGCACTGGGTCCAAGTAGTGGTTAATGGCCCACACCCTCTTATAGAGAGGAAGCCTGTGTCCCAGCAGTGGGAACGCTACAGGCTGATTATGAGTGTGAATAAAGGAAGATAGAATAACACATATTTGGACACAGTCCTAAACCACGCCTAGTCTAATAAAACCGCACCTAGCTCAATAAAATTCAGCTTATCCCAAAAACTATGAGAATTATTTACATTTAGGTCAGCTCCAACCCTTTTATCCATTACATAGGAGATATATTTACCATACTGTGGTGTGAATGTGACCGGTCCGGTTTATTACTTGTCACTTTACAGCCCGTTAGTACCCGAGACCCGAGATAGTGCCGCTATTTTATAGGATACGAGAAATAATACGGTTTTTTTATGAGACAAATGGTCACTAGTTTATAACCTGCCACTGCAATAGGGATAAAGCCTGGAAAAAAAAAAGAAATTCTATTTAGTCCGTCAGTCAGACAATAAAAAATATTAGACACGTATTTTTTGCTTGTATAAGAAAAGAAGTATCTTCATTTAACTATAACTTTTGCATGCCTATTGGTAAAATATGGCTGAATCTATTTGTTTTCTTTATCATCATGTACTGTACCCATATTTGCAGAATAAACGACTTACTTACTTACTTACTTACTTACGATAAAACGGCATTAAGGTTGGCGTAGGGGTCGTTACGAGGCGCACTAGATCTCATGATCTCCGGTCCAAGTGTGGGAAGGGAACACCGGGGTGGTTTTTAGTCAGTAGGAGTCTGACAGACCCCTTCGCCTGCCCCAGGGCGGAGGACATCCATGAGGATTTTCCACCCCGGAACAAAAAAAAAAAAAAAAGGGGTCGTTACGTCACAAGTAAGTATAAAATCTACTTACTCGTGACGTCATGGCACATTTGAACTCAATGTATTGCCAATATGTATTTAATATTTTTAAATAAACTACTAGACGGACAAAAAATAAATATTATCATCATCCCTATTAAATGGTTACAGGGGATCGTGGCTAAACAATAACAGCCACACGGGTCTATCAGATCCACGGTAAGTTCGTGGTTGGGTGACCATCCAATATATATCGAGACCCCTCCGTGCCTCGGACACGTTCAGCCGTTGGTCCCGGCTGTCATTCGTAGATCTTTGACAGTCGTTACGGGTAATCAGAAGCCCAAAAGTCTGACAACCAATCTCATACCTCTGCCTAACCCTTCGGGGATTATAGGCGTGATGTTATGTTATGTTTTTGTGTCATTTATTTGCTAATTATGTAGGTATACAGATATGATGGTTATTTTGAGGAGAGTCCCGATACATTTTGCCTTACGGCATGCAAAATTATTTAATAAGTCGGAGACGGGTATGTGACTCTCGTTATTGTCAGGCATATTTTAACTACTGTGGGCGTAGTGTGGGTAGTGTTGGTTAATGCGCAATAGAAAAACAGTTTGCAGTTCAGATCACATTATAATTTACTATCAAATGAATCACACTAGCTAAATTATACACACACTGGGTGCGACAGCATTTAATAAAATCACCAATTAACACAATGATCACAAATTACAACTAACACAATAACTGAGCATCACGAATCTAGAACAGTTCCGCGACGTCTTGACTCCAATGCGACCAGAGGCTGAATCCCTCCTCGCCGTGGCCTTAAAACATCACAACTCTGTAGAAGCGCGCCTTTTTTGGTGTAGATAGCTCACTCTTGATGTCGCCAGTGGCGCGCTTGCGATTCGTTTCGTGTCCGTACTAATGACCGGATCCGACAAATATAATATCATTTACTAGACAAAGGACATAAACAAACATAAAAAGAAAAAAATACAAAGAAAACAAAAAGCATTATTAAATAGTCTTCTTCTTTTCGTATGGTTAGTGACTAACCTGGTGTCAGACTTATAAAGCCGCCCATGGGCCTCTGACTTGGCTTCATATTCCATCGAGAAATATCTCTCAGGCATGACGGTTTCCTTACGATGTTTTTTTTTTGTTTTTCTTAGTTACGATCAACCAGAAAAGCTGCAAGACAATAAAGCTTGGTACTTACTCTAATATTTTTGGACTCGACCAGTGCCCTTATTTCCCGACCTTGGCGCCTTAAGAGCTCGTGCTGAAGGACTCAATGACGAAAGCGTACTCATAAACAAAAATATCGCCTGTCATACAAATATATAATTTATTGCCTTATCAACATCATCTTAGAAGCATTTCTTCGTTGTTATTGAGCAGTAAATCAAAGTTATAGTAGTAAACTATCATTGATTTATGGTCCAATAATCCATTTCTGTAAACTTGATAGTATAAGAAAAGAAGTATCTTCATTTAACTTCGTATAGCGGAGCCTGAAGCGTGTTATCAGAAGGCTAAAAGTCACCCAAAGAGCAATGGAGAGGTGAAGTGTAACAATATATTATGTATACTCCTTTACTTTAGTAAGTAGGTACACTCCTTTATAACTGAGGTTTGCACTATGACTTTTTTTTTTTGGGTCATATTCGTTTATTCTATAATTATTCATGCATTCAATAAATAGTACTTAACAGATGTGGTTGTTTCCTTTGCAACCACCCCTTAGGAACCCCAACATTACATGGCGACCCTGCCTCGGGACTCTGCCAAGGGGTTTGTTAGTAGTTACTTAACTCAATAGTAATGTGTCGGTCAACTGTGGAAAAGGAAGAGGTTTTCCTCAGCCAAAACGCGGCTAGAGGCAACAATGACGCCACGTTGAAAGAAATCGGAGGCCACGTGGAACGGCTTAGCATTGTGACCTCATTGTTCTCGCCATTATTGAAGTCATTGCAGTTTATGTTGGCCTGCGGATGTACAGGAGCTGCCACCGCACATGGATCCAGCAGGAAATTGGGATGAGTACCATGCAGAAAATTAGATCATCCATCAGAGAGCGCACAGAAGGTACCGAGAATCAGTGAATAAAGTGTTGTGTATTTTATCATCATTTCATAAAAATAGCAGTGAGTGAACTAGTTATCATATTTCATAACGCAAAAACTTAAAGGTGGTAAAATCAGGCGCGGACATTCAGCCATAAGACACCAAACAGAATGAAAATGAAACGTCGGACTTTTTTTTTTTGCTTCATCGCATGCGTGATCGAATCAGAAATGAAGAGATCCGCAGGAAAACCAAGGTAACCGACATAGCCCGAAGAATTGCCAAACTTAAGTGGCAATGGGCAGGATGGTCGATGGGGCCGGAAGGTTCTAGAGTGGCGACCGCGTACCGGAAGACGTAGCGTTGGAAGGCCTCCCACAAGATGAACCGATGACCTTGTGAAAGCCGCAGGAATCCGCTGGATGCGGAAAACAAAGAATCGGTCGAAGTCTTGCGGGAGGCCTATGTCCAGCAGTGGACGTCTTTCGGCTGAAATGATGACGATGATGATGAGTATATAGCAATCTTTGGTGGTTACATATCTACATAAGTACTTGCTTATAAGTATTGTTATTTTCTAAAAATCACTTTGAAATTCAAACGGTGTCGAGTTGAGCATTCGCAAAGAAATCGAAAAAAATGTGTTCTCTTACCGACTGTATGGAGTCACTTGGTTGAGATTTAAAGTAATCTTTACAGATTAGCAGTGGGTACAGGTACACCTCTGCCTAAACCTTTATACAAGCGTGATGTTATATGTATAATTATTTTTTTGGTAAAGAAATATGATGAATAATTGAAAGCGAGCTGTTGTGGTCCAGTGGTAACGGTCCCGACTTACGTGTCTAAGGTTCGAACCCAGGCTGGCACAATTTATCATCACCACTATTCCCAAAACGGTGAAGGAAAATATCGTGAGGAAACCGACATGTCCTAGAACCAGAAATTCGAAGAGATCTGGACTCGCCTAACCCGCCCTGTGTCCGCGTGATGGATTTAAGCCCATTCCCTCTCAGAGGAGGTGTCCCAGAGCTGTGGGAACGTAATAGCTAGATTATGCTATTATAATGATGAACAATCTGTAACTGGAGTTAACGCCAGATATAAAACATTTAGTTCCACTCCCTGCTCCGTCTGTCTGTTAACTACAGTTTATCTATACGCCTCAATAGTCTTGCAACTGGCGTGGGATGACAAACAGCTGTTGCACTTTATTTTCCCTTGTCTTGTTTGTGTTTAAGTGTTTCGCAGTATTTAATGATAATTGCATTGTCTGGTCTGTCTGTTCAGTTCTAGTTTGTGTTATACAGGGTTGTTGCAAATCCAGTGGTGAATCTTTAAAGCGTGTTATGTAAAAAATAAAATAAAAATAAAAAAGCCTTTTATTTCTTGTTTATTCACAGTACAATTTCAATATCAATAACAATTTGCTTGCAAAATTATTCACAATTTCAAATTTATTTTACATAGTGCATTTAAAAAAAGAAAAACAATAAAAATAATATGGTTAGACCTTGATTATTTAGATGTTTAGTACATACTTATAAGTAGTATAATTAATTTGATTTTCATTTTGAGAAGTCATATGATTAAATTATTAATATTGTGTGTTTGTGCGCTAAAAAGCAGAATATCAAAGAAGGCTTCTATGTCATATTTTTTTTCAATATGTATACCTTGTATACTAATGAAGTTCGTCAATATGGAACTCAAGCCCTTAACAAGTTCATTTCTCGCTACTGTAGTCAAATATTTAAAGTTTTTTACTGACACTAATTATTCTGATCTTAATATATTTTTTGCTTTTAATAAAATACTCTTTAATTGAAATCAGAATCTCAAATCATAGAATTTAAAATCAAATCTTTATTAATTATACTCCATTTGAAATAAGATTAGACATTTAAAAAAACCTTTTTTACAGTCTGTTCAACCGATTTTGACTTGGCATGACAAATGGCAGCTGCAGTAATTAGTTGGTATTGTAAACATTTTTTTTGCTTTGTATGCTAACAAAACAAAACAAAATCTATTCTAGACAAAATCAAACTGGTTGCTAATTTAATTGTGTAATTAATTATTATAACATTTATTTTACATTCTGTGATTACTTGAACTCATACACTGACTTATTAGTATTACTTGTATTTTTTTAGGAATATCGTATAGGTACAGTACCGACCAAAAGTCCATGAGCAATCTCACAAAGCAATAGACTGACGCTTCGGTTTGACTTACGACCTTCTTCTATAAGTTGTTACAATACTGTAGACACGCACATTACACACACACCAACACACACACTCACTTTCTCTGCAACCAATGACTAGTTCAATAATCATCATTCGTTTTTAGTTTCATTCGTCTTGTTCACATAAATATTAAAGTTTAGCAGGTAGACCACAAAAAACTAAGTAAATTATTTCGATTTCTGTGGGGTAGATGCAGTTTGTTACGAGTATTTAATTAATAGAACTTTTTTGGTTCGTGGATAATATTGGTGACGAGTATTTAGCGCAGTGTTGTGGTTATTATTATCAAAAAGCAGGCATAAAATATATTGAAGAGATCAGATCAGATCAGAGAATATTATTGCGCTGCGTAAAAGTGAAGTGAATATCTAATGAAACCGGACTAAGTGTGAGTGTTATCATTTATATATTTCATATTTTACTAAACATAAATCTTAATCAAGGGTATTGTTGATAGAACAGAGGTATTGTTGAGACAGAAGATGCCTTTAAAGTTTTAAATTCATTGTGAGGTTTAATTCGATTAGTGAATAATAAATAATTAGGTATTATGTGTAATAAAAACAATGTTTTTCTTTGTTCTAGAGAAATACTGTGAGGGTTAAGAGATATGAGGAAGGGGCTTATTATCGAGTAGCAGCGACGTCAAATGGTGAATGAAACAAATGGTTTCATACCAACGAGATATTTTGCTGAATTATTAAAAACACGTCATTATGAACCGTTCGCCGTGCACTCTGAAGGCTTGCATCACTGAAGACCAGCTAGAAAACCGTTTTTGACCTTAAAATATTGACCGTACCAACTTAATAAACAACAGATTCGTTATTGCATGAATTTATGGTAACGAATTTTTTAAGCACGTTTCAATAGGGTGTTTGTCGTATTTCTTGCAGATATACCGAAATTGTTTAATATTATTTTAGTAATAGAATTATTTTAGGATTAAAATTTGAGGTTTAGTTTCAATCTTCTTTTCGTAAAGAAAATGAATACTTAAGCTTTAACCTCAATAACAACCAATATTTACTAAAGTCAAATAAAATGTAAAATAATTAATACAAATAAAATATAAACAAACTGCCCATATTTAACCTTAAAATTACCTATTCTGTAAGTAGTTTTTTACATTTTAAGTAGTCTAATATTCTTATTTATTACTTAATTACTTCGACCATGATCAAAGCTTAATGTTTATGGTGAAAAAATCCATTAAAAATTTAAAATATTTCATAATTTAAATACGACAAAATAATACAAACTGCTTCTAGTTTCTTGACATCTATTTCACATCTTATTCAGCTGAAGTAATGATAAATAATTGTAGCAGTGTGTTAACTTATGTAAAATAAATATAACGAATAAACATATTTTTTTAATTTTGTTATCATATATCACGCATTTTTTATTCTAAAACCTTTATTGCAATAACAACATAAAAAAGCAGCAATATTTAAAAAATATTATTATCGAAAACAAAAATAATAATATTTGCAAAAAACCGCACTGTGTTTCACGAGATTAGAACCTGAGGCAGTTTGAATTCCATACCAACGCTTAACGCTTTCTGCTATCTGCACTTGTTAAGTTACTATCGAATTTTAGCAATGCCATTAACTGGCCAAGTTCACGCGCATAGTGCGTGTGTGCTAGCATGTTTAAAGCGACGGAAATATATTGTTGTTTCGTGTAGAACAAAACTGCGTTATCTGTGGTGTGTGTATCGTGTTGCTTACACATACAAATGTACGAGCTATACCGCGTGTTCACAGCAATATGACTCTTAGCGTGCTCATGCACTTTTGAGCGCTTACTGTACCTACCTACTTTTACAACGCTTGTAAATATGTGAACACCATGTATCCATTACTTATTCATTTTTAATTATTTTTACCTATTGTGGTATAGTAATTTTATTCCAGGTGCATCGTCTTCACATATAATTATATAATTAATGTATACAAAATATTATAAAATATTTTAAAAGAGTAACGGTGGAGTTTCTTGCCCATTCTTCTCCATACGAAAACTACCTTTTGGAAGGGGCGACAAGACTGATTATTTTGTGTTTTATGACATTGATTTTACATTCTGTGATTACTTTCTCACACTGACTTATTAATTACAAAATTTCCTTTTTAATTCTTTTTACCTATTGTGGTATAGTAATTTTATTCTAGGTGCATCGCCTTCACATATAGGTAATATTATTTAACTAATGTACGTGCATATACAAACAATTGTAAAACATTTTAAAAGAGTAACGGTGGAGTTTCTTGCCCATTCTTCTCCATACGAAAACTACCTTTTGGAAGGGGCGACTAGAATCAATTTTAATATTTTGTAAATTTTGACGTTCAAAAGTGCCATACATGGGCCTATTTGAAATAAATGATTTGACTTTGACTTTGACTTTAGACTCAGTTCTTTTTTTGTAAATTTTGACGTTCAAAAGTGCCTTTTTGTGCCTAATTGAAATAAATTATTTGACTTTGACTTTATGGTATAGAAGTCAAAATCGCTTGAAAGAAATGTAAAAAAAAAAAATTGTTCAAATGTCTAATCTTATTTCAAATGAAGTATAGGTACCCACAATTTATACCTCTAACCGGTATTAATCTCGCTGCAAGATACGTAACCCTAATAAAGATAATGAAGGTACAGTTAGGTAGGTAGATAGGTAGGTGGGATGGTAGGTATTAGTATCATTAATACCAATTTACCAGAACACGCACGCAATTAGTAAACTTGAACTAGTACAGATATTATAGTGACTGTTCTCCTATAATGTAAATTGAAGAACACTTAGCGTAAGTTAAGTAACTGAGTAGGTGTTGCCACTAAATAGATTAGTGTAAAAAGGTCCACATTACTCCCTATATTCAAGGTAATGGCACGTAAAATTTTATCCGAGAGGCAACCGGATAGCGAGTGGTAATCTAGGTCTTGAAATTATAGCGAACCCCGCGTACCGTCCGAAGTGACCCCAAATGGACGGGGGCGGAGATATGGGGGATGCCGCCTAACATTTTTTTTGACATGGCATTCAAAATTTAAACTCTATTATGTGCAAGGAATTTGGTTGCATCAATGCCCTCTAGTTTTGATAAAATTAACCGTCATTTCCGGTGATAAATAATTGGTAAGGAGTTTCAAGAATTATATACATTATTTTAATTATAACGATGTTGGTGGTGACAACCGGATGGCATTGATACTCACAAATTCCTTGCACATAATAGAGCTTAAATTTTGAATGTAAGGTCAAAAAAAAAAATGTTAGGCCCCCATCCCCCATATCTCCGCCTCCGTCCATTTGTGGTCCATTCGGACGGTACGGGGAGTTTGGTATCACTTCAATACCCAGATTACTACTCGCCATCCGGTTGCCTCTCCGATTAAACTTTACGTGCCATTTCTTGAACTAGGTACTACACAGTTACTGTTATGACAGGCTTGTACCCACATCCAAAAATATTTAGTTTTTTATGCGGCACTTTACTTTTTGGTAGTACTCGCAACTGGCGTGCGTGTATGACCAGATGAATGAACGTAAACAAAGCAAAAGGAGTATGTAGGGATCGTTGCAGGTGGCGTTCTGTAGTTTTACCTACTCCCAAGGGAAGAAAGCTTGAGTTTATGTTTGTGATTGGTACAAACAAGTTCATAGAAAGTGGTCACCTATACCACTTCGTTCTGCGTGGAACTTCTGTAACTACCCACGTTTTTGTTTAGAGGTAAAAGCTTTAAACGAGGGTGATGTCTCACATATCTAGTAAGTACATGTACCCAAAGTAATGAACTTGAAAATATGCCCACATCATGTTTTAGTATTAAACTGAGCTTCAGCTGACATTTTCTGCTAATAATGATCGTTTGTCTAAAATCTAAGTTTATGAATTAGCTCCACGGTTTTATGTATTAAGGCGATAGCCTCAAGTTAGCTCGTGAAATTCAAATTTTCTTACGGTTTTTGCAAAAAACGTAAGAAAATTAGAATTTTGCGAGCTACCTTAGCTTAAAATGTATAGTATCCTGTGTATAATGTTTCCCTAAGTTCTAGTAGGTATATTAACTGACCTCCAAATAGAGAGTCAGTTTTAGCTCGGATTGACTTGTATCCCGGGCGATTTCTCCCGCGGTGATTTTTTTTCGCACATTGTATTTTCAACGCTCTGCTTAGCGCCAAGAGTTGAAAATCCAACAGTGTGTTTTTTCGACGCGCTGGAAAGTACTCTGTTGGATTCTCAACGCTCGGCTTAACACCGAGAGTTGAAAATCCAGTGCGCGATAAATTCCCGCCGCGATATGTTTACGTCCGTGCGAACGTGGTGCTTATTCCATGGTCATCCTAGTTCAGTACAAAATAGATTAAAACTTATAACATACTTGTTCAATGTTACCTTTCGACATTGACTCAGCACTCGGCCCGGCTCACGCGCGAACACTAAGAATTTATGTAATAGTGTGTGTTTAGTAACTGTAGTATATAAGCTGTAAAATATTGTAAATAAATCAGATTTGAATTTTATATTCTTGTTTTTTCCAAGACACCTTTAGCCATCTCTGATCAGTCTCGTGAGTCTGCGGGACTGGCAGTGAGTGTACCCTTCCCGAACCTGGAAATCCTGTCTACCATCCGTCTGTAACCTTAGGTCGCATGGTGCAGACATCCTGAACTTATTTATATATTTATCTATCACACTAGGTATATGATAGGTTAGGGCTGTAGGGCTTATAGGGCTTAGAGTCGTAGGGACTAGTAGGCTTGTAGGTCTTAGCAACTTCCTTTAACTTATCATATATTTTCATGTATTATCACACCATTAATAGTATAGCGGCCTTACTGTTATTTAGCTCCCTTCAAAATGGTTGAGCTGAATGGTGCTAATCCATGCGTCATGTTCGTGAACGGGCGCTGTCAGTAGAGACTGGTCATCTCTTAGCTGCCATGGCTTATTTTAATTTAATTTTTGAATTGTATTATTTGTTTTATTTTCTATTACGGACGCTTTTAACGTTCTGCATCGTTCTCACATGTATAACTTCAACATGAATGATGTAACCAATATTTTGTAACCATATTCTGATTTAAAAGAGTGTCCGTGGAGTTTCTTGCCCGTTCTTCTCCATAGGTACCTACTACGCTTTGGAATGGGCAACTAGCTTCATCTTTCTGACTGACCGACCCCTTGACAATTCAAAAGTGCCTGTAATTGGTTTATTTGAAATAAATGCTTTGAGTTTGAGTTTACGACACGTTTGTTAAGGGTGGATGTACAATACTTGCAGCCCACGTGTTTATTTTTATATTTTTTTATGCCTTAACTAACCTTCGCGCAAGTGCTAGCAATAAGTTGACTAAGTATTATCTCAATCGGAATAAGGGAATGGCAGCGTTTAAAATATGAACAAACAAACAAACATTGATTTTTATATCACTTCACTTCATATTATAAAGAGCAAAGTCCTCCGTCACGTCTGCCTGTCTGAACGCGGTAAACTCAAAAACTACCGAACGGATTTTCATACTGTCACCAATGGACGGAGTGATTCATGAGGAAGGTTTAGGTATTAAATTCATTAAGGTTTACTGTAAATTGGCTGAAGTATGACGATAATTGTTGAAGATGGCGGAAAAAATCATCGTTGTATGAAAACCTCGGTAAAAATCCCAGTAGAACCGGTAATACGTTCCCGTGAGAACAATAGCCCAAAGCTAGTATTAGATAATTCATTAGACCACTACGTAATTGATTTATTTTTACATATCGGATTATGTGAAAAGTAAAATAATACATACATACATAAACTCACGCCTTCTTCCCATGGGGGTAGGCAGAAACTACAGAACGCCACCTGCTACGATCCTTGCATACTCCTTTTGCCTCGTTTACGTTCATACATCTGGTCATACACGCACACCGGTTGCGGTTGGTGGCCTTTCTAAAGAACATCACCAATAAAGTCAGTATAAGTCCTCCTAGGGCGTCCCCGACCGGCCTTTCCCTTAACATCAGCCTTGTAAATACATTTTGTTAGTCGCCTTTCATTCATCCTCTCAACATGCCCAAACCATCTGAGCATACCCTTTTCAATTTTTGTCACTATATTTTCTTTTAAATCACACCGCTGTCTTATCATATCATTCCTCAGCCTATCATTTATAAAATAATACTTTTGAATTTATGAATTAAGAAAATTAAATTGCATCGTTATCACCTCACTTGACATCACTTCTGTTCTTGTAAAATTTTAAATCTGTTGTAATATTTTATGCTCTAATTATTTTTCTTTCTCTTTCAGATCTTCACAAGAAATTCCGGTAAGTGGGAATAACAGGCGCTGACATTTTTGTAACAAAACAAACTTCGCTTTGTTATTGTAATCATGTAACGTCCGAACCACGAAGATGACAGTTTTTTATGAGAATTAATTTCCAAAAGTAAGTTTGAATGTTATCGGAGGACGTCAGGATATTTAGGTAGAAAAACTGGCTTGGCGCGAGTCGGACTGACGCTCTAAGGAATCCGTAGGTACTTAAATTCCTTAATTTTTTACGTATTTTACATATCTCGGGACCTTGTGATCCCGGACCTTTGGAAGGCGTACGAGGGGCCAAAGCCAACTCGCAGAGGCCCCTTAGACGTTTTAAAATGAAATGAGGCACCTTAATTTTACTATTAACGCGGTGGTAACACGTAATCTTTGAAAATTTCAGCTGGCAACATAGTACGGTTAAAATAAGGGACATATTTAACTGGTCTTTTAGAAACTTATTGCCTTCCAAAGATGGATATTTTTTTAAATTAATGAGTCTCTTAAAAAAAATTGCACCTCTAATGACGCACACTTTTTTAAATAATTGAGCCTCTTTTAGTAACTCTTTTAGTTCTTTGAGTAACTAAGCTAGGGTACCCCGACCAAACGGGTAAGGTTGGGTTAGAACTGTAACTGACTGCTACATACAAGTTAGTCGCAGTTACTTGGCTATTTAGTATTATTTGAGGTTCACAAAAAAAGGCGCAATCATTTTATTAGAGTGTTCAATAATATTTTTAGGAAAGCAAAATGGGAATTATTTGAGGTTCGAATAAACACATGCTTTAAAAAAACTTTTTTACAGAAAATACAACCGACTTCCAAACTACAAAGTGAAAAATAACTTTAATTTCGGAAGTCGGTGTCTTTAGATTAGTATTTTAGTTTTTTGCCACCGACTTCGGAAATTAAAGTCGGTTGTATTTTTTGTAAAAAAGTTTTTTTGTTTTCACTTTTTAGTGGGTTGGTTTGTAATTTATCTTAGTTACAATACAAGCTTTATGTCAACGGCTTATCATCTTTTACAAAATATTGCTTTTCCCGATGCAGACACTTTAATTGTTGAAGAGTTCTCCAGGTACTTCACCATCAGCTCCACTGCACCATATGATTTGTGACGACCATCAATTGCTTACCAACCATATTAAAGTAATCGAATTGCAATCCGTGAAATACATATTATTGAGTAGTTCCGGCGGCCATCTGTGTCCTTCATCATCAGTTCCACTTAACCAAATGGTGCTTTCCGAGAGCAAATGCACGAGTTACTATAAAAAATACCCAAATCGCTGTAGGTGTGCCTATAAAATTTGAAGAGTTCCCTCGATGTCTCCAAAATCTCATCATGAGATCGTGACCAAATGACAATGGGATTAACTAGAAAGAACCGATAAAAAAAATAATTTTTCAAATCGGTCCAGCCGTATTCGAGTAATCGGGGAAAATTTATAAAAAAAAAAACAAAAAAAAAAAAATCCGACGAACTGAGAACCATCTCGTTTTTTTGAGGTCGGTTAAAAATAATACAACCCTGGGACAGACGGACGGGCAGACAGATGGCGTGGCGTAGGCTAAAGTACTTGCCACACGGCTGCCAACCGCGTCCCCGACAGAGGTGACCTTGGTTGGCCACAGGCGGAGCTTTTTGAAATTTGGTCGTACACCACCAACTCATCATCTACCTAGCCTTTTCCCGACTATGTTGGGGTCGGCTTCCAGTCTAACCGGATGCAGCTGAATACCAGTATATTACATGGAACGACTGCCTATTTAACCTCCACAACCTAGTTACTAGGTAACACGATACCCCTTGGTAAGACTGGTTGTCAGACTTTTTGGGCTTCTAACTACCCGTAACAACTGTCAAAGATCTACAAATGACAGCCGGGACCAACGGCTTAACGTGCTTTCCGCGGCAATCGTAGCTTAACCTGATCGATCAACCCGTGCGGCTGTTATTACTTAGTCACAAGCCCCTTCACACACCACCATCTATATAGTTATAAATCACCAAGGTCACCTCTGTCGGGATGCGGTTGGCAGCCGTGTAGCAAGCCCTTTAGTAATAAGCGCCGTGTTTTTATTATATATGCTTATGGATCCCTATTGGCTGCCTGTCTTATCTCTCTCTTGATCTAAACTCTGAAGCGGAGTTTAGATTCTATTGGTTAATATTGGCACAGGTCTGCTCCTCTTCTCGCTTTTCCGCTCCAGTGGCACCAGCCTTAAGGTCTTTCAAACATTTCCTATGCGCAGCCAAAAAAACTCAATTTAAAGTCAACGTTATCGCATATATATTATCCTTTGCTGGTCTTTGTCGGGACCAACTTTGAGAACTCGGGGCCAACCATCAATGGAATTCAATGTATGAATAATTAATGATTTCGTTCTGCTCAGGTTTTTGTAGGGGAGAAGATACACGTCAGACTTTTGTAAGGCCCAGCGAGGTAGTTGGGTAGTTGGGCTTTATTTACGTTGTCGTGTAGACGAATTTTGTAAATATACGAGGCAATGAATTAGGAATTTCCTTCAAAATACAATGAATTGTGAACAAAAGTGATACGCAATGGGGGCTATCGTTTTTGTGCACACCAGTTGGCGCCACTGACGAGTGACGAGTAAAGTCCTGTTCGTACTTTTATTTGATCTGTATTGGAAACGTTTAATGTTTATTTTATTACATTTTATAAAACATCAAATTAAATATTTTAATTATAATGTTTCTAAAATTAGAAAGCATGTAGCAGACGAATATTATTCTTCCTCCAAGTGCTACCAACTTCGATCCTGAGTTGTTACTTAAAATCTTAAGCCATAATTAATTAGGAATGGCATAATCTTTACAAAAAATTATGCATAATAAGTAAAAATTCCCGATAGAAAATCCCGCAAACAGTGAACGTTCAGTGACATTTGACATTTCGGAGACCTCACGCTACACTAGCGCCTCTAGCGACGAATTCACACGCGATAACCCTCATTGGGGTGCAGGTCTTTTGATGAATCTATCTTACTTTCAACATTCAGTTGTTGCTATTATGTAAAACATTATTTTCCCTATAGCTGGGTTTTTTGGTTGGTTTTGTAGGGATTTTGTTCCTTAGGACAGGAGTTAAAAGTACGCATCGATTGTTTTTAGCTAAACGACTATGGCTATGACTAGGTATCGGTTAACACCTAACCTTATCGTCATATTCAAACTCTGTTTGAGACCAAAACTAGCCGGTCAGTCTCGAAATATCAAATGATGCATACGCACAATATGGCAGGTCGATTATTGACTGACGCTTTCGTCCCTAGGGGTACACAGAAACTACAAAACACCACCTGCTACCAGGTGGTGTTCTGCTTAGTTTACGTTCATACATTTGGTCATACACGCACGCCGGTTGCAAGCACTATGCCCCTGACCTTTCTGAAGAATATCACCAATAAGGTCACAAAAAATCGTTCATATTCATCTTCCGTCTGCGCACACCCCTTTAAACCATAACGACTCGTTATGCAAATTTATTCAATAGCTTGGAACAATTTTCTCGTGATTCTCTTATTTTTATGACGGCAGTATCAATTTGTTGAGATCTAAGAGCGACGTCAATGTGGAATACTGCATGTTCTTGTTTGAAAGCTTTTTTATATAAAATGGAATTTTTTTCTCCCGTACGCGTTAGGGGCGCGGCGTTTGCTTGACACTCTTGCCATATTGGGGGTTTTGTGGGTTGTTGTAAAACGTTTATAGCTTATGTATTGTCTTTTAAAGACTTGGGGGTGTTTACGAGTTGTATTTTGGGAGGGGCAGAGTGAGCAGCAAAATGCTCGAGTATGCTCGAACACACGCCACAAAGAATCATGTCTTGCACGCTATTTTGAACTCTAGTTTAGTTGCTTTTTATAGTTCACTAATTGAAATGGAAATTGCTCCAGCATTTGACTGCTCTTTCTACGCTGATCCTTAGTGTGCTTGCCTTTTGACAATTTCCATTCGAGTAGGTTAGAA
Organism: Agrochola litura; assembly: GCA_949152395.1. Classification (NCBI taxonomy): domain Eukaryota; kingdom Metazoa; phylum Arthropoda; class Insecta; order Lepidoptera; family Noctuidae; genus Agrochola; species Agrochola litura. The sequence continues at coordinate 24,144,818 of OX424498.1, forward strand.
AATGGGAGAGATATGGTGACATTTTACTCAATTTTGACCGATGGCGACTCCAAATTCAATGTATTTTCAAGCCCACTTAATCTAGAATTTCGTACAGATAAAACTTTAGGGAATTTGCCGCCACGTTCTGATTAGCGACACGAAATTAAAACAAATCGACACACATCAGTACATATTTGAAGATAAAACTTATCAGATGTTGGCAATCTGCCGACAACTAATATTACTTCGGCAATAAGCTAGCAAAAAAATATTCAGTGGAATTGTCAAGGTAGGTACCGTTTCCAGAAAAAAATACGAATTTAAAATGATTGGTATTTGTGACTGTTAAGTACGAGTGACAAATGCGTTGTCCTCAGAATTTTCAGTATATTAATCTTTAGGGTTCCGTACCTCAAAAGAAAAAAACGGAACCCTTATAGAATTACTTCGTTGTCCCTCCGTCAGTCTATCAAGACCCTTTTTCTCAGGAACGCATGGAGGTACCAAGTTGAAATTAATACCAAATACGTCTATGGTCCCATGGAGCTCTAAGTCAACGTTACAAAAAATATTTTAACACTCGCAAATAAATCAAAAACCTACTGTTGACCTAGAATCATGAAGTTTGGCAGGAAGCAAGGTCTCATAGCACATGTAAAGGAAAAAGTCCGAAATTAGTTAATTTGTAGTTTATAAAAACTACAAATTAACTAATTTCGGAATTTTTGACTGACTCACAAAAAAATTTTTTTTAGCCGTTACAAACTTACATTTACAGTTAGAGAATTGGACCGTGAAGTATATCGATGTATGGGAGAACATGTTTTTCAACTACAATGTTAAGTTTGTTTTAAGGATAAATTCATCCCAACTACGGAACCCTTTATTGTACGTGGTCCGACACGCACTTGGCCGGTTTTTTTTTTAATTTAGCCTTTTGTTGTGATGGTTTCGTTTTGTTGGAATTTTGAAAGGAATACTAAATAATCATGTAATTTGGAATATTAAAAAAGTAGGTAAGTTGGCTAAATAATAATCGTCTCGAGGAAACGGTCCCAATAATAAGAAAATACCGATGCCAATCATCACAGGTCTTCAGTCTAATGTGGGCTAAAATTAAATTCTGTGTTATGTATTATAAAATTGCATAGCACAGGTGTGAGCAATATGTACTAAAGAGTTACCATTTACCAGGTAATATGACTTTCATTAACTTGAATGTGCCCTGGCGGCTGTGAGTGTGTCATGCTCACTCAGATGTTTCGCTGATGGTGGCGCGTGTATTGGATCATTTAGCTCCCTTCAAACTGGTTGAGCTAAATGGTGCTAATCCATGCGTCATGTTCGTGAACGAGCGCCGTCAGTTGAGACTGGTCATCTATTAGCTGCCATGGTTTATTTTTAATTTTGAATTGTTCTTTGTTTTACCTTTTTATTACGGTCGCTTTTAACGTGCACCTCTTTCTACATTGTTCTCACATGTATAATTTCAACATGAATAATGTAACCAATATTTTGTAACAATAGTAAGATTTAAAAGAGTGTCCGTGGAGTTTCTTGCCCGTTCTTCTCCATAGGAACCTACCTACTACGCTTTGAAATGGGCAACTAGTTTCATCTTTCTGACTGGCCGGCCCCTTGACAATTCAAAAATGTCATGTAACATTATTTAGAATATCCAGTAAAAGAAAAATCGAAGCAAACAAATCCGGTATAGGTTGCTATGTCAACCCTTAAAGAAGAATGGAACATACATGGAAGACTGAATATTGAAAATAACGAATCCAATACAGAAACTGCCTTTTTCACCTTCGCCTAGCGACACTTACATACGTAGGTAATCGTTTTATTTTGCTGACTATTTTCACAATTTTATTGGCACCTAGAAAGTTAGGTGCCAATAAAATTGTGAAAATAGTCCGATATACCGAAATCAAAGGCAATAAAGAATTTATTTATTATTTATTTAAATCTTCGAGACGACTTTTTCTTACTATTTTCAAACAAAGTGTAAGAAAAATTAAATAGGTTATTGGTAGTAAAAATGCTACAAACATTTTGGTGGAGAATAAATTGATGTTTACAATATAACATTTTGCACTAGCGACTCTTCAATCGTTTACACATCGGGGTCGGCTTCCAGTTTAACCGAATGCAGCTAAATACCAATATTTTACGTGAAACGACTGCTTATCTGATCTCCACAACCCAGTTACTGGGTAGCACGCCTTGGTAAAACTGGTTATCAGACTTTGGGGCTTCTGACTACCCGTAACGACTGTCTAAGATCAACGAAGAACAGCCATGACTAACTGCTTAACGTGCTTTCCGAGGCATCTGACATTCTGTTACCTTAGAATCAAATCATAAGTCTTCAAGGACTTTTTTATTACTATTTTAAAACAAAGTGTAAGAAAAGTGAAATAGTTATTCGTTGAAATAATTATAGAAACATTTTGCTTGAGTATGAATCGATGTTTAGAATATAAAATTTTCACTATCGACTCTTCCGTCGTCGTCCACACATTAAAATCTTAATAGTATAGGGGAAATATTTACCTGATTCTCTAAAAACTTACTGAGTCTCAAATGATGCACGTTTTTAATAAATGAGCCTCTTTTTAACTTAGTAACTAAAATAAAAGGGGTTTTTTTTTTTTGTTTCGCTTTTGGTTTTTTCTTTTGGTTGAGGTTTCAATTATTATTTGTTTTCACTTTCGGACAGTTCCTGCGATTTGATACAGTTGCTGTCTTTTTTAGTTGATTTATTATTCGCAATGTGATGATGTTTTTATATGATAAATAATGTAGTAAATATTAACTATTGTTAGATTTAAATAATTATTTTAACATAGATGGTGGTGCTCTATGTGCCATTGAAGTTCTTGAGCTGGCTCATAATTTTCGTCGCGTATTTGATGAAGGCGTTCAAGACTTCTTCTTTTCGCATTAGCATCCCGATGTCATAATGTCGTGATACCAAATTTCTCAGAGATTGCCTCGTACTGCATGCGATCCATGGCGAATCTGGGGCAATCTCTGAGGAGGTGGTCGATACTTTGTACAGTGTTGTCATTGCAGGGACAACAGTTGTCTGTAGTTATTTTAAAACGGTGGAGGTATTGCTAATGGAATCCGTGACCTGTCAAAATTTGGGTGACAAATTGTGATCAAGTTTTTTGCGGAATTTGTTAATTTGAAGAAGTGTAGGAAAAATTGTTTTGGTGTGTTGTCCCTGCTCACTTGATGAGTATCTGGCTTGCCAGTTAGCCAAATTGGATTGTCGAAGTTTGTGTTTGACATATGACATCGGGTATGCTGGAAGCTGACTGGCCATTTTCGCAGCTGCGTCTGCAGCTTCGTTACCCGCAACTCCACTGTGCCCTTTCACCCACGTAATTTCTATGTGTGGTGGAGTGTCAATGCGAGTGCGTGTGTGTGTATGATTATGAATGGTTCTGTGAATTTTCGTGACCAGCGGACGTGTGTTGCTCCGATCTGCGATCGCCTGTATAGCCGACTGGGAGTCAGAGAAGATGGTAGTATTGGTTTGAGCCTTTGTATAACCCCAATTGCAAGCTTCCAGGATGACTAACAATTCAGCCTGGAAGACTGTGCAGGTGCTGTGAAGTTTGAACTTTTTCGTAATGGTTGTTCCTCCCGGATCGTAGCAGACGAAGGCTGCTCCGACGGCACCATCGTCCTGTTTATATATAGTGCTGTGTTTGGGATGTCGACTGGGCCGCCTCAATTTCAGTTTTTCTATGTGTCCGGGTGCACGTGACTGATTTGGTTAGTCTTATTGCTGGATGTAGTAGCTCACGTACAGGTGTGGGGCGTTCAGGAGTGATGTCCGCTGGCAAAAGGTGACTAGAACCTGTGAGGCGGGTCGTCTCGACATGGTGAACTTCCTTGATCCTGAGATCGAGGGGCATGAGCTCTGCGAGTGCCAGAGCGGCAGTGGTAGAGACGGTCCTGAAGGCTCGGATGGCCTTCAGTGATAAAACGGGTTAGGTAATGTTATAACTGTGACCAAACAGCAGTTCCACGCACGAGCGGAATTGTTCGCAGAAGGGCACCCCACCAAATGGGTTACAACTAAGTGACAGGGGGTTGAAAATGTCCTGAATGGCTTTGAGAAAAGATGGTACGACTGTGCCTTTGTGCTTGTTTTGCTCGACTTGGCGGGGGCACTACCGTGCCCCCCAATTCTAATGAGCTGGATATAGCTAGTAAACAAATAAAAGTCCAAGATGCAATAAAAAATCATAATGTTATTACAAAAACTCGGAATACAAAGTTTACCTCCTTGCTCGATAGATGGCGTTGTACATTTTCCTGAATCGCGCTATGGTTTTGTTACAGGCTTTTTAAGACCTCCTCGTTGATAGTTAGATTACTATTAATTGTTATTTGATAAAGTTACATGTTTATGAATTTTTTAAGAAGTATCTGGAAATATTCAGAGATTCTTGTTATAAATTAATGAAGTACCCTGCTTTGCAAGGACGCCGCGTCCGTTGCGTAGTTTAGAAGAACAACACGGTCTCACAGACAGACACGAAAAACTACTTTAATCTTATAATACTTCTCTACTCTCCTTTATTAATTCTTCTCTTCTTTTTTTTTTTTGTTCTCTTAATTTTATGTACAAAAAAATATAGGTACGTTAAAAAAATATAAATAATTATGTGTGTCTACATTTTTTTTTACGTTTAGTTTATACACATAACCATCTGAATTATATTCCCTAAATGATAATATTGAATCCCGCATCAAAATCCATAAATATACACACATAGATACAGGTCGGAACCATCACACCAAAAAAAAATTACCTGTCCGGCGATAAATAATATTTTGGTCAATGTTTTCCAATATTTGCTATATTGGCACACTAGCTGCTGCCCGCGACTTCGTCCGCGTGTAATAGTTACTTTGGGCGTATTTTTTGGATAAGGATTGGTATCATGTTTATAAAAACACCTTTGCAAATAATACTAACCAAATTTTAGAACAAATTTGGTTAGCATAAAAAAGGTTACAGTGAGCCAACCTTAAAACATAGACATATGCTGTCACGGATTTTTTTTTTGAACTTTTAAAGGGGAACAATTCTATTGTAAATGATTTTTGCGAACTTTAACCGTTTACGCAGTGCACGTAGCGGAAGCTCTCAAAAGGAAAAAGGAAACCCGATTTTGAAACATCCTTCATTGGTGCTCCGCTTCTATTAGTTTTAACATGATGTAGGGTTAAAAAAAAAAACGATTAGTAAAAGCATGTTTAGTCTGAGAGAGAATATTTGAGGTTACCAAAAAGAGGCGCAAATATCTGAGTGTTCAATCATATTATTAGGAGCCCAGAATGGGAATTATTCGAGGTTTGATTAAATACATGCCATAGTGTCATAATATTATAGTACAAATAAAATAAATCCTTTTCTACGTCGATACTTGACATCTTTTGAATATTCGTCGTTAAAAAATATAAGCAATCAATCATCGGTGACGGTTATTATCCAGTTTCTTCACATCATCATTTTCCTGTACTTAAGCTGATATCAGACGCTTCACTTTTTGTTCATTTATGTCCTTCATTCGGCCATCTTTCACTCGAAGTGAAACGTCTGAATACAAATGAATCAAGAGTGAATAATTAATTAGGGAAATTAATTCCTAATGACAGCGATACGAACAAGTACTTCAACATCTAAGTGTCCTTTTGTTTTGTATTTATTTGTATGGTAAGTTACTTAAACTTTTAGTAGTTAGTTGTGTTATACATTATTGTATAAAATATATTTAATAATAATAAAAACTTTATTGTTCAAGTAAGCAGTACAAATTCAAATATCACTAGCCTCCACACTAGGATTCCATGTGTCGTGGAGATTACTCTCCTTCGTACAATAAATTCAACTTTTGTAATAAAGTTACATGCATTAAATTTAAACGTGTGTAGTGTATTGTATATGTGTGTGGTGTGGGTGTGTGATGAATGAGTGGTTTGGACCAAACGCAGATAAGATAAGGTAAATACAAATCCTTTCCTGACATCCCTAACATTTCTGTAGGTATGATAGACCAAAGAAAGAATACCTATATGTCACCGTATAATTATGAACTTCGTTAGTTTATAATCTATCGGTATTATTTCCGTTAAATTATAAACTGTCGAAAAACTGTGAACCGCAATGAACCATTTACAATTTAATGCTTTATTTTTTGCTAGTTTATAATCTTTCCATGGGAAACCGACAAATTGTGAACTGGTATCAAACTTGCTTGCGACGTAACGCACCTTGCGCTAATATTAAATAGCCTGCCTGACTGCGAGCAACTTGGAAGTAGCGCTCGCCGGCCGCTACCGCGGCACCGCTCGCTTCGCTCGCTCGGCTCGCGCGCGGTTGGTCACAGTTCTAACCTAACCTAACCCATTTCACCCAGTTCACAATTTTTCGACAGTTTATAATCTAACGGAAATAATTCCGACAGATTATAAACTAACGGTTCTCACAATCTTACGGTGACATATATAAAATTAATATACAATATTATACTCATTAAATTTTTCGATCATTCGTAGCGCGAGTGAAAGATGAAGGCGAAGAAAATGTGTATAATGAACGTTCATTATGTATGTTTTGTCGGTGTCGTGTCAACATGGAACGAAACAAAAATGAACATTTATTCGAGTGAACCGTTCACTTGATAGAAGCGTCTGTCATCAGCTTTATCCCAATTTATTTGGTGTCCATTTGCTCCACACACCTGGTATTAATTTGTAACCTTACTACCTACTTACCTTCAGAATATAAATAGGCACATGATAAAAACTTCCAGTTCGAAGCTATTGAGCGTATGTGGAACGAAGACAAACAGACTGTGACGCTGATATTGAGTTGTTTTGTACTATTTTGATAGCTGTGCTTACTTATCTTCATGGTGTTTCTGAACTAGGGGAACTCTACCCAATGGAGCTATAATTGTACAAGCTCTAATTAAAAACATGTCTGCGGGGAAAGGAGAAGATAAGACTCCATGAATTTGGTCTCTTTAGATTTAAACTCGTCGATGGCATATTAAGTAATAGTAATTTTATTTCTCTCAAAAAGGTACAAATTTAGTACATGGTATATAGGTTACAGGTAGATTCAAACCTTTGTGAGAGCTGGAGTCTATACTGGGTTCGGGACTTGTAGATCTCCAGGCTCACACTCTTAAAATTATAACATCAAATTGCACTTACGTATATTAAATTATATACAAGGCGTGCAAACAAAAACTAACAACAATTAACTTGTTTGCTAATTGAAATAACTAAAAATCTGAAGAAGGGACCAACTAATAAGTTGGTCCCTTCTTCAGATTTTTTGTCAGGGTTAGTCTCCTAATAAGGAGACTAACCCCACAAAAAAACAACACACAGTTACTCCACACTTTTATGTTCCCATATAACTCGACAAAATGTTGGGAAAAGCTGAGATATTTTTTCGCGATTTTAGGTTTCGTCGATCCAAAAAGCAGTTAAGTTTTTAAGCTAAGCTGCTAGCACTTATGCTAGCTCTAGACAGCGAGGAGTGCAAAGGAAAAACACTACAAAGTGAAAAATAACTTTAATTTCGGAAGTCGGTGTCTTTGGTTTTGAATTTTCGTTTTTTGCCACCGACTTCCGAAATCAAAGTAAATATTCCCTTTGTTGTGGTTTCTTTCGAAGTTGGTAGTTTTTTTTGTTTTTTTTTCGCGGTACCTCCCCCACATAAATTCCACAAATTCAAATTACCACTACCTGCTATGCAAATAACAGTGACAAGAACTTGTTATAAAATCATCCACATAGACTATGTGGGAAAAATACGTATTATTGTAGATAACTCAAAAACTACCCTCACTTTTTGGAAGTCGGTTAAAAAGGGAGGCCTGTGCCCTACAGTGAGACAACATGTAACACGTTTGGGCAAAAGTGTTATTGTGTTTTTCTATCTGAAATTTCTCAGTAGCAGCTCGGAGTCTGGATTTGTGCCCGGTTGATGGCAATAGGCTCGCCTCCTATTTATTACATGGGACTTAAACATAACTGGCGTAACACGTACACCTCTGCCCAACCCTTCGGGAAAACAAGGCGTGATGTTATGTTATGTTTTTGTTAAGAATGGGTAAGAAACTCCACCGTTACTCTTTTAGAATGTTTTGCAATATTTTTTAGACATTAATTATATTATTATTTATGTGAAAAAGAAAAAAAAATATTTTTGAGAGCGACTTATACGCGCCGTGAAGACAGCTCTTCCAGAGAAATTGAGGGAAAAAAACCGGACAAGTGCGTGTCGGACTACGTACAATGAAAGGTTCCGTAGTTGGGATGAATTTATCCCAAATACAAACTTAACATTATAGTTGAAATGTTCTCCTACACATTCCAACTGCAAATATAAGTTTGTACGCACAATATTGATAGATTTACCATGTCATTTTAAGACCACAAACTTATGTTATCCTGTAATCTCTGTATTTTTTTCTAAATTTTAAGCTCTGTTGTTTCGGAGATAAAGAGAGAATGGCCAATTTTAATCAATTTTCTTAAATATCTTTAAATATATTTATTTTAAATTAAAAATAATTTGAGATTCTCGTAACAAGACCTTTCATTTGATATTATGTCACACGATACAGTTTGAAAAACTTTTTTAAATTTTCTTATTTGCCCCCCAAAAGTGACTTCCATATTCTTATTATTATTTACGTTACACGTCCATATTTGGGTCACAGAAATACATATGTGTACTAAATATCAACTTAATCGGTTCATTAGATTCGGAGTAAATTGGCTGTGACAGACGGACAGACAGACATATGAGTGATCCTATGAGGGTTCCGTTTTTTTCTTTTTTAGGTACGGAACCCTTAAAAGCTCATCAAGTCAACAATTACCTACCCTACTGGACGGCCGTGTTTCGAGAAAAGAGTGGCAAAAGGTTCTATATCTCTCTGAGATTTTTTGGTGAAGGTGACTCAAATAATATTTCCTTATTCTCAAAACAAAGAGGCAGCATGGAGGCGGGTATCGTAATTTGGCAGTTGATGACGATGTCCTTGTCGTGGATCCTGACCTACTCCAAAGAGTGTAGCCTATGGGGTTCGTGAGAAAGGTTTATCTGGGCAGTGATGGGGTCGTGCGTGTGGCTGACGTGGTCACCAAAGGCGAAACACTGAAGAGGCCTCTCGGGAAGTTGGCTTTACTTGAAAGACTCCAGTAGTTGAGTAGCTGCGCTACCTGGAGGAGGGTTGGTACCTTTTTTACTTATGGTTAAAGAAAATAAAAATCTCTATAAGAAATAACAAAGATTTCACTTTCTTGACAACTTATGTATATTTTTTATTATTTTTAAATATTTGACGTTGTTTTTTTATTTTTTGACAACCAATGGAGTTGTATCAACGACTATCAGCTAAAAACACAGTCCACTAGATTTTATATTAAATAATAAATAAATTATACAGTATTTAATATTAACTTCCTCTAATATTGTATTTTTTCGGTGAAATCAAATAATTTAGTTAAGTACTGAATTATTTAAAAACTCATGTATTTGCAACATTATATTACTGTTAATCTTTTGACACCGTGCATCGACGAATATTACTATAATGACTGTAATATTACTGTATACACTTTCGCTTGGATTTCACCCGAATAATACTTTAATGCACGTTTACACGCGAATAATACAGTAATAATGCATTGTATACTATATTTATGACCTGTAAATACAGTAAAGAAAATTCGTCAATAATTTGTATTTTGTAAAATTATTAAATAAAATCAAAGTAGAAAATAGATTGTAAAAAAATTGCTTTGTTTTGATGATGCCAATCTTACGGTCCACCCATGCTGAGATATACGCTTAAGAAGTGCACGCTCAACGCGATAGCCGACAGAATAAGATTTGTTTTCGTGTACACTGAACGACTTTACTCTGGCAACCTCTAGGGTGTTATGTTATAATTAAGTTTTTAGGTGTTGTGTTTTTTTTTTTTTTTTTTGTTAGCTTATATTTATTTTATAATAGTATATTGTATTTAAATATCGCATTAGGGCAACCTGTAAAGATAAGTTGTATAATAAAAAATAAATAAAAAGACAGTTATTTAATTTGTAAAAATTACAATGATCGATTACCGTATTATTCGGTGGAGGGAGCGAATTATACAAATTCTGATTAAGAGTTCTTTCAGAAACCTACCAAAAATGATCTTGAAATATTGTAGTAGGTATAGTTTTTATTAAACCACACAATCCCTTAGCGATATGTCATTGAAGCTCAAAGTAAAGTAATGAAAGAAAATGAAATCCCGCAACACAATCAATTATAATGTTATTAATTTCGCGAAATCTGTTACTGCTGACGAGATTAAATTCAACTTACAACAGATGGTGACGATTACAATTTGAAAACTCTTAATAAAACATAAATTTTGAAAGCGGAGGAATGTTTTAATTTATTGTGATCCCACTGAACAAAGCAATTTAAACAAGTCATTTCATACCGGCTGAAAATCATAACAAAAATTGTTTTTCCTTAGTGCTTAAGAGCGTCAGCTGTTCCAGTAGCGAGGGAGTCTAAAGTCAGAGTATTTTGTAACTTTTGATTCCCCCATGGATGCAGCGACTCACTCTCACTTTGATGATTATTATTAATATACAACTATAACAATTAATAAATTTTATTCGGTATAAAATTCATCACAAAAATCGAGCAGTGCCTCCCCGTACTGCTCGATGGAAAATCTAAGGTACTTACTCAAAAAAATAGCTGCAGAACATTAATATATTTTTTAATTTGATTAATATAGTATCTTTACAAATTACAAGCAACGGGGTTTTAAATATAATGTTTGGAAGGCTTCTGGCCTTAACTTCAATTTACTAAATTGTCAACCCAATTAGACTTATCAGCCTAAATCAGTGAATAAAACTCATTAATTCCATTCAAACACGATACGTCGCTCAGGCGTCTTTACAAAAAAAAGAAAGGAATCCAGCCTTTTCGTCTAATTGGCCTTCAAATGACCTTTAACAGGTAATTTCGATTACATCGCTCCAAAAGCAATGTGGCATAATAAAATTTGAGTCATTATTCACTTTATCAAAAGACTCGCTAATCATTCCCTTACAGCTTGCATCTGAAACTAAATTACTACTCAATTAGCACAGACATACAGTCATTTGCCAGAAAACTCAGTTATGCTATTCAAAGGAATATGAGGTTTGCCATCAAAACTACATTAGTTATGTTTACGTGGCATTAGTACGAAAATGTTGTAGTAAAGAAACATAATTTAGGTTTCTTTTAGGTTGTAGGAAAGGTGTAGGTATATGGCCTAATATGTTTTTAATGTGTGACAAAGGACATAAAGGGGAAAAGTCAGTGCTTTGCCCCAAATATCAAATTAAACTCTATTCAGATCAAGTCTACACCGGTTTTTGCCAACCAACATTAATTATTTAATGCTTCACACAATGTGCAGAAGCGGACTTAATGCCAGAGGATTTTTCCACCAGTCAACCTTTGGGTGATGCAGAGACAAACAACATTTAGTAATATAACCAATCAACTGACCCAGCTCGATATATCAGAACGCTTGGCACCTGTGTCAATGGTGAGGGTAACATAGCTGCACGCTTTTAGCTGCACGCTTTTAGATTTATCTCCAGAATATTTAGAAATACGTACGTACCACACAGCGACGGAAGCTCCGTACGTCAAATACCTGCTGTATCAGAGGTGTTACAGATTTGTTCGGGTGGCGTGATTCGGCACAACCCACAGTGGAACGAATGTATGGGAGCGGTTGGACGTAGACATTTCCGAAAAAAAAGAGTAAAATTATGCCAAACTAATGATGCCATCTTATTCGATTACTTAATGCCTTCATAACTTGTGGTGATGAATTTCTTCATAACTCCCATATTTCGGGAGTAATTTGAGAAAATGTGAAATTTTACTATGAAAATGAGTGTATCGAGCTCTCTCCCTCCTGATTCCGGGCTTGTTTCAAGTAGCGGTCTCTAATATCATAATGCTAATACTAAGAGCTATATTTAATACTAAGACACATAGTGCGCCAAATGTGCACTTTCTGGGATAAAAGGAAATGAAAATTTAAAAAAAAAAACGTTTTTTCCCCATTTGTATTTACTTTAAACCGCAGACAGACTTATTAAGAGGTCTATAAATATATTATATATATACAGAAATATATATTAACAAAAATATTCACAAGAACTGATGAGAGTATGACTTTTAAGTAAGTTGATAATAAATTACCTAGTTTCATTAAAAGTACAATAAATAATTAAGATGTAAGCTCTAATTTACTAAGTTACACATTTTAAAACAATAACATCATTTAATTATCTTCGTCATCATCATCATCATCAATTAATTCAAATTCAGAATCGATGTCCGCTAAATCATTTATGTTAACAAATTCGATATCACTTTTCTCAGAATCCGTAAGCTCATAAAATTCCTTAAAAGAAGATTTTTTTACAAACTTATTTCCTTTTGGACGGATACTTGTAACAAGTGGATCAGAAGACAGTAAAAGATTGTGCATAATATCTTCATTGCATGAGATACTGCTATGCTTTCGAGAATGCCCCTCTCTATATTTTCTAAAATCTTTATTTCTAGCCTCAGATGCCTCTTCGGATAGAAAACCAATGGGCACAATTGACATGTTCTGAACTATGTCTGGCCCATGCATTAAAATTTTATGAAGTGAAGAAGGCATATAATACCATGGGTATAACTCCACGTAAAGCTTAGCAGTATCAAAGCAGAACTCTCGGAATTTAGTTACGTTGATCTTCTCTCCTGATGAAATACACTGCAAGATCACACAGATTTTTCTTAAAAGCATAGCATCTATTCCGGTCAGTTCAGCAGATTTAGTGTAGTTTTCAAAAAATCTCCTTGCCGAGTTGCCATTGTTGGTGGATCCACTGCCTTGTTTCACAACATCGAGAAGTAAGCCCGTTTCTCTTCTTACAGCCTCTTGAACTCTTTTCTTCCTGTCATCAACTTGCCTTTTTGCTATATCACCCCTTACTTGCCATGATTTTATGTCTAATTTGTAGGAAATGTGTAATAAGCATTCCATTGAGCGAATCCAAGCGTGAAGGGTGCTTAAGCTATATTTATACATGTCCTCGTTTGCGTGTTTATCTTTGATTAACTCTAAATTATTCATTTCTTTAGGACAAGCCTTGCATATGTCACACACTGAAGCTGCTGTATTGGATATAATGGAATGAATTTTACCATCAATCATTGTCAACAGCAGTTGGTGTTTGACACTAATTCCATCAGTGATGGTGGATGGAGTTAAGGCTTCAATCTCTGCTTCGATTTCAGCCATCTCTCTCTGCACATTTTCTTTGGTTTCCTTTATAAACTTAAACAATATTGGCCGGCAAAATGAAGTGGAAGATGGTCGCTCGTTTTCCCAAATTGTTACACCTTTTGAGACGAGCCGCAGTGGTACAAGACTAATCATAAAATTACTAGCAAGATCGATTTGCTCATCTTCACTCGTCCTTTGATGATAAATGCTTTGGCTAGATGATCCGTCAAAACCCCATTTGCTGGTCAATACGAGCTGTTGATTGGGATCAACAGGGGTTTCTAACGACCTAATAAGTCTTCTTGAGGTTAAATCCATCAAGGCTTGTAATTTGATTTTTGCAGAGCTCTCTGTAACTGTGAGATCTTCTTTGGCCGGATAGCACTTAATTTTTTCTTTAACCAACATGTAGTAACTCGGGTATTGAAGAGCTCCTTCTTGAGTGTTGAAATCCCGAAGAGTGTTATAGCGCCATTTCGATAAGTTCATCGATACATAAAGAGCCAATGCCTTCAAAGGGGATATTTCCCGTACCTGAATTGATTTACCTTCAATGAAGGCTTTGATTTTTGAGGCCTCTTCTGGATTCTCCGTCAAGTATTTCATAACATAAGCTGTATCGCTTTGTCCTGCCTTTTGAAGCGCCCTTTCGGCCGAAAACATAATTTCAGCGCTGCTACTGCTGCATGAAAGACTATCTTCAGTGCGTCTTCTTTTTTGCCGGTTACTAAGGTCCTCAAAAGATTTACGAGGACTAGGATGTGTACAAGTTGAAGCATCAGATTTAGCAGGAGAAATTATGGGCTCGATGACGTCACTTATATTTTCTGTAGAAGGTTCCATATTTTCATTCTGTAATTCCGGCCATTGAATTGCAGCCTGTAGCCAAATCTCATGTTTCTTCCGAAACTTATCTGTGCTTCTTCCAGACTGTGTCCATTTTGCATAAATGCGGTAGCAAAATCGACGACACCAGTCTTTTAAACTTGTTTCAGCACTTTCACATAACTGAACACAACTGTTATCTTTTAAAACACTGAACAAATAGTTAAAGTCGCGTAAATCTTTATGTGCGCGTGCGCATAAAGCAACGTGAATATCAAGATTTGTATTAAAATTTGGAAAATACATTGCGAGATTAGCTTGGATACAACGAGGTGTAAATCAACACTGATTTTAAAGTTACTAATAGTGACCTATTTATATAAAATCCAGGTATCCCAGGTATCCTTTGTTAAATATTGCAAGGTAATTAGTTATTGTGATAATTAGTAAATGATGCATGCTAAATTAGTGTATTAAGAGCCATTTAGTAATTAAATAATAGCAATGTTCTTATCAGTAATCATTAGTGCATCAGTTTTATATGTAAACCTTAAGTCCCTAATTATATATCCTAATTAGCTTATATCTTCTCTAATTGGCTGCTCAGAAATGTTATTGTAATAAGGTAAACCTTTAGAAAAACGGTTTTAATCAACAAAATAAACAAAAAATAAAAAAATTGTGTTATAAAATAAACATCACTCTTTATCCCAGAAAGTGCACATTTGGCGCACTATGTGTCTTAGTATTAAATATAGCTCTTAGTATTAGCATTATGATATTAGAGACCGCTACTTGAAACAAGCCCGGAATCAGGAGGGAGAGAGCTCGATACACTCATTTTCATAGTAAAATTTCACATTTTCTCAAATTACTCCCGAAATATGGGAGTTATGAAGAAATTCATCACCACAAGTTATGAAGGCATTAAGTAATCGAATAAGATGGCATCATTAGTTTGGCATAATTTTACTCTTTTTTTTCGGAAATGTCTACGTCCAACCGCTCCCATACATTCGTTCCACTGTGCAACCGTGCGGTAAAATTGAATATTAAAAAGAAAAACTTTATATATTTTTTTTTATTTACTAGTATAGACATGCTTCGCACTGGTGCTATCTACTTTCCGCGCAACTATAATTTTTTTTTTCTTAAGAACCTTGTCCTGACAATAATAACAAACACAAAAAAAAAGAATTTTGCGAAATCGGTCCAGCCGTTCACGATTGATGCCGTGACAAAGGGAAATAGGGATTCATATAAAATACAGGATATAGATAGATTACCACTTACATTACATATGCCACTTCAAAATCATAAAATTTTAATTCACTTAAACCTACAAGGGCACTTATGAAACGTCAGAAGCTAGGTGCACGGTTCCAATTGGTCGCTTCCTACGGAAAAGAGCCGGCAAGAAACTCCACGGTTACTCTTTTAAAAATAAATCGTTTTTACTTCAATTGAATTATATGCTTTACGGGCCGACTGTGCCAAATCATGCAGGCCGAACAAGTGTGTATAAATAAAAAACGTGTGGCACTCGGGGACTGCCACGATAAAGCTATTGCATAGCATCTGTAACCTCCATACTTCCAACGCTACACTTGGGATGATTTTTGTTTTATGTCATCATCCGTCATTGCATGTGGGGGGGGTGTTAGGTTTTATTTTCGTTACGGAATTTCTCGATTCGGTCGCCGCGCTCAAAGCCCACGATAAAAGCTATGCAATAGCTTAATAAATAAAAATAAAATTGTTTATTACAATTACAAAAAGGCATTTAGACACAATAATATTGGAGATTACCTTTCAAGCAAGGAATTGCTTGTGTTAGGAGACTCCGCGCTTCCATTTATAATTATCTTATGCAATTGAATGTAGACAATGTAAACATGCAGAAAAATTAAATAAATGGTAACTAACTATACAAAAATTAAAAAGTGAATGATTTGCAAATGAATGAGCGTTATGCATAGAAAAAGGAAGTAGTCCACTTAGAGCACCCGTCCGAATAGCACCTGCGACTCAGCAGCCTCTTGCTGGGATGTATTTGTTTTACAGGACGTTATTAAATGAAAGATATCGATATAACAAATTTCGTATGTACGTAAGTATGTGTAATTAATAAACATTCTAGTGTTTTTTATCGATATCTTTCGTTTAATAACGTCCTGTAAAACAAATACATCCCAACAGTAGGCTGCTGAGTTGCAGGTGCTATTCGGACGGGTGCTCTAAGTGGACTACTTCAGAAAAAGGAGGCCAAGTCGCGCGTATACGTGTGATTATGTGTGAGTATGGGTGTATGAACGCTAAGACATACGACAAGTGCCAATTTGCCTTAAAGCTGGTCAAATTTTCGATTGACTCCAATACGTACATTACCCACCTCGTAAACAAGAACAACGTGAACTTAACGAAATCGTAACACTCGTTTATTCTCCATTGTTTTTATGACGTCTATAAACGTCGGACAGAACGATAATTTTATTCATCCTTAATATCCGCCGGACGTTAAAATGAGACACAAAAATTGATGGTGTGTTATTCGATACGGATTTGTTAACGCGAATGGTATCAGATTATTATGATATTGTTGTAAAACTCAAGACAAATGTGAGATTTATCGTCCCTCATTTGTTTTTTTAGGGTTCCGTACCTCAAAAGGAAAAAACGGAACCCTAATAGGATCACTCGTATGTCTGTCTGTTCGTCTGTCGCAGCCAATTTGCTCCGAATCTAATGGATCGATTAAGTTGAAATTTGGTACACATAATTGTATTTTTGTGACCCAAACACGGACGTGTAGTGTAAATAAATGAATTTTGAATATGGGGGGTCACTTTTGGGGGGCAAACAAAAAAAAATCTAACTTTATTGTGTATTATTGTTGTGACATATCTAACGAAAGGGGTGTTGCGAAAATATCAAATATATATTTTTTATAATTTTAAAGTAAATACATTTAAAGATTGACCAAAATTTTAGGCTCAGTAGGCTGAGCCTAAAACTGAGCCTAAAATTTTGAAAAAGTTACAGCGAATGGTACTTTTCATTTTTAGGGCAGTGGTGGCCCAGACGACACGGCTGCGACTTACGAGTCGAAATCGTAGGTTCGAACCCACGCAAGCGCTTTGATTTATGTAAATTTTTGATGCTCTCGAATCGGTGAAGGAAAATATCGTGAGGAAACTAGCATGTCCTAGAATCAAAAATTCGAAAACATGTGACATCTGCCAACCCGCACTGGGCTCGCTCCCTCTCATAGAGAGAAGGCCCGTGTCCCAGCAGTGGGAACATTATAGGCTCATTAGGCTATTTGTTTTTTACCCACCGATAGCCGTTGCTAGAGGAGGCATTATCAACACTTTCCATCACAACTTACTTACTTACTAAGTCTCATCAAGTTTCGTGCCCCAACCCGCTGTCCTCGAAAACCCATCACTCCGCTCCACCCGCCCTTGCGTAAAACTGTCCTAGGTGCTAACTCACCTGTACCGCGAATATGCAAAATCCTTAATAGCTGTAGTGACGTGATCGACGTACACCATGATAGCAAAGGGAAATTTTGTAAATTAATTATTGAATACTACTCGACCAACTAAGGCATAATTTGAATTGGCAAATATTTATGGTCTCATGTTTAGGGTTTTGAAGTGAAAACTGTTTTAGGCGCGTTGGGCATTTTTGAGATGGGAAAAAACAATGAACTCGCGACACCGTTACCGACACCTCATTAAAAGTATTTCCTGCACAGTATCATTTACATAATTATTTAATGTTATTTAATTCATAGTTATTTAATTTTTAATTAACTTTTAATTTATTATCTAATGTAAACCTAATATTTAATCATAGTTTGTTTTTATTTATTTATCTCCACTCTATTACCAACCTATAATATTTTTTATTTTTTTTAATTAATTTAATTATAATTTAATTAGATTTTTGATTTGTGTGTTGTATTGCTAGAAGTATGCTTTGTTTTTACATTATTTTAAATCACCCAATATGATCAATTAATTGCAGTAATATAAATGTAAAAATATGATGTCCAAATATATAGTGCATGTGGTGTTAGCCTTTAAGTAATTGTTGCACTTATAAATGTATATTGTGTACTTTTAATAGACATGAAATGTGTAAACAATTGTAGGCTAACCTATTAATAAATAAATAAATAACTTTTCGTCAAACCAAGGGGAGGGGGGGGTCCTTTTTGTCACACTGCGACTCAAAAACTTATAAACACTGACGGCTTTAAATGCATTCCGTGACAAGATTTGGCGCCACGAATTTTATTAGTACTGTCGTCTTTAGACGTTGCTGAGATTCCATGCTCTATGTCCAAGATTTGGAAAAGTCGAAATAACTTTATCCAACTTTAAATATTATTATCGCCTTTGGGCTTCCAGATTATCTTCACTATTTTGTTTAGTTTAGAAGTTTTGACAGCTGGACAGACAGATAGAAAGTTTTGCGACAACAATGAAAATGGACAGACAGGCGAAAGGTTTTGTTAGTAAATGATTACTTATTGGTTGAAAAACAAGATGAAAATAGTTGGTTTTGTAGGAATACCATTAGGTACTGTCAGCTGATGAAAACTTTAACAAGAAAGAAAGAAGAAATAAAATACATTTATTTAGCACAGACTAAAAGGGACACAGATTATCACAGATGGGACACTCCGCAAAATCATTTAAATAAAAAGCGACTCTTGCTATGACACAATAAAGTGCAATTCAGGTCACACAGCGCTAGTGACCTTATTCAGTTATATTCACATAGAAGTTGCCTGTCTTTATATCGCGTAACTCTTAGATCTTCTGACTACGTTACACTCACTGGCCCAAAAATACGGGCCCGACGCGTACTTGTAGCTTCATAAATAAATTGTGGAGTGTCCTATCTGAATTCATCTGTGCCAATACTTAGAACTTCCTCACAATAAGAATTAATAGTTGTCAACGTTACAGCCAATGTGGGTTTTCCTGAAAATTCACACCATCAGTTGGCACCACTTTAACAAGAGGTCTTCCATTTTGACAATGAATATAAAATTTATGATGACGTTCATCATTCGTATCATTCGTTCACCATTCAGTCACGGCTAAAGAAAATATATAAGCGCTTTGACACTTTTGACAGGTGACCGGACCTGACGTCTCAGTGCTGCCACCTAGTGAACGTCATTTCAGAAAACACTCCGATTAATAAGAAACGAGTAGAACTAGCAACTAAAAACGAGTTGGTGAGTATTTAGCAGCGAGTGCCTGACGGCGACAAACGAGTACTCGCTGGTATGCGTATTTACCAAGCGTGAGTGTCTAAGCGATTGCTCCGCCCGCGCAACGAGCGTCGCTGAGCTCTCTTTGATGATTCTTGTCGCTGCGACAAACGAGTACTATAAATGAAACTGTACTACATACTAATATAAATTATTATGCAGGTATTATTTTACTTACACGGGACCTAAAATCTTTTGTACGTTTCTTGAGCGAGAAAATCGTTGATAGCTAGTCACTTCCTCGTCGGCGTGTTGGGACAAGTGGAAAATGTGGCAAAGTCCAAAATTTATCAAGGATTTTTTAAGGTGATTTTACGAAAAGGATTGCCAGTCATTGCGCTGTCGGGTTATATAAAATACTGGCTTTTGCCCGCGGTTTCGCCCACGTGGAAGTCGGAAAATGTCCCACGGGAACGTACTCCATCAAATCAAGTGTTAGGTTATGGGTTATACTTCATCAAAGACTACCTGCAATATTGTCTCTCCTTCTCCCTTTAAATCCATCTGAGGTTGTCTTTAAAAGATCTCTTTTAGCGATAAGACCGCCCAAAATTTATATATTCATATCTGTAATTTGTAATGTGTACATAATAAAGAGTCATCATCATCATTTCAGCCGAAAGACGTCCACTGCTGGACATAGGCCTCCCCCAAGCACCGCCACTTCGACCGATTTTGTGCTTTCCGCATCCAGCGGATTCCTGCGGCCTTCACAAGGTCATCGGTCCATCTTGTGGGAGGTCTTCCAACGCTACGTCTTCCGGTACGTGGTCGCCACTCCAGAACCTTTCGACCCCATCGGCCATCCGTTTTGCGAGCAATATGCCCTGCCCATTGCCATTTAAGTTTGGCAATTCTTCGGGCTATGTCAGTTACCTTGGTTCTCCTGCGGATCTCTTAATTTCTTGCGGATCTTTCAATCACGAAGGGAAACTCCAAGCAACTCCGACAGGAACGTACTACCCGGATTAAACCCTATTCATTCCGTAATAAGTACATTGTTTTGATGTCACTGTATTGGTTTACGCGCCGCAAGCTAGTAAAACTTCCAGTTGACATGATTTTTCCCGACATTTTCAACAATTATCTACATATTTCAGCCAATTTACACAAAACCTTATTGAATTATACACGTAAACCTTCCTCATGAATCACTCCGTCCATTGGTGAAATTTGTATGAAAATCCGTTCGGTAGTTTTTGAGTTTATCGCGTTCAGACTGACAGACGCAGGGCACGGTGGGGGAACTTTGTTTTATAAAATGTAGTGATAGTGTTCAGCTATCGATCGACACGAACAGCTGATAATAAACTCTTCTAAGCCAAATTCAAAGTCAAACAAAACATTAAAAGAAACGTTCTGAAATTCGTACACAACAGATATACAAATAACTTTCCTCTCACAGATTGCATTTGCAACTCAAATAAAACGTTTTGGAGAATCTACGCAACACAAACTTGATAAAACAGTTGAAGTTGGAGCGAATTCGCTTTGCAGTTCCTAACACAATCAAAACTAGTGATAACACTGTGTAGACTTATGGTTAAAACTTGCATTCAGTTGAATACGGTAAAACCATTGTAAAATCCATGTATTTAATCTAATCTTTAATAATTCCCATTTTCGCTCCTAAGAATATTATTGAGCACTCTAATATAATTATTGCGCATCTTTTGTGAACCACAAATAATTCCTATTTGGGGTCCTAAAAATATTAAATAGCTAAGTAACTGCGACCAACTTGGATGTAGCAGAGCTCACCGGCTGCTGCCCCGGCACCACTCGCTTCACTAACTCGGCTCGCGCGTGGTTGGTCACAATTCTAATCTAATCCCTAACCCGTTTGGTCGGGGTACCCTAGCTACTAAGCTAGGTCTTTCTCAGATACTGCGACCAAATTTGAGAAAGATCAGAACAGAAAGTTAAAAAGAGTCTCAATTATAAAAACCAAAGTGTGCATCATCAGAAGCGCAAATTTTTTTAAGAGATTCGTTAATTTAAAAAGGGGTCCAAAATTAGAAGGTCAATAAGTTTTAAGAGGTTCATTTGAATATGTCCTAAAACCTACTTATATTAAACTTGCAGTCAGCAACATTATATACCGATAATTTTCTATATTTTTAGTGAAAACTTCTTCAGGCGCGTTGGGTATTCTTGAAATGGGACTAAACCATTGATTTCGCGATACTGTAACGGAATTTACCGACACCGTGGAGTAAAAGACATCAACGCGTTGATTACCGCGATGCCGATTTTTTTTCAAGTTTTCACTTTTGTCGGCAATACCGGAGTGCCACTGCTATTTTTTGTTAAATTAGATTTGATAAAAAAAACACTACAGCTGTATAGTGGAAATCATGTCATTTAGTTTAAGTAGGTCCTTATTTTTATTATTTTATTTATGTTTTATATGGATTCTTTTCTTTTAGATTTTGTGAAAGTGAGAACGTTGTAGACTGTAGAATCGTGGACCATTTTCTATTTTACTAAATACCTTATACTTGTTGATAGACCTACACTGTCTTCTCATACCTATGAACACTGTAATTTGAAAACATTGTAGAAAACATTTATTTTTAAAAGAATAACCGTGGAGTTTCTTGCCGGCTCTTCTCCATAGGAAACGACCAATTGGAACCGTGCACCTAGCTCCTGACGTTTTATAAGTGCCCTTTTTTTTTTTTTTTTTTTTTTTTTGGGTGGGAAATTATCAAATAACTTCTCCCGCTCTGGGTGGAGCGGGAGGGCGTGTCAGACTCTTACTGACTAAAACCCACCCGTGTTCCTTCGGTTGCCCTGTTGCCGGGGGCCACGATGTCCCCATCGGTTTTCTTCGAACCCCCGGCAGGCATTGGCCCTAACGGACCCCGTCAATTCTGCTGACATCTCTTTGAGGCGCGCGTGGAACACAACGCGCCGTCGACCCGGGCTTGGTCCTTACCGGACGGCGAGCTACCCATTGCTCACCGTCCGCAAGCCCGCGCCTACGGTGGCCGGAAATCGGCTCGCGATTCCCGCCCCGGGCGTCTCCTCCTGCGGCGGTTAGGGGCGTGAGGGCGCGAAATTTGCCTCTCCCTCACGCGTTCCGCCTCCTCCTTCGCGAGCATTACCGCTTCGCAGAAGGAGGTGACGGCCTGCCATTTCCTCTCGCTCCGTACCATGGCCTGAACCAGGGCCGGACGCGAGAGATTACCGCCGCCGATCGCCTCCACGAGGACACGGCGTTGCTCCGCCCAAGCCGGGCAGACTTCCACCGTATGCTCCACCGTGTCCTCAGGCCGATCCACACAATGGTGACACCCGGGTGCCCTTATGTGAAATAAATTATTTTGAATTGAATTGAATTGGATCTTTGAAAAATTGTAAAACACAAAGGGGCACACCGTGATTTGCTAGATAAGGTTGGATGGGTTTTTATTAACATTGAACTGCTATATACCGCTAGACTGACTAGCTTTTGCCCGTAGCTTCACCCGCGTGGAGGTCAGAAATTATCCCGCAGGAATATACTATCGGGATAAAAAGTAGGAATCCGATGTCCTAACCCAGGTCATGATCAAACCGTGTGCCAAATGTCATAGAGGGAAGACAGACAGATGTATTTTCGCGTTTATAATATTAGTATGGATAATGATAAAGTTTAATGAAAGGGTGTACCAGATGTATCTACTTACGAATACTCAGTCGTCAAGGCTCATTTAATTTCATGCAACGCTGAAACTTGGCTTTCAAATGACGACTACATCGTCGCCCTCTCCGCTAACTGTCGTATCTCACAAACTGACGTATCTGCACTGACATTACCTACGTGTTCAGAACTTTGTTTCGAAAAAGTTCTCTCTTATCGTCGTGTCTGTGTCGTTTACCGTTTAGAAGATAATCACGTATTTTATTTTGCGTGAGTTTTGTTTGAGGGAAAAAATATTCTCACCACCTGTCGTATACGCACACATCTATAGTTAGTGAGTTAAAGAATAAGTCAAAAGCTATTTATAAAAAGTTATTAATTCATTAATAAAGCCACAGCTAACGCAACTATATTAACATGACTGTAACGCCCGACCGAAAAACTGTTCCCCTGAAAAAATATCAATTGCTAGTTACTACAGTTAGCTTGAAGGGCGACGATATAACGGTTGTTCGATTAGAAATATGATTTCTAATAAATCAATCTACCTAGCCTTTTCCTAACCACGTTGGGATCGGCTTCCAATATAACCGGATGCAGCTGAAAGAGCTTTTACATGGAGCGACTGCCTATCTGACCTCCACACCCCCAAAAATGAAACTTTGAAATGCTCTCCTGTTAAGTTCCAAAATTGACGCTTAATATAAATAGTTCGTGAACCCTCGATATCATTTCTAATAACAAGATCAAAATAGATTAGAAACCTACGATAGATCGATCCTATTTCCAAAGGGTTCTATTTCAAGCCGAGTTTCATTCCCGATCAAATTAAAAATGGATTATTTGTTGGCGCGACACTGTCCTCGATCCAATGTTCGTGGAAATGCTCCTGCAAATAGAAAACTATGGACTCGAGTAAACACGTTCTTCTATACAAAATGTCTAAGAAAATAGCAGTCTTTTGTACGGGATTGACATCATTATCGTAGGAGTGAAATAGATAAAGTAGTTAAGTGGTGTAAAATGATTCAATTATTTGCTGCAAATACTGCAACGATAAATAAAGTTGGCGGCTGTTGATCGCGACAAAAAAATCATTTCATTTTACAATAGCTAAATGCTATAATGAGACCAGTGGTGGACCAGTGGTAACAGACAGATGATTTATTTTGTGTAAATAATTTCATCACCACTGCTCTCAAAACGGTGAAGGAAAACATCGTGAGGAAACCGGCATGTCCTAGAACCAAAAACCTAACAAGCAACAATTTTAAGATATGAATGTGACCTTTACAAATCACACTATATTATAGCCCACTGTGGACTGCCTCTCGAAGTAAGGAGGCCTGTGTCCCAGCAGTGGGAACATTATAGGCTAATTATGCTGTACTAATGCTAAATGCTATAATTGCAAAACATAAAATTCAAAAGTCATTTATTCAAACTAGGCTGAGAATCAGCACTTTTCGAAAGTCAAAATTACATAAGACAGTCCCCTAAAACGCCCACCTTTCACCATATTAAGTAGGTAGTACATACTGTGGAATGCAATAAACTATTGAGTATTGAGTACCGACACTATAAGTTTTACGCTAACGACATTAATAAGCATTTAGCTAAGGATTTATGTTGCATACCCCCAATACTCAAAGGACGCATCATTTTTAGAAGAGCTTCAACACCCGGTTTTGGAGTTGAGAATTTTTTATAAAAAAAAATTTTAAAATACAAAAAAGAAAAAAAAAAAAATTCAAAATTACTTTTCAAAAAACGTAAGAAATTTTGAATTTCGCGGGCAACAGTGAAGGGTGGTTACAGCAATGTAACCATAAGTAATGCTAAAGTAGAGTACGGCTTATTAACTCTACTTAACCACGCGTTGAGAACTTGTTCCTAACTTAAAATCCTCAATTCGGAAACCGATTGTAAGTCTTTCTTGGAACACTCGGTGACAGACTGCATATGGCTGAAATTACAACCTAAATTTGTAACTTTTTCTCATATAAAGATCACGTTTAGTTTTACCATACAGAATTGATAATAAGCAAGATAATCCTAACGAATAATTGACTCATTAAGTCCGGTACCAATTAACTTGAGTCAGCGAGCGGCTGACGCTGTATTCATCAAATAGTTTTGTATTGTTGTATTAATCGTCGCATCAGAAATATATACCAGTCATCCGCTAGCGCTGATTAAGGGGTGCCACACAGACTACACATGTCATATTCGGGTACTGTAAATACTGCCGAATCGAATGTGCTGACATTCGATTCGGCAGTATAATTGTTGAACAATAAAGCCGACCCGACGCAATCACTACACATAAATTCGGCTTTCATTCGGCTCGTGCCGAGTGGAAAACTTCGTTCGGCATCTGCCTTCACTTATTCATATACGGGTCGGCTCGGCACAATGAGATACGTCGAGTGGCTTTTTCCCGGACATACATATAGCATAGGATCCGCAGAGGAACGACCTTCACCCATCTGTGAAAAGTATTTTAAATCAAATTTAGTATGTTAGAAAATATATCGCGAGTGGGTTGGCTAAAAAATTCTTGGACAGACAGTGATTACTTAAAAATAAACTCTTTTTAAACAGTACAAGATATACACTTTTTAAGGAAAACCTTTGCTACTAACTCGACTTTTGCCAATTGTTAGTCAAGTTAATGACCTAAATGGCGACTACTTGGCCATCAAAGTTTAGGAATGTTCTTGGCGCCCGATAGCCATAAGTGATACATCAATGGATGGTGCTTTTTATGAGAAACATTTGTTACTAAAACGAACTAATCGTTAAACGAATGATTGCAATTTTTAAAAAAAAATGTTTTTTAATTTTCAATTCATCAAATTCTCGCCAGGATTTTTTTTAGCAAACCCACTCGCGATTAAATTTTTTAAAATACTAAATCCTACTAATATTTTAAAATGCAAAAGTTTGTGAGGATGGATGGATAAATGTATTTATGCTACTCTTCCACGTAAAAACTATGGATTTGGATGAAATTTGGCACATATATTTTATAAGCTGGATTAACACATAGGATAATTTTTATCCCGATATTCCCACGGAATCGAGACTTATGCAGGTGACACAGCGGGGCGCTGCTTGTTTGATTTATAATATTTTATATATTTATTATTGCTATTATTTAACAAAACTTTGACCTTATTTTACTAGAAAGATTTATATTTTAATATTTGATTTGATAATTTACAGTTTGATAATGTACAGTGCTCATCGAGTATTCCGGGACATCGCCAAGCGGTTGGTCCAAGCGGTTGGTCGACTCTTCACGTGACTAGAGGGTTGGCCAATTACAACGTGGCAATGCTGCCAGCCTTTTAGGCACCTTTCCCACTGACAGCGATGCGGATGAATTTTTTAATGCCCAATGATTTGTTCCTATATTTATTTTATTTTTTTTCCTCTGTATATAATTAGTTGTATTTACTTGGACACTCAAACTGTTAATTTTTCATTTATTAAACAAATGGGTGAAGGTCATTTCTCTGCAGATCTTAGGCCAATAATTATATTCATATTTGCCGTCCGGCTATGCCAAACCATGTCGAGTGTAACATGTGTAACACCCCTAACGTTTCGATATGCAAACACTCGTTATCCAGTATTTGTATTTCATTTGCTCCACACAGGAGTAATTTAGCCATCAATATACTAACTGCAAGTGATACTAGCATTTAGTTTGAGGTTCCCCTTACTGTCGAAGACACATTAATGTGTAGAACAGTGTATGTAGATGGCCACTGCAATTAACTAGAATCACAAGCTGGTATGTATTGCGGCCTGTCGAACGTGTCCGCAACGAGGACCCAGATGTACACAACTATATTGTGTGTTAGGGTACAAACAGACGTTCTCGAATTATTGTAATTATTACCGTTACGGTTCCACTGCAGAGATTAAGCGTCTGTACACTGCCCAGGCTAATTCTTCAAAAAGGGTGCTCAGCCCAGCCCGCACTCACACTCACAGAGATATTATGTGGGCTCCATTCAATGGTGAGCTTTGACCAACATTTGTCCTTCCTCCTAAAAAACGAAAAATTACATTAAAAACTCTCAAAATTGAATAGGAGTAATAGGAATATTGCTTTTGGAAAATCCAATTCTCGGGGTAATCTCGCTC
Organism: Agrochola litura; assembly: GCA_949152395.1. NCBI lineage: Eukaryota > Metazoa > Arthropoda > Insecta > Lepidoptera > Noctuidae > Agrochola > Agrochola litura. The sequence continues at coordinate 24,172,116 of OX424498.1, forward strand.
TTGTTCGTAAGCTGTCCTTGGATTCTTGTAAAAATGTATCTGTAATTTATGTGTGCAATAAAATGTGTGAAAAAAATGCCATCTGAAGTTAGTCAGAACACAAAAACAAGTTCCTAAAGCTTTTTATTCGAAACCAAACATCATGAAATACCAGCCACACCACGTGATATCCTCATTCAGACGACCAACGCAATTTTCTGCCTAGTACTAGTTAGCTTTTTCTTTCCACAAAGACAAATTACAAGATGATAATAAAATTATTATTGTTAAAATTCCAGAACAATCTCTAGCGACCATAAACAATACAGTTCTATGGAAAATAAACACTATTTGGTTGTACGTGCCCCATCGCCGTCCTGTGGTTAGGCCGGCCCTGGGAGCCTCCTTGAAATGTACAAACAGTGCCAGAGGCCGACAACCTTAGACTGCTAATACTTAGGTCTTAGGAAAGAAGAGAAAAATTAATGTTTTTTTTTATTGAGTGAGGAATTAATTTGTTAGACTTTGATAAGAGTATTGAATCAATAATAATATAGTAGAGCCTGTTCTATTTTATTCCAATTCGCATAAGGTTCGTTTCATACAGAAATAGAACGAGCATTGTTGTTCAGGATATTTATACTATTAAACGAGCAATATTTGTATTTATATATATTTATACTCACGTTCTCGAAATCGGCTCTAACGATTTCGATGAAAGTTTCAATAGAGGAGTTTACGGGGCGAAAAATCGATCTAGCTAGGTCTCATATCTGGGAAAGTTCGTTTTCTCCGTATTTTCACCCGAGCTGAGCTTGCTCGCCCAAAGTTTAGAACAAGATAATGAATAATGACATGGCAGCATGGAATTAGTAAGTACCTACTATCATGGCAGCATGGAATAAATAAGTACTATACATAGATTTGTTTGAACTTTCCTATACTATTAAATGAACATTCTCTATTTTCACCAGAGCTGAGCACTCTATTCAGTTTTCTTTCATAGTAATTCAATGAAGACCAAGATCAAATAAAGTACAGTAATATGAATCCTATAGTGATCCAACCACTGGAACACCAACCTCTGCTCTAGGGCATGAGCTTATAATTTTACCCCGAAACCTCGTTCAAGCTGACTCCAAAATATTTTTATCATTTTCCATTTTTGCTCAATTTATGTTGATTTTATAATCGATGATATTTGCATTTCCAATCAATGCACATTTCCATGATTCAGGAATATAAATAGCTTCTAATCTAGATAGTCTGAACTGATCTAGACATAATCAGTATTCTGGGCCCTACGCGCTATTCTTGATTTATATTAACGACTTGTGTATTATGAATATTAAAGACGGCAAAATTATATTATATGCCGACGACACAGCATAAATATTTACCGCTAAAACCAGTAGGGAACCGTTCGAAGTTGCTCAACTAGGTTTTAATACTGTGACTAATTGGCTTCCAAGCAATTTACTTACATTAAATGCTGACAAGACAAAATATAATAATTTCTCCATGCGCAAGCCTCAACTTAACATTACTAACCCTCATCTACATGCCCATCAATGTGGAAACCGTTCAGTCAACATGTGTAATTGCCCTTTTATCCTCAAAACGAGCAGCATAAAATACCTCGGGGTAATAATGGACGACACACTGTCTTTCAGAAAACATATTGAAAGTCTAGTTAAAAAAATATACGCCAATTAATATATGTTTAAAAAAATTGCGAACATTTTCAGATTCAAAATTAATCACACAACTTTATTTCGCCCTATGTCAATCTATGATTCAATACTGGCGTGGCGCACCGAAAACCAATCTACTTCCTCTTGAAAGAGCTCAGAGAGCAATTTTAAAGGTAGCAAACTTCCTTCCCTTGTAACGTGCTGACTGTTCGCCAACTTTTCATTATGCACTGAGTATTAAAACAGCAATACCATGCTTACCTACACTGCTGACAATACTAACAAGAGACTGAATGTTATAGTATGCACATCGAATGCAACCTCAAAACATGTCTTTACAGAAATATTTTTTACATTCTTAGGCCCATTTCTGTACAAGAGATTAAATATAAAACTTAGTATTTATAAATTAAATTACTTTAGCGGTAAAAAAAATATATTTACTAACAATAGATTATGCACAGACAGAAGATCTACTTGTTGTCTGCAAATAGAACAGCGGTTGTATTTGCAGACATGCTGTTTTACTTTTATTTATCTAATTTAAATTAAGTTTATACTTTATATTCATAGTTAATTTATTACAAAGTATTTATGCACTTCGTAGCCTGAAGCACAGGTTCAACCTAGTTCAGGCAAATAAACAACTGTGCTCTATTTTTAACCGACTTCCAAAAGGAGGAGGTTCTCAATTCGTCTGTATGTTTTTTTTTTGTTTTTTTTTTTTTTTTTTGTATGTTTGTTACGCGATTACTCCGCCAATTATGAATAGATTTTGATGATTCTTTTTTTGTTTCGTAGATCATACTTCAGAGGTGGTCCCATATAAATTGTATTAACTTTGCTTGGGTAGTTTTTGAGTTAGCTTCAATTATACGTATTTTTTCCCACTTAGTATGTAGATGATATGATAACTTCTTGTCACTGTTATTTACATAGCAGGTAGTGGTATTCGAATTTGTGTGGGGTAGGTACCACAACTAAAAAGTGAAAAATAAAAACTTTTTACAAAAAAAAAAACAACCGACTTCAAAAAAAAAACACTACAAAGTGAAAAATAACTTTAATTTCGGAAGTCGGTGACAAAAAACGAAAATTCAAAACCAAAGACACCGACTTCCGAAATTAAAGTTATTTTTCACTTTGTAGTGTTTTTTTTTGAAGTCGGTTGTTTTTTTTTTTGTAAAAAGTTTTTTAATTATTAAGTTACTTATTTTAAATGTGCCCCTTTTATAAATAAACGATTTATTAATATTATTATCTCCTTTATTTCATTTAAATACTTATATATTACATTTTTAAATATTAGAATATAAAAATATCAAAACATTTTAATTTTTTTTTTAAATAGTATCCCGCCGGTATCGAGAACAGGGTTCAAGCTACCGGCGATCAGGGTTCCAGAGAGAGGAACCTCCTGACAATGTGAGCCGTGTGTGCTTTCTGAATCAAGCCCTTGATCCAGCTGCCCAACGAGAGCCTCCTTAGGTGTTGGTCGAGCCTCTTGGCAATTAACCCATGGGCTGATACTACTATCGGTACAATGATCGCCGAGTAATTATTATAATTATTACATTATCAATATCAAGACTTTGCAAGGGCTGGCGATATTTCTTAACATTGTTTTCAGATATTAATGATTCTTCTTCATTAGTGATATTATTGTTTTAACGGTTATGCTTGAGATACCTATTGATATTCAACGGATATATCGTTAAGTGGAGAAGATATTATATATGTAGTGCCAGTTAAAAGCTGTTGGTGTAACAGACGGATGTTATGGCTAGCAACAAAAATTATAGCAAGTTAATTAGACGAGATCTTAAGGAGGAGGTACCCTGATTTTTCCGTGATTACTGGGCCAATTTAAGTGATTCTTTTCTCATTTGGTAGAGGAAGCTCGCGGGGAAGTCCAATATTTTATTAACTTAGGTAGGTTTTGAGTTAGCTTCAATAATACGTATTTAATTCACTTTGTGTATGTTGATGATGGTATTATAAATCCCTGTCACTGTTGTTTACATACCAAGTACGAATACTGATATACGATACGAATTTAGGTGGGGTGGGTACCTCAAAAAAAACAGAAAAATTAAGTAGCTGTTTTAAGTAGATCCGTGAGAGAAAGAATGAAGAGTGTAATTTCATAATTAATTAATGCCAATATCACTAGGCCACCACTGTAAACAACTTTTAACTTGAGTAACTGGTAACTTGAGTTTTTGGATTATAAGTTGTGAATTTTGTAGTGTGTAGTATAATGTCATCTATGAATTAATTGTTATGTAGGTACCAAATTTGAATTAATATAATTTACTAATCGCCTGCATTATTCAAGTAATTAATTCATTTCTTAAAATACACCCCGAAATTAAAGGCATAATAAGAAATCGATATATTATCATTAGAACCTTCTGTATCTTATTTATGAAATAAAATTCTAATTTCAAATTTAAAATCATTTAGATTTTAAATTTGAATTTAGAATTTAAGTTTTCCCACATCCTTATGTGAACAGTTAAGGGTCATAGAAAAGGGTCATGTCATATCTGCCGCTTAGAGAAATGGTGCTCTTTTCCCTAAGGGTCCTGACCCTCGTTGATTGAGTATGTACCTACATGCCAAACATGATAGTGATGGGGCTGACCCAGATAATAAATCGAGTATAGTTTGTAGTCGATTTACGGAACGACAAGAACTAGGGACGGGACTGTTTGTTGTGTAAATGGATAATTTATTTAATAGTGTCATGTAACGATGTTTTATTATTTGGGGATGCGTGGTGATTTAGTTTGATAAGTATGTTTAATCGGATTGTTCCCACTGTGAGCATTTGATAGAGCGCTTTCAAAAACCAGTGTTGTGAAAATTCCGTTTCGAGTGGAATTATAAATTAATAGGGATTCAAAATGGCAGTGCTCGTTGGGACGACGTCCCAAATAAATTCGCATTCGCTTGGTTTTATAAAATTATAACTCAAACTTCGACACTGATCGAATTTCGAGGGTCATATGTTAAGGAAGTAATAGAGCTGGACACTACTGTAATCATGAGTTTGTCTTCATTGGCTGTTTCTACCAAAACCTTTGCCTTTCTTAATTTAACAAAAACAAGTAAAAAACCAAACAATATTTCGAAGGTCCCAAACTCTGAATAATAATAATTATTTAATATATACCTACGTAGCCAGCAATTCTGGCGAGATTTCATTTGAAGGAAGCCTCCGTAACTTATCAGGCTTCGTTTCAATTATACGTAGAGGGAACGTTTTCCTAGCTGTCGTATTTTTATGTGTTTGTTTTTGTCATTTTACTTAGGAGTGGCAGAAAATTAAGTATGTTTTTTGGAAGATTTGTCGTGTCGGTATGGTCAAGTTGATGAGAACGCCTGTCATCTCGCTGTCACAATAATTTGACTTTTGTTATTTCATAGCAGCCAGAAAATAAATCTTACAGTGTAAAAGGTTTCGTAGAGAAATATTTTACACAAAAACAAAGTACCTAATACTTATTTTGAAACCGGTATTTTTTACAACTGTGGAGGTTATTATAATCAGTGGAAAAAAATAACGGGCAATATAGTATTTATTTTTCGATGGTTGGCTTTAGAGTGACAGTAAACCATAAACATTAATAAAAAGAAAATTGGTCGGCGATTTGATCCTACAATGTTAGTGCAAAAAATCGGGTTTCACACGCAGGGTTTCGTACCGTACCGTATTAAGATCGAGCAAAAAACGCCGAAAAAAACTCGTTTCTTGTAATGGACCTCCGTTAATTTTTAACTTTATTTAATTTTTATTGTTTGTTGTTTTAGCGGCAATAGAATTGCATAAACTGTGAAAATTTCAACTGTTTACCTATTTCGGTTCATAAGATACAACCCACTGATAGACAGACGGACAGCGGAGCCTTAGTATAGGGTTCCGTTTGGCACCCTTCGGCAATCTTAATAAATGAATAGCCAGTAATAAATGTTGGAATGGGCAGTTAGGTAGATAGTTCGGCAGTTCATAGGTTCGGTTGGAACTGTGACCAGCATGAGCCGAATTAATCGCAGTAACTAAGCCACGGCACCTCGAAGAAATGGGTTAGGTTAGGTTAGAACTGTGACCAACCGCGCGCGAGCTGCGCAAGCGAAGCAAGCAGTGCCACGGCAGCGACCGGTGAGCGCTACTTCCAAGTTTACCGATTAATTCCGATTTGTTAACTGCCCACACGTAACTGCACGTTAAGCCAATTAATTACCCATATATTTTTTATGACTCATATTTATTTCAGTTTCTACTGTAGTTTTCTACAGTAAACAGCTGCTGCTTTAAATCAGTGTCAGTTTAAAAAGACATCGTGAATCATTGTAATAATTGATTCAGCAGACATGCATGAATCAATTGTTAAAATGATTCACGGCTATTGATTAGGAAAGATTGTGTCGGTTTCACAGAGGTAATAAACAACGTGCCGCTACAATGGCAACATTAACTTAACACACGGGTAGTAAAATAAGAAAAAATAATTCGTTAATTGAAAAAATAAAACTTTCAAACGCTCGCCGACATAGGGCTCTCCCTGTTTCCTTCAATTTGCCTTCTCTTTGCACGTTATTCGTTTTATTTTCATTGATGCGATGTTATGATCCGTGACCCCGGTAAATTACCTCTACGCTACAGTTGTTAAGTACAGGTTGCACCAAGATACTATTTTACAAAATTGAAAATGAATCAATAAATAATAAGATTTAATGAAATTAAAATATCTTCATAAAAAGAAAACGCTAATCTGTATACGTGTGTTAAATTAATGTCACCATTAAAGCGCCACGCTGTTTAATACACTATAATTTTCTTTTGTATGATGAGTGTATTAACGACCTTTAAAAAACCCATGAACAAGAGAGAACCAGTCTATGTATAGTCAACCTTTCTACAGTCTATCCAAATCTATACTCTATTAATAATATTGTAAAGAGGTAAAATTTGTTTGTTTGTTTATTTGTAAGTTCGTCTGCAGGGGTGATCTCCGGAACTACCAGATGGATTTGAAAATAACACCGGTAAACTTTGTGTATTTGTAAGTTTGTATGTAGGGGGTAATCTAAGGAACTGCCAGTCGGATTTGAAAAATTATTTTTGCATTGGATAGCTCAATTCTTGAAGGTTATAGGCTTGCGGACAAAGTCACGGGCAGAAGCTTGAATTTAATATGGATGAAACCTACTCATAGCAATGGAACCAATCGTTTCAACCAAGCCTCTGAAATCAAACCATCCAAATGAGCACACTCCACTAAGCGTGAACAGAAATTTTAATCAAATCCAGCAAAGCCGGAAAAAAGTTAAACCAAAAAATGTCTACCAACTTCAACATTACTTAATTAAAACCACAAAACCGTTTCTCAAACTTCAGCAATTAAATCAAAACAAACGAAAAACAGTACAAGTTTCCTCTCAGAAGTGTACAGAATGTTAACGTTAAATATAAAGTATTACAAGAATTTCTTGACCCTCAGGCATGTTGCCAGTTGTGAAAGATATAAAACATCTAAGGTTTTACTAAGCAAGACTCTCCGAACTTGCGGGGGTTTGTGACCTTATTTTTAAGAACTTTTCGGGATTCTGAAATTGAAATGGTACAAAATAAATATTTCTGGTTTGTTATTTCTGGTTTGTTATCTTTGATTGATTTGAAAGTAATGAATGCGTGGTTTTTTTGGCACTACGACATTTTTTTAATGAGACTTGGAGGTCTGTCTGTATGATCGTTACATCGTGTTCACATAATTATAATAGGCCTGTGTCCAAAAATTTTTTGTCCGTCTTGTAGGCTTTAAAAAATATTGAACACGTATTTTTTCTTTTTTGACGTAATCAAAAGATTACGGCGATACTTTGAGTTAAAATGTGGCATGACGTCACGCCTTGCTAGATTTAATAGTGCGTTGTGACGTAGCGAGCCCCCACTCCCCAACTTTAATGCGTGTTTTCTAAGTTATTTTTGATTAATACGATAAAGCAAAAAATACGTCCCTAATATTTTTTATTATCTGAAAGACGGACTAAACAAAATTTATTTTCTTTTACCTAGGCAACTGCCCTATTATAATGAATGTATACAAAATATTGTTAAACATTTTAAAAGAGTAATTATAGAGTTTCTTGCTCATCCTTGTCTGAAACGACCTTTTGAAAGGGGCACCCAGACTCAATTCTATTATCTTGTAAATTTTGCAACTTGCCATAAATTATTTGACTTTGACTTTGAGTTTGACTTCTGACAAAAGACTCATTCTCAGTAGGTAACTGTTAGTTTAAGTAACTTCAGATTGTGTGCTGTTTACTGAACAAATATGTCTCGTTGTTTATCTGTTTTCTTCGTGAAGACGAACACAATGTCCCACCGCCGCGCCGGCGAGGAATCGACTAACTATCAATAATTTTCTCACTCAGCAAACGTACAAACGATTTAGGTCTTGTGTATGTAAAAGAGATATATAATTAAAAGTTGATCACTGATTGTTCACACCGCCAGCGAGTACTCATTTATCGCACTGATAAGAGCTATCTAAGAGAGTTCTCGCTCCGCGACGCTCGCTTGTTGGACAGAACCCTCGCTGAGAGACTCACGTTTGTCACATTACAAACGCAGACAAGCGAGAAATTGCTCGTCACCGTCGCGGACTCGCTGCTCGCTACCCGTCAATTCGTTTTTAGCCGCTAGCTCTCCTCGCTTCTCTTATTATCGCTGGCGATGGGTCAGGGAGACTTTTCTAATCTGATCGATGATTGCCTTTGATTAGCGTACTATTGTAGTTTTCTAATTTCGCACAGAGAAACAACCTATTCCTTCAAGGCCTTAAAAGAAAAACCTTTTCAACTTTATAAATAATAAAACACGTAGACATATTGTCCACGAGCTAAACCAGGCTTATCACGAAACTAAACAGGTCTCCAGATTTTATTATTCCTTGATAAGACCTCGGAGGCCTATAAACCTGGGTCCCCTTAATAGATGGGCTAGCTTTTGTACCGATAATTCGTAATCCGCTGTGTTGCTCAAACATTTATTGATTTTGGTCCTTCGAGCCGGATTCTGGTCTTGAATCAATCTCAAACAATGTAAACATAGGTTTTCAAATGAATGATTAAATGCGGGTTAGATCGACTAATAATACAAGTTAAATAATACTAATTTTAAATCACAATTCTTGAAGTAAAACTCTGTGATGGTTATTCTAAAATCTTCTTAGCCTTTTCCCAACTATGTTGGGGTTGGCTTCCAGGCCAACTATATACAGCTGAATACCAGTATTTTATATAGACCGACGACCTATCTGACCTCCACAACCCAGTTACTGAGTACCTAACACGATATCCCTTGGTAAGACTGGTTGTCAGACTTTTGGGCTTCTGACTATCCGTATGACTGTCAAAGTTTTATTAATGACAGCCGGGACTAACGGCTTAACATGCTTACTACCCTGAACTCCGTGGTTACCATATTTAAATAATTAATGGTAACCTATGTTCACTGTGCAATATCAATTAATACACTATTAGACACATTGCTCAATTAGCACAATCGATATGGCTTTAATTGTAATTTAGGTACGCAATAACTGGCGAAATGAGGCTGTACGTAACAGCTCTGCCTTACCCTTCGGGAAATACAGGCGTGATGTTATGTTAGGTATGCAATTTAGTCCCATAGCACAGCATCATGCTGAGTGGAAGCCTTCTTGTCGCAATCATGTCGTGCAGCTGCCGCCTAAGTAAATTCTGTTCTATGCTCATGATTTGTTATGTATGTTGTTCTTTTATGTATGCACGTGTTTCTGTGACAAATAAACCTATTATTCTTTCTTTCTTTCTTTCTTTCAATTAAGCTGCAATTCTATATAAAATAAAAATTCTAATTGTGTTCTGAGATTTCTTCTCATTATTGAATGTTAGGTTACTCTAAGATTTCTCCGCGTCGGGAAGGCAGTAGGTGCTTTGCACAAACTGTTGCCCAATCTCGGTGGGCCTCGAGAAGAAGTTCACCGCGTCTACACGGGTGTCGTGCGATCGATGATCCTTTATGGGGTACCTGTTTAGTCAAATAGGCTGTCAGGCGTCCGACGCTGCAGGACTAAAATCAACAGCCTACAGCGGAAAGTGGCTTATCGTATCACGACGATACCGAACCTTTGAGGTGGCAACTCTTTTGTCACGCTTTCCGCCACAAGACATCTTGGCGGATATGGACGCGAAGGTCTATAACCGAATCCGTGTCATCCACCAAAGTGCAATGGCGTGCCAGGAATCGCTGTTCCACGGCTGAGGTGGCAGGAACGGTGATACGCGCTCGAACGGTGGCGTGAGCGGCTGCAACAGCCGCAATTGCTTCGGTGAGTTCCTGAACAAGATTAGGCGAGAGGTAACGGCAAATTGCCATCATTGCAGAGGTCGCTTAAATACTGCACAGCACACGCTCGAGTGCCCTGCGTGGGCTGCTGAAAGACTCGTCCTGGTCGTCAGGATCGGACGAGATTTGTCTCTGCCAGCAGTAGTTGGATCTATGCTGGCCATGACGGAGAACTGGAGAGAAATGGCCTCCTTCTGTGAGACCGTGATGGTTCAAAAGGAGGCTGCTGAGCAGGATCGTAAGGGGGCTGATCCTGCTCGTAGGAAAAGGCGTCGGGGAGGCAACCGCCTCGCCGCCTAATACGCCGAAACCCCGTCAGCAACCTTTAAGGCAGGCGGGAATTAGAGATCACGGCCGCTCAGAGTGGGGACACTGTCCGCCCACTGAGTGACCTCAGGTAAGACAACGCACAGTGGTCACGTGCTGCTTTGCACACTTGCACAGTTAGGTTTAAGAGAGACCCCTTTACAGTCTCCCCAGAGATGTGCCCTAACAAGCGCTGCACAGAGGGGGTTCCGGATCGGTCTTTTGAGAGGTAATGGTGCCCCCTTCCATGTGAATATGGTGACTACCGGGGTGGTTTTAGTGTGGTAGGAATTCCACAGTCCACGGTCTTATTCCCAAAGCCCGAGCGCTTTTCGAAGGTTTCCCCAGAACACAAAAAAAAGTTAATCTAAGATTGGGACAGGCCTGCCATCAACAACAGTCTTACAAGTTTTTCCAAAACAGTTAAGTATCATTTACATCATCTCCACACCATACCTGGTCGAGTTAAATGACTAAAGGACACCAGTCACATAGTCACATATTTAAATTGGCTTCTTAAAATAGTATACGATACTTTTAGCTACTTCCTTTTCTAAAAATATAAATTCTACAATTTCGGCATTGATCAAAAACTGCATTGTTCTTATCAACAAATGAATTGGCTTAATTAATCAAGACACCACGAGAATGTATCTACATCCCTTGCTTCTTGGACAGGAAACAAATGAACGCAGTTAACATTCAAATGAACTATTTTACTAACTAAAACAAGCTGTGGGCTCGTGTAGACGGCACCGCAACCGCGCCGACACCGCTTCGCGTTACCATGTAGACTGGACGCTGAAGCGCCGCCGCCGTACCGTAGCCGCGCCGTCTTTGCTTGATTTTGCCATATCACTCTACATTTTTATGGTTCCGTAGTCAACAAGGAACTCTTATAGTTTCACTATGTCCGTCTGTCTGTCTGTCTGTCCGCGGCTTAGCTCAGAGAGTCTTAGTACTGGGAAGCTGTAATTTGGCATGGGTATACATATTAATCACGTCGACAAAGTGGTAAAATAAGATCATTAAAAAAAAAATAAACGGCCAAGCCACATAATTTTTACTAAGGTGAAGAGTTTGTGAAGTTAGGACTTGTACAGTTCCTACCGGGGTTGCGGAAAAGTCCGAAAGGGATACCGTGGCCCTGGCAACATGGCAACTGAAGGAACACGGGTGGGTTTTAGTCAGTAAGAGTCTGACACGCCCTCCCGCTCCACCCAGAGCGGGAAGAGTTATTTGATAATTTCCAACCCAAAAAAAAAAAAACCGGGCTTGTACAGTTAGCGCGTGGTAGAAGCTTGGCTCTACATGAGATCTGATAACTTTTTGACAGTGCGAGCCATATTGTCTCGTCTTGGCAACATTTTACATGAAAATGTTTTTGGTGGGTTACATGTACAGAAAGTGGCAAAATCAAAGTAAGAAGTCACATCGAAGGTTTTGGCGCGGTGGCAGCGGGGCATTGAGCTGGCAACGTTGCATACACACAGCTTAGAGGCGGCGACGCGGCGACGACGTCGTCGCCCTGAGCACTTACAGTGCAAATAAGTATCTAGTTTGTGTATCAGCCACTTTACTACGTAGCCCCATTCAAATTCTTGAACAAACACAGTGGGTCACTTTGAATACGTAAATCAATATTTTGATTTGACAATAATATACGTGCAAATTGTGCAAATTTTACCCTGCACAGGGTGTCAAGCATCTGACACTTTGTTCCTCGTTGTGTCCCAAATTAGCATATAAATTAACACAATTTGGACCGAAAATGTTCCACTGCAAATGCCGCAATCTACAATGTTTTGCTGGATACTACAACGTTTTAAGTTTAACAAAAAGAACTTGGCAAGGTCTTGTGTTGTAAATAAGTTTGTGCCAGAATTAATCTAGTTCCTTGGTGTCGATTCTGCAGGGAATTGTGGTCAATCTTTAGGAAAACATAATAATTTTGTTGTAAGTATAGTTTTTTTGTTTTATTGCCTAATGGGCCTGCTCTTGCCCTTGATCTCGCCTGGTAGATAGCGATGAATGAGGTCTACGATGGAACAAGCATGCCCAGAAGATGCCTGTTCACTCTCAATACCTTTGCAATTAGTTCAATAGGGCTTGAAAATATGGTCTTAATTAAGGTCACTGATGTTTTACTTAGTACCAACCATATTTTTAGTCTGAGCATTTCTTCTAATACGTTCGGCCCACACGGTTCGTCCACTGTATAAATGAGCATTTTATGAAGTGCAATATCTTTTTTTTGCGGGACAGTTGGCATGACTTACAATTGTTTGGCACACTCCAGCCATTCCAAATTCAGAAATTCACACTGAGTCTGAGAAAATGTACTTGCATTTCAATATCAGTGTCCATTATTATTCCTTGACAATTTCTTTATTGGAAAATGAAGTTTCCCTGGAACGGGGCTTCTTTGAAATGCATAGTAAATAGCTGACATTTTCCGTTGTCGTGTTTCACGACGCCATTTTTTTTTCTACAGTTTTGCCGCGCTCGACACTTGTACGGGTTGCGAAGGCATTCGCTCATTCAGCCCCCGATGAAAAAAGTGTAAGACTCTATTCTCACAATAATGCTTGTATTGAATACTGATAAGTTCTTTTTGAAGAGTTTGCGAACATTTTATTTCTATAAAAGCGTTATGTGATGTGAGCAAAGGTGAATGGAAAGTATATCGTAAGCACGAAGTTGGGACTTTAATTATCGTAAGTCAGTCAAAATATAAAGTAAAATTCCTTTCAAAATAGACTGAACATTTTATGAATTCTATACCTATTTACCGTATATTTCGGTTGACTGACACAGGCACTTTGGCGAAGCTTGCAATTATGCTAATCTTACGGTTCAAATTTAGAGAACAATGGCTATTTTCAGCTCAAAGGTAAAGGTTTAATTAAATTCTTAGGTTTTATTGAAATAACCCGGCTTGGTTCTGTAAACTCAGTATTGCATCCTTGAGGTACTTATTTATTATTATATTCGTATTTCTGCTTAGTTGGAGATGTTAACAGGAATATACCAGGCGATATTATAAAAATTATTATCGTAGAAATAAGTTTTCATTTACTTTTGTATTCTTTATAATACATATTTTTTTGTCCGTGGCATCACAGTGAGCCCTATCACAGCGCAGCGGTATTTGTTTTTTTTTCAAATAACGCAGCAACATGCTGAGATAGTATACTTTTTGGCCTCGCACAGGTCTTTTTTTTTTAACCGATTTCCAAAAGGAGGAGGTTCTCAATTCGACTGTATGTTTTTTTTTTGTTTTTTTTTTGTATGTTTGTTACGCGATTACTCCGCCAATTATGAATAGATTTTGATGATTCTTTTTTTGTTTGGTAGGTCATACTTCAGAGGTGGTCCCATATAAATTTTATTAAGTTTGCCTGCGTAGTTTTTGAGTTAGCGTCAATAATACGTATTTTTTCCCATTTAGTATGTGGATGATATGATAAGTTCTTGTCACTGTTATTTACATAGCAGGTAGTGGTATTAGAATTTGTGTGGGGTAGGTACCACAACTAAAAAGTGAAATCCGTCTGTCTGTCTGTCCGCGGCTTATCTCAAAGACTGTTAGTACTAGAAAGCTGTCATTTGGCTTGAGTATACATATCAATCACGCCGACAAAATGGTAACAAAATCATGTTTTTTTTATTTTAGGTTGCCTCCCCTATACGTATAGTGGGGATGTTTTTTTTTCTCGTTTATCCCATAGTGTGGGGTATCGTTGGAAAGCTCGTTCAAAAATGTTGTAAGTTTGAGAAAACCATTTTTAGATTCTGGGATCCGTTTGCGAAATATTAACCTTTAAAGTGCTATTTTTTGTTAGAGTCAAGTGTCCCCCTGCCAGCTAAATGGTTGGTTCTGGATATGTGGAAAAATTCACAGCAGTACTATATATAACGAAATTAAAAGGAAAACTATCACAGCTAAGTAGGCTCGACAAGTTAACGAGTAATAATCGACCAACTTACATTTGCAGTTGAAAGAACATGTTTTTCAACTACACTGTTAAGTTTGTTCTTGGGATAAATTCATCCCAACTACGGCCGGTTTTGTTGGATGTCCTGTGCGTGTCCAAAATAAAATAATTTTCTTTCTTTTTAGGGTTCCGTAGCCAAATGGCAAAAAACGGAACCCTTATGGATTCATCATGTCTGTCTGTCTGTCTGTCCGTCCGTATGTCAGTCACTTTTTTCCGTAACTATAAGAACTATGCTGTTGAAACTTGGTAAGTAGATGTATTCTGTAAACCGCATTAAGAGTTTCACACAAAAATTAAAAAAAAACAAAAAAATTTGGGGGTTCCCCATATTTAGAACTAAAACTCAAAAAATATTTTTTCAGCAAACCCGTGTGATCTATGGATAGGTCTTCAAAAATGATATTGAGGTTTCTTAAATATTTTTTTTCTAATTTGAATAGTTTGCGCGAGAGACACTTCCAAAGTGGTAAAATGTGTCCCCCCCCCCCTTTTTTTTTTTTTTTCTTACATCAAATAACTTCTCCCGCTCTGGGTGGAGCGGGAGGGCGTGTCAGACTCTTACTGACTAAAACCCACCCGTGTTCCTTAAGTTGTCATGTTGCCGGGGGGCCACGATATCCCTATCGGCCCGTATTCGCAGCCCCGGCAGGCATTGGCCCTAGCGGACCCCGTCAATTCTGCTGACATCTCTTTGAGGCGCGCGTAGAACACAACGCGCCGTCGACCCAGGCTTGGTCTTTATCGGACGGCGAGCTACCCATTGCTCACCGTCTCAAGCCCGCGCCTACGGTGGCCGGAAATCTGCCTGTGATTCCCGACACCCAGGGATCCCCCCTGTAATTTCTAAAATAAGAGAATGATAAAACTAAAAAAAATATATGATGTACATTACCATGTAAACTTTCACCGAAAATTGGTTTGAACGATCTCGTTCAAACCAATTTTCGGTGAAAGTTTTACGATTTATGACGTAATAAAAAAAACTAGTTACTAGATCTCTAGTAACTAGTTTTTTTTATTACGTCATAAATCGTAAACCAAAAATACACTATTATTAAAACATCGATCAAAGTTATAACGAACTACAAGAACTTTTATATTATGTTACTTGCTGCTACGGAACCCTTCATGGGCGAGTCCGACTCGCACTTGACTGCTTTTTTTAGGATATATCAGCCCATCCTGTGCCACTGCTAAGCAACTGCTTCATTCTATTCTTTGCTTGACAGCTTTTTGGTTTTGTGATTCAATCCATACTTCTTAATGATGTCTATACAAATAAATAAAATTGAAGTGACTGTTTCCAATGCCAAAATTCATTATACTAAGAATGAAAGCACACACAGACCTTTTGGCAGGTAGACCATGGCCTGGGTCAGGACATAGGATCCCCACTTTTTATCCTAGTAGTAAATTCTCGTGGGATAGTTTCCGACCACCAAGCAGGTGACGCGGCGGGAAAAGTTAATCTTTCACAAATCCATTTAAATCAACCCATTTTCTTCCTTGCCTTCCACGTTTAAAATTTTAGTCTCAAAACATAATATTTGAGTTACCGAACCAAGAAACACTCAAAACCTCTTCAAGAGTCGTCGCACTCAATCACCCGCCCTGAATACGTCCTCGAAACTCCGACATCGGTCGCAGCCGAGGTAGATACCCATCTGTATCGAGGTGGATTAGGCCACGTTCCGACATCCGTGTTTTATGTGCGTGTACTCCCAAAGGTTATTGCAATTTTGAGTCCTATGTTAATTGTATAAAGCTTATTTTGAAATCCTCCTACAAACACCGAGTATGCGCGCAGCCACCGAGCAGCAACCTTGCAGTTACCGATCAGCGAAAATAAATTTTATGCTTTATGTAATTAGCATAGGCCTCGAAATTCCAATAACCTTTGGGAGTACCCGCGCATAAAACGCATAGTATGTCGGAACGGGGCCTTACTCGATATCTGTGAAGCACCTCTTTGCATCGGTACGCTGTGGAGCAGATGCAAAGTAAGGAGGGAATGGAGGATTCTGGAGAGGGAAATTTAAGACGAGTTGCAAAAGAGGTTTTCCATTCAATTGCAGTTTCATTCTTGTGAACCCAAGAATAGGTAGGTATCGTAATAATGTTCGGAATGTTATAAAAATTTTAGTTTCGGAAAGGGTTTTTGGTATATAATCTAGTTGACATATGTAACGTGAGATTACATGGCATGGCTGCTGCGTCGTCAATTCCTTTTTCTTGGCTTAACACTCTACCACGTGTCTAGATTTCGTACAATTTTGACCTCTGACTGCGGCAACCCAATAGCAACCTTATTGCAAAGACAATAAAGATTACTATGATTAAGACAGTGATGCAAAATGAGACGTATATAGGACTACAGATAGAGAATGGAACTCGTGGATTACATTACACATTACATTTAAATTCAAGTTTCTAAAGAAATTTTGTGTTTTGTGTAGTCCTTTACTTAAACTAAGAGTTATACAGGATTATTGGTTATTCGTCGGCAATCCGTTAAGGGGATGTAGGAGAGGTCATTTGCAACCAAATTATCCCGATGACCCCTATGCCAATGTCAACCATTTTCGAGTAATTTGACATTTTATATTTTGAAATGTATGAAATAAAAATATAAAATGTCAAATTACAATTAATTTTGACATTTGCATAGGAGTCAATCGGCGTCATTTGGTTGTAAATGACACCTCCTACATCCCCTTAATGTATTGCCGACGTATAACCATTAAATTAACCCTCTACAGTACCGACCAAAAGTCCATAAGCAATCTCACAAAGCAATAGACTGACGCTTCGGTTTGACTTACGACCTTCTTCTATAAGTTGTTACAATACTGTAGAAACGCATATTACACACACACACTCACTTTGTCTGCAACCAATGACTAGTTCGATAATCATCATTCGTTTTTTGTTTCATTCGTCTTGTTCACATTAATATTAAAGTTTAGCAGGTAGACCACAGAAAACTAAGTAAATTATTTCGATTTCTGTGGGGTAGATGCAGTTCATTACGAGTATTCAATTAATAGAACTTTGTTGGTTCGTGGATAATATTGGTGACGAGTATTTAGCGCAGTGTTGTGGTTATTATTTTCAAAAAGCAGGCATAAAATATATTGAAGAGATCAGATCAGATCAGAGAATCTTATTGCACTGCGTAAAAGTGAAGTGAATATCTAATGAAACCGGACTAAGTGTGAGTGTTATCATTTATATATTTCATAGGTACTTTACTAAACATAAATCTTAATCAAGGGTATTGTTGATAGAACAGAGGTATTGTTGAGACAGAGGATGCCTTTAAAGTTTTAAATTCATTATGAGGTTTAATTCGATTAGTGAATAATAAATAATTAGGTATTATGTGTAAAAAACAATGTTTTTCTTTGTTCTAGAGAAATACTGTGACGGTTAAGAGATATGAGGAAGGGGCTTATTATCGAGTAGCAGCGACGTCAAATTGTGAATGAATATGAAACAAATGGTTTCATACCAACGAGATATTTTGCTGAATTATTAAAAACACGTCATTATGAACCGTTCGCCGTGCACTCTGAAGGCTTGCATCACTGAAGACCAGCTAGAAAACCGTTTTTGACCTTAAAATATTGACCGTACCAACTTAATAAACAACAGATTCGTTATTGCATGAATTTATCGTAACGAGTTTTTCAAGCACGTTTCAATAGGGTGTTTGTCGTATTTCTTGCAGATATACCGAAATTGTTTAATATTTTAGTGATATTATTATTTTAGGATTAAAATTTGAGGTTTAGTTTCAATCTTCTTTTCGTAAAGAAAATGAATACTTAAGCTATAACCTCAATACCAACCAATATTTACTAAAGCTAAATAAAATTTAAAATAATTATAATATGAACAATCTGCCTATACTTAACCTTAAAATCAACAATTTTGTCAGTAGATTTTTTTACATTTTAAGTAGTATTTTTAGTATTTATTGCTTAATTACTTCGACCATGATCAAAGCTTTATATTTATGGTGAAAAAAATCCATTTAAAATTTAAAACATTTTAAAATTTAAATATGTCAAAATAATACTATACTACACTTACTATACTATACATATGTAAAATAAATATAACGAATAAATATTATTTATTTTTTATTATAACATATCACGCATTTTTTATTCTAAACCCTTTATTGCAATAACAACATTAATAAATAGGCAGGAATATTTAAAAATATTATTATTGCAAACAAAAATAATAATATTTGCAAAAACAGAACTGTGATTTACGAGATTAGAACCTTAGCCATCTTGAATCTAAGACCAACGGTTAACGCCTTCTGCTATCTGCACATTTGATTTACTTTCGAATTTTAGCAATGCGATACACTGGCCAAGGTCACGCGTATGATGCGTGCCTTCTTTCTTATATCTATGGATGCGTGCTATCAAAAGTGATGGAAATATAAGTGCGGCGCCCGCAAACCGTGACAGTGTGTAGTACGTTCTCTGTGGTGTGTGTACGGCACTCACACAAGAGACGTCCGACTGTTTACACATGCAAATGTGTGGACTACACCGCGTGTTCACAGCAATACGACTCTTAGCGTGCTTATGCACTTTTGAGCGCTTACTGTACATCAGGGTGATTGATTACATTTTACATTTTAAAATATAACATGTTAAATTACTTGAAAATGGTTACGTGTAACCATTAACCCTGTATACCAGGGTTATTGGGTACTTTTTATATTTTACAAAAAAAAAGTCTAATTACTCGAAAATGGTTGACATTGGGGTAATTTGGTTGCAAATGACCTCTCATACATCCCCTTAACGAACTGCCGACGAATAACCAAAACCCTGTATACCTACAGAAGTCTTAGTTTATGTTCCAATAAACTTTCCATAACCATCCCACGCTAGATATATAAAGAGAAAAAAAATTGAAAAATATTTTTTTTTTTTTTTTTAATAGCCCAGTCCTTTATCCAAACCTATTATTATTATGTACTAAGACATAAATAACTAACACGTTCATTATAACTTGAACCTCATCGGCTCATTTATTTTCACGTGGGCGACGAAAAGGTCAGCATAAAACACACACTAATAAAGAAATGGAATCCTTTTTTTATAAAGAAAATAGAATAAATTGACATTTATGCTGGAAAAAATGTTGTATTTTTTTAGACCGCTGATACGTTGATCTTTATTGATCCTTCGGTACGAAAAGGTCAGGTTTAAAGAGGTCAGGCTAGTATAGATCTAAATAACGATACGTACGGGTTGATCGAAAGTTAAGTTACGCTTGCCGCGGTCGATTCGTGGATGGACAACCGTCCATTACATATCGAAACCCCTCCGTACCTCGCAGAAGCCGAAGATAGGCAATTTTGGTTACTGCCGTTGGTCCCAACTGTCATTCAAAGATCTTTGAAGCTCAAAAAAAAAAAAAGAAACTGTTCAAGGCTTGTGCAGATCAGCGCGACACGCGACGCGACACAAAGGCACCGCTCGTCGCGCGGCCTTTGTGCGGTGCCTTTGTGTCGCGTCACGTGTCGCGCTGGTCTGCACAAGTCTTTATTCGCAGAAATATTTTTTACCAGATCATTTATTACCTCTGCCAAACTGCACAGCAATTTGTTGGCAGACGTTTTTTAACACATATAAACATAGTTATAACACTTTTTCACCTATCATCATCATCATCAGCCTATAAATGTTCCCACTGCTGGGACACAGGCCTCCTCTCTGTGACAGGGAGTGGGCCGTAATCCACCACGCGGGCCCAGTGCGGGTTGGTAGATGTCACATGTCTTCGAATTTTCGGTTCTAGGACATGCCGGTTTCCTCACGATGTTTTCCTTCACCGTTTTTCACCTATAGGTATGCTAAACTATTGATGCAATTCAGAAATTCATGAAAAAGAAACAAACATTCAAGTCAAAAGACCGGTCTTACCAGGGGAACTCGTGTTACCCATATAAAATAACACTCCATGTAAAATACTGGTGTTCAGCTGCATCCGATGAGACTGAAAGCCGACTCTAACATAGTTGGGAAAAGGCTAGGCAAATTGAATTTTATTTTATTGGCACGTGTTCATGAAATGTAAAAAAATATGGGAAATGTTGCCACGGTTGGATTACGACCCAGCAGCCTTTTTCTTCTTCTTTTCGTGTGGTTAATGACTAACCTGGTGTCAGTGTTTTAAAACCGCCCATGAGCCTCTGACTTGGCTTCAAATGCCGTCGAGAAATATTTCTCAGGCATGCCGGTTTCCTCACGATGTTTTCCTGCTCCGTTTTTGAAGCAAATGATAATTATGCAATACGCACATGAATCTGAAAAGTCAGAGGTGCGTGCCTTGGATTCGAACTCTAGACTGTGACTTGGCAGTCAGACGGTCACACCACTAAGCTATCACTGCTGTCTAATTGAGTAAAACACAACTCTGACAATCGCTTTCAATGACAGGTCAGCAGCATCTATTGTGATGAGTTGAATATATTGAACACGGATTTGAATAAAATATTACAGCATAATGAATATTGGATGCTGGTCATAAGAAGTTTGTAACGCATTAAGGCTGTAAGACGGTGATAAAAATATGGTGTGTGGTCATGATCAGTTAAACTCCTATCCTCCTGAATGTGTCTTTTTTTCTCAATTTGTTTTAATCATGGTCTTATGCGGCTAATCCAAATGTCATTTCTTTCTCCGTCGAATCGCTCCATAAGCTCTGAGTTGAGCTTGACAAATGCGTGCACTGACATGACAAGTCCACTCAATCTGTGTGGTACTTTTCTTAAATTACCATTTTAGACACCAATCTACATGATCTTCGCATGATCTGACCAAGATTATGTCTGGAAAAAACACTGACAAAAACTGAAAAAGACTGTGATTTTATTGTTTGTTCGGGCTTTCTTCTCAGAGTAGTCAGATAGGAAACAACGACCTCATCTAGTTTTTAAAATATAATTGCCATGTAAAAGTATTTGTGTTTGATAAATACTTTCAAACTTACAGAAATAATATAATATATAATTTTATGTTATTTAGTGACAAATGTATCCTGGGGATGACGGCGACGGTAGCACGTAGGTACTGGCGTGCACCACTAGGGAGTTAGAGGAAACAACTTTGTTTGTCTCAGGACGTGATGTTTTTCCCCGAGGCTTCATAGAAGTACTGAGGAGAAACTAGTGATTGTTAGTAGTTAACAACAGTCTGATTAGAAGCCTCAGACTGATCTTAGACTAATCCAGACGACAAAGCCAATCCAGACTTACTTCTTTATTTGTAACTTAACTAAAAACCCCAAAATTAAATTCACTTTAAAAGTAATTTGCCTTTTGCAATAACATTTTTAAGAGCAGTGGTGGCCCAGTGGTAATGGCCGCGACTTACAAGTTGTAGGTCGTAGATTCGAACCCAGACAGGCGCTTTACTTTGTGTAAATTATTTCATCACCACTGCTCTCAAAACGGTGAAGGAAAACATCGTGAGGAAACCGGCATGTCCTAGAACCGAAAATTCGAAGACATGTGACATCTACCAACCCGCACTGGGCCCGCGTGGTGGATTACGGCCCACTCCCTCTCACCGAGAGGACGCCTGTATCCCAGCAGTGGGAACATTATAGGCTGACGATGAATAACATTTTTGATTAATCGGTTGCTACACAATCTGTGTTAAAACAAGCTTAAATCTGCTGACCTTAAACGTTATACAAGATCAATACATCTAAATATCATCTATCTATAAATCAATACTAGTTTGAATATTCGTCAGAACTCGGCAAGCATCGGATGTATGCCCGGGTAGGCTCTTTATTCTCTCCATTTTTGGGGAACCGGATTTCCGGCACACCACTAATCTAATATCCTGCCCAGTTTTGCAGGACGTTTACACAGTGGGTTTAGTACGAGGAATTTTATGAAACAGTTATTTTACTATGAAAGGAAATGTAGGGAAAAATAGAATGGTCAAACGTTCAATTCTTCGAGGTGATTGTGCTCCACCTAATAGGGAATTATTATGAACTAGCTTTTACCCGTAGCTTCGCCCGCGTGGAGCCGTTTTTTGCGTGATTGAGTAACAAGCAAACAAACTTACACATTTATAATATTAGTAACATAGTATTACCGAACTGCCAGAAATTATATATTTATTTGAATAATTGTGAAATGGGTGACATAATGTCTTTGTGGACATGTTGGTCACACATAATGTTTGAGGACTGACTAATGGTCGGTAAGGCTTTCTTTTTTCTGCTGAGGAGGTCCTCCTCGTGAGATTATTGATTATATTTTCTGCTGCCTGGTCTAATTTTTACTTTATCTATGTTACTTAAACACAGACACATCTTTATTTTATCAAGCAAGTATATTTTTATTTATTTATTCATATAAAAGCTTGCCTAATTTAATAACAAAATATAAGCATCCAACCCACAATCTTTGTCGTATCTAAATTAAAGGAAACAGGGCATATTAAACATGTTTGAAGTTATGTACGTAGTACTTATAATATGTAAATGTTTCTTGGTTTACAAATTCCTTTTATCATGTTGGAATACATCCCATTTGCAAAGCAAACAAGAGTAAAACCAACTTTTCAAAGAATTAAATAAAGTGTTAAAAGGTTTTGGGGTTTGATTAAATTAATTTTCCTACAAAGCTCAGGAATTTTCCATTGAATTTCACAACTTATTTAATTATATTATGAGTTGAAGTTAAACGTGCTCCCTCACCCCGAGCATTTACTTGTAATGTAACATTCAAGAGTCGAGCATTACATCAGTGGGGGAGGAGAACCGAGCATTATGGTGCGCAATGTCTGTAATATTTAATCTGAAATGTTACATTACAAGCAAATGCTCGTCAATCAGGGAGGCAGTATTGTAATGTAATGCTCAAAATCGAATCTGTAAGAGGAGGAGGAGGAGCGCCTTAAGAAGAAAATTATCCCGGGTGTTTTTTTTTCAGTTTCGAGTAGAGAAACCTTGCACCTGGTAGGTATGTTTGCTTCTAGAAGAGCGCATAAGCGCACCGTTCTGCGTATTATACGATCAAACTCAAACTCAAACTCAAAGCATTTATTTCAAATAAACCAATTACAGGTACTTTTTAATTTTCAAGGGGTCGGTCAGTCAGAAAGATGAAGCTAGTTGCCCATTCCAAAGCGTAGTAGGTACCTATGGAGAAGAACGGGCAAGAAACTCCACGGACACTCTTTTAAATAAAAAAAATTGTTACAAAATATTGGTTACATTATTCATGTTGAAATTATACATGTGAGAACAATGTAGAAAGACGTGGATAACAAACATTTATAACTACATCAATAATAGAAAAATACATAGCATAACATCACGCGTGCATGTATTTCCCGAAGGGATTAGCAGAGGTGGAGAGTAACTGTAGCCAGTTATGTGTATGTATTCCTAATAGGGAACCAATCCAGACTCTGGACTGCTATTAAGTAATTCCTAATGGGAAAACCCAATAACACCCCACGATTTGGGAATCGAACATGTCCTCGCGCACAGCTGTCACCCTTTCGACCTCTAAATCAACGAGGCAGTTTAAAGTAACAGCTTGCGACGGCAAAATCTATTCTTTAGACTTGTTATTTTTTTTTTTCATTATGTTGAATACTTAATACAATTTTAATGGGATTATCTGTTTAATGACTGCATTATTATGATCAATAATAAATTTAAATAAAATGTAACTTTATATTATAGTTGCACGCCGAAATTAAAGACAGAATAAGAGGACAATTTTGTACATTTTAACAACCTTCTGTACCTTATTTAGGCAAATAAATGATTTTGAATTTGAATTTTGATCAATTAGGCAATTTTAAATATCCGATATCCCTTAGTGTCATTGGCACAAGGTCGTAAAATACCTCCATTTTGACCACTTTCTATACAGCTGTCATTGACAATAAATTCTACTTGTATATATTATTTTGAAATACCAATTACGAATCGACAAAGCGACATCCGATCCAATTGATTACCACGTCAACTAGCTAATAAGAAGACTTCAAACTAAATTAACTTCTTTTGTCCAGATAATAAGGATGAAATTTTAATGAAAGGCCGTTGTTACCCTCGTCTCCGTAATAGACAATGAATTGATTGATGGTACAAGCTAATTGAGTGAAGGTAAATTTGTTCTATGTGTGGAGATTGTTTTTATGTGTGTAAGGTCACTAATGGGTCAAAACAATTTAGTGAGTGACTTCGTAAAGCGTGCGATTTCGAAAAAAATGAGAGCGAAAAAACCTTCAACTATCTTGTCAGTTCACCTTAGTGCTGTTAAACGGCTCTATGGTAACAATTTGACTTTGAAAAATCCTCCTAAAACACCTTTGCAAATTTTGTAAGAACCATTGTACAAGACAGGCGGGCCGTACCTTGTTTTTATTAAAATCTGATGCGCTGTGGCCTGATGCGGCTGTAATGTGCGTGACCTCACGTGGTAACTTCCTATTTTTTTTTTGGGTGGGAAATTATCAAATAACTTCTCCCGCTCTGGGTGGAGCGGGAGGGCGTGTCAGACTCTTACTGGCTAAAACCCACCCGTGTTCCTTCAGTTGCTATGTTGCCGGGGGGCCATGATTTCCCTTTCGGCCCGTATTCGCAGCCCCGGCAGGCATTGGCCCTAGCGGACCCCGTCATTTCTGCTGACATCTCTTTGAGGCGCGCGTGGAACATAACGCGCCGTCGACCCAGGCTTGGTCCTTATCGGACGGCGAGTTACCCATTACTCACCGTCCGCAAGCCCGTGCCTACGGTGGCCGGAAATCTGCCTGTGATTCCTGACGCCCAGGGCGTCTCCTCCTGCGGACGTGGTAACATCCTGAAGTGTAATTTTAAAATCAAATTGATATAATTTATTTGAATGCTTGCTAGGTTATAGAAGAGATCTTTGCCTCGCAGTAGGTTAATATAAAGTAATATTACAGACTTAACCTCAGAAACTCACGCCTTCTTCCCATGGGGGTAAGCAGAAACTACAGAACGCCACCTGCTACGATCCTTACTACTCACTTTTGTTTACGTTCATACAATATCTAGTCATACACGCATGCCGGTTGCGAGTACCCTTACCTTTCTATTCACCAATAATATCACTAATGTCCTCCTAGGGCGTCCCCTCTCGGCGCACAGTGGGAAAAAAATGACCTTTTTGTTCAAAAATCTGTCTACACCACAATTTTGACGTATCGCTGCTATTTTTTTTTATATACTCCTAAGATATCCCACTTTGGTGTGTCACTACCACTTTTCCTTAAAATTCAATACTATAACCTCAAAAAATCGGGAAATGAAGCAAAAACCAATATCTAAAAATAAATTTTTTTTAATTTCGATTTTGGAAAAGTGGCAGTGACACACCAAAGTGTGTTATCTCAGGAGTGTATAAAAAAAAATGACAGCGATACGTCCAAAATTGTGGTGTGGGCAGATTTTTGAACAAAACACGTCATTTTTTCCCACTGTGCGGCGTTTCTGCTCACATGCAACAATGTGCCTTGTAAATACCTATTGTTAATCTTTTCAATTTTCGTCACTACGATCATCTTCTTTAAAACCGCAACGTTGCCTTATCACACAATTCCTCAGCCTATCATTCATAGTTAAATCACATACACATTCATATTAAATAAATGAAACTTTATTTCAGACTAAGGTCCATAATTTTGTTAGTATATTGGTGTTAGTAACAACGGTGCTTAAATAAATAGGTTAGTATTGTTATTTTTTACAATATTATTCATTTATGCAGACCTATGACTGTTCCTACCCAGTGTCCCTGAAAGGGACAGTCCGGTCTGGCAGCGATCATTTTTAGAATGCTGTTGTCACTACCATGCAGGCGCTGTAGTAAGGAGGCCGCTTTCTTTCGCACGATGGCATGGAAACCATCTGTGCGAGCCTCCGCGAACATTCCTGAAGCGCTACAACGCCATGGTAGCCCCAACTGCATCCTAAAAGCATTATTAAATTGAACACGCAGGACGTTGTAGGCTCGGCGCGTGTATGACACCCACAGGCCACTCGTGTAAAAGGATTAACAGGACGCCTTAAAAAGGGTTACTTTGACGTCTGTAGTACAACGAGCGAACCTGCAGGCAAGCATATTGCTCCTCACAGACAACGCCCTGCGCTCCCTCTCTATATCTACGTCATCTCTTAGGTCGCTCGTGACAATGTGGCCAAGATACCTAAAACTGTCAACAATTTTCAGTGCTACGCCGTTGAGACTTATAGGCGGAACACTGCGCGGCTGCTGCTTAGGTGCTTTAATACAAGAACTTTATATTATTACGAGTAATTATGAAGAAATGACGAAATGGCGAAATATGGGTGTACCTGCTACAGGGATACCTCTGCCCAACCCTTCGGGGAAACAAGGCGTGATGTTATGTTATGTGTAATTATGAAGAAAATTCGCCAGTCCACTCTACACTTCCTTCATCTTAAACTTTATATGATCTCGAATTAATTAATAACTAGATTGATTTGTTCAAAAGACGTATCCTACTTATTTAACTGTTGATAAAGTACTTACCTCTAAGATTGAATATAATTAACTAGGTAATTATCTAGTCCCAATTGTATCCTAAAACCAAACGTATGTAAATTATAGAGTACCGTTCACGAGCGAATGGAATGTATTCAATTACACTAAGTATGTATAATTGAATTCCAAGCTCCGTGATATGTGGTCATATTGATTCGATTTGATGACTGTTTAATTGATTGACCGGAAACTACAGTAAGTTTTAGAATAGCTTTTGTGTACACCATAAAAATTATAGATATTAAGTGTAGAAATTTACATTGGATGACACAATGGCGGTCTTTTCGCTAGAGCGATCTTTCAAACCTTTTGGTTAGATTAACCCTTGGTATGCCGGAACGTGGATCCACGCGAGACACAATGGTTTTTTAATTGTTTCTGTAATTACGGCATTCAAGAAGTTAAGGGAGAAGGAGACAATACTGCAGGTAGTCTGTGGTGTACCATTTTTATCTACTAAAGCACTCAGCCTGAATGCCTGACATGACAGTGTTCCATGTTTTACAATACATTATACGCTTCTGGACACCTGAATTTAGGCGACGAAAACCGACGTTTAATGATTTTATACTGAAGATCACGTCTAAACGAGTAGTGTTAATGATTTGGAAAAAATATATGCTAAATTAGAGCATTTTTCTAATAACTTAATTTGTAAATATTTTAGATCATGTTTATATTATATAGTGTAATTAATTTGTAAAGTTATGTCTAACGCAGATAAAAAACTGAGAATCACGCAAAAACTATCAAGCGTATGTTTTTGAAATCTTCATCATTTTAATGACAATTTAATTATTTATCTTTTAGTATACGTGTTTAATTAAAATACTATTTGTTTTATGTATAATAAATTAATAATTCGTCTAATTTAGGACAGCGCTCCTTGATGGGCGAATCCTATCACTGGCTGGACGTACGACGCGTTGCGTGAGCTCAACACAGAACACGCAAGTGAACCACTCAAGGCCACTGGCATATGTCTGCGTTTTAATAGTCCTGTGACTTTTTAAATTCGCGACGAATTTAGAACTAAACGATGCGATGGCCAGTATGTCTGGCTTCAAAACTGCATTAAAACTTTTTCTTTGACTTGTCATTATTTTAATATTTTAGGGCTTTATTATTACAGCTAGATGGAAATGCATAGTTGCTCAATTTAGGAGACATTTCTATGTTGTCTAAATACATTTTTATTTTATAGTTTCACAAACGAGCGAGTTTGCTGTGTGTATCATATTATATTCACGCTTTTATTTGGGGTAGGTAAAAATTATTATCTACAAAAGCTGGCGTTAGTATTTTTGACAACGATACACATACAACACTCTACTGCTATTAAATCCACCCGAAATCCCAGCCTTTTGTTCCCAAAAACTAACTTCTTTGAATACCAGCGCTGCGGTATTTATTTTTTAATTACTATACACTCAGCATTTATGTTGGAATAGGAGCCTTTTTGGCCTCGCATAGATATATTTTCTCGATTTTTTGTCAGTTTTAACTTTCCATTTTTAATTTGTTTGTATTTAATGTGCGTGTCCTAAATCAAATAATTTTCTTTTATATTATATTAGCTTTTGCCCGCGACTTCTTCCTATAACCTACCTCAAGAATTGGGCTATCTAATGAAAAATAATTTTTCAAATCCAGCTGGTAGTTCCAGAGACTACCCCCAACATACAAACTTACAAACAAACAAACATACAACCAAACAAATTTTACCTCTTAATAATATTAAGTATAGATTTCAGTTTTTCCACATAGCAACAAGTTTGAATTTAAACGCAGCATGGGTACAAACAAGTGTGCCAATAAAGGTGTCAATCAAATCAGTGTGTGGGAAACATTGTGTGTATGCAGACGGGTTTGTATCTGTACAGAGTTATCAATGTACCTACTGGAGCGTTGGAATATGGGTCATGTGTATGGCTTTACACAAAAATTTACATGACAACATCAAGCTTGTAAATCGTCGAAGCATAAGGCAGAAGTGTACACCCATATTTCGCCAGTTATTTTTAAGATCTTTATGGGGAAAATACCGAAATAAAAATTACTTTAAGTCGGTGGCAAAAAAAGGAAAATTATTTTAATAAACAATTTTCGTTTTTTAATAAATAATTTTTCACTTTATGGTGTTTTTTTTTTCTGGTAATTTTAGTCCACAAAGTATTAAAAAATTAAAAATTGTAAGTTGCATTATTTGGTAACTGGTATTAGCTCTCGAAGTTTATCAAGCTCTAGGGCAATTCCCATAATTTTAAGAACGAATTCGGTCTTATCTGAACGTCAATCTATAATTGAAATAATAATTATGTGTGTCCATAAATCTGTTGACACGTGTCGAACAGATACACTTTTACACAAACAAACTAGGAACACAATAGTTTCCGCCTACACGCACATAGTGATGTGATTTAAAACGAACATACTGTTTGAATCAGTCGCTCAATAGTACGCGTGTACCCCGTGCTGTTTCGATTGGCTGACACAAACTTATAACTCGATGCATACGAACTGCAAGCAAATCTTGTTAGAATATTGTGAGAGAGATCTAGATAGCGTCTGTGTTTTATAATGATGTTACTGGAAAGTATGTCGACACGGAATTCGAAGTGGCTGTGGATTTTTTTGTATAAATTTCACAGGATCTATTTTCGAGTCCCTGCTGAAATGATGAAAGATGACTTCGGGAATATTTTTTTATTAAGCTTTACACTGTAATCATCAATTTACAAGAGTAACCGTGGAGTTTCTTGCCGGCGCTAGTCCATAGGAAACGACCAATTAGAACCGTGCACCTAGCTTCTGACATTTTCATGTAGGTTTATGAGAAATGAAATAATTTGAATTTGAATCAGAATAAACTCATAGCCGTTTCAGGAATATTTCATAGAGACCTTTTCCATGCCAATAATTTATCAACTCAAACTCAAAGCATTTATTTCAATTAAACTAATTACTGACACTTTTTAATTGTCACGGAGCCGGACAGTCAGAAGGATGAAGCCCATTCCAAAGCCTACTTACTCTAGGTTGCTATGGAGAAGAACGGTCAAGAAACTCTACTGACACTCTTTTAAATAATCAAAATAAATATAACATATTTTTAACCAACTTCAAAAAAAGGAGGTTTTTGAATTCGACCGTACAATATATATTTTTTTCATGTTTGTTCGCGGATGACTTCGTCGTTTATGAACCGATTTTGATGATTATTTTTTTGTTGGAAAGGAGATATCCCAAGGGTGGTATCATTTGACGGGGTCCGCTAGGGCCAATGCCTGCCGGGGCTGCGAATATGGGCCGATAGGGATATCGTGGCCCCCGGCAACATGGCAACTGAAGGAACATGGGTGGGTTTTAGTCAGTAAGAGTCTGACACGCTCTCCCGCTCCACCTAGAGTGGGAGAAGTTATTTGATAATTTCCCACCCAAAAAAACAAAAATAAAAAAGGTTGGTATCATGATAAGTAAAATAAAAAAACTAGTAAAAATAACTTAAATTTCGGAAGTCGGTGGCAAATAACGAAAATACAAAACCAAAGACACCGACTTCCGAAATTTGTAGTGGTTTTTTGGAAGTCGGTTGTTTTTTTTTGTAAAAAAGTTTTTAAGTTCTTAATATGTTCATCTCCTGAAGTTTTTTAAAGATTACTAGCTATGTGGCCTGTGGGTTGCATAATTATTATTATTACTAGTATTTGTGAAACTATCCAGCTAACTGCTGAACATATTTTCAGTAGGAGCATGTTCACGCCAATAATACAACTAGCTAGTGGATTTAAAAGCCACAAGTTACTACTTTTGGGTCGCCAGTCTGACGAAGGTATAAGCATTTCACCTAGATATTTGTGAATTTTAGACTACTCTCTATCTAGGCCAAGAAAATAAAAGTAGGTAGTTTAAAGTATAATATCTTTGGGTATGAATGTGGATGGATATAAGAGTAGGGGTCCAAAGTGACGAAAGTGAATGACGACTAATAGATAAGTATGGGAGAAATTGACACATTGCGCCGATCACAAATTGACATATTCCTCCAACCACCAATTGCGACATATTGCGCTAACCACAAATTGACATATTGCGCTGACCACAAATTGACATATTGCGCCGACCACAAATTGACATATTGCGCTGACCACAAATTGACATATTGCGCTGACCACAAATTGACATATTGCTCTGACCACAAATTGACATATTGCGCTGACCACAAATTGACATATTGCGCTGACCACAAATTGACATATTGCGCCGACCACAAATTGACATATTGCGCTGACCACAAATTGACATATTGCGCTGACCACAAATTGACATATTGCGCTGACCACAAATTGACATATTGCGCTGACCACAAATTGACATATTGCGCCGACCACAAATTGACATATTGCGCTGAACACAAATTGACATATTGCGCTGACCACAAATTGACATATTGCGCCGAACACAAATAAATTGGGATATGGGCAGGAGAATGATGATGACAATAAAACATATCTACGTTAGAAAAATATTTAGACTACATTAAACTTACAAGTATTTTCTTTTTTGCAGGTTGAAAGCTTCTAACCATCAGCCACAAGTATTGGAGTCCCTTGGAGTCACATGTGGAATCCAACTTCGCTGCTCATTCCGCTTGAAACTTGACGTGATAATAACTAAACAAGTGAGTTTTTAATCAAACTATTTATTACTTTACTAGCGACTCTGCCCCTGCTTCGCATGGGTTTACTTACGACTTAAAAAAACATCGAAATTTTATTATTGAATACCTGTTTGTACTCGTACGTTTATAATGTAAGGGAAGAGCGGAGCCTTCAACTACAGGCATTTTCTATGCTTAAATGGAGACTCCTCGACATGCAATGTAAGCCAAATGGTTATATGAAATAAACTTATTTTTTTTTTCGGATCATATTCTCGAAATAAAATATGTTGAAAACAACATCGAAATCCGTTGCGTAGTTTAGAAGAACAACGCCATCACACAGACAGACACGTAAAGTGACTTTACAATAAATGTATACATTTGGAAAGTTATAAAGAACTATTCAAATCTTATGATGCTTTACAGATTTAATAAAAATTTTGATGTTGTAATTTCCAAGCATTTTAATAGTAGGTAATATTTTTTTCAAAGAATTTTATTAATTTTATTCAAGTGGATTTCTTTTTAATTTGGGACTGCACTTAGTCATCACTTAATTTATTCATTTTTAATTTTAACATCGAAAAGGATAATTAAAATTCATATTGTATTACCCTTAATTTATGGAACATCTACAGTGAATTGATAAGTAGTACGTCCATTAAGTGACACTTGACTTTAGGACTTTAAATCAAAGCGTGGGCAGAGGGTAGGTGACTTTTTTATATTTATGGTTCCGTACCTCAAAAGGAAAAAAACGGAACCCTTATATAGGATCACTTCGTTGTTCGTCCGTCAATCTGTCAACACCCATTTTCTCAGTAACGCGTGGAGGTATCAAGTAGAAATTAATATCAAATATAGTACAATCTATGATGTTTTGGACCTCCTGAAATCCTGCTTCTAAGTCAACACATTAAAATCTATTGCCATATAATTATGCGACATGTTTTGATACTCGCAAATAAATTAAAACCTACAGGGTACTTACCGTTGACCTAGAATCATAAAAATTTGGCAGGGAGCAAGGTTGCACAGCATTTATGTAAAGGAAAAAGTCCGAAAATCGTTTATTTGAAGATATATAATTTAAAATTTTTTTTTTTTGGTTTTGCGAACTTACGTTTGACCGAGAACATATTTTCAACTACCAACAATGTTAAGTTTGTTTTTGGGATAAATTCATCCCAACTACGAAATCCTTCATTGTGCTAGGTCCGGCACACGGTTTTTTAAAATTTACCTTCAGATAAATAATTAACTAACTTCAACATTTAAAGTTTTGCGGGATTTTAGAGCAAACTTAACTGATATAATACAGGTCACCCTCACCAACATACCTCAAAAGACTATTTCCGACACTAATCTACATGATCCTCACATGATCTGACCAAGATTATATCTGGACTTTAAAAGAGATTGTGGCGGCGTTTCTTCTCAGAGTAGTCAGATAGGAAACGTCGACCTCATCTAGTTTTTGTTTAATATGATTGACGTGTAAAAGTGTTTGTTCAAAAATAAAATTATTTATCATTTTAACCGTCATTTGTACAGATGCCAGCACTTCAAGCTACTACAATCTCTCAAATTTATTTAGTAGATTTTCAACTTTATCGCTGAAGTGGTTCAAAGTTGATTGGGAAAATTTGACAGTTTTGGGTAGCTTGATGTGCTGGCACATAGTGTAAGTTGTAACTTGTCTTATGAAAGCTTTTATATTCGATTGGTGGAATAAAAAAAACTACTTTTCATACCTTCATGCTTCGAAATAATTGTTTGCTATCCTACCATCCTAGGTACTTAATATTATATTATATTATAATTACATTATCCTATCCTACTTATGCTACTAATAATATTATTCATATTTATTTAATATAATATAAAATATAATTTAATTAATATATATAATATATATTTACAAATATATCATTTCAGCCGAAAGACGTCCACTGCTGGACATAGGCCTCCCCCAAGCACCGCCACTTCGACCGATTTGGTGCTTTCCGCATCCAGCGGATTCCTGCGGCCTTCACAAGGTCATCAGTCCGTCTTGTGGGAGGCCTTCCAACGCTACGTCTTTCGGTACGTGGTCGCCACTCCAGAACCTTTCGACCCAATCGGTCATCCGTTCTGCGAGCAATGCAATGTGCCCTACCCATTGCCACTTAAGTTTGGCAATTCTTCGGGCTATGTCGGTTACCTTGGTTCTCCTGCGGATCTCTTCATTTCTGATTCGATCACGTAGGGAAACTCCAAGCATAGCCCTCTCCATTGCCCTTTGGGTGACTTTTAGCCTTCTGATAAGGCCCATTGTGAGCGACCACGTTTCAGATATTACAAATATATATTATATTTATAAACGCGAAAGTTCGTGAGGATGGATGGATGGATTTTATTATTCTTTTACGCAAAAACTACTGAACGGATTTGAATGAAATTTGGCACACAGATAGTTTATAACCTGTATTAACATATAGAATACTTTTTATCCCGATATTCCCACGGGATCGAAACTTATGGGGGTGAAACCGCGGGGCGCTGCTGGTCTACTATATTTTAAGGTAAAGGATTTTTTTTACGAATTTAGTATGAGTTTCATACGGTAAGTGGTTTAGTATGATGGGCCATACATTTAGTGGATGCTGATAGTTAAATTGCCACAGTGTATACACTTCTGAACTTTGTCCCGAGTTTTTCAAAGTTCGAAAGTAATTTTTTGACATTTAAGATGTTTTTTGACATTTTGTCATTTATTAAGGTCAGCCGCAGGTGTGAAAATGTTTTGACCTGGGGATTATTTTAGCGTCTACATATTATATACGATGCCACATACTTCATGACGAAACCTGAACTGTATATATGGTTTGAAATAAATAAAACTCATAAAAAAAATGCGTTTTTCAATTGACGAGGGTGCTTTCTGATAGTTGCCAACTTCGCATCGCTAATAGCTGTCAAATATGTCAAATGTTTTGCTGTTTTGATTAATCTAGCTATGTATCTATCTACCTAAGTATTTTTAATTTTTATTAGCTGTTCGTTGGTCAGAATCGGTCCAGCCGTTCTGAAGTGATAATTCAGAACGGCTGGACGAATTTGTTATTTTTTTTTTTGTAATGTTGCTTTAGTCCATAAATATTTTTTTGAGAAAGTGAAATTGGAAGTTCAAAATTCGGGTAAAACAAAGTATTTTTATAACACTACAACGTCTGTCGGGTCAGCTAGTTTATCAATATTACTAAATGAAATTATGAATATCTGTGTAGTGTTAAATTATTGATTATGAGTATCATAACTACTAATGTTATTTAGTTTTATGATTTCTAAACATTTTTTTTAAACCTTAAACTGTAACAACACCTAATTTCAGTGTTATTATTGCAATTACCATCTCGCCTATAATCCCGAGGGGTTAGGCAGAGGTACACCCACATATCGCCAATTATGTTTAAGTTCCATGTAATAGGGGGCGAGC
The DNA here is from genome assembly GCA_949152395.1 of Agrochola litura. Classification (NCBI taxonomy): domain Eukaryota; kingdom Metazoa; phylum Arthropoda; class Insecta; order Lepidoptera; family Noctuidae; genus Agrochola; species Agrochola litura. The sequence goes on from OX424498.1 coordinate 24,207,242, forward strand.
CTATTGCCATCAACCGGGCACAAATCCAGACACCGGTCTGCTACTGAGAAATTTTAGATGACAAAACCCAATAACACTTTGCCCGACCCGGGAATCGAACCTAGGACCTCATGCTCAGCAGTAACTTGCGACCACTAGACCAACGAGGTAGTTAGTAAGTATAAAACACCTTGTGAAAATATCTATAGGTCACATGTTGTAGGATAGATCTTTAACTTATACCTACAGGTGTAAATCATCAAGTCGTAACTGTCATTTTATAGTCGAATAACTCCTATACCACGAGGTTATGGCAAACTATAGGTATTTTACTGCATAGTGCTGGACTTTTATAACGTTTTCACGGCTCATGTTCACTGGAACAAGGTGGTTGAGAACCCGTTCAGCTTTACTATTTTTGCTGTCATAATTATGTGTAGGTAATAATAATACACCATTACATTACTAATATTTCTGTATTTATCATCTTACACACATACAAACTTGGTATACTTTTTAACCGACTTCCAAAAAGGAGGAGGTTATATGTTCGTAGCGTATGTATTATGTATGTCCGCCAATTTCTCGTTAGGTACTTGTGAACCGATTTTGAAAATTATTTTTTTTGTTTGAAAGGGTATGCTCTCAAGTTGGTCCCATATAAATTTTATTAACTTAGCTTGGGCAGATTTTAAGTTAGCTACAATAATACGTATTTTTTTCCCACTTAGTATGTAGATGATATGTTAAGTTCCTGTCACTGGTAGCAGGTAGTGGTATTCGAATGTGTGTGGGGTAGGTACCACAACTAAAAAGTGAAAAATAAAAACTTTTTTTACAAAAAAAATCAACCGAGATTCCTAAACACTACAAAGTGAAAAATAACTTTAATTTCGGAAGTCGGTGGCAAAAACCGAAAATACAAAACCAAAGACACCGACTTCCAAAATTAAAGTTATTTTTCACTTTGTAGTATTTTTTTAGGAAGTAAGTTGTTTTTTTTTTTTGTAAAATGTTTTTTTTAGCACAATTTAAAAAACTATTAAATTAGGTATTCATTCAAATAACGTTATAGACTTTAGACTTCTTGAAGACATCCTTTAGGTTTCGAGGCTCAAATCGAACTGACTTAGAAGCTAAGCGACGACGATCCGAACGTCATGTTTCCAATTTTGTTCCGTTAAAGAAACCGTACTTTTACGGTAGGTAATTGTTAAATGAGATACTTTTAAACTTCATGATTACACTGATACAAAAATCATTTGAGGCAAATCACATACTTTAAATTTTATATTTAGTATTTAAAATCACAAATTAATTAATATTTGGAAATCATAACATATGACAACAAAAAAAAAAATATATAAGGAAAAAGTGTTTATTCACAGAAATACATTTAAAAAACACGTGGCTAAGTAATAACAGCCGCACGGGTCGATTCATCAGGTTAAGCTACGCTTGCCGGGGTTGGTCCGTGGATGGGTGACCATCTTTACATACCGAGATTCCTCCGTGCCTCGGTAAGCACGTTAAGCCGTTGGTCCCGGCTGTCATTCGTAGATCTTTGACAGTCGTTACTCGTCAGAAGCCCGAAAGTCTGTTAACCAGTCTTACCAAGGGGTATCGTATTACCTAGTTACTGGGTTGTGGAGGTCAGAAAGGCAGTCGTTCCATGTAAAATACTGGTATTCAGCTGCATCCGGTTAAATTGGAAGCCGAGCCCAACACAGTTGGGAAATGACAGGCTGATTGACGCATGAAGATTCAACCCAATAACCTGAAGTCTACCCACGCTTGAACCCACGACATCAAAACAGCAACGTAAACCATTAATTAAGGTAATTTTAGAAACTATTAATACACAATATTATTTGATACCTGAAACCCTAAACTGAGGTTTGTACAAGCCAAACTAATTTCAAATTAATTCAAGTATGGAAATTGAAACAATGTTAGTTCTACCTAAGCTGAAGCATGACGATATTAGTGTACCTGTTTATTAAAATATTTCAAAGAATCGAGGGCTTTTTATGACTTGCATATTATATAATAGTTAATTTATTTTTGCGAGTTCCATGAAATTCGTTAATTTGGAATGAAATTAAGGGCTTTATCCTAAATTAAGGACTTTATCCTTAATTTCTTTCCAAATTAACGAATTTTCCTTAATTAGACCTTTTTTGCGTTTGACTTAAAGTTATAATGACACCCGATGTTACAAGATGAGACATGCTCGTCTACATAGCTTATTTTGCGACGTTGGCTTTATATCCTATCAACATACTAACACAAGACAATTAAGTAATTGACTAATAATTTAAAATGTTCGTATTTTCAAATCACAATTATTATAACAATTAATTTCCCTGACCATACATTGGTGTACATGAATCTGAATACTGCTGAATGGGCTGTCAATTCCGTAAAGGTGCGAATACCATCGGCATTTCAGTATGTGATATGCAAATTGTTACCATTAAACATATTGACCAAGGTGGGTCAGGATTAATATTACCTAATCCATTGTTGCAAGTTACAAATTAGTTTTGATGGATTTAATTGTCATGAGTATTGCTAACATGTCAGCAGTGACCGGATCTTGCGTACCAATTTGAGGTTGAGCTCCAGTGTGTACTTGATCCCACTGTATTTGCAGCGACAGTGTTCATGCTTCGCCAGTTTAGCGTCTTGAGTAGCTTGTTTTCGTTCTTGACGGTTCTGAACAATTTTTGATAAATTACGGTTATACCTTAGCAGGTTCTGTCTTAAACCTGGGTCAAATAAATTTATTTTCTTTCTTTTTTTTTGGGACATTCAGCCGAAGGATAGGATTCAGTGCACTTGAAGCAACGTGGACTTAAGTCGCAATTTCTTAAAGAATCTCCGAAGCCTTGGCGTCTGAATCATTGTGCATCAAACGGCTATCTTGCTTGGTACTTGCACTGAATTGTTGCGAAAGTATTGACTTTTTTTAGCGTCAGCCCACAGAACGTGTTACAAATCTTGCCATGGCGTGCGCAAAGGTAGATGTATCGTAATATCGATAACAGTCTTTCCCATCACTATACCAAAGTATCATTGTGAGGTAGGTAATCACATTATGGCAGCGCGCGACGACACGAGGAGACACACTGTTGATTGCTGTATGTAATCTATACATATAATAAAATCGTAACGAAGTCAAAACTGTGTATTGCAATTTAAACCTTATGATTAATGTCATAACGGCAACAAGACTTCGCGAAATAAATTAACTATACCTGGTGTTTATAATATAGTACATAGATATTAAAGTATAGGCGCAAAGTTATGGACATGTGTTTGCTTTATGACATACTTAATGGATGCCTCGATTGCCCAGAGCTGGTCGCTCAGGTAACTTTTAACACTCCCCTACGGCGCACTTGTCACACTACGATGCTACACGTGCCCCGGCACTCGACTAATTACGCCAAAAATTGTGTATTGACCCGTATTGCTCGAATTTATAACACAGATTTCTCTCAAGTCGATATATTTAACTGTAATAAACCTACATTAAAAAACAAATAAAAAAAACCATAGACGAAGGCAAATGACAAACTGTTAATAACTTAATTTTTAACTTTTTTTTTCTCTTTAAAAAACTTATCTATAAGTAATACCTAAAATTGAACTTTTTGAATTTAAATATTTCTAAGTAGTCCGTTCGCATATTTTATACTTATCCTAGTTATACAGGGAAACCTATTATTAGCCATACAATACTGTAACACATATTCTGTAACATACTATTATGTATCGTTGTTGGTTGCCCAAAAAAAGAAAAAAAAAAAACCTTGCTTGGTCTCAGCGTTGCATAAGATTCTCTATTGAGACGGCGCCCGTGAAAAGAGTACCTACCTGGAAAGACTTGGGGGAGGCCTTAATCAGCACAAAAAACTAGCTTAATTTTAGAATTTACACACAGATTTTGACAGCAGATTTGTCCTAGCAATTTTAAAATCTGTGTGTGGATCTTCCGGAACCGCTGCTTCTTGGTGACAAAACAGCGCACGCCATGTTTAAAATTCCCATCGGTTTGGAGAGCAACGAAACGCTTGTTTGTGGGGTGTCGCGCAACAGTAACAAGGGACGTGTGCTTAGGGATTGCGCTTCATCGTAAGGGATGAATGCATTATGGCAAATAGGAAAGCAGTGGAAGCTGTACACAGAACATTGCAGGACATCCGCAGGAACCAAGACACGATGGGTGGTGTCACAGTTCTGACTGACAAAGTGAATGCTTCGTTGAAAAGGTCGACTCTATGGTCGAGAGTTCATAGACTGCGCTTGACCATCATCATGCGAGCTCGGTTTGGCGGGAATTCAAATGCTCAAGAATTCTCCGATGTTCTTCTAAAAGTTGGTGAAGGTACTCTACCAGATACTCTTGGTAGAGTACTTCCCATTTTAGAAGATCTTAAGTCTGGTGCACGGGGAAATCAGTCGAATACCGCACCAAGAGAATTCTTGGGCGTGTTCCCATTTTAACGCCGAAAATGATCAAGCTGCAGCGATCAACCACAGTATTCTTTCGCAAATTGAAGGGAGAGAAGTGATTTACACCTCAATTGATACTGATGTGGAGAAAGATGATGCCACACATTACCTTGTAGAATTTCTCAATTCGCTAATGGCAAGTGGACTTTTAGGTGGAGACGGTTTAGGTACATCATCCAGCTGAAGGTCGGTGTCCGATTATGCTCCTTTAGAACTTAACTCCGCCGAAGCTGTTTAACGGAATCCAGCTCAAAGTCGTGTCTAACAGGTTGTGGCGATGCCAAGACAGTGTTTATACCGCGTATACCACACATTCCCAAAGGCTGAAGGCGCGGGTGTCGACCTCAGGTCAAGCTGCTTCTCACACGGACAACTGTACGTTGCTTGCTCCCGACTCACCAGTCCTGACTCTGTATATTTTGGCTGCTGACAATTAAACTACAAACGTAGTATATAGGGAAGTTTTATAAAAATGTGGCTGTTACTGTAGTATATTATGATGTCTTACAATTTCCACGCGAACGAAGAAAATTACCACATATCTTTATTAATTACTAGCTTCTGCCCGCGAAGCTAGTAATTAATAAAGGTATGTGGTAATTTTCTTTTTAACCGACTTCCAAAAGGAGGAGGTTCTCAGTTCAACTGTATGTTTTTTTTTTTTGTATGTTTGTTACGCGATAACTCAGCCAATTATGAATTGATTTTAACGATTATTTTTTTGTTTGGTAGGTAATACTTCAGAGGTGGTCCCATATAAATTTTAATAACTTTGCTTGGGTAGTTTATGAGTTAGCTTCAATAATATGTATTTTTTTCCCACTTAGTATGTGGATGATATGTTAATTTCCTCTCTCTGTTATTTACATAGCAGGTAGTGGTATTCGAATTTGTGTGGGGTAAATACCACAACTAAAAATTGAAAAATTAAAATACTTTTTACAAAAAAAAAACAACCGACTTCCAAAAAAAAACACTACAAAGTGAAAAATAACTTTAATTTCGGAAATGGGTGGTAAAAAACGAAAATTCAAAACTAAAGACACCAAGTTTTTAACGTTTTTTTTGGAAGTTGGTTGTTTTTTTTTGTAAAAAGTATTTTTGACTACTATTTGCAATGGCGACGTGACTTATTATTGTTGTTAATCAAAACGACTATGTGATTGTTTACTTTGTTTACAACAGGTGAACGCGCCGATTTTCCGAAGTATACTTGGACTAATGGTATAATTATGTTCGTGTGTACCACGTCATTTTTGAAAAATAGGTTTAGTTGTCTTTATACGTGACATGATATTAGTAAAAACTGCGAATTAAACAGAAAAAATTGAACGAGATTTGAATTTGTACGCTTATGACTGTTAAGCAAAAACATGTATGCTCTTGTTATTTTTATACCATCTTTTTAAACCATGTTTTAAGTAAATAAATATTATTTTATTCTATTCTTTTCTAAAAAAACCAATGATAAAACAAAGGATCATGAGTCAAAATATGTAAAAAAGTGAATTTGGTAAAAAGTGCAGTTGACTTTTTGCACTTTAGTCCGTCGATATGGTCTCTTGAATATCGCAATTTTTGTAATCATTACTTAACAATAAAAACTATAGTAATGAGTGATTTATTAATGCAATAAAATTGGGTAACTATATCACATAAATCACTCATTACTATCGGTCAAGGAAGCATCTAACTTGTGTCCGATCAAGTAGGTACATCACTCCGATAAACTAGTAGATAAAATCAGAATTACGTGATACTGGGTGCTTATTGAAATTGCAACCAACGACACGATAACGTTTGGTTTTATTTAATCTTCATATTGCTACTAACTTAACCTAACTTTTTGTATGGAAAAGTTTGATTTTGGAAAGGTTACATATATCTAATCTCTAAGAAATACATAACATAACATCACGCCCATATGCCCCGAAGGATTAGGCAGAAGTGTAACTATAGTATACCCACATTTCGCCAGTTATGTTTAAGCCCCATGTAATAGGGGCGAGCCTATTGCTATGAACCGGGCACAAATCCAGACTCCATGCTGCTACTGAAAAATTCCAGAAATTCCTTTATGAAATAATTTACAATTATCTAGGTACTGATTAGGTAAAGCATTCAATTAGAAAAAGGTAAAAAATTAGTGACAGACTCAGTTGTTAAAGTATTATCTAAAACATGTGGACTTCCCAAGCTCTAAAACACTGTTAAACAAGTGCAGCAAAAAAAAAACAGAAAATTCAGAGAGAAAGGAGAATCAAAAATATACGTCACACCACGCGTACGTATATTTCCCGACAGGGTAGACTGAGGCAATTATTACACTGCACTGCGCTCCGTCGCGTAGTGCGGGGCAGTTTGTATAGAAAACAAAATGTGCGCGCCAGACGCGCTACCACCTGCAGATTGTTTGAAAGAAAACAAAGAAAAATAAGTTTAATTGTCACAGAAACACGTGCATAAAAGAAAAGAATAATAAAATAAAATAAAACAATAGATTTGAATATAATCACGAGCACAAAACAGAAATATGTGGCAGCTGCTGGCACGTCATGACTGTGACAAGAAGGCTTCCACTCAGTATGATGCTGTGCTATGGGGACCCACAGCACAGCGCTGACTTTCAGTGGTCACCCGAAAAAGTCATACGGAAACCAAGTTAGGTTTAATGAATTAAATAAAAATAGATAACAAAATAAAATAAAACAAATAGTACTTAGAATATAATGCTACTTTACAACCAATTATTTGATTAAATATGATTAAATAACACAGAAAATTATCCGCAGATATTACCGTGCGTGCATAAAAAATTAATAAAAAAATACGCAATTATTTTAAGTTTTTCGTTGACGCATCCGTCGCCTCGATATCACCGCTTCGAGTTTGCTATGGCCGCCCCGCGCTACACGACGGACGGAGCGTGGCGCAGTGTGACAATCACCTGAAATGCATAGTACCAACATCAACATTTCACCAGTTAGGTTCCTTTGCATGACAGAAGTCCAAAGTAAAACGTAGGTAGTAGGTCACCAGTAAACCATTCGCTATCATCATCATCATCGTTTCAAACCGGAATCCCCCACCGCTAGGTTTACGCATTTTCTTTCTTCAGCCAAACTGACCGGTTCCGTAGAAATGATTAGTATATAAGTTCCTAATCTCTGTGTATGAAAATATAAGTAGTTACTAATACAAAATAATCACAAAGATGCAGTCGCCTTGGCATAAGATACCTACTAAATAAATGGCTCGTAATAAATTCTCACACGAGAATATCTGGTTGTCAGAAACAAGACATTTAGGAGCCTGGAAATGGGCAAAACGGCTCTGAATATACAAAATATGAGAACACTATTCTGGAAAACTGAAATTTATTAATGTGAAAGGCATTTTACAGTCCATAAACATGTTTCAGAATGAATATTTTTGACCTTGAATACCACATCTCTACATCCATAATAGTATTATAAAGTAACTCTGTATGTCTGTCTCTTACCTTTTTATGCCTAAATCACTTAACTAACCGTTCTGGACAAATAAATAGCCTGGGACCTATAAAAAGATAGGCTACTTTTCATCCTGGATGTTTGTATGAAAAAAATGTGAAAGACAAAAGCACTAGCAGCCGAAGTCGCGGCTAAAAGCCAGTCTTTAATTAAAGCTTTCCAACTTTATTTAATTGAATAATAAATAACGTGAAAAATTAATCTACAATAGTTATTCGCTTCTCTGAACAAATTCTACACATACAAACATTTGTATGCGATTAAACGAATAATGTTGTTGACACAACAAAATTTCTCGTGAGTTTCCCAAACAAATCTGTGGCGAGACGAGACTGACCTATGTAAACTATGAAAGCGGGTCAAACATGCCTTTGCTCAGTGGTTTAGTAAAATTACTCGTTTATGCCTAGTATACCTACATTTATCTTTATTTTTTAGGACCTAGGACTAGGGAGATTTGTACTTAAACCTCATAAAATTCGCTACCTGTCTTTATAGACGCGGCCAGTTTTTGTTCTTGTAGAACGTATTTGTATACTTTCTGTTTTGGTAGTAGTTACGAGGTTGTTAACATGGAAATTCTTTAAATACAAAAGCGACCTAAAGCAAAATTGAGCTTTCTTAAGCAAGTCTCACAAGCTATAGTTTATCTTTCTTTTTTTTTTGGGTGGGAAATTATCAAATAACTTCTCCCGCTCTGGGCGGAGCGGGAGGGCGTGTCAGACTCTTACTGACTAAAACCCACCCGTGTTCCTTCGGTTGCCTTGTTGCCGGGGGCCACGATTTCCCTTTCGGCCTTATTCGCAACCCCGGCAGGCATCGACCCTAGCGGACCCCGTCAATTCTGCTGACATCTCTTTGAGGCGCGCTTGGGACACAACGCGCCGTCGACCCGGGCCTGGTCCTTACCGGACGGCGAGCTACCCATTGCTCATCGTCCGCAAGCCCGCGCCTACGGTGGCCGGAAATCGGCTCGCGATTCCCGACGCCCAGGGCGTCTCCTCCAGCTATAGTTTATCTAGCGTGAGATTTAATTACGACAGTTTTTTAAATGGTTCTTTGTTTTTTCATTAAGATTTCTTCATGGGTACCCTCGGTCTGGGGAGAACGGAGGGTTATGTCAGACTCCTACCGACTAAAATCGCCACTCAACTGTACTTTTTACTACCATGAGTCGGGGCCCTGGAGATACGAGTACTTATACGTTCACCCCACCCTCGACTAAGTTACATGGCCCTAGTAGTAGACAGTCCCATTAGCCCATTTGACCGGGTGATGGCAGCACTGTCGGTGACAAAAAATAGCCAGGCGTCACTGTTCCTAGTAGTTTTGTTTGTTCCACTTTAAATCACACCGAGTCAGATAAGTTCGTGCCATTATTATGTTTTGAAGATTATATCAGGAATGTTACGGAGCTTCGGTTCCGGTTCCGAAAGGTCGGATTTTCCGATTTTAAAATTATCGGAACCGAAATCGAAATCGGAGGTTTAAAATTTAAACCTCCGATTCCGATTTCGGTTCCAATAATTTTGAATGAGTTATACCGAAGTTCAAAACGCAGCGATGCACGTGACTAGAGCGCGTACAAATAAGTTTTAACTAGCCGCCAGTGTAATTTTAGTTTATTTTATACACGCTCGCGCTCAAAGTCTCAGTTTATTGTTTTGTTTGTGGATGTTATCGCTAATATTTGACTGATTAAAGAGACTGAATTATATTTCAATTGTTTAATTAAGCCTTCCCATAACACATTTTTCTTCCACTTCCACCTTTGAAACCGGTTTCGATTCCGGTTCCGATTTCGATTAATCAAAATTAAAACCTTCCATTACGATTCCGGTTCCGGTAAAACGACTTCCGTAACATCCTGGATTATATCACAACAACGTCAACTTGCTTACTTTGTGCTTATTCAACATCGACGTTGTTTATTTTTTACATTCTTCTTTGACAGAATCATCTTATTGTTTGACATTATAAACTTACATAGGTACCTACAATTTAATTTCAACTCTTTATTCTATGTAGCGTTTGTGGACATGATAATTATTCAGATTTGTTACAATTGTAATGGCAATCATCTCATTTGATTTAAATAGGTTTTATTTTTATTATTTTATTTATGTTTTTTATAGATTCTTTTCTATTATGTAAATATGAGAACGTTGTAAGCTTAGTGGACTGTAGATTTGTTGACACTTTTCTATTTTATTAAGTTCTGAATTTTGTTGAAAGGCCTACACAGTCCTACCATACCTATTAACATTGTTATTTGAAAATATCGTAAACGCCTATTATTTTTTAAAGAGTTAACCGTGGAGATTCTTGCCGGCTCTTCTCGAAAGGAAACCGTGCACCTAGCTTCTGTCGTTTCATAAAACAAAACAAAAAACAAACTAAAAAACAAAAATAAAAAACAAAAAATAAATTATAAAACATCTGCATTTTTTGTACCTACTTTCTATGCAAATAAATAATTATTCTATTCTATTCTATAAGTGCCCATGTAGGTTTATGCGAAGTAAAATATTTTGATTTTGATTTTGAACATCATCTTGTTCACCCGCAAGTAATTAGAACTCGATTAGTAAGTACAACGATCATAGGATTAAACTTCGGAAAATTGGCAGACAGTTTCTACCTGTACACCGCCAAGAATAATTGAGCTAAAATCGTGCTGTCCCCAACTAATTCCCAGATTAGTTTAGCTACAGACTAATAGCTCAACAGGGCTTTGCACTCAAGATGTCGGGTTCACCAGGGTTCACTTTAAGCTGCGGTCAGTCACGTATTACTCAGATTTAGCAACTAACTTGTAGCCAACAATTATATAGTGGATCGGTGTTAGGTTATCTATGGGTGACATATTTGATTCTACAGTGATTTAATAGAACACCTGAATTACGAGAAGGGATCGACAATTATGTCAACGTCCCATGTAATTTGGGGTCGGTCTATTGCTAAATTAAATGGGTACAAATTCAAACCCGGGCACAGAATAATTATAGGTACAGAAGGCATATAGGGATGATGCTACGAAGTAGGCGACGGGCTCGTCTGGTCGGGCCAATTCAGTGAGCGTAACGTAGTCAGAAGATATTAGAGTTACGCGATAGAAAGAGAGGCAACTTTTAGGTGAATATAACTGTAGGTAATTAGCGTTGTGCGTTGTGTGTATTTGTATAAACATTTAGGACTAGTATTGTATTTATTTTATTTTTTGTTTTGTTATTTCATTATATGCTGCACCGGTTGACGTCATCACGTCAGCGCCGGCTATCGCTGAAAACCAGTGCTGGGGCTCTATCTCGCATGGGGTCGCAGCTTTATGCTGAGCGATGGCCGTTTTGCGTGGATGTGACGCATATTTTCCCCTAATTTGTTATTTACGTGTTTTTTTTTAATCTTTCTTTGCGTCATGTTTACCGCAAATAAACGAATTTTCTTTCTTTCTTTCTTTCAACCTGAATTGTACTTTATTGTGTTGTAGCAAGAGTCACTTTTTATTTCAATGATTTTGCGGAGTGTCCCTTCTGTACTAATCTGTGCCCCGGGCTACATAAGAGAATTGCTTATTGGAAACTAGCAACCCGCCCCTGCTTCGGATGGTTTAAATATTGAGATTCCTTTATAATATTACCCACTGAAGTTTAATGTTAATGTATTCTGCACATAAACCGTCCGGAAGATCCGTTGAAGAAAACCAATACGGTCATACAGACAGGCACGAAAAACGACTTTAATATATACTTTATAATATATAGTGTATGTCGGAGACGGGTATGTGACTTTCGTTATTATCAGCGATATTTTAACTACTGTGGGCGTAGTGTGGGTAGTGTTGGTTAATGCGCAATAGAAAAACAGTTTGCAGTTCAGATCACATTATAATTTAGTATCAAATGAATCACACTAGCCAAATTATACACACACAGGGTGCGACGGCGTTTATTACCAATTAACAAAATGATCACAAATTACAACTAACACACCACGAATCGAGAACAGTTCCGCGACGTCTTGACTCCAATGCGAGCAGAGGCTGAATGCCCTCCTCGCTGTGGCCTTAAAACATCACGACTCTGTAGAAGCGCGCCTTTTTTGGTGTAGGTAGATCACTCTTGATGTCGCCAGTGGCGCGCTTGCGATTCGTTTCGTGTCCGTACTAATGACCGGATCCGACATGTATATTATATATGTGTAATATTAACAAAAAGAGGTAAAATTTATGAGTTTGTAACTAAGTATGTAGGGAGCAATCTTCAGAACTGCTAATCCGCTTCCAAAAATTATTTCACTAACCGGTTAACCCAAAGTGCCATAGGATAATGTTTTCTTCATGCGTACGGAGTCGCGGACAGAAGCTAGTTTATGACTGAGACGTTATAACGGCAAAATATACTGTAATATTTTATATTTTTATTGTTCTCTGCGTTATTTTTTGGCTGTTTCTTTTTAAATATTACGTATAGGTTATTTTTATAATTTGATATAAGCAGTAACATGGGACGAGGGCAGAAAGATCATGGTGTTGCTTTTTACTTATAAAAATAAATGAAGCGTGGCATATAAATGGTTAATTGTATTTTTAGGGTTCCGTACCTCAAAAGGAAAAAACGGAAGCCTTATAGGATTACTTTGTCCTTCCGTCAGTCTGTCAAGACCCTTTTTCTCAGGAACGCGTGGAGGTATCAAGTTGAAATTAATATCAAATACGTAGGTCTATGGTCCCTTAGAGCTCTAAAAAAAAATCAAGCTTCTAAGTCAACGCAATAAAGTGGAGTTTCTTGCCCATTCTTCTCCACACGAAAACTACCTTTTGGAAGGGGCGACTAGAATCAGTTCTATTTTTTGTAAATTTTGACGTTCAAAAGTGTCTTTTTGTGCCTAATTGAAATAAATTATTTGACTTTGTCTTTGAGTTTAAAAAAATACGGCCATTTATGCGACATATTTTGATACTCGCAAATAAAACAAAACCTACAGACTACTTCCCGTTGACCTAGAATCATGAAATTTGGCACGAAGCAAGGTCTCACAGTATAAGGGAAAGTAAAAAAATTGTTAATTTGTAGTTTTATCACACTTTTTTTGCGATTATAAGCTTACATTTGCAGTTAGAGAATTGACCGTGACGTATATCGATGTATGGGAGAACATGTTTTTCAACTACAATGTTAAGTTTGTTTTTGGGATAAATTCATCACAACTACTAAGTACTACTAAGTATGTGTCGGACCACGCACAATGAAGGGTTCCCCTTCATTGTGCGTGGTCCGACACATACTTGGCCGGTTTTTTAATTACATAACATCACGTCTGTATTCTGCGAAGGGTTAAGCAGAGGTGTACCTATAGTACACCCACAGTTCACCAGCTATGTTTAAGACCCATATAATAGGAGGCGAGCCTATTGCCATCAACCGGCCACAAATCCAGACTCCGGGCTGCTACTGAGAAATTTCTGATGGAAAAACTATTGACACTTTCATTCATTTCATCGTCATCCACAGCCCGTCTTCGCCCACTGCTGGGCATAGGGCTCTCTTTTCTTATGCCAATCCCCACGCTCTTGTGCCATTAAGATATACTAGGTGAAAAGTTTCCTACTTAGGGTTTCGTATGTTAAAAAGTGAAACTAAACTTTTATAAGATCACTTTTGTGTCTTTTTCGTCTGTCACAGAAGTTTGTTATTGTTTCTTTCCTCAAACCTTCGAGGTAGAGGTATCCATTTCTACCGGAAACCATAACAATGTCCGTAATATTCCTGTTACATATTTGATGACCACAACAATTCAAACATTTGCTAATTTGTCTTTCGAAATTAATTAGGTTTGTTATTAGACCTCACATAGTTTGTGGTTTAATTGACATACATTCACAAATCATAAATGTCTGTTATTTTGTATGTTACTCACGTTTGATACCGCTCTAATTTATTTCAATAATGATTCAGGTAGGTATATACCTTTTTTTTAAGCTATTGCATAGGTTTTATCGCGGGCTTTGAGCGCGGCGACCGAATCAAGAAATTCCATAATGTAACGAAAATGAAACCTAACACCCCCACTCCACCTACCATGTAATGACGGTTGCCATGACAACGTGATGTGTAATTTTTGTTTTATGTCATCACGTCATCATTCCAAGTGTAGCGTTGACAAATAGGAAGTATGGAGGTTACAAATGCTATGCAATAGCTTTACCGCGGCAGTCCCCGAGTGCCACACGTTTTTTTTTTTTAGGTGGGAAATTATCAACAACTTCTCCCGCTCTGGGTGGAGCAGGAGGGCGTGTCAGACTCTTACTGACTAAAACCCACCCGTGTTCCTACGGTTGCCATGTTGCCGGGGGGCCACAATTTCCCGGAATACGTATATAATGGTTATAGGTAGAGAGTATTTACCAAATAATCCATTTCATTGGAGCAAAAAAATATTTTATAAATACCTACTTAAATTTTGTGATATTGGCATTTATGGTAATGATTTCCAGGATTTTTTTTCATAATATTAGGCAAATATTGATATATTATTTGAATCAGTGGAGGAAAATTGCTGGAAATACCATGTTTGTCACATTTATTTTAGTAAAAATATGTTACGTTGGCAACTTGTAATTGAAAACAACCTTGTGATTTGAGTCTCGATTCCTAGATTCATGTTTTACTAAGGTTCTCCATTAGTTTTTCTCAGAAACACTTAGAATACATTATCTATTAAACATCGTACAACTCTAGAAGAAACTTTGTAACATAACGTGTTAGGATTACAAAGGATAAGCAGGGCCGGGTCGCTAGTTTAATATAATCGCACTAAAAGACAAATATATTAATATTATATATCAGATAAGTATTATATATAAGTATAAGATAAGTTATATTTGAGTAGGTAATGATGTCCAATCCAAAGCCAAATTTTATCCCAAATCCCTTCTAAAGGATTATAAACTATATTTAGATAATGGCAAAGATATTCAGAGAGATCTAAAATGGTCGGCCAACATGACAAACCAGTAATCAAAGAGCTATTAAGTAAACCTTGAAGACCTTGCAACAGCTTTAGATAATCGATCGGTTTTTCATCAAGCTCCCAAACTACATCCACTTAAGTACCTATGTCTACTTATAGTATATTGGAAAGTGGCGACATCTGCCCCTATTTAGTATTCGTCTGGAGTCGACACATCGCATGTAGGTACAGTCAGGAGCAAAAGTATATGAACAATAATAGATTTTCTGCGTTCTTCACAGTCATATTTTTGTGAATTGCATCACATTTCAACAATTGAGAGAGACTACGAGAAAATCCTTTTGAGTTTTGCTAAGGTCATCATAATCTACCTAGCCTTTTTCAAACATATTGGGATCAACGGTAGGGTTCTTTGTTTAACCTGATGCAGCTGAATTTTTGTCATGATATTTTCTATACACGGAGCGATTGTCTATCTGACCTCCACAATATGATTATTGGGTAGCACGATAACGTCTTGTTCGTCTAGTTCTCACGATTGACTCCTAAACGATTAAAATGATAACATACACAACACTTTATGACTTATAATATAATACTTTAGCACACATAGGTAGGCTGTTGTAAATTTTATGACATCAGAACATTTGAACTGAAAGTTGACAAGAAAGTGTGCGCTTGTACAATTTCTAACGTGACAATATTATCGTGGACGTCCGGCATCCAAATAACACAGGGAAGTTAAATGTATGGATATCTATATCTACCTATACCTACTAATATAATAAAGAGGAAAGATTTGTATTTTTGTATGTAACGAATAAACTTAAAAACTACTGGACCGATTTGAAAAATTATTTCAGCAATGGATTGCTACATTATCAGCGAGTAACATAGGCTATATTTTATCCCCGTACTCCCACGGGAACGGGAACTACGCGGGTGAAACCGCGTGACGTCCGCTAGTATAAAATATATAAAGACGCTTTTAAATTTCCGTTCACAATAACGTTATATCGTGTACGTATTTCCATATATTTTATGGACGTAGACGTGATGTCCACGATAATATCATCGCGTAAGAAATTATAAAACCACACAGTCGCTTTAGTTTATACATACGTTTATCCTTGACTGTACCAATCCTGTCTTTATGTATGTGCATAACTGAGGCCACGTACCCTCTAGAACTTGAGCCAAGTAACATAGGTACTTTCGAAGTTAATACTAAAAGTGAGAGAGAAAGTTGTTATGCTAGATGAGCTAAGTTTCAAAAGTGTAAAGTATGGAGCTAAATTTTTAAGAGATCTAGCAGTCAAATGTTCTTGAAAAAAATCGTGATATGGGCAAGAGAATGATAATGTGCGCCAATTCAGGGTCAAATAAAATTAGCTAGCAAAATTGCGCAGACGTGTTGGTATCGATTATAAATTGAAAAATCATTTTTTTTTTTTTTTTTTGTTATCTTTATCCGCAATGTAGTTGAAATATCAGTTTTAAAAAAAAAATGTGTATACTTGACAGACGTGTTGGATGTCGATATACATAATTATAAAAAAAAAAAACAGATTTATCAACTCATACTTCAAGTAACAAAACTACCAGCGGTCGTTGACCCAAAAAAAAAATCATCAATTTTTTTATTTTGTCGTGCTTTCTTATCTGCGGAGTTTGGCTAGCTAATTTAGAGCGAATTTCACTAATACAACTGAACGCGATCAACACATAAACTGTCAGTGAAATTATTTTTTGACAGTGACAGCTCTTGAACTCGGTTTAGCAGTGCTGATCGCGTTCAGTTTCATTAGTGAAATCCGCCCTTAATTTGACACTTAGGAAAAATATGAACTGCAATATCTATGAAAAATATTTATGTAATTCTACTATCATTAGCTCAGATTTGTCAGCTGACTGTGATAAATCTCGTATGAATCAGAGCGCTCTGTAATACTGCAAACGAAGGGACAATAAGATAAATTTTACATTGTGATGGCAATTTTGCAATCTGTTCAGCCATTGATACGTTTTTATCTCATCAAGTGATGGAAAGAGCTATAAATAAGCCCGGGGCAACCGGCTACGCAATTAAAAACAACATGGCACGCAATAATCGGGTTAAATAAATCAACTTCAATCATTTGGGAGCAGTAATACAAAAATAATGGCATTAATTAGTGTTCATTGTGAGATGCAGATTTTCATGGATTGTGAAAATTATGAGTGACAACGTATACCTAGTACTCGTAGGTAGTAGGGGTCGACCGGTCGATCAAAGGTTAAGCTACGCTTACCGCGATAAGGTCGTGGATGGGTGACCATTTATTACATCGAGACCACTCCGTGCCTCGGAATACACGTTAAGTCGTTTGATCTTTGACAGCCGTTACGGGTATTCAGAAGCCCAAAAGACTGACAACCATGCCGTCCTCCATCGTCCCAGTAACTGGGCACAACCCAGGTGGTCAGACAGTCGCTCCACGTAGAATACTGGTATTCAGCTGCATTCAGTTAGCTTAGACGCTGACCCCAACATAGTTGGGAAAAGGCTAGGCAGATGGATTGATTGAACGTATCATTAGTACCTACAGTTTTTTTTATTTTTCTGTAAAACCAGTATTGATAGAAATCATTTTATAATTTCCACAAAACTTAGAAGATTTAATCCCAATATCATACACATTTGTAAATAAGTTCATAGTTTAGAACTCTAGATTTAAAATAGAATCCAATTTACCTACCGATTAGTTATGACCTAACAGAATGTGCAAAATCGACGTGAAATAGAATCGGTTTAATAATTTATTAAGCATCGTACATCATTATAATGTGTCTATTAACAAATTAACACTGCTCATTTTCCAAATAATGGTGTTACATAAAACCAATGAAGCCGTACTGTAACTGACAATAGCGTTAATTGAAACACGCACTTGCATTAGCCTCCCACACGTCCATAACCAACATATACACACCTATTACATTATGCATACTGAACTCACATTTACTAAAATGTGGTCGACATTATTCTATACCCATGCAAGCAAATGCAAGCAAAGCAACATGATGGTCATGATGGCCCAGTGATTAAGGCCTCGCCTCTCATACACGAGATTGTGGGTTCAAATCCGGGCAAGTTCCAATGTGACTTTTTCAATTCATATGCACTTTCTGAGTTTATCTTGGACATTACTGACATCGGTGAAGGAAAACATCGTGAGGACACCTGGACTTATAGTAAACATAAGTCTGAATTCGCCAACCCGTCTTGAGCAAGCATGGTGATCAACGCTCGTGCCTTCTGTGTATGAGAAGAGGCCTTTGCCCTGCAGTGGGACAATCATCATCATCATCATTTCAGCCGAAAGACGTCCACTGCTGAACATAGGTCCCCAAGCACCTCCACTTCGACCGATTCAGTGCTTTCCGCATCCAGCGGATTCTTGCGGCCTTCACAAGGTCATCGGTCCATCTTGTGGGAGGCCTTCCAACGCTACGTCTTCCGGTACGTGGTCGCCACTCCAGAGCCTTTCGGCCTTAATAAGCTGGTATTATTATTATTTTATTTTAAAGCGACACGCCTGTTATCCTAAAGGCAGAGGTATAGTGCACCTACATATCGTCAGATAGTCCATAAGTCCCATTAATAAATCGAGGGCAAGCCTATTTATCATAAACCGGTCAGCAGGCTCCGACGGATAATTTTGTTTTGGAAACGCACAATAGACTGCCCGAGCCAGGGATTGAACACATGACCTTGACAAAGGCGTTGACGACCAATAGATCAACGAAGTTTCGCTTTTGTTTTCCATTTGACTTTCTTTACTTTTCTATTCGAATTCAGGACGTTACTAAAGCTACGGTTTTATAAAAGAGCGGTGGCCGTTATATGGCGGCCACCGCTCTTCTAGAAAATCGTAACGGCTGTCATGAAAATGATGGCAGTGGGGTTTGACTTTACGGTGTTAAAAAACGCTCTTTAAGAAAACACACCAACTTACTTTCATAAATACATTTTCAGTGACGTCATTCGCCGGTAAATTGCGGATGCTATGTGGCGGCTCTTCCATGAAACCGTAGCTCTACCCTTGAATTCTCAAACGACATTTTACTATAAGACGTCCTACAATTATTTTTAGGGTTCCGTACCTCAAAAGGAAAAAACGGAACCCTAATAGGATCACTCGTATGACTGTCTGTCTGTCAGTCTGTCTGTCACAGCTAGTTTGCTCCGTATCTAATGGACCGATTAAGTTGACATTTGGTATTTCTGTGACACAAACACGGACGTGTAACGTAAATAAATGAATTTTGAATATAGGGTTCACTTTTAGGGGGCAAAGAAGAAAATTTTAAAAAAGTTTTGCGAACTGTACCGTGTGATATATCAAAAGAAATGGCTTGTTGCGAGGACCTTGATTTTCACACGCACTTGGCCGACTTTTTAAGTGATAGAGACATCATTAGACTTTTTCAAACGACAACTAAAAACAAGTGAAGCTTTAGAATTCAAGCATAACAACCTCAACCTAACCTTCAAACTCTAAAATATTAACAGCAGCAGCTACAGATGCTTTTAAAACTCCTGATGTTAAGACAGATGATGGAATAGTTCTTGGAATGAACAACCCTTGAGAGAAGTAACGAAGTTTGTTAATTACTGAGGTCCTGTAGCCGTCAACTTTGATGGCGTTTGTAAGATTAATGACGCTGATGTAGCATCGGATGTTAGAGATTGGTGTTATTACTTCCTATTCCTGTGATGTGGGATGCTAATGGATTGCATGATGTTGGTAATATTGTTAATGTTGGTATTTATAGTGGCCGGATTGTGAAAAGATTTTAACATTTGCACATAGAACATTGTGATGTCGTAAATCCGCATAATTTATTAGAGTCAACATCCAAGGCTAAATATTCCATTTATTTATTTATTCATTATTAGGCTCGTCAACAATCACTATTACTTTATAATTAAGACATTGCAAACTCAAATCTAAGCGCCTCATTACTTATAGAAAAGCACAGCATGCACTACATTATGCACAGATAATAACATAATTAAATATTACAAGTAATACATTAGTTTAGATGAAAATAAATTATTAAAAGTTAATTGATTATGATAAATAAATTAAATTACATAGAATAAATTAGGTAAGATTAGATTTTATTTTCGATAATTTTTACATAAAATTAGGTTAATATTCTTATATAAAAATTAATTAATTAGTTAATAAATTTCAAGATTTTAACCTACCACGCTCCAATTGTATTCAGTTCAGTGCAGTTAATTCAAGTATATTCAGCAAAACAAAGCAGTGCTTTTACTAAATTGAAATTGCTCTATTTTGTCTAAATTGAAAATCCTTACACTATCCATTACTAAAAAATTAAATGCTTGGTTTTCCGATGGCGTTACACCTTTCCTTACTCAATTTAATAAAAAATATATTTGTTATAACAAGAATTTTACTGACTTGAATGAGAAAACACGATGAAAAATTTAATAACGAAAATACAATTCAAGATACAAAAAAAAAAAAACAATCTCCGACAAGCAATCTTAACCGAAGAATGATGGATCTGTGGAATTTTCGCAGGAACTGGGTCATGCAAATTTAATAGTACCTCACATTGTGCTGGCAGCATCAGCAGAAACTCAAACTTTACTCAAAGAAAATATTCCATTATTTTCATTGCGAGTCTAAATTATGCAAGATTACGTGTTGGGCATCTGCCATATACTCATCTAACTGTTCCAGCATCGTTCAACAAGTTAATGTACAAGCTTTATCTATTTTTCATTTCAAGGCGAAAAACATTTAAGAAATAAAAGAGTTTGAAGAAACCCATTTCTTTCAGTTTCTCGTAAATAATCCCCATTTTGCAGACTTCTTAAAATTTTATATAGAGAAGAGCCATGTAGTGGAACATTTGTATAAATGGAACGTTGTTTCAAGCAATGAAACCCATATCTCTGGGGAAATATCTACTATTCGGTCTGAAACAGAAGGAAAATTAATTGGAAGAGATAAAGGCCTAGGAAATACAATTTGTTTCTAAATTGCCTTATAAGGTACCGTGACATCCCAACAAGAAGCTAGCAGATACTTTATATTCGAAGATTATCATTAATGCGACCTGTATAATGAAACAAGTCCACTAATCTGAGTCGGTGCTGGTACGGTTCGTACCATTTATTGAAATATATCGCCTGATGAATATGCAATCTTCTATATTCATTTGCAAATACAATCTAAAGGTGAAATAGGAAAATACCGACCTACTTTTCTTTCTTTCTTCAAATCTCTGAGATATTTTTCGAGAGATTTCCTCATACGAACGTTTGTAAGCTACCTTCTTTATGTATTGCGTGGAAGTCTCAGTAAAAACATAGTAGACAAATACAGTGATAGCACAAATAATCCAACTCCGCATTCCCATCAATCCAACATTATTGACTTATCCAGAACACGCGATCATCCTGTCCTTCAAACGTAATCCCAGTTTGCATATATTTTTGTGCCCACCACACCGACAGCGCTAAGCCGCTTCAACTATAATAACAAGAAGATAAATCATAATGGGAATTATACGTCGCTGTAAGCGATGCTTTGCCAATCTAATCCAGCCCGAACATCGATCAAACAATGAAGGATTATCGAAACTTTATTGCGATTCGCCTCGAGTTGGTAGTGACGGTGGGTATAGGGAAATAAAGTAAAATACATTCTGATGGTAATTCGTGGATTTATATTGCAGCCGTCATAGCCCTCGATTTTGGGTTTCTGAAGTTTATTGCCTATATAGCCTAAAGATTATGGAAATTGTTCACTGTCTTTATGTCGGTACTTTGCATTATGTTCTCTTAAGCCTTATTACTAGCCGATGTTTCTAGTAGAGGATCAGCCATTTTTTTTTTAGGTATTGTCAAGTTGAATAAGTGCTTTCATTTAACAGCTTTGCTTTAGAATCTTCCTATACTATAACAATATCATCACAAAATTTATCGTTCTCAATTTCAGAAATAATAAAGTAATATACTTAATTATTGTGTTTCGTTCTATCAAGAACGGCACTAGCTAGCAAGTGCAACAGGTGAATCGCTCGTTCGCTGAAGCTTACCGGTTAGGCCACGTAAATACGGTTGGAAATAAGGTTATTTCCATCACAGTACAATTAACTAACATGGTTCTGTATAAACCGGTCCATATATAAACTCTTTGATGTCGAGATTTTGAAAGTTTTGATTCATTACCCTTTAGTGTTAACTTGTTTATCTTAAAGAAACACCTTTACAAGGTGTTTCTTTAAGATTTATAACACGATCTCACGTAGTTGTGAATGAAATACTTTATACGTATATCGTAAACATTTTTGTTGCGTGTGTTGTGAAAAGTTCTTTTATAAAATACAATAGACGTGGATATATTTAGTAACCTGTTCTGCTTAGCTATTTCTAAAGAGCCATAAAAAATCCTGAAAGAAATTGACACTTGTTTTACCTCTCAACGAGGCATCCTCAGGATGACGATTGACTTGTCGCGAACCCGAACACGGCATGTTGCCACACCGAGCGCTGAACGCAGACTGAGACTTATCGCCCGTCAAACCCACTTATATACAAAAAAAAAAGTTCTATGTTAAATTTGTAGTTAAAGTTCTCTTTAGACTTTTTATTGAAAGTTTATATTTCATAGTGCTTGTAGTGCTATATTAAATCTAATGGATCTGATTATTCTGATTAATTACAATAATCTTATTGTCAAAATCCATCAGCCTAGCCTACCCGGATGCAGCTGAATACCAGTATTTTACATGGAGCGACTGCCTCTGCCTATCTGACCTCAACAACCCAGTAACTGGGTAACACGATACCCTATGATAAGATGTTGTGGCTGAATGGTTGAATTATCTTATTGTAAGTTGCTTTATTAATATTTGACATGGTAAAAAACTATTTAGACCTCTTCCCTGCCCAAGACTAACATGGTCTATTTTAAAAACCCACGTCGTTAAGGAGAAATGTTACGGTATGTATTCACCTTTGACCCTTGTCTGTGATTATGATTTGCCACAATGCCTTGGGCTTAAAATCCCTTGGTAACAAAAAACTAAGAGCCCTTTACGAGATCATGAAACTATCTATAATTACACATAATATTATCAGAGACATGATTTTTTTCATTTACATCGTCATTTTTGTTAAAATACAGTCAGAAAAACTAATTAGGATTTTTTTAGATTTGCCAAATTCTATTTCATATTTTCTCAAACGGAATGCTCGCAGTCTTATGCACTTTATTCGTTTGTTTTGCTATAAACCTGTATCTAATTACCTTTTACGAATTTTTCGTTGTTGTTTTTTGAAAGCACTTTTAAAATATTACATACATACATACATAAACTCACGCCTTCTTCCCATGGGGGTAGGCAGAAACTAGAAAACGCCACCTGTTACGATCCTCCTTTTGCCTCGTTTACGTTCATACATCTGGTCACACACGCACGCCGGTTGCGAGTACTACGCACCTGGCCTTTCTGAAGAACATCACCAATAAGGTCAGTATAATTATGTCCTCCTAGGGCGTCCCCGACCGGCCTTTCCCTTTACATCGGCCTTGTAAACACATTTTGTTAGTCGCCTTTCATTCATTCTCTCAACATGGCCAAACCATCATATAAAATTTTAATATTTAAAAAAAATATTATTTATCATTTAACATTTATTTAACATTCATTCAAAATTAAAATTAGGAGGTATCGTTGGTCCCAAACTAGGCACAACCTATATCTTGGGCAAAGTGAAAAAAAAAAAAAAAAAAAAATGTTATCTAAAAATAAATGTAGATTGTATGCTTTGTTCTTTTTTTCAGAAATAACAGTATTCTGTCTGTTACACTACAAATTAAATTAGTCCATTTTAATTTAAATGTGAATTTGTGCTTAAGCCATTTTTGTACAAGAGCACTTGAACAGTTTGTTGTCCGGATTGGCTTAAAATTTGAACAAATTGGCTTAATGAACAGAATTAACCAACTTTGAGAGAATAAATAGTTAAAATAGAACGGAAATCGTTTATTTGCTTATAATGTACAGATTAGATGAAACTGAGACTATGAGGAAGTACCTACTCATTTTGTATTTATCTGTGGGCCTTCCGAAAAAAAACCTTTAATACGTTCAGTGCCGGGAACCCTCCTGGAGGGTTCACCTAGTCGCATATGGGATGCCGGGAGCCATCGTGGAGGTTAGCCCTCCACGATGGCTCCCTATTTAGGTTTTTCTTAGCGAGTATGAGTTCTATGAAAAGTAGGTGGAGTCGAAAGTGTTAAAAGAATTATTGCAAATTCTCGCTTACTGATATTAACATGAAGCACGTCAAAACAAGCCATAATAAGACTTGTAGGTAACAATAACATCAAGGTCACGAGTTTCTACCACTAAAACTTGCGTAACGCTAACGACTACAAAGGTTTGCGTTCCCTTAACAAATCTCTAAGGCTTTACTATAACCCACGTGTAAAGTGTATTCGTGACCCTTAATTGCTTTCATTCTTATTAATTCGTTATTCTCAAACATGTGACACGATATTTTTAAGAATATTATTTCAAGCGAAAAATATTTCATTTGGGATTTAGTGTGTCAATATTTTTTTTTAATGTGTAACAGCTCTCTCGCTTTCTTGCAATCTGAGGGAGTGATTTCGCGAAAAGGGACGGAAGTGTGTAACAGGAAGTCGGGGAAGCGCGCGCTATTTGATTTGACTAACGAACGCGCGCGGTGCTAGTGTTGGCCGTCAGATGGTACACACGGCTACACATCAAGCTATACATTTCCAGTATAAGCTGACCTCGCATTGTACGAAAATCCTATACAATGCGAGATCAACATAAACTGGAAATGTTTAGCCGTGTGTACCAACCCATTTTCCGAGAGGTTGGTTCAGCCAAGATGTCAGATATTATACATCGTATGCGACTACTGAAAGGCGTGCTCGTTTTTTTTTTTAAATCATTGGCATCCTTTGGGTATAACCTAATTAACTTTTCAACACACTTAATTTGACCTGTTCAAGTATTTACTTCATTTACCCTTTAAGTTTTAATTTAAAGTTTTATCGTCGTCACGTTTTTTTTAATTTATGTCTCTTCAAAATTTATCAAAGTCTTTGCCCTGTCTTATCGAGGGGTATCGTGTTATCCAGTAACTGGGTTATTGATGTCAGATAGGCAGTCACTCCATGTAAAATACTGGTATTCATCCGCATCTAGTAAGACTGGAAGCTCACCCCAAAATAGTTGGGAAAAGGCTTGGCATATGATATCCCTTCAGAATTTTAATGTCCCGTAATTTGTTTTCATTTACTGAAATTCTTGTCTGGACTTCAATGCCTTTATTAATTGGTTACTTAATTGCCGTCTGTCCTCGATTTTCCTAAGACAATAGTGAATTGTAAATTGCTTCAATATTTTTATTATAATGCCCCTTAATTTTGTATTATTATGATGTAAATTCCAAACATATTTGTTAAAGATGGGGATGTCATAGTTCCATAGAGGTGATGATAATATAAATATATCACCAGTCAATTTCATTTCCTTCACACACCCTCACTCTCACTTTCACTCACGCACTCACATGCCTGCGTGCGTGCTGCATGTTTAGCTTTAATTCTCTCTTTTTTATTTTATTATTTCATAGTAAGTACCTACATTTGTATAGATAGAGTAAATTATACTTATTCAAGTTAAAAAAGAGCGGAGTTTTCTAACACAGGCTTATTTGCTTAAAAGGATGCTCCAATCACTAGTTGTTAAGGTTTACTTGTTAAAGTAATAAACCATTTTTTTTTTTTTCATTTTTTGAAGTGAAATCTTTAGGCGCGTTGGGAATTTTTGAGATGGGACTAAACCATTGATTTCGCGACACTGTTATGATACCAGCTTTTGACCATTAAAAAGACATCAACGCGTTGATTACTGCACAACGTGAAGTAAAAGACATCGACGCATTGATTACCGCAGTGCCGATTTTATTTTCAAGTTTTTGATTTCTGTCGGCACTCCCAGAGTGCCACTGTTTTTTTTTTTCATTTCAGTCCCCTGCCCCATGTTGCTGGGGGTACGCGCAACATACACATTTTTTCCCCCGTTCTTCCCTGTCACGTTATCATTCACTCTTTTTTCTTCCAAATCATTCAATTTAATAATATAATAAACAGAGAACGAAAAAAACTACGTCCTTTTTAAGAGTCATCGTCATCGGAAAGCGCCCTTTGTCGGCGCGACCACGCGTTCTGGTTCACCGAACAAAATGTGACATATACACGCGACTATCGCGTATTTCTATCGCTTTTAAACAGGACGAGGGATATTACAGTTTTGTTTATAACTAGTACGGGTCTAGGAGGGTCAGGGTGCATCGGTTTCATAACAACCAGATTATTGTGCACTGAGAGATTGAGTATTTAATCTTTTAGATTCATAGAAAATAAGTATACTAGTTCTATACACCCTTGCGCCATCCCATGTTCCTAGCACGGTGGGCTGTGCTGGCGCCGCTGCTGCGGCTGCTGCGACCCTCAAGCGGCTTATTGGGTCGAAACGCTCGGACCATGGGGCCCGAGTGCGCGTCTCCTTTTTAAGGAAATTTCTCGTCGACTGGTCGACACTTCACGTGACCAGAGGGCTGGCTCGTTCTTTGGCCAAAGAATTAGCATTGCCATTCAACGTGGCAATGCTGCCAGTCTTCTGGGCACGTTTCCGGATGACAGCGATGCGGACGAATACTTCAACGCCTAAGTGTCGTTTTGTTTTTATTATTTTTATTTATACAGGTAGTTAGTTAGTCTTTTAATTTAGTACCTAATGTAAATAGTTAGCAGTGTTAAAAACTGTATAATAAAAATTATGATTATGATTATTCTATAATTAAATGTTGGTTGTATTATTATTATTTAATTTAGTTATTATCGATTATTTTTTTACTGTTTTTAATGTGATTTATTGAATTTAGTTGACATTTTATTGATAGTTTTAAATTTTGTTACACTATTTGCATACCCATATAATGGTAAAATATGGAGAACTTTACTATAACGAAAAATATCTATGTATCTCTTACCCATGTTTGCAAATGAATAAATGATAATGATAATGATAATGATAAATCTCAATATAAAAAAAAGTATACTAGTTTAAAATTTGTTGTAAGGTTTTTATTCTTTTGGCAAAATAGAGATTAGGTTATGTTGTTATTCTTCACACAAAATCAATCAATCTGCCTAGCCTTTTATGTTGTGGTCGGCTTCCTCTCTAAACGGATGCAGCTGAATACCAGTTTTTTTACATAGAGCGACTGCCTATCTGATCTCCACAACTCAGTAACTGGGTAATACCATACCCCTTGGTAAGACTGGTTGTCAGACTTTAGGGATTCTGACGACCTTCATTCCGGATTCTAACGACTCCAAATCCACGAATGATAACCGGGACCAACAGCTTAACGTGGTTTCCGAGGCACGGAGGAGTCTCGGTATGTAAAGATAGTCACCCATTTACGGACCAACCCCGGCAAGCGTAGCTTAATCTGATGGATCGACCCATGCGGCTATTATTACTAGACCACGAGCCCACACAATCCACACAAATTGTATTTTTTTCTTCCTCTACCTCTCTGTAGTCTGATTTACATAATTGATTCATTTCCAAATCAATACACATGTAGTTTAGCTACGGTTCCATAAGAAGAGCCGTGTCTGTCATGAAAATTATGGCAGTGGGGTTTGACTTTACGGTGTTAAAGAAACGCTCTTTTAGAAAACATACCAACTTACTTTCATAAATGTCCTTTCAGTAACGTTATTTGCCGGTAAATGGCAGACGCTATGTAGCGATTACCGCTCTTCAAACTCAAACTCAAAGCATTTATTTCAAATAAACGCAATATAGGAAAACCTTCAGTTACAGTAGTTTTTTTTTTGCTTTTCTCTACAGCACCCAGTTAGCAATTTTTACAACAAACCAACCATTGAATATGGACTAGTTTTTTGGCAATTGAAATTTTTTGCTTCAGGAAACTGCAAACAGTCTATTTTCAGCTGCCTCCGGTACAACTACTGTACCTACAATTTGAGAATTTGCAGATTTTCAGCTCTATTTCAGTTTTTGTCAGAAATAAAAATGGGTTTGCAACGTTAGTGAGATCGTTTGAGCTGTAAAAGTTTACACAAGCGTACGACTTTTTTGTCCTAACACATCTCATTTGTGCACTGATTTTTACTGAAAAGTACCACCAACATAACCACCACACTTGGTTTCCACTAAGGGTTAGGTAGAGGTGCACCTGTAGTACATCCAGATTTTTCCAGCTATGTTTAAGTCCCATGTAATAGAGGGCAAGCCATCAACCGGGCACATCCAGACTCCGGGGTGCTTCTGAGAAATTCCAGTTGGAAAAACCCAATGACACTTTGCCCGACCCGGGAATCGAACCCAGGACCTCATGCTCAGCAGTAGCGTTTGCAATCAATTCTGTCGCAATTACTAACCTTTTTTAACTTATTACGATATTTTTTTACTACTTGATGCCAGCCCAAGGGCGTTAATTCTTCAATAGGTAACAGATTTTTGATGAAAACATGCTCTTTTATAATTATAAATATTACACATACTTAAACATAAACTCATGCCTTCGTCCCATGGGGGTAGGCAGAAACTTCAGAAAGCCACCTGCTACGATCCTTACATATTCATAACATAACATAACATCACGCCTTGTTTCCCCGAAGGGTTGGGCAGAGGTGTCCCTATAGCAGGTACACCTTACATATTCCTTTCATTATTAATATTCTAGGGAACTAGTTAGCCACATTTCTCATTTCCATACAGTAATATAGCTAAATTAATCAAAACAGGTAAATATTTGACAGCTATTTAAGACGTTGCCAACTTTTAGGATATACGTTAGTTTTGTATCTAGGTAACAAAAGTTCTATTCACTAGTATAGTAAGAAATATGCACAAAAACATTATTAAATAAAAATTCTGATCATTACAAGCAAGCCTGTGTTTATATTTTAACAGTTAGCAATTTCAAATACCCAGCTCCAACGATCAATTGAATACAAAATTCAAATTTACATTTCCATCAAACGCCTGGTGTTAATGTATGTACCTACGTCAGTAATATCTTCTTCTCTTCGATTATCTGGCGCACATCATGCATGGTGTATACGTAGACAATTCTTGATTGGAGCCGACTTTCCTCGTATGTAAGGAAATACATCAACAACAATCTTCCCTTCTATATGTTTGGCTGAAACCCAAGAACCGTAGGGAAATAACGGGAAATAATTGGAATAAATAACTGTATCGGAATAGGCAGTGTTATTTCTTATCTTAATTTTCTTTCTTGCTTGTTGGGGTTGGTCCGAGGATGGGTGACCATTTTTACATACTGAGACCACTCCGTGCCTCGAAAAGCACGTTAAGCCGTTGGTCCCGGCTGTCATTCGTGGATCTTTGACAGTCGTTACGGGTCGTCAGAAGCCCGAAAGTCTGTCAACCAGTCTTACCAAGGGGTATCGTATTACCTAGTTACTGGGTGGTGGAGGTCAGATAGGCAGTCGCTCCATGTAAAATACTGGTATTCATCTGCATCCGGTTAGACTGGAAGCCGACCCCAAAATTGTTGGGAAAAGGCTAGGCAGATTGATATCAATTTTCTTTCTTGTAAGAACAGTCTTTGCTTTGTGCTGAAAAGAAAACAATATTTGGAGTTTTTGGATCAATAAAATTACAGTTTCATTACTTTCGAAAATAGTTCCCGCTAAATGGTGAATTTAAGTGTTTCTTTAATAGATAGACTTTAGCCTGTAATACCTATACAGAACGATCTTGAACCTTATAAAAAGCTAGGGAAGCTTAAAGCTCAATTTTATAGATTGTATAAAATGTAGTTCGGGAGTGGCGACCGCGTACTAGAAGACGTAGCTTTGGAAGGCCTCCCACAAGGTGGACCCATAACCTTGTGAAAGCCGCAAGAATCCGTTGGATGTGGGAAGCACAAAACCGGTCGAAGCGGTGGTGCTTGGGGGAGGCCTATGTCCAGCAGTGGACGTCTCTCAGCTGAAATAATGATGATAATAGTCAATTAAGCCAAATCAACAAATATTGAAATTCTATATTCATAATTCAAAAGTCATTTTATTCAAACTAGGCTGAGAATCAGCACTTTTCGAACGTCAAAATTACATAAGACATTCCCCCAAAACGCTCACCCTTCACCATTGTGAAACACTCCACTAAATTCCAATCAATCTTCCTGCAGAGCTTCCTGAACAGACTCAAACTTTGAAGTGGTGAATATGATTATAGTCCCAAACATGATAATATAGCAATTAAATACTATTTTATCTTCGTCTATATTTTCGTCTATTATTTACTTATTGGCCAGAAATAAAGATATTAAAATAATAAGACAAAAAAAAGGTTATTTGTTACTTAAAACTCTCGGCCTCGTTGGTCTAGTGGTCGCAAGCGCTACTGCTGAGCATGAGGTCCTGGGTTCGATTCCCGGGTCGGGCAAAGTGTTATTGGATTTTTCTATCTGGAATTTCTCAGTAGCAGCCCGGATTCTGGATTTGTGCCCGGTTGATGGCAATAGGCTCGCCCCCTATTACATGGGACTTAAACATAACTGGCGAAATGCGGGTGTACCTACTACAGGTACACCTCTGCCCAACCCTTCGGGGAAACAAGGCGTGATGTTATGTTATGTTATGTAAAACTCTCTATATTCTGATATTATTTGATACTCTTACTATCCGGTAACCTTTTTATCTTCATTTTTATCCACCTGTAAAAACACCAAGAACCCTTCGTTACACAAACAAACAGATCCGAACCCAATTAGCAACGTCAACATACCTTTGAAAAACCTTCTCAATCAACACAGACTATTTTAAACCTTCTGAGCAAATAATACAGTCCAATCTTGCACTTAAGTGTCGACCTAAGTTTGGGGCCATCAAACTAATTTCAAACTTACTGCTTTGTCGATAAAATCTAATTCAGTAGTGACTAATTTATAATTTGCTATTGTAATTTGAGCCGTATTATTTACTAGAAATTAGGTTGATTTTGAGAATAGTGAATTTGAAATGCTAGTTTCATGTCAATTAGGCTCTTGGTAACTGAAGACAGAATTACTTAACTTAATTTAATTTAAGTTTTCAGATGCATGGAACTTTGAATAAGTTTTAATTCAATGTAATTTAGCCAAAACTTCGGAAATAGCATATTCTTGTTAATTCTTCTTAAGACACTAAAATTAAGATAATTATAAACAACATAACATCAATCCTTGTTTCCCCGAAGGGTTGGGTAAGTCCCATGTAATAGGGGGCGAGCCTATTTCCATCAACCGGGCACAAATCCAGAGTCCGAGCTGCAACTGAGAAATTTTATATAGAAAAACCCAATAACACTGCCCGACCCGGGAATCGAAACCAGGACCTTATGCTTAGCAGTAGCGCTTGCGATCACTAGACCAACGAGGGACAATAATAAATGGGAATAAAAGAATCGGAGAATCATGACTTCAAGCCAATATAAATATAAAAAATTGAAACCAAGAGCAGTTAAAATTGATAGATTAATGGGGGAAGACGTAGAGTTCAAGGATAACTTCGATGAAAGCACATAAGAAATAAAAAAAATATATCATGTAGCAAAAAAAAATTGGCAATAGAAAAGAAATTAATGAATTTCTTGAAGCAACTATAACTAACATATGTAGTAAAACATCTCCAAGGTGTAATATATATTATAATTACTCGTATTTATCAAGTACCAAAAGAAAGATATGGAACTTTTCATGAGTACTCTGAGGGATTAGAAAATATGAGTGTCGTTTGTTTCTCGAAATAAAATCACATCATTTCCCCTGGGTGTCGTAAGAGACGTCTAAGTGATTGCATCAGGTGTTTCGGTACCAACATGGAGTAATACAATTATCTTGTCGCACTTCATTTTAATGAGAAACTGAAATATTTAAGAGTTAAAGCTGATAATAAAATAAGATTGTTCCAAATTGGCTTCAACATAAGTATAGACTTTTTGTGATTTGTGGCTTTTATAGTACTCTAACCTCAGTTGGTCCTGAATAGTCATTAAATCCTTATACGAAACTGCATCGATTGGCATTTAAAACAGAAAACGTGAGGAATAACTGTATGCGGGGTCTATCATATGGGTCAGCTAGACCAAAAGATCGCTGGATGTCTTACGTATTCAATACAATAATGTTTTTAGAAAGAAAGAAAGAAAAATATTTTATTTGGGACACGCACAGGAAATACAGACGGAAATAAAAAATAAAATAAAATAAAAATAAGAAAGGAGCATTTTAAACTAACAAACTAACAAAAAATAGTAACGACCTGTGCGAGGCCAAAAAGGCCCATATCTCAGCATAATGCTGCGATATTTTAATAAATACTGCGGCGCTGGTATTCTGATAGGGCCCGCTGTGATGCCACGGACACACCTACGGACATATATAAATCCCTCTAAGGGTCAAAATAAATAAAACAATAAAAAATTATAATACATATAAACAAATAATAAAAATCAAAACCATTGAAGAATCGACGCATGGCCGACGTGACGTTCCAACCTCCGCATCACTTGTCTGGTATGGACTATTATAATCGATGGTGACAAGGAAAGGACGCGGCGCGGGAGTGTATTATCTATGGCGCGATTCTGCGATGCAATCGGCTGTCAATTTAGCTATGCAGTATTTTTGGAATAAATAATATTAATCAACGAATATACTAGTGTACAATAAGAGGTATTGATACAAATAAAACAGTGAGCGAATAGTATAAGATAAGGCAAAAAAGTGGTGCAAATAAATAAAATAAAGTATCTTTGTGTTGTGATTTTAGGATGCTGTTGAAACTGCCCCGTTTCTGTAGCGCATCGGAGATGTTTGCTCAGCACCGAACTGACGGCTTCTATGCAGTGATTCGCAAAAAAGTCGCATCACTGATGCGTAGAATGCGGGTCAGTGACAATAGCATCCTGAAAACAGTGGTGGAGAGGCCTTACTCCCCTTTTCTAAGGCACTATGTGGGGAGAATGGTCAGGTAACATATTCCTTACTTTATCGTTCTCTGCACATCATGCCGCAGTCACCAGCTAAACTTATTCTTTTTTGTGTAATACTAACACTAGTGATAAGGTATTTTACTAACAAATTGGACCATATTGTTGTCCGAACTACATAAATAAAAAAAATAACGTTACTGACTGTAACATTTGTCCATAATCTGTGAATGCAGTTAGCAAGTACTCAAAAAGTTAATGACAGTATCATAAGAACGTTTTCCTGTAGCTACAAAATCGCGAAAAAATAATAAACCGTCCCGTACAAAACTTCAATGTCTACTTTTACAATGTTTGTAATTAAGTGAGCACTATGTATCCATCACATATTTAATTTATCTATCATTGCTTCATTTTTATGGTATAGTAATCTTATTCCAGGTGCATCGTCTTCACATATAATTATATAATGAATGTATACAAAATATTGTAAAACATTTTAAAACAGTAACGGTGGAGTTTCTTGCCCATTCTTATCAATACGAAAACCACCTTTTGGAAGGGGTGACTAGTATCAATTCTATTTTTTGTAAATTTTGACGTTCAAAAGTGCCTTTTATGTGCCTAATTGAAATAAATTATTTGACAGACCAAAATATAAGAGACAGCTGATTATTTTTTCTCGATTACTATGTTAATCCGATGGAGAAAGTTGTTCAGTTTGATGTTCCGTACCACCCTTAAGTATGACCTTATATTTCTGATATACATTTTTTGTGTAGTTCTCTCCACCGTATCTGGTGACAGCAACCCAGACTATTTTTCTTTCTTTTCGTGAACATAAGTCATAGTGTGTTTGTGATCTACGCTAGTGGCAATACTTAAATGTACTTCCGATGCACCCTAATATGGCTATTAGCGGGTAGCTTCCATCTTGCAGACTGGTTTATAGTTTTGACCACAACATGAACTTTCGATTAAGCTTTGGTTTCCTATGACATCGGGGTTTGAAATTACGGTGTCAAGAAATGCTCTTGGAAACACACCAACTTACTTTCATAAAACATTATACTACACTATGTGGCGTTCACCTCAAACTTAGGAAACCATAGCTTTATTGTTTGTGACAGTACAAGTTAAGAGGAAGGTTGAAGTTAATGATGTGAACAAACCGTTTAATAATGTAAGTACCCACTTTTAAGCACGTTTTTATTATAGCCTTTATTTATTCCTTAATTAAAATAAACATAACAATCATACAATAAATATTTCAATCAACACATGCAGCAAAAACAATAAAAATAATTCAAAATGTTAATAAATATGATATATATCTATTCTATTCATCAGTAATATATTTGATTCACTAATTCATTTATAACATAAAATAATTGAAGTTAACCATCATTTATATAATAAAATCCATTTATTATCTATAATCCATTTATTTATCTATTAGTAACAACATAAAATATTTAAGTACTTTCATTAATAACTCAATTTCATTATATTTTTCATTAATATTTTAATGAGTTAAAATGTTTACTGTTTGAGCAATTTGATCTAAATTAAATAACATATGTGCTTGGAAATTAAAACTATTCGTTAATTCACGAGTAAAGGCAGGATAACGCGAAGCAATTTGTCAATTTTACCTGTTGCATACTATAAATATTAAAGCTAGAAAGAATAAAGTTGTACAAAACAATGTTTACATACTAGAATTCTATTACTGGAATAATTATTTGCGTTCGCCAGGCAATTATATTTATTTATATATTTATATATAAATAAATATAATTGAGTTTTGAAGAAGACTCAAAAATGCAAAAGTTACATAAAATATTCTAAATTCGCAGAATTTTGTAATTATTACTTGAAATTTAACTAAACCATTGTAATAGATATTTTGTGATACAACACAGTCTTTCATAAATTGACGCTTTTATCTAATGGAGGCAGGTAGAAACTAGAAAGCCATCCATCCATCATTCATTCAGCCATTTTTTACTTGTGTTACAATTGTTGTGTTGTGTGCCTTTTTGTCTGTACTAAATAAATGTATTTTCTTTCTTTCTTTTCTTTTCTTTCCATCTGCTACGATCTTTACATGCTTCTTTAGCTTCGTTCACGGTGATTTATTCTCACAAGGAAAATAAAAAAAAAAAATTTTTTTGGAGTCTGATCTTTGAAAAATATGTTTGTCAGCATCGTTGCCTTATTAATAGGAAGCCAACATTTTGTTTAATTAAGTACGGCTCATTTACCAAAGAAGATTTACTACGTAATTAGCCTGGCCTTTCATGATTTAACGAAGTGGACCCAGCCTGTTATAGACAGGGACATGACAGACAAAAATTACGATCCTGTAAAGCTTGTTGGGTTTCCGTCATTTTTTTCCTTTCAAAATTTTTATGTTTTCATATATTTTTTAATTAGTAAAATTTTCTTCTTTTTGTCTAACTGCGTCAGAAAGTGTGCAGCAATAGGGCAAAAAGAGTAGAAAAAACAACCGACTTCAAAAAAAAACACTACAAAGTGAAAAATAACTTTAATTTCGGAAGTCGGTGACAAAGAACGAAAATTCAAAACCAAAGACACCGACTTCCGAAATTAAAGTTATTTTTCACTTTGTAGTGATTTTTTTGAAGTCGGTTGTTTTTTTTTTTTGTAAAAAGTTTTCATTTTTCACTTTTTAGTTGTGGTACCTACCCCACACAAATTCGATTACCACTACCTGCTATGTAAATAACAGTGACAAGAAGTTATCATATCATCTAGGTACATACTAAGTGGGAAAAAATACGTATAATTGAAGCTAACTCAAAAACTACCCAAACAAAGTTAATAAAATTTATATGGGACCACCTCTGAAGTATGATCTACCAAACAAAAAAAGAATCATCAAAATCTATTCATAATTGGCGGAGTAATCGCGTAACAAACATACAAAAAAAAAAAAAAAAATCATACAGACGAATTGAGAACCTCCTCCTTTTGGAAGTCGGTTAAAAATTTATAATTTTCTGCAAAATTTGTGCATTGTACGGCGTATAAACGTCGCCGTAGAAAAAACGTGTCTGTCAACAAGCTTTCATCCATAGTGATTCATACAACACTGACGACCGTGCCTACATACGGCAAATACACTGTAGTTTTTCACGGCAAGAAAAACGTGTGTGTACAAAGGGCCTAACGATTTATCAACCCGTTAATGGTCAAAATTCAAAACGAAAAACTTTAATTTCGAAAGTCTTTGGATCAGTATTTTAGTTTTTTGACGACTTCCGAAATTAAAGTATTTTTTCAATTTGTAGTTTGGAAGTCGGTTGTATTTTCTATAAAATGGTTTTTTTTTCACTTTTTTTGTGAGTTGGTTTGTAATTTATTTAAGTTACAATAGCCTAATGTCACCTGCTCATCA
Source organism: Agrochola litura (assembly GCA_949152395.1). NCBI lineage: Eukaryota > Metazoa > Arthropoda > Insecta > Lepidoptera > Noctuidae > Agrochola > Agrochola litura. The sequence goes on from OX424498.1 coordinate 24,243,767, forward strand.
AAAATACCCAAATCGCTATAGATGTGCCTATAATATTTGAAGAGTTCCCGCTGTTTCTCCAAGATCCCATCATCAGGTCATGACCAAATGACAATGGGACCAATTTGAAAGTATAACCTTCAAACAAAAAAATAATTTTTCAAATCGGTCTAGCCGTCTTCGAGTAATCGGGGAAAATACATAAAAAAAAAAAAAAAACCGACGAACTGAGAACCTCCTCCTTTTTTTGAAGTCGGTTAAAAACCAAGAGTATGTGTCGTAGGTACCGAATGTAAAGATAGGTAAATAAACTGTTTATCAAATTGATTAGCAAAATAAATTGTTTGTATATTCAAAACACAACCGTCATTCTTTGCTATAATAGCACGGCAAATTGACGGAGTATGTCAATTTCATACCCAATTAATTTCTTTGACTGTTTTTCGTTAGCATAGAAACAGATTATAATCAGGTAGAAACAGACTGGTAGGTACCTAAATATATAGAAAAACAGTCTAGTAGACACTGATGCCTATTTAAGGCACATATACAAAAAACATTTTGATTCGTTTTCGGTAATAAGACCCGCTCCCAAAAAAAACTAAAAATAACAAACTACGTTCAGTAATCAGTACAAACCTACGTGGGAAGATAAACCAATACATGTTACCGTGTTTTTCTTTAATTCCGAGATAAAAGCAGAAATAATTTTAAACCACAATAGGTACGGTAAATTGTATTAAATCTATCCATTACGTATAAATTATGTTGTATAAACAGTCGGGGATTCGGAAAAATATGTAACACCTGCCTACTCATGCAAATTATTTCTTACGAATCATGGAAGAGGGGAATTAGAATTTGTACCAAGGCAAATATTTACATCCAAAATCCCCAGATATTTTCTGTTTCCTGCGAATTCATCTTTGAGAAAGACAGATTTGTGATTATTGTAACCTCTCAGGTTCCAGAGTTACAATCAATTCTAAAATTAGAAATTGTAACGTGCGATATAAAAGCGAATGCGAAAGTCTTTGACCAGTGCATGTTGCCAGTGATGACCTATGGTACTGAAACGTGGTCGTTCACAATGGGCCTTATCAGAAGGCTAAAAGTCACCCAAAGGGCAATGGAGAGGGCTATGCTTGGAGTTTCTCTACGTGATCGAATCAGAAATGAAGAGATCCGCAAGAGAACCAAGGTAACCGACATAGCCCAAAGAATTGCCATACTTAAGTGGCAATGGGGAGGGCACATTGCTCGCAGAACGGATGACCGATGGGATCGAAAGGTTCTGGAGTGGCGATCACGTACCGGAAGACGTAGCGTTGGAAGGCCTCCCACAAGATAGACCGATGACCTTGTGAAAGCTGCAGGAATCCGCTGGATGCGGAAAGCACAAAATCAGTCGAAGTGGCGGTGCTTGGGGGAGGCCTATGTCCAGCAGTGGACGTCTTTCGGCTGAAATGATGATGATGATGATGATGATATCACTAACTGTTGAATATGAATGAATATACGGGACAAAAAATCGCAGATATTTTCTTGGAAGTGGACCCGGTTCATTACAATAAACTATGTTTTAATTTTGTTCAATACGGTAATTTAAAGCAGAAACTGACAGAATTATAAATGTCGTGATCCTTGGAATTTCAGGTATTGATTTGCCAGAAAGTTTATTAGTTATATTTTTATTTAGAACACCAACAGTATAAACATTTATCATTAGGTTTATGTACAAAAGTATTTAGGAAAGGTACTGCTAATGTATACACAAATTATAGGTACATAACATTTAAAGAAAAAATACTTTTTTACAAAAAATACAACCGACTTCCAAACTACAAAGTGAAAAATAACTTTAATTTCGGAAGTCGGTGTCAAAAAGCTAAAATACTGATCCAAAGACACCGCCTTCCGAAGTTAAAGTTATTTTTTATAAGTTTTTTTTTCACTTTTTTGTTGGTTGGTTTGTAATTTATCTAAGTTACAATATTATGTCTACTGCTCATCAAAAATACTCAAATCGCTATAGATGAGCCTATAATATTTGAAGAGTTCCCTTGATTTCTCCAAGATCCCATCATTAGATCGCGACAAAATGACAATGGGACCAACTTGAAAGTATACCCTTTCAAACAAAAAAAGAATTTTTCAAATCGGTCGAGCCGTCTTCGAGTAATCGAGGAACATATATTTTAAAAAAAATATCCCGACGAACTAAAAACCTACTCCTTTTTTTGAAGTCGGTTAAAAAGACATTTGAATGTTACTCAAGACACAAAATAAAGATCAAGAGAAGACTTTTAGATGAAAAGATAGTAAATTCAACAAATCCTACAATGAATGTTAATCAAAATCTGTTTCTTGATGTAAAATATTCAGAGGAAATTGATACTAGGCACAATATTTCCAGTCTCAAAAGATAATACCTACTATGGCCAACCCAACTTTTCCACCCTCAAAATATAATAGGTAGTACGGCCAACCCAACTTTTTCTCGATTCTCACATTTTTATTTTTGCACGCATATTTATGGGAAAACTTTCTCATATACCACCCGGAGCGTCCCAAAAAACATTCTCTTATAGTTACTGGTGACACGCTTCATGATCTTGTCATAAATCAGTCTCGTTTCAGCTGTAAAAAAAAAAAACTGAAACCCTTTCCTAAGTGCTTCGTCGTGTCTGGGAATTGGAACTATAAATCTATCCCCTAGACTTCGTCCGGGCCTAAACCCCGATCCCTCAAATTAGGTACCTTTAATGCCAATGGCTTAATAAATCAAAAAAATGAGATTGCGGAATTCCTCCGCGATCATCAGTTAGATATCCTCCTCATCCAGGAAACCTTTCTAAAGCCCCACAAACGTAGCCCCACCATAGCTAACTATCGCTTAATCCGGAACGATAGGACGCGCTGTCACGCGGGTGGCACTCTCATTTATTATAAAAAGGATCTGTACTGCATTCCTATGGACCCTCCCCCCCTCTCCCGACTAGAAGTATCAGTCTGCCGTCTAGGTATGACCGGTCACCCACCGATCACTCTAGTATCGGTCTATATCCCTCCCATTCGAACTGTAGATTTAGAAAATTTCCAACTCCTATCTGATGACCTAGAATTACTCTTAGGCATGAGTGACTCCGTCATTATGGCGGGCGATTTCAATGCCAAGCACCCCTCATGGAATAGTTCCATCACTAATACCAGAGGCCGACACTTGTTCGACCTCTCCTCCTCCCTTAACTTCGATATCATCGCTCCGATGGACCCCACTCATTATCCCCATAGGATCGATCACACCCCTGACGTCCTTGACCTAACGCTCCTTAAGAACGTAAACCTACGCATTGACACAATAGAAACGGTGCACGAGCTTACCTCTGACCACCGCCCAGTCATCATCAATCTTGTCTCCCGCATAGGTCCCTCTGACCCCAACCATCCCCCCTCCACTAGAAAGGTGACGGACTGGAAGAAAGTAAGCGTTCAGCTGAAATCCAACACGTCCCCCTTATTAGACGCAATTCCCGACAAATTTGACTCAATCGCTGACACGACGGCCGCGATCGACTCACTCACGGAGCACGTACAAACCGTCCTGAGCGACTGCTCAAGGGAGGTTCCAGCAACAGAACCCTGTTACTTGAAACTCCCGGACGATGTGCGTGCTCTGATGACTGAGAAGAACGCGGCCACTCGTGCCTACAGTGTCTTTCCTTGCGCCGCCAACAAAGCCCACATGCGCTACTTACAGAGAACTGTAAGGACACGTATTGCGGAGCTGCGTGACGCGGGCTGGGACAAGATGCTGGGCGATCTCGAGCCAACCCATCTAGCCTTCTGGGAACTCCAGAGGAAACTCAGGTCCACTCAATCAGCCTCTATGCCCCCTCTAGTCCGCCCCGATAAAACCATCGCCTTCGATGACATCGACAAGGCCGAGTGCCTAGCCGACAGCCTAGAAGCTCAATGCTCTCCCAGCTCCCTACCAGTAGACAAAGCTCACCTCGACGAGGTCGACGCCGAAGTCGAACGTAGATCCTCCCTCCCTCCCGTTGAAGACCCTGATTTTCCCCTGCCCCCCATCGAACCAGATGAGGTACACGAGATTATCAAGGGTCTCCATATTCGTAAAGCCCCCGGTTCAGACGGACTCACCAATAGGGTGATCCAGCTCTTCCCAGCCCATTTAATTATGCTACTGACCACCATCTTCAATGGTGCATTAGGCAATAACATCTTCCCCCAGACGTGGAAAGAGGCCACAGTCATAGGAATCCCAAAGCCCGGCAAGCCTAAAAGCGAGCCCACTAGTTACCGCCCCATCAGTTTGCTCAAAGTCCTCGGCAAAATCTATGAGAGGCTTATTTATAAGCGTCTCAGAGACTACGCAGAGACCAAGGGCCTCATCCCCAACGAGCAGTTCGGCTTTCGAACTCAGCACTCTAGCGTGCATCAGGTCCACCGTATTGTCGAGCTGGTCAGCGGTGCTCTCACCCAAGGCCGACAGACAGGTGCGGTCTTCTTCGATATTGCGAAAGCGTTTGACAAAGTCTGGCACAACGGCTTAATATATAAGCTTTACAAACTCGGTGTGCCAGATCGTCTCGTGCTCATCATTCGAGACTACTTGTCGAACCGCACCTTCCGCTTCCGTATTGAAGGAGCCCTATCCTCTCCCCGCCCCATAAGGGCAGGAGTCCCTCAGGGCTCCGTGATAGCTCCCCTCGCATTCACCCTATTCACTAGCGATATTCCCAAACACAGATGGACGCACTTGGCTCTGTTCGCAGACGATACTGCGATCATCTGTAAAGGCAATACCGAAACGATGCTCCTAAACCTGCAAAGGGCTGTCAATAACCTTGGCGCCTGGTTCAGGAAATGGAGAATCGAGGTCAATCCCGACAAAAGTCAAGCGGTTTTATTCACAAAACCGAGATCCAGAGCCCTCCCCCTCCCCCGACCTATCACCTTGTTCGGCAAGCCGATCCCTTGGGAGAAGCGAGCCAAGTACCTCGGTGTTATACTCGACCATCACCTCTCCTTTTCAGAGCACATAAAGTCGGTTCGCTCGCGAGCCGCTTTCGCTCTCGGTAGACTTCATTTCATTCTCAATGCACGCAGCAAATTGTCACTAAAGTGCAAATTGCGAACCTACACAGCGTGCATCCGCCCCATCATGACCTATGCGGGATCAGTCTTTGCTCACGCCAAACCCCATTCCATCCATAGGATGCAGACCCTACAGAACCGTTTCCTTCGTAAGGCCACGGGAGCCCCCTTTTATGTCAGAAACGAGATCCTCCATCTCGACTGTAAGATCCCAACGATCCGCCAATTCCTAAAACGCATGTCCAAGAGTTACTTTGACTCCGCTCCCAAACATCGCAATCCTCTGATTGTCGAGTCAGCCGACTACATCCCTTCCCGTATCAGTCAGATTCGCCGACCGAGGCATACTCTTTCCGACCCAGATGACCCCATTACACTCCTCCAGGAGCAGAATAGGGCCACCAGTACAGTATACAAAAACAGACGCCTCCCGTCATTCCGACCTCGCCGCCGAGGTCCTTTGCGATCGCGACCGCGTCCCCGAGTCAATGAAACTCCTCCCCGACCCTTGCTCGAAAACGAGGTGCCAGCAGTTGTTGCAGCTGAGCACGTAGCTTTAAATACCCCGCATAATAATCATGATGTAAATATAAATTTGATCCAGCCTGTCCCTTCTTGCTGTCCTCCCCTCAGCGATGCCCTAAGCCGAGGTTCGTACCCCACAGGGGGTGCCCTTAGCGAGCATTCGCTTAGTTTTAATTTAGAATAGTTAAAAGCTCCTGGCTGGAGGCTCTAAGTGTAGAAGCTTAAGGCCACCACAGGAAAAGTTCGGTTAAGCAGCCATGACCTTAGTGGTCAAAACTGCGAGAGGCCATTTCAAAAAAAAAAAAAAAAAAAAAAAAAAAAAAAAAAAAAAAAAAAAAAAAAAAAAAAAAAAAAAAAAAATTCGTCCGGGCCTATTACCGGGCCTTCGGAAACAGAGATTTTCTTTTTTTATTGCGATCAGACTGCCTATTTGTACACCCTCATAAATATGTTTGTTATTCTTTTCAAACGATGTACATTATCAGCCTACAATGTTCCCACTACTGGGACACAACCCTCCTCTCTGTGAAAGGGAGTGGGCCGTAATCGACCACGCGGGCCCAGTGCGGGCTGGGCGGAATTTATTTATTTATTTATGGCACCTCAACGACTTACTCACTAAAACATGCACATACAAAAATCACATACAGTTTTAGGTATTGTGAATTCGTCACTTATAGAAGTGCACAGCACTAGCAGAGAACTTAATAATTATAGGACGTTTTAGTTATAGTTAGTTGATTTAGTTACAAGTTATAAAAGAAAAAGAAAAATTACATAATTATGTTCACAAATACGGTGGAAACTACAGAAATATTTAACTAAATAACAAAAAGACCTAAAAAGAAGGAAATGAAAGTCGATACAATTTTATTAATAGGCAGCTTGTGTCGCACAGAGGTCTTGAGACTCCGAGCTGGTTAAAAGTCTCGTACGGAATTGACGGAAAGGTTTACAAAAAATGTCGATGCTATTGGTTCGTGTGGCGATTTTATTATAATTTCCTACTATGTATACGATTCATGGGTGCGGACGTGCGGTGTTACCATGCCGGTTTTCTCATAATTGTTTTCTTCACCGTTTTGAAAGGAATAAAATAATTTGGGAACAAATTTTTTTAACTGTTATTTAAACATTCGAGAGGTTATTATGATCAGTTGAAAACAAAACTATCGGCGGTTGGTAAATTTGTGCGACAGTAAAACAAAGACAGTAACAAAAAAAACAATTGGCTGATTATTTCGTCTTACAATGTCAGTACTAAAAATACGTAAGCAGACTAATAAATAAATGGCCAGGAAAAATGATGGAATGGGCAGTTAGATAAATAGTTTGGCAGTTCACAGGGAACGGGGACACCCGAACCCGAACCGATTGAAATTCTCTATTCTTGGTGACTCTATTGTTGGTGAATCATTTGGGTTAGGTTAGGTTAGAACTGTGACCATTTAAGCGCGACGGCGAGCGAGCGAAGCAAACGTGCCGCGGCAGCGGCCGCCGAGTGCCAGATCCCCTCTATTGTTGGTGAATCACTTGCGTTAGGTTAGAACGTTGTTTATAGAACTGCTTCGAATGAGATTTCTTACCGATTAATTCCGATTTGTCAGCTGCCCACTCGTAACTGCCCATTTAGTTATTTCACTGCTCAGTATTTATGAAATGATCCATTTTATTATTTTTACGATTCATTTTTGTTTATTTTACTGCTAAGTTTTAACTGCCGAACTTGTTAATAAATATGCATTTTGTAATTTTTAACTCACCAAAACTATACAACTACCTACCGCTTTAAATCAGTGCCAAATAATTTACACATCGACCCGTACAGCTGTTATTACGTAACCACAAACCCCTCTCACTCAAATTACCAATGAGTAGCCAAAATGTCACAGCACTAGTATATCAATGGCGTTCCGTACTTGACGCGACTTATTAACGCGTCATTAACTAGTTGGCCATTAGTTGCGTTGTGATTTGAGTTTTTAACAGGTTTACAGTTGTAGACTTTACAGTTACGGATAAGAAGATCATATTAAATATAATTTTTTGCCTGAAGCTTTACAAGTTTTTTGTCGGTTTCCCATTTAAAATATAGTCGTATTTTATTATGAGTCTATGTTTATAAACATAACTTAGATATCATCACGCCTGCTTTCCTCGAAAGATTAGGCAGAGGTGTACTATCGCAAAAAGCCATAACTAACCACCGTAAGGACTATTCTAGCTTACAGCGCTCGGCTTCTATAGAACCGGGGCGGTAACAGATGTGGTCATCGTGTTCACGGGATTTTGTTTTCAAACTGGTTAGATATGCTTTTCTTTGATAGCACCTATAGTACACCCAGATTTCGCTAGTTATGTTTATGTCCCATGTAACAGGAAGCGAGCCTACATCAGCTGGTCACACATCCAGACTCCAGACTGCTACTGAGAAATTCCAGATCGCTAAACCCAACAGCACTGTGCCCGATCCGGGAATTTAACCTTGGGCGTCATGTTTACCAGTAGCGCTTGCAACCACTAGATCAACAAGGCTGGCTATATTTATTATATCCGATAAGCAAGTTCGTCAACTTACAGATTTACCCATCAAACCCAAACTAAAGTACATTTTAAAGTACTCAAATTCCAACAGCAAAATTAAAAGCATATCTCAGAACATACACTCAATTCCCATCTATTTCAACCAGCAATAACAAACAATATTTTTACTGAGAAAACTACTTGTTTCATCACTGAACCATTTCAGTTACTGACACTTTGATATGTAGGATCATAAATAAATCTTTTTCATGTAATAAATATGTAAGTTAAAGATACTAACTAAAAGTCAACGTGTTTATCTAGGTCGGATTCTTATGTAGCGAGTCATTCGATGTTAAAGATATCTTTAACTCGCCCATTGGGACGCCATAGCATACATACATATGTATGTATGCTATGGCGTCCCAATGGGCGAGTGGATGGCGTAAGAAGTAGCTTACAATAAATGTTGACATCCTTAAAGGGCTTACTTTAGTTGAGTATAAATTGGTTGATGCTGTCATTGATGCTGAAATTTCTATTTGGTTATTTCTTTCTCAAAGACATTTCACTTTTTTTTGTATCACAACAGTATGTCACTCGATGTTAAATCATTGCTTTGACACAAACAACTTTGACAGAGAGACAACTTGAACAGATGACTATGCGTTTAGAGACTACAAAAAAGTCATCTAAATAATCAGTCGTCAATATTGAAACAAAAATCTGTAGAATATTTTACACAATTTTAAAATGTGACACAGTTACCTTACTAATATTATTCTTAAATTTCCTGCTACACGAAAAGTCATAAATAACAAATCAAAAGCACATAATATCGATCTTGGCCTTTCCACGTCGATTTGTAAAAACCCCCGCGCCAAGTCATAATGCATGTTAGCAGTCCATTAGTTTAGGAGATGAGGAAATATACTGGTGTTCACACATATGAGAATAATCTTGGAACTGTCTTTCTTGGTGGCTACGAAGAGTTATTATATTCTGCATTTGTGTGTCTTGTTTATGATGCTACTACAGATCTCATTGATTTGTAGCTAGTTTGGATATTAATTTTATTAATACGATCAATTTTAGAACATGTAGGTATATAGAATTAGCAAGTAGATAAATATTACTTACAGATGACGTAAATAATACCGAGGTTTTATGGAACGAAGTTCTTTAACACGGCTTTTAACTTTCTTTCTTTTGGCTTTAACTTTCAGAAATCGTCACGCTCAAAAGTGTTAATACTTACGACTGTCTTCTTCTAATTCAAAGAGAAATTAGAGAGAGAGAACGCCGACAGAAAAAGCAAAAGAATTACAGTGTAGTGGGATAAAATTGTACACATCAGAGTACACTACATGCCGGCCGGAGAGAGAAAAAAGAGTCTGAATTTTGTCAAAATGAAAATACAAGAATGCGGCTTTGAAAATTTTCAATATTTTCGTCATGGGGTATCGTTTTCATAGTTTTCGAGGATGCTAAAGCCGATATGAGGTCAAAATGTAAATCCAAGATGGAGGTTGCAATTTTTTTTAAATCATACGTGAGAAATAACTTCGTTCCTGACGGGGGTTCCCTGACCGCACACGTTTTTTATTTCCCAAAATGATTATAAAATATACAGTTCTTGATATTTTAATAGATTGTATGATGATGTAAGTAATCTAAGTACGATAACAAAAATTAAAAATGTTATTCGCACATAGGTTTAAAAAAAATGTGCTCTCTTCATTATTCAAAGAGGTACTCTTTACTAAAAACATAAAAAATAAAACAGAATCTGATTGAAAATATCTGCAAAATAAGTTAACCGGAACTCATCCCAGGTGAAACGTGTGAACATGTTACTTGGTCGTCACGTTAAATCACTTCCAGTATCTGCGTCCCCGAGGTTACGTCTCGAATACCCATTGGGACACCTGCGACACGTGCAAAGAATTGTTAGCTATTTATAGAAAGGAAACATACGGCTTTCATCTTCTTAGTAAAGATAAAAATATGAATTATAAATAACGGCTGTGTGATCTTGGATTCTCTCATAAACTTTATTTTTAGAGGTTCATTACAGAACAAATGAGTTAAATTGAGGGTATCGACCTAAGAATAAATAAACGTTTATAAGTGATCACTAATGAATGAGTTTAAAGACCTGGAAATGTTTACATTATACGTTGTTAAACCCCTTATTATATATAGATGGTAAAAAAGAGAACGTTGTCTATGTCTATGTTATGGGGTTTTGATTTCCGCACTTAGTCCGTCAGGTGGACCATTGTACGTGGGCCATAGCGGCCATTTGGTGGTTATTCCAACCAGCCCACCTCCTTCCAGAAGTTAATTAAAACTCCAGGTCTGTTCAGATCATCTGTGAAAGATCTGGGTGATCCGAGGGTTTCTGTTCTAATCTGGGTGACGCCTGTGCATTCAAAGAGCACATGCGCGACGGTTTCCTCAGCCTCCATGCACGCCCTGCACAGAGGACTGCCCGTTATGCCTATTGTGTAGAAGTGTTTGTTAAGCGAGCAGTGTCCCGTGATGTCCACGTCACCAGGCGCAGGCCGTTCCTATCCAGGCGTAATAGATGCCTGGTTAGCCTGTTATCCAAAGATGGCATAGCTTCCTTGGACTGCCTGCAGCCCGGTGTCAAGGTCATCCAGTACTCCGCTTGTGTGTGGGTGTACACCTGTAGCCACCTGCGTATTTGGTTGTAGGGGATTGGTACGATAGGCTCGGATCCACAGACTGCCATGCTAGATCCTCTTCTAGCAAGTTCGTCAGCTACATCGTTACCTAGCGATCCGCTGCAACAAAAGAGAACGTTAAAACAAAATATGTTAACTTTTAAGTCAAATACAGTCTATCAGAAAAAAATCTGAAACTTTTCTACCAAAAACTAGAAAGCGAATCTACTTTCAATAGAATCAGAAAATTTTTGATCACCGTTCACAAAAAGAATCATTTGATCGGATGACGCAGCGCGTCGATGGCTTTACGCGAAAAAATGCAATTCCCGTAAAGTGCAAGCTACGTCAGCACTTTGGAATTTCATACTATTTTATCTATTGCGGTGTAGGAAATGGGTTAAACGTGTTCTTTGTTCCTTTTCATATTTCTCGTGCTATGCTCTTCATATGAAATTGTAGATTTTTTTAAAGATGGTAGGTACTTTATTTTCATGTCTTACTGAACAATAATAATTTTTATGTGAAAATTCACACATCATTCTATTTTCTATCATCATACCACCACAATTGATATATTTCACATGATAGATTAATGTGATCAAATGATTCCTAGCTCTTACAATCTATATCTGAAAACACTTCCGAAACCACTCCACGCGAACAATAATATTCACAAATCTATTTCCAGTACAAAAAAAATAGATATAAAATACTCCCAACACAAAAACGATTATAAATTTTATTTCACATTAAGAGAAACGATCAACAAAACCGTTAATTGTAGCACATAAACAAGGACAAGCAATTCTTTGAATAACCTCATGAGTGGGTACGATAAACAAATGAAGTTCGCCAATAGATTACAAACAATTCGGAATAGCCATTTTGTAAACATAAACAGTTTATAATCCTCTCTTAGATGGGATATATGGTGTACTGGAATATATGGCAGGCATGTGATTATAATGTATGAAGACCGTATTATAAGGTTTATTCATTGGCAAATAGAAGCCAATTCAGATGTAGGAAAAGGTAAGGATGATGATGCAGAAGAAGAACCCGGTCAACGAAGTCGTTTATATTATGAGAGCTGTTGTTTTGTTGACCAAATAATGACAACCAATTAAGACAGCATCATCATTGAATTGACTTGCATAAATATTGAAGACTATCATGGGTATCCTATGCTAGTGCGAAACTTGTTATCACACTAAAATCTTTGACTAATATTTTACAAATGACGATTAGAATCATAATCAGTAATGAAGTAAACGAGAACCTCGTCTTTTATTTTCAACTCCGATCCCTATTTAAGACATAATAATAAACTTTATTCTGAAACGCAACATTTTTAATTTTGTAACTTTAAAACGGTATCACTATATAAGCCCAATGTTTTGAATATAAAGGCATCGCGGGCTGGGACAAGATGCTGGGCGATCTCGAGCCAACCCATCTAGCCTTCTGGGAACTCCAGAGGAAACTCAGGTCCACTCAATCAGCCTCTATGCCCCCTCTAGTCCGCCCCGATAAAACCATCGCCTTCGATGACATCGACAAGGCCGAGTGCCTAGCCGACAGCCTAGAAGCTCAATGCTCTCCCAGCTCCCTACCAGTAGACAAAGCTCACCTCGACGAGGTCGACGCCGAAGTCGAACGTAGATCCTCCCTCCCTCCCGTTGAAGACCCTGATTTTCCCCTGCCCCCCATCGAACCAGATGAGGTACACGAGATTATCAAGGGTCTCCATATTCGTAAAGCCCCCGGTTCAGACGGACTCACCAATAGGGTGGTCCAGCTCTTCCCAGCCCATTTAATCATGCTACTGACCACCATCTTCAATGGTGCATTAGGCAATAACATCTTCCCCCAGACGTGGAAAGAGGCCACAGTCATAGGAATCCCAAAGCCCGGCAAGCCTAAAAGCGAGCCCACTAGTTACCGCCCCATCAGTTTGCTCAAAGTCCTCGGCAAAATCTATGAGAGGCTTATTTTTAAGCGTCTCAGAGACTATGCAGAGACCAAGGGCCTCATCCCCAACGAGCAGTTCGGCTTTCGAACTCAGAACTCTAGCGTGCATCAGGTCCACCGTATTGTCGAGCTGGTCAGCGGTGCTCTCACCCAAGGCCGACAGACAGGTGCGGTCTTCTTCGATATTGCGAAAGCGTTTGACAAAGTCTGGCACAACGGCTTAATATATAAGCTTTACAAACTCGGTGTGCCAGATCGTCTCGTGCTCATCATTCGAGACTACTTGTCGAACCGCACCTTCCGCTTCCGTATCGAAGGAGCCCTATCCTCTCCCCGCCCCATAAGGGCAGGAGTCCCTCAGGGCTCCGTGATAGCTCCCCTCGCATTCACCCTATTCACTAGCGATATCCCCAAACACAGATGGACGCACTTGGCTCTGTTCGCAGACGATACTGCGATCATCTGTAAAGGCAATACCGAAACGATGCTCCTAAACCTGCAAAGGGCTGTCAATAACCTTGGCGCCTGGTTCAGGAAATGGAGAATCGAGGTCAATCCCGACAAAAGTCAAGCGGTTTTATTCACAAAACCGAGATCCAGAGCCCTCCCCCTCCCCCGACCTATCACCTTGTTCGGCAAGCCGGTCCCTTGGGAGAAGCGAGCCAAGTACCTCGGTGTTATACTCGACCATCACCTCTCCTTTTCAGAGCACATAAAGTCGGTTCGCTCGCGAGCCGCTTTCGCTCTCGGTAGACTTCATTTCATTCTCAATGCACGCAGCAAATTGTCACTAAAGTGCAAATTGCGAACCTACACAGCGTGCATCCGCCCCATCATGACCTATGCGGGATCAGTCTTTGCTCACGCCAAACCCCATTCCATCCATAGGATGCAGACCCTACAGAACCGTTTCCTTCGTAAGGCCACGGGAGCCCCCTTTTATGTCAGAAACGAGATCCTCCATCTCGACTGTAAGATCCCAACGATCCGCCAATTCCTAAAACGCATGTCCAAGAGTTACTTTGACTCCGCTCCCAAACATCGCAATCCTCTGATTGTCGAGTCAGCCGACTACATCCCTTCCCGTATCAGTCAGATTCGCCGACCGAGGCATACTCTTTCCGACCCAGAAACTCAAACTCAAACTCAAACTCAAAGCATTTATTTCAAATAAACCAATTACAGGTACTTTTGAATTGTCAAGGGGTCGGTCAGTCAGAAAAATGAAGCTAGTTGCCCATTCCAAAGCGTAGTAGGTACCTATGGAGAAGAACGGGCAAGAAACTCCACGGACACTCTTTTAAATCAAAATATTGTTACAAAATATTGGTTACATCATTCGTGTTGAACTTATACATGTGAGAACAATGTAGAAAGACGTGCACGTTAAAAGCGTCCATAATAAAAATATAATAACAATTCAAAAATTTAAATAAATTAAAATAAACCGTGGCAGCTAAGAGATGACCAGTCCCTACTGACGGCGCCCGTTCACGAACATGACGCATGGATCAGCACCATTTAGCTCAACCATTTTGAAGGGAACTTAATGATCCAACACACACGCCACCATCAGCGAGACATTTGAGTGAGCATGACATACTCTCAGCCGCCAGGGCACATTCAAGTCAATGAAAGACGTACCCAGTAAATGGTAGCTTTATGGAATGTACAACATGGTCACAGTGCTCACACATGTGATATGCAATTATACAATACAAAGAGATTGAATTTATACAAAGGAAATATAGTTTTACAATCTTCAGCAGCTGCAACAATACTTTTGAATGCTAATCAATTAGTTTATGCGCCCTTGTGGAGCTGGACCAGCGCTGAGCCAAGCATTTTTATCAGCGATGTAATCCCCCAACTTATAATATGCTTGGCAGCATAGTGTGCGTTTTATACATGATTTAAATTTCGTTTCGTTCAGTTGGAGTATGTGGGAAGGTATTTTATTATAACATTTTAAACAGCACCCCATGAAGGATGAGTCTACTTTAGCCAGTCTGAAACCCGGTTGAACTAATTGGTCCCTATTTCTAGTCCCATAATTGTGTTTATCACCTCTTTTACTGAAAAGACTTAGATTTTTCCTTACGTACATGATGTTTTCATAGATATATTGACAAGGTACCGTCATGATGTTAATATCTTTAAACAGTTCCCTTAGAGAATCGCGTCTGCAGAGGCCATATATTGCTCTGATGGCTCTCTTCTGCAGAATAAAAATAGACTCGATATCTGCAGCCCGTCCCCATAGTAAAATACCGTAAGACATGATACTATGAAAGTAACTGAAATAGACTAGCCTCGCGGTATCTACATCGGTAAATTGACGGATTTTTCTCACAGCATATGCTGCTGAACTTAGCCGTCCTGCAAGAGATGTTAAATGAGGACCCCATTGCAGCCTTGAATCGAGCGTGATCCCCAAGAAAACAGTTTTATCGACAAATTCTAGTTTCTCCTTATTCAATACTATGTCACAATCACTACTTTTAACATTTGGTAAAGCAAATCTTATGCATTTAGTTTTTTTCCCATTTAATACTAAATTATTAGCAGTGAACCAATTTTGGACCTGCAGTAGGGCGTTATTTACTCCGTCAAGATTTGATGCACGTCTATTTATCTTAAAAATTAAGGAAGTGTCGTCAGCAAATAACACCATTTGTGGTTGGTTTTTTAATAAATGGGGTAGATCATTAATATATACTAAAAAGAGGAAAGGACCCAATATCGAGCCTTGTGGAACGCCCATTTTTACTTTTAAACCGATTGAATGGACACCATTTACTTGAACCTGCTGCTGTCTATCATTTAAATAAGATTTTACTAAACTGAGCGCAAGTTTTCCTAGTCCGTAATGCTCAAGTTTCAAGAGCAAGGTTTCATGACTCACGCAGTCAAATGCCTTGGAGAGGTCACAAAAGATTCCTATGGCATCTTGGGCCTCCTCCCACGCTGTAAATATGTGTTTTAATAAGGTGACACCCGCGTCAGTTGTACAACGTCCTTTGGTGAAACCATATTGCTGATCGTGCAAGATTTGGTTGGCGTTAAAATGATTAAGCATTTGATTGAGCATTACCTTTTCGAAAACCTTGCTGAATACCGGCAGCACAGATACTGGTCTATAATTGTTAGTGTCTTTACTGTCCCCAGATTTAAAAAGTGGTATTACTTTACTGTATTTCATTAAATCCGGGAAGACTCCTTGATCCACACACAAATTAAATATTAAAGCTAAGTACGGTGCTATAGTGTCGATTATGTATGTACAAACTTTGATAGATAATCCCCATAGATCTTCGGTCAATTTGATTTTGATTTGCCGAAAAGCTTTTATAACTATCATTGGGTTTATATGTTTAAATTGAAATTCAACCGGGCAGCCTGGAACGTTCGCTCTTAATAAATCAATTGAGACATCGGGTGAAGAATTTAAAGCTTCCGTCGTTTTAGATGGTATATTGGTAAAGAAATGTACAAACTCTTGCGCTACTTCTAAGTTAGAGCTTATGGCACCACGTGAAGTCTCCAATGTGTACTCAGTGTTTCGTACTTTTTTCCTATTAGTTTCATTATTTATAACTTTCCAAACTGTTTTTATTTTATTTTCTGCTGATTTAATCTTGTTGCTAATATACAGAGCTTTAGCTATCTTGCAAGTATTTCTAAAAATTTTGGAATATGTAGCAACATACTTGTTGAAAGTTTCAGTATTAATGTAAGGCTTAAGGCCATAAAGCTCGAACAGTCTTTCCCTACTTATCCTAATACCTCTAGTTGCCCAGTCACTAAAAATAAAATTAGGGCAAATATTTTTTGTTCTCTTTTCAAAAGTTTTATTGAATTCAGTGTGCACTATTGCAGATGACCCCATTACACTCCTCCAGGAGCAGAATAGGGCCACCAGTACAGTATACAAAAACAGACGCCTCCCGTCATTCCGACCTCGCCGCCGAGGTCCTTTGCGATCGCGACCGCGTCCCCGAGTCAATGAAACTCCTCCCCGACCCTTGCTCGAAAACGAGGTGCCAGCAGTTGTTGCAGCTGAGCACGTAGCTTTAAATACCCCGCATAATAATCATGATGTAAATATAAATTTGATCCAGCCTGTCCCTTCTTGCTGTCCTCCCCTCAGCGATGCCCTAAGCCGAGGTTCGTACCCCACAGGGGGTGCCCTTAGCGAGCATTCGCTTAGTTTTAATTTAGAATAGTTAAAAGCTCCTGGCTGGAGGCTCTAAGTGTAGAAGCTTAAGGCCACCACAGGAAAAGTTCGGTTAAGCAGCCATGACCTTAGTGGTCAAAACTGCAAGAGGCCATTTAAAAAAAAAAAAAAAAAAAAATATAAAGGCATCTTGAATAAAAGTTATAATAAATAATGAAAGTTATAATCCCAAGAAGAACATATGTGCGTAAGTATACGTAAGTTATTTTTGGGATTATAATTTTATTAAGTACAAAAGCTCGGAATTTTCGAACTCTGTTCTCTTTTATTGAATACTGGTAGGGTAGAACAACGAACTTTCTAGGGATGCTGATTCAAATTTTGTCTTCGCAATTAGTTATTTTCTTGTTTTCTCTGAAAGGATTCTTCGAGTTACTACGATAAAAGCACTCCGTATCATTAAAAAAATCCATATGTGAAAGTTTTGACGTTTGATTGTGACTTGTGCCGTGAAAGTTACAAAATCAAAAAATGGAAACTTATTATTTTTAGCTACCTATATAAAAGGATTTCACAAAGTCCGCAAAAAATCAACTGCAAAAAAACCGGTCATGTGCGAGTCGGACTCGCTCAAGAAAGATTCCGTACGATATTAAGATCAAGCAAAAAACACGTTTCTTGTATGGGGACCCCCTTTAATTATTAACTTTATTTCGGGTACGGAACCCTAAAAATACAGTTACATTTTCTCTCATTTCAATTCACTTTTACCACAAACAGACAATTTTCGTTATAAAATCAGCCGCATCATACAAAGATGAGCTAACATTCATAATACAAATAATGAGCCTGTCAAAATAGAAGATTCTTAAATAAGTTTTACGGCTACCCACGTCACTGTAAACGACTCTAGTGAGTTTACTAACTAAATTATTTAGGATATAAAATGCAAGTAGGTACGAAGATAAATGTTTATATGAAGAAATAAAAACGGAGTGCCTGATTCAAACGAAATGCGCGATTTTTGCTATCAAGGTAGATCGTAAATAAATATTGCTAGTATTTATTGCCTATAACCTACTTAGGAAACGTCAGTATCCAAACTATAAAAATTATATAAATTCTTATTACGTGTTTGATAAACATGAAGATAAAGAAAAAGACACTAAAACTAGTACACCCACTATATATATTAGTTTAAATAAATAATTTAACCGTTAATGATGCAGATTACAATAAAGATTAAAACAGCTAATCCCAAAGACTCAAGAGACAGCATAAACTGAAATAAACTCAAAGAAACAAAACCCAGTTACGATACTAATTCAAAAGTCTAAATTGTCCCATGAACGATCAAAGACTACAGACTGTATTTCTTATACACATTTAATGAAATAAATCGGATAGATACTTCAATAAATTTACTCAGAAAATACAGTTGTATTTTTTACCAACGAATCTTGTAATCTGATTGCTCCAATCGATTTGGGAGGAGATCTGAAGTAGAAATTGCCTTTGGTTGCAAGATCGGAAAGATATTAGTTATCTTGGAAGTTTGGAGACTGTTAAGGGTTTTGGTAGTCGCTAAATGATATAAATTGAAGATAACGATGCTGATACAATTTTTTTGGTAATTCGTTATAACAGATAGTAAATGAATAAAAAGACCATGATAAACAAAAATATGAAACAGATAGATCTGTATTTAATTATGACGTAGATGATAATGTACAAGTAAAAGAACATAGAATATAAGATTTCCATCTTACTTAAGTTGTAAAAGGCGAGAAAGAAAAGGGTTATGACGCCATTTATGAGGGACGTCCATAAACCGCTATAAAACCCTAAGTAGTGGAAATAATCCCTTTTATGTAATACTTATTCAGAATGATGATAAGTAGTTGTGAGACTCCTTCCTGCCTACATTATCCTAGTAATAATTTTAGTATATTTAATAGTTGAGCATTACCCGAAGGCTTCTCAATAACAATATACATGTATGTATAGTACGTACTGTAATACAGTTAAAGATTAAATTATTTCGAATCTTTTATGCACAGTGTAACATTTTAAATGATCCATTTATATAAACTTCTTCCCTGTCCCTGAGAATGGTAGAATAAAAAAAGTAAAAAATAAAATAAACATTTAAACGCACACTGGCTGTGCAATGATTTTTAACGGGTTCCGTTTTCGAACCGTTCAATAATTGAATAGTTTAATCATTCGCTTGTCTAGTTCCGTTCAAAGTTCCCGTAGAACTTATTCAGGGAAAATTGAAATTTTCAGTAGCTTCGAAATAGAATTCTAGCCCATTAAACGTTACCGTGCTAAATTCAAGTAGAACTGTTAGAGCAGTGAAGTCATTTACAAATGATCCGGGACATTAAACATGCTATAAACATAATGCATCGCAACGTGAACACTCAATATAAATTCCTTCACTCCACATAGCTGTTGTGCATGAAAATCTTTATTAATATCAGTTCTAACGATAGCCGTTATGTCTTGTCTTCATGTCCATTTAAAGCTACAAGAATTTACTTTAAATTTATTGCTCGTAAATGCAAAATTTTCACTTTACGTAGAGGAGTAAGCTTCGCCCATTTTGTGTTTGCCTTCATTGATTAATATTGAGAAGAGGACCGATAAAATCTGTTTGCTGAAACGAGATTGTGGGAATATTCATTTTCATCCGCTTCTTGTATAGCCCATAAGCGGCCGTGAATCAATTGTGGTTATTTACACCCTCCGATCATTTGTGGTCGGTTGAATTTAGTGGCTGCATCGACTATGCTGTTTTTTTTAAATACCGCATAGCTGTGTTTGTTAAGTTGAACCCAAGTCGTTTAAACATCTTACCAATGTAATTTCACGATATAGACGCGACAGCATTTTGTTGATTATAAGTCCTTAAAATTATGTCCACGATGGATAAAAAATACTATGTCTAAACATCACCCAAAAAAAAAACAAACAAATCATGTATATGGGCGGTGTTTCACGGGCCACCCTGTATGATAAAATACATAAAAGCTGGAAAGAATTGCCGCTACCGCTATTTAAAAAAGGTTTCGAAGTTTTTTGACAGTCAAAGCATACTATAGCGTAACAGAATTCTTGAGTGAAAAAAATAAAAGAGACTGTTTATAATTTTTAAAATAAGAATTATGTTTGTTTTTTTTTTGTTAGTTTATAATTTTGTAACTTTTTGCACGCCTACTGGTGAAATATGGTTAAACCTATTGCTTATATCACCATGTACTGTACCCATACTAACAAAATAAAATATATTCTTGTACAAGGACATATAAAAGACCTGACATGTTATCATAGTCATCGATATTTAAAACTGCATTGTCAAAAATATAATTATTTAAGGCTGAAATGCTGTCTTTCAATGTTGTTCAACCATTCGGAAAAAGCTATCGAGTACAAAACTTTTCGAACCATATACACAGACATCTCTACCCTAATTCTTTTTCTGTATGTAGCCTAAGTTGATCTTTATAACATCAGCTATCTCCCAGTGAAAATCTCCTTAAAATCAGTCCAGCCGTTTAAGAGATTAACCGGAACAAACAGAACAGACGAAAATTATATTAAAAAAAAATTATAAGTACTTAACGTATTTATTTTCAAATGCATGAATTAAGTAAAAAACTGTTATTTTGACATTACTAATGATGAATAGATATCACTTTACGAATTAAGTTATTAGTATAATTTTATAACTCCTTGTAGAACCCCTTATCATACACAGTACACACCCAAATGTTCAACTAGCTTCCAATGAAACACATCATAATTTGTTTATTGTACAAAACAGCTTTGATCTTCCTCGTCTACACATTAGTCTTTCACAGTATTCTGAGTTACTCTTTCAACATATCAGACCATCTGGGATTATTGTCTAGAATATTTATGAAGTTAAAATACACAGTATAACATCCTATAATCCACGAAGGGTTCAGGCAGAGGTGTACTTGTAGTAAATCCCACATTTCGCCAGTTATGTTTAAGTACCATGTAATAGGGGGCGAGCCTATTGCCATCAACCGGGCACAAATCCAAACTCCGAGCTGCTACTGAGAAATTCCAGATGGAAAAATCTGATATCACTTTGCCCGACCCGGGAATAGAACCCAGAAACTCATGCTTAGCAGTAGCGCTTGCAACCACTAGACTAATGAGGCAGTAAATAACTAACCTTTTTTTACTTCCATAGATGTTGTGTAGGATATTTTTACTGATTGATGCCATTTTTTCGCCTGCTCAGAACCCAAGGGCGCTAATAATAAGCGCCCTTGGGCTCTGAACAGGCGAAAAGAAAAGGTTCGTTATTTTTAGGGTTCCGTACGTCAAAAGGAAAAAAACGGAACCCATATAGGATCACTCGTGTGTCTGTCTGTCGCAGCCAATTTGCTTCGAATCTAATGGACCGATTAAGTTGAAATTTGGTACACATATGTATTTCTGTGACCCAAATACGGACGTGTAACGTAAATAAATGAATTTTGAATGTGGGGGTCACTTTTGGGGGGCAAATAAGAAAATTAAAAAAAGGTTTGCAAACTATACTGTGTGACACATCAAATGAAAGGGCTTGTTGCAAGAATCTTAAATATATTTTACAACCTTTTGCCCGCGGCTTCACCCGCGTGGATGTCGTAAAATATCCCACTGGAACGTACTACCGAGATTTCATACCTAATAACAGAGGAAAACGTCATTGACTCCTACCGCTGCGCCCGCGTTGCTCCGCGTAATTTTGAAACTGTGATATATTTTAAACTGTTCATTTAAATGATATGATATATACGCATGTTTGAATTTAAATTAAATACCCAATTTAAATAACATATTTTTTTGGATAAGGATTAATACTATACCGGTCAAAAAAGCTTCGGAAATAACAAATTTTTTTTTTTCAAATTCTGAAAGATAAAAATGGTTATTGTGGGTCATCATTAGAACATATACAAATGCTAATACAATTTTTTGTTGAATTTTTTATGATACCGTAGTACATAAATTTGATGTATCTTTTCGGTTAACGCAGCGTAAAGCTCCCAGACGGCATGATTTTTTCCGACTTCTTCAACAATAATCGTCATATTTCAACCAATTTACACAAAACCTTAATGAATTATACACTAAAACCTTCCGCATGAATTATTCCGTCTATTGGTGAAAACCATTTGAAAATCCGTTCGGTAGTTTTTGAGTTTATCGCGTTCAGACAGACAGACAGACGCGGCGGGGGACTTTGTTTTAAAATAATTGTAAGGATTACAAAAATATATTTTTAAAGATATTAATAAAACAGATGAAAATTTACCATTCCCTTATCTCCGAAACGACTGAGCCTAAAATTTTGAAAAAAATGCGGGGAATGGTTTTTTACCCATAGATTACAAGAAAACCTATAAGAAGTCAATGGTCTTAAAATAATATGGTAAACCTCTCAATATTGTGCATACAAACTTACATTTGCAGTTAGAATGCATGGGAGAACATGTTTTTCAACTACAATGTTAATTAAGTTTGTATTTGGGATAAATTCATCCCAACTACGAAACCCTTCATTGTGCGTGGTTCGACATGCACTTGGCCGGTTTTTTTTATCTTTAATAACTGATTTCAAAAGAAAACATGCTCAATCATAAATATTGTTTTCTATAAAACCACTAGAACAAGGCAGTCTAGTAAATTTAAAATATTCATTTATAACGTCAGGTTCTTAAAGTTACTTAACGCTGTTGTTTATTATTCTAGGTTTTCTAGTGTCTGTTCATAAAAGTTTCATATTTCTTGTTATGACGGTACGCAGCTTCAAGCTAACCTTGGGTTCGTACTTGATATTCAGAGAATATATCTTTAAAAAAATTAGTTCATTGGTTTTAGTGGTAGATTGTGAGTCATGATGCAATTAACTAAACTTAAATTATTCATTGGTTACTTCCAAGCCATCTATAATATTTACGAATAGATTCAAACACTCATTTGACACATTTTCAATCTATTTATTTTAATAGTTGCATTAAATTGCTTCATAAATTACGTTACTCAAAAACGCCCAGTTTATGTTCAATATTCGCAAATATATTTAGTTTAGTAACCAATAAAACTCAACATGATTTGAAGCTAGAAATTTATGTACATATCTACATAATGTTGTACGTATAATGTACCGCTGCAGAGCACTGAGCAATGTACTGCGTATAATACTAGCCTATTATTGTCTCACAGTAGGGCAAACGCCTCTTCTCATACAAAGAAGGCACGAGCATTGATCACCACGCTTGCTCAAGATGGGTTGGCGACTTCAGACCTACTATATGTTCCTGTTTCCTCACGATGTTTTTCCTTCACCGATGACAGTAATTTCCAAGATAAACTCAGAAAGTACATTTGAATTGAAAAGTCATATTGGTACTTAGCCGGATTTAAACCCATAACCTGGTGCGTGAGAAGGCAAGACCTTAACCAATGGACCATCACGGCAAATAGTACTGCGTGTTTGTACCATTTCTTCATGGTGATTTATCTTCACCGTCAGTCAGATCGGAAAGTGCACCATCTAAAATGTATAAATTCAATTTGTATTATCATATACCTGCGTACAAAAACAATTATTGACTTAATATAAAGCAGCATGTCCCCCGCATTATTCAAAACATTCACGTCTTCTACATATGTAACTATCTAGATCTCGCTGCAAAGACGACAGACTGCTCCAACAACAAATTTAGCATTTCCTATTTATGTACCGTACAAGCATAACATACCTAGGTATGTCATATCTTTTGTTATTACTGTCGCCATCTTGTGCCGACACAGCCTTGGGCTCGTACTTTAGATTCCGGGGATTTCTTTGAAATAAAATAGATGATTCTGCTAACGTTTTTTACTGAGATATGATGAATGGTTTTGACGGAAAAAAGTATGTTTGGTACTTGGGTTTTCGTCTTTACATTGTAAAGAAAAAATATGGCAGATGATTTAAGAATAAGATTAATTATATTTCAAGTATCTTGATATTATAAGATGAACCCGTTGCAAGTCGTTATTATCTATAATATGTTATCTATTTAAGTATAGCTGCCGCGGCTTATTTTAATTAAATTAAATTTTTGAATTACTTTTTTATTACATATGGAAGTTTTTAACGTTCTGCATTGTCCTCACACGTATAATTTCAACATGAATGATGTAATCAATATTTTGTAACCATTTTTTTATTTAAAAGAGTATCCGTGGAGTTTCTTGCCCGTTCTTCTCCATAAGTACCTACTACGGTTTGGAATGGGCAACAGCTTTATCTTTCTGACTGACCGACCCCTTGACAATTCAAAAGTGCGTGTAATTTGTTAATTTGAAATAAATGCTTTGAGTTTGAGTTTTAAAACATTGACTTGACCGACAGAAAAAGTTATTGAAGCGTTACCTACTATCAAATCATGCGTAATAAAAGCAAAAAAATAAGCCTCTCAACTGAAACCAAATAATACCTGGGCATCTTTTTGGACAAACAACTGAATTGGGCAAAACACATGAACTACATCATCACGAAAGCCAGCATATCCCTGTGGCAGTGCAAGCGACTGCTTGGAAGGAATTGGGGCATTAGCCCCAAGGTTACCCACTGGCTATACACCACAGTCATCCGACCAATTATCACATACGGCTCACTGGTCTGGTGGCCCAGGACAGACCTGAGTACAGCCCAAAGAGATCTCGAAAAACTGCAGTGGTTGGCTTGTGTTGCATTCACTAGCAGTATGAGAACTACACCCACTGCCGCCCTACAGGCAATGCTTGGACTGCCGCCTCTGCACCTGATCGTGCGGGAGGAGGCGGCCCTGGCCGCCTTTAGGCTCCATTTATCAGGAACCCTAAGCAAAGAATCCAGAGTTAAGCACATACGTTTAAAGGAAGACGCGATCAAACGACGACCAATGATGGTATCACCCTGCGACAAATCACACCACTTTCAAGGCACTACAACATAACACTTACGGAAGAACAGTGTGACTACTCAGGCCCGAAAGAGGTGAGAGTATACACCGATGAATCGAAGACCGACTGCGGTACCGGAGTTGGAGTCTTCTCACATGACCTCAACATAAATATATCCCGCCTGATGGGAATGTTCAACATCGTCTATCAGGCGGCCCATGCGGCGACGGCGGTCCATCATACAAGCGGTCCATGCCATAGAAGCCAGGAGAGTTACGGACACCCACATACGCATACTCTCCGATAGCGCCTCAGTTCTCCAATCATTACGGAAAAAATATATTACTTCGAAGTTAACACTAGAATGTCACAATGCACTAGAACAAGTAACGGTATCTAGCCACAACACGGTGACACTGCAATGGATAAAAGGACAGCGGATCACTAGGTAACAACGCAGCTGACGAACTTGCTAGAAGAGGATCTAGCACGGCAGTCTGTGGGCCCGAGCCTATCGTGCCAATCCCCTTCAACCAAATACGCAGATGGCTACAGGAGTTCACCCGCACACAAGCGGAGAACTGGTGGACGTCGACACCCGGCTGCAGGCAGTCCAAAGAAGCTATGCCAACCTTGGATAGCAGGCTAGCCAGGCGTTTATTACACCTGGACAGGAATGGCCTGCGCCTGGTGACGGGGACCATCACGGGGCACTGCTCGCTAAACAAACACTTCCACACAATAGAGGCATAACGGACAGTCCTCTGTACAGGGCGTGCATGGAGGCTGAGGAAACCAACGCGTACGTGCCTTTTGAATGCACAGGCGTTACCCAGATAAGAACAGAAACCCTTGGGTCATCCAGATCTTTCACTGATGTTCTGAACAGACCAGGAGTTTTAATTAACTTCTGGAGGGAGGTGGGCTGGTTGGAATAACCACCATACGGCTGCAATGGCCCACGTACAACGGTCCACCTGACGGACTAAGTGCGGAAATCAAACCCCGTAACATAGAACATAGAAGCAAAAAAATTCGAAAAAATTGTAAACTTTCAAGTTAACAAAATTCCACACAAAACAATATCAAAGTCATATCAATCATTTTGTTGGACACCTTAACAATACCACTTCATCTATAACAACCGCTCGATATAATGACTTTAGCAAGAGTTGGTTTGGCTGAGCGTTGGCTGAGCCCCAAATATCTTAAAAAGTTGAAGTGAGATTTAAGGTTTTTATTAGACCTGCCTCAGCCAGATTATATCTTTTGGCTGAACTAAAGGCATAATAACAATCAGAACTAAGTGTTAATGTTTAAGAGTTAGAAGAAATCCCTGAAAGGAGATGGAAAATGTTGGACCCAAGTGTAATAAGTTGAGATATGATCTAAAAATTAGTCATATTTTTTTATCCTTGAATATCAAAAATCTGCTCAATTCTTTGAAGCGGAGAAATATGATAAAAATAGATTTCGTGAGATCATCGATTATAGTAATCGATTACACAACTACAAAAAGAAAACCTACCCACTAGGTAGCACTAGGTAATATAATTAACTCAAAGTAATTAAATTCACTGTATATACTTTTATATAATATAGTGCATTTAATTTAAATAAAACATCATCAATTACTGAAAAACCAAAAGAATGATTATTATCAATTTCATATCTATTAAAATCAGTTTTATTTTTTTGTCTATGTCACTGACAGTACATATTCTGCACTGCAAGACTGACATTGACAATTTGACACATTAGGCGACCGAAACCGTTTTCCCGACGGCGAAAACGGTTACAGAAAACGGTTAAAGGACGACGAAAACGGTTGCAGAAAACGGTTAAAGAACAAAACTTATCCAACATGGAATAGAATTGCCTTTTCGTCGAGCGCAGTTTTTTAAAACTATCAACGATTTGAAATGTATGAAATGGTTTTTTCGTATCACGAACGACAGCATTGACAAATTACTGGTTTTATTTTATTTCATCCCAGCCCGTCCCATCCTTGATGTCCTCCCTCCGGTTGACGCCCTAAGCCGAGGTTCGTACCCCACAGGGGGTGCCCTTAGCGAGCGTTCACCTAGTTTTAATTAGCATAGTGGAATAACCCCTGGCTGGAGGTTTTAAGTGTAGTAGCTTAAGGCCCCCACAGGAAAGCTCGGTTAAGTAGTCATCATCTCAGAGGTCAACTACGAGATGCCCTACCAAAAGAAAAAAAACTGTATTTCATTTCAAAGAGTTCACTTTTTAAGAGTTCACTTTTTATTGGAACGACTGTTTTACGAGTGTGATAGTTAGTTGAATCCAGAGATGTGACTTATCTTAGAAACAAGTATTTGAAATACGGGTATAAGATCCAAAATACGTATTTTTATCTTATATTTGAAATACTTTTAAGCTATTGCATAGCTTTTATCGCGGGCTTAGAGCGCGGCGACCGAATCAAAAAATTCTGTAACGTAACGAAAATAAAACCTAACACCCCCACTCCGTTTACCACGTAATGACGGTTCGCGAGCGGAGCGTAATTTTTGTTTTATGTCATCACGTTATAATCCCAAGTGTAGCGTTGACAAATAGGAAGTATGGAGGTTCCAAATGCTATGCAATAGCTTTACCGCGGCAGTCCCCGAGTGCCACACGTTTTTTTTTAATTTTGTATTTACATATATTCTTTTGGTATCTTAGTATTTTGATAATACCTTTAGTAATTCCGTACGTTTTTTTTTACATTATGGCATCATATCATCATAAACATAAAACTGAACGCCTCCTTAAAACTTTAATTTATCAACTTTTCAAAAGGCTGTATGGTATAGTAGCGACAACAACACAGGGTCTACTGGTAGCACAGCTGACTTAGAAACGCTTGGTTACAATACTTAAATAATAAAGACACCAGTCTAACGAGTTTAAATGTTTACGCTATATTTTTTTTGCCTATTTCCGCCCCTGTGGAGCGACTCTTTTCTTTTGATGGATGATAATGAAACCGCATAAAATAAGGAAGTCGGTTAAAAATGAGTGATAAAACTGTTCTTACTTAAGTCTCAAATAAAATCTTAAAAATGTAATATTTTCTGACATTTATGCGAATAATCACTTGATCACTATTCATAATTAATTTTAACAATCTAAATAAACCTTAAAATGAATAAATGCATGTTTTCTTTCAAAAAGTATTTTATATCTTAAAAGTATTTAGCAAAAACGTATTTTGTATCTTGTATTTCAAATACAGCTATTTCCAAAAGTATCTTGTATCTGTTATTTCAAATACATTACTTAAAGGCATCTTCATCATTCCAGATACTTTTTTGAGGTATCTTGTACAGTAAGCGCTCAAAAGTGCATGAGCACGCTAAGAGTCGTATTGCTGTGAACACGCGGTATAGCTCGTACATTTGTATGTGTAAGCAACACGATACACACACCACAGATAACGCAGTTTTGCACTACACGAAATAACAATATATTTCCGTCGCTTTAAACATGCTATCACACACGCACTACGCGCGTGAACTTGACCAGTTAATGGCATTTCTAAAATTCGATAGTAACTTAACAAGTGCAGATAGCAGAAAGCGTTAAGCGTTGGTATGGAATTCAAACTGCCTCAGGTTCTAATCTCGTAAAACACAGTGCGGTTTTTTGCAAATATTATTATTTTTGTTTTCGATAATAATATTTTTTAAATATTGCTGCTTTTTTATGTTGCTATTGCAATAAAGATTTTAGAATAAAAAATGCGTGATATATGATAACAAAATTAAAAAAAATATGTTTATTCGTTGTATTTATTTTACATAAGTTAAAAAACTGCTACAATTATTTATCATTACTTCAGCTGAATAAGATGTGAAATAGATGTCAAGAAACTTAGAAGCAGTTTGTATTATTTTGACATATTTAAATTATGAAATATTTTAAATTTTTAATGGATTTTTTCACCATAAATATTAAGCTTTGATCATGGTCGAAGTAATTAAGTAATAAATAAGAATATTAGACTACGTAAAATGTAAAAAACTACTTACAGAATAGGTAATTTTAAGGTTAAATATGGGCAGTTTGTTTATATTTTATTTGTATTAATTATTTTACATTTTATTTGACTTTAGTAAATATTGGTTGTTATTGAGGTTAAAGCTTAAGTATTCATTTTCTTTACGAAAAGAAGATTGAAACTAAACCTCAAATTTTAATCCTAAAATAATACTATTACTAAAATAATATTAAACAATTTCGGTATATCTGCAAGAAATACGACAAACACCCCATTGAAACGTGCTTAAAAAATTCGTTACCATAAATTCATGCAATAACGAATCTGTTGTTTATTAAGTTGGTACGGTCAATATTTTAAGGTCAAAAACGGTTTTCTAGCTGGTCTTCAGTGATGCAAGCCTTCAGAGTGCACGGCGAACGGTTCATAATGACGTGTTTTTAATAATTCAGCAAAATATCTCGTTGGTATGAAACCATTTGTTTCATTCACCATTTGACGTCGCTGCTACTCGATAATAAGCCCCTTCCTCATATCTCTTAACCCTCACAGTATTTCTCTAGAACAAAGAAAAACATTGTTTTTATTACACATAATACCTTATTATTTATTAATCACTAATCGAATTAAACCTCACAATGAATTTAAAACTTTAAAGGCATCTTCTGTCTCAACAATACCTCTGTTCTATCAACAATACCCTTGATTAAGATTAATGTTTAGTAAAATATGAAATATATAAATGATAACACTCACACTTAGTCCGGTTTCATTAGATATTCACTTCACTTTTACGCAGCGCAATAATATTCTCTGATCTGATCTGATCTCTTCAATATATTTTATGCCTGCTTTTTGATAATAATAACCACAACACTGCGCTAAATACTCGTCACCAATATTATCCACGAACCAAAAAAGTTCTATTAATTAAATACTCGTAACAAACTGCATCTACCCCACAGAAATCGAAATAATTTACTTAGTTTTTTGTGGTCTACCTGCTAAACTTTAATATTTATGTGAACAAGACGAATGAAACTAAAAACGAATGATGATTATTGAACTAGTCATTGGTTGCAGACAAAGTGAGTGTGTGTGTGTAATGTGCGTGTCTACAGTATTGTAACAACTTATAGAAGAAGGTCGTAAGTCAAACCGAAGCGTCAGTCTATTGCTTTGTGAGATTGCTCATGGAGTTTTGGTCGGTACTGTACATCTCTGGTTGAATCATTGTACCCGACTGTATTTTTTTAGATGTAAAAATCGTACCAAGTAATTCTAAGATTGGTTTGTGCAATGAAGACTGTTTGAATTTGAACTCAGGACGTAAAACGGTTTCATCATCACAAAACGGTCTTTGTAAACGGTTCGTTGTCGTAACGCCCAACCCTACTAGAACTAGACAGCTGTCACTTATTTCGTGTTTTCGGATGTGTTTTGAGTGCTTTCCCAATTATTTTTCATTTTCAACGATCACTGCTTTGATTTTTACGGATTCTGAACCTTTTTTTTTTTTTTTTGGGTGGGATATTATCAAATAACTTCTCCCGCTCTGGTTGGAGCGGGAGGGCATGTCAGACTCTTACTGACTAAAACCCACCCGTGTTCCTTCAGTTGCCATGTTGCCGGGGGGCCACGATATCCCTATCGGCCCGTATTCGCAGCCCCGGCAGGCATTGGCCCTAGCGGACGCCGTCAATTCTGCTGACATCTTTTTGAGGCGCGCGTGGAACACAACGCGCCGTCGACCCGGGCTCGGTCCTTATCGGAAGGCGAGCTACCCACTGCTCACCGTCCGCAAGCCCGCGCCTACGGTGGCCGAAAATCTTCCTTTGATTCCCGACGCCCAGGGCGTCTCCTCCTGCGGCGGTTAGGGGCGCGAGGGCGCAAAATTTGCCTCTCCCTCACGCGCTCCGCCTCCTCCTTCGCGAGCATTACTGCTTCGCAGAAGGAGGTGACGGCCTCCCATTTCCTCTCACTCCGTAGCATGGCCTGAATCAGGACCGGACGCGAGAGATCACCGCCGCCGATCGCCTCCACGAGGACACGGCGATGGCCTGCCCAAGCCGGGCAGACCTCCACCGTATGCTCCACCATGTCCTCCGGGTGATCCACACAGTGACGACACCCGGGCGATTCCTCCCGCTTTATCCTGAACAGGTACCTCCCGAAACAGCCGTGTCCGGTGAGGACCTGCGTCAGGCGGAAGGTGAGGATGCCGTGGCGCCTCTCTAGCCACTCCTCAAAGAGGGGTCTTATCGCCGCAATTGTGGCGTGCCCAGCGCTGGGTTGCGACAATCGCACTCTCCATTCCGCCATGAGATCCCTCCGGAGCTCTGTCCGCTGTGCCGCGATTTCTTGCGGCATCGGTGTTAAGCCCCAGCGTTTCGCCTCCTCGCGCCACTCCCAAATATGCGCGAACGAATTCTGACCCTGCCTACCTTGTACGACCCTTGCTTTCACACTGGACACCGAGGATCGCTCACACGATTAACTTGGAATTGTTTTAATGAATTGTTTTGAAATAGTTGGTTGGATATTGTTAAAACTATGGATCGCTATGTTAATTGTGGGATAGCAACTAGTCACTGCAATACACTAATGTATGTTTGAATCTTTAAATTCACACCATTTACATCTTGTTACTATTCTAGCCCAAGAGTGCATGTAATCGTTTCAGTCTCCTTTACAAAATTCAACCAAAGACTCTGAGACAACAAATATGTTTATATAAAGAGAATACGTACGTCCATTTGTGTGACACACAGTTCTTTTGTGTGACCTTATCAACCTAAAATACAAATGTTAAATAAATTTAAACTGGGAGCCAAATGCCAGACATTTTGTTAGATATTATAATAATATACAGCAATATCAACAATTTTCTGTTACACTAAATAAGCTCCTGAACCAAACTGCTTCAGGTATCTGAAAATATTCCTT
This sequence comes from Agrochola litura, assembly GCA_949152395.1. Lineage (NCBI taxonomy): Eukaryota > Metazoa > Arthropoda > Insecta > Lepidoptera > Noctuidae > Agrochola > Agrochola litura. Next base: position 24,275,673 of record OX424498.1, read on the forward strand.
AGCTTTACCATAATGGACTTATAATGAATACAAACAATCGTTTTTGAAGAAAATCAAACATTACGATCACATGTGATGTGATGTCGGAAGCAGGGGTTCCATTACACGGCAAAACAGAATAACAATCAAACGAAACGATTCGTAAAATTGTAAATTATGCGAAAAGTAAACAACGGGAAAGAATTGGGTTGTTAGCAGACTGTGGAGAGAAAAATATTTTGATAACGGAGAAAGTTTGAAAAAGTGATAATTTTTCATGTTATTATTCAATCCCACAGGAGTAGACGAGAAAGAACATTAATAAGACGTAATTATCCAACTTATAAATGTTAGTCCATGTATCTTTTGTTATAATGCTACAATGAATTGTTATTCTCTAAAAAACAAACTTTTTGTGTTTCTATAAGGACACCTTTGTGTAACCCTTTGGGCAATATATTTAATTCAACTTGTTCTCTCACGCGTAAAGGCACTAAACAAAAAGAATATATAGTACCTGTAGGAATCGCTCCGACCGAACAATCTAGACAAAAAGTATAAAAGACACTTTCAGGGTAATAGCTTTCTTGATAATATTACATTGGCACAAGATGTAATATTTAAAATATTATTATTTCGTTCTTTTCTTTATTTTAACGAGATATTATATATGTCAGCCCAACCTAGTCAAATATAGGTAATGAAAGTAATTCCAATGAATGAATAAAACAGTTTCATTTCTCTTTGTTCCAGAAAACTTCCAAGATATGAAGAACTAAATCTATAATTTTCCAAGATGGGGACAGATGCAACAGAAGAAGATTTCATGAGCATATGCCTCAATCTGACGAATGAAGAAGCGTTACTCGGAGGATGCAACTACAGCAGCGAATACGAAAATGGAGAACTACTCGAGAAAGTCGTCTCGAGGGTTGTCCCCATCTTCTTCGGCTTTATCGGAATTGTTGGATTAGTTGGCAATGCTTTGGTCGTTCTTGTCGTCGCTGCCAACCCTGGCATGAGATCCACCACAAACCTCCTCATTATCAACTTGGCTGTCGCTGATCTGCTCTTCGTCATCTTCTGCGTACCTTTCACGGCTACTGATTACGTCATGCCACGATGGCCCTTCGGGGACTGGTGGTGCAAGGTCGTCCAGTACTTCATAGTTGTTACAGCTCATGCCTCAGTCTACACCCTCGTTCTCATGTCTTTAGACAGGTTCATGGCTGTAGTACATCCAATAGCTTCCATGTCTATTAGAACAGAAAAGAATGCTTTACTAGCCATAGCCTGTATATGGGTGGTGATATTAACCACGGCTATTCCTGTGGGTATTTGCCATGGAGAGAGGGAGTACTCCTACTTTCATAGGAACCATTCATCCTGTGTGTTCCTTGAGGAGCAGGGATATAGCAAGCTAGGTTTCCAGATGTCCTTCTTTTTGTCTTCGTATGTGATTCCGTTAGCTTTGATTAGTGTGTTGTATATGTGTATGCTGACGAGGTTGTGGAAGAGTGCTCCGGGGGGGAGGGTGTCTGCGGAGAGTCGGAGGGGGAGGAAGAAAGTCACGAGGATGGTTGTGGTCGTCGTTGTAGTGTTTGCTGTCTGCTGGTGCCCAATACAGGTGAGCTATTATAAATACTTTCAACATTTTTACTTTCTACTACTTTCTATTATTTTTTTTCAGTAGCTTGAACTTTTGACATTATTTGTAATCGCCTTAATGATTGTGTAAGTTTGATATAACACAGGTAACAGTCTAAAATTACAGAATATTCAAGAGTGTAGGAAAATAATTGGTACGAAATTCAGTAACGAAAACAATTAGTATCCGATACTTTTTATATTTCCTACTCAGTTGTCTCATGTACAACATTATCTATAATAATATTTTCTATAATTAGCACAGAAAAACACCAAATCTCTACTTTATTAGTCCCTGTTTCTTTATCAAGAAATATAATTTTATGTACTGAAGCATCATTCTCTCCTCTCCATAATTTAACTTAATTGCCAATTAAACGGGTCCTTCAAAATGATAATTATCTTAAATAGAAATGAATCGTTTTCTGGAATCGTCTTACAGAGATAGGCTATTACGAATGGGTTCCTTTTAATCGGCTTGTTGGAAATACTCTTTCATTGATTGACTATTATAATATTATATCATTCAAAAGACCCAAAAGCTCGGGTTTGTATCTATTGAAATATGGTTGTATGATATTTTATGAGCCAATTTCACCAATGAAACAAAAGAAATAAATAAAGAAAAAGTATTTATTGAGACTCGCACAGGAAATCACAAATTAAACTAAAACACACCCATTAAAACATTAATAAAAAAATTAAAAATAAATAAACAGAACGTTCTGTTTCATTGGTTAAATTGATCCTTTCAAAATTCAAAAATTCAAAAAATATCAAAATTCAAAATATTTTATTTCACATAAACCCACATACATGGGCACTTATGAAACGTCAGAAGCTAGGTGCACGGTTCCAATTGGTCGTTTCCTATGGAGAAGAGCCGGCAAGAAACTCCACGGTTACTCTTTAAAAATAATTGGCTTTTACAATACTTTCATATAACAGTGTTACTAGGTATGGGAGGACAGTGTAGGTCTTTCAATAAGTACCAAGTACTTAGCAAAATAGAATTTGGGTGGATATGTCTTTGGATTGGAAGATGTACTCATCTAAACTGATCACAACAATTATCACACTGACAGCTCTTGAACGGGGTCTAGATGTGCTGATCGCGTTCAATTTCATTGGTTAAATCCGCCCTAAGTCTGTATAAAAAATCTGACTTCCAATTACTACATCCGATCTTCATCTAATTATGTAATTCCAAACCATTTTACCAACACGTTCACCCCGAAAAACAAAGCCTGGAATATATTAGTAAAAATACCAGATTCAAGTAGCTAAGCTTTTTACTCCAAGTAATAAAATACGACCCGAAGAAGGAATGTCTAAAATTAAATTAGGAAATAGTCGTAGACGGGAATAAATCCAGGCCGGATTTCAGGGCAGCGTTTAGTGTGACTAATGGTCTTGTAGTCGGTCTTATTATCCCCTATTTTATTTTATACATTATCTGGTTACATAAACAATTTGGGTGGATGATAAGATTATTTTTTTATTTATTAAATTTGTGTTCTGTGGGACAGGTTCAAATAATAAGTATAGTTTTTTTTTTTAAAGTGAGGATGGAATGAATTCAAAAGCATTAATATGCTTATTTGAATTTTATGTTAGTGCTTGTAAAGAGGTAGGATTTTTTCTTAGTCTTCTTTTATACAGTATTTAAACTAGTATTTCGCTGTGACAAATATGTTATATCAGTATCCTGGAAAATAATTAGTATTGTTGTTCCAATAATCGGGATCCAAAACATTTATTTTTATTCCGTCTGGTAGATTATTAAAAAAATTTGGATACGTATTTTTTTTCTTTTTTTATGTAATCAAAAGATTACGGCGATACATTAAGTTAAAATCTGCCATGAGGTCACGAGTATATAGATTTTATACTTACTTGTGACGTAGCGATCGCCAGTCCCCAACTTTAATGAGTTTTATCCAAGTAATTTTTTATTAATAGTATATTGTATAGTCTAATATTTTTTTATTATCTGAGCATGACGAACTAAATAGAATTTAATTTTTTTACTGGGGCATCATCCCTAAAATCAATTAGAAATACGATCGGGTTGGTATACCATCAATTTGAAAAGGTAATTTTCTCCAATTATTAACTCTTCATCAACAATTATTTCTAACGTTACCTGTTCCAATAAATTATTAATATTGAGTGTAGTAAAATTATATAACATGGCAGATATTTAATTAAAACATGTCTAAGGGAATTAATTGAGTCTTTAATGGCCACTTAAAATTAATGAAGAGGAACTTAGTGATGTGAGTAATTATCTAGGTTTAATATCAAGAATTTCTTGTTAAAGTTACTCTCGAGTTTTATGAATAATATTGTTAAATCTGCTTGTAAATATGTATGCAATTTCTTTGCATCATTTGCTTTGCGCTGTTTTTTGTAGTTCAATTAGCTTCCTTTGGTTTTCTTAAACCGCCGTAACATCACGCATATTCATTCCCCGAAGCCGAAGGTTAGGCAGAGGTGTTCCTAATAGTACACCCACACTTCGCCAGTTATGTTTAAGTCCCATGTAATAGAGGGCAAGCCTTTTGCCATCAACCGGGCACAAATCCAGACTTCGGGTGGCTACTGCAAAATTCTTGATGGAGAAACTTAATTACACTTTACATTTTTTTTTTTGGGTTGGAAATGATCAAATAACTACTCCCGCTCTGGGTGAAGCGAGAGGGCGTGTCAGACTCTTACTGACTAAAACCCACTCGTGTTCCTTCAGTTGCCTGTATTGCCAGGGGCCACGGTAACCCTTTCGGACAAAACCGCAACCCTTTACTTGACCTGGGAATCGAACCCAGGACCTCACGCTCAGCAGTAGCGCTTGCGACTACTAGACTAAGGCAGTCATCAGTTGACAGGTTTTTCTATTGAGATTTAAGAGATAGATGAGATAGTAATTTATCCTTAATTCATCATTTAAAGTGAATCGTCAAAAATACCTACTGTAGAACGCCGTAAAGTTAAGTGTCTTTTTCGTGGGTTTTAATTCCTTTTTTAAGAGAAGACAACACACAAAGGACAATGGTTAGCTGTGGGAGAGAACTTTGCCCAGCAGTGGGAGTACAGGTTGAAAAAAAAAGGAATTTTGTAAAAAGATTGTATCATACTTTAGAGAGCTGGTTCGTCTTTTTGGATAAGTAAGAAAAGGTCAAAAGTAAGGCAAGCCTTACCAAGAATATAATATGTGCCAAAACACTAATCTAATTTTGTGAGACTTACAAAGGTTTCTGTATTTAAAACCACCTCTTTTCTGAAATAACGAAGGGTCATATTTCTTTAGCAACATTAAAAATGACTTAAAGGTCGACCGCTGCACACTGAAACAACCCATAAAGATAATCAAGCAATTAAAATGGGTAAATGTCGGATTACCCTTAATTTTGTCGCTAAATGATACCGGCCTTAAAATAATGTAACTAACTTAATTAAAAGGAACAATAGGGTCAAAGGATTAACACTTAGGTTAGGAAGGGCCTATTCTGACTTTGTCTCAATTTGTATTCCTTTGAAGTTGAATTAGGGCTTAGTTTTAGGCATCAGATGACAGAAACAGTTCCATGAAATTAAAATAAAGTTAACACGATCCATGTGTCATGAACAGTATAGGGCCGCTCGACTCTACCAAGTTGCGGCGCCAGAAATCGCAGTTCTCACCGTGATGCAGTGAGGGTTTAAATAAGATATTTCATGAGTACAAGAGAGGCAAATATTTGAATGTGGCTTGAAAAATAACTTATTTTGTTTAAAATGTAATTGCAAAATAATGTTCATTACGGCAATTACTGCACAGGGCAGGTGGCCCAGTGGCAACAGTATATAATGATATACCAATACTTGCTGTTACTTCTGAATATGAACAACAAAAACAAGGCTTTTCTATAGTTAAAGGCTCAGTTAGGCGCGACGCGACTCTGGTGGAACAACTTCCATGAAAACTTCACGGAAATTGTTCTACTGGTGTCAAAAATTCAAAATTCAAAAGTCATTTATTCAAATTAGGCTGAGAATCAGCACTTTTCGAACGTCAAAATTACATAAGACAGTCCCCCAAAACGCCCACCCTTCACCACTTCCTAGTGCCTTTCACTGGGAAGAAGAAGTGGCGCAATAAACTCCCCAGTTGCACAGCTGTCTGTTCAAGTTAGAAAAAATATATTTCTATACAATAGTATGCAAAATAATTTACATTACGCAACACAAAACATAATTTAAATGATAAATTATTGGCCATATGTCAGCTAGCACACGCCAATATACCAACCAAAAACATAGAGAACTATACTCAAGCAGAAATAAAAACTAAATGTAAACAGAAGTAAATATCTAAATAAAAGCCTCCAGGCGTAAAGGGTGTGCCCGCTTACATAAAGCTATTTAAAGCTGTAATTGGAAGTTATGAATGATAAACTAGGACCATCTAGGTAAAAAAGAAATAAACAGTTAATTACTAGTTACAATAACAAAACCATGATCAGCAAGGCGACCAGTCACCAGAAGCAGCACCCGTTCACGAGCATAACGCAAAGATCAGCCATAACCCCCCTCGCCATATTTGAGGGAAGGAGGCAACCCGACCCCCGACGCTACCGCAAGCAGTGACATCTAAGGGAGCATGACGAACTTGCTGCCGGTTGCTCAGGCAAAAAATAATATGATCAATTGTCGAGGTCGCTAGCTAACCACAAATTGCAATACAACTCATAAGAAAAAAATTGTAATGAGTAGATTATATCAACAACAAAATAAAATAAAAATAAATTGACTCGTAAAAAATAAATAAAAAATTGAATCATAAATTCAAATAAAATAAACAATTATATAAACTCATATAAACTGTCAGTAGGTAAGCGTATTCTGGAGAAAGAACATAAACATTGTCTTGAGTTAATCACAGCGACCAACTATTCTTATCATTTAAGTAGTCGTTGATACAATAGTATGCCTTTGAACAGAGGTTGGATTTTACTTTAGTTTTAAACGCATTAAAAGGCAAATCTAGCAAAGAAGAGGGTAGCTTGTTATAAAAGTCTATACCAAGCCCAACAAATGAGTTATGAACCTTATGAAGCCGGTGAAAGGGAGCTCGTAGTTTGTCTTTATTTCTAGTGTTAACATTGTGTATATCACTGTTTTTAGTGTATAAGTGTATATTTTGCCTAATATATAAAATGTTGGCGAAGATGAATTGCGATGCCACTGTAAGAATACAAATATCTTTGAAAAAATCTCGTAGTGAAACTCTGGCACCTAGCTGGTAAATTGCTCTAACAGCTCGTTTTTGAAGGACAAGTATATTTTGAATATCAGCAGCTTTGCCCCACAGCAGAATACCGTAGGACATAACGCTATGAAAATAACTAAAATAGACTAACCAAGCTGAATCAACGTCAGTGTATTGTCTTACTTTCCTGACAGCGTAGGCGGCCGAACTGAGTCTTCCCGCTAGGCTCAATATATGTGGGCCCCACTGAAGTTTGGCATTTACTGTTATGCCCAGAAAAACTGCTGAGTTCACAGTTTCAAGCACCTCTTTATCTAAGACGATGTTGGGTCCTAGATTTCTAACATTTGGTAGGGTGAACTTTACACATCTCGTTTTCTTGGCATTGAGAACAAGGTTATTTATCATAAACCAATCCGTAACCATTGAGAGTGCACTGTTTACATCGTCAAAATCTTGTCTGTTCCGGTCTACTTTAAAAATAAGAGAGGTATCATCTGCAAACAGCACAACTTCACAGATACCCTTTAAATAGAATGGTAAGTCATTAATATACACTAAGAACAAGAATGGACCCAGTATTGAGCCTTGAGGTACACCTAACTGAACTGGTAGCCTGGAAGACTTTACACCATTAACATCTACACATTGGAACCTATTATGCAAATAAGAATTTATAACGTTTAGAGCTTCGTTTTGCACACCGTAATGACGTAGTTTACGCAAAAGCGTATCATGGTGCACGCAATTAAAGGCTTTGGAGAGATCACAGAAAATTCCAATAGCATTTTGCGAATTCTCCCATGCATTAAAAATGTGTTTTAGCAGAGCAACACCCGCATCTGTAGTCGAACGACCTTTTGTAAAGCCATATTGTTCATTATGAAGGAGGCTATTTAAATTAAAATGTCTTAGCAACTGCTTGAGTATTAATTTTTCAAATATTTTGCTAAATGCTGGTAAGATAGAAATAGGCCTGAAATTGCCAACGTCATTTTTATTACCTGATTTCAATAATGGTATGACTTTACTACTCTTCACGAGGTCAGGAAAAGTTCCTAAATCAACACATTTATTAAAAGTAACAGCTAGATAGGGGGCTACGATGTCTATTATATTACTTAAAAGTTTAATGGAGATGCCCATGCCCCAGTAATCACCAGTGTTTTTAAACTTGAGTGTTAAAAAACATTAACTACATCACGAGGTGTTACATGCTCGAAGCTAAATAAGCTACTACATTTGGGCACACTACTATGCAAAAGGTTTTCAGCTTTAGACGGAGACGAATTTAAGGAGCGAGTCGTAGTTATAGGCATGTTGGCAAAAAACTCATTAAATGCCTCGGCTACGTCGGCTGCTATATTAACTAATTTAGTGTCGACCATAATCTCAAGGTGTTTATCTTGTTTAACCGACTTACCCGTTTCATTGTTAATAATTTTCCAAGTAGTTTTTACTTTATTATTGGAAATTTTAATTGTATCTCTTAAAAATTTAGATTTAGCAAAAACACTAATCTTTTTAAATAATTTTTGACATACTCTAGGAAAGGAGTATCAAACCTGTATTTTTTCAAACCATATAACTCGTATAGTCTCGCTCTACTTTTATAAATACCTGGAGTGGCCCATTGGTTAAAGCCAACGGAGGTGCCATTAATGTTAATAGTTTTGGTCTTGAAAGTAGATTGGTACTCTTTTTGCACAACATCAAAAGGGCTCCATAGATTTGATTAGGATTCTCGTGTTCTATTATAGATGGTGTAATTCTATGAGCTATATTATTTTTAAACTTATTGCAACGACTAGCTGTATAAGGCCTGCATTCAATATGTCGCACCCTGCGTCGTGCCTGTCAGCGGAAGCCTTCAGATGTTGACCTTAAATAAACATTCACAATCCAACTACGTATCAGATTGCCGTATTTATTAAATTTGCTTTTAAATATTGTCTTTGATGAATACGATACGGCTGTAGATCTTACAAAACAAAAAGCTTGTAATAATTACCTACTCGTTCCACAGAACCAAATTAAGAATCACAAACACACAATTTCAAAGAAAGCGTAACCAAGTTGGTATCTTATTATTAAGTTCTTCTATTACTAAATCGATTTGTGTAATAAATCATAACATAAACTCACGCTTTCTTCCCTTGGGGGAAGGCAAAAACTGCTTACAGAACGCCACCTGCTACGATCCTTCATATTCTATATATATCCTTTTGCTTCGTTGAAGTCATACACCTGGTCATAAAGCATTGTATTTATTTTATTTTTGATTTGTTATTTCACTATATGCTGCACCGGTTGACGTCATCAAGTCAGCGCCGGCTGTCGCTGAAAATCAGCGCTGGGGCTCTGTCTCGCATGGGGTCGCAGCAGTTATGCTGAGAGATGGCCGTTTTGCGTGGATGTGATGCATATTTTCCCCCAATTTGTTATTTACGTGTTTTTTTTTTAAATCTTTCTTTGCGTCATGTTTACTGCAATAAGTATTTTCTTTTTTTCTTTTCTTTCATAAACGCACGCCGGTTGCGAGTTCTAAGCACCTGACCTCTCTGGAGAACATCATCAATAAGGTCACTTATGTCCTTCTAAGACGTGGTCCTGGTGTTTCCACTCACATCTGCCACGTTTATACCATTTGTTGCTCGCCTTCCACTCAACCACTCAACATGGCCAAACCATCTAAGCATACTCTTTAAAATTTTTGTCACTACATCTTTTAAACCGCACTGTTGCCTTACTACGTCATTCAAAAAAAAATCAATATACTAAAATAATTAATTACCTACTACAAAACTGAATGAGAGGCGAGAGTAAAGTCATTATAATTATTATTTCGTATTATATATTGGGAGATGTCTTAAGAGATTAATACTTCTATTAAGCTTCTTAATGATATTGATTTAGAGTAACCAATACCGATAACTTGGTCTTAAGGTATTAAGTACTTATCAGATTTTCTTTTTGGGGTGTTCATTCATCAACTTTTTCAGCCACTTTCTTTGGCCACGTTATTTTGCTAATAGCAAAAAAATACCTACGGTTCAACCAAGTTACGGTTAAAGATATGTATTTCTCAAAGGAATGACAAATTCACTTATACAGAAAATGTTTTTTTTTTACCCACAACTGGAAAGCTCTTGGCCTGCATCTTACCGGATGGTAAGTGATGATCAGGCCGAAGGTGGAAGCGAGCTTCACCCGGAATCCTCAACCACAGAGGACTGGCCATCTTACCTCGAACTGCCTAAACACAATGCTGTTAATATTGTTAGACGGACTTAAAACAAGACCAAACCGAGCAGAAAATTTTTCCTCCGCTGGGAATCGAACTTGAGGCCTCAGGTTCTGAGACACGTGGTCTTACTACTAGACCACAGAGGCGGTTGTTTAAAAAAAAAAACAGTGGCACTCCGAGAGTGTCGACAGAAGTGAAAACTTGAAAAAAATCGGCACCGCGATAATCAACGCGTTGATGTCTTTGACCATTAAAAAGACATCAACGCTGGTGTCGTCACAGTGTCGCGAAATTGGAAATGGTTCAGTTCCATCTGAAAAATGCCCAACGCGACTAAAGAAGTTTCCACTTCAAAAAAAAATCGTATACGAGCGTTGTATTTTGTTTACTATGCAGGAAATTTCAAAAATTCGTCCTCTCGGAATGTACTAAATAAATCACTCTACGAGAGAAAAATGGAGTTTCTAAATATGATATTAAATGATCTTCTCGAGTCGTCATCATCCGATAGCAAATCATGGTGATTAAGCGAAAATAAATCCATTTACACAAATAAACTGAGAAATTATATTAAAATATCACGAATGTAATGACGTTTGTCTATAAAATCGAATTTTTAACCGACTTCCAAAAAGGAGGAGGTTATATGTTCGACGCGTATGTTTGTTTTTTTTTTTTTTTTTTTTTTTTTTATGTATGTCCACCGATTTCTCCGTCATTTGTGGACCGATTTTGAAAATTCTTTTTTTGTTTGAAAGGGTATGCTCCCAAATTGGTCCCATATAAATTTTATTAACTTTGCTTGGGTAGTTTTTGAATTAGCTACAAAATACGTATTTTTTTCCCACTTAGTATGTAGATGATATGATAAGTTCCTGTCACTGGTAGCAGGTAGTGGTATTCGAATGTGTGTGGGGTAGGTACCACAACTAAAAAGTGAAAAATAAAAACTTTTTACAAAAAAAAAACAACCGACTTCCAAAAAAAAACACTACAAAGTGAAAAATAACTTTAATTTCGGAAGTCGGTGGCAAAAAACGAAAACACAAAACCCAAGACACCGACTTCCGAAATTAAAGTTATTTTTCACTTTGTAGTGTTTTTTTTTGGAAGTCGGTTGTTTTTTTTTTAACAACTCTAAACCGACCTAGATGCCGGTTTAACTTTGACGTTTATTTAAATCGAGATTTAAGCTAAGTCGATGTCAAGCAATAGTTAAATTAAGTTTAAGACTAAAGCCCGTATTACAGAATCTTACTTATGCTTCAAACATTACTCAATACTAGTTTCAACCAATCTTTAAACGAATTTTGTTTTAAACGTAATACTGGAGTTTTGAGTGAGGTTCTAAGTCATACGGGCCTAGATAAGTCAAGTTTAAATCGAGATTTAAGTAAAAGCTGCAAGTCGCCCAAATAAAACTAAATTTACAATAACACTTTAACCTTGACTTAATAGTTTTGTCATACCAAACAAAACAAATCAGAAGTAAGTAGTTTTAATGCAAGGAACAGCAGAGTTTTGAGCGGTGCGGGAAGAGCGCATTTCAACGGTAAACAAGGCAAGAAACAAAAGAAGAAATTATTACAATTTTCCTTTTTTTGAACTAACGTGCAAGCAGAGATTTTATGTAGACTATTGACGACCAACTGCCTCGCTGGTCTAGTGGTCGCAAGCGCCATTGCTGAGCATGAGGTCCTGGGTTCTATTCCCGGGTTGGGCAAAGTGTTATTGTGTTTTTCTATCTGGAACTTCAGTAGTAGCCCGGAGTCTGGATTTGTGTCCGATTGATGGCAATAGGCTCGCCCCCTATTACATGGGACTTAAACATAGCTGACGAAATGTGGGTGTATCTACTACAGGTACACCTCTGCCCACCCCTTCGGGGAAACAAGGCGTGATGTTATGTTATAAGGATAAGTATATAATCGAGTAATTTTGATTGAAAGGCACAATTAAAAGGCGCTATAGTTGCCATTCAATGATTTGCTTTATCATGATTCAATTTCATTATTTCATCCAAATTAAAAAAATAAGTAAACCAACTTTAAGAAGTATTTGTTTAAATTCCTTTTAGATAGATGTTACTACTCCATCACTGAGTTTACTACTGATAAACAGAGGTATGAAGATTCCGACTTGCTAATTAGACACTTATGATTTTATTTATTGACTAAGTATGAATGTGTTTATTTGTCTAAAATTGTATGAACTGTTTACATAACTGACATATTGTTTTAAATTGATATTATTATTTCTTTTAATTTAATCTATTGACATGCCATCTTAATTGTAATTACTTATTTGTGTTAATTTTGTACGCCACAAATATTGGCAAAACATAGTGCGCATATTTTAGACTATACTGTCTGTAACCATACCTATGTTTAACAAAATAAATTATTGATTGATTGACTAATATTGTCATGACAATAAAACAAAGATGATGAACCTAACATTTTGACTAGAAGTTATAACAGCTCCTGTTAGTGCCTAAATGAGCTTAGATGGACCATCTAAAATTGTAAACTATTGATCTATAGAGACAAAATAGTTTGTTTTTATGAGGTAGGTAATCTCAGGCAGCACTGATTCGATTACAAACATTATTTCACTGCTAGAAAGCTACACTGTTGCCGAATGCCATAGGATTTGTTTAATGGTAAGTTTGTCTTTTATGCGGACGAAGTCGCTGGCAGAAACTACAATCCAATGTTTTACATCATTATCATTTGCAGCCTTGGTACTGCTGAGTATAATTAAATAGTCCTCTTCCCTTTTGTGTCATGCTTGCCATATTTTACATACTTCACAGTATTATCTACGAATCACTGTTCCAATATACATGTGTATGTGATCCGGCCAGTCACTGCAATATGCGGTTTTGTTCGACGCCGAGGCATTTAATTTAACCATTCTCAACGCTCGGAATTGAAACGTTCTGTGTTTTAGGCGCTTTTGCCGACACAATTAACGTGCTAAATACACTTTGAACATAGAAACATAGTATGTACCAACACAAATAATGTGCTAAATACATTTTGAACATAGATACATAGTATGTACCAACACAAATAATGTGCTAAATACATTTTGAACATAGATACATAGTATGTACCAACACAAATTACTTGCTAAATACATTTGGACGTAAGTTTTAATAGTTTGCACTGTTCTTCTGTTGAGGTATGATGTGATCGTGTCCCAAATAAAATATTTTTCTTTTGCACGACTCATAATAATACGAAGCATTAGAGAGCGCTCTGCAATCGAAAAATTTGTTTTGCCTCCTTTGTGCTCCAATTTTTTTTGTTGTTACACTCCTGCTTGTACACAAAACTTACTTAATTTGTATACCATTGAATAAATAATTTAATGGAGATTAATACTGTACTTTTTAAAAATGTATTGAATGTAGCAAAAACAAAAAGAGCATCAAAATAGTGTTAAAAAAAATCCCGTCAATCAATGTATAAAACCTGAAAACATTGTAGCTTGCGAGAAAATCAATTAAATGAGTCAATTTTTATTTATAGATTCGTTTCAGCCATTGAAGCCCTATTGAAAATGGCTCTTTTATTCAAAGTAGTTTAATTATAATTAATAAAAAACTAACTAAAATAATATCTATATCTAATATTTCCAACTTCGACCCTCTTCCGTTGCCTAGCAACCGACAAAGTAAATATCAGTAAATTTCTAAATAAGTAAATAGTCTTTGACATTACGTAAAGATTGCGAGGTAAAATATTTTACCCGTAATTATTGGTAAAAAAGCAGTCAAAACATACTTCATGAAAAGTGTTTAAATAAATTGTATTTTTTTTTCTGTTTTTGAATGAGCGTTATGTTATGAGGCATGTATTTTTGAATTTTCCAAACAATTTTATCTTTCTTTTTCTTGATAAGACAACGGTGCGGTTTAAAAGAAGATGCTTGGATAGTGTGGTCATGTTGAGAGAACGAGTGAAAGGCGACAATGAAAGGTATTTACAAAGCAGATGTGAGAGTGAAGGGAAGCTCCAAGACAGTGATCTTAGTGGTGATGTTCTCCAGAAAGGTTGGGTGCGTAGTACTTGCAACCGGCGTACATGTATGCTCGTAAACGAAGCAAAAGGAGTTTGTAAAGATCGTGGCAGGTGGCGTTCTGTAGGTTTCTGCCTACCCCCATGGGAAGAAGGTGTTAGTTTAGGTATGTTATTCTTGCTCTATAGCAAAATTACTGTAAACTTATCTGCATATTTTAATGTGGGTATGGAATTGTTATCTAGAAAAAGCTAATAATGCTTTTGTCACTTTGTGAATATTTATATCTGTCTATATATTTATATATTGATCCTTTTAAAGGATTTATTCTCTGGCCACAAAATAACATCAGCTTTGTGAAATGTGTTCGCGTAAATGGCTTCTTAAAGGTTATGGAATTAATTATAAACCGCCGTAATCCGTACCTTGTGGGTCTTGAAATTTTAATATTTGAATTTCATACAAAATTAAAGCTTTAATAAATAGATTAGTCTTCTCAGAATAAAACATAAGAGGGTTCAGTGAATGCAGGGCGTCCTTAAAACTTGATGCTGCAGTTTTAAATATTTGACATAACCTGACCAGCTTAGGATATTACTTGTGTGTTTTGGTTCACACCAGTACATACAATGTTAATATGAAATTAAGGGCTTTATAGAAAGAGGCAGAGATTTTATAAGAAATGAGTATATAAGAAGAAGTCTGGAAGTGACACCGGTGACTGAAAAGTTATGTGAAAATCGGTTATCATGGTATGGACATGTAAAGCGGAGGAGGGAGACCAAAGAAACGAAGGATGGACTGTGTGAGAGATGATATGGCTAGGAAGGGGGTGACTGCCGAGATGACGACTAATAGAGAAGTATGGAAGAAAAAGACATGTTGCACCGAACTCAAATAAATTCAGATAAAGGACAGGAGAATGATGACACAGATAAAAGTGACAATATTTTCGCCGATTGTGAAGAAGCGCCATAATGGTGTCTCTTCACAATCGGCGATCATGGCCGATTACCCACGACCACAATTGTGTGAAGGGTTTACTCGTCTGTAGTCGCCGATCATCGTCTATGCTCGCCATTATGATCGCGGCGATACGTAAGTTGTCGGTTTTTCGGGCACGCATCAAAGAGAATTTCGGCTAGTTGCCTACACGTGCCCACACGATCGCCGATTTTTCATTCACCGGAGGAAAGAGAACCGTGAAATAAGTGCGTGCGTCGTCTCGAGTTAGTTATCGGTAATAAATTTATAATGGCTACTGGGTGGTAAAATAAAGAGACATTTCTGAATCTTCTTTTCTCTAATATATATATGTCAGAGACGGGTATGTGACTTTCGTTATTATCGGCGATATTTTAATAACTGTGGGCGTAGTATGTGTTGGTTAATGCGCAATAGTAAAACAGTTTGCAGTTCAGATCACATTATAATTTACTATCAAATGAATCACACTAGCTAAATTATACACACAAAGGGTGCGACGGCGTTTATTAAAATCACCAATTAACACAATGATCACAAATTATAACTAACACAATAACTGAGCACCACGAATCGAGAACAGTTCCGCGACGTCTTGACTCCAATGTGACCAGAGGCTGAATGCCCTCTTCGCCGTGGCCTTAAAACATCACGACTCTGTAGAAGCGCGCCTTTTTTGGTGTAGGTAGATCACTCTTGATGTCGCCAGTGGCGCGCTTGCGATTCGTTTCGTGTCCGTACTAATGACCGGATCCGACATATATATATATGATAATGGTTGTATACAAAAATTAAATAAATGGTAGCAGCAGCAATAGACTTCACTTCCATCTTGAATGCTTGCCGCTCAACAAGTGACTACGGACGATTAATGACGAACATGTGAATGCTTGCACGATGATCGTGCTGATTAAAGACGATCACACGATTAACGATCATCGCCGATTGTGAAAAGCAAGCATTAAATTTAAGGCCGTGTGCAGCACCTGATCTCATATATTATAATTGGACATGATTTTTTGTTCCTGTATTTTTAGAGTGTTAATATTCTCATCTTCTGTTCCAGATTATCCTGCTAGTCAAGGCGCTGGACGCGTACAACATCACCTACTTCACAGTCACCGCACAGATAGTGTCACATGTGCTGGCGTACATGAACAGTTGCGTCAACCCCGTGCTGTACGCCTTCCTCTCTGAGAACTTCAGGGTCGCGTTTAGGAAGGTGAGAATCTGTGACATCTTCATTTATATGATCCTCTCTTCCACTCTGATTACTTCAAGGTAGTGTTTAGGAAGGTAAGCCTTTATAATATCTTCATCATTGTTTTGTTAATCTATAACAGTATCCCACCCGACTCCATTGTGTGAGGCTAATTTCATCGTACCTATAGCATAATTTTTTTCCCCTCTCTGACTGAAGACTTAACGGTGATTTCATCAACTATTGATCTTCAGTACGGTAACAGTCAGGCTCTTGCATATTGCTTTATTAAAGTTCTGCTTTGCGATGTAAATACGTGATACTCTAAATATTATGTCTTGCAGAGACAGTAATGCATGAGGCATTATCTGACAAGCAAATAAGTAGTACCCACCTGTCGCCATCTTTATTCTTGTCAAGAAAACAAATCATGCATTCCTTTTTTAATGCACGACCACTTTCCACCATCTTGTCGAACTCTTGTGAAAAACAAGAAAAACGATCCGATGAATAAGATAGAGAATAACTTATCTATAGCTAGTTATGTATTTTCTGTTTTCATCGAGCGATCAACTTCGCAAGCCATTAAGCACAATCACTTTCTGAATATTAATGGCGTGCGTGGACTGAATATAGTGAATTATTCAATTAAAATATATTAATAATATGTCGTTTAATCTCCATATTCATTAGTGAGCGGAATGAGTTCTACTATATAGCTACCTATTAAATCGGGTATGTGGGTACAGATCTCCAGAATAAGTATGCGCTTCGGCGACCATCTTCGGAACTACGAATGCGCGCGTTACGCGACGCGTCATGTTCGTAAACGGGCGCCGTCAGATGAGACCGGTCATCTCTTATCTGCCAGGGCTTATTTTTAATCTTATTTATATTCAATCGCTTTCGATTTTTTTTGTACATTGTTCTCACATATAGAAGCAACAAGAATAATGTACCGAGGATTTTGTAATATCTATATTTAAAAGAGTGTCCTTGGAGTTTTTTGCCCGTTCTTCTCCATAGAGATGAGAATGGGCAACTAGCTTCAACTTTCTGACTAACTGACCGACTCTATGAAAATTCGAGCCGGAACAACCATGGAAACACTTGCTATTTTGTATTGCCATGTTTACAAAATTAGAGATTAACAACTTAATGCAACTCCGTAATACTTTTCAAAACTTTAGAGTGCTATGACAAATGACAAAGTGCGACCAGAGTAGGTAACGTTCGTGCAAATTTGGAAACACGAAGACTACCGAAGCGCATACCTTGCCTGGTTTAACTATAAGTACCTACATTGTATCTCAATTATACATTGGTTATTAAAAGTATTGCATCACTTGTTAATAACGCAGTACCTATATTTTGTCAGTCTATAATGTTTCATAGCCATAGGAAATCCTCCTCTCTACCTCTTTGAGCATATAAAGACTACCGTTTTTAACGTAAAGCTCCAATTTTCTCACAATAACTACTAATAAAGTAGTAAAACGGAAATGTACACCAGTACATCTAGGACTTAGCCCGAGAACATGCCGTAAGCACAGCACATTTGAAACACGGAGAACATTGAAAGGAGATCGCCTCCTGCATGCAGCAACTGCCACCAGTTGTTTTAGTAACTAGTGCCATATCCACTCCAACTTGTGACCTTGAGACTAACCTGGTGTCAGTTTTAAAGCCGCCCATGGGCTTCTGACTTGACTTCACATGACGTCGAGAAATATATCTCTCAGGCATGCCGGTTTCCTCACGATGTTTTCCTTCACCGTTTTTGAAGCAAGTGATAATCATACAATTTGCATATGAATCCGAAAAGTCAGAGGTGCGTACCTTGGGTTCAAACTCGAGACCTATGACTTGGCAGTCTGACGGTCACACCACTAGGCTATCACTGGTATCACTTGTGACCTGTAAACACAGGGTCAAATTACCCACCAAGTTCACTAAAGTTCACTCCTATTTTTCATAATTATGAACTTTTCCTACCCTGCCGAAACATATCCATGATCACTTCCAGCCAAAAAAACGGTAGATATGTAGCAAAATAAATAATGTAATATGAGCAACAAGAGCAAAGTTCAGCACTGAGGTGAAGCAAGGTCACCGGCTGACGCCAGTTTGTTATTGGCGTATAAATATTGATGGCGGGAAACAAGCGGTTATTTGTGAAACGTTACGATTCATAATGTGAGGCGACTGCTTTATTATAGGACTGAGAAAAGTGTCGTAATAACTATAATCTGGGAGTTGAAGACTCGAGGGAAGAGGTTACGTTTAGGTAAGTGTGTACCGTCGTACACTCGTACAGTAGGCCGCACAGTCGATAACACTTTGACCTTGAGCTGGCCCAGCGTAGTGTATATAGTCCTCTTGACTCGTGTGTGTGGCGTCATGTTAACGACCCACACTTTACACCCTGTTCCTCATACCACTAAATTGGTGACCCCGACGTGATGCAGCCTTCGTGCAATTACTTCGGCGTGACGTCATCATCATCATCACTCCCGCAAGCTTTCGTGAGGCGAGTCACACAGCCAGCACCCACGGCTTCAACGGGTATCCTGACCACCAGCATGCAGCGAACGCGCATTTCTGGTCATCACCCCGACTCACTGGGAAATCACCGCAATCACCGCAATCATGTCGGGGTCACCAATTTAGTGGTATGAGGAACAGGGTGTAAAGTTCACTCATCCACCACAGAAAAGGGAGGATCCTCCGACCAGACGGGCAGTTGCCCGGCAGACACAACACACGTCTGGTCGGAAGATCCTCCCTTTTCTATGGTGGATGAGTGAACTTTACACCCTGTTCCTCATACCACTAAATGTGTTACGTAATTAGGGTGCAGGAAAGTATTGATAAATTATATTAATTCCTGTAAGTAGTTTTGTACAAACATTAGGTTATATCATTAGCGTTGCTGTGTTACGGTTATTAATAGCTTAAACGTTAGATAACTTAAATCGAAACTTATTAAATGTCTCATAATTATTATAAAGTAGGTACTAATCTGGGCTTGAGGCCTTAAACTTTTGCCACAAATTCGGCGAAAATTCAAAGAAACCTGGAACGTATTAATTCCATGATTTAATTAAAAAATCTTCCTCGCTAAGCTTTTATCTCCAGGCGCCAGGATTATTACCCAAATGTCTAGGTGAGATTAAATTTTAGCATAGTCTCTTAGAGGTATTACACACTTATTTGGCTCGCCAAATTCGATTCGGCAGTATTTGTTGACCGACTTCAAAGTCAAAGTCAAATCATTTATTTCAAATAGGCCCATTTATGGCACTTTTGAACGTCAAAATTTACAAAATATTAAAATTGATTCTAGTCGCCCCTTCCAAAAGGTAGTTTTCGTATGGAGAAGAATAGGCAAGAAACTCCACCGTTACTCTTTTAAAATGTTTTACAATTGTTTGTATATGCACGTACATTAGTTAAATAATATTACCTATATGTGAAGACGATGCACCTAGAATAAAATTACTATACCACAATAGGTAAAAAGAATTAAAAATGAAGCAACGACAGATAATTTAATATGTGATAGATACATGGTGCTCACATATTTACAAACATTGTAAAAATAGACGATTTTCCTAAAATTTTGTAATTAATAAGTCAGTGTGAGAAAGTAATCACAGAATGTAAAATCAATGTCATAAAACACAAAATAATCAATTTTACAGTTAAATTAGCAACCAGTTTGATTTTGTCCTATGGAGCAGGACCAGCATGTTTCCAAGCAAAAAAAGGAAGAGGTTGTAATGTTCGTCAGTATGTATTTTTTTTGTCTGTTCATCGATATTTTTGTCAATTGTGGACCGATTTTGAAAATTCTTTTTTCGTTTGGTAAAGAAAGCGTGTGCGGTAGCTCCATTTTTTTATATTTAATCTATAATTGGGTAGTTTTCGATAATACGTATTTAATCCACTTTGTGTATCTTGATGATGTTATGATACTTTCTGTCACTGTTGCTTACATAGCAAGTAGTATTATATGAATTGGTGTGGGGTTGTTCCTAAACCTTAAAAGTGAAAAAAAAACTTAATAAAAAAACAATCGACCTCCAAAAAAAATACAGATTCAAAGACCGACTTCCAAAATTAAAGTTAATTTTTTACGTTGTAGTGTTTTTTGGAAGTCAGTTGTTTTTTTTCCTAAAAAAATTTTTTGAACAACAAATCCTACTGGAAGCAATTACTACACATATTTGGGTTTCATTCGGCTCAAACCGATCGGCTTACTCCGTTTGGTATCTAACTTCGCTGAACCATGTTCGTGTCGGGTCGGCACAATTCGAGCTAGTCCGAGCACGTTTTTTTCGAAAATATATCAACTTATATTCGACTAACTTCTGCCCGCTTCCGCGTGAAATTTCTTGTTCCCCCGACCCACCCCGTCGCACCACATTTCCTGCCCGTGCTTTTACTCCTTTTTCGATTAACGATCTTTCTGACTTTTTTTCTTTTTACTCGGCTCCTAAGAGTCCTAGCGTGATGTTAAGTAGCCCATAGCCGTCCTCAAGAATCGGGCTATCAAATACGAAAACACTTTTTGAAATCCGACTGGCAGTTTTAGAGATGAGCGCGCTCAAACAAACAAACAATAAAACAAACTCTTCTGCTTTATTATTAGCATATGTATAGATTTTACCGCCCGACAGTGCCGACCTGAAAAAGTGTGTAGCACTCCTTACAATTTTTCTTGGCAAGACTTTTATAAATCTGAAGCAGGATGATGAACATCTGTCGTTTGATCGTTTATTGGAACCGTAAAGTCTACGTATTGATCAAGTTCTGGGGTCACACTGCTAAGTTATTATATGGTAACAAAGAATTGAATAAATCCGAAGGATGTCAATAAAACGCATTAGACTTTTATGATCTATTTACTAGCTTCTGCCCGCGACTTCTTTCGCGTGAAAGTCGTAAGATACACAATATACTAAAACAACAGCCACATTTTTATAAAACTCCCTTTGCCCTCGAACCACCGCGGCGCATCGCCTTTTTGTCTTTATTCTCGGCTCTTCTGGGTCGCAGAGTGATATTGAATAGCCTCTAACTTTCCTCACAAATTACTCCGTCTATTGTTGAAAACTGTATGAAAATCCGTTCGGTAGTATTTGAGTTTATCGCGTTCAAACAGAGACGTGGCGACACCGGTAGAACAGTTTCCGTGAAGTTTTCATATAAATTGTTCCACCAGAGTCGCGTCGCGTCGCCGCGTCTCGCCTGTCTGCGGGAGCCTTAGCGGTTAAATTAGGCGTACAGTCACAGCGTACCTTTATAGCTTTTATCAATAATATTGTACCATGTCATCTTGGTTATTTTTAGAACGTATATAATGTTTGACCGTGAACATTTCTTGCAAGCTTGACTTGCGAGAAATGTTCATGGTCAAACATTATACCTAACTAACACAACTAACACAATGGTGCCGATTCTCTTGTTCACAAACTAAACTAAATTTAAGTTCAGTGCATCTTTTTCTTTCTATTTCATTAAGAAAAGGACAGAAGATAAATTTTAGTTTAGTCCTGTCAAATTAATCAGCGCTTGACGTAAATTGACGTAATTTTAGTAGGCAAGTTTTTAATCACGTCTAAACTTGTATGGAGTAGTGACAGGCGCTGATGATGACAGGACTAAACTAAAATTTATCTTCTGTCCTTTTCTTATTGAAATAGAAAGAAAAAGATGCACTGAACTTAAATTTAGTATAGTTTGTGAACAAGGGAATTGGCACCAATGTATACACATCCCATACTTACTAAGTAAGTACCTACAACAATCTCGGACCGTCCGAGAATCCCTCTCAACAAAAACACCCTAGCCCCACCGGTACCGAAGCCCCATTAGGAATCCTTTACTTTTATTGCCACATTCTCAGATCATTTCCTCGCTGTATGAGAACAAATATCCTAAAACATAAATAGCCCTTTTATCCTTTAGCTGACACAACCACAAGAAAAACACGCAGAAGCTCCATTAAACAATAATAAATAATATTATACGCATAATCCACAGTAAGTAGGCGTTTAGTATTATCGTTTTTGCAAAGAAAACTTCTTTAGGCGTGTTGGGCATTTTGAGATGGGACTAAACCATTGATTTCGCGACACAGTAACGGAATTTACCAACACCGTGGAGTAAAAGACTTCAACGCGTTCGTGGAGTAAAAGACATCAACGCATTGATTACCGTGGTGTCGATTTTTTTTTCAAGTTTTCCCTTCTGTCGGCACTCCCGAAGTGTTTTTTGCTGTGAAGGTCTACTAGCCTTTGCAAAAGTAGAGTCCTCGCGTCCCCATGGTGATTTAGGTAGCGGAATCCACCTTAGGGTAGATATTAATAAAATACCTATAACTTTCTTTATATTTTTCAGTCAGTCCACAAGAAACATTAAAAATTGCTTATATCAATCATCTATACAAGGTGTAACCGTGTAATTTATTTACATCGCGAAAACAAATCTGTTGTTCCATAAATTTCGTGGAGATATGTGAACATATAATTGTATGGAGCAGTGGTTTTTAGGGTTCCGTAGTAAACAGGGAAACCCTTATAGTTTCGTCATATCAATCTGTCTGTCTGTCTGTCTATCCACGGTCTAGCTCCAAGACCCTTAGTACTAGAAAGCTGTAATTTGGCATGGATATGTATATTAATTACGCCGACAAACTGGTAAAATAAAATTATTAAAAAAATTTTTTTTAGTGTACACTAAAAAAAATATTTTTAATAATTTTATTTTAACATCACCACTTTACGTGTAGGGGAGGTACCTCCCCTACACGTAAAGTGGTGATGTTTTTTTTTCATCCCATGGTGTGGGGTATCATTGGAAAGGTCCTTTAGAAACATTATGAGTGTGTGAAAACTATTTTTGGATTCAGGGATCCGTTTGCGAAATATTAAGCTTTAAAGTGCTAATTTTTGTTAGAGTCAAGTGTCCGCCCCCCCCGCCAGCTAAATGGTTGGTTTTGGATGTTTGAAAAAATCACAGCAGTAGTTTAAATGAAATTAAAAGGAAAACTATCATAGCTAAGTAGGCTCTACAAGTTAACGAGTAATAAAATCGAATCAAATCAAATCAAATCAAAATCAAATCATTTATTTCTTTGCAAAAATGGGTATAGTACATAGGTGTTTTTATAATAAAGTTCTCCATATTTTACCGTCACGTGGGCATGCAAAGGTTTACAATTCCAAATAAATAAAAAAAAAATAGAAATATGCAGATCATTGGAATTACAAAGAATTAAATAAAAAATGTCAGTGTGGTCATAGCAATAAAAAAATATAAAATAAGACTAAGTAAGCGACCGGCCAACTTTTATTATGGGATCAAACCTGAAACCGAATTAAAAAAAAACCGGCCAAGTGCGTGTCGGACCACGCACAATGAAGGGTTCTAAAGTTGGGATGAATTTATCCCAAGAACAAACTTAACTTTGCAGTTGCAAAACCATTTTTCCAATTGATACATTCCGTATGAGAACATATTTTTCAACTGCAAAGTTAAGTTTGTTCTTGGGATAAATTCATCCCAACTATAGAACCCTTCATTGTGCGTGGTCCGACACGCACTTGGCCGGTTTTTTTTTAATTCGGTTTCAGGTTTGATCCCATAATAAAAGTTGGCCATAACATGACATGACATCACGCCTGTAATTCCAGAAGGGTTAGGCAATGGTATATCTATAGTAAAACCCACATTTCGCCAGTTATGTTTAAGTCCCATGTAATAGGGGGCGAGCCTATTGCCATTAGCTGGGCACAAATCCAGACCGCAAGCTGCTTTTGAGAAATTCCAGTTGGAAAAACCCAATATCACATTTTTTTTTTTTGGGTCGGAAATTATCAAATAACTTCAGGTGTGAACGAGGGCGTGTCAGACTCTTACTGACTAAAACCCACCCGTGTTCCTTCAGTTGCCATGTTGCCGGGGGGCCAAGATATCCCTATCGGCCCGTATTCGCAGCCCCGGCAGGCATTGGCCCTAGCGGACCCCGTCAATTCTGCTGACATCTCTTTGAGGCGCGCGTGGAACACAACGCGCCGTCGACCCGGGCTTGGTCCTTATACTTTCCCCGACCTGGGAATCGAACCCAGGACCTCATATTCAGCAGTAGCGCTTGCGACTACTAGACCAACGAGGCTGTCCGTAGTGAAATTGTTCATAATGATGAGTATTACCCCGAAAGTATTTGCAGTTATTTTACCTTATATAGCATACTAGCTGCGCCCCGTGGTTTCAAGCGCATAAGTCTCGATCCCTCAATACCAAGATAAAAAGTAACCTATGTCCTAACCCAAGTCATGATCTACCTATGTGCCGAATTTCATCCAAATTCGTTTAGCCGTTTTAGCGTGAAAGCGTAACAAACAAACATACCTAAATCAAATCTTTTCTCTTTATAATATTTTAGAAAAATATTAGTATTGTAAGATGGACCTGCTGTAGTTAATCTAGGTTGTTCCATTTAATCCAACTGATTTACGGGTCACATCGATTTCATTCACAGTTTGAAGCAGGCTTTCTTTCATCCCTTCCCTAACCTTAATTTGATTGGTCGTTAGCCATAAAACCCTCTGGGTATCGCAATATTCTCTCCACGTCCTCAATAGTACCAGCTTTCTGCTGTGGTTCGCAAACGTCCATTTTTCTTTATTATTTTAACAGAGGGACATTTAAGGAAATTATGGCCATTTGGGGCTGAATGCTATTGTTTTTAGATTAGTGTTTATGGTGGCTATTGTCCTCTCTCTTCCTTAAGCCATTTTAGCTTTTTTCATTGTGGTTTTTATAATGGGATTACGGGAAATATCTGTTGGGGTGAACATTATCTGCATGCTAAGGAAATATCCATTGTTTGAATCTGTTGGTATTTTTTTCTATCTCACGACTTTCTTTTCAGGTAATAATTTCCATGGGTAACCCATCGCAATGATACCCTGAAAAGTAAATTTTGTGTCTTTTTTTGCAACGCTCGTGTTCAAGCCCGAAATAGTATCAGAATGGTTTATTTTTCTTCTTAAGAAGTACCATTATAGCGGTTACACCGCCACATACGAACTACGCATCATAGACATGACGTCACACAAATCCTGCATCGCGCAGTTAGAGTTTACCGAGCGATCGACATACATACAAGATTTCAACTTCAAACTGATGGGCAGTTGCCCCGCCAGACACAATACCCGTCTGGTCGGAGGATCCTCCCTTTTCTATGGTGGATGAGTGAACTTTACACCCTGTTCCTCATGCCACTAAAGACTGAAAATTATTTTTTGTGTCTTAGTTGAACCATCTTTTAAATATTTAGGCTCGCTTGATGCTAAACGATGACGCAACAATGTTGCAAACGTAACGCATTTTGAAAACAAAATCTCGTGCACACGATGACCACACCTGTTTAGCGCCCTGTTTTTGTAGGTAAGTGTTTGTAGCGGCCGAGAGATGCAAGCAGGAATAGTCTTTGCGGTGTTCAGCTATGCATGTCCGCGATAGTACATAATTAGTTTTCGCTAATATGTACTTCTTAAGAACAAAAATGACGCAACTATATCTGCCCTACTACCCCTCTTCAATACCCGTAGCACGTGTCTGTAACTTTCAAGGTTCCAGTGACTTTATTCCCCTGAAAACAGTTTCATAAAATAATATTATTTCTAGAAAATAAAGCCGATTACAGAACAACAAAATAAATGTTTATTGGGAATTCTTCATCAGTCCAAAATAATGGTGAAAAGTTTTTCTTCGCTTAGTCCGAAGGGAAAGGTTTTATTAATGTTCAATGAACATTGAGAGATCTTCAAGTAAATTGTACTTAGGTACTTTTTTTGTTTTTGTTATTTCAAATTATTGAAGAATAACGGTCACACATTTAACTGGAAGAATCATTGTCTGTATAAAAGAAATCGTTGAGTTGTTTTTTAACCAACTTCAAATAGAAAAAGTTCTCAATTCTGAATGTTTTTTTTTCTTGTACAAAATGGAGGATAATTCGGCGTACGTCTTCGCCTGACAAACTTGTAGCGGTTACACCGCCACATACAAAACTACGCATCATAGACATGACGTCACACAAATCCTGCATCGCGCAATTAGGGTTTACCGAGCAATCGACATAAATACAAGATTTCAACTTCAAACCGATGGGCAGTTGCCCGCCAGACACAACACCCATCTGGTCGGAGGATCCTCCCTTTTCTATGGTGGATAAGTGAACTTTACACCCTGTTCCTCATACCACTAAAGACTGAAAATTATTTTTTGTGTCTTAGTTGAACCATATTTTAAAAATTTAGGCTCGCTTGATGCTAAACGATGACGCAACAATTTTGCACGCTCGCCTTGGACTGTACTTACCTAGTTAAATATCAAAACCCGATATGTCTGTCGCAGCCATCTGGTTAAATTAGCCAGCTAATTGGACGCCTAGGCCGATAATTAATTGAACTAGAATCATTCAACGTTTAACAACTTGGCGTATTGAAAGTCAGCCCTTTGAAGATGATTGACCAAGACTCGGCCAAGTGATTTAAACGGTGAAAAATTTTCTGCGAGCAACTTGGAAATAGCTCGCTTCACTCGCTTGACTCGCGCGCGGTTTCGTCACAGTTCTAACCTAACCTAACCTATTTCACCCTGTATAACTAAACAACTCCTACACGACATTCAGCCATCTGGTTAAACATTGCGCTCAATGACTTGGCTAGTTGTCATTCAGCTATTTAATTGGCGTTTAATGAACGGCCTAGGCATCCAATTAGCTGGCTAATATTTAAGATGGCTGCGATATGTCCACTCTAAGTGAAAAATGGGAAATAAAAGAAATATGTTTTTACTTTTTAGATATGAGATTTTTTATTAAACGATTACTCGTGTGTTTATTCAAATAGAAATGAAAATAATTACGTAAATAATGGATAAAAACTGGTTACTTAACTTGATTTGGAAAAAAACAAACATGCATTTTTTTACTTCAAAAATTTATCCCAGTTAAATTTCGAGTGTGTGACTTACCGGGTTTTGATATTTAACTACACAAGTAAACCAACTTAGTCACTGGAGACTCGAAGTCTCCCAGGCTATGTCTGTAGGGAAATGCGTTTAGGATCAGAATATTAAATACACACATTCCTAAACAGCATAGTGTAGCGTAAATAAAAACTCTATAAACGCTCATCAACTTCTAAACATCAATATGAGCGTGAATTAATTCAACAGCTTGTTTCCACGCTTCGTGAATTAAGTAAGCTAGCATGCATACTGTGACCCAATTCATCTTGTATGTCCTGACTAATGCAGACCATAAAATGCGGACAGATTATAAAAACGATGCGATGTTACCACTACACACAAACATCAGCCATTTCCTTAGGGTAATGTCGCCGGTTTTGCGATTCAATGCGGTTGGATAGTGGATTTTATCTTCGTAATGGTTTTACGACTTGACGAGTCGGACGACAATAAGGTCATGGCGACATATTGTTGTCCAATTGTCGGTCAAAGTGTCCTGAATTGTATAATGGAAATGGACATATAGTGACAGTCGTTTGCTCTATGGATATTTATTTCGTGTACCGGTTTTGTGGTCTTCTAAACGTCAACTGATGGCATAATCATATGAGAGAATATTGCTATAGTTACCTGATCGAGTACACTTACGCGAATGGACTTTTGCGCCAAAGAAACTTGCGCGAAAAGATATTTCCACAAACGATTGTTTGCGCTTGTGCATATAGAACTCCTAGACCAAACTAACAATGTTACAATTTTTGTTTGCAGATAAATCAAGAAAGAGAAGGAAGAAAATTAGAGCTGTCGAATTATTTTGAACTAAAACTTCCCATAAGGTATAGACACCACCTCAAAAATGCTACTTACCCCTGGTTTTCAGAAAATTGATCAGTAAAACTGCTACCAAATCTTATATTCGCCGTTGTGATTGGCTGACTGGAATAACAGCAACCAATCATAAAATTTGAAATTTCGAATTGGCGTTCTAAAACCAGGGGTTAATAACATGCTGAATTTTTAACACGTTGGTACTTTGGTAAAATAGTTTAACAGCTCTAATTTTCCGTCTCTGTCTTATATTGTCTGTTAGAAAAAGAAAGCTATATTTTTGGCGTAGTTTAGTTGGTGCAAAACAGTGGTAATGTACTTAATAGAACGTGTTACTAAGAAACTAATCACGGTTTTTTTTGTATGTCCGTTTTCCTTGTTAGAGGCAATTACTCGTGCTTATTACGCCCGAATGGCGTAAGGAAATACATTGAGAAAACTTACGTTACATTCCTTAATCAACTTTTACTTTCTATATATATATTTATCTTTATTGATTTCGATAACGGTCTTAGAAATCAACCTTAGAAATCACTTCCTTGCGTGTGCCCAAAGATGACTCGCTAGACCGAATTCAGTTTTAAACACCCGGTCACAACTAGAACAATAAAGTTGCCCTGCATTGTTCACTTTTCTTCAAACACATGTTCCTAAGTTCTAAAACCATTTATGTACCTAGCTGTTTGCCGTTAAAAATAAGGTCATCTTTTTTACCAGACTATACAAAGTAGGTATGGTAGAAGGAAGGTGATGTCAAGAAGATATAACTAAAATAGCACTTCAATTAATGACCTTTCATTTCCTTTCTTTCTTGACCTTTATTTCTTCTGGTGGAAAGCAATTAAAAATGAAATTCTATACAGGGTATACAGGGTCATCGACGCGCAAGCTGTTTCTTTAGATTCCGTACATGATTCTGGACCGTGAAACGTTGGCGTTGAAATTCTTTGTAGGTGATTTTAAAAAAACAGCTTTTTCCTACAAAAGTGCAATAAGAATTATTTTTATTTTCGACCCATAAGTATAGTCCATTTACAATACCTACGTGGTCAAAATGCTTGGAACAGTTTGACGAAAATGAAAATTTCAATGCAGGGAGGTCCAAAATCATGCACTGAACAAACTGGTAAGACGTTGCGCGTCAATATGTCCCTACCACCATGTATAGCCACTGTGATCACTAATCCGTTTTATCGATCAAATCAAAATATGACAATGATATATATAAACCTACCTATAAAACGTCAGAAGCACGTTTCCAATTGTTCGTTTCCCATGGAGAAGAGCCGACAAAAAACTTCACGATTACTCTTTTAAAAATAATTTGGCTTTTACAATGTTTTCAAATTATATGGGAGGACAGTGTAGGCCTGTCAACAAGTAACAGGTACTTAGCTTAATAGAAAATGGTTTATAAATCTACAGTCTACAAGGCCTAGTTCCTGATGACAGTGGTCGAAATTCACGAGCTGGTGAATTATGACAGTATAAATTTAACTTGTCACCTGACGCGTCTAAGTTATGGGAAAGGAAATCTAATGTATAAAGAAGTGGGGTTTATCTGTTTTCATATTCTAGGTAGGTAGCTGTGACACTGACCACTATTAACAGTAGAAATAGTAATAGTCTTTAAGACCAGGCACTCCAAACACAATTTCCACGCAAACTCCGCCCCCATGCATCCCACCACTCCACTATGTGCTAAACGCTAACACATCAGTAATAAAGTTGAATATCGCGTGCGTTTTTTGGGCGTGTTCGAGCACGGAACTAAATGTCGTAAGTCTCAATTCTTATTTCGTTCATAACTAAAGTAATAATTGATCTAGAGAAAAAATATCTATATTTGGATAATAAACTATATTTTCTTACTGACAATAATTATTTTAGACGTAAAAGCCGAGTAATCTTGTTTTTGTTTCAAATAATCTTTAAAAAAGACATGATTATCGAATAAAAAATTAATCGAACGAAAATGTTCCAGTTATGTAACTGTCTTATATTCGGAAAGAAAAAGATCCAATAAATCAAACTCAAACTCAAACTCAAAGCATTTATTTCAAATAAACCAATTACAGGTACTTTTGAATTGTCAAGGGGTCGGTCAGTCAGAAAAATGAAGCTAGTTGCCCATTCCAAAGCGTAGTAGGTACCTAATCATAAACTAAAGTTCCATTTTGATTGAATGCAGGAAATTTTTAAGAATATTAATGCAAATTAACATTCAATTTAGGGAACATCCTCTTGATAACAAAAGCTCGTTCTAGGGTATAGGTCTCCCTTATGTCTGTGTTCATCATTT
This sequence comes from Agrochola litura, assembly GCA_949152395.1. NCBI lineage: Eukaryota > Metazoa > Arthropoda > Insecta > Lepidoptera > Noctuidae > Agrochola > Agrochola litura. The sequence goes on from OX424498.1 coordinate 24,306,187, forward strand.
TATATCATGTTTTGTTTTGAAAATCGAGGAGGTTGGCACAATATGGCGCTTTGTAAATATACGTTTTTCTTGCCGTGAAAAACTACGGTTTATTCGCCGTGTGTAGGCACGGTCAGTTTTGTATGAAGCACTATGAAAGCTTGTTGACAGACACGTTTTTTCTTCGGCGCGGTTTATCGCCGTATCGTATTAGGTATCGACAAACACATAATGTGTCGAAAATATTACGTACTATTCGATTAGGTCGTAGTACACATGGCTAAACATCAAGCTATACATTTCCAGTATAAGCTGACTTCGCATTGTACGGAAATCTTATACAATGCGAGATCAGCATAAACTGGGAATGTATAGCTTGATGTGTAACCGTGTGTATACCTAGGTAACTTCAACTTTCCTTTAAAATGCCCACTATCACTTCAAAAAGAAATATTTTTAACTCGTCACATACCTAATACTTTGTATCATGTATATGTCACCGTATAATTATAAACTTCGTTAGTTTATAATCCATCTGTATTATATCCATTAGATTGTAAACTGTCGAAAAATTATGAACTGTGACAAATCATTTACAATTTAACGCATAATTTTTCGATAGTTTATAATTATAATGTATCCATGAAAAACTGACAAATTGTGAACTAGTAACCAATTTGTTTGCGACGTAATGCACCTTGCGCTAATATTAAATAGCCTGCGTGGCTGCGAGCAACTTGGAAGAAGCGCTCGCTCGGCTCGCGTGCGGTTGGTCACAGTTCTAACCTAACCTAACCCATTTCACCCAGTTCACAATTTTTCGACAGATTATGATCTAACGGAAATAATACCGATAGATTATAAACTAACGGTGCTCACAATCTTACGGTGACATATACAATTTACAATCTAACACTAAATTAAACGACTAACTAACCGTAAAAATAAATACAATAAACCACTTGTTAATAAACCTCAACTTATCGCTTTGAAATCGTTCGATCAATAGAGGTTAAGTAAAGGTTATCACGGCTATCTGACAGATGGGTGACCGATCGTATTTGATACTTAATACTTTGATTGAGTGGTATTTGACTTGACAGGCATGAGGGTTAACATTTTGTTTATGGAAATTTTTGTGATTGTGAGGAATCACTGACCTTTACGGTAAGTTCGATGACCTTTGGTCTTGGATTAGAGAGTACCCATTTTATTACCAGCTTAAAAAAACCTCTGTTGAACAAGAGTCTTCTAATAGATCAAAATTCAGGACTTTGCATTTACCTATAGGCTGCGAGTTCAAACTTATTTCCAACTTACTGTTGCCCGCGACTTCGTCTGCGATCCAGGATAAAAAATAGCTTATGTCCTTCTCCAGGTCATGCTTTACCCATGTACCAAATTTCATCCAAATCTGTTCAGCCGTTTTAGCGTGAAAGCGTAACATACAAACTCACTTTCGCATTTGTAATATTATTTTAGGATGTCGCTTTCAGTTTAATGTGGGTTTTTGAGTTGATCATGGAACCCAATGATTGAAATAATAGGTATGATGACAATATATTTTTTGTCAGTCAGTTAGATTATTAAAAAATATTGGACACGTATTTTTTCTTTGTTTACGAAATCAAAAGCTTACGACGATACATTGAGTTAAAATGTGCCATGACGTCACGAGTATGTAGATTTTATACTTACTTGTGATGTAGCGATCCCCACTCCCCAACTTTAATGCGTTTTATTTAAGTAATTTTTTATTAATATGTTAAAGCAAAAAATACGTGTCTAATATTTTTTTATTATCTCACTGACGGACTAAATAGAATTTCTTTTTTTTTTACCCAGGCATATAGTTGGACATATATCCAGTCACAAGCAGTTCTTTCTGGACAGTAACAGGGCTGTAACGGGCCGAAATTATAACAAAATGATCGCACATTTGTTTTTAGGTGTGCGCCATTCTAATCTTACTCTTAAAGATGATGATTCCAAGCGTAATAATGGAGCATCTTTTTTCTACTAAATATAAACGATTTCATCATGTTCCAAAGAAGCAAATAACTTCACATCCAGTTTTAAACTAACAGTAGTTTATTTTACAAACACAAACAATTACAACAATCTTTAACGGATGCTGATCACTCATCTCCCAAAGATTAAAGGGAATAACTGGGTTTAAATCAATCTGACATTCTGGCAGATTGCCAGTTGCCAGTGTAAGTTCATAACGCGACTTGTTGAATGCCAGTTAAATTGCCACCGTTTATGATAAGTGCTAATAGTGGGTAGTTTTGGGTTTTATTATGAAGTCTTGTTGACGTTTTGGTTGATAAATTGTCTACATGTACAATGGTAAAGTATTTCTTGTGTCTTGTATTAAATATAACTGCTCCTGCGCATTAGGCAGCCAAGTAGCAAAAGCCACGCTGCGTCAACCGGAGTATTGAGAAATTTCTTGACTGTCTAGTGCGCGGTCTCCAATTAGACATTATATTTATGTTGGATTGGCTGCCGTATCCTAGCTGCCACAGCCAGGCTGCCTAGTGCGCGCTTGCTTGAAAAAAAAAGGTTGCAAGGAAACTTAAACACAATTACGACAAAATGACAACTACATAACATAACATCACGCCTTGTTTCCCCGAAGGGTTGGGCAGAGGTGTACTTGTAGATAGGGGGTGAGCCTATTGCCATCAACCGGGCACAAATCCAGACTCCGTACTGCGATAGGGAAATTTCAGATTGAAAAACCCAATAACACTTTGCCCGACCCGAGAATAGAACCCAGGACCTCATGCTCAGCAGTACCGCTTCCGTCCACTAGACAACTAAAAAGGTATAAATTTGACATCGACGCAATATCGATTTTTTTTTCGGTTTTTTGTAACCAGAATCACATATTTATAACCTGTAGGATTGACCAATTATGCCATATAATTACATGACGTGTGATTCCGGCTATACAAAAACCGAATAAAATCGATATCAAATCGATATCTTGTTGATACCTTTTTAGTTGGAAAAATTCAATAAAATTAAATACTTAACTATTAAAATGAGTTGAACATTGAAATGCGTAATTTTCAGTGTAAAGAAATAAAAAAATATTTCGGTTGATTGATAGGCTTCAATATTTTTTTGTTTTCTATCATAATATACAAAATACTTAAACGTATAACATCACGCCTATATTCCCCAAAGGGTTAGGCAGAGGTGTACCTATAGTACACCCACATTTCGCCAGTTATGTTTAAGTGACATGTTATAGGGGGCGAGCTTATTGCCATCAACCGGGCACAAATTCAGACACCGGGTTGCTACTGAAAAATTCCAGATGGAAAAATCCAATAACACTTTGCTCGACCCGAGAATCGAATCCAGGACCTCATGCTCAGCAGTAGCGCTTGCAACCACTAAACCAATGAGGCAGTCACAACAATATTAATATCAAGAACCTTTAGAATATTATTAAAGTCTATTCTCAAATTAACTATTCAGTCTAGGTTCTAGAAACTTAATTCAGGAAAATAATTAACTTCAATCAATATTTCAAAATTACGAATTATTCATCAACTTCTTCTGTTGACTGTACAAAGTCCATAGCCTTTCTTAATATAGAAACACCGTATTCTTAGTATATTAAAAGGCCTTGTTTGAACGTTCCTCCAAATATTATAACAGCCTAAGAAAACTCCAAGAAATTCTACTCAAAAGAAATATTTACTCGCGAAATCAAACGAAATGAGAAAAGTGGTGAGACAGCCATTTTGTAGCCAATATACATTATTTAAAGGTATATAATCATGATATACTTAAAGTCATAATTGTATAGTGTGTTTTATTGTTCTTAATACCGACTTTGGGCTTTTTATAGACATGAAAAAACCTTTCATATTTCTTACAGCCGTCAAATTACATGTGTTCCGGTTTTATAAAGCCAAAAAAATACATAAATGTCTATAACTTCCATGAGGGTAAGCAAGTAACTTGCATGCTATATAAACCTAAGCACATATTACAGCCCGCCAGCGCGGCGGGCCAAATTGCCGCGCTTTGCAAAAAAGCGTCAAAGCACATTAGGAGCCGCAACGCAGTAATTGTTTCAGACAGATTCAAAAGCCAATGCCTGAAATTGGCGTCTTTTAGTTTTCTTGCGGCCATCAACCAAATCAGTTTATCTAGTACAAAATATTGTAACAAATGAAACTTATTTGATATGCATATCTCTAAACTCAGTCCGAAATGAGGATGGATGAGGTAATAGGTAAAACGGGCTGGTATCCGCAACTCCACGTCAAAGCGCGTATTTTGCTTACGGGTGGGAAAATCGGTTATTCGATCCACCCCACCTCCTCAAAGAAGGCCAGCAACGCCTTGGTGTCACTGACAATCTCACGTAGGGTACCTGGGTTACCGAAGTACTTGGCCCTGTATGTGGTGACCACCGGGCAGTTTAACAGCACATGAGCTGCTGTCTCGTCGTCCTCCATGCAGGCTTTGCACAGCGGACTGTCTGTGACTCCTATGACAAAGAGGTGTTTATTAAATGACCCATGGCCAGTTACAGCTGCTATAACTGTACGCAGCTACTGTTTCGTTAATCGGAGAAACCGTTTCGCGAGGCGGCCATCGATTAAAGGTAGTGCCTCCTTGACCTGCCTGCATTCACCGTGGTCCAACCAACGTTTGTGATGTTGGTCCCTGGTTCGTTTCCTTACCAGAGTGCGTAGATACCCGAAGGGGAGTGGCGCAATGGGTTCAAGCCCCACTGGTGCCATGCTCGACCCCCTTCTGGCAAGTTCATCGGCTGCGTCGTTGCCCCGCGAACCGCTATGTCCTTTGATCCATTGAATGGTTATATTATTGTGGCTACCCACCTGGTTAAGGCGCTGGTGGCACTCGTATATCAGCCCAGAGTCAACAGTGTGACTGTTTAGCGGATAGATGATGCTTTGTAAGCAATTTTTGACTCCTAGGTGCGAAAAGATTATAACACAAACCTGTTCGTGTTCGGGGGCGCGCGAAATGTACGGGAGATGATGTACCGACTATTCAGTGTCCAAAAGCAGTTAGCAGCTATCTATTTCGTGGTAACTTTACAATAACCTCACACCTACGAGTCAAAAATTGCTTACAAAGCTAATAAATACATTTAAATTCCTAACTCTTATATCTCATTTCAGACTGAGTTTAGAGATATGCATGTCAAATAAGTTTCGTTTATAGGTACATTTCATTATTTTTTAGTAGAAAAACAAGACGTGGATGATGGCCGCGAGAAAAAATAAAAACCCCACCTTCCATACTAAAATCGGCATTGTTCTTTCGAATCAGTGTCATGAGGCTCGCGCACGTTTGGGTGGGCGGCGCCGCAAGGCAATGCATCGCAATAATCCTCCTAGGTAACTTTCCTACATTTTGTATCAACCATCGCACACTTAAGGCGGGCCGCATCGCAAAGCAAAACAATAGCCGCAAAAATACGCCTGGCAAGCGATACGCCAGTGAGTTATGCTGCGGCCTGGTGCGGCCCACCAGGCACACAGATAGGCACGGATATGACCTTGGGTAGGACACAGTATACTTTTATCCCGGTAGATCCTTTGTACACAGCACGGTTTCTTCGCGGTATAAACCGCGCCGTGGAAAAAAACGTGTCCGTCAACAATCTTCCATAGTGATCCATAAAACACTGACAATCGTGCCTACACACGGCATATGTAGCGGTTACACCGCCACATACGAACTACGCATCATAGACATGACGTCACATAAATCCTGCATCGCGCAGTTAGAGTTTACCGAGCGATCAATGAGCGTTGATTGAGCGACTTCAAACTGATGGGCAGTTGCCCGCCAGACACAACACCCGTCTGGTCGGAGGATCCTCCCTTTTCTATGGTGGATGAGTGAGCTTTACACCCTGTTCCTCATACCACTAAACATATAAACCGTAGTTTTTACGGCAGGAAAAACGTGTGTGTACAAAGGGCCGTATTTTTCGTGTGATAATTTCTGACCTCCATACGGGCAAAACCGCGGGCAAAAGCTACTAGCTTGATATGTCGACGTATGTACGTGATACACTTTCGTCGATGAGTTCCTTTACAAAGAGTACTAAGGGGTTCTGGGCGTAATGCAATAACGTGTACCAGACGATTTTAGTGAAAATGACCGACGATAAAGTGCTCAGGGTACCGTTTAATATCATGTAGTACCTATGTCATGTGTCTGGGCTCTCTTATTTACTAGCTCGTAAGTCCGCATAAATTATATTATCATCTATACAATGTCGCCCATGGGCATGTGCCCGCCTGCATTTTTCTGAATATTCTTGAAAAATTATCGAAAAATAATTTTAAAAGGGGGGGTTTATCTTGACATTTTTTTTTTCAATTTTTTTTCGAAATTATCTATTACTTGTATTTTTTTTTTTTAAATGTTACCCACTGCTCTTCGTACTCCACTCTATAATATATCTAATAAATATTATAAATTAAATTCTGACTGTCTGTGTGAACGCATTGTTCTCTTAAACTACGCAACGGATTTTGATGCGGGTTTCACTTCACTTTCATTTAGAAACTATTTCCGAAGGTATATAATACTACACCGTAATTAAAATGAATTTAATATTTGAGAAGCGAAACTAATGATTGCGAAAATTTGATTTGATGCGGAAATATGGTATCAGAAATATCTATAAAATTAAATAAAATAAAATATATTTAATTCCGATCTAAATTAGTCCATAAGTGGTTAGTAACATGCTATGTTAATGTTGTTAGTAATTGAATTAATTAGTTTAATTTAGCAGAAACCTATTGCTGTTTTTACCCAGTGTCTTTGGATGGGGCAGTCCGGCCTGCCAGCAATCATTTTCAGGATACTGTTATGAGTGTTACGCAAGCGTTGCGTTGAAGTAAGGAAGCCGCTTTCTTACGCATGATGGCGTGAAAGCCATTCGTGTGCGCTGCAGTAAACATTCCAGACGCACCATAACGCCGCGGCAATTGCATCCTGAAAGCATTGTTGTCACAGATATAGATAGACCTAAATAACGCAAGTATCACGATCTCTATGAAAACCAAGCATGCCATTTTTTGACTACCTACTATGACGTCACAAGCACTAAAAAACGTTTCTTTTATTTTTCTCCTCGCATTTGCACAGTTTTTATAATTTATAACAGCGTAATTAACCATTTTCAATTTTTTAACTAACTTCCGACATGCGTGGCTCCGATGTAGACGAAAGTGGCAGCTTACGATTATTGTACGTAAGCTGGGCACGAAAATGGCACGCGAAGTAGTTGCTCTTGTGTTATCAAGGTATATCTATATCTGTGATTGTTGTATTGCACGCGCAGGACGTTGTAGGCTCGGCTCGTATATGACACCCACAGGCCGCTCGAGTAGAAGAACTGACAGAACGCCTTAAATAAACTGACTTTTGACGTCTGCCGTACAGCGAGCGAACCTACGGGCGAGCATCTATGACAAGAAGCTTTCACGTAAAATAATAGTTTTATAAACACACTGTTGTTTAAAAAACTTTGATAACCTTTCGCCATCTTTCAGCTAAAGTTCGACGTGTCTTGTTTCAAGAATGTTTATTATTTCTGTCTACTGACGGATTGTTTATACCAGACTCATACGATCATTGACCGGATTATTGACCGTTAAAAGATGCAATAATGGCCCAGTGGTTAAAGCCTCGCCTCTCATGTTTGAGGTTGTGGGTTCAAATCTAGGCAAGTACCAATGTGTCTTTTTCAAGTCTATGTACTTTCTGAGTTTATCTTGGATATTACTGATATCGGTGATGGAAAAAAATTGTAAAGAAATCTAGACTTATAGTTAATATAAGTCTGAAATCGCCAACCCGTCTTGAGCAAGCGCGCTTGCGTGGTGATCAATGCTCGAATGCTCGTGCCTTCTTTTTATGAGAAGAGGCTTTTGCCCTGCAGTGGAACAATAATAGACTAATATTATACTGTATTTTTATAATTACCTCCAGAATATATTTTGTACAAGGGACTTTTGGCTTTCATTTTGACAGTTCAACAACATTCATTGCGTTATTTGCGTTGTGGAGGAGACAAATTTTTCAAACATATGAAGCAATGGATTAGCAATATCCTTCAAATCATTCAGATTGTGATGGAAATTATATTACGCAATTACGGTGCTGGTAACAGCTACGAAATTTTAAGAACGCGGCGACGCATGAATTGTCCATAGAACCTAAATCATTTTCAATTTGGGTATATTTCCACGATATTATGTTGTGATTCGGATTTACACAGTGTTTATCTAGGCTCCTACATCTTTTTTTTTCCAAAGAATTTTTCTAAAATGAAGTTTAAACGAATTTAATTTTGCACATTTTTACAGCTTAAATAACATGTCTTCATATAGTTTTTTCTGTATTATAAACAACAATATTTATAATAGTGTTTTTGCAGAAGCATAGTTTATATTATAAAGTTACAAATTATCAAAAAAAAAATTGAAAAAAAATTAAGTTTTCATTCATCATTTTTGGTATTGCGGAACAGATCCAAATTTATCATAAATTTTCGACAGCTAGTAGTGCTATCGCGTCAAACAATAATTGACAATGTGTGCGTGGTAGTATTGCTCACGGTAGGTGTATATCGCTCCGACAGGCACTCACACTAGCGCAACGTGCTTGGAATTGAATTTTGCAAACATCTCGATTTGTAGTTGCGAGCCGTGTTCGCAGGCCTCTTAAGACTTTTGGTAAGACAGGTAGGTGGTTCAAAGTCAAAGTCAAATCATTTATTTCAAATAGGCCCATGTATGGCACTTTTGAACGTCGAAATTTACAAAATATTAAAAATGATTCTAGTCGCCCCTTCCAAAAGGTAGTTTTCGTATGGAGAAGAATGGGCAAGAAACTCCACCGTTACTCTTTTAAAATGTTTTACAATAGTTTGTATAGGTACGTACATTAGTTAAATAATTATATGTGAAGACGATGCACCTAGAATAAAATTACTATACCACAATAGGTAAAAAGAATTAAAAATGAAGCAACGACAGATAATTTAATATGTGATAGATACATGGTGCTCACATATTTACAAACATTGTAAAAGTAGACGATTTTCCTAAAATTTTGTAATTAATAAGTCAGTGTGTGAGAAAGTAATCACAGAATGTTAAATCAATGTCATAAAACACAAAATAATCAATTTTACAATTAAATTAGCAACCAGTTTGATTTTGTCTTGATTCTAAATTGTCCTATGGAGCAGGACCAGCATGTTTCCAAGCACTCTTATCCTGGATATAATCCTCTAATTTGTAATATGCTTGTTTACAAAGTGCACTTTTGATATGAGTTTTAAATTTTCTTTCATTTAATTGCAATATGTCACAAGGTATTTTGTTGTAACATTTAACACAGTACCCCATAAAAGATGTATGTACTTTAGATAATCTGTAAAATGGTTGATCTAGTTTATCTTTATTTCTAGTATTAAAATTATGTCTATCACTTATTTTATTAAAGAGATGTGGATTTTTCCTTACAAACATTATATTTTCATAGATGAATTGGCAAGGTACCGTCATAATATTAATCCTTTTAAAAAGTTCCCTGAGAGATTCGCGGCGACGTAGATTATAAATGGCTCTGACAGCTCTCTTTTGCAAAATAAAGATGGATTCAATGTCAGCAGCCCGACCCCACAGTAAAATGCCATACGACATAATGCTGTGAAAGTAGCTAAAATAGACCAAACGCGCGGTTTCCACATCTGTTAACTGTCTTATCTTTCTAACAGCATAAGCGGCCGAGCTTAACCGCCCCGCAAGAGATGTTATATGAGGTCCCCATTGTAATTTCTCGTCTAGCGTGATTCCTAGGAAAACTGTTTGATTAATAAATTCCAGTTTTTCTCCATTCAATATGATGTCACATTCGCTACTTTTAACATTAGGTAATTTAAATCTAATGCATTTGGTTTTTTTTTTATTAAGTACCAGATTATTTACCGTAAACCAATCTTGGACTTGCAGAATAGAGCTATTCACGTCGTCAAGATTTTGTGACCGTCGGTTTATTTTAAAGATTAATGATGTGTCATCTGCAAATAACACCATCTTCGGTTGATTTTGAAGTAATTGGGGTAAATCATTAATGTAAACTAAAAAGAGGAATGGACCCAATATCGAACCTTGAGGAACGCCCATTGCCATTTCAGACCCTAATGAGTTTACGCCGTTTACCTGAACTTTAACATTTCTATCTTTCAGGTATGATCTAAATAAATCAAGAGCTGTATTCCTAATCCCATAGTGCTCTAGTTTCAGCAGAAGTGTCTCATGGTCTACACAATCGAACGCCTTCGAGAGGTCGCAAAAGATTCCAATGGCATCTTGTGCTTCTTCCCAGGCATTAAAAATGTTCTTTATTAGGGTGACACCGGCGTCAGTAGTACAACGCCCTTTGGTGAAACCGTACTGTTGTTTATGAAAGATGGAATTTTTATTAAAGTGAAGTAACATTTGATTGAGCATCAACTTTTCAAACACCTTACTGAGAACTGGCAGAATTGACACAGGCCTATAATTGTTGGGTTCTTTACTATCACCGGATTTGAACAATGGAACTACTTTACTGTGTTTCATGAGATCCGGAAAGACTCCTTGGTCTACACTGGTGTTAAATATGTAAGCTAGATAGGGCGCAATGGTTTCGATAATAGATCTACAGACTTTTACAGACATTCCCCAGAGATCTTCTGTTGATTTAATTTTAAGATCTTTAAAAGCTTTTATAACAGCCTGGGGGTTTGTATGCTGAAACCTAAACTCTAAAGGGCATGCCTTCACATTTTGTCTAAGTAAAGCAGCAGAAAGCGCGGGTGAGGAATTTAAAGCTTCAGTAGTTTTAAGGGGAATATTAGCAAAAAAGTTTTCAAATTCTTGAGCTACTTCTATATCTGAGTTAATGGGGCCATGTGCAGTCTCTAAATTAAATTCAGTATTTCGCTGTTTTTTCCTACCTGTTTCATTATTTATTACTTGCCAGGTAGTTTTTATTTTATCATCAGCTGATTTTATTTTATTGCTAATATAAAGAGCTTTAGCTATTTTGCAAACACTTTTAAAAGTTTTTGAATATTTTGCAACATACTTATGAAAGCTTGTATTATTCATATGTTGTTTTAAGCCATAAAGTTCAAATAGTTTTTCCCTGCTTTTACGAATACCTGGAGTCGCCCAATCACTAAATAAGAACTTTGTGTAAATACTTTTAGTCTTTAGTGGAAAAGTGTCATTAAATTCCGTGTTTAATAGTGAAAAGAACTCGGCGTAGAACTCATTTGGGTCACCTATATTATTAAAACTCTGAACACATAATTTATTGGCCAAAGAATGATTTAATTTCTCTAAACTTTTACATGTAATTGGCCTAAACCTTATTTGAATTTTTTGTAAAGGTATGTAGGAGCAAAATGTTATTGTTTGTCCGCTGTGATCTGAAGGCAACTTATTTACAATTTGTTTGTGTAAGTAATCACAGTTACAAAAAATATTATCTATACAAGTGGCAGAAGAAGCTGTCACTCGGGTTGGTTCAATAAAAACATTTGACAAATCAAATGACCTAAAAAGACTTAATAATCTGACAGTATTTGAGTTATTTTCTAATAAGTTAATATTAAAATCACCACATATGATTATTGACTTACTACTAGTACTAAGTTTATTTAATACATCTTCCATTACAGAATCAAACACGGATAGATTCTGGTAACTTGGAGGTCTGTATACGCATACTATAACATGCTTATCAAGCTCAACACAGGACAATTCAATGTTGTGTTCAACAGACAGTCCGATAATGTCTTTTCTTTCTTTCGATTTAATAGAATTTTTTATCAATATTAATGACCCGCCATGTATCATACGTTTTCGGCTGAAATGGCTAACTACACAATAATTTTCATAATTAATTGACATTACTTGATGATCTTTTAACCAATGCTCTGTTAAACAAATTACATCAAACTTGGTATTTTCTAAAAACAATTCTATTTCCAGTAATTTGGAAGAGCAACCTTGGATATTTTGATTGAATAATTTTAAAGTATGTTGCCCCCCCTTTGGTTTTTTATTATTATTTTTATGTAAAATATTGCCAGAAGATACCTTTTTATTATTCTCTAATAATAATTGGTTAATTGAAGGGGTAACTTCCGTTGTCTTACTGCCTAGTTTAAAGAATTATCCGGAGTGACCTCCACAACTACAACTGAAGAATCTAAAATGCCCGTATGAGTTCCAGCAGGAAGGGAATACCCTATCTGACTGGTAGTGGCCTCCAAGTATGTTGGTGGATCCTCCTTCGTACATGGTAATACATAATTATTCACTATGTTGTTAGTATAACTAGACAACACAGATTCGTCACTAATACTACACTTAGTTATATTAGCTATAACCTCATTAATATTATGTGCTATCAACATAGCAATCATATGTCTACATTCCCAAGACAGAGATAAAGTTCTCTGAGTTAACTTAAAACCACTAACAAATTTGTTAGTGTCAAAATACAATAATTTGTCACTATGACAACATGTCAGCCTGTGAATAGTATTATTCAACTTAAAAATATAGTTATTTTCATCATATGATAAAGTATCAGAATAAGGAAAAGCACATAACATCAGCTTTCCTATATTTAATTTTAATAAGGTGTCCACACCATCCACTATGTCCTTTCTGGTAATACCAGTACTATTACCTAATAATAAAACCATTGTGGAATAATTATCTATGTTTGTGTTTACAATTCTTTTTATCATTTGTTTAAAACTTATGTTATGATAGCTATGATTAGTAAAACTATGGCTAAGGTAATTAAATAAAATTTTCCCAAAGCCTGAACCTAATTCATCACAAAAAAATATTGATTTATTTTTCTGTAACTTAACACAAGTCTCTGCTGGAAGAGCCAATACCTGAGGGGGCAAGTTAGGCTGAGGCTGAGGAGGTAGTGGTTGGTTTGCACAGCTGCATGAGAGGTTATTGGTCAGAGACTCATACATCTCAGCATTGCACTTCACCAAATCTAGTAGTTCCCCAGCCTCAAGCAAGCGGTCACTTACTTGCTGTTGTGAAGTCTCATATTTTTCAAAAATATCCTTCAGCAAGTGCTCCTTGTGTAGTATATCATTATAGAGGAGCTGGATATCAGTGTCATATTTTTCCCTACATTGATCTAACTCAATAATACAATTCTTTAAACTTTTTGATAAGACAACACGTTCCTTTCTAAGTGAAAGATTTAATTTTAAGAGATTTTGTTTTTTGATTGCTCTCTGTGACCTTTTAATTAATTTCTTGATTTTAATGTATTTTTTTAATTTATTATGACTCACAACAATAGGACATAATGGTATGGTGTCATCACCAGTCAAATCTATCGTTACAGCTGGCTCACACACTGATTTCAACTTACTACCTACTAACTCACTAAATAGATTACTGGTGCTAGCGACCTGTTTGCTGACCTTGATACACTCTGAGAGAGATAGGTCACTCTGGTTACATAGAAAAGACCATTTCAGACATTAATCTACATGGTCCTGTTAAGGACTGATTAAGATTATGTCAGGACTTGGAAAGAGACTTTGACCCTCGAGTTTGTTTCGCCATCATTTCTTCTCAGCGGGAGTCAGATACTGTCGACTCCATCTTGCATATTTTTTATATTTCGTGTAAAAGTGATTCCGATATCCTATATATATAATAAACACTTTCATTTCATTTAATAGCCTTTGTGGATACGAATCTACTTTTGGGAATTCATAGTTCGGTTGACTTTGGAGATTAAAAGTTTTCGCCATATCAACGCGTGGGGTGTAAATTGGAACTTTGGAATTGCTAGTTTACAATTTCATTCGAATATGTTTGTATTATGTACACGTGTTTGTATTATCAGTATTTTGCGTAGGTTTTCGGGTCTGTGGGCACGGGGAGTTAGGTTAAAGTTATTAATATTTGTAGTAACTTGAGTATTAGTTTATATATCTACACAATATAAACATCTGTGTTTAAATTCTTACAGAATATTTTTTATGTGTAAAATCGAAGCGAAATATGATATTTTCATAATCACGTGAATGGTTGTTAAGGTATGCTTGCAGTGTGGCCACATCCTGGTAAGCATAGGTAATTATAATGAGCCTAAATCGTTCCCATTGTTGGGACACAGGCTTCCTCGCTGTGAGAGGTAGTGGGCCGGAATCCACCACACGGGCCCCGTGCGAGTTGATAGATGTCATATGTCTTCGAATAATCGGTTCCAAGTCATACCTAATGCATGAGTTTTTCTTCACCGTTTTGAAAGCACCCCGGTAACTACTCGAAAACGCTGCTCAACAACACAAAAAAAAAAAGAATCAAGAAAATTTCTTATTTCTTATTTCAAAAAACAAAAGACAATAGCAAATCTAGAATTTATTTTTTATAGAAGAAGCGTAAACAATCGTTGCTATAAAAAATGGACATCGCGAATGGTGGAACTGAGTTCATTGAACGAGAAGCGACGGTTGTTGAATGAATTCAGTTGAATGGAACTGATATTTCATAGCTATCTTAAGCTCTGGGTACACTGAGTTTGGCTAGAGCAATATTTTTGTATTACTCGGAGAGACGACTTGATTTGGTTGAAAATGGTAATGAGAAAAAAGAATTCGTTTCACGGGTTATTTTTTCATTTAGATGTAAATTTGTAGCTTCGTCTTAGAATCTATGTTTTTTGCAAACAAATACTTAAATTTTATTTATTTTGTATATATAGATTTTAAGTTTGAATTTAATAAACAGGAAATGAGCATGTCTTTCAAAGTAAATTAACCTTTCGCCGTTGGCGCATCTTCTCTCGTGCAAATTGATATGTACGAAAATTAATTAATGGGGTTCCACAGCGAACAAAACTTGGAATGATATCAAACAGAATATTATTGGTATTGTTTGAAGAACTTTTTGAATTTTGTTACAAAGATACATAAATAAACTCACGCCGTCTTTCAATGGGGGTAGGCAGAAACTACACAACGCCACCTGCTACAATTCTTACGTACTCATTTTGCTTCGTTCAAACATCTGTGCCCTAATTGCGTAACTTATTTTCGTAAACAATTATGCCTAATTTGTTTCATTTTGACAGTTCAACAACATTCATTGCGTTATTTACATTGTTGAGCAGATTTTTTTTTTCCAACTTTTGATGCAATGGATTAGCAATCTATTTCAAATCGAAACAGATTGTGATTGTGTTGTATTACGCAATTAGGGTACTGGTTATACACGCACGCCCGCCGGTTGCGAGTACTACGCACCTGACCTTTCTGAAGAACATTACCAATAACTAATAAGTTTACTATAATGTCCTTCTCCTTCATTGTCCTCGTAAATACTATTTGTTAGTTACTTTTCATTCATCCTCTCAACATGACCCAACCAGCATAATCTTTTAAATTTTTGTCACTACATCTCTTTTTAAACCGCACCGTTGCCTTATAAATCATTCCTCAGCCATTTTTTATTAATAAAATAAAAAACTTAATACTATGATTTAATTTATTTATTCGTCCTTTTAGTGTTTTGTTTTATCCAACTACTCATTATTCTTTGTCTAAATTTCCATTTACACGAACCAATTAAAGTTCTGTCATCTGAACAATGCAGCCGTGCCCAGATTGTGCACGTTAATGATTGCTTCAATTAATTGCAATCAACGAGCAATTAAAATGCTCAGCGTTAATGGACCTTAAAAATGTTGTCATCTAATGAAACGAGAAAATAATTTGTGTGTTTCGTTTAACTCCAAATGATGACAAATGCAGTTCCTCAAAGTCAGTCTCTAACTTTGTTAACTTAGGCCTCCCAACAGCAAAATGAAAAACGACTTCGATATTTTACTTTTACCCCCGTAAACTCCCGACTTTGTTAAATAAATCTTCATTTGTTCGCAGGTAATGTACTGCCCGCCCCCCTACAATGACGGGATGTCGGGTCGCCCCCAGCCCACCAAAACTACCCGGACAGGCAACGGGAACTCTTGCCACGACATCGTCTGAAACTCAGTCAAGAATAGGTCGCGTTACTACAACAAGGACCAAGCGACGGTAGTGTGAACGTTCCCTTACTATCCCGAGAAATGAACTGTGAATAGAATATCTCCGATGTAAATATTTTTGTTAGATCTAATAGATGTATACCTAAAATTGTTATGTAGAAAAATGTATTACTTCATAATGTATAGAATTATAATATCATATTTTTTATAGTAATTGTTCATTTTCTATTTTTTTGATGTCTCTGACACACTTCTATATTCCGAGCCCCAATATGGAAGTGAGTATGATTAATCGAAAAATAATGTAAATATTAAAATTATGTTTACTTATTATTATGATGTCTAAAAGTATATGTAATAAAAATTTTAGTCAAACTAAAATGTACGAATTAGATATTAAAATTTATATTTAAAACATCGAATTATACGATAGATTTAAATGTAAATAAAATTTTAAAAACTTTTTGTATTTATCGAGTTACATTGAAGTTGTAATCTTTGACTGTAAATCACATAAAATTATAAAATTATTACATAACATTAAACTTTGTAACTAATAAAATTAATAGAAAAAAAACTTAGTTTCGGATTACAAAATGTATATAAATATATAATGTCAAAATTGCATAAATGTTATGTTGAATTAATTTTAAGTGAATTTATGTAAAACGCTTTAAAGTAAGTTATTATTAATTAAATGTTTTGATAAAATTGGCGTTCATTTTGTTCCCCATTTTCCTATTGAAATATTTAATATCTTGTGTTTGAATTTTAATTTTATTTTAATTAAAGTTATAATAAACAGATTACTATAAATTTCTACGGTATAGTCTAAAATGAACATCAAAGAAGGAAATTGGTTACTTGAAAATTAATGTTATGAAAGTTAATGAAAGAGATCTATGCTTACAAATTAAAAGTATTAATAATCTTCGGCAAAGAAAAGGCGTAGGTATTGTTAAAGGTAACATAGTAATAATCCTTCGAATCCTTCTAATCGAAGGTATAAACCGTTTTAACTCAATAACAGATCTATTTCCATGGTAATTAATCAAGATTAGGGCGAAAGAACCCCAGATTTAGCAGTGGTCATTATAAACTGATATTGGAGGAGCTCGTGGCTAGGTTTTAACAGCCGCACGAGTTGATCCATCATGTGGATGGGTGATCATTTCTACATACCAAGACTCCTCCGTGTCTCGGAAAGCACGTTGAGCTGTTGGTATCGGCTGTCATTCGTGGATCTTTGACAGTCGTTACGGGTCGTCAGAAGCCCGAAAGTCTGACAACCTGTCTTACCAAGGGGTATCGTATTACCTAGTTACTAGATTGTGGAGGTCAGATAGGCAGTCGCTCCATGTAAAATACTGGTACTCAGCTGCATCCGGTTAGACTGGAAGCCGCCCCAAACGTAGTTGGGAAAAGGCTAGGCAGAACGCAAATTTCTACGATCCCATTCACCTTACCAGATACGCACGCCGGTTGCGAGTACTACGCACCTGACCTCTCTGGAGAACAGCACCTATAAGGTCAGTGTATATTACTCCAATCCAAACTAATTTTATGCGAACGTGACTTTGTTTGTTTGTATGCTACGCTTTCACGCTAAAACGGCTGAACGGATTTGGATGAAATTTGGCACAGGCGTATACCTTGACCTGGAAAAGGACAGGCTACTTTTCTCATGAAGTAGCGGGCAACAGCTAGTGATTATTATTTTCAAAACTTACCCAAAATACTACCTTTTTAGTAAACTAAGTATAATTCTCGGACAAACGTGATAAAATACGACTTAACTAGATAAACAGAATGGCGATGAAGTTATCACAATAAATGAAACCAGTACCCTAATTGCGTAATGCAACGCAATCACAATTTGTTTCGATTTGAAACAGATTGCTAATCCATTGCTTTATAAGTTGGAAAAAGAAATCTGCTCAGCAACGTAAATAACGCAATGAATGTTGATGAACTGTCAAAATGAAACAAATCAGGCAAAATTGTTTACGAAAATAAGTTACGCAATTAGGGTACAGGTATACTACATGTTTTTTCAATATACACACAATAAAAAAAATAACAATTATGTAACAACCTAGTCACGGTACCTTCATCGTCATCAGCTTACAGCAGTCCACTGCTGGACATAGGCCTCTCCAATAGCACGCCATTCAGCTCGATTCTCGGCAACTCTCATCCAACTGCTACCAGCCACCCTGCGAAGATCGTCGCTCCAACTAGCCTGAGGGCGTCCTCTACCTTACTTTTGCCGATGTCAATAATTCTGCCAGTGTCAGAAGTGAAACAGAAAAACAATAATCCTTATCCTTACATATTATAAAACAAAGTCCCCCACCGCGTCTGTCTGTCTGTCTGAACGCAATAAACTTAAAATCTGCCGAACGGATTTTCAAACGGTTTTCACCAACGGACGGCGTGATTCATGCGGAAGGTTTTAATGTATAATTCATTACGATTTTGTGTAAATTGGCTGAAATATGACGATTATTGTTGAAGAAGTCGGAAAAAATCATGCCGACTGGGAGCTTTACTGGCGTGCGCTGCGTTAACCGAAAATGATACATCAAATTTATGGCCTACGGTATTGTTCATCTTCAAAAAATTCAACAAAAATGTCCGCGATGGCATATGTCTATCTTCTAAGGATGACCCACAATAACCATTTTTATCTTACAGAATTTGATAAAAAAATTATTGTAATTTCCGAAGCTTTTTTTGACCGGTATAGTATTAATCCTCATCCAAAAACATATGTTCTTTAAATTGGGAATTTAATTTAAATGAATAGTTTAAAAGATATCACAGTTTCAAAATTACGCGTAGCAACGCGGGCGCATCGGTAGGAGTCAATGACCTTTTCCTATGTTATTAGGTATGAAATCTCAATAGTACGTTCCCGTGGGATATTTTCCGACATCCACGCGGGCGAAGCCGCTGGCAAAAGCTAGTAATTTATAAAACAAATACATATAATCAAAGTTATAAAAATTCCCGTCCACAAGATTTCAGCCTTAAGTTTCAGCTGACCAATCACGGAAGAGCGTGTCCAAAAACATATACCTTATGTACGCACTACAGTGAAAGCTTTGTCCAATAAAGATTTATAGTAGTAATAAATTAGCGTCCGGTAAAATACGACCTTATTTTACTACCGGACAATTTATTGCCATTAATGAACCTGTCGGAAGTACTTAGTTTTCACGGCTTTATGTAGGTAGGTACTTAAATAGGTATAGTTTGGAATTTTTATTACTTTTACCTTGATAAGGTATGTTCTTCAGTTTTGTTCAAAGCTTTCAAGGCAGAAACATAACTTAACATCACGCCTGTGTTGCCTAAAGGGTTAGGCAGAGGTGCAACCCACATTTCGCCAGCCATGTTTATAACAATAATTCCTACCCCAACCCGGGGTTGTCTTTGGCTGCATTTGCATAGTGTGAACAGAGATAATCGTCGGTTGGTACCTCATTACAAACGTCTAACGGGCCTCTGCGAGTTGGCTTCGGCCCCTCGTACACCTTCCAAAGGTCCTGGACCCCAGGGACCCGAGATATGTGAAAAGCATTTTTAATAATAATATTTAAGTTTTATTTTGTTTTATATTCTGATATTTAAAAATGTAATTTATAAGTATTTAAATGAAATAAAGGAGTATAATAATATGTAATAGGGGCGAACCTATTGTCATTAACTGGGTACAAATCCAGACTCCGGGCTGCTACTGAGAAATTCCAGATGAAAAATCCAACAACACTTTGCCCGACCCGGTAATCAAACCCAGGATGTCTAGCTCAGCAGTATCGTTTGCAAACACTAGTTCAACAAACAACAGGGTGTGCCTATTCACATTAACCAATGTGATGGTTGCGCCTGTTTCTCTTTAACGAAGTTTTCACACCGCGGATCCGTTTTTGCCAAACATAGGAATAAATTATTTTCTAAAAGACAATTTCTCTGATTGTATTTTATTTGAAACATCGACAAAAAAATAACTCGCACGAGTAGGAGGTTCTAAATGAAATGAAACACTTCAAAGTCGTGGGTATTCTGATTTTCTAACCAAAAGGATGGTACTGTAATCACCGCGCTTGGCTGCGGTACTCGGGATCGAATTAAATCAAAGAACTTTTAAGGAGAATAAAAAGTCAAAACAAAGAACAATTCAAAAAATTAAAATAAAATAAAAATAAGCCCTGGCAGCTAAGAGATAACCAGTCCCAACTGACGGCGCCCGTTCACGAACATGACGCATGGATTAGCACCTAAAGCTAGATGCTAGAGCAAAATGATCCAACACACGTGCCACCATCAGCGAAACATTTGAGTGAGCATGACATACTCACAGCCGCCAGGGCACATTCAAGTCAATGCAAGACATATTACCCGGTAAATGGTAACTCTTTAGTACATAGTACTCACACCTGTGCTATGCAATTATATAATACAATGGAGATTGAGTTTATACAATGCAAAGATAGTCTTACAATCTTCAGCAGCTCCAACAGTATTTGCAAATGTTAATCAATTAGTTGTGGAGCAGGACCAGCATTGAGCCAAGCATTTTTATCAGCGATGTAATCCCCCAACGTATAATATGCCTGCCTGCATAGTGTGCGTTTTATACAAGATTTGAATTTCGTCTCATTCAGTTGAAGTATGTGGGGAGGAATTGTATTGTAACATTTTAAACAGTATCCCATGAAAGATGAATCTACTTTAGCCAGTCTGAAACTTGGTTGAACTAATAGGTCCCTATTACTTGTACTATAATTATGTCTATCACCTCTTTTGCTAAAAATATGTAAATTCTTTCTTACGTACATGATGTTTTCATAGATATATTGACAATGTACCGTCATGATGTTAATATCCTTAAACAGTTTCCTTAGAGAATCGCGCCTGTGGAGATAATATATGGCTCTGATCGCTCTTTTCTGCAGAATAAAAATAGACTCGATGTCTGCAGCCCGTCCCCACAGTAAAATACCGTAAGACATGATACTATGAAAGTAGCTAAAATAAACTAGTCTCGCGGTATCTACATCAGTAAATTGACGGATTTTTCTGACAGCATATGCTGCTGAACTTAGCCGTCCTGCAAGAGATGTTAAATGAGGACCCATTGCAACCTTGAGTCGAGCGTGATCCCTAGGAAAACAGTTTTATCGACGAATTCTAGTTTCTCTTGATTCAATACTATGTCACAATCACTACTTTTGACATTTGGTAAAGAAAATTTTATGCACTTAGTTTTTTTTTCCATTTAATACTAAATTATTAGCAGTGAACCAATTTTGGACCTGCAGTAGGGCGTTATTTACGTCGTTAAAATTTGTAGCACGTCTATCTACCTTAAAAATTAAAGAAGTATCGTCAGCAAATAACACCATTTGTGGTTGATTTTTTAATAAATGGAGTAGATCATTTATATACACTAAGAAGAGGAATGGACCCAATATCGAGCCTTGTGGCACACCTATTTTTACTTTTAAACCTAGTGAATTGATACCGTTTATTTGAACTTGCTGTTGTCTATCATTTAAATAAGATTTTACTAAATTGAGTGCAAGTTTTCCAAGTCCGTAATGCACAAGTTTCAAGTGTAAGGTTTCGTGATCGACGGAATCAAATGCTTTGGAGAGGTCACAAAAGATCCCTATGGCGTCTTGAGCCTCTTCCCACGCGTTAAAAATGTGTATTAATAGGGTTACACCGGCGTCGGTCGTACAACGTCCTTTGGTGAAACCATACTGTTGATCGTGAAGGATTTTATTTGTGTTAAAATGATTGAGCATTTGATTAAGCATTACCTTTTCAAACACCTTGCTGAATACCGGCAACACGGATACGGGTCTATAATTATTGGTGTCTTTACTGTCCCCGGATTTGAAAAGTGGTATTACCTTACTGTATTTCATTAAATCCGGGAAGACTCCTTGATCCACACACAAATTAAATATTAAAGCTAAGCAAGGCGCTATGGTCTCAATTATGGAGGTACAGACTTTAATGGACATCCCCCAAAGATCTTCGGTCAATTTGATCTTGATTTGTTTAAAAGCTTTTATTACTGTTATGGGGTTAATATGCTTAAAGTTAAATTCAATCGGGCATGCTGAAACGTTGGCCCTTACTAAATCAAAAGAGAGCGAGGGCGAGGAATTTAAGGTTTCAGTAGTTTTAAGTGGGATACTGGTAAAGAAATTTACAAATTCTTGAGCAACTTCTTTGCTATCGCAAAGGTATAATCGGAAGGTAGGCAGCCGCGAAATATTTTTCCATACTATGGGGGCCGCGAAATGAAACCGGTTGAAAAACACTGGTCTTTGTGACAGTGAGATAGTTTCAACCTGTGATTTCGACCTTGTGACGTTTAGTGGGAATTGTTCTCAAAAGTGGTATAAGCAAATACCAGATCGACTATACGTACAGTAATGTTAGAGCAACTTAAGTTTTGCAAGTCATACTCAAGTATACTTAAAACTAGCTGCTATGTTAGCGGGAGACTAAAGGACATCGCTCATTAGAACAGCACCACTCCGACACGGCAAATAACTTGTCATTCAAGTTAGGATTTTAAATCAAACGAATTAAAGTCTATTTCACGTGTGACGGCTCATGGGCAATGAGCGGCCGGCAAGCCGTCCACTATTCTGTTTAACTATCGTAAAATAGACTTTAAGACTTTGGATTTAAAATCCTTTCTTGAATGACAGGGTATTTGCCGTGTCGGAGCCGTGGCGTTATAATGAGCGATGTCCTTAAGACTTGCTAGGCGTTGAATTGGTTCTGCTGAATTGTCTGAAAACTTCGCATTTTTGGGTTTCCGTCTGGCTCTTTCAAAGTCAAAGTCAAATCATTTATTTCAAATACTCGCCTAGAAGACACTTTTACAAGAAAATAGAATTGATTCTAGTCGCCACTTCCAAAAGGTAGTTTCGTATGGTGAAGAATGGGCAAGAAACTCCACCGTTACTCTTTTAAAATGTTTTACAATATTTTGTATACAAGACTCAAACTCAAAGCATTTATTTCAAATAAACCAATTACAGACACTTTTGAATTGTCATGGAACAATAAGTACAAGAAATTCGTCAGAGGTAAGAAGTCCTTTGATCAAACGAAGCTATTAATGACAGTAAACACGCCCTCTATTGTATCATTGCACTGATGAAACGAGGGTGGTGAAGGTACCACTCAACTCCACTCTCTTCCTCTTTGGGAAATCTGTTGGATTTTCAACGCTAGACTCAGCGCCGAAATTTGAAAATCCAGCAGCGCTTATCACTTTTTAGGTATTCATTTAGGTGTCGCTTAGTGTTTGTGAAAACGAGCATTAATGTTCTGTAAATTACAAGGCGTCAATCGTCTATGAGCTACATAACTATTTGGCCTAAAAAATATTAGGTAAAAAAATTACTACTTAACATTTAATAGGAGGCTCGTGGCTAAATGCCAACAGCCGCACGGTCGATCGAAGGTTAAGATACGCTTGGCGAGGTCGGTCCGTAGATGGGTGACCACACGTTACATATCGAGACCCCTCCGTGCCTCGGAAAGCACGTTAATAAGCCGTTGGTCCCGGCTGACATTCTTAGATCTTTGACAGTCGTTACGGGTAATGATAAGCCCAAAAGTCTGACAACCAGTCTTACCAAGGGGTATCGTGCTACCCAGTAACTGGGTTATGGAGGTCAGATAGGCAGTCACTCCATGTAATCTACCAGGGGTGCTCTGAGTGTAATACCTCCTCATTTTTAATCTTACATTTTTAATTGTTTTTAACCGACTTCCAAAAGGAGGAGGTTCTCAATTCATCTGTATGTTTTTTTTTTTTTTTTGTTTTTTTTTTGTATGTTTGTTACGCGATTACTCCGCCAATTATGAATAGATTTTGATGACTCTTTTTTGTTTGGTAGATCATACTTCAGAGGTGGTCCCACATAAATTTTATTAACTTTGCTTGGGTAGTTTTTGAGTTAGCTTCAATTATACGTATTTTTTCCCACTGTAGATGATATGATAACTTCTTGTCACTGTTATTTACATAGAAGGTAGTGGTATTCGAATTTGTGTGGGGTAGTTAACAGCTAAAAAGTGAAAAATAAAAACTTTTTACAAAAAAAAAACAACCGACTTCAAAAAAAAAAACACTACAAAGTGAAAAATAACTTTAATTTTGGAAGTCGGTGTCTTTGGTTTTGAATTTTCGTTCTTTGTCACCGACTTCCAAAATTAAAGTTATTTTTCACTTTGTAGTGTTTTTTTTTTTGAAGTCGGTTGTTTTTTTTTTGTAAAAAGTTTTTTTGTTTTTTTTTTACATTGTTCTCGCATAAAGAAGCAACCAGAATAATGCAGCCAGGAATTTGTAATATCTATATTTAAAAGAGTGGCCTTGGAGTTTCTTGCCCGTTCTTCTCCATAGAGATCTACGTTTTGGAATGGGCAACTAGCTTCAACTTTATGACTAATTGACCGACTTTCATAACGCAAAAAAAATGCTTGAGAGCAATAACAGGGAGCGCCTTCATATGAGAGTTGTAGACTAATTTTTCAAAAGTTAAAGGTTTTAACGCTAACTTCTATTTATTAACCGACTTCCAAAAAGGAGGAGGTTATATGTTCGTCGCGTAAGTTTGTTTTTTTTTTATTTATTTTTTTTATGTATGTCCACGGATTTCTCCGTCAATTGTGGATCGATTTTGAAAATTCTTTTTTTGTTTGAGTTAGCTTCAATAATACGTACTTTTTCCCACTTAGTATGTGGATGATATGATAAGTTCCTGTCACTGTTGTACGTTTTTTCAACTGTAATATAACTACTTTTTGTAAATGCTGTAATGTATAACTGTTTTTTGTCCCAAATAAATAAAATAAAAATAAAACAGGTAGCGCTTTTCGAATTTGTGTGGGGTAGGTATCACAACTAAAAAGTCAACCGACTTCCAAAAAACACTACAAAGTGAAAAATAACTTTAATTTCGGAAGTCGGTGACAAAAAACGAAAATTTAAAACCAAAGACACCGACTTCCGAAATTAAAGTTATTTTTCACTTTGTAGTGTTTTTTGGAAGTCGGTTGTTTTTTTTGTAAAAAGTTTTTATTTTAGAAATAGCCATATTTGTTAGGAAAAAATCACACTTCTTCTCTGCAGTAACCGAAAACAAATAGATTTACGAAAAGGGACCCCACCAAGCAAAAAAAACAATTTTGTAACAGCACTCTTCACTATGAAAACAGCTACCTTATGTCCATAAAAATGTACAACCATATTCCAAAAGTAATAAGAGAACAACTATTTAACTACTACAAAAGAAATCTCAAAACATGGCTTCTCCAAAATAATTTTTATACTTACATTAAAATATTTTTTTGATTATTAGGGTAATACATATTAAATTTATTTAGTTTTATAATAGGTACTTACCTACAAATATTGTTGTTGTTGTGTTTTATTAAAATTTTAATAGAGTCTGTGTTTTGTATTGTTATTAGAGTTTAGGTAGTATATAAGTTAGGTTTTATGACCTAAACATAAATATTCGTATGCCGCTTTTAGCGACGGATTTGTCCTGGATTTATTTATACCTTACCAACTTTTTATGTGCCATATCCAACGAATAAATGTCTTTGTCTTTGACTAATTGACAATTCGAAAGGGCCTGTAAATGGTTTAATTAAAATAAATGCTTTGGGTTTGAGTTTCAGTAAAATACTGGCATTCAGCTGCATCTGCATCAAGAAGTTAAATAAATCCACAAAATTATCAAAGTGCAGTTTTATTTACCGGTTCTTTCTCTTCTCCATTACAGTTAACACCTACATTAACCGCAAAAGTTGAACCCAATTTTGAACCCGTGACCTAACGATACAAACTGCAAAACTGTCGAACTACAAAACGCGATAAAATTTTACGCTCGACATAAACTTAATTAAAGTACTGTAAAAAATGGCGTTTCTGGCATGACTTTTGGAAATCCGCCAAAAGCTGAACGATAAAAAATAAGGAAAGTGCATGTATCGTTTGTTGCTGGATTTCAATGAACGATTGTGTTTTGGTAATACATTTGAAGTTTGAGAAAGTTCGGCTACTAGAACTTTCATTGTCCCAGTTTTTGGTGTAATAAAAATAATTTGTCATCATGAGTCCTCGTATACAACCTTGCACAATACCAATATTTTATTACTGCGAAACAATTTTTCGTACCTATTATGTAGGTAGTTTAAGTCGGTATGAGTTAAAGAAGATTGTTTAAATGTAACCCAACAGTTAGACGTTTTTATTGTTAGGTTTTTTTAGGGTTCAGTCCAAAAAAATTGCAAAACTTTATGATCACATAAAACAACAGCTAGTGAGCCTTTTTTTTTTTGGGTGGGAAATTATCAAAGAACTTCTCCCGCTCTGGGTGGAGCGGGAGGGCGTGTCAGACTCTTACTGACTAAAACCCACCCGTGTTCCTTCGGTTGCCCTTTCGCCGGGGGCCACGATTTCCCTTTCGGCCTTTATTCGCAGCCCCGGCAGGCATCGGCCCTAACGGACCCCGCCAATTCTGCTGACATCTCTTTGAGGCGCGCGTGGAACACAACGCGCCGTCGACCCGGGCCTGGTCCTTATCGGACGGCGAGCTACCCATTGCTCACCGTCCGCAAGCCCGTGCCTACGGTGGCCGGAAATCGGCTCGCGATTCTCACCCAGGGCGTCTCCTCCTGTGGCGGTTAGGGGCGTGAGGGCGCGAAATTTGCCTCTCCCTCACGCGTTCCGCCTCCTCCTTCGCAGAAAGAGGTGACGGCCTGCCATTTCCTCTCGCTCCGTATCATGGTCTGAACCAGGGCTGGACGCGAGAGATCACCGCCGCCGCCGCCGAATAATAAAAGTGCTTCCAGCTAGTGAGCCTGGAAGAACTTTTATTATATACCGATAAAAACACGCCTGTGGTGTAGAGGCTTAAAAGTTGCACCGTCTAAACAGTGCGGTGTTTAAACGATGCATGACAATTTTGTAGTTTCCATTTTATTGTACCTACTTATGCCACAGGCAAGAACCTTGGGGCCACCAATGGGGCATAAAAGTCAGAAATAATATTCCACATAACATGGCTCCCAAAATATATGAATATCATAAAAATCCCCGTAGGTACGTAATGCTTACATTAGTCATCACGAAACCACTCGCAACAATTAAAGTAAAGTAAAATAATCGTGCGCAAATTATATTATTAAGTGATCGTATTCGGCACGTCAATTTAATATTACAACGCTTTTCTTTTGTTTTATAGCCACCGTGAAATCACAGAAAAACAGGTACAGTACACACGCGATGCACAGTCTTACAGTAAGTTCATCCGATTTTGACTTCTATTGCGTTGGCAACATGGCAAATGGCAGCTGCAGTAAACGGTATTGGAACCACTTTTTTGCTTATAATGCCATCCTTATTCCTACGTTATAGAAGTCAGAATCGGTTGAACGGACTGTAAAAAAACTTTGTTTAAATGTTTAATCTTATTTCAAATGGAGTATAGATGGCTCTGTATGACTATATAATGTACAGCGAAAGGAACTTCCTTCCAATCGGATGTCCCACGACATCTCCCGACTTTTTTGCTGTTTATCAAATTGATACTATACGTCAATTTTCCGTGTTATAGCCATTTTATGCAAGATGAATGAGAGTTGTGTTTTTTTCTATGTTGGTAGTCGATTTGGTAGACAATACATTTTCCTGACTTAACGTATAAGAATTTAAATATCTTCATTATAAAGATAATGCAGTACTTACCCTTTATTTTATTTTCCCATATAATTTACTTTCAGGCAGTTGGAAACATAAACCTTGTATTTCTCTGGTAACCTGCTTTCTTTCTGCTCATTTCTTTGAAATATTACACAAAATGGTTTGAGAGAGTAGACAGTTTGTCTGTGTGTATGTCTTTACCTCAATATCTAACAAGAGCAGAAGGATAATGAACATCTTAGCAAAAGCTAACAACTTGGAGGCTTACATTCAAATTAAAATTGTTTATTGAAATAATTGATTTACAAAATAGGGCCTTAAACTCTAGTTTAGAATCCAATTATTATAAACCTTAACCTAGAGGTAATTCTACCTGAAATAGGAATAAACCTGTATCTCAGGTATCTCACTCAAGTGCTTATACATAAGTGTTATCTAAGATTAAAACAAATATTTATTGATTTATTTACTACTAGCTTCTGCTCGCAACTTCGTCAGCGAGCCTATAACCTTCCTTAAGAATTGGGTTATCCGATGCAAAAAGAATTTTTCAAATCTGACTGGTAGGTCCGGAGATAACCCCCTACATACAAACTTACAAACAAACAAATTTTACCTCGTCATAGTGTTATTATTAAATTATTAATTATTCTTATGGATCAGAAGCACATTTAATTATTTTAAAAGAAAAGCAAAACTGACTAGAAGTATTTATTTCAAAATAATAGAATAGAAAATTAATTACAGTAACGTGATACCGTTAGACACCGATATAATTGAAATGTACAGTTCCTAATACTCGTCCGTCGCTTCCGAGCTCCCGAGTCAAAGTGACTGAGGCGCGTGAGCGTGTCGTCCCTTCCACTCGCTGCGTCACATTGGTCACGTGCTACCCCTGCCGTCTTACTTGACAAATCCTCTAACAATCCTCTCTATTATATTATATTAGAAGTATAGTCTACTTTTTAATTATGGTTTTATCCAAATTAAGAAGAATAATATGCTACTTTTTTTGCATCATCGTAAGACATTTTTGCAATCATTGATTGTTGCTACATTGCAACCTTACTCGTACCTTACATTATTAATAAGCTTAAAACCAACTAACAAGGAATTTTCACATTACGTAATCTGAAAATTTCCTTATTTTAAAAATGTTTGTGAAAAGTTGCTTGCACCTTGTTCCACCCACTGCTGAGTCTAGGCCTCCTCCCTTTTGTGCCATGCTTCCCTGGTCTGTCCGAGTCTAATCCAGGTCTTCCCTGCGATCTTCTGGAGGTCGTCCACTCACCTGGCTATTGGTCTGCCAACGCTCCTTCTTCCGTTTCTCGGCAACCATTGCGTTAGGGCTCTGCTGCACCTCCCATCACCACATCTAACCAAGTGGCGAATTTTCATATAAAACCATTAACCCTTCGTAACGAGGATGCACGCGAGACATAATAGCATTTTAATTGTTTCTGTAATTACGGCATTCAACCGGTTAATATATGACCTCTGTTCGTCAATAAAATAGTACGAAAGCTATCCCATACATAGTCAAGTTGTAATAAAACCGTAATTTGTAACCTCAGACAAATTATTCAAGATAAGGCATGTATTACACAGGTTCGGTCTATAAAATAGTGAAGTTCAAAGCAATCGCGTGCCTGATATAACCCGATAAGTCAGAAAATGAACTAACGTTTTATAGTAATAAGTTCTCGAACTTACATGCTATTATGTAATTTATTCTGAGGTTTTTTTCTTGTGTGCAATTTATTTTGTGGTCGACAAGTTTTTCATGCAATTGTTTTAGTAATTACAACTTTCCCCTTGTTTTAAAAAACACTTCGATTAAAGCATAAAGTCGACCATCCAATGCTACATAGGATGTGCATGGAGAGGTTACCTACATTAGCTGCGCGGTTCAATTTGTTTGCCAATCACCGATCCGTGCGTAGCGTTGCCGTGGGTCATAGCGAACGATCCCGTCTACAATTCCATACGAAGCGAAGCTAAGTACGTAGCTTCGTCGTGGGCTACTGTGGAGCAGCGCCTTAAAACTATAGGTAGGTAGGTAAAATCTCATATTACAGCACATTGAATTCGTCAAAAATTATAATAGATTACCCCTGAAATACCTGCTTTTACCCCACTTAGTGCTAACACATACATGGTACTTATATATACGAGACGATATATTTAAAAAATGTGTGGAACGCTTTACAAAAATCTAGCTTTGTCATTCCACGATGACGTAGACGCTGTCAATATCTATCAGCAGTACGTACAGGTGCTAAAAATTTCTAGAAGCGTTTGCTGACAATATTTCGTCTCAAGCAAATCGCTGTGCTGAAATGGGTATCATTTTTATTATGTAAGACTTACGTAATAAAAATTACACCTATTTTTTCACCACTGCAAGTACAACTCCAGGCATGTCATTTTAAGCATACATGACCTTGCTTGAATCATCATCTGCCTTGCCTTTTTACCAACTATGTTGGAGTCGGCTTCCAGTATAACTGGATGCAGCTGAATACCAGTATTTTACATGGAGCGACTGCCTATCTGACTTCCACAACCAACCAACCTTGCTTCAACCTTGCTTGTATAAATATAGGTATAAAAAATTCACCCTATATATAAGACAACAAACCCGCAAGCACTTAGCGGCGATTATTATTATAATAATTATTTACTTGCTCAAATATGAGTAGAATACATACAACACAAATTGTCGGCGACGCAACCAGTCACGCGCGACTGGCAGTGCAGGTCGCTCGGTCGTTGCAAAAGCAATTTTTCATAAAATTGGCGCGTTATCGTGTGTCATTTCATCAGAGCAAAAAATAATATTAAAAACGTTTTTACATTTTTTTTCCACCTTTTTGTGGGTTGGTTTGTAATTTATCTAAGTTACAACAGTCTTATGTCAACTGCTTATCAAAAATTCCAAATCGCTCTAGATGTGCCTGTAATATTTGAAGAGTTCCCTCGGTTTCTCCAAGATCCCATCATCATATCGTGACCAAATGACAATGGGACCAATTTGAAAGTAAACCCTTTCAAATAAAAAAATAATTTTTCAAATTAGTCCAGCCGTTTTTGAGTAATCGGGGAAGATCTATCAAAAAAATATCCCTACGAACTGAGAACCTCCTCCTTTTTTTGAAGTTGGTTAAAAATTGATACAACTTGAATTGCACCATGTGAGAGAACTAGTTGCATCGAAGTTGGCAACGCCCGTTTCCAATCAGTTTAGGTTGAGTTGCCGTCACAACGTGTGTGAACGGCCTTATTAGCTGATGTTGATAAAAGTATACCGTTCTATAGCGACGTCATTCTACGGTTTTTTTATTCAACGCCGCCAGACGATAAATAGACGTGAAAATTCAATTAAATTGAAAGGTGAGAAGACTCCTGAGCATCGAGCGGGCAACATGTCAGGATGATTAATTGAACTTTGTAACAAGAGTCTAAAAATCAATTAGTTTCGCTTCAATTGTCCATAAAAATAACATTTCTTATATCAAGGTAGGTAAAATAATTTTGTGAAGAGAATTAACTTCTTAATTTTTGTACTTAGCCATGAGCGGAGATTTGTTTGAGACGTAGGTAAAAAGAAGTAATAATTTTATTTTATTAGGTAATAATACCTAATGCATAGTTTTTTTTTTCTGTTGAGCTTATGGCTAAGTAATAACAGCCACACGGGTCGATCGATCAGGTTAAGCTACGCTTGCTGCGGTTGGTCCGTGGATGGATGACCATGTTTACATACCCAAGACCCCTCCGTGCTTTAGAAAGCACGTTAAGCCGTTGGTCCCGGCTGCCATTTGTAGATCTTTGACAGTTGTTACGGGTCGTCAGAAGCCCGAAAGTCTGACGACCAGTCTACGAAAGGGTATCGTGTTACCCAGTAACTGGGTTGTGGAAATCAGATAGGCAGTCGCTCCATGTAAAATACTGGTATTCAGCTGCATCCGTTTACACTGGAAGCCTACCCCAGCATAGTTGGGAAAAGGCTAGGCCAATCCACATTTTTCGGCAAAAGTGTGTTAGGTATGGCCCCAAAAATATATAATAGTATAATACCAGAAGCTATTAGAAAAACAGTGTCTGGGATCCTTTAAGAGGTATTTGTTTAAATTCCTTTTATAATAGATGTAACTACTCCATCACTGAGTTTACTACTGATAAACAGAGGTATAAAGATTCCGACTTGCTAATTAGACACTTATAATTTTATTTATTAACTAAGTATGATGTGTGTTTATTTGTCTAAAATTGTATGACCTGTTTACATAACTGATATACTATATTAAATTGATATTATTATTTATTTTAATGTAATCTATTGACATGCCACCTTAATTGTAATTGCTTATTTGTGTTAATTTTGTACGCTATAAATATTGTCAAAACATAGTGCGCATATTTTAGACTATAAATATACTATCTGTAAACCTTACCTACCTATGATTGATTGATTGAAGTACATATATATTTTGTCAATCTAAAATAAAATACTAGACTTTAAGTAGCTCAATACTACTCTATAACTCTGTCTGATAGTCTGATAGGGTATTATTTTTTACTACTTTATTTATTACCTACTTTAATATATTTTCACGAAGTTTTTTTCTAAATAAATTTACGAATCTTTCTCTGACGAAAGTCTATAGATAAGTTCGTTTGTGTCGCTTGACTAGGTACCTACCTAAAGTACTTACCTAGTTGAGAAACATTCTTCAGTTTATTTTCAACAATATGGTAGTGTCTTTCATCAGTGAAATGATTAATTACTTCTTTAATACGTTCAAGAAATAAAACGAAATTATGTTTTATTAGCCAAGTGCTACTGACACTTTTTGTCACCATGGAAAATATGACGTCATTGTGGAATACCTATTTATATTGCTGCCTTTCATTGATCATTTGATCAGAGCTGGAAGAGCTTCCTTCGTTGATTTCAGGCCATCCAAGACCAACTGCCAAAGGTTAGAATAGAGTTGTGGGTAAAAACAGCATCCGCCCCCACCCAACTTCGTCATGCCCCAGGAGCACCTGCCACCCGGATGTGACCTACAGTGGCCTATATGGAAAGCAATCAATCGACTGCGGACCCGCTGCAAGCAGAATCTTGAAAAATGGAGGATTTTTAATACTTCTGAGGACATAAAAACGCCACTGATGCCGCGATTGGCGTGGCCATCTACTGCGCTCAACTCATCTAACATAATAATAATATTTTTAGTTTTGCCATCGACTCGAAAAAAAGAAGCTTGATCAATCAAAGGTAAA
Source organism: Agrochola litura (assembly GCA_949152395.1). Classification (NCBI taxonomy): domain Eukaryota; kingdom Metazoa; phylum Arthropoda; class Insecta; order Lepidoptera; family Noctuidae; genus Agrochola; species Agrochola litura. The sequence goes on from OX424498.1 coordinate 24,339,335, forward strand.
AAATTCTAGGTTATAATATTATGGAATGTTTTGACGACTGAAATACTTACATTACCTACTGAACAAAGTAATGCTGTATGGGTGCTTGGTAGAGAAGTTGCTTAGTTAATAACTTTTAATGGACATAAAGATAATGACATGTAAGTATACGTACATTCTCATATTGTATGTTGTTTAAATTGAAATTAGTGAATTGTTTTTTATTTTTTTTCTTCTATGATTTATGTTTTTTATTTTCGCTTATACGGTTACACACGTTGTCTACATCTCTTTTTGTATACTTTCCTATCGCAGGTATGCTGGAAGAGATTTCTTTAGAAATAAGCATTGCCTTTGTACGTATTTTTCTGTTCCTTTCTTCTTGTCTGTTTATATGTGTGTGCATAAATGGTTAAATAAATAAATAAAGAACGTTTTTGTGCTCTAAAATAATTAAAAATCAGAACGCGATTGAAGTGGCGGCCGCAACAAGTATTTCGTTTATTTTCTGATCCGGTAATCATATCAATCATACAATTCCTAATTTTACATGGTGATCAATGTATAACCGTCTGGAATTTTTGAATGTCTGCCAATTGTAAAAATATAGTTCAATTCCGAATTCCGAAACTAGTCTCAGTATTTGATTGTTTTACATTAATACTTATGCAAAATATAGCTACTTATTTGTGATCAGACCCCATTACATATTCTTCATTTCCATAAGTAGTTACATAATTATGACCATTATTATCTATTTTATCTATACTTTTGACATCTCTTGCATGCTGACAATTTGCGTTGTATGTATATTGTACTCATGTTTGAGCAAATAAATGATTACCTTATCTTTCATAGCAAAACCATCTAACAATCTTTCCGCAGCATATCGCGTTATTAACTAGTTTGTGATTGATAGCGTTGCGTATGAACCGCAATTATTATTGAAATACTAGTGTACTACTACATTCTGACTAATGGCCGATTCCTATAATTTATGGACCGTTATTGGTTTAAATTAAGACTCGTATCTTTACCAATATTGAAGCAAAGACTTCATAGGTTTGCATAACCCTCCCATATGGAAGTAGCTATCACAGGTAAAATTACCTTACGAATATATTTATATGCCCAGTTTGGCAATAAAAATATTACCATTGGTAATTCAAACGATTCGTTTTTAGGGTTCCGTAGTAAACAAGGAACCCTTATAGTTTCGTCATGTCCGTCTGTCTGTCTATATGTCCGCGGTCTAGCTCCGAGACCCTTAGTATTAGAAAGCTGTAATTTGGCATAGGTATACATATTAATTATGCCGACAAAGTGGTAAAATAAATTTATGAATAACATTTTTTTTAGGGTACCTCCCCTACACGTATAGTGGTGATCTTTTTTTTTTGTATTCCATTGTGTGGGATATCATTAGAAAGGTCCTTTAAAAACATTGTGAGTTTTTTAGAGTCAAGAAAACCATTTTTGGATTCAGGGATCCGTTTGCGAAATATTAAGCTTTAAAGTACAAATTTTTGTTAGAGTCAAGTGTCCGTCCGTCCCCTACCAGCTAAATGGTTGGTTTTGGATGTGTGAAAAAAATCACAGAAGTAGTTTATACAATAACGAAATTAAAAGGAAAACTATCTAGCTAAGTAGTCTATATAGCTAAGTAGGCTCTACAAGTTAACGAGTAATAATCGACCAACTGAACTTTGCAGTTGCAAAAACATGTTTCCCCATACATTCCGTATGGGAGAACATGTTTATCAACTACAAAGTTAAGTTTGTTTTTGGGATAAATTCATTCCAACTATGGAACCCTTAATTGTGCGTGGTCCGACACGCACTTGGCCGGTTTTTTTTCATTGGTGATTTGAGTGTGTAGCGCGTTATTTTTGAGTACCGTCGTGGACGAACGGGCTTAGTCACGACTTTCAGTGTCTGAGTCTATCGTCCTTAATTTTTAGCTGTTCATTAAACGAAAGATGATCCAATTCACCTGTCCGCCATATGGTCGACTCTTTTTTATAAAAACTCTTTTGAAAATATTGACATCTTCAATTGTCCAACGAGTAGATTCAAAAGCCTCACCCGCTTCTCTTTATTAAATAAAACCCATGTGTGTGGTAGTCTGGAAATCATCATCAAACTTACTAAGGTCATAATTATTCTCTAATATTGTAATATTTATCTTATTAATGCTCATTACACTACTAATTACTGCACGTACTACTACTAAAACACCTAGCGATTATTCTTAATTTTTTTTACCTACGGGCAGCATTGTGGGTTATATTATATATCTCTAACCAAAACTTGATGTTGCTATAGTTGTAAGTTCTTATAATGTAGGTAACTGTTTGCTGTTCCTTTTACTTAAAAAAAATAAAAATGGAAAATAGAAAGTACCTACATAGGTAGGTACACACATCTACTATTGCGTGCCGTAATAGCAAACAATAAATCCAAGTATAAATCCTTCACTCCATCCAATGAAGCCACAGGTGAAGCCGAAACAGCGAAACATATCCATTTTCCGAACGGAACAATAAAAATAATCCAATAAGGGTAGTTCCAACGCAAAGTTTTTTAATATCTGAGTTCCATCGAGGTTGAGTAATAAACTTACGCAGAATACGCCATTCATTTACCTTTATAAGAAAACTTGAACCAATCAAATAGTTGTTTGGGTTTATTGATTAAAGAGTTGGAACGTATCTAGGTTATGAATTTCTATTCTGGAGTCGTAAAAGCTAATTCGGCAATAAGAGGAACCAGACAAAGTGACATTGTGTCAGTGATAAAGATGATGGAAAATCAAAAATGTACTGGATTGACATAATCTACCGAAAACCGTATGTCAAACCTGTTGTTGAAAGTTCTAAAAATACGAAACGCTTTGAAAGCAATTGCCATTTATCTTTGCCCTCAGTTTTATTAAGGATCATCGTTTTACCCAGTAACTGGGTTGTGGAAGTCAGATAGGCAGTCGTTCTATGTGAAATATATCCAGTTGCATTCGGTTAGACTGGAAGCCGAGCGGCCGAGCCAAACATTTGGGAAAAGGCTTAGCAGATGGTGATTAGTTCAGGCTATTTTTTTTATTTATTACCGGAAAAATAATTGACAGAATTTCGCTGTTGCTGAAAATTTGCTCCAATCAATATCAAAATAGCTTATTATGATTGGATGATTGAAATAACAGCAATCAATCACAGCAGTTATCATAAGATTAGATAAAAGATTTATTAAATTACTTGGTTTGTTTAATCTCCCAAATAAATCAAGGTGACAATCTATTCAGATTATGATTTTATTTAAAAGAGTGTCCATGGACTTTCTTGGCCGTTCTTCTTCATAGGAACCTACTACTCTTTGGAATGGGCAACTAGCTTCACATTTCTGACTAACCGACTCCTTTACATTTCAAAAGTGTAAATGGTTTTTAATTGAAACAAATGCTTTAAGTTTGAGTTTGAAGTTAACGCTTCTATCAAAATAATCAATGTTACTTTAGTGTCCAAATTTATATACTAATATTATTAATGCGGAAGTAGCTCTGTCTTTCTGTCTGTTACGTAAATTGGCACGCAGGTAGACCATAACCTCGGTTAGATAGGACATAAGATACTTATCATCCCGGTAGTGGGTTCCCGTGGGATTATTTCCGACCTCCACGCGGGCAAAGCCGAGAGGAAAGCTAGTAAGTACCTACTATGCCTACTACGGTTTAAGACATTTATTTCTCAAAAAGAATACAATTCACTTAATATGAGAAATACAAGGTAATATTAAAACTAAATATAAAAATTACTCATTAAGAAGGTAGGTATTTGTAAATAAATAAGTTAGTGAACACAATTTTAATAGTGTTGTGGGTAAAAGGAAAAAGTGGGTGTATTTATTACATATCGATTCTTGGAGGCAAGTCAATAGCAATTACACATTTAACTATTTGTAATGTACTAATTTAAAACCTAGAGAAATATTTTAAGATGTGGTGTATTATGGTTCGTTTGTATAAAGTACAGGACTGTATCTCTTTAATGTCGTTAGGTAATTTATTATACAACTCTGCTCCTTCGTATACTAAATTTTTCCTTCCGTAATTAGTTCGTGGTGGTCTTAAGCAAATGTTGTTTTTTCGTCTGGTACTACGTTTTTGTGTTTGCCCTTTTTTGTAAATGTTATCTTTGAGTGTATATTTTTATTTAATAGCTTATGTACTAGTATGCATGTGTTATATTTATATATCTGTGATAGTGACATCAATTTAGTATCTTTATAATTTTTTACTGTCGAAGTTAGGTAGTATTAGTGGATTAAGAGTTTTATTATTTTGTTTTGACATGTTTCGATTTGTTTTAAATGTGTTTTAGCTGCAGTGCCCCACACCTCTATTAGGTATTCTAGGTGAGGTTTTACCATAGAGTTGTAAATGATATATCTAACAGATGTCGGCAGGCAGCGGACGATCGCCCGAAGCGCGCCCATGACGGCCAATTACTAGTCGAGCCAATTCGGTGTTACGTGAGACAACTTTTTTAATATCGCGCTGAACCTTTAGCGCAAATCTATAACAGTTTGGACCCGTGCTGACGAACAAATACTGACTCTAACAGACGCAACGTAGCAATTTTTAACCTTGGTAGGTAAAGAGTTTAATTGAGGATCGAGTGGTCTAGCAAAACTATGCTTTTACGGTCTGTTGCTTCAACACTCTTGTCAACAATTATTAGCCTAGTCATGTTGCCAGCACAAATAACTAATTTAAATAATTTATATTGCCTGCCTGCCTCGTTACTCTAATGGTTCGATCTCTAGATTAGGCAACATTTTATTTATTTATTCACAAGGCAACTACAATAGGTAACAATCACAGTATATCACTAGGTTCACATTATAGGTTTCGACCTGATTATCACCCAAAGCGTAATCGCACAACATGATTAGCAACAATAATAATAAAAAATGACAACTACAGTAAAAAGCTTAGTTCACAAAATTACAGCTAGGTCTATGCGTCTGCCCTCCGACACACTTCTGCTTAGGCAAGGAATGTGTAGGAGACTAAACACGCCAGGTAAAGTACATAGGTGACACAAGTTACATTATTTAAAGCGTTACAAGATTAATAAAAATATTAAAAAGAAAGAGCATGCACATGTCTTTTGAAAGCAGCGGCACGAGAATCGAAGATGTCGATACTGTTATTGTCCTTTGTAATTTCATTATAAATTCGACACATTCTAACAATTTTTTATTGGTCTTTTTCATTGATAATTTTTTCAGTACCAGCCCGGAGTCTGTATTTGAGCCCGATTGATGGTAGTTCAGCCACCCTATATCAAACATATGCCAAATGTGGTTTTAGCATTCACCTTAGAGCCCTGCTCAACCCTTCGGCGAATTAAGTCGTGATGAAATTTTATAATCATGTTGGTAACTAAGATGCCAGTCAAATTGAATGTGTCAAAACGAAACACCACAATATTAATTACAATTTCTGGGGATGTTAGTACCTATGGGAATTGAGGCAGGTTTATATTATGTATAGTTAATCATCACAACTCACAAATCTCTTGACACAAATGTCAAAAGGTAATTATTTTGGTTAATTACAGCTTTTGGTAAGGGTTCAACCCGCCGCCGCCGTCAAATCCTTCCGTTGTAACCTATTTGATATAATTTTTTTGAGCGTGTAACATTTTCCTTCATCACAATAGTCATATCATAATCTTCTTCTTTTCGTGTGGTTAGTTACTAACCTGATATCAGAGTTTTAAAGCCACCCATGGGCCTCTGACTTGGCTTCACATGCCGTCGAGGAATATCTCTCAGTTTTTTACGGAGGTTTCCTCACGATGTTTTCCTTCACCGTTTTTTAAACAAGTGATAATTATACAATACGCACATGAATCCGAAAAGTCAGAGGCGTGCCTTGGGCTCGAACTCGAGACCTATGACTTGGCAGTCTGATGGTCACACCACTAGGCTATCACTGCTCTATGTATAATGCTCTTTATCATAATGATATGGACACTACTGAAGGTGCCAAGCTCGTAGCCATTATGCTGGGTTGACTCTACAACATGTCTCGGAATTTGCACATCACCAAACATTGTTCATTCCCCGGTATGGTTATTGGGTTTTCCATTCGGAATTGCTCAGTAGCAGCCCGGAGTCTGGATTTGTGCCCGGTTGATGACAATAGGCTCGCCCCCATTACGTGGGACTTAAACATACATAACTGTGCGAAATGTGGATGTACTATTCTTACACCTCTGCCCAAATCCTTCGGAGAATACAGGCGTGATGGTATTTTTTTGGCTTGGTAATTATCAAATAACTTCTCCCGCTCTGGGTGGAGCGGGAGGGCGTGTCAGACTTTTAGTGACTAAAACCCACCCGTGTTCCTTCGGTTGCCCTGTTGCCGGGGGCCACGATTTCCCTTTCGGCCTTATTCGCAACCCCGGCAGGCATCGGCCCTAGCGGACCCCGTCAATTCTGCTGACATCTCTTTGAGGCGCGCGTGAAATACAACGCGCCATCGACCCGGGCCTGGTCCTTATCGGACGGCGATCCATAGAGTGCCTATTGTACTCTTTTTTATTAAAACAATAGTTACTGCACCAGCGATCTAACGCATTCATCCTTTGTGAATGAATGACTATACTTCCTTCTCTCTCTCTCGACACAATTATCATCCAATAATTAATAGTTGCATCCCTTCCTAGATATGAAAACGAACGATGGAGTATTCCAACAGTTTTAATTGCGTCCATTCAGAGATTGTGAATCAAGATAGCCACCGCTCATAGCTCCTATGATTAATTGCATTAAACCTAATGAATAACAGTTTAATCCATTCTCGATTATTAAATCTTGGAAAAAAGACGAAGTGTTTTTGAAGAGTCTTCGAGGTAATAATTGATGATGCTTCATGATAATCATGGTTGCTAATGAACTTAAATGTTATTTTGAAAAGGATTAAATGGTTACGTCTTTCGTTGGCTTTTTGTGACTTCAACATGGGCGTCTTAAAAGGCAGCCATAGTGACAGCTCTTTCTAGAATAGTTGAAATAACTTCATTCACAATGGTTAAAAAAAAACTCTCACCTCATATAACATCTCTTTCGGGGCGGTTAAGCTTGGCCGCTTATACTGTTAGAAAGATAAGACAGTTAACAGATGTAGAAACCGCGCGTTTGGTCTATTTTAGCTACTTCCACAGCATTATGTCGTATGGTATTTTACTGTGGGGTCGGGCTGTTGACATTGAATCCATCTTTATTTTGCAAAAGAGAGCTGTCAGAGCGATTTATAATCTACGTTTTCGCGAATCTCTCAGGGAACTATTTAAAAATATTAATCAATTTTATTATTTTGTAAATTTTGAAATTCAAAAGTGCCATACATGGGCCTATTTGAAATAAATGATTTGATTTGAATTCCTCGTCTAGTGTGATTCCTAGGAAAACTGTTTGATTAATAAATTTCAGTTTTTCTCCATTCAATATCATGTCACATTTGCTACTTCTAACATCATAAATAAAAACATATCTTAATAAAACATCATGAATAAGTACATCATAAATAAAAACATTTCTTAAAGGATCTTATACTAACAGAAATTCGACAAGACATCTGTGTCTGGACTAGATAAATAAATATCTGTATCTCAAACAACAGCGCTCATTCCTAAAATATACATTTAAAAGCTGTATATGTATGTATATAATTAAAACAAATTTTAACTACAAGTTCAAATTTGTTTTAATTATATACTACATACATACATACACACACACATACATATTTCGTTATTTTTAGGGTTCCGTACCTCAAAAGGAAAAAACGGAACCCTTATAGGATCACTCGTGTGTCTGTCTGTCTGTCTGTCGGTCTGTCTGTCTGTCTGTCTGTCTGTCTGTCTGTCCGTCTGTCACAGCCAATTTACTCCGAATCTAATGGACCGATTAAGTTGAAATTTGGTACACATATGTATTTCTGTGACCCAAACACGAATAAGTAACGTAAATAAATTAATTTTGAATATAGGGGTCACTTTTGGGGCGCAAACAAGAAAATTAAAAAAAAAAGTTTTGCTTGCAGTACCGTGTGACATATCAAATGAAAGGACTTGTTGCGAGGATCTTAAATATATTTTTTATATAATTTTAAAATAAATACTTTTAAAGATATTTAATAAATTCAATGAAAATTGACCATTCCCCCCCCCTTATCTCCGAAACTACTGGACCAAAAATTTTGAAAAAAATACATAGTATGGTTCTTTACTCATAGATTACAGGAAAACCTATAAGAAGTCTATGGTCTTAAAATAACATGGTAAATCTCTCAATATTGTGCGTACAAACTTACATTTTGTCGCTCGGCAGCCAATAGGCCCATCTCTCTAGCTACTATAATATCAAAACATCAAAAGTGTTTGACCGTCTGCTTAATACACAAATAAATAAAACTGTAAATGTTCATGAAAACCAATTCGGGTTTCGGCGTGGTTTGTCAATAGAAAGTGCAGTGTTGTGTCTTGAGCATACTATCACATACTTACTATACACAGCGTGGGACGCCGATTAATGCTAGCTTCCTCGATTTGTTCAAGGCTTCTGATCTGATTGCTTATGACGTATTGTGGAGAAAGATGGAGAAGGATAGGTTGCCAACGGAGCTTATAAACATCTTTAAATAGTGGTATGGTAACTAAATCAATAGTGTACGATGGGCTCGAACTTTTTCCAGGCCATACAGGTTGGAATGCGGGTGAGGCAGGATTGGCGAGCTCAGCAGCACCAGAGTGGGTTGCTATATAGATGGTATTTGTGTAAATAATATTAGCTATGCAGATGATATGGTGCTTCTGAGCGCGTCAATCTGTAGTCTCAGAAAGTAATTGGTCGCCAAATGTGAGCAGTATGCCAAAACAAATGGGTTTATGTATAACTCCAATAAGTCGGAGATCATGGTCTTTGAGGCTGGGGGTAGACCGGGTTATGTACCACCTGTATTACTCAATGGGACTCCACTACAAAGAGTATTTACGTTTAAATATCTTGGTCATATATTGACCCCTGACCTCAATGACGGACTCGATATTGAGCGGGAACCTCTGAGTTTGTTTCGGCCTTTCTTCTCAGAGTAGTCAGATAGGAAACGCCGACCTCATCTAGTTTTAAAATATGATTGACGTGTAAAAGTGTTTGTACAAACATGAAATAAATTTAAACTAGATTACGTGGGGCACTCAAAAAATATACTACAGGTTATATATTTTTTTATTATATCTTTTCAAAGAACTCTCCATTGGCGTTTATACACAGTTTTATACGTCTAAACCAATTTTCATAACACATTTTCCAGTTCGCATCAGACACCTCTCCAATCTCCTTCTCAAATGCAGCCAGTGCATTTTCAGGTGACGAAAACTGTTTTCCTTTGAATTCATTTTTTATTTTGGGGAACAAGAAAAAGTCGCGCGGAGCCAAATCGGGACTGTAAGGAGGATGACCTATAAATTTGACCGGTGTGCTGTCCAGAAAGTCCCTTGTTTTGAGTGCCGAGTGAGCCAGCGCGTTGTCGTGGTGAAGCAGTAGTCCACGGAGGCCAGTGTTCGGTCGCTTGCTGCTTGCAGAAGTAAAAACTTCTGGCAAACATTTGGTAACATACCATTCAGCATTGATACTCTTTTGATCTCGTCAGGGTACTGACACCAGATAAACCGGCAAAAAAAAACCTTGCGATCAAAATTTTGCCTGCACTTCTGGCTCGCTTCACCTTGGTAGGCGTTGGTTTATTTTGAAACAGCCACACGGTCGACTGACGCTTCATTTCTGGATCATATTGATAAATTCAAGATTCATCACCCGTAATGATATCTTAAACGCGCCGAGACCATTCTACCCGAACCTCCTTCTGAGCCTGTGTTAGATTTTACGGTACCAGCGTGAAACTATCTTCCATAACCGAAGATGCCTGTGTAGAATTTCATGCACACTTCCCGATCCAATCGGCAGTATATGCTGAACCTCTTCATATGTAATTCGCCTATTCTCTTGAATTAAATTTTTCACAGCCAGCACGTTTTGTTATGTAACAACCGTCATAGGGCGGCCACTTCTTTCTTTGTCCGCCAAAATTACGAGACCACCCATAAATTCGTTGAACCAGCGGAAAACGGCGCTTTAGAAAGGCTTTTTTCTGAACACCATTCGAAGTCTTTCAAACTATTCTTCTGGTTTTGGTCGACATTTGAAATCGTACAACATCATCGCGCGAAAATGTTCTCGTTGTAAATCCAGTTTTCAGTGAGTATTTTGATTTTGCTCGTAAAAAAATGTAGAGGGAATTTCGAATTTGGAATGTTATGTTTTTTGTAATAAATAGTCATAGTTTTAATTGACATGACAAAAACAGCCAGTATACTATAGACAAAAACTGTTAGTCGCAAAACTTTCTAAGTGACCTGGTAAAATAAGTTAACATAGTTCATAAGTTTACTAACACAATGAGTCATTATTACTTGAATAAAGAAAAATATCTGGATGACCACTTTTTTTAACAACGTTTTCTAAAAATGAAACCTAGCTAGATCGATTTATCGCTCTCGAAACCCCCTGCATACTAAATTTAACAAAAATTCTTGTAGCCGTTTCCGAGATTCAGATTAAATATATACAAGAATTGTTCGTTTAAAGGTATTAGAGATGGGAGAACATGTTTTTCAACTACAATGTTAAGTTTGTTCTTGGGATAAATAAATTCATCTCAACTACGGAACCCTTCATTGTGCGTAGTCCGACACGCACTTGGCCGGTTTTTTTTAATCAACTTGTAGCAAATAAAATAAGAATGTAAATAAAGTAAAAATTAACTAAAGAGTAGAGTGGGGTGTGATGTGAACGTCCTTTTGAGTCGAATGTAAATAAGTGAGTCTAGTACTTGTGTTATAATTATGTTGTGTTGTGTGCCTTTTTGTCTGTGCTAAATAAATGTATTTTCTTTCTTTCTTTCTTTCTATATAGGAGGGTGAGTATGTAGTACAATTAAGAGGTTTTCAGTTTCGTCATAGGTCAGCTTATGAATGTACTCAAACACTTCATTTTTACAACTGCTGCTATTTAAGGCAAGTATGTCGACAATTCTATATTCTATAAAGGTACAGACCCAAAAAGCAGAAGTACCTATTAACGAAAGGGTGTTTGAACATGGATCTGTCGGGACTGGAATTCATCAACCAACGACATTATTTGCGGATGACAGCACTGCTATAATCGAATGTATGAATGAGACGAACTACGAAGATGAAATAAACAGCACACTTAAAACAATAATAGACTGGCTTAGTAAAAAAAAATTGCAAAAAAAAGTCATGCATTTTCACCAGAGGTTACTGCGAAAAAAATGAATATAATGGCAAAATCGTATACACAACTTCAGTGATAAAATTCTTGGGAGTGCATTTTGACAACAAATTGACATAGAAATCTCATGCTGAAAATGTGTGCCAAAAGTAAATATTCATATGTACTCTATAACCTCTTAAATAAAGTAAACATAGATATATTAGTGACAACCTATCATGAATTAGTTGATTATTAAGATACGTTATCAAATTTTGGGGCAACTGCAGTGTGAGTGATACAATATTCAGGGCCTAAAAACGATGCCTTAGATCATTGACAGGTCTTAAGTCTTCTGAAAGTTGTCAACTTGTATTTAAATCCCTAAAAAATCTGGCATAACCTTGTTTGTATATACTAGAAGTTGCCCTATTTGCCTCAATGATTGACATAAGACAACGTACAGTACCGATAAGGTCCCTGTATAAAAACCAATTGTACAAAGGTGGTCATAAAATTGCCTTATTAAAAAATAACATCCTTCACATGGAACCGCTTATATGTAATAAATTAACTGCAAATTTAAAAGAGCTACCCATTTTTAACTCTTTAATAAAATGTTGTTTGTAAAAAAAAATACGTTATCTTTGCAATTTCGAATGTTTATGATTATTATAACGACACTGTTATACCTATTAGTGAATTTTTATGATTTTTGTTGTATCAGAATAAGACATTAAACATAATTTGACATTAAGCTTTTTGACAATACATATTACGACATTTACATTCTTCATTGTATGTTATGCGAGGTTGTGGCGAGGTATATTCCATTTTTTTTCATTTCTTATCTGTACCTACCTATTAAATTCTGACTAGTGTTAATAATAATTGGTTGTAATTATATTATTAAATTCAAATCTAATATTTTTCATGCAGTGAGGCAAAATGTATCGGGACAATTTTCAAACAATCCACCTTAATGTACCTATTAAACCTACATTATCAGCAAATAAATGATTTTTTTCTTTCTTTCTGCTACGATCCTTGCATAATCCTTTTATTCATAGATCTCGTTTTAGACGCATGCCGGAAAATATTTTATCTTTATATTAAACTATCAGCGCCCAATGGTTTCACCCACATAAGTCTTGATTCCGAAGAATTATAGGGATAAAGGGAGAGCAGTGGTGGCCCAGTGGTAACGGCCGCGACTTACGAGTTGTAGGTCATAGGTTCGAACCCAGACAGGCGCTTTACTTTGTGTAAGTTAATTTCATCACCACTGCTCTCAAAACGGTGAAGGAAAACATCGTGAGGAAACCGGCATGTCCTAGAACCGAAAATTCGAAGACATGTGACATCTACCAACCCGCACTGGGCCCGCGTGGTGGATTACGGCCCACTCCCTCTCACAGAGAGGAGGCTTGTGTCCCAGCAGTGGGAACATTTATAGGCCGATGATGATAGGGATAAAAAGTATTCTATGTGTTAATCCAGGTTATAAACTATGTGTCAGCCAAATTTTATCCAAATCCGTTCAGTAGTTTTTGCGTGAAAGAGTAACAAACATCCTTCCATCCATCCATCCTCGCATATAATATTAGTGTGATATATTATTAAGTCCGTAAAATGCCCATAAAACTTAAAACTAAAGCCATGTCGAGCTGCTTATTACCGTGTCTCATTTACGCTTGCCAGACTTGGAAATACACAGACAAAATAAAAAGAAAAATTATCACTTGTCAGCGGGGCCTAGAGCGAAGTATGCTCAAAATTAGGAAAATGCAAAAAATAAGACATACAGAAATTAGAAGCATATCTAGAGCCACCGATGCATTAAACTTTGCTCAAAAACTAAAATGGAAATGGGCGGGTCATGTGGCAAGACTGCCAGATGAGCGGTGGACCATAAGGGTAACACGGTGGAGAGGCCCAAGTGGGAAACGCCACAGAGGAAGACCGCTCACGAGATGGGCGGACGACATCCGTAAAACGGCTGGCCCAAACTGGATGCAGACAGCGCAAGACAGAGAAAGTTGGATTTCTTTGGAGAAGGCCTTCACCTGCGGAGGGGTTCTTGCAAATTAAAAATATATATAAATATTAGGATAAGATAAATGTACCTACTTACTTGTTATTGCATGAAAAAAAAGGCTTTTTTATTTTATTTTATTTTTATTTATTATTATATATTATGAAATAGGATTTGATATACAGATATATCTAAAATTCCTATCTCTATTGAAGCAGTACCAAATAATAGCCGATTAAAACGGTCACCATCCTCCAATTAACACGAGAATTTTTGGCATTTTCGAATTAGGCCCGTTCCATTTCGTCTAACAAATGGACCACCGGCATTTGGACCGTAGTTCTGAATAGCAGCGAACACTATAGGTACAGATATCATTCGGCGAATGGAGAAGTCAAGTATGAGTCGTTTTCTGGTATAGACATAATTAAATACATAGCGCGCGATCCGAGACACGGAGGGTAAGGTATAATGTCTTTTGTATTAAGATTAAACAGGGTGATAGTTAATGGTCGTAAATATTTAGCCTAGTAATAAACGGATAATGACTGTGTTGAATGTTCTTAGATAGAAGAAAAAAAGAAAAATTGCGGGTAGGACTAGTGGCCAGTAATCATAAAAATATAATAAGAAAAAAAAATCTTTAGTTGAAAAATTTAAAGGGCTTTGAAGGTTTTGGCCCTAAACATCAGCAAACATTTTGATTTTTTTTGAAAATCGCGGTGCACAATAAATGTCATATATTTGGATACACTTATACAAACATAAAACGTCACTTAACATAACATCATAAAGCGTCACATTTCTGAGATATTCAAAGATAAAAATGACAATTGTTTTAAGTAATTTATTTATTTATTTTGTAGTTATTTCATGTCGATTAAGTTATTTACTGTTATCTGAACCAGACAGAGAAATAAAACAAATATTATAATACTAATCATCTATTTTGTTAATTAAAATCTTTTTTAAACCAATCGGAACATAAGAATATAATGTGTCGAATTACAATGATATTTTTGTAGGTAAACATGAAATAATTGAATACCTTAGTGGATAAAACATAATATTTATTAATCATATTCGGTATGAATAATATCACCCAAGAAGGCAGCGGGAGGCTGAATAGGATATTCTTGATGTCGCGCCCAAGACATGTGCAGTAAGCGTTCAAAAGTGCATAAGCACGCTAGGAGTCGTATTGCTGTGAACACGCGGTGTAGTCCGTACATTTGTATGTGTAATCAGACGTCTGTGGTGTGTGTGCCCTACACACACCACAGAAAACGCAGTTTTGCACTACACACTGTCGTATCATCGCGGTTCGCGAGCGCCGCACTTTATTGTTAGACACGCATCATACGCGTGACCTTGGCCAGTGTATGGCATTGCTAAAATTCGAAAGTAAATTATATGTGCAGATAGCAGAAGGCGTTAAGCGTTGATCTTAGATTCAAGATGGCTATGGTTCTAATCTCGAAAATCACAGCGCTGTTTTTGCAAATATTATTATTTTTGTTTGCAATATTAATATTTTTTTAAATATTACTGCCTTTTTATTAACTGTTGTTATTGCAATAAAGGGTTTAGAATAAAAAATGCGTGATATGTGATAATAAAATTAAAAAATATTTATTCGTTATATTTTATTTTAATTAAGTGTAGTTAACAAACTGCTACAATTATTGATCATTACTTCAGCTGAATAAGATGTGAAATAGATGTCTACAAATTTAGAAGCAATTTGTATTATTTTGACATATTTAAATTTTGAAATGTTTTAAATTTGAAAAGGATTTTTTTCACCATAAATATAAAGCTTTGATCATGGTCGACGTAATTAAGCTATAAATAAGAATATTAGACTACTTAAAATGTAAAAAAAAAACTACTGACAAATTAGTTGATTATAAGGTTAAGTATAGGCAATGTGTTTATATTAATTGTTTAAGATTTTATTTTAAATATTGGTTGGTATTGAGGTTATAGCTTAAGTATTCATTTTCTTTACGAAAAGAAGATTGAAACTAAACCTCAAATTTTAATCCTAAAATAATAATATTACTAAAATAATATTAAACATTTTCGGTCTATCTGCAAGAAATACGACAAACACCATATTGAAACGTGCTTAAAAAATTACCATAAATTCATGCAATAACGAATCTGTTGTTTATTAAGTTGGTACGGTCAATGTTTTAAGGTCAAAAACGGTTTTCTAGCTGGTCTTCAGTGATGAAAGCCTCCAGAGTGCACGGCGAACGGTTCATAATGACGTGTTTTTAATAATTCAGCAAAATATCTCGTTGGTATGAAACCATTTGTTTCATATTCATTCACCATTTGACGTCGCTGCTACTCGATAATAAGCCCCTTCCTCATATCTCTTAACCCTCACAGTATTTCTCTAGAACAAAGAATAACATTGTATTTATTACACATAATACCTAATCATTTATTATTCACTAATCGAATTAAACCTCATAATGAGTTTAAAACTTTAAAGGCATCTTCTGTCTCAACAATACCCTTGATTAAGATTTATGTTCAGTAAAATATGAAATATTTAAATGATAACACTCACACTTAGTCCGGTTTCATTAGATATTTTATTTTATTTTATTTATTATGGGACAATAAACAGCTACAATATAAGATGTTAACAAATAATAATATAGGCTCATAAGTAGTATTAACAATATTGCAGCCCACTACATTATCCGCATGTAACAAAATAAGGATAAGGTAAAAAAGTGCCACTAGATTAGCATTACTCAGATATGTCTAATAATTGATTATTAAAATACAATACACTTAATTAATTATTAAAAAAAGAAAAACTAAAATAAAAATGTGGGATGGGCTCAATATAATTCAAATAAAAACTTGCTTCTTAACTGTATTTTATTTTCCGTCGTCCACTCTAACCGTCTTACGTCTTTTTTGCTTCCTAGTCCACACCCACACCTTATTCTAATTATTCCATATCTTAATCAACCATTCACTATCTCTTTCACTCCTTGACTATCTCGCACATTCATCTCTGTCACTCGTTTATGCTTCAAATCGGTCATTCATCTTCACGTCTCGTTTCACCCTCCTGTCATAACGTTCCGTTCCTACAGCTCGGCCATTCTGATATCTGACTGTCCCCAGTCAGATCTAAACTAAAGGTACATCTTAAAATCTTACATGAAACAAAACAAAACTATTAACTTAAAGTAAACAATTCTAAAACTCCTATTCAACTCAAAACTTACATTATCCAGGTAGATAACACTTACAACTTCACAACAATAAATTGACAACATAACACATGAGTACAATGAGTAAATAGCAACAAATTAAACTTCAGGTTTTACACAACAATAATATTACATAACATATACCGTCATACGTGCAATATTAGGTCAAGAACAAACCCCAAAGGTGTCCCCTAACCTAACAGATGATAACTAGTACGACCTACTCACCTAACTCGACAGTATTTCCATACACTGGCCAAGGCTTCATATTATCTGCGGAGGAAGAAGTCATTCGAGAACCATCTGCCATGTGATCCATCTTCTCAACATCATATCGATCATTTTTTTTTACTTTAGTTACCCTGTATGGTCCTAGATACTTCGGCTTGAGCTTCAATCCAATACCAAACTGTGTGCGTTTGATGGCTACAACATCTCCTACTACATATTTCAGACTTTCTTTTCTTCTTCTATTATACGTCTTACAATTTTCATCTTGAACTTTTCTTATTTGTTCTTTCGCCTTCATCTTCAACTCTTCTCTCTTCTGCAAGAAATTACTCCTATGCTCTTGCTGAAGCAAATCGTAAATCTCAATATCTTCTTTAGTTTTCATCTTTATACCCAACATGAGTTCAAAGGGAGTGGTGTCAATGCTTCTTTGGTATGTGCTATTTAGTGCTCTTTGCACCCGGCTGACCTGCTTGTACCACTGAGATGGCTCTTCAATACATAGCTTTGCTAGAACTGCTATAATTATTCTGTGAATGCGCTCCACTTGACCATTCCCTCTGGGTACACCTGTGGTTATGGTTATATGTTGAATATTCTCTTGCTCACAATACTCCTTAAAGTCATTACTGGTAAATGCACTACCACGATCTGAAATCAATCGTATAGGATTTCCAAATGTTTGCTGATGAATCTTTAACTTATCTATAGTCTCCCTACTGGTAGTCCCCTTCACTGGAAACAACCACACAAACTTTGTAAATCCATCGACAACAGTTAAAATATAATTATACATCTTTCTCGTCTCTGAAAGTGGTCCAATATGATCACAATGTATAGTATGTAAAGGAATACTTTCTTTGTCAATGCAATTTAAAAATCCCTCCTGTTTTCCTTCTTTTTTGGTTGCTAGCAGACATGGTATGCACGACAGTAAAAATTCTTCAATCTTCTTGTTAATCTTTTTGATGTAATATTCTTTTTCTAACAGTTCTATCATTTTTCTTTTTCCAAAATGCCCCTTCTGATGTATTCTTCGTAGTATCTCGAATTCTAAATTTTTTGGTATTACTAACTTTCTTTCTAGTCCTTTGTACAGTAAACCATCGCTGTAGACATAGTCTTCATAAGGTTGAAGTTTTAAAATCTCTATAATAGCCTTTACACCTTCATCCAACATCTGTGCTTGCTTGACTTGATCATGTAGGCTTAACTCAATAGCTCCAACAAATGGATTTCTGCTCAAAGCGTCTACATGTTGCATTTTACCTCCTGGTCGATGTTCAATCACATAATCGTATTCTTCAAGCAATAATACCCATCTGGCTACTCTAGTTGCTAGGTCCTTTTTATTCAATGTCTTCTGAAAGGCTTGACAGTCTGTAACAATTTTAAAGTGTTTTCCGTACAAGTAATGTCTAAACTTCTTTACTCCTTCAATAATAGCCAAAGCTTCCAACTCATAGCTACTATACTTCTTCTCAGCATCACTGGTCTTCCTACTGTAGAAATGTACAGGATGTAACTCACCTGCATGGTCTCTCTGAAGTAAGATAGCACTATATGCTATTGCAGAGGCATCGGTATGCAATTCAGTTAATAATTGAGGATCATAAATCCTTAACACTGGGCTACTAGCTAAAGCATTCTTCAGCATGTTAAATGCACTTCTCTGAACATCTTCAAATACAAAATTAACATCATTCTTCAATAAATCAGTTAACGGTTTAGCTATCAATGCAAAATCTTTAATATACTTTCTAAAATATGAAGTTAATCCCACAAAACTATGAAGTTGCTTTAAAGTCTTGGGTTCAGGGTACCTGGTAACAGCGTCTGTTTTGTCCTGAGAAGGTTGAACTTTTCCATCTTCTATAATATGTCCTAGGTACTCTATTCTTCGACATAGTAATTGCGCTTTTTTCCAATTCATCTGCAAGCCATATTGCGATGCGACCGTTAAGACTTCTTTTAACCGCTGCAATGCCTGACATTCATCAATAGCAGGTATCAATAAATCGTCGATGAATATAACCAATATTCTTTTTGCTATAAGTTCCTGAAACACGATAGTTACAAATCTCATAAAATACTTCGGGCAAACCGACAAACCAAATGGAGCCCTTAAAAACTCATATTGTCCATTGTGCGTAACAAAGGCAGTGTATTTTATACTTTTTTCACTGACTCTCAAATGAAAGAATCCATTTTTTAAATCTAACACACTAAAAACACGAGCACCTTTAAGTTTATCAATCAAGTCGTCAATTATAGGCAGAGGAAATTCATCTTTAATCATCTTTTTGTTTATAGGTCTATAATCTACACATACTCTAGTACTGCCATCTTTTAGGGTTCCGTACCTCAAAAGGAAAAAACGGAACCCTTATAGGATCACTCGTGTGTCTGTCTGTCTGTCTGTCGGTCTGTCTGTCTGTCTGTCTGTCTGTCTGTCTGTCTGTCCGTCTGTCACAGCCAATTTACTCCGAATCTAATGGACCGATTAAGTTGAAATTTGGTACACATATGTATTTCTGTGACCCAAACACGAATAAGTAACGTAAATAAATTAATTTTGAATATAGGGGTCACTTTTGGGGCGCAAACAAGAAAATTAAAAAAAAAAGTTTTGCTTGCAGTACCGTGTGACATATCAAATGAAAGGACTTGTTGCGAGGATCTTAAATATATTTTTTATATAATTTTAAAATAAATACTTTTAAAGATATTTAATAAATTCAATGAAAATTGACCATTCCCCCCCCCTTATCTCCGAAACTACTGGACCAAAAATTTTGAAAAAAATACATAGTATGGTTCTTTACTCATAGATTACAGGAAAACCTATAAGAAGTCTATGGTCTTAAAATAACATGGTAAATCTCTCAATATTGTGCGTACAAACTTACATTTTGTCGCTCGGCAGCCAATAGGCCCATCTCTCTAGCTACTATAATATCAAAACATCAAAAGTGTTTGACCGTCTGCTTAATACACAAATAAATAAAACTGTAAATGTTCATGAAAACCAATTCGGGTTTCGGCGTGGTTTGTCAATAGAAAGTGCAGTGTTGTGTCTTGAGCATACTATCACATACTTACTATACACAGCGTGGGACGCCGATTAATGCTAGCTTCCTCGATTTGTTCAAGGCTTCTGATCTGATTGCTTATGACGTATTGTGGAGAAAGATGGAGAAGGATAGGTTGCCAACGGAGCTTATAAACATCTTTAAATAGTGGTATGGTAACTAAATCAATAGTGTACGATGGGCTCGAACTTTTTCCAGGCCATACAGGTTGGAATGCGGGTGAGGCAGGATTGGCGAGCTCAGCAGCACCAGAGTGGGTTGCTATATAGATGGTATTTGTGTAAATAATATTAGCTATGCAGATGATATGGTGCTTCTGAGCGCGTCAATCTGTAGTCTCAGAAAGTAATTGGTCGCCAAATGTGAGCAGTATGCCAAAACAAATGGGTTTATGTATAACTCCAATAAGTCGGAGATCATGGTCTTTGAGGCTGGGGGTAGACCGGGTTATGTACCACCTGTATTACTCAATGGGACTCCACTACAAAGAGTATTTACGTTTAAATATCTTGGTCATATATTGACCCCTGACCTCAATGACGGACTCGATATTGAGCGGGAACCTCTGAGTTTGTTTCGGCCTTTCTTCTCAGAGTAGTCAGATAGGAAACGCCGACCTCATCTAGTTTTAAAATATGATTGACGTGTAAAAGTGTTTGTACAAACATGAAATAAATTTAAACTAGATTACGTGGGGCACTCAAAAAATATACTACAGGTTATATATTTTTTTATTATATCTTTTCAAAGAACTCTCCATTGGCGTTTATACACAGTTTTATACGTCTAAACCAATTTTCATAACACATTTTCCAGTTCGCATCAGACACCTCTCCAATCTCCTTCTCAAATGCAGCCAGTGCATTTTCAGGTGACGAAAACTGTTTTCCTTTGAATTCATTTTTTATTTTGGGGAACAAGAAAAAGTCGCGCGGAGCCAAATCGGGACTGTAAGGAGGATGACCTATAAATTTGACCGGTGTGCTGTCCAGAAAGTCCCTTGTTTTGAGTGCCGAGTGAGCCAGCGCGTTGTCGTGGTGAAGCAGTAGTCCACGGAGGCCAGTGTTCGGTCGCTTGCTGCTTGCAGAAGTAAAAACTTCTGGCAAACATTTGGTAACATACCATTCAGCATTGATACTCTTTTGATCTCGTCAGGGTACTGACACCAGATAAACCGGCAAAAAAAAACCTTGCGATCAAAATTTTGCCTGCACTTCTGGCTCGCTTCACCTTGGTAGGCGTTGGTTTATTTTGAAACAGCCACACGGTCGACTGACGCTTCATTTCTGGATCATATTGATAAATTCAAGATTCATCACCCGTAATGATATCTTAAACGCGCCGAGACCATTCTACCCGAACCTCCTTCTGAGCCTGTGTTAGATTTTACGGTACCAGCGTGAAACTATCTTCCATAACCGAAGATGCCTGTGTAGAATTTCATGCACACTTCCCGATCCAATCGGCAGTATATGCTGAACCTCTTCATATGTAATTCGCCTATTCTCTTGAATTAAATTTTTCACAGCCAGCACGTTTTGTTATGTAACAACCGTCATAGGGCGGCCACTTCTTTCTTTGTCCGCCAAAATTACGAGACCACCCATAAATTCGTTGAACCAGCGGAAAACGGCGCTTTAGAAAGGCTTTTTTCTGAACACCATTCGAAGTCTTTCAAACTATTCTTCTGGTTTTGGTCGACATTTGAAATCGTACAACATCATCGCGCGAAAATGTTCTCGTTGTAAATCCAGTTTTCAGTGAGTATTTTGATTTTGCTCGTAAAAAAATGTAGAGGGAATTTCGAATTTGGAATGTTATGTTTTTTGTAATAAATAGTCATAGTTTTAATTGACATGACAAAAACAGCCAGTATACTATAGACAAAAACTGTTAGTCGCAAAACTTTCTAAGTGACCTGGTAAAATAAGTTAACATAGTTCATAAGTTTACTAACACAATGAGTCATTATTACTTGAATAAAGAAAAATATCTGGATGACCACTTTTTTTAACAACGTTTTCTAAAAATGAAACCTAGCTAGATCGATTTATCGCTCTCGAAACCCCCTGCATACTAAATTTAACAAAAATTCTTGTAGCCGTTTCCGAGATTCAGATTAAATATATACAAGAATTGTTCGTTTAAAGGTATTAGAGATGGGAGAACATGTTTTTCAACTACAATGTTAAGTTTGTTCTTGGGATAAATAAATTCATCTCAACTACGGAACCCTTCATTGTGCGTAGTCCGACACGCACTTGGCCGGTTTTTTCTTTACTAACACCAAGGGAGAGGAATATTCCGAAAAACTTACACGAATGATCCCATCCTTAAGCCACTCTGATACTTGCTTTTCAACAATCTGTTGTTCAGCTAATGATATACGTCTTGGTCGCTGAGCCACCGGTATGTCATCCTTGAGCACAATACGTAATTCAATTGGCGCCTCCTTTACCTGTATAGGTTTATAATTCTTCACACAGTCAATAACTCCTTGTTCCACCTGCTTGTCTTGAACATTACCTAAAACAAACTCATCCTGACTAACCACACACACAAGCCTCGATAACCAACTGTTCACGTTTGGAGCAATCAGTATTGACCCCTTCGACATAATAGTAAAAACATCTTTGAGAAATTCTTGACCCAATATAACACTACACGGTAAAGCATGCCTAGGAACAACATGAAATGCGATATCGTTATATTCGTGTCCATCTAACAATACACAAGCGGTAAATTTTTGCGTAGACACTATGCTGCCGCCTAATCCCACAAGATTCGTGACAGTATTTACAGACTGAGGAGCTCCAAGATGAACATAAAATTCGGTACACACCAAATTTATCTCACTACCAGAGTCAATTAACGCATTTACTTCGCGCTTATTCACAAAAATCGTTTTGCAGGCATTTTCAAATCTAATCTGTGCCGGCGTTTTCTCTTTGACATAAACATCAGTGAAGTTGGCCTCGGTTCCCACTGGCATCGCCATCTTGTCTCTGTCACTAACGTTGGCACTCCTGTCAATGTCATTAGTTTTGCCAACCGCAGCCTCGCGAATGTTCGGAGTGAAATCGGTTACACACATCGTTCGTCTATCTTCGTGAAAACTCGGTTTTCCGCCTCGCCATTCCCGTTCTCGGTCTTGAGTCTTTTCATTCACTGACCGAATACATTGCGTAGAAATGTGCCCAAACTCGTTACACTTAAAACATTTTAAGCCTTTTTCTTTATTCGGACACCTGGATGATTGATGATCTTTTTCACCACAACTGTAACATCTCTTGATCCCTGCGCCACTTTCATGATTTTCAGGCTTCTTAAATCGACTATGACCCTCGTTACCCGTCCTCATCTTCTCTTTGATAGTCTCATAGATTTGTATTTTATCTTTCAGGTCCGAGTACGTCGTAACTCCATACAATAACATTTTGTTGACTTCCGAGTCGATTATGCCGTCGATTATGTATTTAATGGCGACATGATCAAGCATCTTGCCGCGTTTCCCCATCTCCTTCATGACTAACATGTAGTCTAGACACCTTTCGTCTTTTTTTTTCTTTCTGGCGGCCATCATCTCGTGGATGGTTTTGCTGTCCACCGAATCTGGAAACTCCTTCAGTAATCCAGCCTTTAAATCCTCCCAGCTTTTAAAAGGTTTTTCAGATCTGAGCCACAGCGCAGCAGTTCCGACCAAAGCCCTTCTGGCTACGATCAGGGTTTGTAGGGGTGACCACTGAAAAATCTCGGCATTGTCGTCGATGTCCTGTGCCCATTTGTCTACTGAAAAGGTCTTGTCTTGGCCACTGAAATTTGGGACAAGGCTCTCATGGAAGATGGCCTGATCAAGGTAGAACCCCTGCCTAGCCGATGTGGATGCGCCATGTTCGTCTTCATTGTCGTTGGCTTGGCGGCGATTTCTCCCTTTTCGCGGCGACCTTTCCATATTTCTTTCGTCTTTACAAACTATTGTTACCGTCTTCTATCAGCTCCAGCTCAAAGCCGATCGTCTTTTTTTTTTCAAATGACGTCTGGTGAAAATTTTCCTTGTTACGTTTTGCATCTGAAAACTTGAAATATTGAGCTATCCCGGACGAGCCCCCAAAAAGTTGTGGGATGGGCTCAATATAATTCAAATAAAAACTTGCTTCTTAACTGTATTTTATTTTCCGTCGTCCACTCTAACCGTCTTACGTCTTTTTTGCTTCCTAGTCCCCACACCCACACCTTATTCTAATTATTCCATATCTTAATCAACCATTCACTATCTCTTTCACTCCTTGACTATCTCGCACATTCATCTCTGTCACTCGTTTATGCTTCAAATCGGTAATTCATCTTCACGTCTCGTTTCACCCTCCTGTCATAACGTTCCGTTCCTACAAAAATATATACATTTTTGGATACAATTTTAAAAATAATAATTGGGTTTAATCCTTATTATTACAAATAAGAATTATGATTATCAAAAAAATTAAAAAATAAAGGAATCAACAGTACAATACAATTCATAATAAAAATAATTAAAATGGTTGAAATAAATTTTTAGAATACTTAATACTCACACTATTTAATATCATTAGATAAGATTTTAAAAACATTGGATTTAAATTTCGATTTGGAACATACAAAAATATCAATATCAATGAAATTACGATTATAAGATTCCACCATACGACGAACAGGGCAACGCAATCCTGAATTAGTCCGACAGGTATTTACAGCGAACAATGTACCTGCACGGACACTACACTTATTTACAGTGCGGGGCACCACATAACATAACTTACTCGTGAGATCAATGGAATCGAAGTGATTATGAACAATACCGTGTAGTATGTTGGCTTCCAATAACTTACGTCTAGATTCTAATGTTAACATATTATATTTACTTAGTAAATGTGAATACGACAAACACCTTTTATAGCACCTATAGTACATGGCGCGAAGAAATTTACGCTGGACCTTCTCGATCATATCCATATATTTCTTGTAAAACGGGTTCCAGATTGGGACCGCATATTCGAGCTGTGAGCGTACAAGCGTCTTGTATAAGTAAAGATAGGTGGAGGGCCGTTTAAACTCGGTAGATGATCTCATGACAAAACCATACATCTTAAATGAATTATTAACAATTCTTTCTACGTGTTGATTAAGCGACCACTTATTGTCCAGTAGAACACCAAGATCTCTTACAATAGAGGTGTTATCTAGCAAGGCATCATTTAACTTATACTTAAAATTTATGACAAATCTGTTTTTTGTGAAATTTATATAGTGGCATTTGGAGACGCTTAAGTGTAGTTTGTTGTCAAGACAGTATGCTGATAGTCTATCTAAGTCTTCTTGAAACCTTAAACAGTCTTCTATAGTAGTAATAGTTTTAAAGGCTTTCAAATCATCAGCATACATAAGAAATTTAGTACCTAAGAAGCATTTCCTAATGTCATTTATATATATATTAAATAGGAGTGGTCCTAGGATTGAGCCCTGTGGAACACCAGAAGTTATAGACACTGTATCAGACTGGTGGCCACTCACAACAACCTTCTGTGTTCTATTTTTTATGTAGGATGAAAACCAACGGAGCAAATTACCCCGTATGCCATTAAATGCAATTTTATTAAGTAAAATTTCGTGATCGACCTTGTCAAAGGCCTTTTTGAATATATTTGGCCTTTTTGATATAGCACTATAAATGATATTTACACAAATAACATTTACTTTTACGCAGCGCAATAATAATTTTGAAATTCGTTCAATATTTGCTTTTTGAAAATAATAACCACAACACTGCGCTAAATACTCGTCACCAACATTATCTACGAACCAACAAAGTTCTATTAAGTGAATACTCGTAACGAACTGAATCTGTCTACCCCATAGAAATCGAAATAATTTATTTAGTTTTCTGTGGTCTACCTGCTAAACTTTAATATTTATGTGAATAAGATGAATGAAACAAAAAACGAATGATTATCGAACTAGTCATTGGTTGCAGACAAAGTGAGTGTGTGTGTGTGTACTGTGCGTGTCTATAGTATTGTAACAACTTATAGAAGAAGGTCGTAAGTCAAACCGAAGCGTCAGTCTATTGCTTTGTGAGATTGCTTATGGACTTTTGGTCGGTACTGTACCATATAATAATACACATAACATGGGAGCAACATCCAAGTGTCCGTTTTCCTACAATGCAATTACAATAGTTGCCAACTATTTTATTTCTGCCTTGCAAAGTATTATCGAGCAAGATGTAGACAAAATAAAATTCGATTGTTTTGGTGTCTTGAGTGGATTCGGGCTCTTAAAAGCCAAGGATCAGAAACGACAATGTTGTATTGACTCAAGTCATAATCGATGGCAACTTTTTCGCACAATTCAATAAAAAAAATCGGGGTGTACTCATTCGGCGGGGGGTATACTTTTGTCTCTTTCGCTCATAACTAAAATATTACCTACACATGATGCAATTATGTTTTCATAGTTCAATATGCTTACCTGAAGGGAAAAAACAAAAAAATCCTGTTTCTTCAAGGTTCAGTTTTCGATTCATATTTCGGTGAATAACTCCAAAACCTTGCGCTTTAGGATATTATGTTTCATGAATTTTTTTGTATGTATAAGTGTCCTCTATCTAAATTTATAACTTTCGTTGTGCACCGCGATTTTGAAAAAAAAAAAAAATGGCGGCCGACGTTAGGGCCACCCTCCATACAAAAATCTTCAAACCCCTTTCAAACGCTCGCCGACATAGGGCTCTCCTTTTCCTTCAATTTGCCTTCTCTTTGCACGTTATTCGTTTTATTTTCATTGATGCGATGTTATGATCCGTGACCCCGGTAAATTACCTCTGCGCTATAGTTGTTAAGTATAGGTTGCACCAAGATGCTATTTTAGAAAATTGTAAATCAATAAATAATAACGTTTAATGAAATTAAAATATCTTCATAAAATGAAAACGCTAATCCATCTTTATTGTCATCATTAAAACGCCACGCTGTATACTACACGAGCACAGAACAGAAATAGTCAGCAGCTGCACGTTGTGACTGCGCAAGAAGGGTTCCACTCAGTATGATGCTGTGCTCCCATAGCACAGCGCAAATTATTAGTGGTCGGAAGACAAGTCATGATGGACCGGAGGGACGTATTGATTCGCTTTGGAAATAGAGAAGTGCGTATTGGAAACTTTAAAAAGCCAATGTGACTTTTCAAATTCTTATCGAAATTAATTTTGGTTACTTATAGTTTTTACGATGAGAAATGTACACATAACATAACATCACGCCTTTTTTCCCCGACGGGTTGGGTAGAGGTGTCCCTGTAGCAGGTACACCCACATTTCGCCAGTTATGTTTAAGTCCCATGTAATAGGGGGCGACAGGGCGAGCCTATTGCCATCAACCGGGCACAAATCCAGACTCCGAGCTGCTACTGAGAAATTTCAGATAGAAAATCCCAATAACACTGCCCGACCCGGGAATCGAACCCAGGACCTCATGCTCAGCAGTAGCGCTTGCGACCACTAGACCAACGAGGCAGGCGAGATATGTAATCGCGATAAAACCAGATTTTACTAAATGACATATCGCAAACATGCAGTAAGGGTGTAATAATATGTTTTCCGGGGTTGCGGGAAATTCCGAAAGGGTTATCGTGGCCCCTGGCAACATACAGGCAACTGAAGGAATACGGGTGGGTTTTAGTCAGTAAGAGTCTGACACGCTCTCTCGCTCCACCCAGAGCGGGAGAAGTTATTTGATAACACCACAACCAAAAAAAAAAGCGTGTAATAATATCAAATATAGTGTAGGGTAGTGATCAATGTTCTATCCTATGTCTTCGCCCCGCAGTTGGTTTATGACAAGCAGATATAAAGTCAGTCTGTAGATAGGCAGTGCACAGTCTATTAGCCACTAGAACAAACACATCAGTACCTATTAGATCCGGACGGCGTAGTTTCTAGGAAGGAAGGAGAACGAAAACAGTCTTTGTTGTCAACAACAGACTTTAGACCTAAGTTCCTACTTAAAACTGTCTTATCTTCTACCAAGGTCTTAAAACTTTATCAACAGCGAAAACTTTAATAACAAGAGACAAAGCCGTAGCAACACTTTGGAGCGATCTGTCAAAATCACAAAGAGGTTGTTAAGTAATAATCTTTGTTTAAGCCCTACTTCTGTTCCACTCAAGATTTCGCCTTTCGGTTAATGTCGAAAGTTCTCGATGAAGTTATCAATAGTAAACTTTCTAAAGGGGTATCAGGTTAATAATTTCGTTAGGATTATATCAAAGGCAATTTGCGCTTAAATTCCTCACGTTTCATTAAAACAATGTCGTTGCTTTGAGATTCAAATAATTTGATATGAATTGTTTTTGATCTTTATTTCGCCCTGATAATTTTTTAGGAATACTGAAAAGGTTATCCCTAGTATCAAAGACTAATTAGATAAGTACTAACATAATTATAATTAGCTTTTATTTATTTATGAGGACCTTCATCAAAAGCTGTACGTACAGAATATGTCACTATTATGTATTTTAAAGATAAAGCCATTATATTTATTGCACAACTGTGTACATTAGTTCTTATTTTACCAGTCTACCCATGTCGTCCAAAAGGAATTGAAAATTATTACATACTTACTAACATAATTTTTTCCCAAAAACTCATGCAGATTATAAAATATATTATCAATTAAGGCGAGAATCAACGACTTTTAATGATTTTATTCTGAAGATCACGTCTAAAGGAGCAGTGTTAATGATTTGAAAAAAATGTATGTTAGTTAAGAGCATTTTCTCAATACTTTAGTCTGTAAATATAATGATTATATTGCATAGTGTAATTAATTTGTAAAGTTATGTCTAAGGCGGATAGAAAGCTGAGAATCACGTAAAAACTATCAAGCGTATTTTTCTGTAACTTTCCCAATTTAAATATAATTTAATTATTTATCTTTTAATATACGTTACATAACACATAAACTCACGCCTTCTTCTCATGGGGGTAGGCAGAAACTACAGAACGCCAACTACTACGATCCTTACATACTCCTTTTGCCTCGTTTACGTTCATACATCTGGTCATACACGCACGCCGGTTGCGAGTACTACACACCTGGCCTTTCTGAAGAACATCACCAATAAGGTCAGTATGTATATGTCCTCCTAGGGCGTCCCCGCCCGGCCTTTCCCTTCACATCAGCCTTGTAAATACATTTTGTTATTAGACGTGTTTTATTAAAATACCTTTGTTTTATGTATAATAAATTAATAATAAAATTCGTCTAATTTCGGACAGTGCTCCTTGATGGGCGAGTCCTATCACTGGCTGGACGTACGACGCGTTGCGTGAGCTCAGCACAGAACACGCAAGCTAACCACTCAAGGTCACTGACATTTAGTTGCGTCTTATTAGTTAATTTTTATTTTGTTTTAAACATATTTCGATTTAATTGCCTTATAGCTAGCAGTAACTGATTAAATACAAAAATAGCAGTAACATAGGTACTTTTATAATAAATCATATTTACAATTAAGTAAACTCAATTTAGCTGGAAGGACCGGACCGACTGGATGCGGAAGGTGGAGAACAGGGTGTTGTGGCGTAGCCTAGGAGAGGCCAATGTACTGCGAGCCTAGCAGTGGACTGCAATATGCATACTGCGCCATGTTATAATTATTTTATTTTATTTATTTATTTGGCACTTCAACGACTTGCTCACTTAAACATACACATACAAAAATCACATATAGTTATAGGTATTGTGAACTCGTCACTTACAGAAGTGCACAGCACTAGCAGAGAATTTAATAATTACAGGAAGTTTTATTTATCGTTAGTTGAATTATTTACAAAATAAAAATAGATATTAATTATGAATAATGTTCACAACTACGAAGAAATGTTTAACTAAATAACAAAAAAAGACCTATGAAGAAGGAAATGAAAGTGGATACAATTTTATTAATAGGCGGCTTGTGTCGCACAGAGGTTTTGAGACTCCGAGCTGGTTAAAAGTCTCGTACGGAATTGACGAAAAGGGTTAGAAAAGATGTCGACGCTATTGGTTCGTGTAGCGATTTTATTATATTACGTAACCAGTACATGTAATAATTAGCCAATACGTCAAAACGTCAAGCAAATATTTTATGACAGCTACGCGCACATATTGCAATAAGTCTGCGGCGCGTGAGTCGCCGACGGCACGAAATGTTGCCATTTTAAATATCATATTTGTATAAACATTTAGGACTAGTATTGTATTTATTTTATTTTTTGTTTTTTTATTTCACTATATGCTGCGCCGGCTATCGCTGAAAACCAGCGCTGGGGCTCTGTCTCGCATGGGGTCGCAGGTTTATGCTGAGCGATGGCCGTTTTGCGTGGATGTGACGCATATTTTCCCCCAATTTGTTCCTTACGTGTTTTTTTTTTAAATCTTTTCGTCATGTTTACGGCAAATAAACGAATTTTCTTTCTTTCTTTCTTTCTTTCAATAGGCTGAGTTGATTGATTGAGACTTGATCCAATTTTTTGTGTTAAATTACAGCCATTTACTAAATATACGAACTGAGACAACTACAACTATTTAATTACCTAACAGTCTCGAAAGTTGGTTACTTAAGACCAAAAGCCACAAAAATAGTTTGTCATTCCATATCCCTTCAAAGACTGTACTGTGTAACTTTCGGCCTTGTCCCTTTATTGACACTGACCCATTGTGGCTAGCCGACCATGATAAGTATCCGGTCATTACAAATAAATGGTTAACTAGGGCCCGCGCAGGAAATTGAAGGACAAAACTAACGAAAGAAAATAGTTTCGTGAAACTAGATAAGTTGTGTAGTTAGGAAATAGATGTATTACTGTATATTTGTTGTTTTTTATTTAGCCTTGTGGATTTAGCAAAAAATAGGACTTCAATTCTCTTGCTGTGGCGGCTAGAAAAGAAAAAAAGATAATCTTGCAAAGGTTCCACACATTACATTTTTATGACGCCTGTTTTGCCCGTAGGGTTAGGCAAAAGTGCCACCCACATTAATTCGCCAGTTATGTTTAAGTCCCATGTAATAGGGGGCGAGCCTATTCCCTTCAACCGGGCACAAATCCAGATTCCAGGCTGCAACTTAGAAATTCCAGATGGAAAAACCCAATAACACTTTGCCCGAACCGGGAATTGAACTCAGGACCGCATGCTGAGCAGTAGCGATTGCTACCACTAAGCTAACGAAGCAGAAAAAGAAAAAAAACGGCCAAGTGCGTATCGGACCACGCACAATGAAGGGTTCTGTAGCTGGGATAAATTGATCCCTAAAAAAAACTTAGCATTGTAGTTTGACTTTTTTCCCATCCACTATCTCCCATACATCGATATACGTCAACGGTCAATTCTCCAACTGCAAATGTAAGTTTGTAAACGCAAAAAAAAAAATACAAGTTGCATGATAAAATTACAAATTAACAATTTTCGTACTTTTTCCTTTACATGTGCTGTGAGACCTTACTTCCTGCCAAATTTCATGATTCTAGGTCAACGGGAAGTACCCTGTAGGATTTGATTTATGCCGCATAAATGGCTGTATTTTTTTATTGCGTTGACTTAGTAGCTTGATTTTTTTAGAGGACCAAGGGACCATGGATCTACGTATTTGACATTAATTTCAACTTGATACCTCCAGACGTTCGTAAAAAAAAGGGTCTTGGCACACTGACATACAGACAGATGGACGGACAGACGGACAACGACGTGATCATATTATTAGGGTTCCGTTTTTTACTTTTGAGGTACGGAACGCTAAAAAATTTAAATAAAGGAAGACAAACGTTCCGTTTTTGCTTTCAGGGTCGGAACCCTAATAAATGATTAAAAACCAAGATTTAAATAAAGTAACGTAATCATTTGCTTAGTTATACATTTATCACATTTTAATATTTCAGTTTTATATGTCAGTGGACAGTGGTTTAAAAAAATGGTGCAAAAGATTCATAACCAGATGCAATGGTTTCACATATAAATAAAAATTCAGGACGAGAAAATATTAGGTTTTTTTTTCAGTGTTTGTACTTATATCATGGCGTGTTATTATGTTTTAGTAACGTTTATTTTTGCGACAACTTTTCTCCCGTAGGTCTTAAACCACAAGCTCTTTAATTAGGTTGAGATAGATCCTAAAATTCCAGCATAATAACCATATGACTATATTTAGAAGCACAAAGCACTTTATTCAAAGCTACCGTCAAATCTTCTGAACAAACAAACACACACACATACACACCCTTGTTTGTACAGACACCCTTACGAGGACCTTGTTAGTTTTTGAACGAACCGAGGACCTTCCAAAAAACTGGTTTAAATACGTCGTTGGCCTTTTTGAATGAGATAGAAAGAGACAGGTGAGTAAATCTATAGTGATGAGCTTATTGGAATAATGCTATCTCAACATTTTTCTGTATGAATTACGGCTATCATACCGAGGACCTGAAATACACAGCTAAATGTGACCAGCGATGCACATACGAGGACTTTGTGTAAGCCAACCGAGGACCCCTTATGTAAGCCCTGCGACACCCTTCCGAGGACGTATTTTTACACAATATTTCTTATATCTTGTACAAAGTGCGGACGCTGTGTTAGACTTTATATCACTAAACCGAGGACAGTTTTTCGCGTAGAACTTGTACAAAGCGAGGACATGAAAATCTACCTACCTAAACCATTTTACGTGTAAGGTAACTTATTGTAGAACGTTCCGATTTATTTCTTACACACATTTTCTAAAATAAAGTACCAAGCGAGGACGAGTCGATGTCTTTACGTTTGTCGGCGCTTTCTTAAAGTAACGGCTTAGTTACCAGTTTATGCTAATGTTGTACCCAGGTTCGTTTCTTAATGAAGAAACTCTTCAACAGGCAATATAACATCGCTTTTAAATTTGGCCAACGCGTTAGGTTTGCATAGTATAACTGAGATAATAACCAGTTTGTGCCGATGCTGCAGCTAGGGTCGTTTCATCATGAGGACACTCCTCAAAAGCTGATAGTATCGTCTTCAAATTTGGCATACGCATTAGGTTTATCTAGTAACACTCAAATAATTACCAGTTTTTGCTGAGGCTGCAGCCAGGGTCGTTTCCTTATGACGGAACTCCTCAAAAGCTGATAGTATCGTCTTCAAATTTGGCATACGCATTAGGTTTATCTAGTAACACTCAAATAATTACCAGTTTTTACTGATGCTGCAGCCAGGGTCGTTTCCTTATGACGGAACTCCTCAAAAGTTGATAGCATCGTCTTGGAATTTAGCATACGCATTAGGTTTATCTAGTAAAACTAAAATAATTACCAGTTTGTGCTGATTCTGGAGCCAGTGTCATTTCTTCATGAGGGAACTCTTCAACAGTTAATAGCATTGTCTTCAAATTTGGCATACGCGTTAGGTTTATCTAGTAACACTAAAATAACTAGGTACAAGTTTTTGCTGATGCTGCAGTCAGGGTCGTTTCTTCATGAGGAAACTCCTCAAGTCGATAGCATCGTCTTTCAGTATGGCACACGCGTTAGGTTTATCTAGTAACACTAAAATAATGACCAGTTTTTGCTGATACTGCAGCCAAGGTCGTTTCTTCATGAGGGAACCCCTCAACTGTTGATAGTATTGTCTTTAAATTAGGCATACGCATTAGATTGATCTAGTAACACTAAATAATATAAATATAAATAATTAACAGTTTGTGCTGAAGCTACAATCAGTGTCGTTCCTTCATGAGGAAACTCCTCAACAGTCGATAGTATCGTCTTTAAATTTGGCATACGCGTTAGGTTAACATAGTTTAGCTAAAATAATAACCAGCTTGTGCTGATGCTACAGCCAAGGTCGTTCCTTCATGAGGGAACTCCTTTTTTTGGGTGGGTAGTTATCAAATAACTTCTCCCGCTCTGGGCGGAGCGGGAGGGCGTGTCAGACTCTTACTGACTAAAACCCTCCCGTGTTCCTTCAGTTGCCATGTTGCCAGAAGCCACGGTATCCCTTTCGAACTTCCTCGCAACCCTGGCAGGCATTGACCCTATCGAACCCCTTCAATTGTGCTGACATCTCTTGGAGGCGCGCGTGAGACACAACGCGCCGTCGTCGACCTGGGCCTGGTTCTTATAGGACGGCGAGCTACCCATTGCTCACCGTCTGCAAGCCCGCGCCGGCTGGGAATTAGCCTGCGATTCCTGACGCGTGAGGGCGCGAAATTTGCCTCTCCTTCACGCGCTCCGCCTCCTCCTTCGCAAGCATTACTGCTTTGCAGAAGGAGGTGACGGCCTCCCATGACCAGGGCCGGACGCGAGAGATCACCGCCACCGATCGCCTCCACGAGGACACAGCGATGCTCCGCCCAAGCCGAGCAGACCTCCACCGTATGCTCCACCGCGTCCTCCGGGCGATCCACACTGTGGTGAAACCCGGGCGTTTCCTCCCGCCTTATCCGGAACAGGAACCTCCCGAAACACTGGTGTCCGGTGACGGCGCGGCGCCTCTCTAGCCGCTCCTTAAAGAGGGGACTTATTGCCGCAATTGTGGCGTGCCCATGAGGGAACTCCACAATTGTTGATAGTATCGACTTCAAAGGCAAACGCGTTTGGTTTATATAGTAAAACTAAAATTACTTCCCTAAATTTATATGATCATAAAAGCTTGTTGCGCGATTTAATTGTGTAAATAAACTAGTAA
Organism: Agrochola litura; assembly: GCA_949152395.1. NCBI lineage: Eukaryota > Metazoa > Arthropoda > Insecta > Lepidoptera > Noctuidae > Agrochola > Agrochola litura. The sequence goes on from OX424498.1 coordinate 24,374,004, forward strand.
AAGAAAGAAAGAAAGAAAGAAAAGAAAGAAAATTACCTATTACAAAGTACCTATTTAATTGAGTAACTTAATCTGCTAAGTTTAATTTTTAAACCTCGCGACAAGCTTTTATGATCATATAAATTGTGTATAATGAGGTTATAAGTTAATAGTTAAAATATTAAAAGAAAATTATATTTTCTTCTTTTAAGAGCATGTAAATAAAAGCTTTTTTTTTTAAAGTTATTTTGCTTTTAATTTATTTTTTACTTTTTAGTTATCGCTGGCTAGGTTTTTTTACTTTTTAGTTATCGCTGGCTAGGTTTCTACTAGTAGGTAATCGAGGTCTCTACACCAAATTTCAGGCGGATTGAGCAACGGAGCTTATAATCACTCTCTTTTTTAACCTGCATTTTTATTCTCAGCAAACCCTTTCATTTAATACGCATACTATAGGAAAGCATAAAAAACTTAGTCCGCCATATTGGATTAAAAGTGATGCCAGAATATTTTTCTTATTATTCTCGGCAAGAACGGAAGGCCTTTCATTTGATACCCATATTGCAGAAGTGCATAAAAAATAACTATTCCGCCATCTTGGATGTTCCGCCATATTGGATTTAGAATGACGTCACATTATTTTTCGAGTTACTGTCAACAAGCCCTTTCATTTGATACCCATATTGTAGAAATGCATTAAAAATAACTATTCCGCCATCTTGGATAGTCCGCCATATTGGATTTAGAATGACGTCACATTATTTTTCGAATTACTCTCAACAAGCCCTTTCATTTGATACCCATATTGTAGAAATGCATTAAAAATAACTATTCCGCGATCTTGGATGGTCCGCCATATTGGATTTAGACTGACGTCACATTATTTTTCGAGTTACTGTCAACAAGCCCTTTCATTTGATGTCCATATTGTAGAAATGCATAAAAAATAACTATTCCGCCATCTTGGATGGTCCGCCATATTGGATTTAGAATGACGTCACATTATTTTTCGAATTACTCTCAACAAGCCCTTTCATTTGATACCCATATTGTAGAAATGCATTAAAAATAACTATTCCGCCATTTTGGATAGTCCGCCATATTGGATTTAGAATGACGTCACATTATTTTTTGAGTTACTCTCAACAAGCCCTTTCATTTGATACCCATATTGTAGAAATGCATTAAAAATAACTATTCCGCCATATTGGATTTAGACTGACGTCTTATTATTTTTCGAGTTACGCTCAATAAGCCCTTTCATTTGATATCCATATTGTAGAAATGCATTAAAAATAACAATTCCGTCATCTTGGATGGTCCGCCATATTGAATTTAGAATGACGTCACATTATGTTTTGAGTTACTCTTAACAAACCCTTTCATTTGATACCCATCTTGTAGAAATGCACTAAAATTAACTATTCCGCCATCTTGGATGGTCTGCCATATTGGATTTAGAATGACGTCACATTATTTTTCGAGTTACTCTCAACAAGCCCTTTTATTTGGTACCCATATTGTAGAAATGCATTAAAAATAACTATTCCGCCATCTTGGATGGTCCGCCATATTGGATTTAGAATAAAATCACATTATTTTTCGAGTTACTCTCAACAAGCCCTTTCATTTGATATCCAAATTGTAGAAATGCATTAAAAATAACTATTCCGCCATCTTGGATGGTCCGCCATATTGGATTTAAAATGACGTCATATTATTTTTCTTGTAACTCTCAGCAAGCCCTTTCATTTGATACCCATATTGTAGAAATGCATTAAAAATAACTATTCCGCCATCTTGGATAGTCCGCCATATTGGATTTAGAATGACGTCACATTATTTTTCGAATTACTCTCAACAAGCCCTTTCATTTGATACCCATATTGTAGAAATGCATTAAAAATAACTATTCCGCCATCTTGGATAGTCCGCCATATTGGATTTAGAATGACGACATATTATTTTTTGAGTTACTCTCAACAAGCCCTTTCATTTGATACCCATATTGTAGAAATGCATTAAAAATAACTATTCCGTCATCTTGGATGGTCCGCCATATTGGATTTAGAATCACGTCACATTATTTTTCGAGTTACTGTCAACAAGCCCTTTCATTTGATACCCATATTGTAGAAATGCATTAAAAATAACTATTCCGCCATCTTGGATAGTCCGCCATATTGGATTTAGAATGACGTCACATTATTTTTTGAGTTACTCTCAACAAGCCCTTTCATTTGATACCCATATTGTAGAAATGCATTAAAAATAACTATTCCGCCATCTTGGATGGTCCGCCATATTGGATTTAGACTGACGTCTTATTATTTTTCAAGTTACGCTCAATAAGCCCTTTCATTTGATATCCATATTGTAGAAATGCATTAAAAATAACAATTCCGTCATCTTAGATGGTCCGCCATATTGAATTTAGAATGACGTCACATTATGTTTTGAGTTACTCTTAACAATAACTATTCCGCCATCTTGGATGGTCTGCCATATTGGATTTAGAATGACGTCACATTATTTTTCGAGTTACTCTCAGCAAGCCCTTTCATTTGATACCCATATTGTAGAAATGCATTAAAAATAACTATTCCGCCATCTTGGATGGTCCGCCATATTGGATTTAGAATGACGTCACATTATTTTTCGAGTTAATCTCAACAAGCCCTTTCATTTGATACCCATATTGTAGAAATGCATTAAAAATAACTATTCCGCCATCTTGGATGGTCCGCCATATTGGATTTAGAATAAAATCACATTATTTTTCGAGTTACTCTCAACAAGCCCTTTCATTTGATATCCAAATTGTAGAAATGCATAAAACATAACTATTCCGCCATCTTGGATGGTCCGCCATATTGGATTTAAAATGACGTCACATTATTTTTCGAGTTACGCTCAACAAGCCCTTTCATTTGATAGGTACCCATATTGTAGAAATGCATAAAAAATAAATAACTATTCCGCCATCTTGGATGGTCCGCCATCTTGGATGGTCCGCCATCTTGGATGGTCCGCCATATTGGATTTAGACTGACGTCACATTATTTTTCGAGTTACGCTCAACAAGCCCTTTCATTTGATATCCATATTGTAGAAATGCATTAAAAATAATTATTCCGTCATCTTGGATGGTCCGCCATATTGGATTTAGAATGACGTCACATTATGTTTTGAGTTACTCTCAACAAGCCCTTTCATTTGATACCTATATTGTAGAAATGCATTAAAAATAACTATTCCGCCATCTTGGATGGTCCGCCATATTAGATTTAGACTGACGTGACATTATTTTTCGAGTTACTCTCAACAAGCCCTTTCATTTGATACCCATATTGTAGAAATGCATTTAAAATAACTATTCCGCCATCTTGGATGGTCCGCCATATTGGATTTAGAATGACGTCACATAGCTTATCGTGTAATGTCATCCAAACTAAACGTGTATACAAAATTTCAGCTCAATCGGTTGAAGATATCTGCTTCAAAATTGAGTAGCAAGATTCCACCCGAACATACATACATACATTGCAAGTTAAATAAAAGCTTTTAATTAATAAAATAGACCTACTTCTATTTCAGTACAGTTTATGTTGTCTTCTTAATTACGTTCACTTCATTTATTTCTTTGTACTTTTTGTTTGCTTTAAATCTTGCTGCCGACATTTCACCTAGGAAGGCATTTCTACTTTAGATTCTTCATGAAGAGCACACGTATTCAGCTCCCATGACAATACAATATTTTATGGTGCAAATCATAATCGTAATCTAAGCCAGCCTAGGTATTTAGTACATACTGCAGAAGAAGCCTCCTTATTCCTCGTGCACCTAATCGCTACTAACAATTTGCTTAAGGATTCAGTATACCTTCAATTTTCTCTTCCATAATTTTATTTAAATGATAACACATAACTCGTCTTCTACACCCGAGGAAAACTGTCTAAACGAGGACTAGAATACACACTGTTCGGAAAATCTAGCAAACCGAGGTCTTAAATACACATTGTTTGGAAAAGCTACCTTACCGAGGTCTTTTGTGTTAAAGTTAACACAAAAGTCCTCGGATAATACAACCAACGTGAAATGAATGTAAAAATGCTGTGTATGAGGCGACAGTGGCGCCACCTGGTGGATACACAATGCGTGTGTAAGATTATGAAAAATCTTGATCAAACCGAGGTTCAGACCACTTTTTCGTATTAAGTATACAGAAAGGCTCAAAATCGCTTGCAGAATACAAATCTTTGGTCAAGTCAAACCGAGGACCCTCGAAAAGGTCCTCGCTTTGAAAAGGTCCTCGGTCGTGCCTTGTGTATTCATACGCACGTCCTCGGATGGTACTTAAAACAAACACATAAACCCCACACATACTTTCCAGCACTACAGCAGCAGCTTTACTTTCCTGCATTCCCAGATCATTAGAGCAATTAAAGTTTAAAAGTAATATTGCTTCTGAGTGGTATCCGGCACTGAAAGTTAACAACGTAGTTTAGATAGAACGAAACCGTTTTGGTCCGTTTTCTGAATATTCATGAAACTGTTTGGATATGAGGGCGAGAGCAGTTTTTATTTTATCCTTTTTTAGGGTTCTGCACCTCAAAAGGAAAAACCTGTGTCAAATAAATTTATTTTCTTTTTTAATAGGATCACTCGTGTGTCTGTCTGTCCGTCTGTCACAGCCAATTTGATCCGAATCTAATGGACTGATTTAGTTGAAATTTGGTACACAAATCGCTGTCCCCGGCGAATAAAATGGTAATCGTAAAAACCAAATTTTAGAGGAAAAATAAAAAACAGTTTTTTGTGAAAATCTTATTAACTAATAATATACATAGCGGAATTGTTCAAATATCAAAAGAAAAGTAATTTTTCATTACAATACACCTTAAAATCTTGTAACTTCTGAAATAACCGTAGGAAATTAATGAAAATAATTGACAGAGTTAACGGACCTCTAAATATCGAATATGCAATAACCTTAAAACTATCGTAGCACATTATCATTTTATTCGCCAGGGACAGCAATATGTACATATTTCTGTGACCCAAACACAGACTTCTAACGTAAATAAATGAATTTTGAACATGGGAGTCGCTTTTGGGGGATAAGAAAAAAAAAGCTTTGCATACTTATGGCGGGACGAGCTTGACTCCTACCGAAAAGACTGGCTGATACTAGCAATGGACAGAATTGTGTGGAAAAGGGACAGGGAGGCCTTTGCCCTGCAGTGGAACAGTACAGACTAGTTAGATTAGATACTTATCACATGAAAGGATTAATATTTCGAGGATCAATTTATTTTATTTTAAAATAAATACTTTCAAATATTTAAGAAAGTAAATGAAAATTGACCATCTCCGAAACAACCGAGCCTAAAATTTTGAAAAAATACAGTGTATGGTTCTTTACTCATAGATTAAAGGAAAACCTACAAGAAGTCTATGGTCTTAAAATAACATGGTAAATCTCTTATAGTAGCCACACACGTAACGATTTGCTTGCACAAATTTAAGTTTGCGCAAGCAAATCGTTACGTGTTGGAAGAAATTTGCGCAAATATGCTTGTGTGATTTTCAATTTTCGATTCGAAGCTTGTGCAAATTTGAGTTTGCGTAAATTTGTTTGAGTGTGTGTGGGGCATGCGTTCAAGTTGCAGTAGAATTTTTGTATCAATAATGAAAGTACCAATTTGAAGTAAAGTTTTTCCTCCCGCTGCGAATGTCTGTCTGTCTAAATGCAAAAAACTCAAAAACTACTGAACGGATTTTCATACGGTTTTTACCAATGGACGGAGTAATTTATGTGTATTAAGGTTTAAATTGGCTGAAATACGACGATGAAGACAATTGAAGATATCGGAAAAAATCTTACAATTCCGTAGTCGACCGCAGGCAGTCAGGCGACGTGTCGCCGCAACACGACTGGTTTCTATGTATTTCTATAAAGTTGACATGTCGCTAGCTTCGGAAGGTACTTCATAGACATTCATAGAAATCAATCGTGTCCCGGCGACGCGTCGTCTGCAGGAACCGCCTGCGGTCGGCTACGGAGTGGTACCTTAAGAGATACTTAAAATTAATGTTCTACAATCTATATGTGTATCTTCTAAGCGTGACCCACAGTAACCATTTTTATCTTTTAGAATTTGTTAAAAATCAATGGATGCCATTACTGTGCAACACAACACACCTGGACGGTCACTAAATAGAAATAATACCCGCGTCAAGCAAATTTGCGCTAGCCCAAATTTGTATATTAGATATATGGGAGAACATTTTTATCACTACAAATTTTAAGTTTGTTTTTGGGATAAATTCATCCCAAATAAGGAACCCTTCTTTGTGTACGCACAATTCGACACGCACTTGGCCGGTTTTTTATATGTTATGTGGATAAAGTAGATTAGGGTAAAAGTTGACTAAGTGATGTATCGTAATTATCACCTCTATAATTTGAAGAGGCCTTTGCCCTGCGGTGGTGCGGTAACACGAAAACTCAACTTTGAGACAACTCGACCCAGATATCTCGACCCCGGGACAATTCAACCCCAGGACAACTCGATCCGCACAACTCGAACCTGATATCTCGACCCCAACAACTCGACTCCAACAACCCAAACTCGACACCTTGACCTCAACAACTCGACACCGATAATTCAGCCCCAACAACTCAACCCCGACTACACGACCACGACTTTGACCACAACAAGCTGGTCGTAGTAAGTAAGCTAGGGCACCGCGACCGAATGGGTTAGGTTAGGTTAGAACTATGGCCTGGTCGAGTTGCCTTGGAGTTGATTGTCCGGGGGCGAGTTGTTGGGGTCGAGTTGTCTTAGCGTGGAATTGTCGTAGAATCGCCAGTGGCTTAATAGGTGAGTGTTAGTTTCACGACATAATAATTATTGTCACTCTTACAGGCTTTAATTATTGATCTGAAAATAAAACTAAAAACATTACCGTCCTTCTGAGGCAGTCGGGTAAAAAGACTAATTGACCGTGCTCTGTAATTGTTCAGGAAAACAGTTACAAAGTTGTTGACAGTCCATGTAGAACACAGACAAGTTTAACTGGAGTCAACTTAAGTGCCTGAAATGTCCAGACACTAGTACAAACTGTAATCGTTCCAAAACTTTATAAGTACCCACAATCTAAATGCAGCCAACCCAGAATTTGAAACAAAGTTTAGAAGTAATTAACGCCAGCATCGTTGCCTTTCTAGCAATTAATTCTTTTTAGTGAGGAAATTGTGGAACTAAGTAGTAGTAACCGCGAATTGGTTGGTAAGCGTAGCGTAGACCCCAGACTATCTAAATGGACCACGGGTCAGACTGGAAGTGGAAAGCAAAGAACCGGATATTATGCCTTAGGAGAGGCCTACGTATGGCTGTGGACAGCAATATCGTGACTTGATAGAACGTAGTACGAACGTTGTCTAACTAGATTTTGGTTTTTCACTAGTTTTACTAAAATGCAGCAGAAAATAGAACTGTGTGCAAAAGGGAGAGGGAGGCCTTTCACCTGCAGGAGGACAGTACAAGTTCGTTAGATAAGACTATTTCTTACATTTTGAAACACAACTCTCTTCTGTATAACTTAAGGCGAAAGCGTCAGGGTAGCCCGCGAAATTCATCTTTTCTTACGTTTTTTTGTAATTTACAGGTCAGTATTAGGATTTATGTTGATTTAAATATGATTCGCGACCATAATAAATATGTATTCACAGAATTTAATATTGAATGAATATTTTAGGAATTGAACATGACATTTGAGGCAAAATTTAATAAAAAAAGAGTACTGATGATTCTAATAATCATAATTCAGTAAAATCATATTTGTTACGGCCGCGAATCATATTTAGATGAACATACAACCTGCAAATTGCAAAAAATGTTAGAAATTTTTAATTTCGCAGACTACGTTAGCGCATCCCTTATCTTAATTTTCGTTCGCAGGTGCTGGCTAGACATGCTTTTTTTCACAGACTTATCACGATGTGTAAAGAATTTGTTTGACCGTAGCAAGCTGGCAACGTTTCTTTAAATTGAAGATCAGTTGTTATTCCCAAGTAGTTGCTAAATTAATTATCAAGAGCTATTTCTCCTCATTTTTATCCTCTTGAAAGATTACAACACTCTTAAAATTGGAAGAATAAACGGAATTGTTATTGTATCAAGATAAGGCAGAATGCAGACGTAATAAATGAAATTTTCATAAGAAAGGTATCCCAGACATCATTGACGCGAAGGTAAGGCCTCGGATATTTTGATATATGTACATATTTATCGTTCCCTCGTTACGGGCCTTTGTAGATTTTTTGAGAGCACTTTACATTCTACGATAGATACACTGGTTCAGAGTAAATTGGTCCACTTGTAAATGGTAGCATATTTTCTTCGATTTAAAGGTCTTTATTCAAGCTGCTAAAATTACTTCAACTGAATCTCTGCTTCATATTTCTGACTGACCGACTCTTTGACAATTCAAAAGTGTCTGTAAATGGTTTAATTGAAATAAATGCTTTTGAGTTTGATTTTGAAGTGACCGCTGTGCGCGGTAGAAAATTCAAGCTCAAAATTAATTGATAAATTTTCGGTAATGTATAATATTTTCATTAGAGGGGATCGTGACTAAATAATAACAGCCTCACGGGACGATCGAAAGTTAAGCTACGCTTATCGCGGTCAGTTTGTCGATGGGTAACCATCCGTTACATATATCGAGACCCCTCCGTGCCTCATAAAGCACGTTAACACGTTGGTCCCGGCTGTCATACGTAGATCTTTGACAGTCGTTACGATGAGTCAAAAAGTCTGTGGAGGTCAGATAGGCAGTCGCTCTGTATAAAATCAGTATTTTACGCGGAGCGAATACCAGTGCAGCTGAATACCAATTATATTCAGCTGCATCTAGTTAGACTGACAGCCAACCCCAATATAGTTGGGAAAAGGCTAGGCAGATTGATTGTTAAAATGTTCATTGTTCTGATTACCGAGGTCATGACACAGTCCTTTAAAGTTTCGAAGTGACACATTTAGATAATAGCATTAGTGTTCAAGTTTTTTCAGGCACATAAAATATTAGAACCTAACATTCATAAAGGGTAGGTATGACAATTTAGAAAATCCCGCTCCCTAGATTCGTTCGTTGTCGTCAGTTATAATAAAACAAAAAATAATTTTTCAGAGGTTTGAACCAGTTTTTCTAGCGAAGGTACCTCCTAATGATTTGTATCCAGGATTGTAAGGGTCTCAAGATGTCTACTAAGTAATCCCTAGATTTGCTTGCTGCCTAGTATGTGTAACAAAGGTATGACTCAAAGAGGCGGAGTTTTATTACCTACGTTTAACTTTATTTTATTATATTCGGGAAACTTACAGCTAACTTACAGTGTTCTTAAATTATATAAAATTGAAGGCAATTTATAAGTTTCCACTGATAAACACTTGACATAAAAAAATTGAAAAAAAGAGGTCGGTACAAAATACCTATTAAACATAAATTAGGAAAAAAAAATAGCACACGATAAATTACAAACTAAAAATCTGATTTTGCTAACAATTACTTTTCCGTAAAGAAGCTTTTTACCAACAAATGCTTAAGCCGAGAAACACTGGTGTTGAATATATCCAAATTATGTTCACCAGACAGTTTATTAAAACGTCTGCACGCACGGATTAGAAATGAATTCTGCCTGTACGCGGACTTGGAATGAGGGACATGCAACAAACTAGATTTGCGAAACATTTTGCAGTGTGTAAGGTAGGCTTTCGTATGTAAGGTTTTGTAGTTTTTGTTTATCATCAAAACTTATCCCTTTTCTTATGCGTCTGATTGTAATATATGTTGAACATGGTATTTTGTTGCATTGTTTTATATAATTGTGGCCAAAAATGATAGAAATAGTGTAAAATCAGAATTTTGTTAAAAATAAAGCTAATTCCAAAAAGTTATATTATAATCCTACTTGAATACAGAATCTTAGATCATTTTTATTGCACAAATACCAATTTAGACTACACAATGCTAACCTGTAATTCAAGTAGCCAAACACAGTTTAACAAACTTTCAGGTAGGTACGCTCTTATTAACCTTGTGACGGTTAAAGGTTAATGGTGATTCCAGATAATATTAAATCTGAAATTGCTTTGTTGTTTAAATGTTGACGACAGCATACGTATATCTTGATTTTTATAACTGTGAGCTTGGACCTGTCAAAGTCGTAGCTAGTATTTAATTCAATCACTCGGTTACAGTACAACAAAACTTAGATGTATACGTAGAATCGGCAAAATTCGTAAAACCGATCACCATCCGAACTGAGTGTGCCTTCAAAATCACCAATCTTTGTTACTGCTTTAGGTGAAAATGATCTTTACGCAATCGCAATAACTTGTAAAGCCAAATATATTCGTAAAATTAAAATGAATTAATGCAAATGTTCAAATTTATGCTACATCTAAGTTGTGTCGTACTGTACCTCCTCAGTGCCCCGACGTCTCTTAGTACGGTCTACACAACTCGTGTCGTCTGCAAGTTCTGCCTTATTATTCGTTAAATTGTTAATATTGTTATGCATACCTAAAACACTGTAATATTTTGACATTGACGCCTGTCAAACAGTTGTAAAAATCGGGTTATAACTATTTGTGTTTTTGCGAAATGTCAAACTTCAAAGAAATTAATTAATTCTGAAGGATTAGGCCCGGAGTACTTAGCCTAGCGTCGTCCACGACGATACTCAAAAGTAACATACTAGTTTAACATCATCGCACTAGTTCAAACGCGTTAGCGCGAGAGAACTGTCAAAGGCGTCTGGTTAACCGACCAAACGTAATACCTGTCACTTTAGTTGTCATGCGACGTCATAGTTGTTCTCTTCAATTAAGCAACGTTATAATTCATTGAGGTTTAGAGAACCTGTCTTTTTGGGCTCTTTATAATAGACAGCCTGTAACTGCCTCGTTGGTCTAGTGGTCGTAAGCGCTACTGCTGAGCATGAGGTCCTGGGTTCGATTCCCGGGTCGGGCAAAGTGTTATTGGGTTTTTCGATCTGGAATTTCTCAGTAGCAGCCCGGAGTCTGGATTTGTGCCCGGTTGATGGCAATAGGCTCGCCCCCTATAACATGGGACTTAAACATAACTGGCGAAATGTGCCCAACCCTTCGGGGAAACTAGGCGTGATGTTATGTGTGTGTGTGTACAATAGACAGATTACAAAATAAATTATTATTAAAAATCTAACTAAAAATTGTGCTCAAGCAGTTACATCTACGAAGAGTAATTTAAGAATAAATGATAAAATTTAACAAACATTAATAAAAGAGGAAACTATCATAAAAATCGAAAGTAAATTTTATTGGTCATAACGTATTTTTAAATAAGACAGTGTAATCAATAAAAAAACCTTTTCACCATTTGTTTACCTTTAATTAATTACCTAAACCAATTGAGTTTAGTTTATGATTGGTTGCTTCGCGTACGGACTGCCATTGAAATACTAATGCTGTAAATTGGCGTTTTTGAGTAACGTCGTGGACGATGGACATAACTCGTATATCCATGGGTTGTGGTTTGATCCCAGGTTAGGCAAAATATATTAGAAATTTTTCTGTAGTATTCCGAAGTCTGGATGGACCGAACACAAACTGTTTGCATAAGTCTCGCCTCCTACAATAAACTCATAACATACCGGCGAAATGCGACTGTCTTTACACGTTTATAAACCTTCAGGAATACAAGCATTATGTAGAGTTAGGCGTATTACACAATGGCATTATTCGGCACAATTCGGCCAACTCATGCCGAGTCTAGAACCAATTGTCGTATGTAGCAACAGTCGTATCGGATCCGTCTCGTAAACTTTAAAACCTCTCTTTACTAAATAGCTCGCTTGTTTGCGAACAATGTTACCTTAATTTTGGCTCTACTCACAAATTTTTAGACATTTAATTGAATAAGTCAAATATTTTTTGCTCAAATTAATTATGTTTTCGTCAAGATTCGTGTTACTCTCATAACATCATTTGTGTAGGGCATTGTTGAGTCGTGCTAACTTTAGATTTAATTTATATTTTCGTTCAGAGAATCTTGTACTTCTACATTATTATAAATTGCTTGGCATAACCAGCCTATAATGTTCCCACTGCTGGGACACAGGCCTCCTCTTTTCGAGAGGGGGTGGGCTGTAATCTACCACGTGGGTCCAGTGCGGGTTGATAGATGTCTTCGAATTTTTGTTTCTAGGACATGCCGGTTTCCTCACGATGTTTTCCTTCACCGTTTGAGAGCAGTGGTAATAAAATAATTTGTACACAAAGTAAAGCGCCTGCTTGGGTTCAAACCCACGACCCGTAAGTGCGGGCCGTTACGACTGGGCCACCACTGCTCTCAAATAAATAAATAAAATTGCTTGCTTGATTATAAATAACTTCTACGAAATTATAACCGGTCTAAAAAGTTGTTTAACGAAGTTGAGAGTCACTTTAAACACACCCCTCCCATTGAGTTTTTTTTTTTTTTTATATTCGACCATTCATACAACCTTCTCTTTACGGAGATATTGAAGTTTATTTTTTTTACTTTTTTCGTTAACACCAGTTTTAAGATGATCTCTGAGAGGCCAGAGTCTGCATTGCTGGGTAGGTTCATTCAGCTTCACGTGACAAGATAATGATTTTTTTTTTGACATGATTGATTTAATTATTTGTATTTGGAATTTTTATGTATTTTGAATTTAATTATCAATGATCACTAACATAGTTTTAAGACATTTATAACTAACAATTTATGGACATATCAATTAGTCTGAATTAAAAGTTTTTTATTTTTTTATTAATTTTAAATGTTATAAATTAAGTATACGTAGGGGCGGTGATATGGCAATTAACATATCGTCCACAAGAATGATCATGTAACATCACTGCAATAATAACATATCACTACGGTTTTTTAACAGAAACTCGGAAAAATAACCCACAACTCCTGCACAGTGCCTCTCTCACCTCTCTGATCTCTCGACACATTTCCAGGGCACCACTGAACTGCACTGTCCAGTACTAGACACAATAAATTACTAGCACTGCAGATTGTGCAATTACAACCAATTCTTCATCTTTTTCGTCCACCTTCTCTAGCTATGTATATTTTCGTCTTTAATAGTATTTTACCCGACTGCGCGACTTTAAAGACGGGGTTATGTTAGTTTCAGGCGTTTTTTTAAAATAAAAATTCTCCTATTTAAAAATATTAACACAATGAAAGGTTTGTAAATAAAAAACCTGACTGCTACTAAAAAGTTCAAAACAAACTCACTTTTCAAGCAGTATGCACTTTGTGGCACCAAATCTGACAATGAACTAAAATAACTAATAATTGTATCATTGTAGTATGTAAGTAACATTTTTGTAAAATTTATTTGAACAGCTCGCCGCACTCGGATAAACCCTTAGAGGTTTTCGTTTTGAGGCTAATTTTTTATTTTATTTATTTATTTATTTAGTTCGGACAACAATAATGGTCCAATTTGTTAGTAAAGTACCTTATCACTAGTGTTAGTAGTACATAAAAAGAATATGTTGAGCTGGTGACTGCGGCAGGATGTGCAGAGAACGATAAAGCAAGGAATGCTACCTGACCATTCTCCCCACATAGTGCCTCAGAAAAGGGGAGTAAGGGCTCTCCACCACTGTTTTCAGGATGCTATTGTCACTGACCCGCATTCTACGCATCAGTGATGCGACTTTTTTGCGAATCACTGCATGGAAGCCGTCAGTTCGGTGCTGAGCAAACATCTCCGATGCGCTACAGAAACGGGGCAGTTTCAACAGCATCCTAAAAACATTATTATATTGAATACGTAAGACATCCAGCGATCTTTTGGTGTAGCTGACCCACAGACCCCCCGCATACAGTCCTTGACAAAACGCCTTGAACAGGGTGATTTTGACTTGGTCCGCACAACGAAAGAATCTACGGGCCAACATGTTCCCTCGGACCGCCAGTGCCCTACGTTCCCTTTCGATGTCTGCATTATCTTTAAGGTCGTCGGTAAGTATGTGCCCCAAGTACTTAAATTGGTGTACTTTATTTATGCTCACACCATTTAGAGCAAAACTAGGTTCATGATTAGGACACTTACCGGCGGCCTTAAAGACCATGTATTCACATTTACGGACATTGTACACAAGACCGTGTAAGGCAGCATACTCCTCGCAGACCTTCAACATTTCTCTGATAGATCCCTCAGTCGGGCCCAGCAGTACCATGTCGTCCGCGTAGCTGATGCTGTTAATGCTAACACCACCAACCCGGCAGCCGACACGCATACTACTGAGCTCGACTATGAGATCATTCACATAAAGGTTGAAGAGCCGTGGAGACGTCAACCCCCCCTGCCTCACACCGCACTCCAACCCATACGACACAGAGAACGTGTCGGCCCACTTTACACAGTTCGTTTGGTTTGCATACCAATACTGCATGAGCTTAAGCACTGATGCCGGTACATTCCTGTCACCCAGCTTTCTCCAGAGCACATCATATGACACCAGGTCGAAGGCTCTGGAGAGATCCAGGAAGCAGGCATACACCGGCGTTTTTCGGTCTGTGTAATATTGGACAGTATTCTTCAAACTCAGCACAGCACTTTCGGTTGAAAGCTCAGGTTGAAAACCAAACTGTGCATCATGCAAACACAAATACTTTTTCAGGCACGAATCAAGAATACTGTCCAATACTTTAGCCGCTGTGGTTGCAAGGGAGATTGGACGGTAGTTCCCCTTGTCCGAGATATCCCCTGTCCTGTTTTTGACTATGGGTGCTACAATAGTTTGCATCAGCTCAGCAGGTAAATGAGAATGACTGATGCACATAGTATAAAACAAGGACAGGACCCTCGGCAGGTGACCCCCCGCATGTTTGAAATGCTCGATGCTGAGTCCGTCATGGCCGGGCGATTTACCTCTGCTCATGCCTTGAATGACGGATCTGACTTGTTTGGCTGAAAAAAGTGTGAGTGGTTCCGCCCCCCCACTGTCAGACTCAGCATCGGCCATTGCAACTGAAGGGCCCAGTGGAGATTGCACTTTAAAATGTTCCATAAACATATTTGCAATTTCCCTCGGGTCATTGGTCCCTCCTACGCTCACCGGTAGACCAGGCCTAGTATCCAACTTACGTGTCGACTTCCAAAATTTACTAAAATTGTTGGTGGCTCTTTGCTTTGCTAAGTTGTCCATTTTGAGTTGTTCTTCGTTTTTTTGGCACCATTTCAGGCGTCCCTTAAAGATTTTACGAGTCTCACTCATCTCTTCAAAAACTACCCCACTATTTGGTCTCCTGTGTCTAACCCATTCCTTGAATTTAAGCCTGGCCTCACGGTGAGCGTCACGAATATGATCGTTCCATCCGCACACCACTTTCCCTCTCCCTGGCCTGCACCCTCCTACCACATTTGTTTGCTCGGCAGCGTTAGATAAAATACTTATAATTTTACCGTATAGGTCATTCAAAACATATTTATGTTCTACTGAGCTGCATGAGCCATAACTACACTGTGCGAATTCAGGTGGAAAATCAATATCACGAAACCCATCATTACACAAATCCTTGTAACACTTAATCTGAGATTCGTCCCTTTCGCCCCAAATAACTCTAGAGCGCGTCGTATTCTGTTTTATTAATTTAGACCTTACTATATTCAGGTCACACTCAACGTACAAGGGTAAGTGATCTGACATATAAACGTCTTCCATTATTCCTACATTTACAATAGTTTGCCACGCTGAAACAGACACAACACAGTGATCCAACCACCTTCTACAGCCGTGGGCCTCGCTCACAAAAGTGTAGTTATCCGTCACGCAGCCCAGTTTTTCTATATCTGCACAGACCCAAGCTTGGTCATTGCAGAAATTGTTTAATTCCCTAAAAAACAATTCATGTGGATGTGCATTAAAATCGCCTAATATGAAAACACTTTCAATTTCTGCACTCGCAACAATTGCACTAATCTCACCTAGAACCTCTGTAAACAAAGGCAAGTTGTCAGATGAGTCAGTTGGCATGTAAACAGAGATTACAATAATCGAACGTTCGCCGACAGTTGCTCTGATAGCAGCGAGCCGCGAGCTAGTGCACCCTAATATTGCAACATCGTTAAAAATGCCCTTTCTCCAAAGGATAGCCACTCCCCCATAAGGTCTCCCTATCAGTAGCCCCGCAGATGTGTCAACAGCCGACCTACCCGTGTATTCAAATTTATCACTTATGGTACCTAAGAAAGGAACGTCATGGGGAAGAAGCCATGTCTCTTGAAGGGCTACTATGTCTGACATCTCACAGATTTCCCTAACACTATCAACTGAGCGCTTAACAGATTTACAGTTGAAACTAGTAAACTTACAATGTTTGTTTTGATTACAGTTCATAATTAAGTCCATTACTAACTATTACTTAGTCTTCCGACTTCTTTCGGTACGTGAAACGCACGAAGCGTCTAAAAGTTATGCCATTTGGCCACATTTCATCTTTTAAAAACACATCTAACTTGTTTTGAGAAACAAACAGTTTGTACGCGTTATATTTCTTTGCAAATTTCATATTTATAATTTTTAAAGTAACACTTTCACTAGTTTTTTCTTTTATGTAGTTTATTATGTCCTGCTCACTCGTTTCAGTACTTACATTTGAGATAAACAAAGGCACTTTGATATCTGCTGCTTTAAATTTACCGTCCGGCGAAGTGGCCGCACATCCTTTTTGACCAATTAATTTATATCGTTTTGGCATTTTCCTTTGTA
This sequence comes from Agrochola litura, assembly GCA_949152395.1. NCBI lineage: Eukaryota > Metazoa > Arthropoda > Insecta > Lepidoptera > Noctuidae > Agrochola > Agrochola litura. Next base: position 24,390,797 of record OX424498.1, read on the forward strand.
CAACAGTCCATTCCCTGTCTGAATCTCGAGTACACATACCATCCACACCCATTTGTTGCCCGCTCAGTTTATTTACATGCATCGCTGTAGCTGGAGCTGACGATCGATTGACACTGGTAGCAGTCCCGACCGCTGCGTGTGCGTAGGTATCCGACCGGCTAACTGATTTTGACGAAACCGCGGTGATCGCAGTGGCCTCCACGCGCCTCGTTTGGTTCGCTGTCTCGCTCGCCGTCTCACGGTCGCAATGTCCTTGAGTCAGTTGACAACTACTCTCGCTCGCACTTGTCGGAACCACAGTTGCTGTTGGCGCCTCCACGTGCCCTTGACTCACCGTCACATCATTTTGTTTGCGAATAAAAGAGACAAAATCGTCCTCGCCGTTACTAATGACTGATGAGTGACTCACCGATGCCTGACGGTTATTGCCCCTAGCATCAGCTGATTCTTTTGTGGTTTTTATAGGAACATATTGGAGACCTATGGGACCACTATCAAGTGGGCTAGTTTGTAAACAAGCCCCTCTTCTTCTGTTTACATTGGTTGAATAATTATCCAATATTGATGCGTGTTTCATGTCATTTACTTCTCGTTTAAGTAGATCGAACTTATCAGCTGTTACTACTTTTTCTTCCAATGCACTTAGTTGATTTTGCATCTTTAAAATGTCCTTTAGCAATCTAGTCACATCGACGTGGTCAAAGGTAACCGGTGGTAGCTTATGTAACTCCTTAGCGACGAAAATAGGGAGCTCCTCAGGGCTTGTTGTCTTCATGAGGCAGATTATGTCCTCTAGTTCCCGCACCATTTTTTTCTTCCCTTCATTACGTCGTATGGGCACCTTTTTCGCATTGGGTAGCGAATCAAAAAGTAACGACTTTGCTTTTTTCACATCCTCGGCCGAAAAAGCAGTAGTACACAGTTGATGAATACTCTGTTCATCCATAAAACCGAGAACATTGTTAAGAAATGCCAATACTTCATTAATAACAATATTACAGTTCACACACTTAACTATGACCGAGGTCATTGTCCCCTCCGCGAGTCACTGGTCAAAGGTTTGGCGCGTCTGAAAACAAAATGTAATAAGTAGATTAAGTGTTTTAGAAATAAATAAATTAAAAAAAAACTGCCACTAACTTCAGGGCACAAAATAAAATATATGACTTTGTACCACCGGTCACCTTGGGCGAAGTTCCGCTGCGAAGAGTCACTCGTTTTAAATACCTGGGGCACTGGGTCACCGATAGGCTGTCGGATGACGCCGATTTAGAGAGGGAACGTAGAGCATTGGCTGTCAGGTGTAACATGCTGGCCCGCAGGTTTGCACGGTGTACACGAGAGGTTAAAATAACACTGTTCAGGGCCTACTGCCAGTCGCTGTACACGTGCGCCCTGTGGGTCAGTTATACACAGGGTTCGTACAATGCTCTACGAGTCCAATATAATAACGCGTTCCGGGTAATGCTGGGGCTGCCGCGCTTCTGTAGCGCGTCGGCGATGTTCGCGGACGCACGCGTTCCGGATTTCGGCTCGCTGCTGCGTCTGCGAATCGCATCGCTGATGCGTCGGGTGCGCGGCAGCCCCAACAGCCTCGTGGCTACTGTAGCCGGCAGGATGGATGGTATTACAATATGTCACTGGATGGCGGCACACAGACCGTCATTCAGATATGTGATGTAGTACGATAAACGTGTTTTAGTTAGTAAGTATCAACTTATTTTATTACCTAGTATTATTAGTATTAATTACTTATGTTATGGATCTCTGGTCTGAAAATAAAGATTTATATTATTATATTATTAAAATAAAATATTTTTATTTTTATTTGTCTAGGTTCTACTTTCGATTTCTTGTAGAAAAGTAGTATTTCTCCGTAATTTGTTTCCAATTTGTATTATTATCCGTGATAAAGCAACTTATTAAAGACTTTGCAAGAAACACCTGCCCCTCAATAATAGCAGTGACATGTTTGCTCCAGATAAATAAACTGCGGTTGTCATATTCCTATCTAATTTCTTTAATAATTATTGAAGCATTTATTATTGTGATAATAAGGTACGAGTAGGTAATTAGGTCAACCTCTTGACCCGAAGTTCAGCATTATGTGTTAGGAAGCATAAGCATGAGCATTTGGGTAGGCCGTTTTTTTAGGGTTCCGTAGTAAACAAGGAACCCTTATAGTTTCGTCATGTCCGTCTGTCTGTCTGTCTGTCTGTCTGTCTGTCCGCAGTCTAGCTCCGAGACCCTTAGTACTAGAAAGCTGTAATTTGGCATAGGTATACATATTAATTACGCCGACAAAGTGGTAAAACAAAATTATGAAAAACATTTTTTTTTAGTGTACCTCTCCTACACGTACAGTGGTGATGTTTTTTTTTTTTTTTTTTAACCCATGGTGTGGGGTATCATTGGAAAGGTCCTTTAAAAACATTGTGAGTTTTTGAAAACTATTTTTGGATTCAAGGATCCGTTTGTGAAATATTAAGCTTTAAAGTGCACATTTTTGTTAGAGTCAAGTGCCAGCCACCCCTGCCAGCTAAATGGTTGGTTTTGGATGTGTAAAAAAAATCACAGCAGTAGTTTATATAACGAAATTAAAAGGAAAACTATCACAGCTAAGTAGGCTTTACAAGTTAACGAGTAATAATTGATCAACTTAACTTTGCAGTTGCAAAATTATGTTTTCCCATACATTCCGTATGGGAGAACATATTTTTCAACTACAAAGTTAAGTTTGTTTTTGGGATAAATTCATCCCAACTACGGAACCCTTCATTGTGCGTGGTCCGACACGCACTAGGCCGGTTTTTGGTTAAGTATTGTTCGTCGAGTCGTTGAGCTCCTTAAGAGGCCTGCGAATACGGCTCGCAACTACAAATCGAAATGTTTGCAAAATTCAATTCCAAGCACGTTGCGCTAGTGTGAGTGCCTGTCAGAGCGATATACACAACACACAGTGAGAAATACTACCACGCACACATTGACAATTATTGCTCGAAGCTTTCGAAAATTTATGATAAATTTGGATGTGTTCCGTAATACCAAAAATGATGAATGAAAACTTAATACATATGTTTCAATTTTTTTTTCAATAATTTGTAACTTGATAATATATGCTATGCTTCTGCAGAAACAATATTATAAATATTGTTGTTTATAATACAGAAAAAATAATATGAAGACATGTCATTTACGCTGTAAAAATGTACGAAATTAAATTCGTTTAAACTTAATTTTAGAAAAGATTTAACTTTAAAAAAGATGTAGAAGCCTAGACAAACTCTATCTAAATTCGAATAACAACATAATATATTGGAAATATGCCCAAATTGCAAATGATTTAGGTATTACGTTTGTATGGACAATTCATGCGTCGCCGCGTTCTTAAGTCCTGAGTTGAGCTACACGATTACTGACAAATGCTTTCACTGACTCAAATTTGTGTGATTCTTTCCTCAAAATACCATTTCAGACACGGATCCACTTGGTCCTCACATGATCTGACCAAGATTACGTCTGGACTTTAAAAGAGACTTTGACCCCTATGTTTGCTTCGCTATTACATCTCAAGGGTAGTCAGATAGAAAATGTCGACTCCATTAAGCTTATTTTTTAATAAGACGTGTAAAAGTGATTCCGATAATTATGGTTCATGACATAGGTACAGCCTGCTGACAAACTGACGGACGGACGAACGGACAGCGGAGGCTTAGTATGTAATAGGGTTCCGGTTTGGCAACCTTCGGGTACGGAACCCTGAAAATATAATAAAAGCCATATATACTTCATCTAATAAGGCATAAACTTACCAGCACATTTATGTGTAGAAAGTTATTTTTTTTTTACTTTTTTTAACTTTACTTTCAGTTTGTACTTAGAAGTCTGTAAAGTTTTTACGATTGAGCTAGGAAACATGTGCTAGCTAGCAACCATAAAATATAGTTTCTTAGAAAACAATATTCCTTTAAGTTGTAGGTATCTCAACTAAACATCACGTGTGTATTTCCAAAGGGGTGGGTAGAAGTGGCTGGTACACCCGCATTTTACCAGTTACCTTATAAGTCCCTTGTGCTAATAATCGAACCTGTTTTTATAAGTCGGACACAATTCCAGACTCCAGGCTTCTAATGAGAATTTCTCAATTAAAAACCAAAGAGCAAATTGCACGATCTAGAGCAGGGATTCCCAACCTTTTAACACAAGCGACCTCCAAACTTCGCGCCAAAACACCCCTTTTTTTTTTTTTTTTTTTTTTGGGTGGGAAATTATCAAATAACTTCTCCCGCTCTGGGTGGAGCGGGAGGGCGTGTCAGACTCTTACTGACTAAAACCCACCCGTGTTCCTTCCTATGCCATGTTGCCGGGGGCCACGATTTCCCCATCGGTTTTCTTCGAACCCCCGGCAGGCATTGGCCCTAGCGGACCCCGTCAATTCTGCTGACATCTCTTTGAGGCGCACGTGGAACACAACGCGCCGTCGACCCGGGCTTGGTCCTTATCGGACGGCGAGCTACCCATTGCTCACCGTCCGCAAGCCCGCGCCTACGGTGGCCGGAAATCTTCCTGCGATTCCCGACGCCCAGGGCGTCTCCTGCTGCGGCGGTTAGGGGCGCGAGGGCGCGAAATTTGCCTCTCCCTCACGCGCTCCGTCTCCTCCTTCGCGAGCATTACTGCTTCGCAGAAAGAGGTGACGGCCTCCCATTTCCTCTCGCTCCGTAGCATGGCCCGAATCAGGGCCGGACGCGAGATATCACCGCCGCCGATCGCATCCACGAGGACACGGCGATGCCCTGCCCAAGCCGGGCCTCCACCGTATGCCAAAACACCCCTGAGTTACTTTGTCGACATAAGCCGAAAAGCATAAGAATGCAAAACGACCGAAAGTTAGGTCAAAAATGTTTGCACCCCCTTGGATAGGTTAGATTTTCTTCTGAACATTCAAGTGGCAACAGAAGTGAGTTGTCGAGTTTTGCAGAAAAACTCAAGAATGATGAGCGTGCATAATATAAGAGTGAGCAAAGCGAGCTCGAAAACTGTTGTACAATTTCGAATTCATTACATTTTTGACTATTCAAACAGAAAAAGGAGTTACTTTGTCAACTTATGCACAAAAGCTGAAGCTCATTTTACTGTACCTACCTACAATATTATGACGTGTTTCGGTTTTGAAAACTAGCCTTAATCTTTTCTTAATCAAGAACATAACATTTAATAAATCTATAGTTTATTATTGGAGCCGCCGTGCCCCCCCATTGGTCTTCATCATTCCCAGAAGGGTAAAGCATAGGTGTATCTAAAGTACACCCACATTTCGCCAGTTTTGTTTAAACATAACTCATATTGCCATCATCTGGGCACATACCTAGACTCCGGACTGCCACTGATAAATTCCAAATAGAAAAACCCAATAACACTTTGCCCGTTCCGGGAATCGAACCCAAAACCTCATGCACAGCAGCAGCGCTTGTGTCCACTAGACTAACGAAGTAGTCCATTATATGTCCATTATATCCATCCATCTGCCTAGCGTGGTCGGCTTCCAGTCTAACCGGATGCAGCTGAATATCAGTATTTTACATGGAGCGACTGCCTCTGACCTCCACAATCTAGTTACTAGATAACACGATAGCCCTTGGTAAGACCGGTTGTCAGACTTTTGGGCTTCTAACTACCTGTAACGACTGTCAAAGATTTACAAATGACAGCCGGGACCAACAGCTTAACGTGCTGTCCGATGCATGAAGGGGTCTTGGTCCTAAAGATCCACCAACCGCGGCAAGCGTAGATCCTGATCGATCGACCCGTGCGGCTGTTATTACGTAGCCACAAGCCCCTACGTCATGTCTATTACATCAATGCTATAAACCGTTTTCATCCCGTATAGTGCAGGCTGCACAATGCTATCTATTTTACCACGAACGACAAATAAAAACATGAACAAACACATTTAACTTCATAAAATACAGTCACTAACACTATTTTATTCTCGCGTCATATTCCTCTGGTTCATATTAACGCCGATGTAGGAATACCACATGAAAGGGTTGTAAAGAAGGTTCGGTCTATTTGTTCATCATCTATCTAGCTTTTTCCCGACTATGTTGGGGTCAGCTTTCAGTCTAACTGGATGAAAGAAAGAAAAAGAAAGAAAAATTGTTGTTGATTGTTGTTGTTGTATTGTTGTTGTTGTTATTGTTGTTTGATTGTTGTTGTTGTTGTTGTTGATTGTTGTTGTTGATTGTTGTTATTGTTGTTTGTTGTTTAAATTGTTTTTGTTTGTGTAAATTGTTTGTGTGTGTTGTTTTGTTTGTTTGTTTGTTGTTTGTTGTTGCAGCTGAATACTAGTATTTTACATGAAGCGACTTCCTGACTTCCTGTGACGCCGTCACGATCCTCCCGCTAGCGTGAGGCGTCACAAAGTGCTTCCAATATCTCAAAACCTATTAAAGCTTTTTCCTCCTTTGGGCAAGGTTAACAGTCCACACACAGTCCTGCTCCTCCTCAACTACTTGCTGCCCCTACTCCTCGTTTCTGCCTGTATATTTGCCTGCTTGTCTGCTGATCCTGCCTCTCCTACCTATCCCTGAGTATCCCGCGCCGCGTGAAGCCGACCTGAAGCTCATGCTTTTATCCTTTCAGTGTTTTTAAATACTATTTTCATTTGTGTGACTGACGTTTAGCCAGTCCGGCTAAACGTAACGTTACACTCCACAACCTTGCTACTGTACTGGGTAACACGATACGCTTCGGTAAGACTGGTTGTCAGAATTTCTGACTTTTGGCTGCCCGTAATGACTGTCAAATATCTACCTTCAGATGGTCACCCATCTATGAATCGACTCTGGCAAATCGACCCTTGCAGCTGTTATTACTTGGCCACGAGTTCCTCTTCAGTTTTATTATATACACCATAAAAATACAAGATTCCAAGATTACTGTGCTTCTTCTTCTTTTCGTGTGGTTAGTGACTACCTAGTGACCTAGTGTCAGAGTTTTAAAGCCGCCTATGGGCCTCTGACTTGACTTTACAAGCCGTCGAGAAATATCTCTCAGGCATGTCGGTTTCCTCGAGATGTTTACCTTCACCGTTTTTTAAGCAAGTGATAATTATACAATACGCACATAAATCCGAAAAATCAGAGGTGCGTGCCTTTTTTTTTGGTTGGAAATTATCAAATAACTTCTCCCGCTCTGGGTGAAGCAGGAGGGCGTGTTAGACTCTTACTGACTAAAACCCACCCGTGTTCCTTCAGTTGCCATGTTGCCGGGGGCCACGATTTCCTTTTCGGCCTTATTCGCAATCCCGGCAGGCATCGATCCTAGCGGACCCCGTCAATTCTGCTGACATCTCTTAGAGGCGCGCGTGGAACACAACGCGCCGTCGACCCGGGCCTGGTCCTTATCGGGCGGCGAGCTACCCATTGGTCACCGTCCGCAAGCCCGGTTAGGAGCCTGAGGGCGCAAATTTTGCCACTCCCTCACGCGTTCCGCCTCCTCCTTCGCGAGCATTATTGCTTCGCAGAAGGAGGTGACGGCCTCCTATTTCCTCTCGCTCCGTACCATGGCCCTAATCAAGGCCGGACGCGAGAGATCACCGCCACCGACCGCCGCCACGAGGACACGGCGATGCTCCGCCCAAGCCGGGCAGACCTCCACCGTATGGTCACCGTGTCCTCCGGGCGATCCACACACTGGTGACACCCGTGCTTTTCCTCCCGCCTTATCCTGAACAGGAACCTCCCGAAACAGCCGTGTCCGGTGAGGACGCCGTGGCGCCTCTCTAGCCACTCCTCAAAGAGGGGTCTTATCGCCACAATTGTGGCGTGCCCAGCGCTGGGTTGCGACAATCGCACTCTCCATGCCGCCATGAGATCCCTCTGGAGCTCTGTCCGCTGTGCCGCGGCAGCGGAGTTAAGCCCCGGCGTTTCGCCTCCTCGCGTCACTCCCAAATGTGCGCTAGGACCTTTGCATCCAGATCCCAAGGCGGTAATTCGGCAAGGAGACTCGCCGCCTCGCAGGAGACCGTGCGTGTTCCTCGGGCCATCCGGATGGCCATGACCCTCTGGGACGCGTTCAACCGGCGGGCTGGCCGCAGAAAGGTGCGTGCCTTGGGTTCGAACTCAAAACCTATGACTTGGCAGTCCGACGATCACACTATTAGGCTATCACTGGTTATTATTGTGCTAAATCTAACACATAAACCTTCCAGAATAAATCTTCTAAGTGATGGTAAAAACCGCATCAAAATCCATTGTGTAGTTTAGAAGATCTAAACGCTTACACACAGAAAGAAAAATTTAAAAAGATACTTGAAACATTTTAAAATTCGGGAAAAACTTAATTTTCTTTAACCTATGGGATTTTTGTCAAATTAATTGATATTTGGCGGTCCAATTTGACAAAAATCCCATTGACAATGGGACTGACAATTAACAATACGGTCTACAGGTCTGCTGGTTCAGACAAAATGATAGTAATTATGTAGGTATATAAATGTACAGAAGAAAGGAACACAGATTACAAAGAAAATCATATTTTCATGCATTGCTTCAAGTGGATTTTCTAAAACGATGTTTTTCTAACGTGTTTATACTGTGAGCACTCGCACGCAGTCGCATGGAGGTGGAACATAAATATTGCCTCCGCTATACTAAGAACGTTTTATATGAAACAGAAACGTGGACACACCACTATGTTAAAAATATACTTATCAGAAAATGCCACCAGTCAGTGATAAAAATAAAGGAAAAGTAAAATAGTTAAACAGACGTATTAATTCTATAATTAAAGTTTAGCTGGTTGTCTTCTAAGCTCAAAATAATTGGATGCAATAAACAGCAAACTGTCTTTTTTTAAATGCAACAATGCGTAAAAGGTGCGCTTCCCTGGTGCGCAGGGTGTGGGGCAGCTCCAACATGTCTTAAGCATGGTTGCGAGTTGCCTGGACTGTGAATACGTTGGTCACTGTTGTGCCCTCTCGCATGGGTCAATGTCGCAGCGGTGACCAACCGTTATTGATTGTATTGTTTTCCTTGTTTTTGTTTAGTGTCTGTGCTTACTAACATAGTCGTAAGTTTTACTAACAATCTTGATGAGTCTTGGTTACTCGAATAAAGAAAAATTCTATTCTATTCTATTTAGAAAGTTTGTGTTTTTCCTAAAAAAGATGCCCAGTTTTAAATACCTACTGATTTTGTGGAATTTGTATTTCTGTGGGTGATGAGGTGTACAAATATTATGATTTTTCAGAACTCTGCCCCTGGGTGGGAATTAAATTATATGCGAATTAATTAATTACTATGGGCAACAGCTAATATACGCATAAGTGATCTCATCTAACTTTTAAAGCCTATTTTAATTATAAATAATGCCCGTTTACGTAACACTAATCGACGCTTATAAGTAATTCCTAATTTATTATTGCACATTGGATTTTCAACTCTCGGCTCTAAACCGAGTGTTGAAAATCCAACAGTGTGCTTGCATTGCATTTACGTGTCGCCTTGTGTTATTAAAAACGGGTTTAAGTCTATTTGTGTTTATCACTTAAATTAAATTTCGCCCTATCTTTTCAATGACGCAAGTCCTAAACACTGCGCAAGCAATTACACCCAAAAAATAATTAAATAGATATAAATTAATCGATCGTAATCTTGGGGTAGTATTCGACGGGCAGCTGAACTTCGAAACTCACATTTTGGAGGCTGTGCGCAACTGCTTCTACCGACTAAAGCTCTTGTATCGTGTCCGTCCCTACATACGTGTGGATATGCTAAGTCACTTGTTCTATCCAAGCTGAACTATGCTGACATAGTGTGTGGAGCGAGCATTCTCGGTAGAAGCGAAAAAATTATCCAGCGGGTGCAGAATGCTTGCGCAAGATTCTGCTACAATGTCCCACCACGATCCCACATCACTACCTTTTTAAATAAGCGTAATTTGATGAGGATGTTAGCACGCAGAAAGCTTCATCTGGCTACTTTGGCACTATTCTCACAAAGAAACCAGACTATTTATACAAGAAACTGTCTTGGTCGCGCGATGTTAACAAGATTAAAACCAGAGCATCTTCGTACCTCATGTTGGCCTCATCGCACAGAACTACTGCTTTCCGTGGTAGTTTCAAATTCACTGCCTCTCGTTGTTGGAACGACTTGCCTTTTCGTGCTATAAAGACAGTTGGTACTTTCAGAATCAAACAACAACAACTTCAAAAGGATAACTTACCCTTGATATGCACGCGTCTGTCGATGGTGGCGAGCGTTTGGTAGCGATTGTTCACTAAGACACAGCAGTTGTTTCGCATTTTTGTTTTCTTTATCATTGTTTATCCTCACACACTGACTTATTAATTACAATTTTTTTCGAAAATTGTCTACTTTTACAGTGTTTGTAAATATGTGAGCACCATGTATCTATCACATAATTAAATTATCTGTCGTTGCTTCATTTTTATTCTATTTACCTACTGTGGTATAGTAATTTTATTCTAGATGCATCGTCTTCACATATAGTTATTTAACTAATGTACGTACCTATACAAACAATTGTAAAACATTTTAAAAGAGTAACGGTGGAGTTTCTTGCCCATTCTTCTCCATAGTAAAACTACCTTTTGGAACGAGCGACTAAAATCAATTTTTTTTATTTTGTATATTTTGACGTTCAAAAGTGCAATATTCATGGGCCTATTTGAAATAAATGATTTGACTTTGACTTTGTCATGGGTGAAATTTGAAATTCTTAAACCACTCAATCACTCAAGTCATAACATTAGTTTATCTGTATTTCTCCAAATACCATTAACTGGCTACCACAAAACACTTTTCATTATAATAAACACTGTACTATTTCTTTTTTTTATCTTTTCATTATCTATTTAGTATATAGCAACACATTTTAATAAATATTTTTTCTTAAAGTACGCTGTACTGGTACAGCGTCATAATATTTGTTTGCTGCACCGGTCGACGTCATTACGTCGGCGCCGGCTGTCGCTGAAAATCAGCGCTGGGGCTCTGTCTTGCATAGGGTCGTAGCATAATGCTGAGTGATAGCCGATTTGCTGGATGTGACGCATGCTTCCCCAACTTTTTCTCATTTTTATATTCTAAACTATTTTTTGTGTCATGTTTACCGCAAGTAAACGTTTTTTCTTTCTTTTTATTGTAGCATTCACAGAGTACGTAGCATTATACAGCCGTAATGTTTTTATAACAATTTTGTTTGCCGGTGTCTGCGTCTCTTTACTTGTCTCAACGATACCTAGAGTACCACAGACACTAAAGGCATAGACAAGTACCTAACTGATGTTACGTCGGGTGCAGACACGCGGATTACATATTATATTTTATTTTTTAATGTATTTCACACATCTATTTTTTATTTAGTATTTTTTCTGTATCTATCTATCCGTGACATCACTGCGGGCCTTATCAGAATACCAGTGCAGCGACATTTATTTTTTAAATGTTGCATCACATGCTGAGATAGGAAGGAGCCTTTTGGCCGCGTACATGACTTTCTGCTTTTATTTTAATTTTACTTTGTTTCTTTTTTATTAAAAAGTGTGTTTTAGCTTAATTTGTGATTTCCTGTGCGATTCTCAATAAATACTTTTCTTTCTTTATTTCTTCTTTCTAAATTATAATAAAAACTTTAAGACGAACATAGAACCTCCTCCTTTTTATAAGTCAGTAAAAAATCACCCTATCTTTTCAATTCAAAATTCAAAAGTCATTTATTCAAACTAGGCTGAGAATCAGCACTTATCGAACGTCAAAATTACATAAGACAGTCCCCCAAAAACGCCCACCCTTCACCACTTCCTAGTGCCTTTAGCTGGGAAGAAGAAGTGGCGCAACAAACTCCCCAGCAGACAGCTGTCTGTTCAAGTCAATGACGCAAGTTCTCCTAACTAAACCATTACATTGTTCTATCAGTGCTTATCTGTATTCAATTAATCCATTGCATTATTTCAAATAGAATTTAGTTAGGTATTTGACGTTTTTAGGAGTATAAATAGGTAAGTTAATTTGCCAGAGTTTAGTTGACCGAACGTGGTACAACATTAAACATTGCAGAAGTAAGTGAAACAATTTTTTTAATTTTTTTTTATTCAACATCTTTGTTAACAATAATATACATAAAGTCTGCCAAACTGCATAACAGTTTGTCGGCAGTTGTTCTCATCTTTTTCACTTGTTTACTTTCCTGGTCAAATTAATCGAAGCTATCTGTCGGCTGATTGCTCTACAAATTGAAATACGGAATCGCGAAGTGGCCAGTGATAAAGATGGCCAGCACTACTTAACGAAGATGATAGGAGGATTGCTTCGTCACAAACTGCTACACATACAGTGCAGGACCGGTTGTGATTCAATCGATCGCAACTTTTGGGGCTATAGACTTAGGCCTCCCCAAAAATCGCCACGATAACGTCCACTGCTGGAGCAGTAGACGTCTTTTGGCTGGATGATGATGAGCTACAAATCGACTGGAATTAAGACAAAAAAAACAACCGACTTCCAAAAAACCGTAGTTTTTTGGAAGCCGGTTGTTTTTTTTGTAAAAAAGTTTTTTTCTCGCTTTTTAGTGGGTCAATTTGTAATTTATCTAAGTTACATTAGCCTAATGCCATCTGCTCATCACCTTTTAGAAAATATTGCTTTTCCCGATGCAGGGACGTTCATCGTTGAGGAGTTCTCCTGGTACTTCACCATTAGCTCCACTTCTCTATATGCATTGTGACGAGCATAAATTGCATTGCAACCATATTAAAGTTTTCGAATCGCAACCCGTGAAATACTTATTATTGAGTAGTTCCGGTGGCTATTTGTGGTCTACATCATCAGTTTCACTTCACCAAATGGTGCTTTCCAAGAGCAACTGCATGAGTTACTATAAAAAAACCCAAATCGCTATAGGTTTGCCGCTAATATTTGAAGAGTTCCCTCGATTGCTCTGGAATGCCATCATCAGATCCTTGTTTTCTTATCATGGTACCACCCTTGAAATATCTCCTTTCCAAAAAAAAAATAATCATCAAAATCGGTTAATAAACGACGAAGTTATCCGCGAACACACACAAAAAAAAAAAATATAGATACCGTCGAATTGAGAAACCTCCTTTTTTTGAAGTCGTTTAACAAACATAAAAAGGGTCTCTCGTGTCCACGAGTCAGTTAATGTGTTACTAGCACTTCCCCGTGACTTCGTTTGCGTGAATTTCGTATTTTCATCTACATCACCCGCCCGCGCTTTGAATTCGTTTTCGCTTAGTGTTATTTTTGATTTTTTCCCTTTTACTCGGCTCCTTAGGGTCGCAGCGTGATGTTAAATAACCTATAACCTTCCTCAAAAAATTTGCTATCAAATGCAACAGAATTTTTCAAATCCGATGGGTAGTTCCAGTGATTAGCGCGTTCAAACAAAAAAACATACTCTTCAGCTTTATTATAAAGTATGTATATAAATGATAATCAAGTTATTATTTACAGAATTAAACCATGCTGGCGAGGACTGAAATAGCTAATATCAGACAGCTTCAGGCAGCCTTACGCATTGTTACTACTCTTCTTAACATAACAAACCAAATTTACCCCAAAGACGCGACTGTTTACGGTAAGTGGAACATTATTTTTTCTTATTTAATCGTAAATAATATAAAATACTTCGCAAGAGCAACGAGGAAACGTGTGGATGACCCGGCAAACGCGGCAAACGATAGCACGTCGAAGTTAGACGGTAGGGATACTCAGTAGCAACTTTGGGTTTGTAAATCATGTCCAATGTGTAACTAGCTAACGCCGATTATTTTCTATCAGGCTTGTATTTCATTCTATTTGCACTTTTGTCACTTCTTGGTGGATTAAAAAAAGACCTTACTAATACCTCTACGGTACAGAAACCATGTGATATTTATGTTGTCTTAGTTTATGAAGCTTAATCAAGATTGAACATAATAAAGGTATACTCTTAATGTTTACAGATGGTGATACGTACGATTACGTGACGGTTGGCGGTGGAACTGCTGGAGTGGTGGTAGCTGCCAGGCTAGTGCAAGCAAACTTCAGCGTATTGATTATAGAAGCAGGTGACATTCCTGGAGGTGAAAGTCTTGTAAGCGAACTTTATTTATATTCAGACATTTTTGACATAGATTCCTTATAGACTTGCAGGGCAAAAAAAATACATAACTGTTAACCAATACTTGTAATTTTTTTTTTTTCGTTTGCCTATTTTGTGTCCCACTGTTGGGCACAGGCCTCCCCTTTTTCCTTCCAAATCAGTCTGTTTTGTACGATTTCAGGCCATGTTGGCCCTGCAAACATGATTAGATCGTCACACCACTTTGCAATATAATTTATAATATTAAAGTCATTTTTCACTTGTAATATTAAATTTACTTTTTTACAATTTAAAACACTCGCACTTTTCAGTATCCCCGTTTTGTGCCATATATAAAGAACTCTCGCATTGACTGGAACTACACATCAGAGACAAACTGCCGAACAGACAGATGCCTCAAGGCTAACGGTGGATCGTTCTACGGCAGAGGACTTGGAGGCACAGGAGCCCTTAACTACATGATATATGCACGAGGGAATTCTAGAGATTTCAAAAAGTTCTGCGAAGCTACTGGAGACCCATCATGGAAATGGGAGAATATGCTCAAATACTTCAAGAAAAGTGAGAAACTACAAAACGATGAAATCCTCAATTCCGAGTATGGAAAATTTCACGGCACTGATGGTAACATTGGCGTAACAAAAGAAGATCGTATAATCATTGATGATTATCTGAAAGGCTATGAAGAGGCTGGGGAACAAGTAGTTGTAGACAATGTTGGTTCCGGAGCAGGATTAGGATATTCTAAGTGCCTATACACCATTCATAAAGGAAAACGTAATGATGCTGCAAATACTTACTTGCCTCCTCTTAAACATAGCCCAAAATTGTATGTGACTAGAAATAGTTTAGCAACTAAAATAATTTTTGATAAAAACAAAAATGCCGTTGGCGTAGAGTTTATAAAAAAAGGCAAAACTATTACTGTTAAATGTAAAAAAGAAGTTATTATTAGTGCTGGACCTGTCAAGTCACCCCAGCTTCTTATGCTATCAGGCATTGGCCCTAAAGAGGAATTAGAAACTCATAAAATAAATGTGTTATCAAATATTCCGGTAGGCAGGAATCTACAATGTGTTATAGGAACATTTTTAGATTTCAAAACGAATAGAAAAGCTGATCCTCCTGTATTTGATGAACATAGACTTCCCGCACCAATAATATTAGGCTTCTCAGCTCTAAACAAAACCGCTCTATACCCAGATTATGAGACACAAAACTTTATCATTGATGACTATCAGTATTTTCTATCATTATGTGCATTTACTTTAAAACTAAAGAACTCAATCTGCGATAGACTGCTTTCAGCAGCTGATAATAAACGGATGATGGTGACAATATTACTGAATATAAATCCGAAATCTCGTGGAAGTGTGTCGTTATATAGCACTGATCCAAACGACCAACCAAAGATAGTGTATGGATATTATACTGATGAAGCTGATTTGAATGCTACAGTGGAATATATTCAACATCATATGAAGATGAAAGATACTCCTTATTTCCAAAGACTTGGATTAGAATTTCTGGAAGCAACTGCAGATTGTGCTAAATTAAAATTTGGGTCAAGAGAATACTGGAGATGTTATGCGTTGTGCATAGTTGCACTGACAGGTCGAACCACTAGTACTTGTGCCATGGGTTCTGTAGTGGACAGCCAGTTACGTGTACTAGGAGTGAAGAGGCTTCGAGTGGTTGGTGCTAGCGTTATGCCTAACAGCGTGGGTGGTGCGATCTTTGCTCCAGAAGTAGCCCTCTCAGAGAAGGCAGCTGAAATGATTGTTGCATGTGGCAAAAAAGAAAGAATATAAAAGTATAAAAAGCATATTTTTACAGAAAATTTGTTAAGGTAAAATAAAATGATTACGAGTTTTTGTTGTTTTTCTTGTAGTGCAACTTTTTTGAGGGTAATTAGGTAATTTACTTGTTATTTTAACACTTTTATCGTACCGGTCCGTACATTATCGTAGGTACCTACCAACAATTTACATTGACGTAAGCTGCATGCATTACTAAACACAAATACATATAATAAAATAGTAAGGATGTCAAAACTGTACATTAAATATAAAAAAGTAATTGCAACGAGGTAACCACGAAAATATAGTTTTTAGAATTTTTGTCTGTTTGTTTGAATGTATGTTCCAGCATGACGTAAATTCTTCCGGATAGATTCTATTAAAATTTTGCTTAGATATTCCCTATAAGTCTGTATCCTAATTGCGTAACTTATTTTCGTAAACAGTTATGCCCAATTTGTTTCATTTTGACAGTTCAACAGCATTCATTACGTTATTTACATTGTTAAGCAGATATTATTTTTTATTCTGATTCAAATCGAAACAGATTGTAATTGTGTTGCATTGCGCAATTAGAGTACTGCAGGCCTAACATGACACACGCGACATATATCCACTCTCGCGCGACAAATTTTTGTCTATTTCTGTAGTTTTATCGTTTTCTGACAGCTTCGCCATACAAAATACTCGACTCGTTCTGTCAAACTTGATGTTTTGTCGACAAACCCTAACATGACACGTTATTTATCTCGATTTTTGACAGTTCAACACGATATAATCAGTCATTTTGTTGTATTTAGTCGTCGTCGATTTTGACGACGATAAAGAGTAGACAAAACGACAAAATTATGATACATAAAAAAAATGGCAGATTCATAGTCGTACTTATTGTACAATTTTTTTTTTTTTTTTTTTTATGTGTTTGTACACCTGTGTACTATAGTGGAGGGAAGCACTATCACGTAGATGACTATTGCTTTCAGTAATAACCAGTCGCTTTGCCAATTATGGTGATTAAATTAATTAATTAACGAAATCTATTTGTACAATAATAAACTTCGATTTGTCAAATTGCGATCGTCGGCTCATTTGTCATTTGTGGTTATTATCTAATGAGTATAGATGCCACTAATTTTAATAACCGTCATTTTGTATTTTAATTTCAGCATGCCAAAGAAATCATTTAATTTTAATCAAAAAGTCGGTTACATAAAAAACTAATCATAAATAATTAAAAGAGAGAATAATTAAGAGAGAGAGACGTTTATTCAATAAAATACATAATTCCATGCATAAAATTGAATGAATGAAACAGAACTTCAAGCCGATGTTGCTATCATAAAAATAATTTGTTTTTAATTTGCAACATCGGTTTATCGTCGCGCGATAAAGAAGTGTCAAAGTGCCTTTGTCGAGTTTACTCGTCGTTTGCGGTCATGTTAGGGATTAGAATGACGTCAAAATCGTAGACAAATTACGATAAAACGAGAAAAAGAGCGTTCTCGCGCTTGTCATGTTAGCCCTGCTGGTCAAACTGTAGGGTATAAACTATCACGCTATTTGTTATGGGGAATGAGCAATATTACATTATGTTCGTATTCTTCTGCGCAAATTGTTAGTGGATGCGCCAAAAGGTAGGATTTTGCAGATAGTTACCGGTTTAATTTTTTAAATGATTATCAACACACTATACCTTTATGGACCGTAGCAGTCAATCATGAATTTTGACAAATCAAATAACTAAGCGGATGGACGATTGCTTTGCAAACATGTGGTTGTAAGTTCAATTCCCAACAATTGATATTTTCTGTGATTATTTTTTTTTTAAGTACAGTAAGCGTTCAAAAATGTATAGGCACGTTAAGAGTCGTATTGTTGTTAACACGCGGTATAGTCCGTACATCTGTATGTGTAAACAACACGGCACATACATCACAGAGATCGTAGTTTTGTGCTTTACACACCATCGTATCGTCACTTATTCGCTTAAACTGGAAGGGGTAATTATGGGGAATTTATTGTATACGAAGTTTAAACACTGTCTCACCAACGCCATAACCTGTTAGAATTTTCGCCTCGATGACGTTTCTCTGCAAAGACACGACCTTGAGCCGGTTTTCATTACATAGATTTGGCGGAGTTAAGTTCCAAAGGAGTATAATCGGGACACCAACCTTCAGCTAGATGACGTGTGCCATAAGTCCACTTGCCGTTAGCGAATTCAGAAATTCTACGGGGTAATGTGTGGGTGGCATCATCTTGCTTCACAACAGTGTTAATGTAGATGTTTATCACTTCGCTCCCTATTATTTGCGAGAGAAAACTGTGGTTGATCACTGCAACTTGATCATTTTTGTGCGTTAAAATGACCCGTTCACACACCCAAGAATTATATATAGACTGCGCTTAACCATCAACATGCGAGCTTGGCTTGGCGGGAATTGATATGCTCAAAAATTTTCCGATGTTTTTCTAAAAGTTGGTGAAGGCACTCTACCAGAGGAGAGTGGCCAGGTGGCCGTACCAGATACTCTTTTGTAGAGTTGTTCCCACTTTAGAAGATCTGATTCATCTGGTGTTCGGGGACATCAGTCGAATACCGTACCAAGAGAATTCTTGAGTGTGTGAACAAGCCATTTTAATGCCCAAAAATTATCAAGTGGCAGCGATCAACCACAGTTTTCTCTCGCAAATCGAAGGGAGCGAAGTGATAAACATCTACATTAACACTGTTGTGGAGCAACATAATGCCACCCACACATTACCCCGTAGAATTTCTGAATTCGCTAACGGCAAGTGGACTTATGGCACACGTCATCTAGCTGAAGGTCGGTGTCCCGATTATACTCCTTTGGAACTTAACTCCGCCGACGCTATGTAACGGAAACCGGCTCAAAGTCGTATCTTTGCAGAGAAACGTCATCGAGACGAAAATTCTAACAGGTTTCGGCGTTGGCGAGACAGTGTTTATACCGCGTATACCACAAATTCCCCATAATTACCTCTTCCAGTTTAAGCGCATGCGGTTCCCTGTGAGCGCATGCTTTGCGATGAATTATCAACAAGTAACAGGGGCAGATACTGAAGGCTGCCGGTGTCGTCCTCAGGACAAGCTGCTTGTCATACGGACAACTGTACGTCGCTTGTTCCCACGTCACCAGTCCTGACTCTCTGTTTAGTTTGGCTGCTGAGAACAAAACTATAAACAGACGTATTATACAGGGAAGTTTTATAAAATGTCGCTGTTATTGTATTATTGTATTATACTGTAGTATTTTACGACTTCTACGTGAACGAAATCGCGGGCAGAAACTAGTTAAATATAATTTGGTGAAATAATTATATGAAGTGCCAAAAGTTCCAGCGCTCCATTTTAAGAAGAAATTAAAGCATTTGGAATTTGTAGATAAATTAATCTACGTAGACAGTTCTTAACCGGTTGCATTTGTACTAATATGAGCATTTATATTCTAAACTAGCTGTATAAAACGAGCATCTTTAAAGTAGTTTTTGTCTATTTTAGTTACGGTTTTTTGTGAAGTAAGTCGAGACAAACAAAACGGTAACTGA
The DNA here is from genome assembly GCA_949152395.1 of Agrochola litura. Taxonomy (NCBI): domain Eukaryota; kingdom Metazoa; phylum Arthropoda; class Insecta; order Lepidoptera; family Noctuidae; genus Agrochola; species Agrochola litura. The sequence goes on from OX424498.1 coordinate 24,410,299, forward strand.
GACACGTAAGTGAAAATAAATTCTTAATTTTTACGCAATGAAAAAAACCAATGTATGTGCTTAAAATGTTCTTTTGTAACAGCATAATGGTTAACAATTAATTGACCTTACGGAAATCCATTATAAAATACAATAGACGTGGATATATTTAGTAACTTGTTCCGCTTAGCTATTTCTAAAGAGCCATAAAAAACTCCTGAAAGAAATCGACACGTGTTTCACCTCTCAACGAGGCATCCTCAGGATGACGATGGACTTGTTGTGAATTCGAACACGGCGTACTGCCACACCGAGCGCTGAGTGCAGACTCCGTGTTTGAGTTTGCAACAAGTCCATCGTCATCCTGAGGATGCCTCGTTGAGAGGTGAAACACGTGTCGATTTCTTTCAGGAGTTTTTCATGGCTCTTTAGAAATAGCTAAGCGGAACAAGTTATTAAATATATCCACGTCTATTGTATTTTAGCATAATGGTTGATGAATATGTACACTGCAACAAGCCATGACACTGAAGTGTAAGTAGGCAGGCCATATATGTAGCTAGGTAGCAGGATAACAGATGGAGGAGGCGTTTAACCCTACAGGAGCCATACAATAATATATATTTTGTTTTACATCATTTAAGAATATCATTTTATTGTATGGATAAATAAAGCTACAAATAAATAAATAAATGGGTAATCTTGGTCGATGTCTGTACTGAGTTTATACAGTCGTATCTCATTTCAGCTTTGCACCATGTCTACAGCCGCTCAAATAGCTCGGATAAAGAGACTTCAGGACGTTTTTGCCATCCTAGCATTACTCAACCTGAATGGCCATTCGTATCCTAAAGAAGCCAATGTCTGTGGTTAGTAATAAAATAAAATTTATATAATTCATAAGTTCCCATATTGTTTATATAGGAAGTGATTAATTTATTCAGGAAGTATGTTTTTCTCTTTTGAATGCTAATGGTCGGGGTTCGGGACGCAAATACAATACTGAAGTGTATCAAAAATGTTCTGTCAGGGTTTTTCAATATGTGTGTAGTTTTATTTCTATTTCTTAAAAGTTCACTAAGTTTATTCGTGTAACAAAAAAATTATACAGAATAGACGAAGTCTAACCTTTTCAAGGTTCTTAAATGAAATTGCCAAGTTACATAATGTGTCTATAAGACAAATTATTTAATCATACTCGGCCTTTCTCTTTTTCAGATGGTGACACGTATGATTACATAGTGGTTGGAGGTGGCAGTGCTGGCGTGGTGGTCGCTGCCAGGCTAGCTAAAGCAAATTTCAGCACACTTATTATAGAAGCTGGTGGAAATCCTGGTACGGAGAGTAAAGTAAGGACTTGAATTATTAATTTTTAATTATTTTTCTATCTGAAATTTCTCAGTAGCAGCTCGGAGTCTGGATTTGTGCCCGGTTGATGGTAATAGGCTCGCCCCTTATTACATGGGACTTAAACATAACTGGCGAAATGTGGGTGTACCTGCTACAGGGACACCTCTGCCTAACCCTTCGGGGAAACAAGGCGTGATGTTATGTTATGTTATGTTTGAATTATTCCAATATAAAAAATATTTAGAATTAAAATAACTTAGTATTAAATTCTTTTCAGTATCCCGGCTTGGTGACTTACGTAAAAAACTCCCGTTTAGATTGGAACTATACTTCAGAGAATGATGGTTGCACAGGCAAATGTCTTAAGGCAGGCGGGTCATTACTCGGCAGAGTGCTAGGAGGATCAGGATCTACCAACTTCATGATATATGGTCGAGGAAACCGTCGAGACTACAATAAATTCTGCAAAGCAACCAACGATTCTTCTTGGAAATGGGAAAACATGCTCAAATACTTCAAAAAAACTGAAAATTTACAAGCTGATAATGTCTTCAAATCATCGTATGGAAAATACCACAGCAATAAAGGTACTATTGGGGTGATCAAAGAAAATCGTTCTATCTGTGATGATTATTTGATAGGCTTTAAACAGGCTGGGGAAGCCGTGGTTGTAGACAATATTGGTGCTGGGACATTAGGATACTCTACAGGTCTTTACAATATACTTGAAGGAGTTCGTACTGAGGGTGCAAATACCTATTTACGTCCTTTGAAGGATAATCCAAACTTGCAGATAACCAGAAGTAGTTTGGCGACAAAAATAATTTTCGACGAAAACAAAAATGCTGTTGGCGTAGAATTTGTAAAGAATGGCAGGACTGTCACTGTGAAAGCAAGAAAAGAAGTAATTGTTAGTGCTGGACCTACCAAATCACCGCAGCTCCTGTTGCTTTCAGGCATAGGTCCTAAAGAAGAACTAGAGAAGATGAATATAAATGTGATCTCAGATCTCCCTGTAGGAAAGAATCTTCAAAATGTGGTAGGAGCATTATTAGGTTTTAGAACTAACAGACTAGCTAATCCTAAGCCATTTAACGCACATCAATTCCCTGCGCCATTAATAGTAGGCTACTCAGCTCTCAACAAATGCAGTCACTACCCAGACTATGAGACCTTAAATTACGTTATTGATGATACTGAATACTTTCAATCATTCTGTGGATTTATTTTAGGATTCAAGAACTCAATCTGCGATAGATTCCTCTTATTAGCCGATAACAGACAGATGTTGGTAACTGTAATACTTAATATTAATCCAAAATCTCGTGGCGAGATCGTACTTAACAGTACAGATCCTTTTGACCAGCCAAAGATAATCAACGGTTATTATTCTAATCACGACGATTTAGAAGCTATAGTTGAATCTATCATAGACTATATTAAAATCGAAGGCACTCCACATTTCCAATGTTTGGGTCTAGAGGTTTTGAAGGCACTGGAGAAATGTAATAAGTTTGTGTTTAGATCAAAGGCTTATTGGAGATGCTATGCTTTGTGCATGATAGCACCCACAGGAAGACGTTCTGGTACTTGTTCTATGGGGTCCGTGGTGGATAGCAAGTTGAAGGTGTTGGGAGTGCACCAGCTTCGAGTGGTAGATGCCAGTGTTTTGCCCAATACCATTGGAAGTGCGATTTATGCCTTGATAGTGGCTCTTGCAGAAAAAGCAGCGGAAACGATATTAGAATGTCGCTAATTATAGATTTGAAATTATGACAAAATTTTGCAATTGCATTGAAATAAACGTAAATGTTTTCTATGGTGTAGTCTTATTGTTATTTTGTGATAAATCCACCGACGCCTTCAGTGATTGTTTTTGCTAATTTAACATAAAAGCTCCGCTTTTAAAAAGTTATAAAAAAATGGAAAAACATATTTTAAACCTGTGCGTTTGGTTTTGTAGTTACTGGTTTATGTTTAAAATCTATCAATCTGCCTAGCCTTTTCCCAACTATGAGGTCGGCTTCCAGTCTAACTGGATGCAGCTGAATACCAATACTTTTCATAGAGCGACTGCCTATCTGACGAACAATAATACTGGCAACAATTTTGACGAAAAAGTATATATACAATCAATTTGCCTTGCCTTTTCCAATGTTGGGGTCGGCTTCCAGTCTAACCGGATGCAGCTGAATACCAGTATTTTACATGGAGGGACTGCCTATCTGACAACCACACAATTTTGACGAAAAAATGTATACACAGGGTGACTTATAGTTTGACGTATTCATTCCAGGATGTGGTAGTGTGACCCATTTGCAACAAGTAAGCACCTCTTAAAGCCTAGGTGAAAATTCATGGGATTCGAGAAAACCCAGTTTTTATGTATCTTTGAAAATTTCCCAAAATTCGTCACTAAATATCACTTTTCTCCAAACTCTCAAATTGAATGGGCTTCATTGCTATTTCATTGGATACCTCATACTTTAACAAACCTCTCGATGTAACCAAATTTTCTAAAACATCAAACAGTTAATAGTTAAAGGAAAAAGTTTATTAATCATTTTCAAAAATCATCTGTAAACATGACATTTGACACCAGTTATCTCAAAATTTTACAAAGGTTTTAAGCGTACAAATTACAGATTAAACATTTTAATTTAATCAGTTATCTATCTTTTTTCTGAATCTAAGGCTAATGTCATAATAAATAAAGGACTTCTTTCAAAAGTGGACGTTTGTCAAACTAGTGCGGTGTATGTTAAAATACACGCAAACTAAGCGACAAGTGAACGCAAACCAGCGACTAGACCGTGAGTCATGTTAAAAACTCAAAAACCGCTCCTCTACTTGTGACCTGGTCATGACAACCTGGGTGCCTAACGTGTGATGGATTGCTAGAAGGTTAGAAAGTAGTGGATGGCACAAACCAGTTCATTAATTCGATTATCACACAGTTTTTAAATATTGCAAGAATTTGCAAATTCGACCTTTGCCAGCATTATTATTTTTTTTAACTTGTGTACCTCGTTAGATAGCTGATTAAACGAAGATGTTTTTTTCCGTAATTTGTACGCTTAAAGCTTTAGTAATATTTTGAGATACCTAACTGGTGTCAAAGTTCATGTGCGTAGATGATTATTGAAAATGATTAATAAACATTTTCCTTTAACTTTTAACTGTTTGATGTTTTACAAAATTTGGTTACATTGAAAGGTTTGTTAAAGTATTAAGTATCAAATGGAATAGCAATGAAATTTATTCAATTTCAGAGTTTAGAGTGAAGTGATATTTATTTTTGTGACGAATTCTGGGAAATTTACAAAAATACATAAAAATTTAGTATTCTCGAATCCCATGAATTTTCGCCTAGGCTTTATTGGGTGCTTAATTGTTGCAAATGAGTCACACTACCACGTCCTGGAAGGAATATGTCAAATTATGAGTCACCCTGTGTACAAAAACCTCAAATCGACTTTCAGTTGCATCAAGTAGGGGGAGGTACTGCAATAAATCTCATCCAGCTGTTCATTAATGAACTGTATAATGAACTCATCAATAAAATATCAAGCCTAATATAAAATCTATCACGAATAAGATGGATTGCCCAGCTTCTTATAGGTGACTGATCAAGTTAATGTCAATGAATTAGTAATTTGGCGATTTTTTACTCTCAGTCGCAAATCAATCATGAAGGACACATGTGGCAATATTTTTTTAGAAATAATTGGCACATGATTAGATGGAAAATGACGGTATGAAAACGATCTTCTTCTTCATTTTGAGACGATGGTGAATACATGTATCATGGATGAGTTGGGCTCAGTAGGTAGCCATGCCAATCGCGGCTTCAGTGGAAATTAACTAATACTTGACTACATTAGATTATTTAATACTAGCTTCTCCACGACTTCGTCTGCTCCTTCGTCAAGAATTGGGCTAACCAATACAAGAAGATGTTTTCAAATCCAACTGATAGTTCCGGAGATTATACACAAACTTACAAACAAACAAATTTTACCTCTTTTATAATATTAATATAGATGAATGATTCAATTTTACAAGTTTACAATGTTTCTTTGTTGTACTTATTAATTTACTTACGTACATTATTTAGTTATATTAAATTATTAAAGACAGAAGATAATATTTTATCATGTTGGCTATTCTTTTGCTACATCTGTGTTTTACTAGCACACATTATGAGTTAAATGAATTTCTTCATAAATAACCAATAATTCAAGTCCTTACCTACTTGACTCTCCATACCAGGATTTCCTCCAGCTTCTATAATAAGTGTGCTGAAATTTGCTTCAGCTAGGGCTGGCAGCGACCACCATGCCTAGTGCCTAGAAAGACCTCAACGAAACAATGGTCCGGGCAACAATGACAATTTTATTTATCTGTTTAGTCAGCGAGTAAATGAGTGACTTTTTACTTTGTAGGTACATATATACACAGATTAACTGATACAACTTGTTTTTTAGGTCATTTTTTGGCAGGTAAGCCGTGTTCTTTTTTTCTTTTTTCTTTTCTTATTTTTGCTTAATAAATTCTAATCAAACACTAACCATATTGGTATCAAAGTGCAGATTCAAGTACTTGTGATGCGTATATTCAACAGAAGATTTGTATAAAGTTGAAGATGATATAATTTTTTTTTTAAAGATTAAATACATTTTATGGAGAAATAATGATAATAGGAGGAATAATGAATTGTGTATCTGTTTGATTGTAGTTGGCGAATGCATACAAAACGTATGAGTTTTTGGAAGCGGATAACGCAGAAAAATAAAAATTCCCAGAGTACCTCTAGCTACCGCCCGGAAACCCGACTGCAAAATTAATAACAAAACACTAATCACTGAGTCTGACCACAATATATTGTTTCGAACTATCTTCGTCAAAACATTACACATTAAGTTTTTTTTTTAAATTCACTGAGTAACCTTAACCTTCCCTTGATTCCATGTCTACTTTGTAGCCAGTTAGATCATAAATTCATAAGCAAATATGTTAAAATAAGTTCAACCTCGTAGTAGTTATCCACTTGTAAACAAAAATATCGCTTCATCGAGGCTGCGTTCCGAGTTACGCTGTAATCGATTAGAGCGTGCTAACACCCATACCGAATTAGCGTCAGCGCGATAATGACGTGCTGTGAATCGTCATAGATGACGTCATAACATGCGCCATCTCGCGATAACGCTGGCCATGCCCAAAATTAATGTGAGCGCTGACCAATAGAGAGTAAAAACCGTGAGCGCTGTCAAAATGACAGTTGTGCTGTTTTGTTTTGAGTTGCACCATATCTTTAAACTAACGTAGCATTTTCGAAATTGTGCTTCTGGCTACAGTTCAAATTCAAATTCAAAAGTCATTTATTCAAACTAGGCTGAGAATCAACACTTTTCGAACGTCAAAATTACATAAGACAGTCCCCCAAAAACGCCCACCCTTCACCCTTCAGTCGCCACCTAACCAAAGAAGAAGAAGAAAGTTGTGTATACTCAAAGAAATACTGTTATCCAACCATCTTGTGCAAGGTTTGGGGTTATGTTAAAAGTTTTGACGTTGAGCGAGCAGTGTGAGCGCGTTCACGAGCATTCCGAATTGTTGACAGCTCTGAGCTGTCATAATTGTGACATCTAAATCGGTATGCAAAATATTGATGTGAGCGCTGTGAGTGATTAAGGCGTAACTCTGAATGCGGCCCGAGTTTCAAATTTCGTTCTATTATAAACAAATTTTGTTCCGATTTATATCATGTCACAGCTTAGCCTTAGCTTATTTTAAATTTTTTCAATGGTTTTTCTTATTATTCAAAGCCAAATCTTTTAATATTTGTGTCAATTTCATGGAAATTACTCATAAAAATTAGACTCATGTAAAGTTTTTTCTAAGTTTTTTTTTTTTCTTAGCCATTATTGTCCCACTGCTGGGCAAAGGCCTCCCTACCCTCTTTCCACCTCTCTCTGTCCAGAACTTCCAAGGACCAATCTTTCTTAAAGGAGTCCAGCTCATCCCGCCATCTCCGTCTGGGCCTGCCGCGATGTCTAAAGGAAAATAATATTTTCCTTCAAGAACATACTTTGTAGTAGCGATTCGGACCAACGTGTGAAAAAGGGACAGCGCTATACAGTTCATATACCATTGTTTATTTTCTACTATAGCAGGCAATAGATAATATGTAGTTCGTTCTTTCCCAGCACTAAGCAGGAATAAAACAATATTGAACGATGAAGGTCATGGAACGAATATGAGTAATGTTATGATAAGCTGGAAATAAAACTCTCTTGAAATAAGATTGTTTCGTAAAAGATTGTGGTCGGCCCCCTGGCCCGGGTCTACGGCGCGTTGTGTTCCACGCGCGCCTCAAAGAGATATCAGCAGAACTGACGGGGTCCGCTAGGGCCGATGCCTGCCGGGGTTGCGAAGAAAACCGAAAGGGAGATCGTGGCCCCCGGCAACATGGCAACTGAAGGAACACGGATGGGTTTTAGTCAGTAAGAGTTTGACACGCCCTCTCGCTCCGCCCAGAGCGGGAGAAGTTATTTGATAAGGTCCCAACCAAAAAAAAAAGCAGGTGTGACACGCTAAAATTGCCTGTTTTGCATCTTATTTTTAATTTTTAATCAATTTAATTAGCAAGAATTGACTCAGTTATACATTTTTTTAAAGCTTATAACTAAACAGTACATTAATAAAAAAATAAACTGCATTCAATAGAGAATAAGAATGTCTTGTAAATTGTTCGTAAATGTTTGTGACAGTACTTTTCCATAGGGTCAATTTTTCACGGAATGGCTCAAATACAAAATTATCTAATATCTGTTATAGTCGCGCATCAAATTTTGATCAAGATACAACCTAACACTGACCTGCAAATTGCAAAAAACGTAAGAAAATTTTAATTTTCGGGCTACAACTGCGGATTCGCCTTATGAAGAAAGTAACGCATTTGCCTCGACAACCAATTGACTGCCTCGTTGGTCTAGTGGTCGCAAGCGCTACTGCTGAACATGAGGTCCTGGGTTCGATTCCCAGGTCGGGCAAAGTGTTATTGGGTTGTTCTATCTGGAATTTTTCAGTAGCAGCCCGAAGTCTGGATTTGTGCCCGGTTGATTGCAATAGGCTCGCCCCCTATTACATAGGACTTAAACATAACTAGCGAAATATGGGTTTACCTACTACAGGTACATCTCTGCCCAACCCTTCGCGGAAACAAAGCATGATGTTATGTTTATGCTGTTGTGTTTGTGTAAAGCATTTGCAATTTGTACATAAATTTATCTACATAGCCAGTTCTTAACCGGTTGTAATTATACTATCATGAGCACTTATATTCTAAACTAGCAGTATAAAACAACAAAAAAACTGGCATCTTTTAAGTAGTCTTTGTATATTTTAGTTAGGTACGGTTTTTAGTAAAGTTAAGCCAAGACAAACAAAACTGAGACACGTAAGTTAAAATAATTTTATAATTTGTACGCATAGTAAATAATGAAGAGAACGTCATCATCTAGGCTATACGGTGGGGCTTCATAGGCCGAAAAAACCAGTGTACGTGCTTAAATTGTTCTTTTGTAACAGCATAATGGTTCATGTTGGTCGATGTGATTGTACTGAATTTATACAGTCGTATCTCTTTTCAGCGTTGCGCCATGTCTACAGCCGCTCAAATAGCTCGGATAAAGAGGCTTCAGGGGGTTTTTGCCGTCCTAGCATTACTCAACCTGAATGGTCATTTGTATCCTAAAGAAGCCAATGTCTGTGGTTAGTAATAAAATAAAATTTATATAATTCATAAGTTCCCATTTTGTCTATTTATGGTAGTGATTAATTTATTCCGGAAATATGTTTTTCTCTTATTAATGCTAATGGTCGGGAGTCGGGATGCAAATACAATGTTGAAATGTATCACAAATGTTCTGTCAGGGTGTGTAGTTTTGGCCCTATTTCTTCAAAGTCCACGAAGTTTCTTCGTGTGACATAAAATTATACAGAATAGACAAGTCTAACCTTTTAAATTTCCTCGAATGAAAATGCCAAGCTTCATAATGTGTCTATAAGACATCATTTATGATAGATAGACAACAGCAAGTTCAAATTAATGGTGTCAATTCACTCGGTCTAAAAGTAAAAATGGGTGTTCCACAAGGCTCGGGTTTTGGTTATTGGGTCCTTTCCTCTAATTAGTTTATATGAATGATCTACCCCATTTATAAAAAACCAACCAAAAATAGTGTTATTTGCTGACGATACTTCCTAAATTTTTAAGATAAATAGACGTGCATCAAATCTTGACAACGTAAATAACGCCCTACTGCAGGTCCAAAATTGGTTCAATGTCAAAGTCAAAGTCAAATCATTTATTTCAAATAGGCCCATGTATGGCACTTTAAAACGTCAAAATTTACAAAATATTAAAATTGATTCTAGTCGCCCCTTCCAAAAGGTAGTTTTCGTATGGAGAAGAATGGGCAAGAAACTCCACCGTTACTCTTTTAAAATGTTTTACAATTGTTTGTATATGCACGTACATTAGTTAAATAATATTACCTATATGTGAAGACGATGCACCTAGAATAAAATTACTATACCACAATAGGTAAAAAGAATTAAAATGAAGCAACGACAGATAATTTAATATGTGATAGATACATGGTGCTCACATATTTACAAACATTGTAAAAATAGACGATTTTCCTAAAATTTTGTAATTAATAAGTCAGTGTGTGAGAAAGTAATCACAGAATGTAAAATCAATGTCATAAAACACAAAATACTCAATTTTACAATTAAATTAGCAACCAGTTTGATTTTGTCTTGATTCTAAATTGTCCTATGGAGCAGGACCAGCATGTTTCCAAGCACTCTTATCTTGGATATAATCCTCTAATTTGTGATATGCTTGTTTACAAAGTGTACTTTTGATATGAGTTTTAAATTTTCTTTCATTTAATTGCAATATGCTAATAATTTTGCATTAAATGGGAAAAAAAACTAAATGCATAAGATTTGCTTTACCGAATGTTAAAAGTAGTGATTATGATATAATATTGAATAAAGAGAAACTAGAATTCGTAGATAAAACTGTTTTCCTGTGGATTACGCTCGACTCAAGGCTGCAATGGGGTGATAATTTAACATCTCTTGCAGAACAGCTAAGTTCAGCAGCATATGCTGTAAGAAAAATCCGTCAATTTACTGATGTAGATACCGCGATTTCAGTTACTTTCATAGTATCGTGTCTTACGGTATTTTACTATGGGGACGAGCTTCAGACATCGACTCTATTTTTATTCTGCAGAAAAGAGCTCTCAGAGCAATATATTATGGCCTCCGCAGGCGCGAATCTCTAAGGAAACTGTTTAAAAATATTAACATCATGACGGTACCTTGCCAATATATCTATAAAAACATCATATACGTAAGGAAAAATCTTAATATTTTCAGTAAAAGAACTGATAGATACAATTATAGTACTAGAAATAGGGACCAATTAGTTCAGTCTGCTTTCAGACTGGCTAAAGTAGACTCATCCTTCATGTAGTACTGTTTAAAATGTTACAATAAAATACCTTCCTACATACTTCAACTAAATGAAATGAAATTTAAATATTGTATATAACGCACACTATGCTGCCAAGCATATTTTAGGTTGGGGGATTACGTTGCTGACAAAAATGCTTGGCTCAACGCTAGTCCAGCTCCACAAGGGCGCATGCTTAAACTAGTTGATTAGAATTCGAAAATATTGTTGGAACTGCTGAAGATTGCACAAACTATCTTTGCATTGTATAAATTCAATCTCTTATTATTGTATAATTGCATAGCACATACGTGAGCACTGTGAACATGTACACTCGCTAAAAGAGATAAGTCACCAGGCACACACACTACAAAACTATATCGCTACTGTTATAACGATTAATTGCGTACTGCTCACAATGATAGCCACGCACACATCGCATTCGTAGAGTGAGTGCTAGCGGCGCGACCCTGCCCTGCACGCACAACCTTCACATCCGTGGAAACAGTACAGTGGTCATAATTGCTGTCTCGCTTTCTCCCACATCGTTGCAGGCGCTTTCTACATGATAATATAAGATAATTTCGCACCTAAAACTAAAGCGTTCGTAGCCCAACAAAAAGCAATTTACTTCTAAAAACTACTGTGTGCGTTCGAATCTCTGAACTGGTGATTCTTTTTGCGATTTAAAATTTTAAGCTAAAGCAATTACAATATTTTTTGTTAAGAAATGTTTTATTTATTTAAAATTGCTCAAATAAAACCATTTTTAGTAAATATCTTTATTTAATAAATTAAAGAACATCACAAGTTAACATGTTTTATTATAAATGCTACAACATATTTATCGTAGAACATATCATATATACCTATAAACAATGGACGGATTGAATAAACATGTCATATAGATAAAAAATATAATCTGATCCAGTAACAATAACATCACGCACACTGCAGTACCGCCGACTTATTTTATGATGGCTAAATATCGGCGGCGCGGGGCAGGGTTGTGTGGGGAGAGGCTCGCCGCCGCCGCCATCACCGCCGCCCGCCTGCGTGCGTGCAGACTAGTTTATGCCGTATCACTACGCGTGACAGCTTATTTTGGTCTGAACATTTACGAACCGCTCTTCGCTTTGTCGGAAGCGCGCCGCCACACATGTGGTTCGAGAAGTACCTACGTTATGTCTAGTGGATACTGTTGTTTCTCACGCTTTCAAGTTTATGCATATTTTTTTGAATTATTTGAAACAAAAATATTTTAATTTTTTGAGTTTAACTCTATGATTCAATAGGACTGGGTACTAAGGGCAAACCGTTCTGCCGCGGGAAAACAACCATAACAATTTCAGCTTACAAGCTGAAATTGTTATGGTTGTTTTCCCGCGGCAGAAAGCTTTACCATTATGAAAGCATAATGGTAAAGCTGAATGGTGCTGATCCATGCGTCATGTTCGTGAACGGACGCCGTCAGTAGGGACTGGTCATATCTTAGCTGTTAGAGCTACAGATACACCTCTGCCCAACCCTTCGAGGAAACAAGGCGTGATGTTATTGTGTCTTTCTACATTGTTCTCACATGTATAATTTCAATATAAATGATGTAAACAATATTTGTGCCAATATTTTGATTTATAAGAGTGTCCGTGGAGTTTTTTGCCCATTCTTCTCCATAGAAACCTACTACGCTTTGGAATGAGCAACTATCTTCATCTTTCTGTCTGACCGACTCCTTGCCAAAAGTGCCTGTAATTGGTTGTTCAGGCTTTACCAAAGGCCTTCAAAAAGTGGCAACATTTTATAGTTTTTTTAGAATGGCAACATCGCCATCGATGTCAACTTCAAAGTGACATTGTGACTTTACAATAATTTATCTGTGGTAACTTTCCCGCCAATACCCTTAAGGAAAACATGTAAAATTGTCGTCGTAAAATTAAATAATTAGAAACTGCAATTCTTGGGCCTTTTTTTGCACCAGTATATCCCCAAAGAAATAACATGGTGGCCCATGAGGGGAACTAAAACAAGAAATCCGCGACCTCAGAAAATTTCTTCGTCGGAATCGCTACCTACCTACATACGAGGAAATCGACGCCGAAGCCCCAAGTCCGCCAAGTCGAGAATCGAGAGCGTCAACGCGTCGCCCCGAAGTTGAGTGCCTATCCGTCATTGAAAACCCCTAAATACCTTTCCCATTACCAAAATATCCTTAAAAAGCAACCATTTGTGTGAATAAGGTGATTACAAGAATTGCAAACTTTTCGGTCTCAGTTCAACTTTACACTATGTACCCCCAATTTACAAAATATTAGTGTCTCGATATTTAGTGGTCTGCCGACTATTTCAGGTCACCCGTGCAAGCTTCTTTGCCTGATCGAGACCGCATAGCTGTCCGACTGGCGCTCTGCTGATCGTGCGCACCCGGCTTCCTGATCGGCAGGTGACACCGAGACGAGGAACGTGAGCCCATTCTTTTCATTGTGTTTGTGATAATTCCTCAACTTTCTTAACAATCCTTGTTTGCAATGGCTGAAGCTAAGCAACGTTATAAAGAATTGTTAACCAAAAGAGCGTCCGCTAAAGGACAAATTACTAAGTTCAAAAACTATTTATGTATTACTTCTAAACAAGAGGAATTGAATAATATTCAATTGACAGAGTTAAAGTTAAAGCTTGCAAAGTTTGAGGCATTATCCGTAAAAGTTGATGACTTGCAAAGTGAAATAGAGGTTCTGAGTTCTGACAACATTGATGCTGAAGTTGATGAACGTGACATCATTGAGCAAGACATAATAATCAACATAGCCACTGCCAAAAACTTATTAGACATGTTTTCTCAGAAAAATGAATGCGAACAGAGACATAGTTCTGATCACTATGCTTCATGTTGTCCGGAAGATCATCACAATTTGGGATTAAAGCTCCCACAAATACAAATAGCTAAATTTAATGGTGAATATTTCCGTTGGTTAGAGTTTAGAGATACCTTTGAAAGTTTAATACATAAAAATGACCGTATTTCTGAAATTAATAAGTTTTATTATTTAAATTCATATTTACAAGGTGACGCAGCCAGAATTGTTTCCAATCTTGAAGTTTCTGCAACAAATTATACTGAAGCTTGGAAGCTGCTTTGTCAACGGTATGATAACAATAGAATATTAATTGATCATCATCTTGATTCATTACTGAATATGAAGCAGCTTCCAGGTGAGTCAGAAAAATCTTTAAGATATTTAGTTGACCATATTACTAAAAACTTACGTGCCTTGGTCAGCTTGGGCCAGCCAACGGATAATTGGGATGTCATTATTATATTCATGTTGTCAGCTAAGTTCGATAGTCAAACCTTATTGAAATGGGAGGAATATCGCAGTAGTTTAGGAAGTCAGCTACCAAATTTGGAGCAGTTTTTTAAATTTATTATGGATCGTGCTAGTGTGCTCGAATCTGCAAATCGCAATAATAATAATTCCAGCAACATAGATTCAAAGAAGCCTACAACTCCTCATCGTTTGACTCCAAATAAACAAAGTCAAAGAAAGAGTCAGAATAATAATATAAAATCTTTTGCAAGCACTAGTGATAATAATAAAAATAAAGGACTGAAGGGTTATTCATGTATTGTTTGCGACGAACGTCATAGAATTTATGACTGTCCAACATTTAAGGCTAAGGGTATTGATGATAGAATGACGGATGTGACAAGGTATAAACTTTGCATTAACTGTTTGAGACAGGGTCACTCCGTTAAGGATTGTCGATTCAGGTCATGCCAAGAGTCTGGCTGCACTGAGAGGCATAATAGCTTGCTACACCGTCCGCAAACGTCGGCAAGTCTCGCTTCGGTTGATGAGCCAGGTGAGATAGTAGCAAACTATTCTAATAAAAATACAAGTCAAATTATATTGTCAACAGCCATGGTGGAGGTATCGAATCCATTTGGCCAGCAAAAGGTCAAAGTTCGTGCACTATTGGACTGTGGCAGCCAATCATCTTTTATAACTGAATCCCTAAAGATCAGGTTATCGTTAATGTCCCATCCCATTGACACTCTAAAGGTCATTGGCATAGGAAACACATCAACAAATAATGTTATTGAAAGTTGTAATATTAAATTACAATCAATAAATAGTAAGTTTAACATAAGTTGCTCATGTCTTGTGTTGAAGGAATTAACAGGTAGACTGCCAAAGGTCCCCATCTGTATTGGTTCTTTGAAGTTACCTGAAAATATTCAGCTGGCTGATCCCATGTTTCACAAACCAGGCGACATAGATGTCTTGATAGGCGCAGACTTATTCTGGGACATTCTAGGTAATGAACAATTCTCATTAGGTGTCAAAAATCCTAAGTTAAGAAGTTCACAATTAGGTTGGATTGTGTCTGGTCCCATGGAATCTGTGAAGCCAGATAAAAATGTTCACTGTAATCACAGTTTAGTCTCCAAATGTGATAGTACTGATGATAGCATTGATAATATGCTAAGTAAATTCTGGGATTTGGAAGAAATTCCTGGAAAATTAATTACAAGTGAAAATGAATGTGAAAAACACTTTCTCACTTACACAACTAAAACCAATATAGGTAGATTTTGTGTAAAATTACCACTTAAAGATACTGCTGATTGTTTAGGCGATACTTACAAGTTAGCTAAGAGACGCTTTATTAACATAGAAAAACGGTTAAAACGAAACCCTATGTTAAAATTAGAGTACACTAAGTTTATTAATGAGTATGCAGAGCTAGGGCATCTGTCTGTGTTAAATGATAATTTTAGAGATAGGATAGGTCCAAGTTATTATTTGTGTCATCATGCAGTTCTTAAACAGGAAAGTGAATCTACCAAGCTGCGTGTAGTATTTGATGGTTCTGCTTCTTCCACTTCTGGTTGTTCTTTGAATGACATATTAAGGGTAGGTCCTACCGTACAGGATACTCTTTTCTCTATTTTGATACGCTCTAGGCAATACAAGTATTTGCTTACTGGAGACATCGAAAAGATGTATCGCCAAGTCTTAGTACACGAAGATGATAGGTACTTGCAACTGATCTTGTGGAGAAAGGAGGAATCTGAACCCATTCAGACACTTATGCTCAATACTTTGACCTATGGAACAGCATGTGCAAGTTACCTGAGTACACGCTGTCTATGGCAGGTAGGACAGGAACAGGATGATGAGCTTATAAAGTGCATCATCCAGAAAGACTTTTATGTTGATGATCTCATAACGGGTTCAAATGATTCACAGCAATTAATTTATATACATAAAGCTGTATCTGAAGCGTTAAGGGCAAGTTGTTTTAATTTAAGAAAATTTAAAACAAATCATTCCTCTATTTTTGATAATGTAGATATGAATGAACAAGATAGTTTAATATTTAGCGAGTCGTCTAGTACGCTAGGGTTGGGCTGGACTCCATCTAGTGATACATTGCATTTTCCTATAAAAGGATTCTCACATGATAAAAGTCAAACCATAACAAAACGATTTATTATGTCGAACGCTTTCAAAATATTTGACCCATTGGGTATTTTAAGTCCAGTTGTAGTGATACCAAAAATAATGATTCAAAGACTTTGGCAGCATAAGTTGGACTGGGATCAGCCAGTCCCTCAGGAAATAAAAGATGATTGGACTAAGTTTTCTGAAAATATAAAGTATTTATCTAATTTAAAAGTACCTAGATTAGTCATAGGGTTATCGCCTCAATTTATTGAACTACATTCATTTAGTGATGCCTCAAATTACGCATATGGTGCGTGTGTTTATATAAGAACGATTAGTCATAATGGGGACGTCACGGTCAGACTGCTATGTGCCAAATCTAAGGTGGCGCCTTTGAAGCCGACTACCATTCCCCGCCTAGAACTCTGTGGAGCATTGCTCGCCGCTAAACTGACTACTTCTGTAACAGACTCGCTCCGTTACAAGCCGGATAAGCTAGTTCACTGGTGTGACTCCACAGTAGTATTAGGTTGGATTCGTAGTGACGTCAGTAAATTAAAAGTATTTGTAGCTAATCGTATTAGTGAAATTAAAGAATTAACTTCTTGTTCAGCGTGGCGATATGTTCCCACGGATTCCAACCCTGCAGACTTAATATCACGGGGAGTAGATGCTAAACGCTTAGTAGCAATGGCGCTGTGGTGGACAGGGCCTAGTTATTTATTAAAAAATGAGTCTGAATGGCCTAAGTTAGGCGTCAATGATTCCGAAGAGTTACCGGAATTAAAGGTACATTCGGCGATAATTAATATACCTATCATTGACTTTGATAAATATTCATCTTTAACTAAATTACAAAGATCATTTGCTTACGTTCACAGATTTATATATAATATTAAAAATAAAAATAATAAGCGTGTAGGTATATTGTCAGTTAATGAACTGCGAGAGTCATTCCATTCTTTATGTGTTATTGCACAGAGTCAAGCGTTCCCTATTGAGTATGATCTTCTAAAGAAAGGTAAGTCTTTGAACAGTAATAGCAAATTACTATCGTTGTCACCGTTTCTAGACGATAACAAACTAATCCGTGTCGGTGGACGAATTGATGCTTCAGCACAATCATATTCAAAGAAACATCCAATTCTAATTCATGCTTCACATAGGCTAACTAAATTATATTTTGAAAGGGAACACATAAACCATTTGCATGCTGGCCCACAACTGTTGTTAGCGACTGTAAGAGAAACAGTGTGGCCAATAAATGGTAGGCATCTTGCAAGACGTACAGTCAATAATTGCGTACGATGTAGGTGAATTCGAGGTTTGACTCTGCAACCCAAGATGGGTAATTTACCATCTCAACGTATAACGCCCGACTATCCTTTTATATCCGTTGGTTTGGACTTTGCTGGTTCATTTTATATTGTGAATCGTAAAGGTCGTGGCAGTCGTGTAGTCAAATGTTATTTATGCCTTTTCGTCTGCTTGCGGTATAAGTGCATTCATCTCGAAGCAGTCAGTGACTTATCGAAAGATGCATTTATACTGACACTCAGGCGTTTCATCGCTCGTCGCGGAAAACCGACGGAAATATTTAGCGACAATGGAAGTAACTTTGTTGCCGCCGCTAAGGATATTGGATCCTTCATAAAGGATAATCAGGAGCCTTTGTCTGATTTTGCAAGTCAACAATCAATTAAATTCACGTTCATTCCGGTTTACACTCCTCATTTCGGTGGCATTTGGGAAGCCGGGGTTAAATCGGCAAAATATTTTTTAAGGCGTGTCATTGGTGACAGCCATTTAACTTTTGAAGAAATTTCTACTTTATTTGCGCAAGTGGAAGCTATTCTCAATAGTCGTCCCTTATCCCCCCTTTCCTCCAGTCCTGACGACCTCCTCTCCCTTTCCCCTGGGCATTTCATCATTGGGAGGCCGTTGACCGCTCTGCCGACACCAGACCTGACGGACATCAAGGAAAGTCAGCTGCGGCGTTATGAACGTCTGGAAGCAATCCGAAGACAATTTTGGAAAAGGTGGCAGAAGGAATATCTGGCCGAGTTACAGCATCGAACCAAATGGCGAACGAATACTTCAAAGCTGGAAGTTGGAGACATGGTGCTCTTAGCAGATGATGGCGCCCCCCCTCTGGCTTGGAAGCTCGGCCGTGTTGTTAAACTCATAACTGGACCTGATGGGATATCCCGTGTGGCCGACATTCTCACCAACAAAGGCTGCGTGCGACGCTCTCTAGTGCGGCTCTGCAAACTACCTACGGCGGAGGAGCTTAATAGCTGTTGAAAGTGATCTTTCAACGCCCCGGAATATGTTCAGGCTTTACCAAAGGCCTTCAAAAAGTGGCAACATTTTATAGTTTTTTTAGAATGGCAACATCGCCATCGATGTCAACTTCAAAGTGACATTGTGACTTTACAATAATTTATCTGTGGTAACTTTCCCGCCAATACCCTTAAGGAAAACATGTAAAATTGTCGTCGTAAAATTAAATAATTAGAAACTGCAATTCTTGGGCCTTTTTTTGCACCAGTATATCCCCAAAGATATAACATTGGTTTATTTGAAATAATTGCTCTTAGTTTGAGTTTAATCATACTCGCCTTTCTCTTTGTCAGATGGTGACACGTATGATTACATAGTGGTCGGAGGTGGCAGTGCTGGCGTGGTGGTGGCTGCCAGGCTAGCTAAAGCAAATTTCAGCACACTTATTATAGAAGCTGGTGGAAATCCTGGTATGGAGAATCAAGTAAGGACTTGAAGTATTCCAATATAAAATAAATATTAAAAAATACTTAGAATGACAATAACTTAGTACTAAATTCTTTTCAGTATCCTGGTTTGAGGATTTACATCAAAAACTCCCGTTTAGACTGGAACTATACTTCAGAGAATGACGGTTGCACAAGCAAATGTCTCAAGGCAGGCGGGTCATTACTCAGCAGAGTGCTAGGAGGATCAGGAAATACCAACATCATGATATATGGTCGAGGAAACCGTCGAGACTACAACAAATTTTGCAAAGCAACCAACGATTCTTCTTGGAAATGGGAAAACATGCTCAAATACTTTAAAAAAACTGAAAATTTACAAGCTGATAATGTCCTCAAATCACCGTTTGGAAAATACCACAGCAATAAAGGTACTATTGGGGTGATCAAAGAAAATCGTTCTATCTGTGATGATTATTTAATAGGCTTTAAACAGGCTGGGGAAGCCGTGGTTATAGACAATATTGGTGCTGGAACGTTAGGATACTCTACAGGTCTTTACAATATACTTGAAGGAGTTCGCACTGAGGGTGCAAGTACCTATTTACCTCCTCTGAAGGATAATCCAAACTTGCAAATAACCAGAAATAGTTTGGCGACAAAAATAATTTTCGACAAAAACAAAACTGCTGTTGGCGTAGAATTTGTAAAGAATGGCAAGACTATCACTGCGAAAGCAAGAAAAGAAGTGATTGTTAGTGCTGGACCAACCAAGTCACCTCAGCTCCTGCTGCTCTCAGGTATAGGTCCTAAAGAAGAACTAGAGAAGTTGAATATAAAAGTGATCTCAGATCTCCCTGTAGGAAAGAATCTGCAACATGTGGTAGGATCATTATTAAGTTTTAGAACTAACAGACCAGCTAATCCTGAGCCATTTAACGCACATGGCGCAGGGAATTCATTCCCTGCGCCATTAATAGTAGGCTACTCAGCTGTCAACAAATGCAGTCACTACCCAGACTATGAGACCTTAAATTACGTTATTGATGATGCTGAATACTTTCTATCATACTGTGGATTCATTTTAGGATTCAAGAACTCAATCTGCGATAGACTCCACTTGTTAGCCCAAAAAAGTCAGATGTTGGTAACTTTAATAAGTAATATAAATCCAAAATCTCATGGCGAGATCGTACTTAACAGTACAGATCCTTTTGATCAGCCAAAGATAATCAACGGTTTTTATTCTAATGATGACGATTTAGAAGCTATAGTTGAATCTATCATAGACTATACTAAAATCGAAGGGACTCCACATTTCCAATGTTTGGGTCTAGAGTTTTTGAAGGCACTGGAGAAGTGTAATAAGTTTGTGTTTAGATCAAAAGCTTATTGGAGATGCTATGCTTTGTGCATGATGGTGCCCACAGGAAGGCGTTCTGGTACTTGTTCTATGGGGTCCGTGGTGGATAGCAAGTTGAAGGTGTTGGGAGTGCACCAGCTTCGAGTGGTAGACGCCAGTGTTTTTCCCAATGCCATTGGAAGTACGAATTATGCCTTGGTAGTGGCTCTTGCAGAAAAAGCAGCGGAAATGATTTTAGAATGTCGCTACTTATAGATTTGAAATTATGACAAAATTCTGTAATTACATTGAAATAAACGTAAATGTTTCTATGGTTTAGACTTTTTGTCATTTTATGAAAATTGTATACAAATAATAATCATAATTTTTTTTCAGTCGTACATACATATTCTAATATACAGAAAATTTGTGTTAATAAATAATGCTTAGACTATGTTAGTAGCACTTCACTTTGCACTAGCTTGACTTTGTGCTGTCCCTGTGGAACTTGTCCGAGGAAGTGATGTAACATCGCGTCCTGCGGCCAAAAGTCTTCTTCCATGACGAGGTTTGGTATGGGCTGATACTAGGAGCGCCAGGGGCACTCACGGTGATATTAGCGAAATCCCTTTGAAGGGGTTTCGCCAGGGCTGCAGACACTGGCAGTGGGTTGAGACGAGGGGCGAGGGCGGCGCTACACGGAAAAATTGCGGTGACAAGTACGGGGCTGTGAGGTGCAAGCTCAGCAATCGACGAATGCGCTGGCGACGATACTGCTGATGCGGAATTTGACGACGGTATATCGAAATCGGCTCCGCGACATGTGTTGACGTAGAAATACGATTAATGCCTTGGTAGTGGCCCTTGCAGAAAAAGCAGTGGAAATTATTTTAGAAAGTAGCTAATTAGAAATATGAATTTATGACAAAATTCTGTAATAAACGTAAATGTTTTCTATGGTGTAGTCTTATTGTTATTTAAAAATATATCCACCAATGCCTTCAGTGATTGTTTTTGCCAATTTAACGTAAACCCCGTTCCCCTTATTCCTATGTCTCAAATTTGTTTAGCAGAACAGACGCAGAAACCGTGTCGAAAGCCTTAGCTAAATCAAGGAAGACTCCCAGGGTCTGATTTACTTTGCTGAGTTCTTCTGAAATATCACCGGCTATCGATAGTTTAGCTCTTAAACCAAATTGTGCAGGAGATAAAAAGGTTTTTTTTTCTAGGTAGTTAACTTATAATTTTCTCTAGTATATTAATAGTAAGGATATTGGCCTGTAATTATTAACTAAGTCTGTACTTACAGATTTAAATAGAGGGATTACAACTGCCTTTTTGAGAAAACTAGGGAAAATTCCTTCGGAAATACATATTCGAATAATATGCTTTAAAGAGAGGTACCAAAATACACTTAAGGAGTTTAAGGATCTTATTGCTAATATTATGTCATTCAACTGCACAGTCATCTTTTAGCCCATGGGCACGCCACAATTGCGGCAATAAGACACCTCGTTGACTCCTCAAAGAGGTGTCTTATTGCCGCAATTGTGGCTGGAGTGGCTAGAGACGCGTCCTCACCTTCCGCCTGAAACAGCCGTGTCCTTGCTGGACACGGCTGTTTCAGGAGGTTCCTGTTCAGGATAAGGCGGGAGGAAACGCCCGGATGTCACCATTGTGTGGATCGCCCGAAGGACACTGTGGAGCATACGGTGGAGGTCTGCCTGGCTTGAACAGAGCATTGCTGTGTCCTCTTGGAGACGATCGGCGGCGGTGATCTCTCGCGTTCAGCCCTGGTTCAGGCCATGGTCGTCACCTCCTTCTGTGAAGCGGTAATGCTCGCAAAGAAGCAGGTTGAACGCGTGAGGAGAGGCAAATTTCGCGCCCTCACGCCCCTAACCGCTGCAGGAGGAGACGCCCTGGGCGTCGGGAATCGCAGGCCGATTTCCAGCCACCGTAGGCGCTGTCTTGCGGACGGTGAGCATTGGGTAGCTCGCCGTCCGATAAGGACCAGGCCCGGGTCGACGGCACGTTGTGTTCCACGCGCGCCTCAAAGAGATGTCAGCAGAATTGACGGGGTCCGCTAGGGCCGATGCCTGCCGGGGTTGCGAAAAAAACCGAAAGGGAGATCGTGGCCCCCGGCAACAGGGCAACCGAAGGAACACGGGTGGGTTTTAGTCAATAAGAGTCTGACAAGCCCTCCCCGCGCCGCTCAGAGCGGGAGAAGTTATTTGATGATTTCCCACCCAAAAAAATGTCCAGTTCATCAGTGTCCAGCATAGCAAAAGATTTCGGGTTACAGCTATTATTTGATTTTTGGTAAAGTGGTTGGTCACAATGTTTCGGAATCTGTTCGGCAAGAGTTTTTCTTTGGATTTCACGGGTCACCCCGTGAGGCTTGACAGTTTAGGGGCTATTATAAGTAAAACATCATAACTAGACAAAATCAAACTGGTTGCTAATTTAATTGTGTAATTAAATATTGTAACGTTTTTTTTTTTACATACTGTTATTGCTTGAACTCACACACTGACTAATTAGTATCACTTGTAATTCTTTTAGGAAATTCATATAGGTACCTACTTTTACAATGCTTGTAAATATGTGAACACCATGTATCCATTACATAATTATTTTTTCTGTCATTGCTTCATTTTTAATTATTTTTACCTATTGTGGTATAGTAATCTTATTCCAGGTGCATCGTCTTCACATATAATTATATAATTAATGTATACAAAATATTGTAAAACATTTTAAAGGAGTAACGGTGGAGTTTCTTGCCCATTCTTCTCCATACGAAAACTACCTTTTGGAAGGGGCGACTAGAATCAATTCTATTTTTTGTTTTTGACGTTCAAAAGGGCCTTTGAAATAAATTATTTGACTTTTTTTTTTGTAACAAATCCAAAGTTGCTACTGAGTATCAATCGAAGCACATGGAAGTAAGACAACTTCGACGTGATATCGTTTGCCGAGTCATCCACACGTTTCCTCGCTGCTCTTGCGAAATATATTTGTAAACATTGGAAAAAAACACAATGTAAATTATTTGTAAATAAATGAATTGAATTGAATTTGTAAATCATGCCCAATGTATAACTAGCTTACGCCGAAAATTTGTATTAGGCAAAATCTTATTCTATTTGCACTTTTATGACTTCTTGGTGGATTTAAGAAAGACCTTACTAAAGATAATCCCTCTACGGTACAGAAAGTATTATATATTTACGTTGTCTTCGTTTATGAATTTTAATCAAGATAGTGATAGCTGCCAGGCTAGTGGAAGCAAACTTCAGCGTATTGATTTTATAGAAGCAGTTGACATTACTGGAGCTGTAAGTCTTGTAAGCGAACTTTATTATTTTCCTATTTATAACCATAGAAAATACTGTATTTTTAAGCCGAATTATTCACAATTTTGACCTAAATTCCTTATAGACTTGCAGGGCGAAAAATGTACATACCTAATAATAAAGTATATTTTTATTATAGAAAACACTCGCACTTTTCAGTGTCCCAGTATTGTGCCATACATAAAGACCCCTCCGCATTGACTGTAACTACACATCAGAGACAAACTGCCGAACAGACAGATGCCTCAAAGCTGACGGTGGATCATTCAACGGCAGAGAATCTGGAAATACAGGAGCCCTTAACTAATGACACATGCACGAAGGAATACTAGAGATTTCGAAAAGATCTACGAAGCTACTGGAGACACATCATGGAAAAGGGAGAATATGCTCAAATAATTCAAGAAAAGTCAAAACTCGTATAAAAGTAAAAAGATCGTATAATCATTAATGATTATCTGAAAGGCTATGAAGAGGCTGGGGAACAAATAGTTGTAAACAATGTTGGTTCCGGAGTAGGATTAGGATATTCTAAGTGCTTATACACCATTTATAAAGAAAAACGTAATGATGCTGCAAATACTTACTTGCCTCTTTTAAAACATAGCTCAAAATACATGTAACTAGAAATTGTGTGGCAACAAAAACATTTTTTGTCAGTAACAAAAATGCCGTTGGCGTAGAGTTTGTAAATAAAGGCAAAACTATTACTATCAAAGCGAAGGAAGAAGTTATTATTAGTGTTGAACCTGTCAGGTCACCCCAACTTCTAATACCATCAGGTATTGGCCCTAAATAGGAATTAGAAACTTATAAAATAAATGTGTTATCAAATATTCCGGTAGGCAGAAAACTACAATGTGATAGAGGATCTTTTATAGATTTCAAAACGTATAGAAAAGCTGATCTTCCATTATTTGATGATCATAGACTTTCCGCACTAATAGTATTAGGCTACTAAGCTCTAAACAAAAACAGTATACACCCAGATTATGAGACACAAAACTTTGTCATTGAAAACTATCCCCATATTCTATCATTATGTGCATTAACTTTAAAACTAAAGAACTCAATCTGCGATAGACTGCTTTCAGCAGCTGATAATGAAAAAATAATGGTGACAACACTACTGAATACAATCCGAAATCTCGTGGGAGTGTGTCATTACATATCAGTGATCCAAACGACTAACCAAAGATAGTGTATAGATATTATAATGATGAAGCTGATTTGAATGCTATAGTGGAATATATTCAAAATAATATGAAGATGAAAGATACTCCTTATTTCCAAAGCCTTGGCTTAGAATTCCTGGAAGCAACTGCAGATTGTGCCAAATTAGACTTTGGGTCAAGAGGATACTGGAGATGTTATTGGTCGTGCATGGTTGCATTGACAGGTCAAACCACTAGTACTTGTGCCATGGGTCCTGTAATGGACAGCCAGTTACGTGTACTAGGAGTGAAGAGGCTTCGAGTGGTTGGTGCTAGCGTTATGCCCAACAGCTTGGATGGTGCGATCTTTGCTCCTAAAGTAGCCCTCTTGGAGAAGGCAGCTGAAATAATTGTTACATGTGGCAAAAAATAAAGAATATAAAGGTATAAAATAGCAATTATTTTTATAGAAAATTTGCTAAAGTCAAATAAAATAATTACGAGTTTTGTTGTATTTTTAATGCAATTTTTTTTTATAGTAGATATGGTATATCCTATCATTTGGGACATATTCAAATACAATCCATTTACCAAAATTGGCGTACACCAAAGTAAATAATATACGAGACGGAGTTTTTTGCTTCAAAAATTTAGAGGTGTTTGCAGGTTATTTCTACATTAGAACTCATTTGCAATTCATGGTCTAGAACCTATAATGATAAAAAATGTAAAAGTAATGGAAAGAATACCAAAAAAAATAAAGAAAAACAAGTTGGTTAAAATTATCACATATACTTTAGGTTAATGAGGGTAATTAGGCAATTTACTTGTTCATTTAACACTTTTATCGCACCGGTCCACACATTCACATTATGGTACCAACAATTTACATCGACGTAAGCTGCTTGTATTACTAATAAACATCCTATTTGTTTGCTTGTTACGCTTTAACGCTAAAACGGCTGAACGAATTTGGATGAAATTTGGCATATGGGTAGACAATGATCTGGGTTAGGACAAAATACTTTTTACCTCGATATTCCCACGGGATCGATACTTATGCGGGTAAAACCACGGGTCGCAACTAATTCAATATAATTAGAAAAAATAAATGCTTTTAGTAAAACACGTAACGGAGTTTGGTAGCCTTCGGATATCCCTTATATTGTATCAAGTGTCAAAAGTTGCAGCGCTCCATTTTAAGATGGATCCGCAGTTGTAGCCCGCGAAATTTAAATTTTTTGCTTAACAAATTTATTCTTAGGTACAAATCTAACTTAGAGAGATTTATTACTGATTCCAATGATTATAATTCTGTAAATGAGCCATTCTGTGAAAAATTGGACAATTGGGAGGGACTAAATGGAGAATTTTAAAATTCCACTAATATTTCACGACACTAAACGGACGTGACGAACTAGCTTTATTATCCAACAATAATGACGACAAAACGACGACGACGACGACATCTTTGTTCTTTTAGAGGGAGGGAGGGGATATATAAAGTATAATTCGCAAATGAAAGAATGTTTTAAGAACTTCCCAGTAGCACGTTATAACTGTGTCTATAGTGGACTTCTTATTTGACTACCTGTAGTGCTATTCTGTAACCATCTCACCGTGTTATCTTAGGTGAAGTGAGCGTGGAGTGAGCTGTCAGTTGCTAAGGATTGACACTATTGGCAGCTCACTTCACCTAAGTTATCACGGGGAGATTTTTGCAGAATAGCACTACTGTAGTTCGTATACCTTTCGCCTTGAATACTGGTATTCAGCTGCAGCCGGTTCAACTGGAAGCTGACCCCAACTTGGGAGAAGGCTAGGCTGATGATGGGTTCGTACCTACGCTTTTTCTCACCGATTACCACGTCATAGTTGCCCGATGGGTAAAAGGCTGATCTACCATAATAATGTTACCATGCAAATAAAATAACTTGTTTTGATAGTTTTATACTATTGAAAGCCAATAAAACACTATGTAATGACTAAAGTGGAATGTCCACCCTGGTGCTAATTTGATTATCATTATTTCAAGAATTATATTGTAATACAATAAGCTTTGTGTATAAAACTAATGTTAAATTTAAAAAGAAAACAATATTCTTTAAAACCTCACAAAAAAACGCTGAGATGTGTCTTAAAATACCATGAACTTCGGTTAGATAAAGTTAGCGACAGGAGGTGTGACACGCTAAACTTGCCTGTTTTGCTTATTATTATTAATCAGTTAAATTAGCAACAATTGACTCCATTTGTAATAAAACTCACTAAATGTAGATACTGATACTTTATTTTTCTCTTCACTCCTTCATAGATACGGTCACCACAGTTACTTCACACCAGATTGAGCTCTCTCGGCCAAGTGCCCGCGTTTATAAACTACCCCTTCCCCTACACAATTGACGGTTGGGCAGTGTTGCCATTTCTCAAAAATAAGAACGAATGACTAAAATCTTTAAAAACCCTACACTCGACCGTCCTGACGACGTGTATGCCCTCATACACGCCCCAGGTGGTAACTAAATTACCCTACACGCTTGGCTGAGAGGACTCATGACAAAAGAAAAAATAAAGTGATTTTGAAATTAAATAAACTTTTACAGCAGTAAAATATTTTGTTACAATAAATCACGTCCATAAAACATTTTAATGATTATAAATTAACAAAAACCTTAACTAGGTACAACATAAATACGTATATGTATTTTGTTACAACAGTTATTATTAAACCACAAACATTATTTGATTCAACTAAAACATTTATAAAATCCTACCATAATTTAATAAAAGTTGATTATAATACTATCAGTTTTTCACAAAAATAAAAATTTTCAACAGTTTTGGCGAACCAATCAATTCTCGCCAAAAATACCTAGATCTAAAGAACTAGTTTTATACTCTGATAATGAACTATTCATCAATCATTCAGAACTTTTAAATGTATGCTTATGCTAGTGTGAAGGTGCGAACCAATCAATTCTCGCTACTAAACTTGCGTACTCTATCAGGTTGTGAACCAATCAATTCTCACACCTGATCAGAGACTCCAAACACCTAGGCAAACCAATCAATTCTTGCCTCCAATTGTGACCGATGACGTGAACCAATCAATTCTCACGCTCGGTATCCAATTGGGTTCCAACTGATGACGTGAACCAATCAATTCTCACGTCAGGTCTTCAATTGTGTAATAACCGATGACGTGAACCAATCAATTCTCACGTTCGGTCTGAAACAATAATATTAAACATTCTGTAATAATTGTCCTGTAGAATTCTAAATTGATGAACACTATGCATCACTATGTTCACTCTCATCACTAGATTCGCTAGAATCTGATTTATTTAGTTGTAACGCATCTATATGTACCCACGGCAGTATTCGATCAGCTGCTACAGTGGTAGTGCGTTTATTTGTACTATTACTAAAACCGGGAATAGACGCTATCTTATATCTATCTTGGCCTAAAACCTTAGTGACCCGGTATGGTCCTATGTAAGATGGGAGAAGTTTTTTACTCTTCCCATCATTATTAAAAGTAACTTTAGTAATTTTGACTAAATCGCCCTTATTGTATACCTTAGCAGGGCGTCTGTTCTGATCGTAACGTAGCTTCTGCTTTGCTTGTTCAGTGTCTATTCTTTCTTTAACTTGATTTCGGATAGTGGTCACGTCTATATTTTCCCTAGTCGCGTCTGATATCTCATTTAAATTAGGATTGATTTCACTGTTCATGAACGTACCGAACATGACTTCAGATGGTCTCCTGGCGGTTGTCTTTTGGACAGTGTTATTCAGTCCCCATTGTATTTTCCCTAACTGGTTGTCCCAATCCCTCTCATCATGTCTCAGGGTTAGCGCTTTCAATGAATTTAGGATTGTCCGGTTATATCGTTCTACCTGGCCGTTTGATTTAGGACTTGCGACAGCATTCAAGATGTGTTTTATACCTTTATCATAACAGTATCTTTTAAATAAGTTAGACGTGTAGCAACTGCCACGATCACTGATCAAACGGTCAGGCATTCTAAATGTATAGAATATGTCATCCAGGGCACGAATTACATTTTGTGTATTCGTGTTTCGAACTGGCTTTATAAACACAAACTTAGTAAACGAGTCTACCACTACTAGAAGGTAAGAGTATCCTCGCTTGGATCTGACAAAGGGGCCCAGATGGTCTATATGCAGGGTGTGAAACGGCGACTCTACTTTTTGGATTGAATGTAATAAACCTTCATTCGTACTTGTGGACTTTTTAGCGTAAGCACAATCAATACAGGCGGACACATACTTTTTGACAAACCGTGACATTTTTGGAAACCAATAATTACTTTTAATTCTTTCCAAAGTTTTTTCTAATCCTAAATGACCAATATCGTCGTGATTCATCCTGCATATTTGCCACCTTGCCCCCTTTGGCACTGCCCAGCGAACATTATCCTTATCGCCGTTAAAATACCTGTACAACTTATTATCTCGAACAACATAATTATCTTTGATATATTGGAGATTCTTGGGATCTAAATCCTTTTCTAAAATTTGTTTTATTCGTTCCAATTCTGAGTCCCCCAGCTGAAGGGTGTGTAACCAGTCTTCGCTACTAATAACCATAACTTGAGCACACAGATTAGACAAATCAGTCATTGAATCATTCGAAACAGGATTACGAGATAACGCATCTACATGGGACATTTTAGTGCCTGGTCGATATTCAATTGAACAATTAAATTCTTGCAGCAAAAGCCACCAGCGCGCTATCCTAGGTATGAGATCGCGTTTCATGAAAGTGGAACGAAGAGCACTACAATCGGTGACTATTTTGAATTCCTGACCTAATAAATAGACCCGAAATTTCTCTAATGAACGAATAACAGCCAGTGTTTCTAATTCATAGGAGTGATAATATTTTTCCTCCGGTGACGTTCTTCTACTACAATAAGCAATTGGCCGAAGAAAACCACTATCCTTACACCGTTGCAAGAGTATGCCTCCAACACCATCCTTGCTGGCGTCGGTATGCAATTCCGTTTCCGCGTCGCGATCATAAATAGCTAAGACTGGTCTGTCTATTAATTGTGATTTAAGCATCTGAAATGCATTCTCTTGTTCTTGGCCCCACACCCATGTGGAGTCCTTTTTTAACAATTGCATAATTGGCGACGCTAATTGAGCAAAATTCTTGATAAATTTTCTAAAATAACTAGCAAGCCCAAGGAATTGCCTAACACCATGAATGTTAACTGGCCGTGGAAAATTCATAACGGACTGAATTTTCTTTTCGCCTGGCCGAATTCCTGATGAGCTAATCTCATACCCAAGATAATCAATATTATCGTTCAAGAAATTACATTTCGACAAATTTAACGTAAGATTTGCATTTTCTAACAGCTTTAGAACTTGTTCGAGCCTATCAAGACATTCAGCAGCATTTTTACCAAAAATAAGCACATCATCCATGTATGCTGTAGCATGGGTGAATCGAGCTGACCCTAAGACCTTGTTAATCATTCTCTGAAAAATTGCTGGTGCATTTGCCAAACCAAATGGCATACGGTTAAATTCGTACAATCCATCTGGAGTAACAAACGCAGTTAGATGTTTGCATGGTTCCGAAATTGGTACCTGATAATAACCTGATGCTAAATCAAGCGTTATGAAACACGCCTGTCCAGACAACCTTGCTATCTCATCGTCTATAATCGGCATCGGGTATCTTTCCTTTACTGTTACAGAATTCAACATTCTATAATCAATACACATTCGAAAACTGCCATCTTTTTTACGAACTAAAATAATAGGACTAGCATACTCCGATACCGATTCTCTAACGATCCCTGCGTCCAACATTTCACCTATCATAGACTGCACTTTCTCACGTTCATGATGTGACAACCTGTAAGGGCGATAGACAATAGGACGTTGACTATTCAACTCAATTGTCATCTGCGTAACATCTGTACAACCCAAATTTTCTAAATTTGAGGCGAAACAATGTTTATATTGTTTAAGTATTGTCATAAGCCTTTGTCTATCGTCCTTTGATACAGAATCACCTACGCGTACGTCTTTCTCCTGAATGTCACGTTCACAATTATTATCTTGAATATCTTTAGACTCTGCAATTCCTGGAGACTGAATAACTATCCTCTGGACAAAATCTACTTTTTCTCCTCTACTAGCAACAAATTCCTTTCGTAATCGACAGGGGATGGAAAATGGATAAACAAGAATGTCTAAATTCCCGCGCTGGACCTGGTAAACACCACCATAAACAACAACCTCTTGATTTGGAGCACCCACGATGTTGTTGCTCAGCATTAAACAGCCACTAAATTCGGAACCTACGCGAGCCTTTATGGATGCAGGTCCATGAAGCTCGATATCAGCAGCGATCCTAACTTCAGCAAGTTGAAGATTACTAGCATCGGGATAAACCATTGGAATTTCAGTATGCAACTTACGAAACTGCAAAGTGTGGGAATTTTTGAACACAAGAATATGTGGTTGCTCCGTGTATGACTGGCCTATTAATATAGGTTTATCTAAGAGATTATCTTCAACAACTCTGCAAGCTACCCTTGCATCAACTCCATCTACCACTATATCGAGCAAAGTATTACCTAACGATCGTACCACCTCATTCCCGAATCCTTTCATAACTGACGAGACCTGATCATGCACTAGATTAAGGCTCAAAATTATTGACTCCCTAACCAACGTCACTTCGCTACCGAAATCAATAAATGCTTCTACAGTCCTACCATTCACTGTAACCAGCTTTATGAATTTTGAGTTAGGATTGGAGCTTGAAATACACATTGTTTTAGATGGTGCTCCAGTGTTACCTACTATATTATCAAATTTAGGATCTTGCCTGCAATTTTCGACCTTATGACCAATTTTGCTGCATTTATTGCATTTGATTAGTGGCTTCGGACAATGTAAGTAAGGGTGACCTCGCTCCTTACAATTAAAGCAGAACACAGGACCCTGAGACTGATTAGACTTATTTTGATTTGTTTTAGAATTGGATTGGTTAGAATAATTTTTACCAAAACTACGTTCTAAACTCTGGCTTTCTTTGTTACTCATTAAGAATTGGAGAAGCTGATCTGGCTGAGAACAACAAAGCGCCAATGCACTAGATTTCATAGTCCTATCAGAGATACCATGGATAATGCAATCTACTGCGCGTTTACCCGTAATGTCACACTGAGTTAACAACGCAAGTTTTTCATAATAATATACTTCAATTGGTTCGCCAAACTTACTTTTTCTCTTAAGCATATCTTCTAGGATTTGGCCATAGTTTTGCTCGCAAGGAAAGGCACTCATTAACTTTACTTGCCATTCTTCCCAAGTATGCAAAATTGTGTTCAGACCCTCATACCAAACTTTGGCCAAACCCTGAAGTTTTTGCATTGCAAAATGTATCGTTGTTTTATCATCCCAGCCGTATACAGTAGAGCATTCATTTACTTTACGCAGCCAAATGTCAATACGCTGGTTTTTCGCTGAAGGATCAAAATTAGGAAGAATGTTTTTATGATCAATATTCTTCGAAACTGATGTACTTGTAGACGGCTGAGATGTAAAACCATGTTTAATAGAATGAACCAAGTCCATAACATCTTTAACGGAAAAAGAAGGAGTACGTGACCTTTTATCTTGAGACGCGCCGTCGCCACGTAGACCATCGTTGCTCTGCTCACGTGAATCTCGTCTCCGCTTGGCTCTTGTAGCTTGATGCTCACGTTGACGCGACCGGCTCGGACTGCAGCTGTGCAGCCGGCTCTTAGAGTGATGACGGCTCGAACTCCTCTGATAGCTTCTACCGGATCGATTCCCATGCGCCTCTCTTATCTTCTCACGTTCCCGGCACAGTTCCTGTTCTAGTACACGTAGCCGCTCTCGTTCTTGCTCAAACTCAAGCTCTTTCTCACGAAAACTTTGCCTCCGTGACTTGCTGCGACTTCGAGTGCCACAGAAGCGTGCGCCGGAAATATCACGTCGATGATGCGACGAGCACCTTACTGGAGTTAGCAGGCGCCGTCGGCTGTCCTTGCGACCATGAGGAGAAACATCCAACGACCGGACGTCGCCGTTATTTTTTTCCATTGCGAAACTGGAATAGATCACATTTAAGGACATAAATGTTCGATAAAACAAATTGTATAACGTAAAACAGATAAAGCAACACTTTGTAAGACCCAGCTGTCTATCAACACTATTAGGGAGTGCCCTGATCAAGCATTAATATACAACCAGGCTCCTGAGCTATTTACTATCATTGTCAGGGAGTACCCTGACCAAATGTTAGCAAATTATGCCCTTTGTAACAGTTGTTCCTTAATAAAACGTTAAAAGTAACCTTCAATAAACAGTTGTATTATTAGGGGGTACCCTAACCAAATAAAACTGCAATTAAAGGTTAAGGCAGAAGCATGTTATCACTGCCGGGGAGTACCCCGACCAAATGGTAACAAACCTTGCTTAATCCTAACCTATTTTAAAAGATTCACAATAAATCACAACCTCATCTCGCAGCCGTATTATCGGGGAGTGCCCCGATCGAATAAAACTGCGACCTAAGGTTGCCCTAATGCATGCTACCACTATCAAGGAGTACCCTGACCAAATGGTAACAAAACACTTTAATTTCCACACCAAATAGAAAAGATTCAAAATAATCATAACCTTATTTTGCAATCGTATTATCAGGGAGTACCCCGACCAAATAAAATTACACCATAAGACTACCATACATGTTAAAAACCCAATACGCTTGTCATATTATCGAGGAGTACCCCGACCAAATGTGACAAAGCTTCAGGTTAACACATGTTAATTTTTAACAGCAAAATACAAAATCATAACCTTACTTTGCAATCGTATTATCAGGGAGTACCCTGACCAAATAAAATCACACCACAAGGCTATAGAACATGTTAGAAACCCAAACTTCATTGTCTTATTATCGGGGAGTACCCCGACCAAATAGGACAGCGAGCTTAAGGCTACCACATGTTAAATTTTAGCTTAAAGAAATTCAAATTACCTTTCTTATCCCACTTCTGAAGTGTAATAAAACTCACTAAATGTAGATACTGATACTTTATTTTTCTCTTCACTCCTTCATAGATACGGTCACCACAGTTACTTCACACCAGATTGAGCTCTCTCGGCCAAGTGCCCGCGTTTATAAACTACCCCTTCCCCTACACAATTGACGGTTGGGCAGTGTTGCCATTTCTCAAAAATAAGAACGAATGACTAAAATCTTTAAAAACCCTACACATTATAGATTTTTTGTAAAGCTTATGAACTAAACAGGACATAAAAAACTGCATTCAATAGAGAATACGAATGTCTTGTAAATTGTTTGTAAATATTTGTGACAGCACATTTTCCTTAGGCTCAATTTTTCACGGAATGGTTCAAATACATAATATCTGATTAAGTCGCGCATCAAATTTTGATCATGATACAACCTGACACTGACCTGCAAATTGCAAAAAACGTAAGAAAATTTGAATTTCGCGGGCTACAACAGCGGATTCACCTTATGAAGAAAGTAAAGCATTTGCTATTTGTAGATAAATTTATCTACATAGCCAGTTCTTAACGGGTTGTAATTATACTATCATGAGCATTTATATTCTAAACTAACAGTATAAAACTAGCATCTTTAAAGAAGTCCTTATATATTTTAGTAAGGTACGGTTTTTAGTAACATTAAGTCAAGACACACAAAACTGAGACACGTAAGTGACAATAAATTCTATAATTTGTACGCATAGTTAATAATGTAGAGAACGACATCATTTAGGCTATACGGTGGGCTACATAGGCCGAAAAATCCTGTGTATGTGCTTAAATTGTTCTTTTGTAACAACATAATGTTTCATGTTGGTCGATGAGATTGTACTGAGTTTATACAGTCGCATCTCTTTTCAGCGTTGCGCCATGTCTACAGCCGCTCAAGTAGCTCGGATAAAGAGGCTTCAGGGCGTTTTTGCCGTCCTAGCATTACTCAACCTGAATGGCCATTTGTACCCTAAAGAAGCCAATGTCTGTGGTTAGTAATAAAATAAAATTTATATTATTCATCATTTGTATCCTAAAGAAGCCAATGTCTGTGGTTAGTAATAAAAATAAAATTTATATTATTCATAAATTCCCATTTTATTTATATAGGAAGTGATTAATTAATTCAGGAAGTATGTTTTTCTCATGCAAATACTAATGGTCGGGGTTTGGGATGCTAACACAATACTGAAGTGTATCAAAAATGTTTTGTCAGGGTTTTTCACTATGTGTGCAGTTTTGTTTCTATTTCTTAAAAGTTTACGAAGTTTCTTCGAGTGATATAAAATTATACAGAATAGACAAGTCTAACCATTTCAAGGTTCTCAGATGAAATTGCCAAGTTTCATAATGTGTCTATAAGACAACTTACTTAATCATACTCGCCCTTAATCTTTTTCAGATGGTGACACGTATGATTACATAGTGGTTGGAGGTGGCAGTGCTGGCGTGGTGGTTGCTGCCAGGCTAGCTAAAGCCAATTTCTGCACACTTATTATAGAAGCTGGTGGAAATCCTGGTACGGAGAGTCAAGTAAGGACTTGAATTATTCCAATGTAAAAAAATATTTAAAATTAAAATAACTTACTACTAAATTGTTTTCAGTATCCCGGCTTGGTGACTTACGTAAAAAACTCCTATTTGGACTGGAACTATACTTCAGAGAATGATGGTTGCACAGGCAAATGTCTCAAGGCAGGCGGGTCATTACTCAGCAGAGTGCTAGGAGGATCAGGAGCTACCAACTTCATGATATATGGTCGAGGAAACCGTCGAGACTACAATAAATTCTACAAAGCAACCAACGATTCTTCTTGGAAATGGGAAAACATGCTCAAATACTTCAAAAAAACTGAAAATTTACAAGCTGATAATGTCCTCAAATCACCGTTTGGAAAATACCACAGCAATAAAGGTACTATTGGGGTGATCAAAGAAAATCGTTCTATCTGTGATGATTATTTAGTAGGCTTTAAACAGGCTGGGGAAGCCGTGGTTGTAGACAATATTGGTGCTGGAATATTAGGATATTCTACAGGTCTTTACAATATATTTAAAGGAGCTCGCGCTGAGGGTGCAAGTACCTATTTACCTCCTCTGAAGGATAATCCAAACTTGCAGATTACCAGAAGTAGTTTGGCGACAAAAATAATTTTCGACAAAAACAAAAATGCTGTTGGCGTAGAATTTGTAAAGAATGGCAAGACTATCACTGCGAAAGCAAGAAAAGAAGTGATTGTTAGTGCTGGACCTACCAAGTCACCGCAGCTCCTGCTGCTCTCAGGCATAGGTCCTAAAGAAGAACTAGAGAAGTTGAATATAAAAGTGATCTCAGATCTCCCTGTAGGAAAGAATCTGCAACATGTGGTAGGATCATTATTAAATTTTAGAACCAACAGACCAGTTAATCCTGAACCATTTAACGCACATGAATTCCCTGCACCATTAATAGTAGGCTACTCAGCTCTCAACAAATGCAGTCACTACCCAGACTATGAGACCTTAAATTACGTTATTGATGATGCTGAATACTTTCTATCATACTGTGGATTCATTTTAGGATTCAAGAACTCAATCTGCGATAGACTCCACTTGTTAGCCCAAAAAAGTCAGATGTTGGTAACTTTAATAAGTAATATAAATCCAAAATCTCATGGCGAGATCGTACTTAACAGTACAGATCCTTTTGATCAGCCAAAGATAATCAACGGTTTTTATTCTAATGATGACGATTTAGAAGCTATAGTTGAATCTATCATAGACTATACTAAAATCGAAGGGACTCCACATTTCCAATGTTTGGGTCTAGAGTTTTTGAAGGCACTGGAGAAATGTAATAAGTTTGTGTTTAGATCAAAAGCTTATTGGAGATGCTATGCTTTGTGCATGATGGTGCCCACAGGAAGGCGTTCTGGTACTTGTTCTATGGGGTCCGTGGTGGATAGCAAGTTGAAGGTGTTTGGAGTGCACCAGCTTCGAGTGGTAGACGCCAGTGTTTTTCCCAATGCCATTGGAAGTACGAATTATGCCTTGGTAGTGGCTCTTGCAGAAAAAACAGCGGAAGTGATTTTAGAATGTCGCTAATTATAGATTTGAAATTATGACAAAATTCTGTAATTACATTGAAATAAACGTAAATGTTTCTATGGTTTAGACTTTTTGTTATTTTATGAAAATTATATAAATAATAATAATACCATCTATTTCAGGCGTACATACATATTCTAATATACACAAATTTGTGTTAGTAAATAAGGCTTAGACCATGTTAGTAGCACTTTACTTTGCACTAGCTTGACTTTGTGCTGTCCCTGTGGAACTTGTCCGATGAAGCGATGTAACATCACGTCCTACGGCCAAAAGTCTTTTTCCTTGACGAGGTCTGGTATGGGCTGACACTAGGAGCACCAGGGGCACTCGCGGTGACATTAGCGAAATCCCGTTGAAGGGGTTTCGCCAGGGCTGCAGTCACTGGCAGCGGGATGGGGCGAGAGGTGAGGGCGGCGCTACACGGAGAAGCCACGGTGACGAGCGCTGCAAGCTCAGCAATCGACTAATTCACTGGCGACGATACTGTTGACACGGTATTCGACGACGATATATCGAAATCGACTCCGCGACATGTGTTCACGTTTGACACATCTACAATTTGGCAGGTGACCTTATTACCGCTATACGTGGCGCAAATCACTAACTTCTTTACCCAAATCAGTGACAGTGTTTTGGGATGCATCTAATATTATATCCACCGATGTCTTCAGTGATTGTTTTTGCTAATTTAACGTAAAATCTCCGCTATTAAATAGTTATAAATAAATGGGAAAACAAATATTTTGAACCTGTGTATTGGTTTTGTAGTTACAGGTTTTGTTTACAATCAGTCAATCTGTCTAGCCTTTTTCCAACTATGTTGGTGTCGGCTTCCAGTCTAACCGGATTCAGCTGAGTACCAGTATTTTACATACCTATCTGAGAACAACAATGTTGACGAAATAATATTATAAACAAAAACCTCAAATCGACTATCAGTTGCACAAGTCGGGGGTGCTACTGCAGTTAATCTCATCCAACTGTTCATTAATGAATTGTATAATGGTCATTATTAAAATATCAAACCTAATATAAAATCTATCACGAATAAGATGAATTGCCCAGCTTCTTATACGTGACTCAACTCAAACTCAAGAATTTATTTCAATTTTCCATTTACAGGCACTTTTGAACTGTTAAGGAGTCGATCAGTCACAAAATGAAGCTAGTTGCCCATTCCAAAGCGTAGTAGGTAGGTACCTACCTATAGAGAAGAACGGGCAAGAAACTCCATGGACACTCTTTTAAATAAAAAATTGTTACAAAATACTGGTTACATCACTCATGTTGAAATTATACATGTGAGAACAAAAAAACAATTAAAAAAATAAAAATAAGCCATGGCAGCTAAAAGAGATGATCGGTCCTAACTGACGGCGCCCGTTTACAAACATGACGCATGAATTAGCACCATTCAACTCAATCATTTTGAAAGGAGCTAAATGATCCAACACACGCGCCATCATCAACGAGACATCTGAGTGAGCTTGTCATACTCACAGCTGCCAGGTCACATTCAAGTCAATAAAAGACATATTACCCGGTAAATGGTAACTCTTTAGTACATAGTGCTCACACCTGTGCTATGAAATTATATACTACAAAGGATATTGAGTTTATACAATGCAAAGATGGACTTACTATCTTCAGCAGCTCCAACTGTATTTTCAAATGTTAATCAATTAGTTGTGGTTGTGGAGCAGGACCAGCATTGAGCCATGCATTTTCATAAGCGATGTAATTCCTCAACTTATAATTATGCCTGCCTGCATAGTGTGCGTTTTATACAAGATTTGGATTTCGTCTCATTCAGTTGAAGTTTGTGGGGAGGAATTTTGTTGTAACATTTTAAACACTACCCCATGAAAAATTAGTCTACTTTAGCCAATCTGAAACCTGGTTGAACAAATAGGTCCCTATTTTTTGTACTATAATTATGTCTATCACCTCTTTTACTAAAAAGATGTAATTTTTTTCTTACGTACAGTACCGACCAAATGTCCATTGGCAATCTCACAAAGCAATAGACTGACGCTTCAGTTTGACTTACGACATTCTTCTATAAGTTATTACAATACTATAGACACGCACAGTACACACACACACACTCACTTTGTCTGCAACCAATGACTAGTTCGAAAATCATTCGTTTTTTGTTTCATTTGTCTTGTTCACATAAATATTAAAGTTTAGCAGGTAGACCACAGAAAACTAAGTAAATTATTTCGATTTCTGTGGGGTAGATGCAGTTTGTTCAATTATTAGTTATTCAATTAATGGAACTTTGTTGGTTCGTGGATAATATTGGTGACGAGTATTTAGCGCAGTGTTGTGGTTATTATTTTCAAAAAGCAGGGATAAAATATATTGAAGAGATCAGATCAGATCAGAGAATATTATTGCGCTGCGTAAAAGTGAAGTGAATATCTAATGAAACCGGACTAAGTGTGAGTGTTATCATTTAAATAGTTCATATTTTACTAAACATAAATCTTAATCAAGGGTATTGTTGATAGAACAGAGGTATTGTTGAGACAGAAGATGCCTTTAAAGTTTTAAATTCATTATGAGGTTTAATTCGATTAGTGAATAATAAATAATTAGGTATTATGTGTAATAAAAACAATGTTTTTCTTTGTTCTAGAGAAATATTGTGAGGGTTAAGAGATTTGAGGAAGGGGCTTATTATCGAGTAGCAGCGACGTCAAATGGTGAATGAATATGAAACAAATGGTTTCATACCAACGAGATATTTTGCTGAATTATTAAAAACACGTCATTATGAACCGTTCGCCGTGCACTCTGAAGGCTTGCATCACTGAAGACCAGCTAGAAAACCGTTTTTGACCTTAAAATATAACCAACTTAATAAACAACAGATT
Source organism: Agrochola litura (assembly GCA_949152395.1). Lineage (NCBI taxonomy): Eukaryota > Metazoa > Arthropoda > Insecta > Lepidoptera > Noctuidae > Agrochola > Agrochola litura. The sequence continues at coordinate 24,450,256 of OX424498.1, forward strand.
CATTATTGCATGGTAACGAATTTTTTAAGCACGTTTCAATATGGTGTTTGTCTTATTTCTTGCAGATAGACCGAAATTATCTAATACTATTTTAGTAATATTATTATTTTAGGATTAAAATTTGAGGTTTAGTTTCAATCTTCTTTTCGTAAAGAAAATGAATACTTAAGCTATAACCTCAATACCAACCAATATTTACTAAAGCCAAATAAAATTTAAAATAATGAATATAAACAAACTGCCTATACTTAACCTTAAAATCAACAATTTTGTCAGTAGATTTTTTTACATTTTAAGTAGTCTAATATTCTTATTTATTGCTTAATTACTTCGACCATGATCAAAGCTTTATATTTATGATGAAAAAAATCCATTTAAAATTTAAAACATTTCAAAATTTAAATATGTCAAAATAATACAAATTGCTTCTAAGTTTCTAGACATCTATTTCACATCTTATTCAGGTGAAGTAATGATAAATATTTGTAGCAGTATGTTAACTATACTTATGTAAAATAAATATAACGAATAAATATTTTTTAATTTTTTATTATCACGTATCACGCATTTTTTATTATAAACCCTTTATTGCAATAACAACATTAATAAATAGGCAGGAATATTTAAAAATATTATTATTGCAAGCAAAAATAATAATATTTGCAAAAACAGCGCTGTGATTTACGATATTAGAACCTTAGCCATCTTGAATCTAAGACCTACGCTTACCGTCTTCTGCTATCTGCACATATAATTTACTTTTAGAATTTTAGCAATTCCATACACTAGCCAAGTCAAAGTCAAAGTCAAATCATTTATTTCAAATAGGCCCATGTATGGCACTTTTGAACGTCGAAATTTACAAAATATTAAAAATGATTCTAGTCGCCCCTTCCAAAAGGTAGTTTTCGTATGGAGAAGAATGGGCAAGAAACTCCACCGTTACTCTTTTAAAATGTTTTACAATAGTTTGTATAGGTACGTACATTAGTTAAATAATTATATGTGAAGACGATGCACCTAGAATAAAATTACTATACCACAATAGGTAAAAAGAATTAAAAATGAAGCAACGACAGATAATTTAATATGTGATAGATACATGGTGCTCACATATTTACAAACATTGTAAAAGTAGACGATTTTCCTAAAATTTTGTAATTAATAAGTCAGTGTGTGAGAAAGTAATCACAGAATGTTAAATCAATGTCATAAAACACAAAATAATCAATTTTACAATTAAATTAGCAACCAGTTTGATTTTGTCTTGATTCTAAATTGTCCTATGGAGCAGGACCAGCATGTTTCCAAGCACTCTTATCCTGGATATAATCCTCTAATTTGTAATATGCTTGTTTACAAAGTGCACTTTTGATATGAGTTTTAAATTTTCTTTCATTTAATTGCAATATGTCACAAGGTATTTTGTTGTAACATTTAACACAGTACCCCATAAAAGATGTATGTACTTTAGATAATCTGTAAAATGGTTGATCTAGTTTATCTTTATTTCTAGTATTAAAATTATGTCTATCACTTATTTTATTAAAGAGATGTGGATTTTTCCTCAAGGTCACGCGTATGATGCGTGCTAACAAAAGTGATGGAAATATAAGTGCGGCGCCCGCGAACCGTGACAATACGACAGTGTGTAGTGTATAACTGCGTTCTCTGTGGTGTGTGTACGGCACTCACACCACAGACGTCTGACTGTTTACACATACAAAGGTACGGACTACACCGCGTGTTCACAGCAATACGACTGTTAGCGTGCCTATGCACTTTTGAACGCTTACTGTACATGACGTTTTCATAGATATATTGACAAGGTACCGTCATGATGTTAATATCCTTAAACAGTTCCCTTAGAGAATCGCGCTTGCGGAGATAATATATATGGCTCTGATCGCTCTTTTTTGCAGAATGAAAATAGACTCGATGTCTGCAGTCCGTCTCCACAGTAAAATACCGTAAGACATGATACTATGAAAGTAACTAAAATAGACTAGCCTCGCGGTATCTACATCAGTAAATTGACGGATTTTTCTGACAGCATATGCTGCTGAACTTAGCCATCCTGCAAGAGATGTTAAATGAGGACCCCATTGTAGCCTTGAGTCGAACGTGATCCTCAGGAAAACAGTTTTATCGACAATTCGACTGATAAAGGGAATGTCAATGAATTAGTAATATGGCGATTGTTTACTCTCAGTCGCAAATCTAAATAGGTACTTATTCATTGTGCTAATGTTTCCATTAGCATATATGTAGTTTAAACGAACTTCTTTTCGTGTCGATGGTAAATATATGTACATGTATTATGTTAAATGAGTTGGGCCCAGTAGGTGGCCATGCCAATCCCGGCTTCAGTGGAAATTAATTAATACTTGATTACATTAGATTATGAAATATGAATGAATGAATTTTACAATGTTTATTTACTTTGTTGTATTCATTTACTTAGGTATATTTTAGCTATATTCAATTAAATATTCTATTCTATTCTATTCTACAGACAGAAGGTAATATTTTATCATGTTGGCCATCCTTTTGTTACATCTTTGTTTCATAAATAACCAAGTTACATATCTAATTTAATTGCTAATCTATGATTTAATAGTGGGAGTGTGGACTAGAAAATTGATCACCATTTTCCCAGACCGTGTGTCACCATAAATAAAATCATTCAGCTCATTTAATTTTAATGTCCAACCAACCGTTCCTTTTCAAACTGTCATTTCGGAACTGTTCCGTTACAGTCACTGAATATAATAATATAATATGTACTTCATTCCATAAGGTGCAACTAGACTGTGGTGGATCGACATTGGATCGATGACATCGAACGTTTAGTCTTATCCTCGATATATACTTATTTATTTATTTGCTATTTTCATTCGACGTCGATCGATGATGTGCATTGCACTACTTAATGACGATTGTCCATATCATATATATGAATATATTATGGTAATTGGAATAATACAGGGTGTAAGGGACATTGACGCGCAAACTGTTACCTACCTGACCTAACCTAACTTAACCTGTGTGTTTAATCAACATCGACTGTTCGACGTCGATCGACCGCAATGTGGTTACACATTTAGTTTGTTCTACAATTTTGTATGCTCATTAAATGTTAGTTACAGCATGTGTTTCCAAGATGTCATGCTTATTACAGGCAATACAGGCTGAAATGGCTGAAATATGCGGGGGTGGAAACTTTTAGTTTAGATTACTCCGTGCCAACTCACGATATAGTTGCGATTCCGCTAGTCTTGGTAATTTAAATTCAGTTTAAAGCAGTTAGTTGTGTGTTTCCTTTTAAGTCGCTGTAATTGAGTAGAATTTGTGGGATATATATCTTAATAAAAAACAATTGTGAAATTGAAACACGCAAATTGCAAACGGGAAATATTTAACTGATCCTCAAAAAATTTACTGACCGTCAAATAACCTTACTCTTAAAACTTGATCATTACGGACTTAGAATACTTGCGCTCAATTTAGTAAAATCTTATTTAAATGATAGACAACAGCAAGTTCAAATAGACGGTATCAATTGGCTAGGTTTAAAAGTAAAAATGGGTGTGCCACAAGGCTCGATATTGGGTCCATTCCTCTTTTTAGTGTATACTTTAGCTCACTACTCTATTTATTAAAAATCAGTCACAAATGGTGTTCTTTGCTGACGATACGTCCTTAATTTTTATAAAGGTAGATAGACGTGCTACAAATGACGACGTCAATAATGCCCTACTTCAGATCCAAAATTTTGGTTCACCGCTAATAATTTAGTATTAAATGAAAAAAAAAACTAAGTGTAACTTGTCTCTACCAAATGTCAATAGTAGTGATTGTGAGATAGTATTGAAACAAGAGAAACTAGAATTCGTCGATAAAGCTGCTTTCCTGGGGATCATGCTCGACTCAAGACTGCAGTGCCTCATTTAACATCTCTTGCAGGACGGCTAAGTTCAGCAGCATATGCTGTCAGAAAAATCCGTCACTTTACTGATGTAGATACCGCAAGACTAGTCTATTTTAGTTACATTCATAGTATTATGTCTTACGGTATTTTACTGTGGGGACGGGCTGCAGACATCGAGTCTATTTTGATTCTGCAGAAACGAGCGATCAGAGCCATATATTATCTCCGCAGGCGCGATTCTCTAAGGAATTTGTTTAAAGGATATTAACATCATGACAGTACCTTGTCAATATATCTATGAAAACACCATATACTTACTTAAGAAAAAATTTACATCTTTTTAGTAAAAGAGTTGATAGAAATAATAATTATAGTACCATAAATAGGGACCTATTAGTTCAACCAGGTTTCAGACTGGCTAAAGTAAACTCATCTTTCATGGGGTACTGTTTAAAATGTTACAATAAAATTTCTCCCCACATACTTAAACTGAATAAGACGACAGTACCTTGTCAATATATCTATGAAAACACCATATACTTACTTAAGAAAAAAATTACATCTTTTTAGTAAAAGAGTTGATAGAAATAATAATTATAGTACAATAAATAGGGACCTATTAGTTCAACCAGGTTTCAGACTGGCTAAAGTAAACTCATATTTCATGGGGTACTGTTTAACTGGTTACAATAAAATTTCTCCCCACATTAAACTGAATAAGACGAAATTCAAATCTTGTATACAATGCACACTATGTAGGCAGGCAAATAATATATTGGGGATTACATCGCTGATAAAAATGCTTGACTCAATGCTGGTCCTGCTCCACAACCACAACTGATTGGTTAACATTTGAAAATAGAATTGGAGCTGCTGAAGATTGTAAGACTATCTTTGCATTGTATAAACTCAAACTACTTTGTATTATATAATTGCATAGCACAGGTGTGAGTACTATGTACTAAAGTGCTACCATTTACCGGGTAATATGTTTTTCATTGACTTGAATGTGCCCCAGCGGCTGTGAGTATATCATGCTCACTCAGATGTTTCGCTGATGGTGGCACGTGTGTTGGATAATTTAGCTCTCTTCAAAATGATTGAGCTGAATGGTGCTAATCCATGCGTCATGTTCGTGAACGGGCGCCCTCAGTTGGGACTGGTCATTTCTTAGTTGCCTTGGCTTATTTATAATTTATTAAAATTTTTGAATTGTTCTTTATTTTATATTTTTATTACGGACGCTTCTAACGTGCACATCTTTCTACATTGTTCTCAAATGTATAATTACAACATGAATGATGTAACCAATATTTTGTAACAATATTTTGATTTAAAAGAGTGTCCGTGGAGTTTCTTGCCCGTTCTTCTCCATAGGTACCCACTACGCTTTGGAATTAGCAATTAGCTTAATTTTTCTGACTGACCGACTCCTTGACAGTTCAAAAGTGCCTGTAAATGGTTTAATCGAAATAAATATTTTGAGTTTGTGTGGGAGTGTGTGTGTTAGTGGAGGTACTTCCAGGGAATAAAACCAGCCAGTTACTTTTACGGAGATATAACGGAATCACCATCAATCAAGTACAATATAACTAGGCTAGAGCACGTTGTCGAAATATATGTCGACCTATCGTGAACCTGAGCCGTGTAGAAGCGCATGCTAGTGATGTTCGTATTATTTAAATGTAAAGCACTATTTTTAGCAAAAATAAACATTCATTCATTAATTTAGTATTTAGTATCATTTAGTGTTGGGATTCCAACAGTTTGAATGATGTACCTTAACTTTTTATAAATTAATTAATCTCTGAAATCTTTTGGGTTTCTAATAACGCATGCTTTTTCTAATAATGGAGTCCATTTTTAAATTTCGTTAGGTTTTTTTTAAATTATTTGTTTCGCATTGGGTTTTCCTTTTGGTTGAGGTTTAATTTATTATTTGTTTTCACTTTCGGACAGCTCCTGCGATTTGATACAGTTGAATAGGTTAGGTTAGGTAAGAACTGTGACCAACCACGCGCGACCTGAATTGGTCGCAGTAACTAAGCTCCGGCACCCCGACCAAATGGGTCAGGAAACTTTGCTGCGGCAGTGGCCGGCGAGCGTTACATCCAAGTTGGTTGCAGTTACTGTTTTTAGGCTACTTATTGTTTTTTGGACCCCAAAATAGGAATTAATAGAAGTTCACAAAAATAAGCGCTTTCATTATATTAGAGTTTTCAATAATATTTTTAGGATAGCAAAATAGGAATTATTTGAGGTTCGATTAAATACATACGAGTACCATTGCAAACATCTTGTTTCCATAGGGTTTGGTAGAAAGGGATGGTTTTGTCGATATTCTTCTTCTTCTTAACGGGAAAAATTAAATAAATGTTTCGACTAAAATTTAGCTACGCGAACTCCGCCGTAGTACAATTAATTCACCTCTCGATGTTAGAGTAATAAGAAAAGTTGGAGGAGACAAAAATATTGGCATTGCCAAAAGCAATTGTTCACTTAATGGACGTGGTAGGAAAAATAACAATTGTATTTTCAAATTTGTATTTTATTTAATTATTTTGACAATATGATTACAGAATGTTTACCTTTTTCTTATCCTATATTACTTGAAAATACAAAACCTTTATTCAAAAATAACACAAAATCAGTTTTTTTTTTAATTTCTACGACGACGTCATTCAATATCCGCCATCTTGTGTTCTTAAAACGTTTCTCTCATCACTAGACACCCTCGTCAACGTAGGATTTTTTTTCTATCGTAACACATATAAATGAGATCGATCGGTAATTGCTTGCTGACCTCATAGATAATTCTAATTAGTTATCAGGAAAAAGAGGCCGAAGTAATATGGTGGTAAATGTTTGTATTAACCATTATTCATAGAAATAGAAATCATTTATTTGCCAATAATACAGTTAAGACGGTTATTTTGATGAGAGTCCCGATACATTTTGCCTTGCGGCATGCCACATTATTTAATATAATAATACATTTACTAGACAAAAAGAAAAAATACACAGAAAACAAAAAGCATTCCATTCACTAAGCAACATTACTATCATTATTCACAAAAACATTAGGCACAAATGTCAACAAATTAAATTAAAAATATTCATGTGTTTGGAATACTTGAATAAGTTTAATAGTGACTTAATAAAAGAAAAACATAAGACAATAAGCTCGGGTAAAAATGTGTTTTTTTCTAAACTAATAATAAAAAGAAAAGATTTGATTTTTTGTATGTTTATTTGAAATGTATAAACTCAAAAAATATTTGACCGATTAAAAAAAAAATCACCTATAGAAAGCTACATTATGAGCGAGTAACATGAACATTCAAAATATTGCTATAATATAACTCAAGGTATCAAACATTTGCCTATGAAAGTCATTATTTGGCGTGCGCTGCGAAAACTGTTGATGAGCAAAAAAAATATTACTTCGGACTTTTGTCGTGGCCGCGAACGTTATTTTGAATATTATTTTAATTAAATTCCTATTTTGATCTTCTTTTCTATTATGAGATTCATGCAAATTAGGGAAAATTATTCTATTCCGAACAGTCCCGAACTCATAAAACAGCTACGAATATGTTTTTCAGTCTGCACATCTTTTTTGATGAATTTGTCAAATTAAAATGTAAAAAACACCCTTTATTCCATAAACTACTAGAATCTAAGAAAAGTAAACACGGGAACAATACATTTTATTTAATTTTCGACTGCCAGTCAGTCATTGATATTTATCGTAAATAGAAACATTCAAATGTTTGAAAAAACCATCACGTCATTTGTAATTTATAGTCATATCTGGGCGAGCACGGCCTAACTTGGTTATGTGTTTCATAATTATTTTCAAAACTTAACCTTGAAAAGCATGTTCCTCACAAAGTAAATAATCTGTCAATAAACAAACTGCCATTCCTAATCCTACTGATCGTCCTAATTACTTTTCAAATCTACTCTAAATAAGTAATTTCAACATAATAAACTATCTACTTACCCCAAATACCTAATTACAACGTACTTTACTTTTACTTTCACTAAACTCAATACACTTAAAAAACACTATCTTAATCACAATAGTCACTGTCTACAAACAAATATTACTACTACTAGTAATAATAAACTAATGAATTCAATGAATACTGAGCGAACAAAATGCAAATTAATATGGTTCTAATGCGATTTTTGAGTTTGATTTTATTACGTCAAATAACCACCACACATTGTCAATTGAATGATGAAATGTTTACGAACTCCCAGCCGAACGCATTACAAAATTCAACGAAAACAACCGAATCAAATACGTGTGCGGTGTGCCAGAAAGAGGTGGTGCAATAGTAATCATTCCTTCTCGCTCCCGCGCGCGCGTTTTCTACTACTATCCCTATCGTAACTCGATGCAGATCGGCTTACCCGGCTGCTTAGAAACCGCGGTGTCACGTGACCGAAGTGACGTCATGATGGACTTTAGTTTCTAAAGAAATTGAATTCACGATAAGCCGGACGCGCCTACGAGTTATTTTAGCGCAAAGTGTTTTGTTGTTGGGATAAGCAAAAAAATTTAATGTATGTTGGCGTTTTGTAATGTTTTAATTTTATGGTGTATCAAGTACTTATAGTTTGATTATTCAATGACGATAGAGTGGTTGTGTTCCAAATTTCCGAAGGGAAGCCGGTAGGAATCGGGTTGTATGGACTCACCGCCCCTGTAGGACATATCACTTTAGTTCTAGTAAAACCGGTAACTCTAAGGTCTTCTACATAATATGCCAAAATAACATGGAGATAGTAGTATGATAACTACTCAATCATCCGTAAATATTCCGGTTTTGTAAAACATTAAGAGATCGGAAAGAAATGAAGGATAAGTATTTTATTTCGTGTATTTTGCAAACAGGTTGATTTTTGTGGATTAGGTACTGTTACAATAGTAGGTACTGTATCCTGAGGATACCCCATGAAAGTCCAATCCTTCATAAAATTTTTGACCGTCGGGATCTCTATCTATTTCCAGAGGATTTTAAGTCTTTATAATCTATGCTTCTATGCTTAATATATATTTTATGATATTTTTTATGTTATATAAAGCTGAAGAGTTTGTTTGTTTGTTTGCTTGAACGCGCTAATCTCAGGAACTACTGATCCGATTTGAAAAATTCTTGCAATGTTAGATAGCCCATTTATCGAGGAAGGCTATAGGATATATATCATCACGCTAAGACCAATAGGAGTGGAGCGGAGGTTATTTTTTTCCTTTTGAGAGTCATTTAAAAAAATATTTTCACCTTCTACGTAAACGAAGTCGCGGGTTAAAGTTAACGTTAGCCCAAAGTAACTATTCCATGCGGAAGAAGTCGCGGGCAGAAGCTAGTAATATAATATATTTCGTTTATTGCGGATCACACATAAAAGTACACACAATCCGTATAGTAGGTATCAATAATTACGACTTTTAAACTATGTTAGTAAAACTTACAAACTAACCTAAAAACAACTAATAACTACATGGCTCAACTCATGTTGGCACGTGCCTCTGCACCCAATGCCTAATAAAGCAGCTGTCCACCTTGTCATAAAATTACTATGATGCTGTTGGAGCTTCCACGCAACGCGTACAAGTGGTTGAATGAGTGTAGCTTCTATTGTTTAAATGAATTTAATTTTATGGATAAAAATGTTGATGTACAGTAAGCGCTCAAAAGTGCATGAGCACGCTAAGAGTCGTATTGCTGTGAACACGCGGTATAGCTCGTACATTTGTATGTGTAAGCAACACGATACACACACCACAGATAACGCAGTTTTGCCCTACACGAAACAACAATATATTTCCGTCGCTTTAAACATGCTAGCACACACGCGCTATGCGCGTGAACTTGACCAGTTAATGGCATTGCTAAAATTCGATAGTAACTTAACAAGTGCAGATAGCAGAAAGCGTTAAGCGTTGGTATGGAATTCAAACTGCCTCAGGTTCTAATCTCGTAAAACACAGTGCGGTTTTTTGCAAATATTATTATTTTTGTTTTCGATAATAATATTTTTTAAATATTGTTGCTTTTTTATGTTGTTATTGCAATAAAGGTTTTAGAATAAAAAATGCGTGATATATGATAACAAAATTAAAAAAATATGTTTATTCGTTATATTTATTTTACATAAGTTAAACTGCTACAATTATTTATCATTACTTCAGCTGAATAAGATGTGAAATAGATGTCAAGAAACTTAGAAGCAGTTTGTATTATTTTGACATATTTAAATTATGAAATATTTTAAATTTTTAATTGATTTTTTCACCATAAATATTAAGCTTTGATCATGGTCGAAGTAATTAAGTAATAAATAAGAATATTAGACTACTTAAAATGTAAAAAACTACTTACAGAATAGGTAATTTTAAGGTTAAATATGGGCAGTTTGTTTATATTTTATTTGTATTAATTATTTTACATTTTATTTGACTTTAGTAAATATTGGTTGTTATTGAGGTTAAAGCTTAAGTATTCATTTTCTTTACGAAAAGAAGATTGAAACTAAACCTCAAATTTTAATCCTAAAATAATACTATTACTAAAATAATATTAAACAATTTCGGTATATCTGCAAGAAATACGACAAACACCCTATTGAAACGTGCTTAAAAAATTCGTTACCATAAATTCATGCAATAACGAATCTGTTGTTTATTAAGTTGGTACGGTCAATATTTTAAGGTCAAAAACGGTTTTCTAGCTGGTCTTCAGTGATGCAAGCCTTCAGAGTGCACGGCGAACGGTTCATAATGACGTGTTTTTAATAATTCAGCAAAATATCTCGTTGGTATGAAACCATTTGTTTCATTCACCATTTGACGTCGCTGCTACTCGATAATAAGCCCCTTCCTCATATCTCTTAACCCTCACAGTATTTCTCTAGAACAAAGAAAAACATTGTTTTTATTACACATAATACCTTATTATTTATTATTCACTAATCGAATTAAACCTCACAATGAATTTAAAACTTTAAAGGCATCTTCTGTCTCAACAATACCTCTGTTCTATCAACAATACCCTTGATTAAGATTTATGTTTAGTAAAATATGAAATATATAAATGATAACACTCACACTTAGTCCGGTTTCATTAGATATTCACTTCACTTTTACGCAGCGCAATAATATTCTCTGATCTGATCTGATCTCTTCAATATATTTGATGCCTGCTTTTTGATAATAATAACCACAACACTGCGCTAAATATACTCGTCACCAATATTATCCACGAACCAAAAAAGTTCTATTAATTAAATACTCGTAACGAACTGCATCTACCCCACAGAAATCGAAATAATTTACTTAGTTTTTTGTGGTCTACCTGCTAAACTTTAATATTTATGTGAACAAGACGAATGAAACTAAAAACGAATGATGATTATTGAACTAGTCATTGGTTGCAGACAAAGTGAGTGTGTGTGTGTAATGTGCGTGTCTACAGTATTGTAACAACTTATAGAAGAAGGTCGTAAGTCAAACCGAAGCGTCAGTCTATTGCTTTGTGAGATTGCTCATGGACTTTTGGTCGGCACTGTACGTTGTAACATTTTCAAATACTCTCTTTTGCATGCTATGTTTTATCCTAGCTACAGATGTTTGTGCAATTATAATTATATGTATTTTAACATCATTGTATACCATGTTTTATGAAAATAAATAATTTATAATTATTATTTATTTAACCTACCCTGAACAATAGACTGCCTCGTTGGTCTAGTGATCGCATGCACTACCACTGAGTATGAGGTCTTCGGTTCGATTCCCGGGTCGGGCAAAGTGTTATTGGGTTTTTCCATCTGGAATTTTTCAGTAGCATCCAGGAGTCTGGATTTGTGGCCGGTTGATGGCAATAGGCTCGCCCCCTATTACATGGGACTTAAACATAACTGGCGAAATGTGGGTGTACTATAGGTACACCTCTGCCTAACCCTTCGGGGATTACAGGCGTGATGTTATGTTATGTTAACCTACCCATTATTGACGCCGCCCGTTTTTCCATTATGGCATGAAAATTGTCAACACGGGCTTCCGCGAACTTCAAATAATGTCGTTAATGACTCAGTGGAATTAATTTGGGCCAGAACCAACACATTGACAAGTAGGCTCGCGTTTGACCAGAGCTGTCGATGAATTTGAATAATTGATTCATCAAAATTATCATCAAAAAAAGTGACGGTTAAAATAGCACCTTGTCATTTGATTCACCACTACACCACATTTGATTAAACACTAGGAAAAAAACAAAGTCTCCAGAATTTTATTAACATTGTGAAAAAAGAGAACTTAACACATCATGTATCATTATGACCCTGAAGCTAATGTAGCATGTAAATTACACTTTTTTTTCAGCCAGTCATGTATGAAGAATACTATGATAAAACATTCGATGAGTTCAAAAGATTTTTAGACGGGACTGAGGAACAACCTATGTACCGGTATTCGTTACTTTGTAGACCAGGTCGAGAACTAATGTTCTTTAAAAGAAGATTGAATAAAAAGTGGTAACAAGTAAGTGATAACTTTATTACGGTAATTAGTAAACAACTGGATATGAGCTCAACGGTATAATTGTCGTATGCAGCCGCCAAGAATCAAACATAAGTCAACTACACCAATCCAGCAAGACAAACCAGCAACTTGATGAAATATTGTCCTGCTTACAGCTTCAAGTATGCCGAGCGTCTGAGCATAATAAGTATACTTCAGAATCATGATGGGAAATAGGCATGTGAAAACAAAAAAATAGAACCAAAAATTTGAAGGCATGTGACATGGGACACACGCGCTGGCCCTTTTTTTTTTTGGGTGGGAAATTATCAAATAAGTTCTCCCGCTCTGGGTGGAGCGGGAGAAAACCCACCCGTGTTCCTTCAGTTGCCATGTTGCCGGGGGCCACGATTTCCCTTTCGGACACGCGCTGGCCCCGCGTTTTGTATTACGGTGTACTCGCTTTCACAGAGAGGAGTCCTAGTTGAGTCTCAGCAGTGGGATCATTAGTATCATAGTCTTATAGTACTGTTCAAATCAGTAAAATATTCGCAAAAGATGACACGGTTTGCAGTTATCTAATCGTAATTATGGTTTAAGACATTTATTTCTCAAAAAATAATACAATTATCCACTTATAATGAGAAACACTGGTTGCATACATATAAACGTTTCTTGGAACGAGTATTCAGAACGGTATGTTTGAAGTTAGAAGTAGATACAATATTGTTAGTCATTAGCTTATCAATATGTCAGTAAAATAAACTATGCTAAAAGAGATCAAGTTTGGAAGTTATTTTTAAAATATTTTTACTTAATGTAAAAAGGTACCCAATCTTAAAAAAAAACTAATTAACTCGGTCTACTATACAAAAATTTCCATAAAAGAATTATTTATTTATGTAGATTTGTATTTTTATCTTTTTACATTAAAATATTGAATATAAATGATTACATTATTGTGTTTATCCCGGACACGGTAATTTTGTCAGTAGAATATCTAGTTCTATCTGACTGAGCTGTCACAATGATCTATTACCAGTTCTATTATAAATAAAATTATACGCAGAGTTTTCAGTGTCTCCTTTTACGTTGATATTGACAGGATAAGGTGATTGATGAGCCGAAACCTTCTTTATTATTTATTCATATAGATTTCTTAAGAATATTTGGTACTAACAACGTGATGAGCGGTTTTCAAAGACATATTTATGCATCTTAAAGAAAGGTTGTTTTTTGATCGATAAAGTTAATTAGACTCTATCCCTGATCTTTTCGACTCTATCGCCGACACGACGTCCGCGATCGACTCACTCACCAGTCACGTGCAAACCGTCCTGAACAATTGTTCAAGGGAAGTTCCGGCGACGGACAACCATCGCCAGAGCTTGCCGGACGATGCACGTGCACTGCTGACTGAGAAGAACGCGGCTGTACGTGCCTACGATAACTTTCCCTGTCTCGCCAACAAAGCCCATATGCGCTATTTACAGAGATCTGTAAAGACACGTATAGCGGAGCTGCGAAACGCGGGCTGGGATAAGTTACTCGGCGACCTAGAGCACACCCATCAGGCATTCTGGGAGCTCCAAAGGAAACTCAGGGCTCCCCAATCCTCTTCCATGCCCCCCCTGATCCGTCCCGATAGATCCATTTCATTCGATGACGCCGACAAGGCTGAATGACAATGAACAGCCTCGAGGCCCAATGCACTCCCAGTTCCCTACCAGTAGACCAAGCTCACCTATCAATGGTCGACGCGGAAGTCGAACTTAGAGCCTCCCTCCCTCCCGTTGATGACCTTGATTGTCCGCTGCCCCCCGTCCTCCCGGACGAGGTGCACGACATCATCAAAGGTCTTAAAGTTAAAAAAGCCCCCGGATCAGATGGTATCACCAATAGGGTGATCCAGCTATTCCCTGCCCACCTAATAATAGTTCTGACCACCATCTTCAATGGTGCCTTAAGCAACAATATCTTCCCCCAAACGGGGAAAGAAGCCACAGTCATCGGTATCCCAAAGCCCGGTAAGCCCAAAACCGAGGCCTCCAGTTACCGTCCCATCAGTTTGCTCAAGGTTCTCGGAAAAATCTATGAGAGGCTTATTTATAAGCGTCTCAAGGATTTCGCCGAGACGAAGGGCCTCATCCCCAACGAACAGTTCGGCTTTCGATCTGAGCACTCTAGCATGCATCAGGCCCACCGCATCGTAGAATTCATAAGCGCTTTCTAACGCGGTTCTATGACCGGTGCAGTATTCTTCGACGTAGCGAAAGCTTTCGATAAAGTCTGGCACAACGGCTTATTATACAAGCTGTACCAACTCGATGTGCCAGATCGTCTCGTGCTCATCTTGCGAGACTTTTTATTAAATCGCGTCTTTCGCTATCGTATCGAGGGAGCGCTATGCATTCCCCGTCCCATTCGCGCAGGCGTCCCTCAGGGCTCTGTGATCTCCCCCCTCATGTTCACGCTGTTCACATGCAACATCACTAAAGGGTGTGGTACGTCGCAGTTGGGTCTGTTCGCAGACGACACTGCGATCTACTTCAGCTCTAGATCCCCCGACGTAATCTACAAGCCGCAGTCAACAGACTGGCGGCCTGGTTTACAAAGTGGCGGATAGAAGTCAACCCCGATAAAAGCCAAGCGGTTATCTTTTTGAAACCGCGCACAAGGCATAGAGACCCCCCCCCCCCCCGAGAAGCGAGCCAAATATCTCGGTGTCGTCCTAGACCATCATTTGACCTTCGCAGAGCACATAAAGTCGGTTCGTTCGCGAGCCACTTTCGCTCTCGGTAGACTCTTCTTCATACTGAATGCACGTAGCAAATTGTCATTTAGGCGCAAATGGCGCGCTTACACGGCGTGCATTCGACCAATCATGACCTATGCGGATGCAAACAGTCCAAAATAGATTCCTCCGTAGAGCCACCGGTGCCCCCCTTTACGTTAGGAACGTGGCACTCCACCTAAACATTCCCACTATCTACCAGTTTCTAAAACGCCTTTCCAAGCGTTTCTTTGAGTCCGCGGCCAAACATCGCAACCCTCTGGTTGTCGAGGCCGCCAATTATGTCCCCAGTAGAATCAGTCATGTTCGCCGTCCAAGGCATATTCTCACAGATCTAGATGACCCCATAACCATCCTCCAGGAGAGCAATAGGGAAACAAGTACACTGTACAGAAACAGACGCCTCCCGTCATTCCGACCTCGCCGCCGAGGTCCTTTACGATCGCAACCGCCGCGCCGCCGAGTAAATAATTCTCCACCCCGACCCTTGCTCGAAAACGAGGTGCCAGCAGTTGTTGCAGCTGTGCACGTAGCTTTAAATTCCCCGACTAATAATCATGATCAAAACCCATCTGATCCAGCCCGTCCCATCTTTGATGTCCTCCCTCCGGATAACGCCCTAAGCCGAGGCTCGTACCCTACAGGGGGTGCCCTTAGCGAGCGTCTATCCTAAGCTTAGTTTTTATGTGTGCCCTGGCTGGAGGCAATGAGTGTAGCAGCTTAATGCATCCACAGGATTGCCCGGTTCAATAGCCACGGTCGTTAGAGACCAGCTATGAGATGCCATACAGAAAAAAAAAAGTACTAATAAGGCTACCAAATTTTTTTTTTCAGTATCCAGGTTTGGTGACTTACCTCAAGCGTTCTAAGGTGGATTGGAATTATACATCCGAGAATGACAAGTACAGTTACCAATGCCACGCCACAAATAACGTGGACCTCAGCCAAGGTCAAATGCTTGGAGGATCTGGCGCATTGAACTACATGGTCTACTCC
The DNA here is from genome assembly GCA_949152395.1 of Agrochola litura. Lineage (NCBI taxonomy): Eukaryota > Metazoa > Arthropoda > Insecta > Lepidoptera > Noctuidae > Agrochola > Agrochola litura. The sequence continues at coordinate 24,466,510 of OX424498.1, forward strand.
AGAGGAAACCCTAAGAACTTTGAGGAGTGGTACTGGATCACCAAAGACCCCAACTGGAAATGGAAGAACGTTCTACCATACTTCATTAAATCAGAAGCTATTTACGACAGTGCCATCATGAATTCTTCCCTTAAGTATTTATTTGGAAGCAAAGGATACATAGGAGTTACCAGAGATAAGAAACCTTTTACTGCTCAATATTTAAAAGGCTTTGAGCAAGTAGGTAAAGATATGATTGATGATATAGATGGCAATAGAATTGGATATTCTCGAGGACTAGTGACGGTGTTTGACAAAAAGAGGCAAGATGCTGCATCTCAGTATTTACAACATGTTACTGAAAGTCCATACTTAGCTGTAGCGAAAGGCACATTAGCTACCAAAATCATATTCGATGAACACAGAAATGCTGTAGGTGTTGAAGTTATAACAGACAAGGACAAAAAGATTGTTATAAATGCAAGACAAGAGATTATCATATCTGCTGGTGCTATAAAATCACCACAGCTTCTGATGCTATCAGGCTTAGGTCCAAGGAAATATTTAGAAAAACTAAACATTTCTTGTATCTGTGACTTGCCAGTTGGAAAGAATCTTCAAGATAATATAGCTGCATTTATTCCTCATAAAACAAACAAGATAATTAGAAGAAGAGACAGAGTCGATCCCGGCGAATATCCTGCAGGACTGTTTATTGGGTATGGAGCATTGAATGAATCACATGCAAAACACCATACGAAGTACCCAGACTACCAAGCTATAGGCCTCATAATTAACGATATGAAATTCATTTTACAATTCTGTGCATCTACTTTCGATTTTCCTAATGCTACTTGCAATAAACTTTATGATGAAGCCAATGGCAACCAAGTCCTGATTACTTTGTTAAGCAATTTGTACGCTCACTCCCGTGGTCAAGTCCAACTCCGGAGTACCGATCCCAAGGATCCTCCAAAGATATTCACAGATAGCTTCTCATATGACCGTGATTTGGAGGATTTTATCAAGTACATATGCCATTATTTAGAAGTTGAAGATTCGGAAGCTTTCAAGAGTCTAGGAGCAACCATGATAGATCTAACAAAACCAAGATGTGATGTTTTTGAAAAAGGAAGCCGGGCGTTCTGGCGATGCTATACACTATGTATGATGGTTAGTCTAAAATACTATAGCGGGACCTGTGCAATGGGGTCTGTAGTAGATAGTAGACTACGTGTCCATGGTGTGAACAGACTAAGGGTAGCAGATGATGCAAGTATTATACCAACCCACGTAACTGGCCATATTTTCAATACAGTAGTCATGATTGGTGAAAAGGTGGCTGATTTTATAATACAAGATGCTGGAGCATACAATGATGTTGAACATGAAAAAAAACTTTTTCCAAAAAAAAAAACAACCGATTCCAAAAAACACTACAAAGTGAAAAATAACTTTAATTTCGGAAGTCGGTGTCTTTCTTTGGTTTTGAATTTTCGTTTTTTGTCACCGACTTCCGAAATTAAAGTTATTTTTCACTTTGTAGTGTTTTTTGGAATCGGTTGTTTTTTTTTTTGGAAAAAGTTTTTATTCACTTTTTAGCTGTGGTACCTACCCCACACAAATTCGAAAACCACTACCTGCTACGTAAATAACAGTGACAGGAACTTATCATATCATCCACATACTAAGTGGGAAAAAGTATGTATTATTGAAGCTAACTTAAAAACTATCGAAGCAAAGTTAATAAAATTTATATGGGACCACCTCGCGAGCATACCCTTTCAAACAAAAAAAGAATTTTCAAAATCGGTCCACAATAGACGGAGAAATCGGTGGACATACATAAAAAAAAAAAAAAACAAACATACGCGACGAACATATAACCTCCTCCTTTTTGGAAGTCGGTTAAAAATTAGGATCGATCAAATTAAAAATATGCCATGATTTACTTGATTACTGCTTGATGGATTATTATCTTATACGAGTATGTATGTTTGATTGATTCAAATAAAATTATGTAGAAGCCATTGTGATAATTATTAAAACATCTGTCTTAATAGTTGGCAGAGCTCCATAACTCTGCTAACAGTTACTTCTTTAGAAAACCCAACATGCAATATTTAATTTTGAAAGTAAACAGTACTAGTGTTTCAAGAATCATCCGGATGCTAGAATAAGTCCCGTGTGCTAACAAACCATTACTCTAAAAATCAAATATATCATGCATTCCTGTATGGAATGGAAACAAGAAATAGTAAAAGTAGTAAAAAATAAATATACCAGAAAACCAAACAGAAGTTTAGTTGGGCGCCTATGTTGGACGTTCAATCCACACGTAAAATCCAATTAAAAAGTTTGTCAAGACAAAATGTTATTTTAAAACATTTTCCCTGTCAGATTGTCCCAAGGAGTGTCCGATGTCAGTCCAGTAATTGACTGACATTTAATTTTAGTTATTTCCCAAGTAGCCTTTATTTTTCGTCGATGATCTTGTGGTTTCCGGTTTTTAAAATGTGTCAGATTGTTTCTACCAATAAATTAGAAAACGTGTAAATGAAATTCTGTTGTGACAATGCCAATAACTTTGCCAAAGATACTATATAATAATGTTGATTGTTAGTCCTAATCGACATATTAGAGTAAACGGATAAACTAAGTAGGGTGATAACATTATTATTTATTGTCTCCTTTCGGCATTAGGCTTCATTATTACAAAATAGGACTCATTACGAATACAGGTCAGATATGTTTCTTGATTTGAAAAGAAGAATAAATCTATATCAGATTTTCTTTTAAAACCTTCAATATAAGTTACAACACTGTTGAAATAAAGCTCATAATAAGCAGCGAGATGAGCTAAGAAGAGCATGTATCATGCCAAGGTTTTGCTGAGATCAAGTGCCTTGGATATAGCAAAGTTTGTCCTAGTTTTTGGTGGGGTGCCAGTAACAGCGGGTAAAGCAACCTTTTAAATCATAGAGTTGTTTAAAGTAACGCCTGATTCCATTGCTAAGTTCAAAGCCAACAAGTTGGTGACTGCTGTAAAAAATGATCAACAGAATAAAATCTAGAAACTTCCAATAGAAAATAAAAGTAAAAGAAGTTACAAAACTCGATCTTTTAAGACAGTTTTCATCTTATCTTAAAGTAGGTATATACCTACTAATAATGTCTAAGACAATTGATATGTTATTCGTAATGATTGAAAATATACATAAATTAACTGTTCCAAACAGGTTTAGACAGCTGACGCTGGCTTTCAACAAGTCTACGTGGTCATAGATAAACTTTTGCCTGATTATTTTCTTTTACTTCTTTGTTTTATCGTCAAGTTTTTGTTTGAATTTATAGTTATTTTCTGACTAGAGCGTCAATTTTTTTTTTAATTGTAACTCTTTCCTTACATTTTTATTCTGTGTTTATTTACAATGTCTTGCTTATAGGTATAGCTTTCTGTTTTTTTTTTTGCAACAGCTGCAACTAACGCGCCGTTCAGACCAAGGTTTTGGTGGGTGCGGACTTTTGTCAGACAGTACATTATATTGTCTCCGATGACAACCAAATGCAGTGTCTTATATAAGTTCGCGTCTGCCACTGCTTCGTTCTAAACGGCACATATAACTCCCATCTGTCATTCACACCACACCTCTAACAGAACGTGCAAGTTGAACTTTTGCGAAGACGGATATTGTGACAAATTACTTTGGTCATTTTATCATAACATGAGGGTCGTGTGCAGCGAAGCTTTTCTCATCTACTTATAGAGGGAGGTAGGAGTAAGAATCATGTTTTACAGGAAAATGTGGTACCATCCAGACAAAAAACGTTACAAGGCATGCAACATTAGATAGGTTACTTGCACTTACTAGCTTCATTTCTCTTAGAACACTGGGCTAATATTTCCGGTTGATTCATGCGATAGCTGTTAATCATCACATTTCGTTATAAAGTTTTTGGTTTTTATTTGGACGCCATGTGCCAAGTCTATCTCATCATCTCATGTTACAAACTGACCGAACACACAATTATAGTACAGTAGCTTCTATTTCGTGTTTTAACATAAAAATATCTTATGACACTTGGCAATACTATAGCATCCCATTAGGGAAAGAATATTTGGAAAAGGATCAGTAGTTTTGAAGATCTTTATAATATTATTATTAGTGTACTACTTCTTTTTTTGGCTTGTGGCTAAGTAACAACAGCTGCACGGGTCGATCGATCAGGTTAAGCTACGCTTGCCGCGGTTGGTCTGTGGATGGGTGACCATCTTTACATACCAAGACCCCTCCGTGCCTCGGAAAGCACGTTAAGCCGTTGGTCCCGGCTGTCATTTGTAGATCTTTGACAGTCGTTACGGGTAGTTAGAAGCCCAAAAAGTCTGCCAACCAGTCTTACCAAGGGGTATCGTGTTACCCAGTAACTAGGTTGTGGAGGTCAGATAGGCAGTCGCTCCATGTAAAATACTGGTATTCAGCTGCATCCGGTTAGACTGGAAGCCGACCCCAACATAGTTGGGAAAAAGGCTAGGCAGATGATGATGATTGACTTCTTTTTTTCGAATTCGCTTATTTATTCGCTGGGCCTGTTTGTGTTCCCAAATGAGTCAACTTAAAGCAATGTTTCCGCTATCAATACTACCACACTATAGTTTCTGTTGAGTGGATATCAGTGCAAAATAAGATCCAACAGCCGCTGCATGAGACTACATCTAAAATAGTTTTTTTTTTTTTTTTCGAATCAAATCAAATCATTTATTTCTTTGCAAAAATGGGTATAGTACATAGGGGTGTAGTACATAGTTGACAGCTGATAAGATGGAATTTAATAAAGTAACGTAGAAATTTACCACTTCCATGTTATAAGGGAAAGGTAGAATATTATTAGCAATGAAACAAGGATATTAGCAGACAGAAGTTCAGTGTGGTTTAGATACAGACAGAAGATGAAAAAGACAGTAAGTGACTGATTTAGTCATACGGAATGTAGTTTCATTTCCTTCATGTAACAAAATTGTGAATCACCTAAAGAAAGTTATTTCCACAGATAGTTGTTAATGTATGAGATAAAGCACACCTTTGATGATGGATATAGTCACAATAATATAGTATGCTTTAACCGTTTGAAAGGTAATACAATAATTTTTAACATTCTATGCATTCTACAGCTTTACCTCAAGTACAAAATCTCAAACTAATGAAAAGTTCAGCCACGAAAAAGGAACACAAACCTAGCGTTTAATTTGCATTTCAAAGGGCTCTAATAGTTCTCCTTGTAGATACATACCACAAAGACGGAGAATCGTTGAAAGACGGAATCTATTCAAAGTAGCCGACAGCGGTGAGGAGGGTTCGGCCTTAGATGAGAGAAACAAGATACAGGTACATAAATTAAGCTGACTTTTCATCGGTCATGTGTACGTGAAAGCAAAGGTGAGCTGTGAAACAATGTTATTTACATTTTTTGCCAGCAAGAAGGTAAGCAGTATAGCGGAAAAAGCAGGATGGCTGAAGACATGAGTTGTAAGGAAGCAAGGCTTCAAGAAAACAAGGCTTGAAAGGATTCAGGACAAGGAGTACGTAGTTTTGGTCCCTTTTAGCAGGCAGCTATATAAACGGTGACTAGCTATTCAGATAAATAATTCTTAAAAAAAAAGTTAAGGTGGAAGCGTCAGGGTAGCCCGCGAAATTCAAATTTTCTTACGTTTTTTTGCATTTTGCAGGTCAGTGTCAGGTTTTATATTGATTAAAATATGATTCGCGGTCGTAACAAATATGGCTTTACTCAATTATAATCATTACAATCAGCAACACAACTCCATAAGTTAGCAATGAAATCATGATATTTGACACCTTTATCTTCTTCTGAATCACTATTGCTGATTGTCATGATTATAATTGAGTAATTTAGTAGGTATTTTTTACGGCCGCAAATCATATTTAGATCAACATACAACATGATACTGACGCTGTTGCCTTACCTAAATAAAAACTTATTGTTAAAAATCACAAGTGGTTATACCTATAGCGTGGTATTGCAAGAAACTTATAATTTTTCAAGGAACTTACTGAGGGATTCTCTTGTCTAAACATATCTGATGGCTGGACAGCGAATTGTTGATCAGAATAACTAGATTTCAGTACATACGAGTATCACTTGCTGTCTATATTCTCAAAACATTCTCATATGATATAGGTGATCCTTTTACCCTTAAGAGGAATAGAGGAACAGAGACACTTTTTCAATTTAACACAACATAACATCACGCCTACAATCCCCAAAGGGTTAAGCAGAGGTGATTTTCAATTTATGCATATAAAAATCTTTTGCCATATCACCCTTTCTTCCAAAATCTTCGTCTCCAGTCGTAAGATCATCTCATTTGTTTAAAAGCGAGATAGATTTAGGTTTTATTCAATTCGGATGTTTGTAATAAAGTATTAAATTGTTACTTTAGAAAGTTTTGTAAACATTTTAACAGTTTGTGACTGAGGAATTTAAATTCTCTTTGAAATGGTTGGTTTTGTGCGAGAAAGGCATACTTTAAACGGTAGGAAGGGACATTAAATATTTGTAAACAGCTTGGTGCAGTACCGCCGGCTGCATGGAACATGTTTCATTTAACAGTTAAGAAGCTTAAAACGGAACGTAAAGTGAATAAGCTCTTCATGAATATTTCGGGCATTTTGGACTGAATTAGAAGGCGTGGCTTTTGTGGCAGAATTTATCATTTTCATTTAGAAGTTGGCGTTATAAATTGCTTTATAATTTAAACACAATATTAATGGCCAAAAAGGTTTCACCCTGAAGCTTTTTGACTTCTAAATGTTACGCGAAACCCACACAAGTGGAAAATGTTCCATACTTAGGTACATGCTTGAAACATGCATTAAATTCAGCATCGGTATAAAAATATATGACAGTTAACACCATTATACCAACATTCATAAGAAAAACCTTCAAGTTGTAGCCCTTTACACTCTAAACGCCAAAACTTACCCCTTAGGTACTCCAATCGAATTTCAACTTACAGCTTCAAACTTGAATGTTGAACTTCTCTTGTCACTGACAATGAAACTTACTCCCTAAGTAAGGACAAGTAGAGACAACAAAACAATTAAAGTTTCAGCAAGTCCCATGTTTACAGAAATACAAACCGTTAGGTACCTATGAGCTTGTGCAAACATAGGGGAAGAATTTATTTTGTAATACAGATATTAATATTTGGAATGTGATCTAAGTAATAGGTATGACGTTTTTTAAAATGTCGTGTGGAAAGTTTTGAGTATGAATGTGGATAGTTATAAAAATAGGAAACGATGGATGGACTGTGTGAGAGATGATATGGATAGAAAGGGGGTGACTGCCGAGATGACGACTAATAGAGAGGTATAGAAGACAAAGACATATTGCGTCGACCACAAATAAATTGGGCTAAGAGCAGAAAAATGATGATATAGAAAAAAAGGAAGAAAAAAGAAAAAGAAAATATTCTGCACAAAAAAAAACGAAAATTACGAAAAAAAAATCTTAAAATACACCACACACACAAATTAGTCAAAAACCTCGTATTCAAGCAATAAAAGTTTGACAATTTTATCCGTTGCTTGATGTCGGGGCCAGGGACCAAAGACAACTTACAGTGTTACTCTGTGTTGCGACACTGGCAAATGACAACAAACAACCAGTTTCCTTTATACATCTTAAAAAGATTTTTTACTACCTTTTCAATGTATACTCTTGAACACACAATTCACACTCTCCCCCACACACCCACATACACACTCACCCACACACACCAACTTACTCACTCTCGTCCACACTCCTCAATTCAGTTAAGTGTAATCGATTAATTTCTCTATTTAAAAATACTGTATCTCAATAAATACCTATTCTGTAAGATTTAACAAAATTTTAAATGTTGGCTACATTTTTTCCAGTCTGTTATCAGAGAGGTTTGGCGCTGTATACGTTTTTCACTTAGTTCGGCTGCAGATGGTCCTATTTTGTATTATTTTAATTTTAGCCTACAAATTTATTTTTACGCAATATGGTTGTTATATAGTGTTAATATTTTTTGGTGTCAAAAAATAAATGATTAAACAATCAAAACAATAACAAAGTGCCGATTGCAGAGCCGAAAAATGACTACTTTTGTAACAAACAAACAACATTAGCAAGAACAATTAACCGTGCGTTGCATCTTTGTAAGAACAAAGGAGCAATTCCTGTAATTTTTAAGAACGTTCGCATTTGCATCTCATAAATGTATGGATAGGAAATACAAATGCGCTACTCCCATATAAATTCAATTTGCTTAAAGAAGGATGACAATTTGCCAAGCGACACTTGGCATCGGGAAGTCTTTAATTAAGTTACGATCGAATAACTTTCGTCTTGGCAAACTCCGTCTTCAACCGCATTATCCAACCACATTATCACTTTACATTATCTGATAATGGTTATGCAGGCTACTCTCATATTATTGATTTATTTAGTAACTAGCTGACCCGTGCCCACTTCGTTGGGCGGTAAACATTTTAACATGTGATGAAATTATGAGTATGGTTCGGTTAGTACTGAGTGCTATGATTTATTTCCTGACTGCCAAAAGGAGGGTTTTGTTTTTATTGCATATGTATGTATGTATGTATCTAGATTCCCGAGCACGGGCCTGCGATGTTCTCACTATTTGGTTAGCGAGCCGATGCGAGCGCTCAGCGCTAGTCTCCCTATCCCTTGTTGCTGAGACATGCTGCCTTAAATCAGAAAGACGCTGCGCACGTTCAGCTCTAGATTCCCGAGCACGGTCCTGCGATATTCTCGCGCTTTGGCTAGCGAGCCTCTGCGAGCGCTCAGCGCTAGACTCCCTATCCCTTGTTGCAGAGACATGCTGCCTTAAATCACTGAGACGCTGCGCACGTTCAGCTCTAGATTCCCGAGCACGGGCCTGCGATGTTCTCACAGTTTGGCTAGCGAGCCACTGCGAGCGCTTAGCGCTAGACTCCCTATCCCTTGTTGCAGAGACATGCTGCCTTAAATCACTGAGACGCTGCGCACGTTCAGCGCTAGATTCCTGAGCACGGACCTGCGATGTTCTCCAGCTTTAGTTAGCAAGCCGCTGTGAACGCTCGGAGCTAGATTCCCCAGCGCGTGCTTGCGAAATATTTTCTCTATTCCTCGAGAGATGCTGATGATTTTCAAGAGCAGACTCTCATCCGTACGGCGTACTCGAGCTGCTCTTGTCTGGGATGTCTGACGGGAAAGTTGTGATTTCCTTTTAGGGTTAGGCATGATCATGAATCGCTGAAACTGTCCGATATCCCAAAAACAGAAATACCACAGCTTCGAACTCGAAAAATGAGAACAAAGTAGTATTTGTGCTTTAAGAAACCGAGCAACCAAAAGTATTTTAAAAAGCAACAACATCCAACTAACTGCGTACAACTCACTTACCCAACAACGAAAGTTTTAAATAATAACTGGAGAGGGTCATTAATCCGCGGAATTCAGAAAAATGACGTAATTGCACAACGCCATCTATGGGTAAATGGATAAAACGTCCGTACAAAGCATGTTCTAATGCGGTTCGTGAATCGATGGCAGCATTTTGCGATTTAGTAATTTTATATTATCTTCGAAACTATTTAACCAATTGACATACTGTCTAGGGCAAATCATATCTCTATGATGTTCTTGTGATCATAATAATATTTTTTTCGAAATGGTTTAATATTTTGTTGTTTAAAAAATCGTCTAAAGGTAAGTACGACGAAAAATACTTTTTTTAACACATAAAAGCTATATCTGCTAAAATATAAAAGATAGAAATATGGTGTCGCGGACTTTTTTGTAGAACTATTCAAAACGGACCAGTTTGCCATACATTGTTTTCAATTATATACAACTGTTAAGGCAGCGCATGCAAATAACTCTGCTGTAAGAGCTATTTTTTTCCGCCTGGCTAGACAAAAATTGAGATAGTTCGGCTAATATGCATGATATCTTTATAATTTGTAGCCTATAGCACTCACGAATAATGTAGCTTTCTACCAGTGAAACAATTTTTTAAATTGGTTCATTACTTCCGGAGATTACCCCCTACAAACAAACTTACAAACTTACAAACAAATGTTACCTCTTTATAATAGTATAGTATAGATGAAGTATTCACAAAAAAATCTATGCACAATTTCTGACAACACTACACAATTACTACCAGTAACTAATACTAGCTGACCCGGTAAACGTTGTTTTGCCATATAAATTATTTATGTTTGGGGTGGACCACCCTTATCACTTAGGGTATGAAAAATACGACCGATTCTCTGACCTACCGAATATACATATAAAATTTCATAAAAATCGATCAAGCCGTTTCGGACGAGCATGGCAACTAACACTGTGACACGAGAATTATATACATAGATTTACACAATTTATTAATGTAATATACATTTAAACTTATCACATATTATTGTTATCCTTAAAACTTCCTACACACACTACACCACTCACCTATTTCACGAGACCTACATTGGTAATTAGATTAAACAAGGATCAATATTGGGTTCTTTCCTCTTTTTAGTATATATTAACGATCTACCCCATTTGTTAAAAACCCAACCACAAAAGGTGTTATTTGCTGACGATACTTCCTTAATTTTTAAAATTAATAGACGTGCATCAAATCTTGACGACGTAAATAACACCCTACTGCAGGTCCAAAATTGGTTCACTGCTAATAATTTAGTATTAAATGGTAAAAAAACTAAATGCATAAGATTTTCTTTACCAAATGTCAAAAGTAGTAATTGTGAGATAGTATTGAATCAAGAGAAACTAGAATTTGTCGATAAAACGGTTTTCCTGGGGATCACGCTCGACTCAAGGCTTCAATGGGGTCCTCATTTAACATCCCTTTCAGGACGTCTAAGTTCAGCAGCATATGCTGTGAGAAAAATCCGTCAATTTACTGATGTAGATACCGCGAGGCTAGTCTATTTCAGTTACTTTCATATTATTATGTCGTACGGTATTTTACTATGGGGTCGGGCTACAGACATCGAGTCTATTTTTATTCTGCAAAAAATAGCCATCAGAGCCATATTATGGCCTCCACAGGCGCGACTCTCTAAGGGAACTGTTTAAAGATATTAACATCATGACGGTACCTTGTCAATAAATCTACATCTTTTTAGTAAAAGAGGTGCAAGACACAATTATATCACTAGAAATAGGGATCAATTAGTTCAACCGGGTTTCAGACTGGCTACAGTGGACTCATCTTTCATGGGGTACTGTTTAAAATGTTACAATAAAATACCTCCTCACATACTTCAGCTGAATGAAACGAAATTTAAATCTTATATAAAACGCACACTATGCAGCCAAGCATATTATAAGTTGGGGGATTACATCGCTGATATAAGTGCTTGGCCGAACGCTGGTCCTGCTCCACAAGGGCGCATAAACTAATTGATTAGCATTTGAAAATACTGTTGGAACTGCTGAAGATTTTAAAAACTATTTGCATTGTATAGATTCAATCCCTTAGCATTGTATAATTGCATAACACGTGTGAGCACTATGTACCTACTATAAAGCTACCATTTACTAGGTACAGTAAGCGCTCAAAAGTGCATGAGCACGCTAAGAGTCGTATTGCTGTGAACACGCGGTATAGTCCGTACATTTGTATGTGTAAACAGTCAGACGTCTGTGGTGTGAGTGCCGTACACACACCACAGAGAACGCAGTTTTGAACTACACACTATCGTATCGTCACGGTTCGCGGGCGCCGCACTTATATTTCCATAACTTTTTAACCGACTTCCAAAAGGAGGAGGTTCTCAATTCGTCTGTATGTTTTTTTTTTTTTTTTTTTTTTTGGTATGTTTGTTACGCGATTACTCCGCCAATTATGAATAGATTTTGATGATTCTTTTTTTGTTTGGTAGATCATACTTCAGAGGTGGTCCCATATAAATTTTATTAACTTTGCTTGGGTAGTTTTTGAGTTAGCTTCAATTATACGTATTTTTTCCCTCTTAGTATGTAGATGATATGATAACTTCTTGTCACTGTTATTTACAAAGCAGGTAGTGGTATTCGAATTTGTGTGGGGTAGGTACCACAACTAAAAAGTGAAAAATAAAAACTTTTTACAAAAAAAAAACAACCGACTTCAAAAAAAAAACACTACAAAGTGAAAAATAACTTTAATTTCGGAAGTCGGTGACAAAAAACGAAAATTCAAAACAAAAGACACCGACTTCCAAAATTAAAGTTATTTTTCACTTTGTAGTGTTTTTTTTTTGAAGTCGGTTGTTTTTTTTTTTGTAAAAAGTTTTTATGTTAGCACGCATCATACTCGTACGCGTGACCTTGGCCAGTGTATCGCATTGCTAAAATTCGAAAGAAAATTATATGTGCAGATAGCAGAAGGCGTTAAGCGTTGGTCTTAGATTCAAGATGGCTAAGGTTCTAATCTCGTAAATCACAGCGCTGTTTTTGCAAATATTATTATTTTTGTTTGCAATAATAATATTTTTAAATATTATTATTAATGTTGTTATTGCAATAAAGGGTTTAGAATAAAAAATGCGTGATATGTTATAATAAAAAATAAATAATATTTATTCGTTATGTTTATTTTACATAAGTATAGTTATCAAACTGCTACAATTATTTATCATTACTTCACCTGAATAATATGTGAAATAGATGTCTAGAAACTTAGAAGCAATTTGTATTATTTTGACATATTTAAATTTTGAAATGTTTTAAATTTTAAATGGATTTTTTTGCACCATAAATATAAAGCTTTGATCATGAAATTAATCCGAAATTAAAGTTATTTTTCACTTTGTAGTTTTTTTTTTTTTTTGAAGTCCTTTGTTTATTTTTTGTAAAAAGTTTTTATAAATGGTAAAATTTAGTGAAGAGTCAGTCTTCGTTGGATTGTGAAATAGTACAGTTGTGTAGATTGAAAGTGTTAGCAAGAAAATTCTGTATTCTTCATTATTAACTTTCTCGATTACTAAAAGGTCTTTAACATCTCAAACATGATCCTTTTGCATTTATAGTCGTTTATGAAACTAACTAAATAACAGGAGTTATTAAAACAAGAGTGTGAGTTTATAAATAGCATCACACGAGTGTTTTAATACTTAGTCAAGTGCAGTTTCATACACCATCTAAACTAATGCAATTATATAAAAAAACTCTAAAAATAATAATATCGTAAAATATGGCACCCAAACCCAAAATTACACCGCAGGGGTACGTGCCACTGGGCACGCCACAATTGCGGCGATAAGTCCCCTCTTTGAGGAGTGGCTAGAGAGACGCCACGGCGTCCTCACCTTCCGCCTGACGCAGGTCCTCACCGGACACGGTTGTTTCGGGTGGTTCCTGTTCAGGATAAGGCGGGAGGAAACGCCTGGGTGTCACCATTGTATGGATGAAAAGTCCAAAAGGGATACTGTGGCCTCTGGCAACATGGCAACTGAAGGGACACGGGTGGGTTTTAGTCAATAAGAGTCTGACACGCCCTCCCGCTCCACCCAGAGTGGGAGAAGTTATTTGATAATATCCCACACAAAAAAAAAGAAAAAGGGATACGTGCCAGCCACAGCAGCCTCCACCACAAAATTGCACTTTAAAAAAAAGTTATTTTAAAGCATGTTTTCGTTAGGGTAGTTTTTACGTTTTATTTTTAAATTTCACGTGGACTAAGTCTGTCACTCTAGACTGCCTTGTTGGTCACTAGACCAACCGACCTCGATTTCCAGGTCAAAACAGGTCAGGTAAAGTGTTATTGGGTTTTTCTGTCAAGGATTTCTGCCCGGTTGATGGTAATAGGCTCTCCCCCTAGTACATAGCACTTAACTGGCGATTTTTTTTTTTTTTTTTTTTTTTTTTTCTGTAGGGCATCTCACAGCTGGTTTTGAGAAACCTTCGCTGTTTAACCGGTCAATCCTGTGGCTGCCTCAAACTACTACACTCAAAGCCTCCAGCCAGGGCACAAATATAAAACTAAGCTAAAAAGCTTAGGATGAACGCGCGCTAAGGGCACCCCCTGCGGGGTTCGAGCCTCGGCTTAGGGCGTTATCCGGGGGGAGAACATCAAAAGATGGGACGGGCTGGATCAAAGGGTTTTGATCACTATTATTATTATACGGGGAATTTAAAGCTACGTGCACAGCTGCAACAACTGCTGGCACCTCGTTTTCGAGCAAGGGTCGGGGGGGAGTATCATTTACTCGGGGGCGCGGCGGTCGGGAACGCAAAGGACCTCGGCGGCGAGGTCGGAATGACGGGAGGCGTCTGTGTTTGTACACTGTGCTTGTTTCCCTATTGCTCTCCTGGAGGAGGGTTATGGGGTCATCGGGGTCTACTAATAACTGGCGAAATGTGGGTGTACTTTATGTACTCCTTTGCCAAACCCTTCGGGAACTACAGGTGTGATGATGATGTTATGCAAAGTCTGTTACTATCAATAAGGTATCATATTTGATTTCAAAACAATAACTTTACGATCAGTGTAGATATTCTCAAGCACGAGCCTTTTTCTTTTAAAAACATACAAATTTACTCTGTTTTCTGCTGGTTTTAAACTTAAACTGTTGTTTATATTATTATTCATGGGTGGTTTCACCATCTAACGCAGATTTACCTTCCTATAACACCTTATGGGTAATCCGATCACGTTTCGGTCCGGCTTAGATGAAACTTTGCAAGGAAACTTGAGCTCCTGAAGACCCTTAGACCAGATGACTAGTGGCTGATACACCATTTTTTTCATTCCTTTTTCATTTTATTGTGTGAGATGGATGACAAGTAGTTTTTACTTCAATGGACTGCTAAGGTTTAGCACTGATTGTCGAAGATTTGTCACTTTAGGTAAACCAACCCGATGACCTTTTTCGCGGCAGGAATCCGCTGGATGCGGGAATCACAGAACCGGTCGAAGTGGTGGTGATTGGGGGAGGCCTACGTCCAGCAGTGGACGTTTAATACATATAACAAAAAAATATGTTCAAATTTATTTTCCCTTGTCAGTCACCTCCACGTCAAAAGCTTTGTATTTGTCACCGTATAATTGTGAACTTCGTTAGTTTATAATTTATCGGTATTATTTCCGTTAGATTATAAACTGTCGAAAAATTGTGAACTGCAATGAACCATTTACAATTTAACGCATTATTTTTCGCTAGTTTATAATCTTTCCATGGGAAACCGACAAATTGTGAACTGGTATCAAACTTGCTTGCGACGTAACGCACCTTGCGCTTATATTAAATAGCCTGCCTGGCTGCGAGCAACTTGGAAGTAGCGCTCGCCGGCCGCTGCCGCGGCACCGCTCGGCTCGCACGCTGTTGGTCACAGTTCTAACCTAACCTAACCCATTTCACCCAGTTCACAATTTTTTGACAGTTTATAATCTAAAGGAAATAATTCCGACAGATTATAAACTAACGGTTCTCACAATCTTACGGTGACATATTCAAAATTCCCAAACAAACTTCCGGAAACGCGTTCAGCATTGGAATACACTTAACTTCTCGAATTAGGTACAATATTGACACTGGATCAAAGTTACAGAATGACTGAGCTCTAACCGAACTGTAAATCGAGTTAGTAGCTACGAAGTTGGGATAACTTGATCATGTCGGCAATAAGCAATGTTAAGGAACACAACTGATTGGGCCAATTGAAGGGAACAGGTGACTTTCGATGTGGCTTGAGACAGTTAGTGTTGTGTATGTGTGTGTTGTGTTATGTTATGTGTTTACGCCGGGTGGAATAAAACAGTGGACTGTATTAAATAAGGCTTGGTATATTGCCGGTTGATATTATATATTTTTAGCTTAAATTATAGCCGATAACGCGTTTTCCGACCGCGCGCAAGGTGTTTCGTTTGATTCCCAACATTATGAGTTGTGTGTGTTATGTTTTGTGTGTTGTGTGTGTTGCGTGTGTTGTGTTGTGACAGTTGTTGTTAGGAACAATAAATTTAAAAAAAAATAAGTACTAAGGATGCTCTTTGGTCCTGATCTTTACGTAAGTCATCATTTACTAGGTACCCATACCGTTTTGATCAAATTCGCATGTTTCAACAATTGTGATTTTTAAAGCAAATGCAAGTTAAGAAAACTGTAATTATTTATCTGTTAGATTGTAAACATTTCTTTTAAATAAACAAGACTAACTATTTACATTAGGTACTAAATTAAAAGACTAACTAACTATCTGTATCTGTATCTGGTAGATTGTTTGATCTACCTTCATTCACGTAGTTCCAGAGATTTTGAGACGATTTGTTTGTGAAAAGCGTCGGTCCTTTTATCTGAATCACGGCGAGTTGCTGATGTGTCTTATAGGATGGCTATCCATTCTGACCACGTATTATATTACTTTAAATATTGTGAATGTGAGGACTCTGTGAGCGCCTATCTGACGGACAGGGCCGTCATCTACCCCGGTCACCAAGGAGAGTGGAACCGGCAAGAGATGTCGTGCGGTGTCCCACAGGGTTCGGTCCTGGGGCCGCATCTGTGGGACATCGGATACGACTGGGTGCTGCGCGCCGACCTCCCTAGCGGCGTCAGCGTCGTTTGTTACGCTGACGACACGCTAGTCCTGGCGCAGGGGAGGTCGTACCAGGCGGCGGCCGATTTAGCGACACGCGGGGTTGCGACAATCGTTGACAGGATCCGGCAGCTGGGACTCGAGGTGGCCTTGCACAAGTCTGAGGCCATGGGTTTTCATGGTCCTCGAAATGCGCCACCGTCGGGTTCCCAGGTAATGGCGGGAGGGGTTCACATCGGTGTCGAGTCGACGATGAAGTATCTGGGACTCGTCCTCGACAGCCGGTGGAATTTCGTCGAACATTTCCGACGTTTGGCTCCCAGACTGGACCGGGCCGGGGCTGCCTTGAAGCGGCTCCTGCCCAATCTGGGAGGTCCAAACGCCTCCTGCCGGAGGCTCTATGCGGGGATCGTGCGGTCCATGGCCCTTTACGGGGCACCGGTGTGGGCGCGTTCATTGAGGCTGCGGCCAGCCCGCCGGTTGAACGCGTCCCAGAGGGTCATGGCCATCCGGCTGGCCCGAGGATACCGCACGGTCTCCTGCGAGGCGGCAAGCCTCCTTGCCGGATTACCGCCATGGGATCTGGAGGCAAAGGTCCTCGCGCACATCTGGGAGTGGCGCGAGGAGGCGAAACGCCGGGGCTTAACTCCGATGCCGCAAGAAATCGCGGCACAGCGGACAGAGCTCCGGCGGGATCTCATGGCGTCATGGAGGGTGCGATTGTCGCAGCCCCGCGCTGGGCACGCCACAATTGCGGCGATAAGACCCCTCTTTGAGGAGTGGCTTGAGAGGCGTCACGGCGTCCTCACCTTCCGCCTGACGCAGGTCCTCACCGGACACGGGTGCTTCGGGAGGTACCTGTTCAGGATAAGGCGGGAGGAAACACCCGGGTGTCACCATTGTGTGGATCGGCCTGAGGACACGGTGGAGCATACGGTGGAGGTCTGCCCGGCTTGGGCGGAGCAACGCCGTGTCCTCGTGGAGGCGATCGGCGGCGGTGATCTCTCGCGTCCGGCCCTGGTTCAGGCCATGGTACGGAGCGAGAGGAAATGGCAGGCCGTCACCTCCTTCTGCGAAGCGGTAATGCTCGCGAAGGAGGAGGCGGAACGCGTGAGGGAGAGGCAAATTTCGCGCCCTCACGCCCCTAACCGCCGCAGGAGGAGACGCCCGGGGCGGGAATCGCGAGCCGATTTCCGGCCACCGTAGGCGCGGGCTTGCGGACGGTGAGCAATGGGTAGCTCGCCGTCCGATAAGGACCAAGCCCGGGTCGACGGCGCGTTGTGTTCCACGCGCGCCTCAAAGAGATGTCAGCAGAATTGACGGGGTCCGTTAGGGCCAATGCCCGCCGGGGGTTCGAAGAAAACCGATAGGGAAATCGTGGCCCCCGGCAACAGGGCAACCGAAGGAACACGGGTGGGTTTTAGTCAGTAAGAGTCTGACACGCCCTCCCGCTCCACCCAGAGCGGGAGAAGTTATTTGATAATTTCCCACCCAAAAAAAAAAAAAAAAAAAGGACTCTGTGAGCAATTTCTTTTTCTTTTTTGTTAGTCTTACGGTTTGATGGTCTGGCAGTTTGAGTACTCTATGCGGCCTATCCAAATGTCCTTTCTGTGGTATTGTTCGTAGAGTCGTTGAATGTTCTTTCTGTGGTATTGTTCGTAGAGTCGTTGAGCTCTTTAAGTTCTGAGTTGAGCTACACGATTCCTGACAAATGCTTGCACTGACTGGCCAGGCCCACTCAAATCTGTATGGTTCTTTCCTCAAAAGACTTCTGACACTAATCTTCATGGTCCTCACATGATCTGACCCAGATTATGTCTGGAATTTATTAAAACTTTGACCGCTGAGTTTGTTTCGCCATTTTTTCTCAGGGATAATCAGATAGGAAAAGTTGAATCCATTTTTTTTTTCAACATGACGTTTGAATGTGACTCCGACATCCTATTTGCAGTATAAAAATTTATTTAAATTTATAGTGGCTTAACTTCTCAGGCGATTAAATTACTTGATTCTTACTTTTCTTCGACTTAATTAAAGAAGCTTCAATACAGAACTATAGGCATACACTCTCTATTGAAAAGGCTTGACTACTCATACATAATCAAACTAACTTGAGCCTTCAGTGATTGATGTTGTATTCATAGTCCAGCTTATGCTCCTATGGGAGAAATGATCGTGGGGTCATTCATAAAGGAAACGGGATACGAATCTTTAATTCTCATTAGATTCAGTTATAATAAGTACTCATTTATGAGTCTATTTTATATAACTTTTGTAATAGGAACCATCCTTGCTCTAAAATAACTAATTTAATTCCGAATATAATTATTTAACCTCAAAATGGATACTAATCCCCAAATGAATCTTAAAATCGTTACCCCAAAATCATAATTTAAACTGTTTAATAAAACTACATATTTAAAATATTTCAGGGATAAGGAAAATAATATGAAACACCAATATATTTTATCAGTCATTTATATTTCTTTGCCAACATCAAATTCTATATTCTACACCATACCATCACATCTCCTATTCCCTACATAATATCACTATTTAATCAGTATTCTAATATTTACCATAAAACTAATAGGTTACCTTAATTTACAGTAGATCTCCAACCAATACCATGACAATCTATCTTTTTACCGACACAGCCACTAAACACGTCTTACCGTCACGAGCGCCAGACCCAGAAAGCAGAAAGGTTCCCACGCTATTCTTGACACATCGAATCTTTGGGTGTTGCCAGTACAATATCCAACAATTACGTATTATTAATTAAAACCTAACACTTTCATGAACGTATAAAAAATAGCCATGTCGTGTTGGCCACAGAGAACTCGGTGTTGCAAAAAATATGACCACAACATGCTTACTTCAGTAGTCGGTAAATCGACCTTTCGACTGCGTTACCAGATACTTGAGAACCTTGCATTCAGTGCGGGGGCGAAAGAGACTTTACCGCTGGTGCGGGAGCTGGTTCTTAGAAACCAAAAGGCATAGAAAAGTGACAAATACATATATTTTTGGGATAGTCTCGTCAATTATAACTAGATTTATGTAAAAACTTATACCAGGTCGGTTAGACCTGGCTTCGATAGAACGTAATTTTTTTTTTCAATTGCGAGTACCAGGTCTATTAGAACTGGTATCAGAAATCTGGTACCGCACTGAATGTTGGGTTTATTTGCAACAGTGATGTACTCGAGACAAGTTGTGTTTTAATAAGGTAGAAAATATTTGTATCTATATTGTGTTTTGACAAGGCGCTTTAGAGGCATATCGATATTATACAGTTTGTATGGTTAATTATTTATTTTTTGTTTCGTTTAAATATTATTAATTCGTCATTTGGACACATATTCTAAGTGAGTGTTGATAGTTTAAACAAATACTTCGGCCTTTTTTTTCACTTCCCATACAAATCGCGTCAGCTGATTGGGTAAATTTCCATGGTAAGTAAAAAAAAACCCGAATTTTAAAATTGGACCTGTCAATATGTGTCCAAATGACATACCAATAATATTGTATTATTTCTATATATATCTTTACGCCAAATCCCTTGCGGGTAGGCAGAGAGAACCGAGCGCCACATGACACGGTCCTTCCCCTTACACAACCCTTTCTTTCGCTTCTATTACATTCATAGCCCTTTTCGTGCACGCTGTTGTTATGACTCAGAAACAGACTGTATATCGATTTTAGTATCGACTTTCTTTAGCACATCACAATTGTTTTTGTAGCTCTATGCGGTTACCGGATATTATCGACCTGGCAAAGTTTTGGCATTATTTTTAACATAAAGAATTATCGGACTTATTTATCTACGACAGCAGGGTTTAGACGAGCAACCAATGTAGATTATTCATTATTTTTCTTTCAAATAGGACATGATTTCAGTCAAATATCGAACTTTTAAATTTTGTAAAATTACCGGTCCTTAGAGCACTGGTACACACCGTGGCAAAGGTACAAACCGGTTCCACACCATCTGATAACGCATAATATATTGAAAGTTTGCTGAGGAGCTTCCCGCAGAGAATGTGTTAATCACCTTAAGGTTGAATGTCATTTGCACGTCATAGAACGATAAGGTCTATTTGTCTATGTGACAATTAGGTAAACTGAGCAGTGGTGGCACTGGAGGCCTATTGATAACGACCCTAACTTAGGTACGTATCGTAGGTCGTGGGGTTGAACCCAAGACGGTACTTTACTTTGTGTAATTAATTTACTTCATCGCTGCTCTTAAAACGGTAAAGGAAACATCGTGAGGAAGCCGGCATGTCTTAGAACCAAAAATTCGAAGACATGTGACATCTACCAACCCACACTGGGCCCACGTGGTGGATTAAGGCCCGTGCCCTCTCAGAGAGGAGGCCTGTTTCCCAGCAGTAGGAAGGTAGAGGATAGTTTCAATGTAATAGGAATTGTTCTAATATAAAAATATGTTTTTTTATGGTTTCAAAGCTTAATTAAAGGCTGAAGAATTAACCCTAAATAAATAATTAGTGCTTCAAGAGATTTGTTAAGACATTTTGCGGTCGCACATGGGATGAATGTAATTTCAGGATTCTAATTTAAAGCTAAGACTTCTCGAGATAAGAACAAAGAAATTGTACACTTAGTGTAAATAAATTCGTATCTAATTTACATACGAAATGAACTAAACAATTTATTCAATTTAAGTAACATAGTCTGAGAATGTACTGTATCTTTTTGTTTTGCCTAGCTGACTCGCAAAATTAACACAGACTACACAATTAATTTCGAACTTTAAGATAATGCAATAAAGTACAGTTTAATATAATCCCGAACACAAACTTGTATGTAGGGAAAAACTTAATGTCCCACAAAATTGTTTAGTGCCACATAAAAGAAGCTTTTTGATTTACAAGTTTTCATCTTCCAGCTTAGATCGTCATTTGTTATTGCAAAATCATTCTTCTCGTAAAGAAAATAAGGGTGATTGTTTATTTCTAGAGTTAACTTTGTATTTTAATACTTTTATAGAAAGTCGATAAAACAGGTTGTTTAAATTTTATTTCAAGTTAAAGAAAGTACTGTAGTTTTAAATATTAATGGGTTTCTAATGTTACGTAAAAAAAAAAAGTTATTGCCACAGACGAATATAAATGGTTCACTCGGCAAAATCATTCAAATAAAAAGCGACTCTTGCTACGACACAACAAAGTGCAATTCAGGTCGCACAGCGCTAATTACCTACAATTATATTCACCTAGAAGTTGCCTCCCTTTCTATCGCAGTAACTCTTAGATCTTCTGACTACGTTACACTCATTGAATTGACCCGACAAGTCGAGCCCGCCACGTACTTGTAGCTTCATAACTAAAATACGGAGTGAACCATTTGTATTCATTTGTGGTATTGTGAACGACGACTATTCACTTGTCGAATCGCCTTTTACATAGAAATAAAATAAATTAAGAGCTCACTGACATTGGTGACCAAAAATATCGTGAGAAAACCTGTTAAAATATACATAAGGTGTAACAGAATTAACGAAAGTAATTTGTTCAGAATCGGCTTTTGAATCGGTTTCCATCATTATGTACATTATGTATTTTAATTTGCCCCAAATAAGAAATTAGAACCACTGAATACTATGATATACTACGATTTATTACACTATCATTTATTTTTTGTTATGTATTTTTGTGGTGTACAATAAAGTATATACCTATAAATAAATAAATACGTATATTATAAACAATTTTTTTTACGTTTAGTCAGCACAATAATTTTATAAAAAATTGTTGCTGCCTGGACCCAAATACTTTTTCTAAAATAATACCTAAGTTACTCCTTATAATATCAGCTATCTGCCAGTGAAAGTCCCGTCAAAATCTATCCAGCCGTTTTGGAGATCAGCCGGAACAAACAGACAGAAAGACAATTTTTTTTTTCCGACACTCTCAATGAAGGGTTCCGTAGTTAGGATGAATAAATTTATCCCAAAAACAAACTTAACTTTGTAGTTGAAAAACATGTTCTCCCATGCAGAATGTATGGGAAAACATGTTTTTGCAACTGCAAAGTTAAGTTGGTCGATTATTACTCGTTAACTTGTAGAGCCTACTTAACTGTAATAGTTTCCCTTTTAATTTCGTTAAATAAACTACTGCTGTGATTTTTTCACACATCTAAAACCAATCATTAGCTGGTTGGGGGGGGGGACACTTGACTCTAACAAAAATTAGCTTTTTAAAGCTTAATATTTTGCAAACGGATCCCTGAATCCAAAAATGGTTTTCATATACCCATGCCAAATTACAGCTTTCTAGTACTAAGGGTCTTGGAGCTAGACCGCGGACAGACAGACAGACAGACAGACGGACGTGACGAAACTATAAGGGCACTGTTTATTACGGAAAAGACGGAAGAACGGAATTTACGGAAAGAAAAAACTAAAAAGCTGTTATTTTGATTATTATATTATAATTATTTTGATATTACAAACAGACACTTCAGTTTATTTATTTGTTTGTGTAGAAGATAAAGTGGTTTGGTTTACTTAATTAACACATAACATAACATCACGCCTTGTTTCCCCGAAGGGTTGGGCAGAGGTGTACCTGTAGTAGGTATACCCACATTTCGCCAGTTATGTTTAAGTCCCATGTAATAGGGGGCGAGCCTATTGCCATCAACCAGGCACAAATCCAGACTCCGGGCTGCTACTGAGAAATTCCAGATAGAAAAACCCAATAACACTTTGCCCGACCCGGGAATCGAACCCAGGACCTCATGCTCAGCAGTAGCGCTTGCGACCACTAGACCAACGAGGCACTTAATTAAGTTACAGGTATATTAATTTTAGTCTTATTATTTAACTTTCTAATTGGGATGCCTGAGGTCTTCTGCTTATTCTGTTGTATAAGTTTGAAATCCCATACCCGCCTTCAGCAAGCGTAAAGCTCTTTATGAGAAGCAGTGGTAAGTATAATAATAGAATTTAAATAAAAGAAATTAAGGCTTATGTCTATGTGGTTCATAGATCATATTTGCAGTTTCTATAATGTCTATAGAGCTGATTGGAATGCTCGAGCATCATTCTGAACCGTTCCGAGGAACTGCCACGGATTGCTCAAGCTAACACGAGTAAGCGCCTGACTTCATTCTAGTCCAATCGGCTGCTGTGGAATGCGCCAGTATAGTATAGCTCGAGTTTATCGGCATCCGATCGGCTAAACCTAAATGCTGGTCCAGCACGCCCTACAGTAATCATCGACTAAGATCTCAATATAATAATAATGGCCACAAGAACAAATAGCTAATACTATTTGTACTACATGTTTAGAACCTGTCATAACCCTTGAGGGAATCGGGACGACAATCGCTCGCGCTGATTGTAAACTTACTTGTGTGTTCAAATTAAGCAATTAGTTGCGTGACGCCTTTATCATTAAAACAATAGACGCGCACAGTTGCGTCTCGTACCCCGCGCGGGGATCGCTTCAGTGTGGCCAGAGCGTTGCTGATTGAGCGAAATGTTGCCAATTTAAATATTTATTTATATGAACATTTAGTATTTAGTATTGTATACCTATTTATTTAATTTTTTATTTCTTATTTTATATCTCTTTGAATGCTGCACCGGTCGACGTCAGCACGTCAACGCCAGCTGTCGCTGAAGACCAGCGCTGGGGCTCTGTCTCGCATAGGGTCGCATTATGCTGGAGCGATGGCCGTTTTGCGTCGATGTGACGCATATTTTCCGCCCACTTGTTCTTTTATGTGCTTGTGTTCTTTCTTTGCGTCATGTTTACCGTAAATATACGTATTTTGTTTCTTTTTTATTTAAAATATAAGTAGCGAGGTTAATTTGGCAAGATTAAAAATGGTCAACGTTTGGTCTGGTGACCGTACATGCTTTATTACCCAGGCAGGCGTCTGCAACTTGGGCAACTCTTAATCGATCCCGAGTAACAATATAAAACAATTCTTCACACATACCAGCACCTACAAAAGTTTCACGCACTGTTAAAGATCTAAGCCTCCTCCTACAAGTTATTTCATCCCATTTATTATTATATTACCACTGGCCTTCCATAACTTGTTTTGACAAACAACTAGTTCCCACAATAGATTGTCCTGCTGCTCCTAGGACTTAATAGCAATAACTTCTGGAGATTACAGGCCTAGGTTGCGATACTGTTTATTAGGACAGACTAACTTGTAGGTCTTGTGACCACCAGACATAGACTAAATTGTGACCTAGCTTGAGAAACTGAGACGGGAAAATAATTATTACACACTAGCTTCCACCAGCGGAGTCGCCTGCGTGATATCTTTATAAATTATATCATTCTACTGGTAAAATATTTTTTTAAATCGTTCCAGTCGTTTTTGAGTTTGTAGCGGTTACACCGCCACATACGAACTACGCATCATAGATGACATGACGTCACACAAATCCTGCATCGCGCAGTTAGAGTTTACCGAGCGATCGACATACATACAAGATTTCAATTTCAAACCGAAGGGCAGTTGCCCGCCAGACACAACACCCGTCTGGTCCGGGGATCCTCCCTTTTCTATGGTGAATGAGTGAACTTTACACCCTGTTCCTCATACCACTAAATTGGTGACCCCGAGTATGAACGTCAGCGCAGCCTTCGGGCAACTACTCCAGCCTGACGTCATCATCATCATCACTCCCGCAAGCTGTCGTGAGGCGAGTCACACAGCCAGCCAGCACCCACGGCTTCAACGGGTATCCTGACCACCAGCATGCAGCGAACGCTCATTCCTGGTTATCACCCTCAGCCTCATCACCCCGACTCACTGGGGAATCAACGCAATCAGCCTCATTGGCCCGACGATTTCTATGGTGGATGAGTGAACTTTACACCCTGTTCCTCATACCACTCAAAGTTTATTAATTACAAACAAAAAAATTTTTTTTTCGGGACCCTGATGTCCCGGACCTTTGGAAGGTATACGAGGGGCCGAAGCCAACTCGCAGAGGCCCGTTAGATGTTTTGAATGAAATGAGGCACCAACCGACGACTATCCCTGTTCGTGCTATGCAAGTACAAAAAAATACAAAAAATACAAAAATGTTTTATTTGAGTACCAACTAGTATACATTAGTTTTGATTGGAATCTCCTTTTAAGCATGATGACGCCTGTGTTAGGAGACTCCGCACTTCCTTAAGCTTTGGCTGTTTGTACAATTAACAAAATTAGTTTCTAGAGTTACAAATTTCAGTTATAGCTAGTTTACTATACTTACATATTTTACTCGAGCGCGCTATGCGTGCTTTATTGCCAATTACATAAATAAAGTGTAATTAATATAAATTCAAGCACACGCTCGCTAATTTAAGAAAATGTATACATTAATGTGGGTGTGTTGGGTATGCGGAGTGTGTGATGTGTGAGGGGTGTGTGAGGTGTGACGAGTGTGTGGTGTATGAAGAGTGAGGGGTGTGTGAGGTGTGTCAAGTGTGTGGTATGTGATTTGTGCGGGGTGCGTGAGGTGTGCGAGGTGTGTGGTTGGTGTTGATGTGAGTATCAGGGAAGATGTGCGTGTGGGTGTGGCGGTGCCAGTATAACCAATTTCCACTTATTGTAACAATAATTCAATATCGGAATAGGTGCGTGATTTTAACCATTCTATTAGTGTTTTCTTACATTTATGTTACGGACGACGTAGCTACACAACAACAAATCAATGTAAATAAGTAAGATAAACGTAGTTATAAGTATGATTAAACTAATAAATGATTATTTTGTACTAGGGACGTTACAAACTGTTTATATCAGGGCTACATTATTTTAGTATAAGATCACGATTGTAAGAGAGGCTCGGAGCACGACCCAAACAAGAACGGACAAGTTTAAACTTGTCCGCCATACATGCGCAAAAGACAAGCTACGCCGCGCTCTGATTGGCCGACTACGGCAAACGCTCTCCGCGCCTCCCACTCCGCCCGCACTATGCGGCAATTGTATAAAAATGGGCCGGCTTGCCGCGAGAAATCACTCATCACTCGACCGTCAAGCAGCAAGCCACCCTGGGAAATAAACCAAGAATACAAAGAAGCCTGAAGAGTTTTATTCAAATATACAGTCCACCTCGTCAGTTGGTCCTGCGAACCGAATTTATAGAAGATTAGAACATCGCCGATTGAAGATATAATCAAGAATAAATTCAAGATCAAGTATGAAGACTAGAAGCGTTACGAATAAAGAAAATGAAGCGGAATCGGGCTACGACAGTCGACACCCCCGCACGTTCGAGGATCCGCCTAGGTCACCGTCGACCATCGCGTCCGCGCCCCCACGCACCCCGTTCGGTGCGCCCGCGGCCGGGACCGATCCCGCCGCACCCGCGTTCGCAACCGCACCCCCTGTCACCGTCGCGGCAGGGCGAGTTGCGCCGACGACAAGCCATGACGCATCCACCGCGCCGGACGCCCGCCACGTACCAGCAAGCAGAGCCGCCGCGACCACGCGCAACTACGGGGAACTGCTCGCCACACCGACCGCGTCCCGTTACCCTACAACGCTCCTCGCACCACGAACCCAGGACTCGGCAAGAACTATGACAGCTGCGTACGATATTTCTGTGAGGGATACAGCAAGTACAATACGTTCCAGAAGATCGTACAGTAGTGACGTAACAAGAGTGAAGAAGGCAGAATACGAAGCACAGAAGAGGATCGCTGCAATAAGAAACGAGCAACTGGAACTTGAAAAGGCGCTCGTCAACAAGCGACTCGAGTATGAAGTTTCAACAATTGAGGCAGAGGCAGACGCCCGCGAAGAGGGCTCCGTACACATGAGTGAAGACAGAGTGGACGAGTGGCTTCAAAGTATAGACCGAAGTCACCCTCCAGACGCGGATCAGCTGCAGACAGAGCAGCCACCGCGCCCCGCTGCCACACACGCCGCTCCGAGGACCGCCGCCTACGTCGAACCTGCCACGAACATTGACGCCGCCGCGCCCGCCAGACATAACCAAAGAAGACAACGATCGGTTTCACGCTCACCTACCAGAGGAGAACGTCGAGTTGGAAGAGGAATCGAACAGCTGGCAGACACGTTGGAAAAAATGATACACATTCGCCCGCCGCCACGACAAATGACCGAACTACCTACTTTCACGGGAGCAGCCGTGGAATGGTTACCATTTAAGGCAGCGTACAACGATTCATCGAGTTTATGCAGATTCACCGCGATTGAAAACTTAGCAAGACTACGCAACTGCATCAAAGGTGAAGCAAGGGAAGCAGTGTCAGCACTCCTGTACTCCGCATCCGACCCGCAAGTAATCATGAAGACACTGGAACAATACTACGGGAGGCCGGAGATACTCATGGACCGAGTAATGGAAGACTTGAAGAAGCTACCCCGGCTCACAGGCGCAGCCAGTGAATTAAATTCGTTCGCAGTGAAGCTTCAAAACATCGTGTGTGTGATATCCAAGATGGACAACCGCGGCTACATATGGAACCCGATGCTGACTCGCGACGTCGTAGAGAAGCTGAGCCCGCACATAAAATCCAGATGGTGCGACTACGCTTCTGAAACAGTGGATTCGTCGCGTGAACCGGAAGTAATACTGCTGTCCAGATTCCTGATGCGGGAGGCCGACCGAGCCATGAAATATGCCTTCACGAATACAACACACGCCCCCGCCTCGAAGAAAGAAACGAAGAATGCGCCACAATTTGTCGTCAAAAGGAAATCGGGCCGAGAAGCAGTCTTCGCGACAACAGAAGAAGAAAGAAAATCAGAGTGTTTATGTTGCGGCAGTGACCACGAAGTACCCAAATGTGCGAAGTTCCTGAAAATGAGCATCGACGAAAGATGGGATTGGGTACGTACGGCCAAATTATGCTTTAAGTGTGTGTCAAGACGTCATCGACGCGAACATTGCCGAGCGAAGCGATGTGGCAAAGGAACCTGCAGCCGCCCACATCACGCGTTGCTTCACAAGGATCGAGAGGAGAAGGAAGCGCCACCGAGTGAGAAGCCGAACAAGGGGAACGACGTCGAAAAGCCTCACTCACAGGAAGCAGTAATGACCGTCTCCGCATCAAGCAACCCACTGCAGCGCGTACTGTTAAAGATGTGTCCAGTGGTACTAAAAGGACCGGGTGGACAAATACACACGTTCGCCCTACTGGACGAAGGCTCAACAATATCACTCGTCGACGAAGAATTAACACGCCACCTGCAAGTCAACGGTCCGGCCTCCACTTTACGCATCCAAAGCGTGACGTCACAACAACGTGAAGAATGCAGCCAAGAAGTCAAGCTACAGATACGTGACCAGAGCGGGAAATTTCAAGAGCTACGCGCACGAACAATGAAAAACCTGCAACTTCACAGTCAGTCGGTGGACAGATCCACGCTCGCCAAATACCCACACCTCCGGGACATACAAGCAAGCGTGATAAGCGGAGAAGCCAAACCGATGCTGTTAATAGGCGCTGACAACTGGCACCTGATAGTCACACGCGAACTACGTATGGGCAAGAAAAGTGAACCCGCAGCTTCCTACACTCAATTAGGATGGGTGATCCACGGGACCGCACCGCGCGCCACGCTGAAGGAACAAGAAGGCCAAGTTGTGCTACATCTCTACGACGTGTCCGCGGCAAGACGGACAGATGATGTACGTCGTGTAGAAGAACTGATGAAGGCACACTTTAAAATAGACGCCCTAGGAGTTTCCCTGGCTAGGAAGATCAAACCAGAAGATCAAAAGGCGATTGATGCGGTCCAGAGCACCATGAAGAAAGTCGACGACCACTTTGAAGTCGGATTACCATGGCGTGATGAAGATGCGTCAATGCCCAACAACTACAACTGTGCCTTACGAAGATTGAAAACAATAGAAAAGAAGATGGATTCATCACCACACTTCGCAGCACAGTACAGCACCTTGGTCAAAAACCTACTTGACAAAGGGTACGCACAGGAGTGCGATGGAACAGAAGACGGAAACAAGAAGGTGTGGTACCTGCCGCACTTCCCGGTCGTGAACCCAAACAAGCCGGGTAAGGTACGCATGGTGTTTGACGCCGCACACCGACATAGTGGAGTATGCCTGAACGACTACCTACTGGAAGGACCGGACCTATTGAAGCCACTGCCAGGAATACTGTTCCGGTTCCGAGAACGACCAGTAGCCGTCACTGCAGATATACAAGAGATGTTTCTCCAAGTAAAGATAAGAAACCAAGATCAAGCTGCACAGATGTTTCTCTGGCGAGGCGAGGAACGCAATAAGCCACCGAAGAAATACAAAATGACGTCAATGATCTTCGGGGCATCGTGTTCACCATTCATCGCGCACTCAGTACGAGACACTAATGCGAGACTGTACATGCAAAGGTACCCCGACGCTGTGCAAGCAATCACGTCAAACCACTACATGGACGACTACGTAGACAGCGTGGCAACTGAAGAAGAGGCCATCAAGACGGCACGTGAAGTCATAAAGATTCACCAGAACGCGCACTTTAATTTAAGGGGATGGTGCTCCAACAAACCCAATGTGGTAAAGAGCGTGACGCCGGAGAAACACGCAGCCGACACAGAAGTAAGATTCGGACACAGAGAAGAGAATACAGACAAAACACTGGGACTACTCTGGCAAACAGGCTCAGACGAGTTAGGCTTCAACACCGGACTAAGTCGGCTGTCACCCGAAGTAAAGACGAGAGACAGACCACCGACAAAACGGGAAGCGCTGGGAGCAGTAATGGCAGTCTACGACCCACTAGGCCTCATCAGTCACTTCACAGTTACCGGCAAAATCATACTCCAGAACCTGTGGAGACACAGCATAGGATGGGACGAGGCACTCCCGGAGCAAGACGCACAGCACTTCGAAGAATGGATACACAGCCTGAACGAAGTAACAAAGCTCCGCATCCCAAGGTGCTACGACAAAGGCCCGAATGACGTCATGGACTTACACATTTTCTGTGATGCCAGCGAACAGGCGTACTCAGCAGCTGCCTACTGGAGGATCCAAAAGCCAGACGGAAAAGTGGACGTAAGGCTGGTCGCAGCAAAGGCACGAGTAGCCCCACTGAAACCAGTAACCATCCCGCGACTAGAACTACAGGCAGCGGTAATCGGTACGCGACTAGCAGAGACAATAAAAAAGGAACACCGCGACAAGCCAAGAGGTGTGACTTACTGGACCGATTCACAAACCGTTCTGCGATGGATTGAAAAAGACGCCGTAAAGTACACACCATTCGTGGCCCATCGTCTGGGTGAAATTGCGGAGCTGACTGACGCTGGCCAGTGGAGATGGGTGCCTACCGACCATAACGTTGCGGATGACGCTACGCGCCCTAACTACACCATGCACATGAGACCCGAAGATAGATGGTTTGCAGGCCCCGCATTCCTGTACGACAACGAGGAGTCCTGGCCGAAAGAAAAGACCAGAGGTGACACGACTAAAGATGAAGTAGCATACGTAATGACGGAAGAGAAAAAGGAACGAGAACGCCCTTCTCACCTGCCTGACATAAGAAGATTCTCTTCGTATGAAAAACTACTACGAGCAACAGCTGTGCCCTTCCTTTTCAAGCAAAAATGTAAGGACAGAACCAACCAGATGACCGTCGACCTAATAGAAAGGGCTGAGAAAGTATGGCTGAAACAAGCACAGATGGATGACTACGCCGAAGAAATACAACTACTCCAGAAAGGGAAACCGGTACCCAGATCCAGCAGTTTGTATAAGCTGGACCCCTACCTAGAAGAAAACGTCCTCAAAGTAAGAGGAAGAATTGGCCACGCGGCAGTCATGGAAACCACGAAAACACCGGTGATTCTACATGGCAAGCACCCTTTCACGCGGCTGTTAGTAGCAGATGCGCATCGCCGAGCCGGCCACGCTAACAACGAACGCGTAATCAACGACTTAAGACAGCGATACTGGGTGGTCAACCTCCGCCCTACGGTACGGGCCATTGCACGCCGATGTCAGCTATGCCGCATTAGAAAAGCCGCACCAGTGAAACCAACCACAGGAGACTTGCCAATGGAAAGGACCATGACCACACAGCGACCCTTCACCTACTGCGGGACCGACTATTTCGGCCCAATGACGGTAGTCATAGGAAGAAGACATGAAAAACGATGGGGAGCACTGTTCACCTGCCTGACTACGAGGGCGGTGCACCTAGAATTGGCATCAAGTTTGTCTACTGACTCGGCACTGATGGCAGTAAGGAGAATGGCAGCGCGACGAGGCTGGCCCCAAGTCATGTACTCAGACAACGGTACAAACTTCAGAGGGGCAGACGCTGAACTACGAGCGGCCTACAAGGAGTGGACGAAAGACTTCGTTCAATTCGGACTGGAGCACCGAATGAAGTGGAAGTTCATCCCACCTGGGGCCCCACATATGGGGGGAGCCTGGGAACGCCTTGTACGCTCTGTGAAAGCAGCGCTGGGAGCGACACTACATCAAAAGGCACTAAAGGAAGAAGTGCTGTCGACGCTGTTGACAGAGGCCGAGCACTCTATAAACTCTCGGCCTCTGACCCATGTCTCTGTCGATCCCAAGGATCCGGAGGCGCTCACCCCTAATCATTTCCTCATTGGAACCTCCTCAGGCCTTCCCCGCACCGGGCCTTGCGAAGAGGCCAGCCGCAAACACTGGAAAGCCGCCCAAGCGCTCGCCGACCACTTCTGGCGGCGCTGGGTAAACGAGTACCTACCTACGCTGGTGCCTCGAGGAGCATCAGACGACCAACGACGGCCCCTCCAAGTCGGCAGTCTGGTCATCATCGTCGACCCTTCCCTCCCAAGAGGGACATGGCCCCGAGGCATCGTGGAAGCAGTCTACAGCGGTCCCGACGGCAAGGTGCGATCAGCTGACGTCAGGACCACAGCGGGCAACCTACGGCGTCCAGTCACAAAGCTCGCCGTCCTCTGCGTAGAAGATAAGGCTACGGTAGCCCTGCGCCGGGGGGAGAATGTTACGGACGACGTAGCTACACAACAACAAATCAATGTAAATAAGTAAGATAAACGTAGTTATAAGTATGATTAAACTAATAAATGATTATTTTGTACTAGGGACGTTACAAACTGTTTATATCAGGGCTACATTATTTTAGTATAAGATCACGATTGTAAGAGAGGCTCGGAGCACGACCCAAACAAGAACGGACAAGTTTAAACTTGTCCGCCATACATGCGCAAAAGACAAGCTACGCCGCGCTCTGATTGGCCGACTACGGCAAACGCTCTCCGCGCCTCCCACTCCGCCCGCACTATGCGGCAATTGTATAAAAATGGGCCGGCTTGCCGCGAGAAATCACTCATCACTCGACCGTCAAGCAGCAAGCCACCCTGGGAAATAAACCAAGAATACAAAGAAGCCTGAAGAGTTTTATTCAAATATACAGTCCACCTCGTCAATTTATGAAGATGTTCAGTGTAAATGTATATGTCTTTGTTTATTTTATTATATAACCGTGCAGATTGATTATTATATTGAGTAGCAGCAAAATTGGTTTTAGATTGTGGAACTTGCGCAAGTGCACCCAAGAACAACCCTCGGTTGGTGCAGGACTTTTGTAGGTTATGGAAACAAAGATGTTGGATGATGGGTTTGGTGGCTAAGTGAACTGGTTGTCTAGAGCTATGGAAAGATTATAGCCCCTGCTTGAACAATACATAATTTTATATAAAATACACAAGTAAAATGGCAGGGGGTGACTTGCACACTCAATAATGGGCCCCCGAAAACGGTCGCTAGCACAAAGTGTCGTAGCGACAAGGGGGCAACATGTCCTGAGGTGCTTATGAGGAGTGGAGAGGTATTCCACGGCTATCAGGACAATCCCAGAAGTACGGTCAAGATCCCTACCAGCATCTTACTGGAATACTTCTTTCCTCCGAGTACGTTTGCTCTAGCGAATCTCCACTCAAGTCGGCCAATAAAGGCAAGTCAGAGGTGAAGAACAAGACTTCTCCCGGGAGACAGGGTCCGTGGGGTCACTACTGCCTAACAGCTCACCACGTGCTGCCCTGCGGGTTTCTGTATCTATCTTGGTCTGGCTCCTCATCCTAGACTCGTTCCAGCAAAGTAAACTCTACCGGCACAGACCTAGAGTTCGGAGCGCGCAAGCCCCACCACGACGTCAACGTAGAGATACGGCGGTGGGGTATAAAATTAATATTATTAGTGTAGACAGATTCAGAATTAATTGTTAAGACGACAGAATTCTAGACGACTACATACATGTTCTTTAGTTTGTATATGTTTTGTTTGATATTAATTAGAACTTTGTAGACTTACTAGATTCTGAGCTATTTTGTGAGTTGTTATATTTGGCTTACAACATTATTCTGAAATTCGCTATCATTAATTAATATTGATGTATTTAAGGAATATGGAGGTATGCTTAAGGTGCTGTCCTAATAGAAGGCGATGGTCGCGCAAATACACGATCGTCGCGCTCATAAGTATTGTCACACTTCGAAAAACTAGAAGGCGCCCTTTGTGAGCGCGACAGTCGCGTGTTAGGACACCAGGTAAGGCCTTTGGTACACGGCATATTAACCGCGCCGTAGAAAAAGCATATCTGTCAACAAGCTTCCACAGTGATCCATACAACACTGAAGACCACACACACGGTGAATCCGTAGTTTCTCACGGCAAGAAAAAATTGTGTGTACAAAAGGCCTTAGACTGTCCCCACTAGGTACAAAAACAAAGAAAAAAAAAACATACATTTGTAATGTTGCGTAGGTCTCTATAATAATAACTCCATTACCTCCAACACCCACGGAAAGGTCCACACGAATGATCACAGAACTTCTTTGTCCATTGGCATATGAAATAGCTCTTCAATGAAGTTCCAGCAAATAGTAATGAACAAAAATGAATGAGTTTTGTTAGTCGACAGGTGTAACAAATTAGATGAAACTTTTGAGCAGCCTACATGTTTGGCTGCCTAGCGTTTTCGGCTATATGAGTTTTACAGGGCGGGGCTAAGGTGTTGCCTGAAAGGAAGGATAAGTACTGGAATATTTTGTTTCTATTTTGGCTAAAACTCGTATGGAGTTTTCAGTCTGGTGAGTCCTCATTATCCACCACGCGTGTCTTCAAAGTTTTTTGAATTAGTGATAATGAAAACAGTCCCTTTGTTTTTGTGTAGGTGTATCTTTTTATGTAGGTACAATAAAGTATCTGATAAATAAATAATCTAAAAATATGAAATTCATTAATTCACTGACAGTCTTAACCAATGGGTCTTACAAACACGACATTTTGCACAACAGTTTCTTATACGACAAACGTGAGCACTAAGGAAGGAATTTTGAAAATTCATCCATTAGGGTTAAATAAGGGATGACAACCTGATTATTGGTGATGTTCTTCAGAAAGGTCAGGTGCTTAGTACTCCGAGGCAAAAGGAGTATGTAAGGATCGTACCAAATGGCGTTCTGCAGTTTCTGCCTACCCCAATGGGAAGACGGCGTGAGTTTATGTATGTATGTAGAGGATGAAAAGTGAAAGTTTGTCTTTTTTGCCGATGGGAAATCCTATTGGCTACACGGTTAGTAATCAATAAATTGCCCAAAATAAAAATGCGCAAATTCCTGGGTAATCTCCACCAACCTACAACTCGTGTGTCGAGGACGTTATCGCTTTACCATTTCAGCTCCTTACTGATAGTGAAAATGTTAATAATGGCCTAAAATGTTTTCCATTAAAATGGGTTTGTAATCCTTAACAAATTTTATAGATATAATAAACTTGTAAATAAAATCCTACTGATATTGCAAATGTGAAAGTTTATACTATGTTTGGATGTTTGTTACTCAATCACGCAAAAACGTATTTGGATAGACACACAGATATTTTATAACCTGGATTAATACATTGACTTCTAATAAGTACGTTCCCGGTGGGATATTTTTCCGACATCCACGCAAGTGAAACCGCGGGCAAAAGCTAGTAATTTTTAAAAAAGACTTCAATACCTTGGTGAATTGAAAGCCATTATCCAAGGAAATCCTTTATACCTGAAACATTTAATTAATTTCTAAATATTTCACGAGAATTTTAATTCATGGAACCCTTCATTAGTTTAATAGCTACAAAGCAGACCCAGTAATATGAAGCATTTCGACTGGATTCTACAAGCCTAACCAAGGACTATGATAGTACTATCATAATTATTAATTATGTAATGTGGAGACGAAAAAAAACTTATTTTACAAAAAAAAACAACTGACTTCCAAAAAACCACTACAAAGTGAAAAAATACTTAAATTTCGGAAGTCGGTGTCTCTGGTTTTATATTTTCGTTATTTGCCACCGATTTCCGAAATTTAAGTTATTTTTCACTTTGTAGTGGTTTTTTGGAAGTCGGTTGTTTTTTTTTTTGTAAAAATGTCTTTTTTCTCGCTTTTTAGTGGGTCAATTTGTAATTTATCTGCTCATCATCTTTTACAAAATATTTATTTTCCTGATACAAGGACGTTCATCGTTGAGTTCTCCTGGTACTTCACCATCAGCTCCACATCTCCATATGCATTGTGACGAGCATAAATTGCATTGCAGCAAAACTGATTTTTAGTTTGTAATTTATCGTGTGCTATTTTTTTTTTCCTAATTTATGTTTAATGGGTATTTTGTACCGACCTTTTTTTTTCACTTTTTTATGTCACGTGTTTATCAGTGGAAACTTGTAAATGGCCTTCAATTTTATATAATTTAAGAACACTGTGTAAGTTAGCTGTAACTTTCCCGAATATAATAAAATAAATAAATAAAATAAATAAATATTAAAGTAATCGAATCGCAACCCGTGAAATACTTATTAATGAGTAGTTCCGGTGGCTATTTGTGGCCTTCATCATCAGTTCCACTTCACCAAATGGTGCTTTCCAATAGCAACTGCACGAGTTACTATAAAAAAATATCCAAATCGCTAAAGGTTTGCCTATAATATTTGAAAAGTTCCCTCGATTTCTCCAGGATTCCATCATCAGATCCTCACCTGATTGCAATATGACCACCACGGTATACCCTCTATACCCTTTCAAACAAAAAAATAATTTTGCAAATCCGTCTATTTATGACGGAGTTATGCCCGAACACACACACAATCGAATTGATAACCTCCTTCTTTTAGAAGTCGGTTAAAAACGACATGTAAAGTCTTACCAAGGGGTATCGTGTAACCCACTAACTACATAAGGTTATGGAGGTCAGATATAGGCAATCGCTTCATGTAAAATACTGGTATTCGGTTGCATTCAATTAGACTTAAAGCCGACCCCAACATAGTTGGGAAAAGGCAGCAGATCGATTGAAACGTTTGGTATTGACATTTTGTAGTTAATTTTCGATTTTCAGAGGACGAACAATACGTCAAGCTGTCTCGTCAACTATTGTTCTCTATAGTTTAGTTTATGTAACTGATTTAAACAATAACAAACTGCCTGCAAATAGTTTACTATGTCCTTCACTCTATTCCGAGCCAGCACTGCCTTTTTGTCAGATGTTATCAAATTCTGGAAGGCGTGAAAACAATGTATCAAATAGATAGATAAATTTACTTTTTTTTAATTTAGAGAAAAAGTCTTTAACAAAGCGAGTTGCGTGGATACGCCGCGCGCCGGGAGAGGACGCCCTAGAAGGACATACAGTGTGGTGATAAGGTTATCACATTAAATTAAACTTCTTTTCTTTCGTTTTAGTATTTCAATCTACCTAGCCTTTTCCCAACTATCTTGGGGTCGGCTTCCAGTCTAACCAGATGCAGCTGAATACCAATATTTTACATTGGAGCGACTGCCTATCTGACCTCCACAACCCAGTAACTGGGTAATACTATACCCTTTGGTAAGACTGGTTGTCAGACTTTCGGGCCTCTGACGACCCGTAACGAAGATCCACGAATGACTGCCGGGACCAACGGCTTAACGTGCTTTCCGAGGCATGGAGGAGTCTCGGTATATAAAGATGGTCACCCATCCACGGACCAACCCCGGCAAGCCTAGCTTAATCTGATGGTTCGACCCGTGTGGCTTTTATTATTTAGCCACGAGCTTTCGTTTTGAACTTAATTTATGATTATCTGATAACAATACCATAAAGTTTGTGTTGAATTGTTGATACCCATCACCCCGCGCGTGTCTAGTGCCTTATTATCAAGGGTGGTTTATTTCGACCCAATTTACGCTATTTATTTTCTTTGAAAACATAATTTTCTATTTTGGTAAAATTGTTTATTCTATTATTTTAACAGACTGATAACAACTTGTAATAACTGCTGTACTAATTCATGTGATAACCTGATCGCCACTCAGTATAGTAATATAAATACTATACTGTAAATATGTATAAATCTATTTAGACAGGGACCCATATACGGACATAATCATTAGTGAGTGTTCTTCAGAAAGGTTAGGTGCTTAGTAGTCGCAACCGGCGTGCGTGTATGACCAGATGTATGAACATAAACGAATTAAAAGGAGTATGTAAGGATCGGTAGCAGGCGGCGTTCTGTAGTTTCTGCCTAGCCCCGTGGGAAGAAGGCGTGAGTTTATGTATATGTATGTGTGTTCATCAATATATGCCGTAAAAACGTCCCATTTTAGAAAGACGTCTTTCTAAAATAGGACGTTATTACGGCTTCGTTCACAATTTTATTCTTAATATGCGATTTGATTTTAATAAGTTTAATAAGCTCATATGAAAAAGTAAGCAGGCAGGTTATTTTGTGAACCTTCCATCCTAAAAATAAATTATTACAATGTACCCAAAATAATAACAAACATAACTTATTTACAAAATGGAGATGTTGCCGGTAGCCAAGCAACTTTTTTCGTCCATAATTCTTATTGTAACAGGAAAAATGTTATAAATCATGTCTGTATTAAATATCATCGTAATAATACACCTGAGATCTTCGTATACTGTCGAATTTTCTGGAAGGAGTAAATATATTTAGAAAAGTGTATTTTTATCTTAAAGATCATTATTATTATAGACTATCTCGTTGGTCTAGTGGTAGTGAGCGCTATTTAAGGCGCTAAGCATGTGGTCCTGGGTTTGATTGCCAAGTCGAACAAAGTGTTAGTCTTCCATCTGGAACAGGACTTAAAAAACTCAAAGAACTTATAGAACTCAAAATACTCAAGAACTCGAAAAACTCAAAGAACTCGAAAGACTCAAAAGACTCAAAAATCTTAAAAATCTACTTGAGTCTCGAAATTAAGACTAAAAAACTCACCTAAGTCTTTTACGACACTTTACAAGACATTTAAAACACAGTATTTTCTTTTGTCGCCTTATAATATTTCCAATAATATACATATACAACAAACATACAGAGATGACGACCACCATCTAAACATAACAGGCAGATGGCTCAGTTTCTCCACAATTCTCCACATTAGTCACATTTCCCATCGTTCCTTCATAGCCCCCTGGATTACAAAATAACATTCTACTGCGGTAGAGTTAAATAAATAGACTCAATAAATTAAGCTAACAAAAGCTGCAGTAAGATTACAGAGTGCCAGATAAATGGAGACAAAAATGGACGGATTAGACGCCGTCTCGGCGTCCGTGTTGGAATGCCGCAAACACAGCTTACGAGAACAAGAAGCAATCATAGACCCTACCTACTGTGCATGCACGTATTTTTTTATCCTCCTATATCGATTTTATTCGTCAAAGATGATAAAACAACCGACACCAAAGAATTACAGATAAATCGTTCCGTTTCGTTTTGATTCCTCTGACTCACACAATGTTACATGTTGCCATGGAAACGGGGTGTGGGAGCTCACTTTTATTAGTATTGACACTTTACGTGTGACGGTGAGGGCAAATCTTACGATTTAAATCTTTCATAAAATAGAAGATTATTTTCGCTACGAGTCATCAAAAATTTCTGCTGCGAGATTTTTTGAGTCAAAAAAAATCAAAATATTTTACTTCACATAAACCTACAAGGGCACTTATGAAACGTCAGAAGCTAGGTGTACGGTTCCAATTGGTCGCTTCCTATGGAGAAGAGCCGGCAAGAAACTCCACGGTTACTCTTTTCAAAATAAATTGATAATACAATGTTTTCAAATTACAGTGTTAATAGGTATGGGAGGACAGTATAGGCCTATCAACAAGTACCAGGTACTTAGTAAAATAAAAAAATGGTACACAAGTTTACAGCCTACAACGTTCTCACATTCACAAAATCTAAAAGAAAAGAAAAGAATCTATATAAAAGATAAACAAAATAATCAAAAT
Organism: Agrochola litura; assembly: GCA_949152395.1. Classification (NCBI taxonomy): domain Eukaryota; kingdom Metazoa; phylum Arthropoda; class Insecta; order Lepidoptera; family Noctuidae; genus Agrochola; species Agrochola litura. Next base: position 24,506,384 of record OX424498.1, read on the forward strand.
AAGATCCTATTTAAACCAAATGAAATAATTGCCACTACAGCTGTAACAAATCTAATGTGATTTAAAAAAATATATAGAAAATTGTAGGTATATAATGTAAAATACTGAAAAGATTATGTCAATGAAGTATGTAAAAGAAGTAAAATAAAATAATCATCGTAATTTGGGAGCAGTTAATAGACATTTACATTGTTATGCCGTTAATGAGGTACCAGGGAAGAGTGTTACTGAAACCCCATTTAATTCTCTGAAACAAAGATATTCTTTGGCTTTCAAATTAAAAGTCCCGTACAAATACTCGTCAGTTCCTCTGAAATGCAGTTATAACCGCACTAGTATCTCCCGAAAATGAGTAGGAATTTCATCGTGTCCGTGGTTTCACTAACGAGTGGTTTTAATCAAGTGAACTCAGCTCAGCATAATATTGAGTTTGGCCGAAATTTGCTTTGCGAAATTTACTGTATACTGTAGTTTAAGGACTTTAGCTTGTTAGGTAAGTATCCTAAAAAATGTTTAACAGAATTTTGGATAATATGTGGTACCTACTTAATTGGTGACGTTCTTCAGTAAGGTCAGGTGCGTAATACTCGCAACCGGCATGCGTGTATGAACAGATGTATATAAAGGAAAAGGAGTATGTAAGGAGCGTAGCAGGTGGCGTTCTATAGTTTCTATCTACCCCCTTGGGAAGAAGGCGTGAGTTTATGAAATGAAATGAAATTTTATTTGCTAGAATTGTAGTACATTACAGTTGGTCGGGTTTTTTAACAAGTTCTAAAACAATTCGCTAGAACTAGTATGCAAAATTACAAAAATAAAATAAGAAGCTAATAAAATTGGAACGTACATCATAGTTATTAAAAATGTCAGTCATTTTTCAAATTATAATAGTAAAATATCAGTGTAAATCTTTAAAATTTAGGTACTCTTTCACAGAATAGAAAGATTGTTCTATGAGCCATTTGAATAATGCTGTTTTAAAACGATTGATTGGCAGTTCCCTATATGATTTTGTTATGCTTTTATTGTTACTTAAAGTGGGTTAAGTCGGGGTTGGATGAGGATGATGGTGTTACTCAGAGAACCCTGTTTTATGATAAGCTCATTTTTAACCGACTTCCAAAAGGAGGAGGTTCTCAATTCGTCTGTATGTTTTTTTTTTTTTTTTTTTATGTTTGTTACGCGATTACTCCGCCAATTATGAATAGATTTTGATGATTCTTTTTTTGTTTGGTAGATCATACTTCAGAGGTGGTCCCATATAAATTTTATTAACTTTGCTTGGGTAGTTTTTGAGTTAGCTTCAATTATACGTATTTTTTCCCACTTAGTATGTAGATGATATGATAACTTCTTGTCACTGTTATTTACATAGCAGGTAGTGGTATTCGAATTTGTGTGTGGTAGGTACCACAACTAAAAAGTGAAAAATAAAAACTTTTTACAAAAAAAAAACAACCGACTTCAAAAAGAAACACTACAAAGTGAAAAATAACTTTAATTTCGGAAGTCAAATTCAAATTCAAATTCAAATTCTTTATTGCGAACTAAGTGTACAACATTTTGAAGATGTTAACAATAGGTAGGTTCTTAGAACTTAGTTGCCTGTTAAGGCATTGCAATTAAATGGTTATAAAGACTCAATAAAAAAATAAAATAAAACATAAACATACTCAATATTCCAGTTATACCTACATTTTACATTATATTATATTAATTACATTTTATATTATATCATACTATTCTTATAATTTATTTCACATTATAATTAAGTATCACAATCATTTAAACATTAAATAATTATTTTTCTTCAAGGAATTCTTTTATAGAGTAATATGCCTTTTTAATCAGGAAGTCTTTTAGCTTCCTTTTAAAAATACCAATTGAATGTTGGTTCTTAATGTCTATGGGTAACTTATTATATATTTTAATGTCCATACAAAAAATACTATTGCCATATACTGCAGTGTGGGACGTTTTATTGCGTAATGTATTTTTAAGTCTACTGCTTGTTAATGTGTCATAGCTACTGATGTTTGACAAAGTCGGTGACAAAGAATGAAAATTCAAAACCAAAGACACCGACTTCCGAAATTAAAGTTATTTTTCACTTTGTAGTGTTTTTTTTTTGAAGTCGGTTGTTTTTTTTTTGTAAAAAGTTTTCATAAATAAAAAATAATAATATTATTTAAAATCTTGTTTATGGAAAATAGGCCTCAAAACTTTCAGCCCTTTCACAGTTATTTTTCCTGTGACAGCAGCAACTCAACAGCAATCCTATTGAATGAGAATAAATATCACTTTATGTAGTATTGACTGTAGGACTTTTCGTGAGCCGTAAGAAGTTTTTACTTCAAAAACTGTAATTTTGCAAACGGCGCAGTTTGTAAACGCCCCAGTTTGCAAACTTACCAAGGGTGTAGAGAATAGCTACGACGCAATATCACTCATATTAAATTCTAAGGAAGAACCAGGAATGCCGTAAGTACGTACTTCATCACACCAGTGGAGACGTTAACGAGCAGTTTTATTCAAGTAAAGCTGGTTACTCACACGTTAATGTTGTCGTAACGAAGGGTTACTGTGGCAATGCATGCTTGTAGAATTAGCTTTAGAGACGATAGAAGTTAGGTTATTTCCCAGCTTCGTCCTGTTCTGGTTTGCAAGGTTGGGTGACGGTGAAATTACAGGCACATCAATCGATCTGCCAAGCCTTTTCCCAACTATGTTGGGGTCGGCTTATAGTCTAACCGGATGCAGCTGAATACCGTATTTTACATGGAGCGACTGCTTATCTGACCTCCACAGCCCAGTAACTGGGTAATACGATACCCCTTGGTAAGACTGGTTGTCAGACTTTCGGGCTTTTGACGACCCGTAACGACTGTCAAAGATCCACGAAAGACAGCCGGGACCAACGGCTTAACGTGCTTTCTGAGGCACGGAGGAGTCTCTGTATGTTAAGATGGTCACCCGTCCACAGACCAACCTCGGCAAGCGTAGCTTAACCTCGTGGATCAAACCCTGCGGCTGTTATTACTTAGCCACGAGCTCCTTCGAAATAACAGGCACATACAACGGCGAATGGTTACGCTCCTGCAATGCCTCTGGTTTTAAAATGCTCAGCGATGACCACTTATCATCTGGTGTGACGTACTCACTTCTCCAGTATAATCAGCCTACGTTCCCACTGCCAGCTGGGACACAGGCCTCCTCTCTGTGAGAATGGGCCGTAATTCACTAAACCGGCCCAGTGACGCGAACTTGGAAGCTAAAAACTTTTTACAAAAAATAACAACCGACTTCAAAAAAAAAAACACTACAAAGTGAAAAATAACTTTAATTTCGGAAGTCGGTGTCTTTGGTTTTGAATTTTCGTTCTTTGTCACCGACTTCCGAAATTAAAGTTATTTTTCACTTTGTAGTGTTTTTTTTTTTTGAAGTCGGTTGTTATTTTTTGTAAAAAGTTTTTATTTTTCACTTTTTAGTTGTGGTACCTACCCCACACAAATTCGAATACCACTACCTGCTATGTAAATAACAGTGACAAGAAGTTATCATATCATCTACATACTAAGTGGGAAAAAATACGTATAATTGAAGCTAACTCAAAAACTACCCAATCAAAGTTAATAAAATTTATATGGGACCACCTCTGAAGTATGATCTACCAAACAAAAAAAGAATCATCAAAATCTATTCATAATTGGCGGAGTAATCGCGTAACAAACATACAAAAAAAAAAAAAAAAAAACATACAGACGAATTGAGAACCTCCTCCTTTTGGAAGTCGGTTAAAAATGGTTGCAGTCGGTAACGTCTGCAAGCATTTTAAGCTTTTAAAGTTCGAATGTGAATTCGAATACAGAACACAGGCTGGATTATGTTATATAAAACTTTAAGGCTATGGAAGATACCCGATATATTTCAGAAATAATCGACACATGAAACGGTGGAGTAACTAAATAATAAAAGGAAATTCATTACTTCAGTAGGTATGCAGTATGCATGAAAAATCGGTATGAACAGAGCAAAAAATATTAAGTAATGATTAAATAATTATAATTTATTACTGCTGAAATTTGCACGTGAAAATATTGTGGAATACTTTATCCTGATGGCAGTGATAAACTTTTTGTCACTTTTTTATGAAATTATATTTCTTAAAAATAATACAGAACCACAAGAACAATAAAACCTCTTTTCTTGAGTTAATAAAACAAAGAGATTTTCCACAGAGGCTTAAGTGATCAGATGATCAGTTCCAGCCCAGATGGACAGACAACACTACGGGGGCCGAGTAATCAATAAAAAAAAAGAAATTGAAATATTTTGTTGTCTGACAGTAAGCTTTATATAAGGGAAGAATTAATGAAAAAGTTTAAATTGTAGTCAGTATCTAACCCATCTATGTCTTTGAAGTTTTTGGTAAAATATTCTCAGTGACTGCCGGGAGTCTGGATTAGTGATCGGTTGATGTTAAGGTAGCACTGTTATTGCATGGGGTTGATCACGTAGCTAGGAAATGTGGGTGTACTTACTATTCACCTCTACCTAAGTGCCCATTCTTACAATAGAGACGTGTAGTTGTGGACAAAAAAAGTACGAGATTATTTATTTATTATTTTCAATAAGCTAATTGGGTCTTTAGTCTCGAGACAGTTGGACAAGCGAACGAATGGTTGAATGAAAAACCGAATGAATGAACCCAAAAACTGGACATGTCGTGTGTCACAAAAGTGTTTATTACATAATAAAATAAGTTATTATAAAATATTTTTCTGAGAATTACAAAAGATGTTTTTATTTTATTTAGCTCTTACTTTTCAGGGTTCTTTACCTAAACGATGCCATACTTAAAACAAAATAGATTCCCAATGTATATTTAATTTAAAAACAAAACAGATCTAAATAAAATCCTACCTGTAGTTACCTGAAAACTATTCCGATACGAAAGGTACGATTAATTATTCGATTCACCTGCCCCCGCATACCATTAACTGTGCGAAACGGATTCCTTCGTGTAAAATCGATTGCCGACTCTATTTGAATGGAGTGCTTAAATTTATAAGGTTGGCTTCCCACGGCGCGTGAAATCACGAGCTCGAGACGAATCACGGCAGCAGTAAGTGGCGCAGGTGTGAAACAGCTCTTGATTTGTGGTCACTCGCACGAACTGACTCGACGCGGCATAAAACATTATTATTGATGGAAACACATCATTACGCCGATTACTTGGACAGCAAAAAGGCTCATAATTAAATGAGAAATTATTAATTAATTTTGACATTGTATTTTAATTGATTCACGTAACATCTAAACTAATATTATAAATAGAAAATCTTTGATTTTTTGTATGTTCGCTTGTAATGAATAAACTCAAAAACGACTGAACCGAATTTTAAAAATGATTTCACCAGTAGAATGCTATATTATCACTGAGTAACATAGACTATAATTTAAAAAGATATCACGCGAGCGAAACCGCTGGTTTCAAAGCTAGTAACTTATATTTTTGATGACATTTAAAGAAAAAACTGACTGAATGTGAGTACCATGCAGGCTAGATAGAATACATGATATTAAAACTGTATGGTGGTTTTGAGTACTTAAAGAAAACAACAGTGGTCATAAATTATAATTTGTAGACACCCGCTAAACGGTCGCCCGCGCCCCGTGTAATCCGGTAAAATTCCCCATTGATTGGTATATTTCTATCGTAAACTTAACTAGAGTCCTATGCAAATGTAATTAGGTATTGCAATTACGTTTAAACCAGCCAGCTTGCATTCATAATAAATTGCCGAAATAGAAAGTCTGAATTAGCACTTAGGTAGGTACATAAAACTTGATAACTATGCATTAAATTCAATTAGATAGCTTAGCTAGTGATACCGTCACTTTATATTTCAGACAATTCATCATCATGATCATCATTTCAGCCGAAAGACGTCCACTGCTGGACATAGGCCTCCCCCAAGCACCGCCACTTCGACCGATTCTGTGCTTTCCGCATCGCACGGATTCCTGCGGCCTTCACAAGGTCATCGGTCCATCTTGTGGGAGGCCTTCCAACGCCACGTCGTCCGGTACGTGGTCAATCAAACAAACAACAGACAATTGATGAAATACAATTGCATAAAGAATTACGTTTCGAACTTAATTTATTCACTTAGTAAATAATTGTCGTGCCTCGTGTAATTGTGACTGCCTCGTTTCTGCTGAGCATGAGGCCCTGGGTTCGGTTCCCCGGTCGAGCTAAGTGATATTGGGTTTTTCTATCTGGAATTTCTCAGTAGCAGCTCGGAGTCTGGATTTGTGCCCGGTTGATGGCAATAGGCTCGCCCCCTATTACATGGGACTTAACATAACTGGCGAAATGTGGAGGTACTAAAGGTACCCCTCTGCCAAACCCTTTGGGGAAACAAGGCGTGATGTTATAATTATCTTAGAATTAAACTATACCTAATCACTTAAGCCGTTAGATGATAACAGACGCGTCATTCGAGTAAGCGGTTTTTCGAGCGACTGTTTATTTTTAGGGTTCCGTAATAAACAAGGAACCCTTATAGTTTCGTCACGTCATGTCCGTCTGTCTGTCTAGCTGTCCGCGGTCTAGCTCCGAGACTCTTAGTACTAGAAAGCTGTAATTTGGCATGGGTGTACATATTAATTACGCCGACAAAGTGGTAAAACAAAATTATGAAAAAAAAAAAGTTTTTTTAGTGTACCTCCCCTACACGTAAATTGATGATGTTTTTTTTTCTATCCCATGGTGTGGTGTATCATTGGAAGGTGAGTATGTGAAAACCAGTTTTGGATTCAGGGATCCGTTTGCGAAATATTAGGCTTTAAAGTGCTAATTTTTGTAAGAGTCCAGTGCCCCCCCCCCCCCCCCCCCCGCCAGCTAAATGGTTGGTTTTGGATGTGTGAAAAAAATCACAGCAGTAGTTTATATAACGAAATTAAAAGAAAAACTATCACAGCTAAGTAGGCTCTACAAGTTAACGAGAAATAATCGACCAACTTATATTTGCAGTTGCAAAAACATGTTTTCCCATACATTATGGCGTATGGGAGAACATTTTTTCAACTACAAAGTTAAGTTTGTTTTTGGTATAAATTATTATTCATCCCAACTACGGAGCTCTTCATTGTGCGTGGTCCGAGATGCACTTGGTCGGTTTTTATTTCATTTCTCGTTCATACGACATCGATAAAATACCTACATAGGAATAAACGTTCATCTGCTCCTTTCATTTAATTTTCATTTATGAATTCATTTCTCACTTTTGATTCATTTTGTGTTTAGACGTTTCGAACGATTTTAAATTTCATCATCTTCCAAAATGATGTCTGATAAATGAGGATGTGATAATGCTGGTAAATTAAAGTTGATGATTGACTATTTGTAAATATCATTCATAAGGGTGGCAGTAAATATCAAAATAGAAAGAAAGAAAGAAAGAAAATCCAACACAAATTACGCAACACAGCCCCACAATATATATTCTTCCCCCACAAAATCCTCCCAGTACTAAAATAGCCCCTTCGTTTTCCTTAACTAAAAAGGTTTTTCTTGGAAGGTGTATTGCGACCGGTGAATGCACCTGTACCTTGAATAGGTGCTTTAAGCTCAGAATAGAGTCCCATGATGTGCTCAGGTTGTTGATAAGAAAACGTCGGGATTGCTATTAAAAATTATTGTGAGATACATTTTTATTTTCTGTTGTATTGTGGCGGTAAGGAAAGAATGGAAGGGATTTATGCGGTTTATTGTAACTTGATATACGATTGTAGGCTAGTTTAATTTGAACATCATTCAAATATAATTTCTTTATATAATTATTCATTAAAAAAATAGACAACTACTCGTATGTTTTTTTTTTTAATTCATACAATATAATTATACGGCCTGTGGTTGATGATAATAATGCTGTATTATGCAAGATCTTATTTTTTTGTGATATTTCTGTAAAATTATACATTTAAATCGTATTGGAATAGAAAATAAAAAACATTATGATAATTCAAAAGTTAAACGGTTACTAAATTAAAAACCCAAAATGTAGACCACATTTAAATAATAAAAAAATAATCTGGATTTCGGAGGACTTTCCAAAAATATAGTATAATTTCAGTTTGTACAGTCAAGTGTTTGTAATAAATAAGTACATAACTTGGCCTTTAACATGGTTTAACTCTCCGTCATTCTTAAATTTTACAAACCATTACGATGCTCCAAATCATTTACATCAAAGGAAAACAAAGATGTAAAATATATTTTAATTACCTTGATGTTCTTCCTTAATCATATCAGACGCTTTCTCAGCTATCACAATAGTTGCCACATAGTTACCACCAGTGATAACAATTGGCATAACACTTGCATCCACAACCCTCAATCCCTTGACTCCGAAAACTTTCAACTTCGAATCGACCACAGAACCCATGGAGCAAGTACCACCATAGTTCCACATACTGGTAGACATGCAGTAGACATAGCATTTCCAGTAGTCATCAGTTCCATATTCAAAATCACTGCATTTGTCACCAATAGGTTCTAGTATGCTGCCATTCACATCCTTGAAATAAGTCGTATTTACAATAGGGAGGAAATCTTTCAAATATTTGACAAGGTTATCAATATCTTCATCTTTGCAGAAATAACCAGTATCAATCAATGGGGGATCATAAGGATTTGAACTATTTAGAGTAACTTTCCCTCTCGATTTTGGGTACAAATTAACTATTTGTGTATAAGCGTTTTGTCTCCCCATAAGTTGTTGGTAGGATCTGTCACATATTTCATATTGATAGTCAAAAGGAAGTGCGCAAAATTGGAGCAAAAAATGAAGTCTTTCTTCAATAAAAGTAAACGTAGCATAATCAGGGATCCCAGCACATGGTTCTAAGGCCTTATAACCAACAACAGCGGGTATGTTTGAAAGTTGAATGGTCCTGGGTCAGTAATTTTTTTCGCCCTATGCATAACAGTAACTGTTTGTTGATTTTGGAAATTCTTACCTACTGGTAAGTCAACAATAACTGCGATATTCTTTTCTTCTAAATGTTTTTTTGGACCTATACCCGATAGCATAAGTATATGCGGGGAATTAACGACTCCAGCAGACAATATTACTTCTTTTTTTGCACCTAAAAAGATCTCCATTTTCCCGTCGATACACGCTTTTACACCGATAGCTTTCTTGTGTTTATCAATAACAATTTTCGTTACTATTGTGTTCTTGGAGACATACAGATTTGGATATTTTGTGGCCGGTACTAAATAACCGTATGCAGTGCTTTGTCTGTAACCTTCAGCTATTGTGAACAATCCTCGAGTATATCCCATAGAACACGTACCACTTAGATCTTGAACTATCTTATTTCCCATTTCTGCGAATGCTTTCAGATAATCCTTGATATTTGTGCTATTGTCTTGAGCGATTCCTACGTTTCCTGCTCCTCCTTCTTCACCAAAATCCGGTGGAGTACCTCCAACTCCTCGACAACTGCCTGTAGGACAGTTGGAAATTTTTGGAGCTTGGAGTCTTTCACTTCGCTTGAAGTATGGAAGTAGGTTTCTATATTCCCAGGAAGAGTCGTTGGCTGCGGTGGCCCATTGATGATAGTCGTTAATAATTCCTCTAAACCCAATCATAAAGTTGATGGAGCTAGTTCCACCAAGAACTTTTCCGACAGGCACGTACATAGCAGGGTTTCGATGGCATCTTCCAGTGTATTTGTCAGGAATGGCCGTATAATTCCAGTCTAGTCCAGATTTCGGTAAATATACTAGCGTTCCTGGTAACTGAAATATTTTACAGATAAATAAATTTGACTTTATCGACCACCAGATGGACAAGCCTATAACTTTGACATTGGAACTTACAAATGATTCCAATGGTGGATCATCTCCAGCTTCCAGCATCAGTACAGTATGGTTCGCAGCTGCTAGTCTGTTTGCCAGCACACATCCGGCAGTTCCCCCTCCGACTATTAAGTAGTCGAATTTGTCGCCATCTGATGAATGACAAATGTAATCAATAGCTAGCTTTGTAGTTATTTGAAATGGCTTGAGCTTTCTCGAGAGAGACTCACGGGTCCATGTTATCTATCGCCATACCTATTTTTGCTGCCATACAGCGTTGCTGTTTTCCAGTTTGAGCGGTGTTCCAGTAAAATTACAGTTACAGGAGTATTCAATGTGAATAACATAAAAACATATCTTATATGTTTAGTTTTAATTGTTTAGCTTCCAAGCTCTTAGCATTTGCATAATCAGTAGGTTTATTAGGTCTCGTATTAATATAAAAATACAATTAAATTACTTGCCTTTCAATTTAGCTTGTTTTGGAAACAAATAGTTGATAAGCATCAACAACGTTAGCATCTGGAAGGCATCCTGTGTCTTTGCGATGTCGGCTAGCGCGGACACTGAGTCCGTGGGATATGGACTCCGTGGATCTGTAAAATTAAATACGGTGTGTATTGTATTTTTTTTCATCGGAAGTACTTTAAAAATATTTATAGTTAATGCGTTTGTTTATCGGAGCCGTCACCGAAAATGAGCCGACGGCGCCAAAGTAGCGAATCATTCATTTACTAATTACTATAGCCGCGTGTCTACTGCACGTCTGTCACTCGAGTGCCATCATCCCAGCCGCAGAAGTTTCGAGTAGTTCGGTGCATCCGCTAGATTTCGGCCCCAGATTGTGACTTGCCGATGAGCCGGCAATACAAAACACGTTTGATCTTGTTAACACTGCCCTCAGATCGCGGTGCCGCCGCCGTTCACCCGCTTTTTGTTTTGTTTATCATAACGTACAGGGGGCCTACCACCAGCTCAAAAGCAGTATTATTTTAATATTATTTCAGTGGGAGAAAGAGATGGAGCTAAACGTCCTGTAGAGCTTCATCTCTTTCCCACACTGAAGTAATATTCAAATAATACTGCTTTATGAGCTTGTGGTAGGCCCCCTGAACCGCTGTGTTCGGTCGCGGTGAACAAACGATTACCTTTACCAGAACGTCACGTTCGGTTCGAATAATCTCGTTTCTAACGCTCTTATTCATGGATGGTGAACAGTTCCAAAAAAATCATCTTATCGAGAAGAGTCGCACTGTTTTCATGGATAAAATATTGTGAATTTGTGACAAAGATTATGTCTCACCTACTCTTGGTAAAATATTTTAGTACTTAATTAAACTTTACTTCCATAATCGCAGACATTGATTAAAGTTACTGGAACTACGAACATTTTATGAATTTTAAAGACAGCTCAATAGCTTTAACTTTAAACGAAATCAAGACAAAACAATATTCTCTTATGGGCTTGGTACCACATACAGCTAACCGAGGATTTAAATATAGCAAATGAAACTGATATAATTATTATTAATTACCGTGACAAGTCATCTTAACTTTTTCTTACTTTCGCGATTTTGAAGTTTTAATTCACTAGACGATACGTAACAAGTTACCTTAACCACCATTAGTCACCAAAATACCGAAATTTTCTAGTCTGGAACACAATAAAATTAACTTGTTGATAATATTCGTCTAATTTATTATGGTGAAATTTATTTGGATATAAAAGAAACTACTGATAGTAAAACCGCTTCTACTATCTGTGTTTATAAAGGTGGTTCTTATTTTAATTATGTTTTTTGAAAAGGAGCAAATAACATTATTAAATCTAAATCAATATATTTTATTTCACATAAACCTACATGGGCACCTATGAAACGTCAGAAGCTAGATGCACGGTTCCAATTGGTCGTTTCCTATGGAGAAGAGCCGACAAGAAACTACACGGTTACTTTAAAAAAAAATAACATATTCTATATTTTCTAAATAACAGTGTTAACAGGTATGGGAGGACAGTGCAGTAGGCCTGTCAACAAGTACCAGGTACTTAAGAAAATAGAAAATGGTCAACAAATCTTTAGTCTACTAGGTTCTCAACGTTCTCACATTCACAAATAGAAAAGAATCTATATAAAAGATTAATTAAATAATTAAAATGAAAACCTATTTAAACCAAATAACATGATAGCCATTACACAATATATAACAAATCTGAATAATAATCATTTCCACAAAAACCTACTGGCTTTTGTGGATAAACAGTTAAAATTAAATTGTGGGCATTATAATATCAAAAACAATATGATTATGTCAAGGAGGAATGTAAAAAATAAACATCGTATTTAGGGAGCAGTTAATTAACACTAAAATAATAATGCCGTTAATGAGGTACTAGGGAACCCACATGTGCAGAAGGAATTATTGCCAAACTTCCTTGTCTTCAACGTAGTCTACTGGTAACCTATCTGTGTCTTTCACTACAATCTCAAATCGAGATCTATTTATAGCTCCTTAGGACGTACTTTCGCTTATGATATCGGGGCCCCTGGCAATATGGCAACTGAAGGAACACGGGTGGGTTTTAGTCAGTAAGAGTCTGCCACGCCTTCCCGCTCCGCCCAGAGCGGGAGAAGTTATTTGATAATTTCCCAACCAAGAAAAAAAGGACATTTGTGAAAGTACAAGTTTCAATGTCAATAGAACGCTACTGGTGACCATGAGATCCTGGGTTCGATTACTGGGTCGGGCAAAGTATTGTTGTGTTTTCCATCTTTATTTTCTTTCTTCCATCTGCTGGTCCTGCTCCATAGGACAATCTAAGAGTCTAAACAAAATCAAAATGGTTGCTATTTGCTAATTTAATTGTATAATTTATTATTTTTATGACATTGTTTTACATTCCTTAATTACTTTACCTTATACACTGACTTATTAATTGTAATGTTTTAAGTGGAAAATCTAATTGTAATTTTTTTGTTTCAAAAATCGTCTACTTTTACAAAGTTTGTAAGTGAGCAACATGTATCTATCACATAATTAATTTATCTGTCGTTGCTTCCCTTTCAATTCTTTACTACCAAGATGTAGTAATTTTATTCTAGGTGCATCGTCTTCACATATTAATTAATGTATAGAAAATTATTGTAAAACATTTTTAAAAGAGTAACGATGGAGTTTCTTGCCCATTCTTCTCCATATGAAACTACTTTTTGGAAGGGGCAACTAGAATCATTCTCTATTCTTGATAATTTTTGAGGTTCAAAAGTGCCTCATATTTATGTGCCTATTTGAAATGAACAATTTGACTTTGACTTTGTAATTTCTCAGTAGCAGCCCGGAGTTTGGATTTTTGCCCGGTTGATAGCAATAGGCTCGTTCTCTATTAGCTACATGGGACATAAACAAAACTGGTGAAATGTGGGTGTACTATAGGTACACCTCTGCCTAACCCTTCGGTTATTACAGGACTGATGTTAAGTTATTATTTATGATTCTTACAGAATTATGTTTTTTAAAACTTTCATTCAGAGGCTAACAACAGCTAAAGCGCGGTCACTATCGGGTTGCATTGAAAATAAAGAGAAGCGCGATGACGCAACGCTGGTAATTTATTGCAAAATATGAAGCAATAATCTATTTACAAAAAATCTATTGATTGGACTAAAAAAATAATACACTGTTACGATAATATGTTCCTTGTAGAAAAATCTTCCAAAAAAACAGAATGATTGCATGTATATAATATGATTATTAATCGTTAAAAAAAAAATTTTGAAGTATTTTAGTGTTTTTTTTCCATTGTATAATAGTAGTTTATGAAACTGTTGCATAATGAGGAGTATTAAAACATTTTTAATAGTATCACACGATGCAGTTTCATACACTACTTTATCTACTCTCATACATTGGGATTGAACCTAATACTAAATAAAAGATCAAAGTTAAACATCAAGAATAAATTTGAAAAATCCCACGAAATTCAGTACAACAAAATAAATGAATGTCGCCTGCACCAGCACATGGCGGACATGCACTACAGCAGGTGCTGCTGTCCCCCGTTTAAACGTTCCAATGCAAAAGTTGATGGAAACTCCTCGGTGATTTTAACTTCTTGGATTAGTCCTGTATCGTAATAGAAAAACAATTGTTTTATAGTATTATTTTGTTAGAGAATTTTTTTATATTATGATTCTATTTTTAAATTTCGGTATTGTGTTTATAAAGTATGTCAATATGAACTCGTTTTGAATTTTATAATTCGAATATTACGCTATGAGAGTAGATAAAATTATTTGTATTATGTTTTCAACACACTTTCTTATAAGTTTATATCATAAAATATATTTTTCTGATATTGTTTACTGCAGTGGATCATAATATACTTTTAGGCATTATATAACTTGCGTTTAGGCACGTTTAGGTCCCGTAGTCCCCTTTAAGGTAAAAATTTGTTAGGGATCGAACTTACAAACTGTGGCTAACAGGGGCGTTCGTGGAATGGTTAGACTATTAACGGCCGTATAATTAATTTCAGTTCAATCCGGATTGCAGTAAGAATACTACGGTTCCTGGTAACTAAAATATTTTTCAGATGAATAAATTAAACTTTATCGACCACCATCGCTGAAACGACTTATAACTTGAAATATTGTAATTTACAAGGATTGAAAGGGTTCATCATCTCCAGCTTCCAGCATCAGTACAGTATGGTTCGCAGCTGCTAATTTGTTTGCCAGCACACATCTAGCAGTTCCAGCTCCAACTGTTAAGAAGTCGAATTTGTCACCATCTGATGAATGACAAAAATAAATGATTAGGTAGCTTGCAGTTCTTTGAATAAAACAAATGACGACCTCTATCGCTCGCAGGTTGATTAAACGGAGTCTTACAAAACGAACTTTCTTCAGACTACAAAAAATACCCTAAAGTGGCCATCATCCCTGCATAACCTTGCACTTTGAGCCAACCAACCATTAAATAGTATGCAAATAGGTTAAAACGTAAAACATACTTTAGTCATCTTTCTGCCATTTGGCATAAATTGATACTGTTACGCAAATTGCGTGTACATTGCGTACCACGTTTAGGAGCATGTCAACGTAGTAACAATTCGTTCACATAAATCAAACGGTTTTGCGTTACAGGTCGACATTACGAGTTATGATACTGTCTGCTATTAAAGTTGTGATGTAATATTTTGATATCCGCTGAATTTGTAGGCATGAGCAAACGTGTATGCTACACATAGGAATTTTACTTAATGGTATGGTATCTTAGTATTCTACAAGGTGTAACAGAAAGGGTACAACATACATTTGAAGTGCACGGCTTTTTTGGATGATAACAAACTATACGGCAAGGGTTTTTAAATCTTATATCTACATGGTGAGGAACATAATATATGAGAAATTTCAGTACATGACACCAACTGCCCCCACTTCTCCGCATTGTCGGCTCATTTGATCATCTCGATTTAACTTAATATTAGCAAGTGACGTAAAAAGATAATGACTCTCGTAGTGCGGTGACACGTTTGTTATGTTTACAAAATCTTACAGGTTTAAAAAAAAAAGCTTTGATTAATTTATTTTGAGCAGAAGCTTTGCATAAAAATTCTATACCTGCACACGTAGCATGATCGCCATTGAAACTCTTTCGTCGACAAAACCCGTTTCTATAGTACTGAGTATACATTACATATATATAGTTGGTATCAATTTTATTAACCTTAAAAAATACAATAGACGTGGATATATTTAGTAACTTGTTCCGCTTAGCTATTTCTAAAGAGCCATAAAAAACTCCTGAAAGAAATCGACACGTGTTTCACCTCTCAGCGAGGCATCCTCAGGATGACGATGGACTTGTTGCGAACTCGAATACGGCGTGTTGCCACACCGAGCGCTGAGTGCAGACTGAGCCGTATTTAGGAAAAGTTGTCCAGAAAATGGGAAATTTCGAAAAAAACTGGAAATGCTTTTTTTCTTTGGGAATTGAGATCTGGACAGGGCAATGTCTGTCGGGTCAGCTAGTTGTTAGTATATAAGTCTGAAATCGCCACCCGTCTTGAGCAAGCATGGTGATCAATGCTCGTGCCTTCTCTGTATGAGAAGTGGCCGTCGAAAAATATCTCTCAGGCATGGCCGGTTTCTTCACGATGTTTTCCTTCACCGTTTTTGAAGCAAGTGATAATTATACAATACATTATATGCACATGATTCCGAAAAGTCAGAGGTGCGTCTCTTGGGTTCGAACTCGAGACCTATGACTTGACAGTCCGACGACGATCACACCACTGGGCATCACTGCTTATATATTTAATGTATACAAAATATTTTAAAAGAGTAACGGTGGAGTTTCTTGCCCATTCTTCTCCATATGAAAACCACCTTTTGAAAGGGGCGACTAGAATCAATTCTATTTTTGTAAATATTGACGTTCAAAAGTGCCTTTTTGTGCCTAATAAATTATTTAACATAGACTTTGACTAATTAAAAACAGTTATATATGACGGCGTCAGCGATGGCTGAGCGATAGAGCCGTCATCATGTCGGTTCGGTGGTACGGAATCCATAGTTCCGGTTTACAATAAAACACGATGATACACCAACTCAGTTTAGTATTTCACTTTCACAATAATTAACACAGTAGGTACAACATTAATAACGTCCACGCACTATTTTCTAAGTTCGGGCAAACTGACAGTTTCGCGTGAGAGAAGTGTAGGTCTGTCTTCGTTCGAGCACTTCACAAGACTGACCCGTCGTTCGGTAACTTCCCTTACCACGACTCTGTCCACGTGCCGCCCCTCTAGCGAGCGCGTCACGTGGTTTACCCTCACCTTAGTACTACAATAATCAATTGAGAGACTATTATAGCTCAAATTTCATAATCTACGACACGGCCAACCTGACAGGTCTCACGTCCTCGTGTGTTCCTGAAACAAAACAATCATGTGGAGTAACAGTTTAACCTCGGCCAACCTGACCGTACTCAAAGAACATTACAAAAGAAAACGCATTTGCCTCAACTAATAAAACAAAAAGGTGCCTCTAAGCTGTAATTATCAAAATAAACTAAATGGTACACTAACAGGGTTACACTAGCACATAATTTGTTTTAAGATCACTGAAAACAAACTATGGCCCGGCCGCCTAAGCAGCTAGTGACAACTATGAAACGAAATGAAATGAAATGAAATTGTTTATTCTGTAAACAATATTCATTTCATTTCACCCATATCGTCATCTATTGCCACCCATATCGTCATCACCTCACGTGATACGACCACCACTTCTTCAAGAAGTCACAGGTCATTGCATGACCAACACAATAGTCTCTTTCGAGACCCGGGTCCCCGCCACACCACTAACTGCCCATCGCCCCCTGAACAACTCGCAAGCGAATTGCAGTTACGACTACAGATTAGTGCGTGCAGTGCGACCAATAACCAAGGTAATAGTCCCCGCCACACCACTGACTGCCCATCGCCCCCTGATCAACTCACAAGTGAATTGCAGTTACGACTACAGCCAGTGCGTGCAGTGCGACTCATAACCAAGGCCCATAACCCATAATCACTTCTACAACTCTTTGGAAGTAGCTTCCACAACATCAGGAATACTGCTAAGAGGCATCTTTCGTATGCGTGTACTTCTAGATTATATTGCCAGTTAAGGTTTTCAATGATCGCCATCAAGTAACTCTACAATCTTGAACAATCCCTTGTAGTTGGGGTCTAACTTCATTTGATTTCTCTCCTCACTTCGTACTAAAACGAAGTCCCCAACATCAAACTTAACAAGATTAGCTATGCCTTTATCAAGTCTAGACTTTCCATGACTAGCATTATTTTCTTTTTCGTTGCCGCTTGCTCTCTGGTCTTCAAGTCAATATTTATCGCTGTTTCAGTATCACCAAAAGTTAAAAGGTTTAATGGTCTAGCTACGCGTCCTATTATAAACTCAAGAGGGATTGCCCTGGTAACACGATGAACCGTACAATTTAAAGCTAGTTGCACATCATTCAACGCTTCTTGGCACGATCTGTCAGAAGTCTCTACAGAAGTGAGCATGCCCTTTAATGTGTTTCATCACCCTTTCAACTTGACCGTTGGCACGACTCAATCCCGTAGAGATCATGTGCAATATAACACCATGAGACTCACGAAAATCTTTAAAATCCTTGTTGGCAAAACAACGACCTTGATCAGCAATAACTCAACTCCGACATCCAAACAAGGATACACCAGACTTCAAAGCTTTAACTGTGCTATCAGAATCGATGCAATAAGTGTGGTACACGAGGACAAATTTCGTAAAAGCATCATTAAAAACGATGACTTATTCTTTACAATCACTTTTGTCGCTCAGTTTTTTTTTTTTTTTTTTTTATCAACGAGAACTGTATGCCTAAGTACACGAACCTTAGGGATTGGGTGAAGCTATATCTGCACAAGACTTGAATGGGACTTCGATAGTTTACAGGTGATACAACCATCTAGAAACTTACGGACATACTTGGCCATGTGTTCAAACCAACAGTGTTCGTATACCTTTTCGAGGGTCTTTTCCCAGCCAAAATACATAAGCGATACAAACACGTTGTTTATCACAGACCATCGAAAAGCCCGTGGAACTATTGGAAGGCAACGACTGAGCGCATCTCATAAGTTTTAGCAATATCAGCATACGCGACACCAACACACCACCATAACAAAACACCAGGTTAGTCACTAACCACATGAAAAGAAGAAGAGCAATATCAGCTGAAATTCGACTGTCTTTGAGCTTATTAACCACCAATTTAATTTCCTGGTTACGAAGCTGTTCTGCCAATAACCAATTTTTTGACAAGGTAGCGTGATCAACACGCTTCTGTTCGACCTTTTTCAAGGTAAATAGATCTGGACTAAGTGCTTAGAGACAAAAAAAAAACAACATGAATCATACGGCGGCCTTCACGATAAAAGATCTGAAAGTCAAACGCTTGAAGAAAAGCCGAACATTGGTGGACACGTGGTGTAATATCGACATTGTTTCAGAAGCTTTTAACGAATAACAAACAGTCTGTGTAACCTTCAAAATATCTTCCTTGCAAATAGTATCGAAAGTGTTTATCAGCGTTTACCACAGCCAGAGTTTCCAAGTACTCGACAGCAAGAAGTTCGCTGTCAACCTTTTGGAAACTTCAGGAAGGTACATTTAGAAATGTTTAAAGAAAACCTTGCTTTATTTAAAGCTTCCAACACCTTACGTAATCTCTGAATGATTTAGTCTTGTGATGCCGCTGGAATCAGGATATACTCGACGTACAGGACAACATAAGAGAATATGAGGTTACCCAAGGCATGTGTCACTGCTCTTTGGAATACGCTAGGTGCGTTTCGAAATCCGAAAGGCATTGCAAGATATTCGCCTATCAGGTGTAATGAAATCAAAACGCTCAATACTCTCAGAGTCGAGAATAGGTATCTTATTAAGACCGCTTGCACAGTTAAACACGAATAAAAGCTAGCCCCGGACAGCCTAGCAACTTGTTCAGCTATGAGAAGCAGAGGAAACCTATCAGGAACAGTGTTAGAGTTCAATTCGCGATAACCTTTCAACTGTCATTAACGAGACAATAGAACTTTAATTGTTATCCACCTCAATGAGGCGTCGTAACAGATGATGAGATAATCTATCACCATACGATCAGACTCAACACGCTTTTT
This sequence comes from Agrochola litura, assembly GCA_949152395.1. Taxonomy (NCBI): domain Eukaryota; kingdom Metazoa; phylum Arthropoda; class Insecta; order Lepidoptera; family Noctuidae; genus Agrochola; species Agrochola litura. Next base: position 24,525,973 of record OX424498.1, read on the forward strand.
TTTTACTAACGAGAAGAATAGGACTCGCAAATGGAGACTAACTAGGACGAATGATGTTAGTATCTAATAGTTCTTTAATTTTAGAACGTACAATTTGCTTTTCGTCAGGGTAAAGTCTATAAGGTATCAAACGGTAAACGAGTCGTGTCCTGAAGTATTGTCTTTAGTTCACCAGTTATAACACGCGTACGAGGTAAACCATCAATAAAAATGTACGATGATCTTTTAAGCAGCGATATTAGTGATTCCCTATTTTGAATATCAGCATCAATATCACTTAAATCATGCCTCGATTTAGATAGGCAACAACAAACAGCAATACTTTTGTTTTGAAATCACCAAAGATGAACTAGGCAAGTTGACGGTCTAACGTGTTTTAATAAAAACACCACAATGAATTTATCCAGTACAGCCATGTTAGCACAACCTTTATAAGAACGTTCGTGTGATTGCATTGACCTTTAGAATGACGACTAATACTTTGCTTGACTAGAGAGCATTCGGCACCGGAATCAAAACAAAAATTATACGACTCACCAGATTAATGTAACTGTCCGCAAACACCAGCTATTTCAAGCATCTATGCGTAGCTTGTTCGCCGCGTCAGCGTGGTCGCGCTGCTTACACCGGTGCCGGCGCAGGCACCGCTCGAACCCGCAACACTCGTAGACTTCACACTATCTGCGCTGCCGCGTCGACAGTGTGACGCTGAGTGTGTTTTCGTCACAACGGAAATGAATCGCTTGTTTGACTCCAGACGATGCATTCAATATCAATTGCCCTTTATTGACATTCGGTGTGGTGGGCATCGGAACATTGCGCGCCAGTGGGAGTCAGATCCTTTATCCCACTTCTGATGACGGCGTCAGCGATGGCTGAGCGATAGAGCCGTCATCATGTCGGTTCGGTGGTACGGAATCCATAGTTCCGGTTTACAATAAAACACGATGATACACCAACTCAGTTTAGTATTTCACTTTCACAATAATTAACACAGTAGGTACAACATTAATAACGTCCACGCACTATTTTCTAAGTTCGGGCAAACTGACAGTTTCGCGTGAGAGAAGTGTAGGTCTGTCTTCGTTCGAGCACTTCACAAGACTGACCCGTCGTTCGGTAACTTCCCTTACCACGACTCTGTCCACGTGCCGCCCCTCTAGCGAGCGCGTCACGTGGTTTACCCTCACCTTAGTACTACAATAATCAATTGAGAGACTATTATAGCTCAAATTTCATAATCTACGACATATATGTGTTTTTTTATGCGCTATTAAATACACTTGAATGTTGTTTTTTACTTCAAGAAGCTATCTTTAAGTAAGTGGCTTTTTTATATTGCTCGTCTGTGTACATCATGTTTTGTTTGTCTGTAAAGTATTACACTTTTGACAGACGAATGTCTTATTAACAAAAAAAGGACTAAAAATAAAATTACAAAATTTTATAGTCTCTGCATGTTTTAATAATTTATAACGCCAAGTGAATTGAATACCTAAGCATTGGGTACCTTTGTATTTATTGTTAAAATAATATACACGAACAAATTGTATTACGCCGTATTTGTTTATTATCTGTATAAGATAGGTATATCATACTACTATACATATTACTTAAGTAGATGTAGTTACTTTAGTAACTAACACAACAATTTATTACATCACAGCAGAGGTGTACCTACTTTCGCCAGTTATGTTTGCCCCATCTAAAAGGGGACGAGCCTATTGCCATCAACCATGCAAGCACAAATCCAGAATCAAGGCTGCTACTGAGAAATTCCAGTCCAATAATATTTTGCCCGACCCAGGAATCGAACCCAAGACCTCATTCTCAGTAGTACTTGCATGAGACCACTTGACCAAGTAGCATCCGTTACCATCAGTTGCAAGAGACTGTAATCATAATTTACTCACACGAGTCACAGATTCACCATCAAATTCAAGTAGTCCAGAGTAGGTTTCACCTTCAACTTAGGAAGTTAGGGACTTAGGAAGTTAGAGACTTGGGAAGTTAGGGACTTAGGAAGTTAGAGACTTAGAAAATTAGGGACTTAGGAAGTTAGGGACTTAGAAAGTTAGAGACTTGGAAAGTTAGGGACTTAGGAAGTTAGGGACTTAGAAAGTTAGAGACTTAGAAAGTTAGGGACTGAAGAAGTTAGGAACTTAGGAACTTAGAAAGTTAGAGACTTAGGAAGTTAGGGACTTAGGAAGTTAGGAACTTAGGAACTTACGAAGTTAGAGACTAAGGAAGTTAGGAACTTAGGAACTTAGGAAGTTAGGGACTTAGGAAGTTAGAGACTTAAGAAGTTAGGGACTTAGGGGTAAAAATCAACACTGAGCTAACGTGTAGTGATCATGTCACAAGCTGTACCAGAAAAGCCTACCGTAATTTAGGTTTTATGCTCCGTATGGCGTTTATGGCTTTATATAATGCTTTAGTTAGAAGTACATTCTAATTGATGTAACGCAGTTATTTGGACTCCACACGAATCTAAATATAGGTTCATGCTGGTGAGAGTACAAAACAAGTTTGTGAGGTACTTGTACTTGCGCTTGTATGGTGTATGGGTAGGTTCCCATTTTATACGGTTATGTACCCAACTTTATTTATTTTTTGTATGGTTGGTTAAAAAGAACTGAGGGTCGAACGAAGGGAGAGATTTCGCACTCATCTCGTACATATTCAAAGTACATAAAGGAAAGGTACATAATGTGGACATTTTAGGGCAGTAAGGTTAGTGTCTTCCGGACAAGTACGTGTGGCCATGACGACAGCTACGGCTGCTGACGGAACCGCACGCGAGCACCAATCTTTTAAGTGATGCACCACTGATGCGTACACGCCGCACTCTCAACCTCATAGTCAGTGACACGGATCTATTCTGTTGTTTTCTGAGTGAGTTCACTAACTCATTGATTGTAATAAGTTACAAAATTTAATTATAATAATAAGTTAGAATAATAGTTTAGATTAATACACTATCGCAATAGGTTACCCTATACTGATACCCTATACTGAAAAGAAAACAAAAATCCTTTCGGCATTCATGGCGACTGTCAGTTGACATAAGTGACAGCTTCTTGACTAGAGCTGTACAGGCCTACAGGAATCATTAGACGCGTGGCCAAAATCGGTACAAATGCCGCCATCTTTATTTTTCAATATCAACAACTGAAGTGTCAATGTCATTCAAGAGCCAGAAGATCCTTGTAGCAAAGACTTGTGTGTGTAAGATAGTGTTAACATACCTAATTATTTTATAAATAGATCCACGTGCTACACTATCAAGTCAAGAAGGTCATTTATTCAGCCAAGGTCATTTACTCCTAGCATAAAGCAATACGGAAATATCAGGCTATCAATATACTGCAAAGGGTTAACACCCTTTCCCTCGATTTATGAACTAGCTTCATGCCTCTAGTAGTTTCTCTCCATCAAACTGGTTTTGACCGTAATATACCATGTACTTGCCTTCCAGATGTTTTTGGGCCCGACCCTCGATATCATAAGCAGTTTTGAAGTGTTGATGGGTTCGGCACATACTTTATACTCCCTTTTCGCTTTTCGGGTGACACTGCGGCAGTTTATTTTTCTGTCGTGAGTTATGTCACACAGATTGTGGTTTTTTTTTGTAGACTTTTTAGTGTTAGAAGGTCTCTAAATTAGGGATTTCTTCGAGCATAAAAGGCATAGTGATACAATGAAAACGATGGTGGTCAAATTAATGACGTTGGGAGTGTATTTTAGCGGAACACTACGTCCGAATGTAAAAACGAAACCCTTATAGGATCAGTCGAGTGTCTGTCTGTCACAGATAATTTGCTTCGAATCTACTGGACCAATTTAGTTGAAATTTGGAACTCATATGAATTTCTGTGACCCAAACACGGACGTGTAACGTAAATAAATGAATTTTGATTTTATTATGGGGGTCACTTTTCGGGAGCTAATTGTTTTTTTTTTTAAGTGCTATTTACCAAGTCCTATAAAAATACGGCAATCACGTTATTCCACTGAAAAATACAGGACCTAAGAAAAAAAAATTACCATAATATATCAAATATTTTTCAATAAACAATTTTTCGTGGTATTTATTCTTGAACCCGAGAAGGAAATAAAAACAAAAAAAAACACGCGTATTTTTTGTGAATTTTCACAGAAATATGCAAACGTGACAAGAGTACTTATTTGAATATTCCTGATAAAGCTCGGTTATTTGTAAAACCTTTGTTATCGGCTGTAAGAGATAATCTTCTAAATTGTCCCATCCATGGATGGTCCTAAGACATCATTCATATGGCACAGAAAACAACACTACTTCTATTACGTTTCAACGCGTTCAGACTTTCTACTCTATTGCTCAACAACATACCTACATATATAAACTCACCCCCTTTTTTTCTTCCTTCCTTTTTTTATTTTTTAGGTAGAAACTACAGGACGCCACCTGCTTCTACTTCTTGTGCTTTGTCCACGTTCATACATCTGGCCATACAACATACGTGACCTTTCTAAAATTCAAAAGACTTTTATACAAACTAGGCTGAGAATCAGCACTTTTCGAATCATAAGACAGTCCTCCAAAAACGCCCACCCTTCACCACTTCCTAGTGCTTTAGCTGAGAAGACAAAGTGGCGCAACAAACTGCCCAGCAGCATAGCTGTCTGTTCAGTTAGAAAAACTTAATTCTACTCGTATACAATAGTAGTTATGCTCTAATTTACATTACGCAACATAAAACATTTAGTTAAAATATTTGCTATATGTCAGCTAGCACACGCCAATATACCAACAAAAAACATCGAAATCTGAAGAATATCACTAATAAGGTCAGGGAGTGTACGTCCGTTCCCTCACAGCGTTTGCACTCACTTCTGCCTCGTACCTAAATAAATACCTTTTGTTAGTCGCCTTTCATTCATCCTTTCAACATGACCAAACCATCAAAGCATACTTTCTACTATCTTTTTAATTTTTGTTACATCTTTCAAACATTTATTTTAATTGCTCAACAACCCATGCTAAAAATAATAAGCCGTTCGTTGGTCTAGTGTCACAAGCGTTACTGCTGAGAATGAGGTCCTGGGTTCGATTCCCAGATCGAGCAAAGGGATTTTGGGTTTTTCCATTAGGAATATATCAGTAGCAGCCCGGAATCTAGATTTGTGCCCGGTTGATGACAATATGCTCGCCCACTATTACATGGGACTTAAACATAACTGGCGAAATGTGGGTGTATTATAGGTGCCCTGCCTAACCCTGCGTGGAATACAGGCGTGATTTTATGTATGAACTTAGGTCTCTAATGGATATAATGTGCTGATTGGGTTATCTAATCTATTAGTAATGTACGCTGCTATAATGAATGCATGTACATACAAATGTACTAATAATCATTAAATTAACTTTTCGCGTACAAATGGTTAGTAATGAACTAGCCCTATTAGTCTAGTTAACTGATTACCTTCGTTTTAATTGTTAAAAGGAAAATGTATAATGTTTTCGGGAAGGTCGTAATTGAGAATTTATGCTGCGTAACCAATATTTTTACCTTTACGATTTCGCCTATATCAATGTCAATGTATGTGCAACAACAAAGCAGCTTTTCAAAATTTAGACTACTTTAATAGTAATTTTATTAAATCAGTGTGTGTTATATTTATGACATTGTATATTTATCACGTTATCTATGTGTGTATTTATTGAAACTCGTATGTGGATTTTATATCAGGTAATAAAAAGATTTCATTTCATTTACAGCATATATTTTTAACGTGCATAAATTTTTCAAAATTTGCAAAATTTTTTTTTCAACATTTTAGTAACAAATATTACCCACACCTTATTATCGATACATAATATCCTGTATTAGAAGCAATCATTATAGTCGGAATGGAAGTTCCTCCTGAAGTTATAACACGAATGACACTAGCATCCACCACACGTAATTTCTTCACTCCGAAGACGTTCAGCTCACCCCATGGTGCATGTGCTTACAGCATGGTTGCTAGGACCAATCATGCACAAAGTGAAACATTTCCGAAATTCTTTACTTCCAAATTTATGGTCCCCACATTCCTTACCAAACGGATCAACAAACTCTGCTCTTATATCTTTGAAAACTTTAGTGACACTTAGCTTTATATAATCTTGTGAATAATCAACATGGTCTTCTAAATCAGCTTCATTTTAAAGAGACCCACCATCAATGATCGGCCTATGTTCATGGTCTGAACTCCGCAAGGTCACAGTTCCTGGCGATTTTGGGTTTGTATTTTATATAAGAATAGTTTATGTCCTTTGTTGATAAATACTGTTGAGAATGCAGTTACTATAGTGATGATAGAAAGCATTATCTAGAAGAGCCTTTTTAGCAGCTAACTTGCTAAAAATAGCCAGATGCCACGTAGTCAGGGTATTGGCTAGATTAATTTAATGCTACATACCCAGTTTAGATGGAAACGGATATTTACGACAGTCAGTCAGTCAGTATACTACTTCAGTTGTAGCTCCACAAGATTTTTCTTAAGTATGAATAATTACTACCACAATTACCAATATGGTCGTTAAAGTTTTTACAGGAAAATCAGCTCTTACTTCTATGTTTTTACATTCCAGATGTTTTCTGAGACCGATTCCTGATAACATTAGCAATTTTACAAAAATAAGCACATAAAGAAGAAAAGAGCTTTAAACTGACCTGGCACATCACATTCTGGTATTAATAGTGTACTAGTGATTTAAGAGGTCATGACTACGTACAGAGTACTGTGAACACCCTTTGCCTGAGCCGCAGCTAATATTACGTCGGTTACTGACTCCATCACTCTGCAAATTGATACATGATGACATAATTATTCACTGCTATTTTATGATCTATTATAATAAGTTGCTAAATATCCTTAGAAAATCCAAACCGAAATCGTGTTTTCTTCAAAATAAAAACAATATTTATGAATACAGAGGATTATGAATTTTAGATGGTGACAGTAATTTTAGTACAAACAGCGTTCTATTCAGAAAAAGGAACAAATTCCGTGGACCAAAAACGCGAAAGTATTAAACCAAATCAGGGACTCCACTAGGCCATGTCCTTCGTTCCTTTTTTCTAATTACTGTCAAAACGTCACTCGAATGGAACGAAGGTAATTCGATCATCATTCATTTGGTTAACTTTCCCAGAAAAAATATTTTCGCCAGAATCTAAACATGACGTACAATTACCCTATTTTATGGGGAACTTAGAATCAGGGCCCGTTCACACGACAACACCAACCACACCACATCGCTATGGCAAAATGTGGACAAACAGTGGTTACGAGTGAATAATAATAACTTTATTTCAGACTATCCATTAAAGAATCATCCATATTTGTGTTAGCAAGTACTTAGGAGCTATGTTAGTAAACCACAAAAATAAAACAAACGACATCAAATTGACACATGGAGTGCGATCCAGTGTTTAAGAAAACGACCGTCTAACCGGTCCGCTATTACTTTCAGAATGCTGTTGGAGCTTGCTCGGATACGGTGCAATATGGAGGCCGTTCTCTTTCTCATGATGGCATGAAAGCCATCAATCTGAGCATCCATAAACATGCCGGACGCACTACAGTATCTCGGTAGCCCCAACAACCTCTCCGGCCGCTATAGTGCGCGGTCTCGCTAGTGGTTGCGTTGTGGCTGCGACGTGGCCTTGATATAATAATCCATTTAATTCAGGCGACGCTGACGCAGGCCCATAAATAAATACCTTAACCTAATTATACATTTTTTTTAAATTATAGTAACAAATAATTATTGTACACGAAGTGATGACTGTGTCGGCGTCGTGTTGCGCTGCGTGGTGTCACATAACCTTCCACGAAATCGTCGGTACGCCACACCTTTCGGCCAAAACTCTTCTTTCATGAAGGTTTCTAGGTACTAACTTGGAACCCGCACCACAAACGACTTGAAGTTTATGTTATGGCGCGATTCCAACTTCTCTAATCTCAAAGTCCACTTGGTCTTGGTTCTGATGTATTCCACGATGTCTTCAGTCATCGTGGAGTGATGCAGACGGAATACGTACATCTGTGTAGATGGTGTAGCAGCACGCAGCAACATATTTGGTCCCGTTAGAGCAGTACCACATCGATTACGGCAAGTGGGCTTCCTTCGCTTGGATTCCACCGTCACGGAGCCTTCCTTGTCTGGCTGCCTTTTCTTAGGGGCTGGGAACAAGATACCGGGAGCCGGTACGTTGCAGCTCTTAGATGCCCCCTCGGTTGATTTTAGCAAAAACTTTCTTCTGTTGTTGCTCCTTTTGGATGGCACATTGTGCCGCCGCTGCTGAGTAAGCACGGCGAGATGTTAACGTGCTAACTTGTGACGTCACCTCTACTGCGCTAGAGGCGGAATCGGTGGGGCGCGGAATTGCATCGCTTGCAGTGACAGCGGCCGATGGCGAATCCAATTTCGCTGACTCGAAACTAGACCGCGACGCGTTGTTTACACCACGACGAGAGTTCACATTTGATGCAAACTCAGGTGACCTACATAACGCTACAGTATTGCGTAAGTCAACCATATCGGCACGTAACTCACTGATGGTATTTTAGGACGCATCCAGCTTGAACTTCATCTCGGCCAGGCCTGCCTTCAGAGTAACAATATCCTTCAGCAACCTAAGCATATGCTGAGATAGAAGCCTTTTGGTGTTTAGTTTAATTTGTGATTCCCTGTGCGTGTCTCAATAAATACTTTTTCTTTCTTTCTTTCAACCTGGTGACGTCAACGTGGTCAAATGTAACGGGGGGCAGCTTCCGCAGCGCCTTTGCCACAAAGGACGGCACGTCGTCAGGGTCAGTCTCCTTAAATACCTGAAACATGTCTTGGAGACTCCTCTCTCCCTTTTCGTCCCTCCTGCGGGACGGCATTCGGTCAGCTAAGTCGAGCGATGTGTACAGTGGTGTCGTCTTTGCACTGCATATCTCATCTTCGGTGTAGCTCGAGGTGCAGATCTGCATGAGGATTCGTCCATGACGTCCAGTTGATGTTGCAGGAACGCCAGGAGCTCGTTGACTATGAGCTATGCTATGCTCGATATCGCTCACATAGTTGATTTTGACTGCCGAATGTGATCCGTGTGAATAAACCACGTGTTGTCGTTGTGAAGTGGTTGTGGTACGTGTGACCGGGCCCTTACACTCCCACGCGATGGATTGTGGGAATAAATTCGGTTGAGAAAATTTTCAGAATATCTCCAGTTTTAATGGGTTTGCGTCTACATTGAACCAGAAAGTTTTGTGTTAACGCACCGTGAATAGGAGGCCTATGAATACTAGGCAGTGTAGTGGGTGGTGCAAAGAAGTCAAAGAGTGATTAGTAATCACGCGCAATCAGCGCAATTAATTAAATTTTGCGGTTTTAAATAAAGTCTTACCCGATCAATAACCGTGCCCTCTTCCAGTTACACGAATAAATGAAAAAAATAAATTCAACATTCAAAATAATTATAAACTATCTAATAATACACGATATCTCTTAAGAGGTCGATAAAAATAAGCTGTTCCCTACATTTACATTCGTATAACTAGTCAAAATGTAGAGAACAGCTGATATGTTTCGCAATTTCAGGTTTGGTCCTAAAAGTTGTTCATAATGATGAGTACAATGACCCCTTAAGAGGTTTCGTGTATGAATAGATAGACCTTATATACGCAAGTTATATTACAAACTGAATAACAATGATAGATATTGTTTAAAATAACATTGACCAGTGATAACGATAACATTGAGCCGTGATATATGTATAATAATCTCAAGCATTTGGAGGCTATAGGTCTTTATTGTTTTAACTGGGATTGGAGACAGAAACAGGCCATCTAGTTTCCATCTTTTTAAAGTTCACTTTTTACGCAGTCACGTTTTTGATTTTTAATATATTTTTCATGATGGCTGACCTTGTGCTAGTTTCATGGATATTTTCTTGTTTTATTTTTGCTGGTTATAAGCATCACACCCAGACGAAATAAATATTATTTTCTTTTCTACATAATTACAATAAACCCACTCGTGGAAAGTTGTTTGTTTAACTTTGTTCAGAGTTCATCTAAGCATTTAAATTAAGCCGCGCGTGTCAGCAACATTCACTTAAAATCATTTGTATTCAAACGCCTACGTACAAAAAAGTAGAAGTTTGAATATAATTCGTATTATTATTATATAATTTATTTTATTTTACTGTAGCGAATATCAAGAATGGAAAAGACACTGTCATAATACGTTTTTAATCTTAATACAAATCTCTTACCAACGCTCTTTATTATTAAGGACGTCATTTATGCAGGTAGACTACACTTTAGTGGCATGAGGAACAGGGTGTAAAGTTCACTCATTCACCATAGAAAAGGGAGGATCCTCCGACCAGACGGGTGTTGTGTCTGGCGGGCAACTGCCCATCGGTTTGAAGTCGGAATCTTGTATAAATGTCGATGCTCGGTAAATTCTAATTGCGCGATGCAGGATTTGTGTGACGTCATGTCTATGATGCGTAGTTCGTATGTGGCGGTGTAACCGCTTCATCACTCCTCTCCGGAGACTGGAAGTCGATAATGATAAATGATAAATGATTTTATTTCTGTAAGTAGGTTTGTACAAACACTTTTACACGTCAATCATATTTTAAAACTAGATGAGGTCGGCGTTTCCTATCTGACTACTCTGAGAAGAAAGGCCGAAACAAACTCAGAGGTCTCAGTCTCTTTTAAAGTCCAGACATAATGTCTGAAGTGGTCTTTTGAGGAAAGCACCACACAGATTGAGAGGGCCTGTCCAGTCAGTGCACGCATTTGTCAGTTATCGTGTAGCTCAACTCAGAATTTAAGGAGCTCAACGATTCGACGAACAATACCAAAAAAAGGACATTTGGGTAGGCCACTTAAATTACTCAAACTGTCAGACCATGATTAGAAGTAACTGAGAAAAAATAAATAAATATATAAATGACCCACATAGTCCTCACATTCACAATAATTAAAATAATAATAATATTATACTTCACAAGTAAATATTCATGTCATTGTGTATATAATTTTAAAGTTTGCAAAATAAACAAAGTTCCGAAAGTAAAAAATAAAAATTATAATTGGAGCAGCTCAATCCCAAGCCTTTTTGTCCTCAACGTAATCTTTAACGGTATAAAAAGCTTTCTGGCACAACTTACGTTTAATGAATGATTTAAATTTATTAAGGCTTAGATCTTGTACGTGGCTTGGAAGTTTATTATAAAAGCGTATACATTGACATCTGAACGAGCCACCTATTTTCTTGAGCCTTGTTGTAGGTACAACAAATTTGTGTTTGTTTCTAGTATTTATGTTATGGATATCACTGTATTTTTTAAACAATTTTATATAGTATAATTTTAGATAGTGGGCTGAGTCTGGTATCTTGCGGTGCTTTACAGTGCCAGCTGTGGTTCCAGTGAGTCGGAACCGGGTGCCACATAGTTCGCGGTGAGTTGGAACTGTCTGTGGTAATTCCCCAGTGATTCGGGGTGGCGCTGCATCATGATCCAGTGAGTCGGATGTGGTACAGCGCCGGGTTGTGGCTGACTGCTGGCGTCGACCAGGAGAGGGTAGAATGGGCTCTGCTTGTGCGACCGGCCGAAAGTGCAGGTGCTGTGCCAAGGTTGCTGATGAGGCTGAGGGTTATGACCTGGGATGCGCGTTCGCTGCATGCTGGTGGTCAGGATACCCGTTAAAGCCGTGGGTGCTGGCTGGCTGTGTGACTCGCCTCACGAAAGCCTGCGGGAGTGATGATGATGATGACGTCACGCCGAAGTAATTGCACGAAGGCTGCGTTGACGTTCATACTCGGGGTCACCAATTCAGTGGCATGAGGAACAGGGTGTAAAGTTCACCCGTCGAGGATCCTCCCTTTTCTATGATGAATGACATCATAGAAAAGGGAGGATCCTCGACGGGTGTTGTGTCTGGCGGGCAACTGCCCATTGGTTTGAAGTCGAAATCTTGTATATATGTCGATCGCTCGGTAAACTCTAATTGCGTGATGCAGGATTTGTGTGACGTCATGTCTACGATGCATAGTTCGTATGTGGCGGTGTAACCGCTATAACACTATACCTATTATTTGAAGCCGACTACAAAATATGTTGTGTAGCTTCCGGCTACGCCGCGTAATAAGGCCACGTAGCGTTGTCTACGCGATATAGCCTCCAGTTTTAATCAAATACACGATATAATCACTTTGAATAATCATACCAAGTAATATTAATAAATGTAAAGTCGAAGACAAAGTCAAATCATTTATTTCAATTAGGCCATTTAAAGGCATTTTTAGAACGTCAAAATTAACAACAAAATAGAATAATTTCTAGGTGCCAATTCCGAAAGTGGTTTCGTATGAAAAAGACTGGGCAAGAAACTCCATTGTTACTCTTTTAAAGTGTCTTACAATATTTGTATACATAAGTTAATTATAATTATACGTATTGACGATGTACAGTAAGCGCTCAAAAGTGCATGAGCACGCTAAGAGTCGTATTGCTGTGAACACGCGGTATAGTCCGTACATTTGTATGTGTAAACAGTCAGACGTCTGTGGTGTGAGTGCCGTACACACACCACAGAGAACGCAGTTTTGAACTACACACTATCGTATCGTCACGGTTCGCGGGCGCCGCACTTATATTTCCATAACTTTTGTTAGCACGCATCATGCTCGTACGCGTGACCTTGGCCAGTGTATCGCATTGCTAAAATTCGAAAGTAAATTATATGTGCAGATAGCAGAAGGCGTTAAGCGTTGGTCTTAGATTCAAGATGGCTAAGGTTCTAATCTCGTAAATCACAGCGCTGTTTTTGCAAATATTATTATTTTTGTTTGCAATAATAATATTTTTAAATATCCTGCGTGTTGTGCTCTGTAGCCACGCCACCGTATATTTTTTTATTTTGATATAACCCATTTTTATGTACGGCTGACGGTCATGACGTACATGCATTGTTTGTGAATGTACGACTTTTAATTTAAAAGAAAAAAGTAAATTAATGTGGCGTTGCTGCGGAAAATTCTCTGTAGCCACGCCACCTGTAATCAACATTTGTAGATACAATTTCAGCTATTTCTCTGAAGTTATATAATGTACGAACGCTGTGTATTATGTACAGTAAGCGCTCAAAAGTGCATGAGCACGCTAAGAGTCGTATTGCTGTGAACACGCGGTATAGCTCGTACATTTGTATGTGTAAGCAACACGATACACACACCACAGATAACGCAGTTACACGAAACAACAATATATTTCCGTCGCTTTAAACATGCTAGCACACACGCACTATGCGCGTGAACTTGACCAGTTAATGGCATTGCTAAAATTCGATAGTAACTTAACAAGCGCAGATAGCAGAAAGCGTTAAGCGTTGGTATGGAATTCAATCTGCCTCAGGTTCTAATCTCGTGAAACACAGTGCGGTTTTTTGCAAATATTATTATTTTTGTTTTCGATAATAATATTTTTTAAATATTGCTGCTTTTTTATGTTGTTATTGCAATAAAGGTTTTAGAATAAAAAATGCGTGATATATGATAACAAAATTAAAAAATATATGTTTATTCGTTATATTTATTTTACATAAGTTAATAAACTGCTACAATTATTTATCATTACTTCAGCTGAATAAGATGTGAAATAGATGTCAAGAAACTTAGAAGCAGTTTGTATTATTTAGACATATTTAAATTATGAAATATTTTAAATTTTTAATGGATTTTTTCACCATAAATATTAAGCTTTGATCATGGTCGAAGTAATTAAGTAATAAATAAGAATATTAGACTACTTAAAATGTAAAAAACTACTTACAGAATAGGTAATTTTAAGGTTAAATATGGGCAGTTTGTTTATATTTTATTTGTATTAATTATTTTACATTTTATTTGACTTTAGTAAATATTGGTTGTTATTGAGGTTAAAGCTTAAGTATTCATTTTCTTTACGAAAAGAAGATTGAAACTAAACCTCAAATTTTTATCCTAAAATAATACTATTACTAAAATAATATTAAACAATTTCGGTATATCTGCAAGAAATACGACAAACACCCTATTGAAACGTGCTTAAAAAATTCGTTACCATAAATTCATGCAATAACGAATCTGTTGTTTATTAAGTTGGTACGGTCAATATTTTAAGGTCAAAAACGGTTTTCTAGCTGGTCTTCAGTGATGCAAGCCTTCAGAGTGCACGGCGAACGGTTCATAATGACGTGTTTTTAATAATTCAGCAAAATGTCTCGTTGGTATGAAACCATTTGTTTCATTCACCATTTGACGTCGCTGCTACTCGATAATAAGCCCCTTCCTCATATCTCTTAACCCTCACAGTATTTCTCTAGAACAAAGAAAAACATTGTTTTTATTACACATAATACCTTATTATTTATTATTCACTAATCGAATTAAACCTCACAATGAATTTAAAACTTTAAAGGCATCTTCTGTCTCAACAATACCTCTGTTCTATCAACAATGCCCTTGATTAAGATTTATGTTTAGTAAAATATGAAATATATTAATGATAACACTCACACTTAGTCCGGTTTCATTAGATATTCACTTCACTTTTACGCAGCGCAATAATATTCTCTGATCTGATCTGATCTCTTCAATATATTTTATGCCTGCTTTTTGATAATAATAACCACAACACTGCGCTAAATACTCGTCACCAATATTATCCACGAACCAAAAAAGTTCTATTAATTGAATACTCGTAACAAACTGCATCTACCCCACAGAAATCGAAATAATTTACTTAGTTTTTTGTAGTCTACCTGCTAAACTTTAATATTTATGTGAACAAGACGAATGAAACTAAAAACGAATGATGATTATTGAACTAGTCATTGGTTGCAGACAAAGTGAGTGTGTGTGTGTAATGTGCGTGTCTACAGTATTGTAACAACTTATAGAAGAAGGTCGTAAGTCAAACCGAAGCGTCAGTCTATTGCTTTGTGAGATTGCTCATGGACTTTTGGTCGGCACTGTACACGTGATAAGTATGAAAAAATATGTTAATTCTAAAGTTTAATTCTAAAGTCACGAATTGTCCCTTTTAGTGTAGGTATTAAACTAATATATTTTAGCGATTACTTTGGATTGACCAGGAAAATAAAAATAAACAGATTTCATAAATAGAAGTTATTTATTATAAATCCGTGTTATAACAATGGTTACAAAATATTTTACCTTTATAATAATTACCTGGAAAAGCCTGGATCCTGGTCTTGGGGGCTCTCCGGCCTCGACTAAGGGCTCCTAAGCGCATGTATGGAGAGGGGATAGTTCCCACTTCGTTGGAAGACGGGGAAACTGGTCCTCATCAGGAAGCCGGGACGCCCAGCGGACTCTTCGTCCGCCTATCGGCCCATTGTGCTGTTCGACGAGGTGGGCAAGCTCTTTGAAAAAGTCATTGCAGACCGCCTCGTCGGGCAGCTGGTGCGGGTGGGGCCGGATCTGGCGGAGAGCCAGTTCGGTTTCCGCAGGGGGCGCTCTACGGTGGACGCCATCACGCGCGTGCGGGCCCTCACGACGGGGGATGCTGTGGCCCGGGGTGGGGTCGTCTTGGTGGTGTCTCTAGACATCGCCAATGTCTTCAACACCCTGCCCTGGAGTTGCATCAGGGAGGCACTCTGGTATCACCGGATGCCGCCGACCTACTTCTGTCGTGTGGTCGAGGCTTATCTGACGGACAGGGCCGTCATCTACTCCGGTCACCAGGGACAGTGGAACCGGCAAGAGATGTCGTGCGGTGTCCCACAGTGATCGGTCCTGGAGCCGCATCTGTGGGACATCGGATACGACTGGGTGCTGCGCGCCGACCTCCCTAGCGGCGTCAGCGTCGTTTGTTACGCTTACGATACGTTGGTCCTGGCGCAGGGGAAGTCGTATCAGGCGGCGGCCGACTTAGCGACACGTGGGGTTGCGACAATCGTCAACAGGTTGAGACTCGAGGTGGCCCAGCACAAGTCTGAGGCCATGGGTTTTCATGATCCTCGGAATGCGTTATCGTCAGGTTCCCAGGTGATAGCGGGAGGGGTTCACATCGGTGTCGAGTCGATTATGAAGTATCTGGGACTCGTCCTCGACAGCCGGTGGAATTTTGTCGAACATTTCCGACGTTTGGCTCCCAGACTGGAGCGGGCCGGGGCTGTCTTGAAGCGGCTCCTGCCCAATCTAGGAGATCCAAACGCCTCCTACCGGAGGCTTTACGCGGGGGTCGTGCGGTCCATGGCCCTTTACGGGGCACCGGTGTGAGCGCATTCTTTGAGGCTGCGGCCAGCCCGCTGGTTGAACGCATCCTAGAGGGTCATGGCCATCCGGGTAGCCCGAGGATATCGCACGGTTTCCAGGGAGGCGGCCAGCCTACTTGCCGGATTACCGCCATGGGATCTGGAGGCAAAGGTCCTCGCGCACATCTGAGAGTGGCGCGAGGGGGCGAAACGCCGGGGCTTAACTCCGCTGCCGCGAGAAATCACGGCACAGCGGGCATAGCTCCGGCGGGATCTCATGGCGTCATGGAGAGTGCGATTGTTGCAACCCATTACTGGGCACGCCACAATTGCGGCCATAAGAGGAGTGGCTAGAGAGGCGCCATGGCGTCCTCACCTTCCGCCTGACGCAGGTTCTCACCGGACACGGCTGTTTCGGGAGGTTCCTGTTCAGGATAAGGTGGGAGGAAACGCCAGGGTGTCACCATTGTGTGGATCGCCCGGAGGACACGGTGGAGGTCTGCCCGGCTTGGGCGGAGCATCGCTGTGTCCTCGTGGAGGCGATCGACGGCGGTGATCTCTCGCGTCCGACCCTGATTCAGGCCATGGTACGGAGCGAAAGGAAATGGGAGCCCGTCACCTCCTTCTGCGAAGCAGTAAAGCTCGCGAAGGAAGAGGTGGAACGCGTGAGGGAGAGGCAATATTCGCGTCCTCACACCCCTAACCGCCACAGAAGGAGACGCCCTGGGCTTCGGGAATCGCAGGCCGATTTCTGGTCACCGTAAGCGCGGGCTTGTGGACGGTGAGCAATGGGTAGCTCGCCGTCCGATAAGGACTAAGCCCGGGTCGACGGCGCGTTGTGTTCCACGCGCGCCTCAAAGAGATGTCAGCAGAATTGACGGGGTCCGCTAGAGTTATTTGATAAGTACCCACCCAAAAAAAAGGGCTTTTTATGGAAAAGTATGTACAAATTATATAATTTCGGACAATTTCGTATTCTTTTTTAATTGGATTTAAATATATATCTATGGAAACCGAACTGGGTCTCCGCCAGATCCGACCCCACCCTCACCAGTTGCCCGACGAGGCGGTCTGCAATGACTTTTTCAA
The DNA here is from genome assembly GCA_949152395.1 of Agrochola litura. NCBI lineage: Eukaryota > Metazoa > Arthropoda > Insecta > Lepidoptera > Noctuidae > Agrochola > Agrochola litura. The sequence continues at coordinate 24,543,364 of OX424498.1, forward strand.
AGAGCTTGCCCACCTCGTCGAACAGCACAATGGGCCGATAGGCGGACGAAGAGTCCGCTGGGCGTCCCGGCTTCCTGATGAGGACCAGTTTCCCCGTCGTCCAACGAAGTGGGAACTAGCCCCTCTCCATACATGCGCTTAGGAGCCCTTAGTCTGAAATCTGTTTAGTTTTATTTTAATTTTCCTGTCAATCCGAAGTAATCAGTCAGTTATGAAATCTGTTTAGTTTTATTTTAATTTTCCTGTCAATCCGAAGTAATCGCTAAAATGTATTAGTTTAATACCTACACTAAAAGGGACAATTTGTGACTTTAGAATTAACATATTTTTTCATATTTATCACGTGTACATAATACACAGCGTTCGTACATTATATAACTTCAGAAAAATAGCTGAAATTGTATCTACAAATGTTGATTACAGGTGGCGTGGCTACAGAGAATTTTCCGCAGCAACGCCACATTAATTTACTTTTTTCTTTTAAATTAAAAGTCGTACATTCACAAAAAATGCATGTACGTCATGGCCGTCAGCCGTACATAAAAATGGGTTGTATCATAATAAAAAAATATACGGTGGCGTGGCTACAGAGCACAACACAAATAAATAATATTTATTCGTTATGTTTATTTTACTTAAGTATAGTTATCAAACTGCTACAATTATTTATCATTACTTCACCTGAATAATATGTGAAATAGATGTCTAGAAACTTAGAAGCAATTTGTATTATTTTGACATATTTAAATTTTGAAATGTTTTAAATTTTAAATGGATTTTTTTGCACCATAAATATAAAGCTTTGATCATGGTCTAAGTAATTAAGCAATAAATAAGAATATTAGACTACTTAAAATGTAAAAAAATCTACTGACAAAATTGTTGATTTTAAGGTTAAAGGCAGTTGTTCATATTAATTATTTTAAACTTTATTTGGCTTTAGTAAACATTGGTTGGTATTGAGGTTATAGCTTAAGTATTCATTTTCTTTACGAAAAGAAGATTGAAACTAAACCTCAAATTTTAATCCTAAAATAATACTATTACTAAAATAATATTAAACAATTTCGGTATATCTGCAAGAAATACGACAAACACCCTATTGAAACGTGCTTAAAAAATTCGTTACCATAAATTCATGCAATAACGAATCTGTTGTTTATTATGTTGGTACGGTCAATATTTTAAGGTCAAAAACGGTTTTCTAGCTGGTCTTCAGTGATGCAAGCCTTCAGAGTGCACGGCGAACGGTTCATAATGACGTGTTTTTAATAATTCAGCAAAATATCTCGTTGGTATGAAACCATAGAGTATAGTAATATGAAACCATTTGTTTCATTCACCATTTGACGTCGCTGCTACTCGATAATAAGCCCCTTCCTCATATCTCTTAACCCTCACAGTATTTCTCTAGAACAAAGAAAAACATTGTTTTTATTACACATAATACCTAATTATTTATTATTCACTAATCGAATTAAACCTCACAATGAATTTAAAACTTTAAAGGCATCTTCTGTCTCAACAATACCTCTGTTCTATCAACAATACCCTTGATTAAGATTTATGTTTAGTAAAATATGAAATATATAAATGATAACACTCACACTTAGTCCGGTTTTATTAGATATTCACTTTACTTTTACGCAGCGCAATAATATTCTCTGATCTGATCTGATCTCTTCAATATATTTTATGCCTGCTTTTTGATAATAATAACCACAACACTGCGCTAAATGCTCGTCACCAATATTATCACGGCACGAACCAACAAAGTTCTATTAATTGAATACTTGTAACAAACTGCATCTACCCCACAGAAATCGAAATAATTTACTTAGTTTTTTGTGGTCTACCTGCTAAACTTTAATATTTATGTGAACAAGACGAATGAAACTAAAAACGAATGATGATTATCGAACTAGTCATTGGTTGCAGACAAAGTGAGTGTGTGTGTGTAATGTGCGTGTCTACAGTATTGTAACAACTTATAGAAGAAGGTCGTAAGTCAAACCGAAGCGTCAGTCTATTGCTTTGTGAGATTGCTTATGGACTTTTGGTCGGTACTGTACCTAGAATAAAATGACTATACTCAATAGGTACAGTAAGCGCTCAAAAGTGCATGAGCACGCTAAGAGTCGTATTGCTGTGAACACGCGGTATAGCTCGTACATTTGTATGTGTAAGCAACACGATACACACACCACAGATAACGCAGTTTTGCACTACACGAAACAACAATATATTTCCGTCGCTTTAAACATGCTAGCACACACGCACTATGCGCGTGAACTTAACCAGTTAATGGCATTGCTAAAATTCGATAGTAACTTAACAAGTGCAGATAGCAGAAAGCGTTAAGCGTTGGTATGGAATTCAAACTGCCTCAGGTTCTAATCTCATAAAACACAGTGCGGTTTTTTGCAAATATTATTATTTTTGTTTTCGATAATAATATTTTTTAAATATTGCTGCTTTTTTATGTTGTTATTGCAATAAAGGTTTTAGAATAAAAAATGCGTGATATATGATAACAAAATTTTAAAAAATATGTTTATTCGTTATATTTATTTTACATAAGTTAAAAAACTGCTACAATTATTTATCATTACTTCAGCTGAATAAGATGTGAAATAGATGTCAAGAAACTTAGAAGCAGTTTGTATTATTTTGACATATTTAAATTATGAAATATTTTAAATTTTTAATGGATTTTTTCACCATAAATATTAAGCTTTGATCATGGTCGAAGTAATTAAGTAATAAATAAGAATATTAGACTACTTAAAATGTAAAAAACTACTTACAGAATAGGTAATTTTAAGGTTAAATATGGGCAGTTTGTTTATATTTTATTTGTATTAATTATTTTACATTTTATTTGACTTTAGTAAATATTGGTTGTTATTGAGGTTAAAGCTTAAGTATTCATTTTCTTTACGAAAAGAAGATTGAAACTAAACCTCAAATTTTAATCCTAAAATAATACTATTACTAAAATAATATTAAACAATTTCGGTATATCTGCAAGAAATACGACAAACACCCTATTGAAAAGTGCTTAAAAAATTCGTTACCATAAATTCATGCAATAACGAATCTGTTGTTTATTAAGTTGGTACGGTCAATATTTTAAGGTCAAAAACGGTTTTCTAGCTGGTCTTCAGTGATGCAAGCCTTCAGAGTGCACGGCGAACGGTTCATAATGACGTGTTTTTAATAATTCAGCAAAATATCTCGTTGGTATGAAACCATTTGTTTCATTCACCATTTGACGTCGCTGCTACTCGATAATAAGCCCCTTCCTCATATCTCTTAACCCTCACAGTATTTCTCTAGAACAAAGAAAAACATTGTTTTTATTACACATAATACTTAATTATTTATTATTCACTAATCGAATTAAACCTCACAATGAATTTAAAACTTTAAAGGCATCTTCTGTCTCAACAATACCTCTGTTCTATCAACAATACCCTTGATTAAGATTTATGTTTAGTAAAATATGAAATATATACCTAAATGATAACACTCACACTTAGTCCGGTTTCATTAGATATTCACTTCACTTTTACGCAGCGCAATAATATTCTCTGATCTGATCTGATCTCTTCAATATATTTTATGCCTGCTTTTTGATAATAATAACCACAACACTGCGCTAAATACTCGTCACCAATATTATCCACGAACCAAAAAAGTTCTATTAATTGAATACTCGTAACAAACTGCATCTACCCCACAGAAATCGAAATAGTTTACTTAGTTTTCTGTGGTCTACCTGCTAAACTTTAATATTTATGTGAACAAGACGAATGAAACTAAAAACGAATGATGATTATTGAACTAGTCATTGTTTGCAGACAAAGTGAGTGTGTGTGTGTAATGTGCGTGTCTACAGTATTGTAACAACTTATAGAAGAAGGTCGTAAGTCAAACCGAAGCGTCATTCTATTGCTTTGTGAGATTGCTCATGGACTTTTGGTCGGTACTGTACAACGTATAAAAAAATAAGCAATCACAGAAAAAATAATTATGTTGATATATACATATTTATAATTATTCCAACCGTAGACGATTGTTTCTAACATTTTTTTAATAATAACCACAGCATACGTTCAAAGTCGTAAGCAATAATAGCCAAGGTATTATTTAGGTCTACAGAGTAACTTCATCTTGCTCCACAGCTAACATATTCCGACATATTAAATATTATTATTTATTTTTTCTGTTTTTTTTTTGTGTGAATATTGCCTGAGTCAAATAAATTTATTTTCTTTCTTTTAACACCGTCATCACCTTCATGTCCTTGTCTTATAAATTTTACATGGGGTCGGCGCAACACGTTTTGTTTTTCCATTCTCCCCTGTCAACCATCACGCTATCATTCCTCAAACAATTCATTTATTTGGTCTTCCTCTCCCTCTCCATCCAATCAACACTTATATTTATCACTCTTTTGGTCAAAGGCTTTCCTCCCCTTTCATCAAATGCCCATTACAAGCCAAACGATTTTCTTTCAACTTTTTTGCCGGTGGCATTTTCAAACTTCCCCTAACATATTCTAACATGACTGGCAAAAGTTTTAAAGTTTATTACGCTAAAGATAACAAATATCTTCAGCCATTAAAAGCGGTCCCTCGTAAAAACGTACCAGACTGTTATTAGTAAGAAAACTCCAAGGTATTCTTAATCCTTAAATCCTGAAATGTTTATTAGTACTCCGCTTTTTCAATTAAACAAGAAGGTAGTTTGAAATAAATAAAGCTCTTTGTAGCTTCGACAGTGAGAAATTTGTTACTTTCTCAGAGGGTACATTAAATTATTTGTTTTAAGAAGAGAAATAACTAGAACCTTTTTATCACGATGAGCTATTGTCGCTAAGCTTGTGACAATATGGAAAAAAGTAATTAGGAACATTACGCTTTTGAATTTTTGAATTTTATTCTTGAATGGGTGGGCAAAAGTTATCTGTTCACCCATATCTCGCAGGATATGTTATTAAACCCAATCTCACTACTCTTGATCGAGGATCGAATCTAAGTTCCAAGCTCAGTGTTTCTCAACTATACCAACGAGTCAATGAAGTCTATTAAGCTGTGATTAGAAACAGTTTGACGAATCTTCTCCCCGCGTTTAGGGCCGGCTTCCACCAAAGCGGAGACGAAACAAGAGGAGAGGAGATGTTTTGGAAACAATCAATAGGATTTCGTTATTTACTTATCTCGTCTTTGCTTAGTTTCAATGGATACGGTTGAGCAGAGAGGAGAGGTGATGTCTCTTATTTGCTTAGCGCGAACAAAACAGAGATGTGAGCTGTGCCTCGCAAGCTGTCGACGACGGCGCGCAGCGCGGCACCGCTAGTTCCCCCCCCCGCGTCGCACAACCCGCCCGCCCGCTCTAGCCAGTACACATTTCTGCTCCGGTCTATCCAGTATGCATCTCCGCCTCTTTGAGTATATATGTTCTGTGATCTCCGCACAGCTTCGGTGAATATAACCTAGCTGCTAAGCATCTCCTCTCCTGTCCGTTTCACACATCCCATATCCCAGTCCAGCCCATCTCCGCTGTGGCCTTACACCCATATTTTTAAATAAAACATGTATCATGACGTTGTTGCAGAAATGTATTGTTAACTTTTGTTTTTTGTCGTTTGTGACAAATTTTGTGTGGTATATAAAACAATGAACGAAACTAGACACAACATGTTCATGTTTTATATCTTGGTGTACACGATGGGTTAGCCGACTTGACTTTGAAGTTTCAATAATATTACAGAACCCTCGACATAGATTTCCTTTCAACAAAAAAATTTGTGTTTTGGCCAAGAACACAAATTTATGTCTACAAAGTAATAACCTCCTAGAATTTCCTCTCTGGCCTCCTCCCCATTGTGTTCGAAAGCGTGTCAGCAAATTGAAAACCACATACTTGTGCCGGGACTGCATATTGGAATGAATAGTCTCTAAATCTGGGTTAGACCTGAAGATGAATGAAATAGTTGCCAAATGGGAACGTTGAATCTTTAAGTTGGATTCTTGGCAGAGAGTCAAGAGTTTGCGGCTTCGAGGGTATGAAAAATATTTATTAGAAATAGCTAAAAGGATATATTTTTCAAGCTTGTACCAAAATGTTAAAGTGTTTTTAATAAGTTTTATTTCTTACGAGAAAATACATCATCATTAAGAAGAGTTATTAGTTTTTGGTCATTCTTTCGATTGGCATCATAAAAGTAGGGTGTTTTTTTTTTACATTTAAGTCGGTTCGATTCCCAGACGAGGCAAGTAATTTTTAGAAAATCTTTGAATGCAGAATTACTAACTTTTAAAAATAACATAAAGTCTTCTTTCAGCAAAATACCCTATCTACGATATTTAAGGTACTTTCCCTTCATGTCCCATAATTTTGGGACGCCCTGTATAAGGCTATGTAAATTAGTTCAGTATTATTACTTTTATAATCACACAGCTGGTTACTAACCTGTCCGTCCGTTTGTTTGCCAGTAAGACCATCTATTTATGTCTCCATTAGCCAATCATTTGCCATTTTTTATTTCTATCTGTTTTGCTTTCCATTTGTCTTAACAACCATGTTTCTACTATAATATATATAAAAATATTATAAAAGCGAAAGTTTGTGAGTGTGTGTGTATGTTTGTCTCTTCTTCACGCTCAAACGGCAGAACGGATTTGGATGAAATTTGGTACACAGATAGTTTATAACCAGGATTAACACATAGAATACTTTTTATCCCGATATTCCCACGGGATCGAGACTTCTGCGGGTGAAACCGCGGGGCGCAGCTAGTAATATTATAAATGTGAAAGTTTGTGAGGATGGATGAATGTTTGTTACTCTTTCACGCAAAAATGACAAAACGGATTTGGATGAAATTTGGCACACAGACAGTTTATAACCTGGATTAACACAGAGGCTACCTTTTATCCCGATATTCCAACGGGATCGAGACTTATGCGGGTAAAACCGCGAGGCGTAGCTAGTTATTAGTATACCTCAAAAAGCCTAGAAAAATACGAAAGGAAAACGCTTAGCAAGTTTCAGGAAAGTTAAAATTAAACCCAAGAGAGAATAAATAAAAGTGTTAATAAGTAAGCTGCTTTTATTCACATTTATTATGCAATAGCTTTTAGCTTGTAGTGGGCGTTAAGTTATTAAAGACCTCTTTCTAGATTCTTTTAGATTTATTACTTTACTTATGCTAAGTACATCACCTGCCTAGACTTTTCCTAACCTTGTTGGGGTCAGCTTCCCCCATTTCAATTTAGAAATTCCTGCCAGAAGTCATCCTAGGTGAAATCGAGGCAGCTCTTAAATATCTCAAACATGGAAAAGCCCCTGGTGAGGATGGGATAACGAACGAGCTCTTGACTACGAGAAGACTAAGAATGAATATTCCACAGAACCTAAATTCTTCAATCAATGCGCCCTGCCTGTTATGACTTACGGAGCCGAAACGGATACTCACGATACGGCGAATTCATAAATTCAAGATGGCTCAGCGAGCTATGAAACGGACTATGCTTGGAGTCTCTCTAAGGGATCGAATCCGGAACGAGGTGATCCGGCAGAGAACCAAAATTGTGGACATAGCTCACAGAATAAGCAAGCTGAAGTGGCAATGGGCTGGCCACGTAAAACCGATGATCGTTGAGATGTGTTCTAAAGTGGAGACCGCGAATCGGCAAACGTAAGATAGGACGCCCTCAGCGTAGGTGGAGCGACGATCTTCACAGGGTGGATGGTAGCAGCTGGATGAGAGTTGCCGAGAATTGAACTGAATGGCGTGCAATTTGAGAGGCCTATGTCCAGCAGTGGACTGCTATAGGCTGAAGATGAAGTTGGGGTCGGGTGCCGGTCTAACCGGATGCAGCTGAATACCAGTATTTTACATGGAGCTTGCCTATCTGACCTCTACACGCTTTGGTAGGACTGGTTGTCACTGTGGCTGCTGACTACTCGTAATAACTGTCAAAGATCTACTACAAATGACAGCCGGGACCAACGTGCTTTTCGAGGCACGGAAAGGTCTCAATATGTAATAGATGGTCACCCATCCACGGATCGACCTCGGCAAGCGTAGTTTCACCTGCGATCGACCTGTGTGGCTGTTATTATTTAACCCCGAGCCTATTGATGCTAAGAAAAACATGGTTTTTAATTGTGCCATGTTGGATATCAAATGAAAGGGCTTGATGAACACTTTATAAATATGTATATAATATATATCATATTGTTTAAGTAAATAAATATGTTTAAATTGTTAAAAACAAGCAAAAGGGAGACGGTCCTACGTTCGGCGCGGCTGTAAAATTAACAGAACAAAACATTTTTATTAAAGGTGCTCTGCAAATACTTTACAAAATTATATCTCCAAAATAATTTAAATAAAAAGTAAATTCAAAAACCAAAACCCGACTTATTTTATGAATGATTTAAGTTTGAGTTTGAAGTACATAAGATTGTCAGTGAACACAATTGATTCATGTAACAAAAAGATCGCCTCCTGTAGACTTCTAAAATAAAACATGTGGACAGTTACTGCAACGCAATTCACATTTGTAAACAACAACATAGTACCTAATAAACAACAAGGAATAATGTACCTTCCCAGCAAATAACATTAATCCCGTAATTTGTAAATCCGTTCTATCTTCATAAGCCCCCAAAAGTACAAGAATATCCTTTAAACCCGTGAGAATCTCATTAATTATTTAATCAGCAAAACTACTGGAACTGGGAACAATAGTAATAAATTGTTTGCACAAACAGTGGCTGAATTCATAATTAATTGGAAATATACTACGCCCTATACCACACCTCAGCTGTGTTTAGATTGCCGGGTGAAAACCGTGGTTTGGGGTTGAAATACAATGGGAGGCAAAACGTGTTTTAAATATTATTAGACTTTTAGTTAGGTAAAGGTGTAGACATATAGCTAAAGGCACTAGGAAGTGGTGAAGGGTGGGCGTTTTGGGAGACTGTCTCATGTAATTTTGACGTTCGAAAAGTGCTGATTCTCAGCCTAGTTTGAATAAATGACTTTTGAATTTTTTACCACATTTCGCCAGTTATTTTTAAGTCCCATGTCAATAGGGGGCGAGCCTTTTGCCATCAACCGGGCAAAAACTGCTCTGGCGAAATGCTGGTGTACAATAGGTACAGCTCTGCCTAACCCTACCTGGAATTCAGACATGATGAAATGTTATGTTGACTTTCAGTTAAAGCGATAATGTGCTCAAACTAATTTAAATCTTTTTCTCTCTAATAAAACAAGAAAGAATTTAAGTGGAATTAAAATCTCACAAATTATCGTAGAAAGTTTCGACTACATCAACACGGCGAATTTTCAAGCATAAACAAATTTGATGTTTCCAACTTAGTTCTTATCCATCAACGTCATTTACTCGCGCCGTCTGTCAGTAAAAGATGTCAATTTTCATAATTAGAGTCTAGTTTTTGTAGGCAATTGGCACAGAGAATATTGGTTTATTTGAGAAGCGGGCGTTGCAAACATCGTCCATTTACCAAAGCCATAAAAGGCGGGCGTGAATTGTATATTTGCACGTTCATTTTGCATATTAATTAATGGCTGTACGATAGTCAGAGGATTTTAATTTCCTCACTTTGATTGAAACTGGACAGGATCATTTGATTTTTCATTAAAATCTGAAATGTTCTGACATACTACATTGCACTATCTTACTTATGCAGAGAAAATGAAAAAAAATATTACTCTTCAAGTTTCTTGGTGGGATATCAATCAATCAAAATCAACGCGGACGATTCAAACGCTAGTAATATTATAATTGTAAGAGTTTGGCTGTTTGCTACCCTCACGCAACAACGGCTGAACAAATTTTGATGAAATTTGGCAAATAGTTTATAACCTGGATTAACACATAATATACTTTTTATCCCGGGAAGTCCACGCAGATGAAGTTGCGGGTAGAAGCTAGTAAGATTATAAATAAGCAAGCAAAAAAAAACAAACGAACGCGAATTATAACGCGATATCATGCATCAACCTTAAAATACCCACAACGCTTAACAATTCAAATCAAAAAGTAAAAAAATATAAAAACATAATAGTAAAATCTCATTTATTTATTTTCATAGATATTAAATATATTTTTATAAAAATCATAAAAAAAGACATTTAAAAATATAATATTATTATTATCTCACTATCTGTTACGATGCCTCATTGAGGTGGATAACAATTAAAATTCTATTATGTCTCGTTAATGACAGTTGAAAGGTTATGCTTATTACGCGTTCAGTGTGCCTACTTCTTTACCACCGCTGCGCCTCTGGTGACAATGTTCCACAGACTATTAGCATCTCGAAAATATAAATGTGCCTCGAAAAATCTGAGATATTTTACGCCTAATGAAATGAAAGTACGCTGAAACCCAAGTGTTTGGGCTGCTAAGTCAATTAGTTGTGATAACAGTATAAATGATTGAGGATTAGATTGTTTGTTTGCTATTATGTGATTTGTGAATGATTACTTTACCTCACACACTGACTTAATTATTAATTTATTATTTATTATATATATAAACGACCTACCTAAAATAATTGACTCGAAGTGTGTTCTATTCGCGGATGACGTATCGCTAGTGTTTAGAAGCACTGAGAACATCGAAACTTTGACCAACATAGAAAATACTTATGAAATAGTTGAATCATGGCTAGAGAAGCACAATCTGCAAATTAATGTTAACAAAAGTAATCTACTACAATTTAGGACATACCAACGAAAGCCACTAAACATAAATAACCTTATTAATAAATTAAATATCCCAGAAAGAGACGATCTAACGCTTCTTGGTTTAACATTGGACAATAATCTAACATGGAAAAAGCATGTTGAACATCTGAAGACTAAATTATCGAAATTTATATACGCATTATGCAAGTTAAAAAGTAACACAAATTATGAGACCGCGCTCTCAATATACTATGCCTATGCTTATGCATGGTTTAACTATGGCATAATATTGTGGGGTGAAAGTACTGACTTTAACGATATTTTCATCATGCAAAAGAAATGTATACGCATCCTTATGAACATAAAGCCATGGGAAAGTTGTAAACCACATTTCATAAAAAATAAAATATTAACATTACCCTCCCTTTACATATTACAAATAGCAACGTTCGTGCAAAAACACAGGAATTACTTTCGATCAAACATAGAAGCAAACCAGAATTATAACCGAAGAAATAAAAACAAATTGATTACACCAACACCAAAATTAAAAATAATGAAAAATAGCCCCAACTATAGAATCGCAACAATTTATAATAAATTACCGAATTGCATAAAAGATGACGAGAATACAAATTCATTCTATAGCAAACTTAGATTACTTTTATTAGGGAAATGTTATTACACAGTAAACGAATTTGTGACGGACAAAACTTTATAGATGTAGGTACTTCATAATTTTATTTTATTTTATTTTTGTTAGATCCGGCCTGATCAAAGACATGAATATTGAATATTCCAGTGACATTAAATCTAATCTTTCTATTTTGTATTGTATTGTAAAATTAGCTAGATCATATCGGCATCTTGACATTGTATTTTTTATTTTATTTTTATTTCTGAAATGTATTATCATAAGTTGACTAAACTCATTACAACTTAATATTCACAAACCCAACAGCAAACCAACATTGTCTTTGCAGTGCCCTGACAGGGTTCATGTACAAAAACCGACAGTAAATATTGTAAAATGTGTGATGTGCATGAGAGCAAATAAATAAATAAATAAATAATTGTCATTTTAGCAAAATCGTCTACTTTAACAATGTTTGTAAATAAGTGAGCACCTATCTACCCTCTATCACATAATTAATTTATCTGTAATTGCTTAATTTTAATTATTTTACCTATTGTGATTTAGTAATTCTAGTCTAGGTGCATCGTCTTCACATATAACTGTATAGATAATTAATGCATACTTACCTAAAAAATATTGTAAAATATTTTTAAAAGAGTAAAGGTGGAGTCTCTTGCTCATTCTTCTCCAAACAATACTACCTTTTGGAAGGGGCGACTAGAATCAATTATATTTTTTTGTACATTTTGACGTTCAAAAGATTATGAATGAGAACAATGGGGTGATTACATCACACTTACAATTTCAATGTCATTTATTTTGACAATTCAACACCATCCATTGCGTTATTAACGTTGATAAACAGACGAATTTTTCAAACATTTGAAGAAATACATTAGGAATATCTTTAAAAATCCTTCGGATTGTAAAAGATAGTGTTACGTAATTGTGGTGTAGACGCATGATGGATAGGCATAATCATTTTGAATTGCGAGCGAGCACTGTACACACTGGAGAAGTTTGGAACAAGACTGGAAAATGCGGTAATTTGAATGCTTTTCCGAAAATGAACTGACGTTGTCGTACATATATCACGTCTCTCAAAAGGTTCATTTGAAAATCAGCGTCAGACAGTATCTGTCTGGTAATATTGCCAAAATATCATAAAGTTTTGTTAATTCTTGTTGGTTAAACATTTTGGGAACCTGTGTTAACAATCTTGGTTATATGGTCTTATAGTAAAGCACCTTTTGTGTAAGTAGATGACTAAACCAGTCCAATATGTTTTCCAACAGCTGAATTTTAAAAACAACATGTAAAAATGACCCTGTCCGATCCGTGAGGTTGTTGTTAGGTATCGTACTGAGAGTTTATTTATGTGGTAATATAAAAAAAAGAAAAAAAATCTCTACATTTTCTTTCAATGGGGAATTTTACCGGATTATATTATTTATTACATGGAGCGCTGGCGGCCGCCTTTTGCGGGTGTCTACAAGACGTCACAACTTATCACCCGAGTAAAAAAAATCTAAATTTTAATGAATTTGGGGTAATGTTGGCACTAAAAATGAGATAATTAATTGATTCAGGCGTGACCTTGCGGAAATCCATTATAAAATACAATAGACGTGGATATATTTAGTAACTTGTTCCGCTTTGCTATTTCTAAAGAGCCATAAAAAACTCCTGAAAGAAATCGACACGTGTTTCACCTCTCAACGAGGCATCCTCAGGATGACGATGGACTTGTTGCGAACTCGAACACGGCGTGTTGCCACACCAAGCGCTGAGTGCAGACTGAGCCTTATCGCCCGTGAAACCCACTTATATAGTGTCGCCGTTATCAGTGCGACCGTTACCAGCGCGATAAGGCGCGAACAATCGCAGCAAAGGTGACCTTGGCATACTCGTATTTAATTCGTTCAACAGTGTAATGTTTCCGGTATTATTTTTGACAATCTCTAAACTCTCTAGTACTGACATTCTGAAACCTTTATCACATGTGTGTAAAATTTCGAAAGTGTTATTATTATTTAACGAATGACCTGTATCTATTAAATGTTGTGCAAAATGGGATTTCTCTGGATAATTATTCCTGTACGCTGCAATATGTTCCTTATATCTTGTCTGAAAATTACGACCAGTTTGACCTATGTAAATACCATTACAATCATCGCAATGTAGCTTGTATACACCTGATTTTTTGTGGTTTTCTAATTGATCTTTTCCGTTACAAATCTGTCTTAATGAATTATTTGTTTTAAAAGCTACCCTTAATCCATTTCGAAACAATGTTTTTGAAACCCTATCACTAATTGACCCTAAGTATGTCAAACTACCTAAATATTCATGTGGTCTTTCTGGAGGCAGTGGATACAAAAGTAAACGAACTATGTTGCGACGTTTCGTTTGAATCAAATCATCAACCATTCTCTTATTGTATCCGTTACTCTCAGCTATATGATAAATAATGTTAAGTTCTCTGTCATAATTATCTCGTGAAAGTGGTACTGTCATTAATCTATGAGTGAAACTATGATAAGCTGCTAATTTATGTTGAATCGGATGACAAGATGACGCAGGAATCGTAACATCTGTACAAGTTGGTTTTCTATAAATCTGAAAATCGTGTTTGTTGTTTTTTCTTGTAATAGTTAAATCTAAAAAGTTAAGGGATCCGTCAACTTCTAATTCTAATTTAAACTTTATTTTAGGGTGTAAACTATTGATTTTATTAACAAAAACATCAATTTGACGCAATGTACCGGTCCAACACATAATTATGTCGTCAACATAACGGTAATAATATAAAATTTGTGGCTGTCCTACAATGTATTTATTTTCAAAATGGTCCATGAATATATCTGCCATAAGGGGGCTGAGTGGAGAACCCATGGCTAAACCTTCTTTTTGTTTGTAATATTGGTTTTTGAACCTAAAATAATTTTGTTCCATACAAATCTTGGTCAAAGATAATAATTCATTAACCTCACCAGGATGAATTCGCCGTTTCTCAAAAAGATCTTCTAGTATTTGTAAACACTCCTCATATGGAACGTTTGTGAATAAACTTTCAACATCTAACAAAACAACGGAACAAAATTATTTTAGGTTCAAAAACCAATATTACAAACAAAAAGAAGGTTTAGCCATGGGTTCTCCACTCAGCCCCTTATGGCAGATATATTCATGGACCATTTTGAAAATAAATACATTGTAGGACAGCCACAAATTTTATATTATTACCGTTATGTTGACGACATAATTATGTGTTGGACCGGTACATTGCGTCAAATTGATGTTTTTGTTAATAAAATCAATAGTTTACACCCTAAAATAAAGTTTAAATTAGAATTAGAAGTTGACGGATCCCTTAACTTTTTAGATTTAACTATTACAAGAAAAAACAACAAACACGATTTTCAGATTTATAGAAAACCAACTTGTACAGATGTTACGATTCCTGCGTCATCTTGTCATCCGATTCAACATAAATTAGCAGCTTATCATAGTTTCACTCATAGATTAATGACAGTACCACTTTCACGAGATAATTATGACAGAGAACTTAACATTATTTATCATATAGCTGAGAGTAACGGATACAATAAGAGAATGGTTGATGATTTGATTCAAACGAAACGTCGCAACATAGTTCGTTCACTTTTGTATCCACTGCCTCCAGAAAGACCACATGAATATTTAGGTAGTTTGACATACTTAGGGTCAATTAGTGATAGGGTTTCAAAAACATTGTTTCGAAATGGATTAAGGGTAGCTTTTAAAACAAATAATTCATTAAGACAGATTTGTAACGGAAAAGATCAATTAGAAAACCACAAAAAATCAGGTGTATACAAGCTACATTGCGATGATTGTAATGGTATTTACATAGGTCAAACTGGTCGTAATTTTCAGACAAGATATAAGGAACATATTGCAGCGTACAGGAATAATTATCCAGAGAAATCCCATTTTGCACAACATTTAATAGATACAGGTCATTCGTTAAATAATAATAACACTTTCGAAATTTTACACACATGTGATAAAGGTTTCAGAATGTCAGTACTAGAGAGTTTAGAGATTGTCAAAAATAATACCGGAAACATTACACTGTTGAACGAATTAAATACGAGTATGCCAAGGTCACCTTTGCTGCGATTGTTCGCGCCTTATCGCGCTGGTAACGGTCGCACTGATAACGGCGACACTATATAAGTGGGTTTCACGGGCGATAAGGATCAGTCTGCACTCAGCGCTTGGTGTGGCAACACGCCGTGTTCGAGTTCGCAACAAGTCCATCGTCATCCTGAGGATGCCTCGTTGAGAGGTGAAACACGTGTCGATTTCTTTCAGGAGTTTTTTATGGCTCTTTAGAAATAGCAAAGCGGAACAAGTTACTAAATATATCCACGTCTATTGTATTTTACTAAAAATGAGAATTTTAAATAGCAATAACTTTTTTAAATAACAATAAAAAATCAAAAATCTTTTTAGTAATGTTATTGCAGTATCTAAGTACCCCTTTCGGACCGGACAGGGCTTTTTACATATTGTATTACTAGCTGCGCCCCGCGGTTTCACCCGCATAAGTCTCGATCCCGAGGGAATATCGGGATAAAAAGTATTTTATGTGTTAATCCAGGTTATAAACTATCTGTGTGCCAAATTTCATCCAAATCCGTTCAGTATATTTTGCGTGAAAAAGTAACAAACATCCTCATAAACGCATTTAAAATATTAAATAATTATAATATATCATATTGTAATATACTAGCGGACGTCACGCGGTTTTACCCGCGTAGTTCCCGTTCCCGTGGGAGTACGGGGATAAAATATAGCCTATGGTACTCGTTGATAATGTAGCTATCCATTGCTGAAAGAATTTTTCAAATTGGACCTGTAGTTTTTAAGTTTATTCGTTACAAACAAAAATTCAAAAATACAAATCTTTCCTCTTTATAATATTAGTATAGTTAGTAATACTATTATTAGTATAGATATATAAATACATACATACATAAGTAGGATAGTAGAATTAGTAGGATTATCGTGATATTAAATAGTAATAAATATTGAAAAGTAATAAATGATTTTAAACGTCTTCTTGCGTAAAAGTCCATACCTACTTCAGAAATTCTTTTACGCTAAGATTCCCGAGTTTCTTGAATCCCAGCAAAAGTAAAAACATTAATGATTACTTTCAAAGTAAGCTTACACAATGGATAAGGAAAGGGGAGAAAAAAAAATGTCGAGTGTGTGCCTCACAATACATTTCCGCTCTTCTTGTTCACGACTCAACATTGAAGATGTTAATCACAATCCTTGGGTTGTTTTGAAAATCGTTTGGGTATAGAATTTTCTTTTTTTCTTTGTGTGAATGTTGATTTTGTGACCAAGTGAATGAACCTGAACTAAACAAAAGGAGGAGGTTTGGCATTCTGTGATTTCTGCTTCTTCTCATGAAAATAGGCTAGAATTTTTCTAAATGTCCCGGCTAAGGAAGGATGTGAAAATAAACTTAAGATTAGCCAGCTAAACTTAAGCTTATTTTCGAGGAGAGTTAATTTCTTTCATCTTTAGCTGGCTAAACTTAAGTATAGCCGTAAGTAACCCCTTGACTAAAATTGAAGCAGCAAATAAAAATTACTGAAAGGTCAACTTTATATCTCTCCACTTTTTCCAAAAATATTGCTGTATTTGAGAAATCATCGACGAAAATTAAGGTTATAAAATTGACCTCAATTGTCAAAAAATAAAATAAGGTTTAAATATTCAAAAAACCAAGGTAGTGCCTTGGTTTTTAGAATATTTTTTAAATTGGCACCCACAGGTATATTTTCTGATCCATTTGCTTACATTTACATCAGAAACTAAAAACTTAAAGCCCTTTTCAGTGAAACTTCATTTAATATCTGCAGTGCAGACAGGGTTTTAACTCTGACAAATGACAGTGCGGATACGGAAGTGAGTTGATAGCATGCTGATAGTGATTTGTTACAGCAATAGTTTGAGAAATCGTATTTTAGACACATACTGACAATGATGTGTTCGTATATTTTTGTTGTGCACCAAAGGAAGTAGAAGACTCATTTTAAACATCTTGATAGATTTTAACATTATCCTATCTTCGTCGAACAGTGGAAATTAAAAAACCATTCTCACGGAACAATTAAATTACTCGGACTTTTTAAGCCGGCACTTGAAAGTTGGAAAACGCTTACGTGGCGCAAAATACCGCAATTTTGCCAATTCCCCAAATGAGGTAAGACTAAGAAACTTAGCTTGCAATTTCTCTTTAGTCAGTTTAGAGACTGTGAAATTTATCCCAACATAAAACTTAACATTTTAGTTGAAAAACATGTTCTCACATACGGAATTTATGGGAGAACATGTCGACCAATATCGACCATATCGACCAACTTACATTTGCAGTTACAAAAGCAACTGCAAATGTAAGTTGGTCGATTATTATTACTCGTTAGCCTGTAAAACCTACTTAACTGTGATAGTCTTCCTTTTACCTGTAAAGCTTACTTAGCTGTGATATCAAATATACAGACAGATGTTAGATAAATTACAGTTCTAGTTCCAGTTGATAGTTACTCCTTATAAAATCGAAAGCTTTAGCCAGGTTGTTCCACATCTCTTTCGCTGTTTTCGCTTCTTGAATGTGAATATAGTTAATTGGATCAACTAATAAAATGATTTTTGACTTAGCTTTCGTATCTAATTTTGGGTCAACTTTTTCAACTGAGGTGATGCAACTCCATAATTCTTCATGTTCAAGATATGTTTGAACCGCGAATCTCCACGTGGGATAGTTATCCCTTCCCGTCAGCCTTTCAATTAGAGTCAGTGTATTTGCAGACATTTTTAGCAGATGTAAATTAGCTGAAGATTGCGCGTCAACGTTGCGATTTTTTTATGTTAAATTCACTGAGTCAGAAAAATTGCTCTACTGTTTTTATAATGTTTACTGTCTTTATAATTTTTTTCACTTTATTTGGAAGAATTATGTGGTCTGGGCCCATAACCTTGATATATTTATTAAATAAATCAAGTGAAAATAATTTGTAACATTCATTTATTTGAGAGATTACCACAGACTACAAAGTTTATAGTATTGTTACTAGTGAAGAGCTTTTAGTAACATGGTAATGATGTACATATTGATAAAGAAAAAAGGTTTTAAATTTATAACTACAACAAGCATTATGTTAGAATAATTGTAAGTTGTAAAGTACTGTAAGGTTTTATGCAATATGCAATCTTAAGTTATGCAGGATGTCAATGGCATATGCCTAGAGAACTTTATTATGGAGTTCAGGCTTGTGGCCACCAGCAACGAATGGCAGGTAAATGATTTGGCACTTATATCACGCGCATTTCTTGTGGGTCCTACAATGTATTTCCACAATTACCATACCATACCATACCACGAGGGTTTGAGTTTTCAATCTTGGTGTAAGGAGTTATGGGCAGAATTCCTGTGCAAATGTCAAAAAGAAATAGCAGCATAAAGAGGACAAGAAAGGGAGATTTCTTATGAAAACAGACAGAAAAAGGTCATGAATTTAGATAATGATACAAATTTATTTTCTAGCGAAAAACTGGATGTCCCGCTAGATATTGGGCAAAGCTGCCTCGAAAACAATGATGACAAGCGCAACAGCTCAGAGTACTGTCCTGTTAATTTATGAAATGAGGCGAATGGAGTATTCGAAATAGAACACGAGGAAGAGGTTAGAAAATCGGGTCAGTCTAGTCCATTTATTTTTATAGCCATGTTTCAGAACACCAAGAACTGTCCTTAACAGAAGAGAATAATGATCATGATGAGGAAATAATTAAACACAACTTCGTTGATGATCAAAACTATACAGATGATATTAGTACAAAATTCTTCGAAGTACAGGAGAATGGACATCTTATGTTTGCGACCGAAGTAAATGGGAGTGGCCATCTCTGATTGGCTAATGAAATAAAACAGAAGGCTCATAATAATTCAGCATCAAGTGATGACGATATTCGTGTATTGAAAGATAATTTAGAATTCGATGAAAGTGTGCTGAATCTTCAATTTCGAACCTCGAAGATGATAGGTAAACGTAAGTTTCGGGTTTGCAAAGTATTGATATGAAATTCAATGCATAAGATCACTAAAAACTTCATCCCCACTCGTTTAGATATGAGTAACAGGTCCAGGCAAACAATTAACGGAACTCTAAAGTTAGAGTCTAGATTACATAAAAATCTACGTTGTTATTTTGGTAAAAAGGGTTTTATTTTGTTGAATTATATTAAAAAGATTAAAGGAATTTTTAAATACATTTTTACTGACATAAATAAATGGAAACTTTTTCTTTTGAGGATTTTGTAATTTTCCAAACTTATTGTTTTCATGTTAATATCATTTAAATGTAAACATTATTTAATTTACTGCATCACTTTAGTGATGAATATATTATCTAATCTATTATGTTATCTTTCAAAGTGAAAGCACGTGAACATATTCGTGAAAAGTTGGCAGAATCTTTGCAGCGCTGATTTGCTGGATTTGTTTTCTCCTCTACCTATCGTTATTTCTCCTGACAAAGTTTATTCGGTTTGTATGTATGTATTTATGTATCTATGTATTAGTAGTATGTATTAGTATGTATCTGTCATTTATGTTGCACCTGCCATGTTTTGTCTCTGCATCACCCTAAGGTTGACTGGTAGAAAATGCCTCAGGCATTAAGTCCGCCTTTGTACAGTATTTTTTTTTACTTGTGCATAAAGTTTTAATAAATAATAAATAAATATATTATATTGTACTAATCCATTTTATTGATTTTAATTTTGATTTTAATTTAGTTTTTGGTTTTATCGTAATATTGTTTTACATTTTAGTTCTACTAACATATTTTTGTAAGTTCTTATACTAATACAATATGGATGTTTTTCCGAAATAAATTATTTGAATTATTATTATTTATTTTCGTTGCACGTTATGGGGAGCAAACATCGGACGCTGCCGGGAGCGAATAAGGTATCGCTCCTCACATCGCCAAGAAGTCTGAGGGAATGAGCCAACGTCTTCGTCGTCAATAATATATTCGTTGGGTCAAAATTAGCATGAACGTACTCCAGAATTTATTATTGCGAGTTAGGAGAGATAAATAGTTTTGGAAACTGTGGTCCCTACTGGAGGGGGATATGGAACTCTGTCTGGGTTGACACCAACCTTGCTGACGGGGCATAGCCCTTGCAAGGTGTGTTTAGTTGACACAATTGGTTCAACTTACGACCCAGGTCGAACAGTTAGTCAGAGCTGACTGACATTCAATGGAGATTGGGTTTTGTGAGGAAAGAATAAGCTTTTGAGATTTTCCCTCTGGAGTATGATCGTGAGATATTATTTTTGTTGAGCCCTTACCTTTTGATCCTTCGTTCGATTTAAAAATAAAATCAGTTATAAAACCCTACATTAATGGATACATACATAACATCACGCCTTGTTTCCCCGAAGGGTTGGGCAGAGGTGTACCTGTAGCAGGTACACCCACATTTCGCCAGTTATGTTTAAGTCCCATGTAATAGGGGGCGAGCCTATTGCCATCAACCGGGCACAAATCCAGACTCCGGGCTGCTACTGAGAAATTCCAGATAGAAAAACCCAATAACACTTTGCCCGACCCCGAATCGAACCCAGGACCTCATGCTCAGCAGTAGCGCTTACGACCACTAGACCAACGAGGCAGTTTGCATTAATGGATCTAATATTATAACAATAATGCTACTAATTTTAATTGAATTGTTTTATATAATAATAACCCAAATGTTTGCATGTCACATTATTATGACTAAGTGTTATGGATCTGTATAATTATTTATTTTAACACTAAAATTGTACCAACACTTATGGCAAATAAATTGAATTGAATTGAATTAATGTTCGCATAACTTGTCAAAATGTAGGGAACAGTAATTTTTTTTTCGCGGTTTCAGGTTTGGTCCCATAATAAAAGTTGTTCATAATGATGAGTAAAGTCACGTGTTTGAGTTTGCGCACTGGTTAAAAACATACCCTCTATACTGACCCAAGAAACCTCATTCAAAATCGTCCCGGTGCCGTAGTCACGCGAAGTGTCTACAATATCTGCATAATAATTATTTCTTATCAACAAATCTATTATCAAACTCTTTTAAGAATACACAATGGTCAATTATTTAAGAGTAGGTCCAGCTCAATAAAGTTACAGTTACAGTAACAAATGTAAAATATTAATGGCAAATTGTCAACACTAAGAATTTTTAAATAAAAAATCTGTTTTTCGTCATACATTTCTTGTTATTTAATTTGCCTAACTACCAAAACTTCTTTATTATGTGATTATCATCAATATTTGACTACTTTTTAAATTGATCTTGAAAATTAAAATTGTAATAACGTCTTTCTCGACGTTGAAACCTAAATTTGATTAATTGGTTGATTAGATTAAATTGGATACTTGGATGTTATACTAGCCTTCACCATAAAGTAGTTACTGATAAAATTCTGCAATACAAGTAAAACCGCGGGAATGGGTAGTGTTACAGTTATGTACTTAATATTAATGAACAAAGCTATTCTATGAATGATATAAGAACAAGTCGTTAACGGTACGGGCGGAGAAAGTGCGTTGTGAATCATACAAACGCGTTATCGAGAAAGTAAGTAGAAATTTATAAATAATTTGATTAAAAATACTATCGTGGCTTTACATGATAATTATTTAATTATAAAAATGATGATGACGATGTTGGAACTTTGCTTTTGGTAAGGTTATTGGGCATTATAAAAAAGGTAAAAAAATCCGTCACTTAACTGATGTAGATACCGCGAGGCTAGTCTATTTCAGTTACTTTCATAGTATCATGTCTTACGGTGGTATTTTACTATGGGGACGGGCTGCAGATATCGAGTCTATTTTTATTCTGCAGAAGAGAGCCATCAGAGCAATATATGGCCTCCACAGACGCGTTTCTCTAAGGGAACTGTTTTAAGATATTAACATCGTAACGGTACTTACCTTTGGGCACGCCACAATTGCGGCGATAAGACCCCTCTTTGAGGAGTGGCTTGAGAGGCGCCACGGCGTTCTCACCTTCCGCCTGACGCAGGTCCTCACCGGACACGGCTGCTTCGGGAGGTTCCTGTTCAGGATAAGGCGGGAGGAAACACCCGGGTGTCACCATTGTGTGGATCGGCCTGAGGACACGGTGGAGCATACGGTAGAGGTCTGCCCGGCTTGGGCGGAGCAACGCCGTGTCCTCGTAGAAGCGATTGGCGGCGGTGACCTCTCGCGTCCGGCCCTGGTTCAGGCCATGATACGGAGTGAGAGGAAATAGCAGGCCGTCACCTCCTTCTGCGAAGCGGTAATGCTCGCGAAGGAGGAGGCGGAACGCGTGAGGGAGAGGCAAATTTCGCGCCCTCACGCCCCTAATCGCCGCAGGAGGAGACGCCCGGGGCGGGAATCGCCAGCCGATTTCCGGCCACCGTAGGCGCGGGCTTGCGGACGGTGAGCAATGGGTAGCTCGCCGTCCGATAAGGACCAAGCCCGGGTCGACGGCGCGTTGTGTTCCACGCGCGCCTCAAAGAGATGTCAGCAGAATTGACGGGGTCCGCTAGGGCCAATGCCTGCCGGGGGTTCGAAGAAAACCGATAGGGACATCGTGGCCCCCGGCAACAGGGCAACCGAAGGAACACGGGCGGGTTTTAGTCAGTAAGAGTCTGACACGCCCTCCCGCTCCGCCCAGAGCGGGAGAAGTTATTTGATAAATTACCACCCAAAAAAACAAAAAAAAAAAAAAAACGGTACTTACCTTGTCAATATATCTATGAAAACATCATGTACGTGAGGAAAAATCTAAGTCTTTTCAGTAAAAGAGGTCATAGATACAATTATAGGACTAGAAATAGGGACCAATTAGTTCAGCCGGGTTTCAGACTGCAACTGAAATCTTGTATAAAACGCACACTATGCTACCAAGCATTTTATAAGTTGGAGGATTACATCGTTGATAAAAATGCTTGGCTCAGCGCTGGTCGAGCTCTACAAGGGCACATAAACTAATTGATTAGCATTCGAAAGTATTGTTGCAGCTGCTGAAGATTGTAAAAACTATCTTTGCTTTGTATAAATTCAATCTCTTTGTATTGTCACATGTGTGAGCACTGTGACCATGCACAGTCCATAAAGCTACCATTTACTGGGTACGTCTTTCATTCTTCATTGACTTGAATGTGCCCTGGCGGCTGAGAATATGTCATGCTCACTCAAATGTCTCGCTGATGGTGGCGTGTGTTGGATCATTAAGTTCCTTTCAAAATGGTTGAGCTAAATGGTACTGTTTCATGCGTCATGTTCTTGAACGGGCGCCGTCAGTACTACGACTGGTCATCTCTTAGCTGCCACGGTTTATTTTAATTTTTAAATTGTTTTTGTTTTTATCACTTCCAAGAGTCTAAGATCTAAGTTTTTGATATCTATTTCAACTTGATGCCTCCACGCGTTGCTAAGAAAAAGGGTCTTGACAATGAAATTATTCTTTAAGGGTTTCAATGTTTCATTTTGAGGTGTGGATCCCTAAAACAGATTTATTATTAGCCTGTTACCTTTTCATGCTGTAACGGCTGAACGGATTTAGATGAAAGACATAGATGACCTGGATTAGACCTAGATTAGGATACTCTGAATAACGGTAGTACGTTTCTGTGGGATATTTTCCGACATCCACGCGGGCGAAGCTGCGGGCAAAAGCTAGTTTGAAATAAAAGCCATTAGTTTTTTTTTTTTTTAGTTTGAGTAAAATTAGCTGTTGCCCGCAACTTCGTCTGCGATCCAAGATGAAAATTAGCCTATGTCCTTCTCCAGGTCATGTTCTACCCATGTGCCAAAATTCATCCAAATTCGTTCAGCCGTTTTAGCGTGAAAACGTAACAAACAAACAAACTAATGTTTTTTGCTACTCGAAAAGATTAGGAATACGTTTCAAATGGTTACAGTCTTTGTAAACAACGTTCACTTATCTTTATTACCCGCTTTTGTTATTATTTCTTTTGTTCTTTGTGATAACGATTTCTGATAAAACTACCGTACCAATTCACACGAAATTTTGCAGGGTACAGTAAGCGCTCAAAAGTGCATGAGCACGCTAAGAGTCGTATTGCTGTGAACACGCGGTATAGCTCGTACATTTGTATGTGTAAGCAACACGATACACACACCACAGCACGAAACAACAATATATTTCCGTCGCTTTAAACATGCTAGCACACACGCACTATGCGCGTGAACTTGACCAGTTAATGGCATTGCTAAAATTCGATAGTAACTTAACAAGTGCAGATAGCAGAAAGCGTTAAGCGTTGGTATGAAATTCAAACTGCCTCAGGTTCTAATCTCGTAAAACACAGTGCGGTTTTTTGCAAATATTATTATTTTTGTTTTCGATAATAATATTTTTTAAATATTGCTACTTTTTTATGTTGTTATTGCAATAAAGGTTTTAGAATAAAAAATGCGTGATATATGATAACAAAATTAAAAAAAATATGTTTATTCGTTATATTTATTTTACATAAGTCAAAAAACTGCTACAATTATTTATCATTACTTCAGCTGAATAAGATGTGAAATAGATGTCAAGAAACTTAGAAGCAGTTTATATTATTTTGACATAGGTATTTAAATTATGAAATATTTTAAATCTTTAATGGATTTTTTCACCATAAATATTAAGCTTTGATCATGGTCGAAGTAATTAAGTAATAAATAAGAATATTAGACTACTTAAAATGTAAAAAACTACTTACAGAATAGGTAATTTTAAGGTTAAATATGGGCAGTTTGTTTATATTTTATTTGTATTAATTATTTTACATTTTATTTGACTTTAGTAAATATTGGTTGTTATTGAGGTTAAAGCTTAAGTATTCATTTTCTTTATGAAAAGAAGATTGAAACTAAACCTCAAATTTTAATCCTAAAATAATACTATTACTAAAATAATATTAAACAATTTCGGTATATCTGCAAGAAATACGACAAACACCCTATTGAAACGTGCTTAAAAAATTCGTTACCATAAATTCATGCAATAACGAATCTGTTGTTTATTAAGTTGGTACGGTCAATATTTTAAGGTCAAAAACGGTTTTCTAGCTGGTCTTCAGTGATGCAAGCCTTCAGAGTGCACGGCGAACGGTTCATTATGACGTGTTTTTAATAATTCAGCAAAATATCTCGTTGGTATGAAACCATTTGTTTCATTCACCATTTGACGTCGCTGCTACTCGATAATAAGCCCCTTCCTCATATCTCTTAACCCTCACAGTATTTCTCTAGAACAAAGAAAAACATTGTTTTTATTACACATAATACCTTATTATTTATTATTCACTAATCGAATTAAACCTCACAATGAATTTAAAACTTTAAAGGCATCTTCTGTCTCAACAATACCTCTGTTCTATCAACAATACCCTTGATTAAGATTTATGTTTAGTAAAATATGAAATATATAAACGATAACACTCACACTTAGTCCGGTTTCATTAGATATTCACTTCACTTTTACGCAGCGCAATAATATAATATTCTCTGATCTGATCTGATCTCTTCAATATATTTTATGCCTGCTTTTTGATAATAATAACCACAACACTGCGCTAAATACTCGTCACCAATATTATCCACGAACCAACAAAGTTCTATTAATTAAATACTCGTAACAAACTGCATCTACCCCACAGAAATCGAAATAATTTACTTAGTTTTTTGTGGTCTACCTGCTAAACTTTAATATTTATGTGAACAAGACGAATGAAACTAAAAACGAATGATGATTATTGGACTAGTCATTGGTTGCAGACAAAGTGAGTGTGTGTGTGTAATGTGCGTGTCTACAGTATTGTAACAACTTATAGAAGAAGGTCGTAAGTCAAACCGAAGCGTCAGTCTATTGCTTTGTGAGATTGCTCATGGACTTTTGGTCGGTACTGTACATTATGGATAGATAAGTTATCTAACAAAAGCGTTTTTAGAGACAAACATTCAAAACAAAAAATTCAAAAAATCTAGATTTTAGATGACCTAAATTTTTTTGTGCTTACGTAACTTTCACCGTTCCAAAAAAATATTTTTTGTTATATTTTGTTGTAAATGTTGTCTAAAACGATGAAACATGCAATGTTGAAAAGAAATAAAACACTTACGGATCAGATCCATACAGAAAAACCACAAAATATCTCAACTTTCTCTTTGACGTGAACTTTCTCTTATCTGTTTGTTTACACTTTTTTGGTTGGGTCAAAATAGGTATAATATGATGTTATTTAGTGCGAATATTATCTAAAACGATGTAATATTTACTTCAAAATGAAAATATCACCACTTTCCGACGATTTACACACAAAAACCATTAAAAAACGAATTATTACAGCGAACGCGCGCGTCCCGGGAGTGACGTTTGACTGACATTTTACCGCGCGGGAATGTAATTTTCAAATTTTTTTTAAAATGTTGCCTCTTCATATTTTTGCTTTTAATCGATTTATTTGACAAGAATATTTATCCGACCATAGACAGAAAAATCCACAGACGATAATAGCCATTACAGCAAGTACAAATAGAGATGTAAGTCGCGTGGGTGAGCCGTCTCTCATGAGAGACGCCGGTCCTTTACCGTGTATTTATCAATGCAGGCAATTAAAATAACATAATGTAGATTAGTCACGAAATCATAACTTTGTTCTTAAGGTTCTGCTTGTTTTCAGGCGGAGCAACAATCATGGCAACAGTACGTGCACAAAAATATTTTGTAGGCAAACGTTTTAAAGAATTCCCGAAGAAAAGCGACTTCATAATCATGAAGTACTCACTGCCTGATCTACCTGATAAACAGATCCTCGTCAAGGTGGAGTGGATCAGTGTGGATCCCTATCATCATACATACAGCTCCAACTATGAACTACCTTACAAACAATTTGGTTACCAGATAGGGATAGTTCTAGAGTCGAAAGATAAAAAATACCCTGTTGGCACCCGCGTAGTATCATACGAAGGCTGGTGTGACTACTGCATAATTGATCCCAACGTAAAAGTTAAGGACGTCGATTTTCCAGTCATTGAATTTGGTGTCTATAAACTTCCGGATTTGGCCGATCTACCTACATCTCTGGGTATTGGCGCCGTTGGCATGCCGGGTGCCACTGCCTACTTTGGACTCCTCAATATCTGCAAGCCTGAAGAAGGCGAAACAGTGGTAGTCACTGCAGCTGCTGGTGCCGTCGGGTCCATCGTTGGACAGATAGCGAAGATCAAAGGTTGTAAGGTGATAGGATTTACGGGCAGCGATGACAAGGTAAAGTGGTTGAAGAAAGAACTTGGCTTCGATAACGCCTTTAACTATAAAACTGAAGATATCGGTGTAGCCTTAAAGCTAGCTGCTCCAAACGGGATCGACTGCTTGTTTGATAACGTTGGTGGAGAGCTAAGCTATGCTATCATGAAACAAATGAACTCATACGGGAGAGTGGCTCTTTGTGGGACTATTAGTTTTCGCGATGAAAAACCTTCCGAGTTCGAACCAAACGTTCTACAGCCGCTTATCATGGTGAAGCAACTTAAAATTGAAGGGTTTCTAGCTTTCCGGTGGATGGATAAATGGCCTGAGGCATTCGCTGAGCTGACGGGATGGATTAGGAGTGGGCAGTTGAAAGCCAAGGAACATGTTACTATAGGTATTGATAATGTTATAGATGCCTTTTTGGGTATGCTTAAAGGTGAAAATTACGGGAAGGCAGTGGTCAAGGTCTCGTAAATCAAGAGTTATGTACTTACTTAATAAATTAACGGTGTGTGATGATGGTATGTGAAGTTTTATTTCTAAGATGGTAAAATTGCGATTTAAAGATCAGTAGTTTAACGTTGAATTTGCAAAAAAGCTTGTTCCATGAAATTGAGAAGAATTTCTGCAGAAATTCTACACTTCTTTCTTTCTAGAAATTGTATAAATTTTTATCAAGTTTCACATACCAAGGTTAGGAATCCTTATTAGGTACCTAGGTATAGTCTCAACTTTTTAATCAGTTAAATGAACTGTAAAAACCGGCCAAGTGCGTGTCGGACTACGCACAATGGAGGATTCCGTAGTTGGAATGAATATTTATCTCAAAAACAAACTTAAAATTGTAGTTTAAAAAAATGTTATCCCATACATCGATATACATCAAGGTCAATTCTTCAACTGCAAATGTAAGTTAGTAATCGCATTTTTTTATGTGATAATAATTCGTTTTTTTAAGGATGTTCGGAATTTTTTTCTTTATATAAGCTGTAGGACCTTGCTTTTTGTCAAATTTTATGATTCTAGGGTAACAGGAACTACCCTATAGGTTTTTATTTATTTGCGAGCCTCAAAATATGTTGCATAAATGACCGTATTTTTTTATTGCATTGACTTAGAAACTTATTTTTTTTTAACTTATTTGATATCAATTAAAGGATCTTGACAGGCTGATAGACAGACAAACTGGGAACGATGTGATCCTATAGTGTAAGGGTTCCATTTTTCCTTTTGAGGTACGGAACCCTAAAAACTAGTTGGTTGTAATTCTCATACAGTTCTTTTCTGACGTCATCCAGACGATGATAATTATGACAATGAAGGCAGATAGGCAATGAAGCGTTAATATCTGAAAAAAAATGGCCGTAAGTCTAACTACAATCTGCTTTATTCACAAACAAGAGTATCATACAAGTACTAACTTGTATGATACTCTTGTTTGTGAATAAAGCAGATTGTTGTACTAACAACACAAGGACAATCTAAAAGAATTCGCCACTCGTTTTCAAATAAGTGTCACTAACGGTATATCTTTAGTGATTTTTGTCTCAATATTAAGATAAAAAGAAAAAGAAAATCCAGTTAAACAAAATTAAGAAGTATAAAAACAGAACAACGGAAATAATGATCATACATATATCCCATTAGTAACAATGTGTAGAATGGAGATTTAAACAGTGATTTTAATGATAACTATCAAAACACTATAAGAAATAAGTTAAATATTTGACTTGCCTTATAAGTATATATAATATTTCGTAAAAAGAATCATTCTATCACTGCAGTCTGAAATCCTTCAGCCATGATTATAAACGCCACGTCTGCAGCGGCGACAGTGACAACTATACAAAGTACTTTCAAACTGTTGACGGCATTGCAGCTGACAACGTTTCAGTATCCGGAGCAGACGTGTGTCTTTGGTAAGTCGCCTTTGATCTTTTATCAAGTGTATGTGTAAAGCATATCGTTATGACTTTAATTAATCCCGGACCTACCCCAGGTAGAGATAGGCACACCCAAATTTTGCTAAATATGTTTAATATACAGGGCGTCCCAAAGTTATGGGACATGAAGGGAAAGTACCTTAAATATTGTAGATAGGGTATTTTGCTGAAAGAAGACATTATGTTATTTTTAAAAGTTAGTAATTCTGCATTCAAATATTTTCTAAAAATTACTTGCCTCGTCTGGGAATCGAACCGACTTAAATGTAAAAAAAAAACACCCCTACTTTTATGATGCCAATCGAAAGAATGGCCAAAAAATAATAACTCTTCTTAAGTAACATAGTATTTTAAAAGAAAGGAACAGCGTGAAATTAATCATTTTAATCAAATTAAAAACATACATGAAACTGCCGTAGTCAATTAAGTGGGTATTTTTTTTGTAAATTAATTAATTAAATGCTCAAAATGTGATCCCTCTTGTCTTACGCAAATCGCCAATCTTTTAATGAGTCCGCTGCCTGTTGATTTTCTTATCACAATTCTGTTTGTAACTCGCCCGTTCTCGTATCGTTTTTTGTATAGCATAACTTTCACGTATCCCCAAAAGAAGAAATCTAATGGTGGCATAATTTTGGGACGCCCTGTATAATACAGGGCGTCCCAAAATTATGGGACATGGATTGGTACGAATGGACCGATTAGATGGCCGGCCAGATCCCCGGACCTTACACCATTAGATTTCTTCTTTTGGGGATACGTGAAAGATATGCTATACAAAAAACGATACGAGAACAGTTACAAACAGAATTGTGCCATATCATATCGAGTTGCACTATAAAATGATAAGAAAATCAACAGGCAGCGGACTCATTAAAAGATTGGCGATTTGCGTAAGACAAGAGGGATCACATTTTGAGCATTTAATTAATTAATTTACAAAAAAAATACCCACTTAATTGACTACGGCAGTTTCATGTATGTTTTTAATTTGATTAAAATGATTAATTTCACGCTGTTCCTTTCTTTTAAAATACTATGTTACTTAAGAAGAGTTATTATTTTTTAGTCATTCTTTCGATTGGCATCATAAAAGTAGGGGTGTTTTTTTTTTACATTTAAGTCGGTTCGATTCCCAGACGAGGCAAGTAATTTTTAGAAAATCTTTGAATGCAGAATTACTAACTTTTAAAAATAAGATAATGTCTTCTTTCAGCAAAATACCCTATCTACGATATTTAAGGTACTTTCCCTTCATGTCCCATGTGGCTCGTGGTTAAGCAATAACAGCCACACAGGTCGATCGATCAGGTTAAGCTACACTTGCCGCAGTCAGTCTGTAGTTGGGTGACCATGTTAACATATCGAGACCCCTTCGTGCCTCGGAAAGCACGTTAAGCCGTTGGTCCCGGCTGTCATTCTTGAATTTTTGACAGTCGTTACTGGTCGTCAGAAGCCCAAAAGTCTGCCAACCAGTCTTAGCAAAGGGTATTGTGTTACCAAATAAGTGGGTTGTGGAGGTCAGATAGGCAGTCGCTCCATGTAAAATACTGGTATTCAGCTGCATCCGGTTAGATTGGAAGCTGACCCCAAAATAGTTGGGTAAAGGCTAGGCAGTTTTTGAACACACACATAACATCACACCTGTAACTCCCGAAGGTTAAAGGTATGATTCCGAACAACGCCGTACGAGGCATTGCTGCGTCACTACTGGTCCCCATACATTTTCTTTAGGTTTATATGACATTGCAATGTCATGAGCAATGTCGCGCTGCATGTAATGTTTGCATGCATGTTAAATGTAAATTAAAATAAAATACTTTTATTTAATAAGGAGTGAATTCATTGGTTAAATAAAATAATTGTCAATCGTGACATGACAGCATTGGATTTAGTTAGAAAGGTAAATTATCATCATATTCCTAGTTAAATTACTAAATTTAGCGCTTCAGTGAACAACAAAAAGAAATTTTGCGATGAACCTCATTTATGTGGGCCAGCCTCATATATGAGGTTCATCATAAAAATATTAGAATAGCACAGTAGTAAATAAAAACAATGCTTTTTCTTACTAGATGGAGCGACATATGACTACATAATAGTCGGACCCGGTACAACAGGATGTGTAATCGCAAACCGACTGGTCGAAGATAACAAGACAAAAGTTCTGCTCATCGATGCCGGCGGGGACCCTAATATTGAAGCTGGTGTAAGTAAACAATAATTGTTGTAGTTAGAGTTTTATTACTACTACAAAACAAAATTGCTTGGAAATGCACAAGTTCTCATTGATAAGGAAATCGTTAGTTTGAAGGTCAAGTGATGAGTAACATAGCCACGTAAAGCCGCAGTATCATTCATTCATCAGTCGACGGTATACCACAATATTTACTTGTGAGACTGTATATGTTTGGGACAGCCTATTTATTTATTTAACAGTTTATGTACACATATAAACAGATAAGAAGAAAGGAACAGAAAAATACGTACAAAGGTGATGCTTATTTCTATAGAAATCTCTTCCAGCATAGGTACCTGCGATAGGAAAGTTGTTAAAGAGATATAGACAACATGTGTAAGAGTAGAAGAGAAAACAGAAAACATAATATAAAAAAACTTAACTATTCACTAATTTTAATATAAATATACAACATGAGAATATACATACTTCTAAAATACATATCACTAAAATAGATAAAATTACTTTATAAAATAATAAATACATATTATGCAACTATGACGAAGTGGAAAGATAGTGTTCTTTATATTTTAAACTAAACAATATTTGTGACTAATCTCTATCAATATCTTATTCTTTTCAGTTACCAGCCTTGATGCTGTATCTAAAACAAAGTGAGGCAGCCTGGAACTACACAACAGAAGCAGATGGCATCATGACACAATGTCGAAAACCATTGAAAGACGATACGTCAATAGGAAAACTCCTTGGTGGTTCCAGTTCAAACAGCTACCTACTATACACTTCAGGAAACCGATATGATTACGATAAATGGGCAGAAATAGTTAATGATACCACTTGGAGATGAGAAAACGTTCTACCGTATCTCAAAAAGTCTCAAAAACTTGACGATTCGACCATTAGTAATTCCTCTCATGGCAAACTCTTTGGAACGAATGGGAATATTAGATTAACTACCTCCAAATTTGATAAGAGACAGAAATACTTCAGTGCCTTCAAAGAGATGGGAAAAGAAATTGTTGAAAGCGTCAGTGGGAACATGCTTTATTCACCATAGGTGATGGCGTTCGCCAGAGCACAGACTATTCTTACTTGGTTCCTATCAAAGACCATCCAAATCTCCAAGTCTTGAAAAATACTATAGTGAAAAAAGTCATCTTTGATGCATTTAAAAACGCCATTGGAGTAGAAGCGTACACTTACGATAAAAGGTATATTGTTATCAAATCTAGGAAGGAAGTGATAGTGTCAGCTGGTGTTGTCAACTCCCCTAAACTTCTAATGCTGTCTGGTGTCGGACCAAGAAACCATTTGTACAGCCACAAGATCGCCACGATCTCTGATCTGCCAGTTGGAAAGAATCTTCAAGATCATTTGGCAACCATTATGGTTTTCAACATGACAAGACTGGTTTATCCTTATAGACCTTGGAATCCGTATAAGTATCCAGCCTCTGTTTTAGTAGGCTTCGTATCTTTGAATGAGTCTAACCCATACCCTGATTATCACACAGTAAATTTCGTGACATTCCCAAAATATCTCATGAGCTACTGCACTTTCACTTATGGTTTTACTGATTCAATATGTAATAACATGATAGCAACAAATGTCAACACAGAAATGATGTTTTCTATAATAAACAAACAGTTGTACAAATCTAGAGGAAAAATTCTTTTGAAGAGTAACAACTTCTTGGATGACCCTTATATTTACACCAATTATTATGGCGAGAAAGAAGATTTGGAAGATACTGCCAGAATCATAGAAGATTTTGTAAAAGTGCTAGATACAGATCTGTTTAAGGAAATTGGTGGAGTATTCCAAGATCCTAAGTTATCGAGCTGTCAAGAGTTGGACCAGGGTAGCAGGGAATACTGGAAGTGTTACATCCAGTGTATGACGACGTCTGAGCATCATTACAGTAGTACCTGTGCCATGGGGCTCTGTGGTCGATTCCCGATTAAAGGTATATGGAGTGAAGAAGCTGAGGGTCGCTGACGCCAGTGTGATGCCGTACCCAACGGCTGGAGGGACGTTGGGAGCTGCTATCATGATTGGTGAAAAGGTTTCGGATATGATCAAGGAAGATAACAGAGTTTTTAGACCGTTTTTCAGATTTGTTTGAGTCAAGCATTACTGATAAATTATGTAAAGTGGAGAAATTTCTTTTTGTTATGTCTGACACATAATTTCTATATTTTAGCATTTCAGCTTTTTATTAAAATATCATTTTCAAATGTGTTACAATATGCTTCTAATGTAATAATAAATAATGTTGTTTTAGTAGTATTTTACTGGAACACTATTAATAATTAGTTGATCTTATCATAGCTTCCGAATGTAATAAGTCACATAAACTAATTTCTTTAAAGACAAGATAGGTAGCTAAACAAATGTTTATTTCCCCTTTCTCTACATATTTACAAATAAATAAAATTGAAGTGTCTGTTTGTGATTTCAAAATAACAGCTTTTTACTAAATGCTTATGAAAGTATATGCATGGTCATCATCATCATCATCATTTCAGCCCAGATTCACCCACAGCTGGGTATAAATAGGTCTCCCCTTTTTTCTGCCATACTTCCCGGTTCCGTGCATCCCTCATCCAGGTGTTTCCCACGTCTGACAATATCATCAACCCAATACGGTTCTTATAACAATTTAGTTTTTTTTAAATCTCTTTGTTTGTTCCGGCTAATCTCCGAAACGGCTGGACCGATTTTAACGGGCTTTCACTGACAGGTAGCCGATTTTATAAGGAGTAACAGCTATGTAAGCTTTACAGGTAAAAGGAAAACTATCACAGCTAAACAGGCTTTACAGGCTAACGAGTAATAATCGACTAACTTACATTTGCAGTTGCAAAAACATGTTCTCCCATAAATTCTGTATTTGAGAACATATTTCTCAACTAAAATGTTAAGTTTATTCTTGGGATAAATTCATCGCGACAACGGAACTCCTCATTGTGCGTGGTCCGACACGCACTTGGCCGGTTTTTACGTTTAAATCAAGTTAAATGCCATAATTTTGTCATTTGTATCCAGTAGA
The DNA here is from genome assembly GCA_949152395.1 of Agrochola litura. NCBI lineage: Eukaryota > Metazoa > Arthropoda > Insecta > Lepidoptera > Noctuidae > Agrochola > Agrochola litura. Next base: position 24,578,311 of record OX424498.1, read on the forward strand.
ATCCTGATAAGTTTATTACAAATTGAGAACCTCCTTCTTTTCTAAGAAGTCGGTTAAAATACCAAAAATCTACCTTTTACATATAAGAGGACTTGTACCTAATAGTACACCCACCTTTCGCCAGTTATATATAAGTTATATGTAATAGGGAGCGAGCATATTGCCATCAACTGGGCATCCATGCTCAGGGCTTACTAGGTACTGAGAAATTCCTGATGGAAAAACCCAATAACAATTGGCCCAACCTGGGAATAGGACCCAGGACCGCAAACTCAGTAGTAGCGCTTGTGACCATTAGACCACGGCTGATCGTAAAATCACTACAAAGTATCGACAAAGTTTCTAAACTGACCAAAGTGAGAAATTGCAAGCTGAGTTTTTTTGTTTTATTTGCCTCAAGAGAATTGGCAAAATTGTTCCAACGGGTATTTCGAGCCACGTAAGCGTTTTCCAACTTTCAAGTGCCGGGGGTTAAAAATTCCGAATAATTTAATTGTTCCGTGAAAAGGGTTTTACCACTGTACGACGAAGATTGGAATTTGAATTTATTAAGCGTTTAATTGAAATTGCGTGTTGATTTAGCAGTTTGAGAATATTATATTTTACTTATAGATAAAACCCGCATTAGACAAGTGTGGTGGACTTATTCTTCTAAACCCCTTCTCAAAATGAACGACACAATGACACAACCAAGGCTAATTCCTCAGTGCGCGCAGCTCCAGTCAGTGCACGGCTATTGGCAGTACGCAGGTGCACCCTCGGGCTGGGGATCATAACCACCGGGCGAGGGTCTAGTTCCATGCAACAAAAGCAAGCAAAAAGGACACTGATTATTATCTTAATATTTAAACTTTCAATGTTCGTACGAAATAAATAGCGTCTAGTAGAGTTATAAAATGCACTAGAGCACATCAAATGAGATTTTGTGGTCTGGCAATGTCACGAAAATGATAAGGTACATTGGAAAGATAAACCAACATAACCATAACGGAGAAATAAACACAAGATATGGAGTTGGCTTCCTAGTTTCAAAACGATGGAAACACAAAATTATCGAATTCGTTGCCTATTCGGACTGAATTGCTTAAAACACATTCAGCTTATTAGATACAGATTCAGAGAACGTACAAATACAGTTATAAAACCAAGCTGTTAAAATCCTCAGTCAAAAAGTAGTATGCCTCAAGAAAATGGAAACAAAACTCACTGCCAGCACGGTACGTCACATACAAGAGTGACAGAATGTAACGTATAAGTCTGCTACCGACGCCTCATAATGTTAAAATTAATAAAGTTAAAATCTATCAACATACATACTTTCGTAAAACATTACCCTCCTTTTGGGGCAGTGGGATGAAAAAAAGAGACTTCTACTTCCTTTGGTGAACAACAAAAATATACACACATAACATAACATCACGCCTTGTTTCCCCGAAGGGTTGGGCAGAGGTGTACCTGTAGTAGATACACCCACATTACGCCAATTATGTTTAAGTCCCATGTAATACCCGAGCCTATTGCCATCAACCGGGCACAAATCCAGACTCCGAGCTGCTACTGAGAAATTTCAGATAGAAAAACCCAATAACATTTTGTCCGACCCGGGAATCGAACCCAGGACCTCATGCTCAGCAATAGCGCTTGCGGCCACTAGACCAACGAGGCAGTCAACAAAAATATACGAACATCATTGTCAGTACGTGTCTACAATACGATTTCTCAAATTATTGCTGTAACAAATCACTATCAGCATGCTATCAACTCACTTCCGTATCCGCACTGTCATTTGTCAGAGTTAAAACCCTGTCTGCACTGCAGATACTAAATGAAGTTTCATGAAATGGGGTGCAGATTTTCAGTTTCTGATGTAAATGTAAGCAAATGGATCAGAAAATAAACCTGTGGGTGCCAATTTGTAGTGCCTTGGTTATTTGAATATTTAAACCTGAAATTATAATTTTCAATGACAATAAAAAAAAAATCATTTTACTTAATTTTATAAATTTCATTTTAAAAAAGTGGGGAGATAAAAAATTTACCTTTCAGCAATTTTCATTTGCTACTTCTTTTTAACCGACTTCCAAAAGGAGGAAGGAGGTTCTCAATTCGACTGTATTTTTTTTTTTTTTTTTTTGTATATTTGTTACGCGATTACTCCGCCAATTATGAATTGATTTTGATGATTCTTTTTTTGTTTGGTAGATCATAATTCAGAGGTGGTCTCATATAAATTGTATTAACTTTGCTTGGGTAGTTTTTGACTTAGCTTCAATAATGCGTATTTTTTCCCACTTAGTATGTGGATGATATGATAACTTCCTGTCACTGTTATTTACATAGCAGGTAGTGGTATTCGAATTCGTGTGGGGTAGGTACCATAAATAAAAAGTGAAAAATAAAAACTTTTTACAAAAAAAAAAACAACCGAGTCAAAAAAAAAACACTACAAAGTGAAAAATTACTTTAATTTCGGAAGTCGGTGACAAGGAACGAAAATTCAAAACCAAAGGCACCGACTTCCGAAATTAATATAATTTTTCTCTTTGCAGTGTTTTTTTTTTTTTTTGTAAAAAGTTTTTATTTTTCATTTAACCAAGAGGTTACGGCTACACTGGAAATAAATTATATTAGCCTCTCCTCGAAAACAAGTTTAAGTTTAGCTGGCAAATCTTAAGTTTATTTTCACTTTCATCCTTAGCCGTGACATCGACCCTTGATTCGAAGAAAATTGTAAGTCTTGATACATTATTACGAGATTTTTCAATCCTAGTACCTGTCAAAGTAACTACATCGATGTATGTAAACATTTTTATTTTTTTTTTATAAAAAAGTTATCCTATATTATAGTATTGTAACTTTTTACAATTAGACTCCAATTAATGAAAGTGTTAGCGAAAGAAAAACGTACTTAGAGTTACACTTAAAAAACCACAGTAGTTTTCAAGCGCCCACCAAGAATCTCAGTGAAACCGAAACGTATATCAACTTACAATGTTCTTTCACCAACTGAATCACGCTTGTGGCTTATAGAAACTTACTTACGTTATTATTTCACCGAGATATTGTCACAACAGATAGAAAGGTACGATTTCTTTTCACTTAAAAAAACTAGGATGTCTTCGGTATCAATTGTTTCACAGATATTTTGTACTTTTCACTATCGTAACTCTCACAAAAATCTTTGTTAGGCTAGTTACCAAAAAAACCGATGGATGAGGATTGAAAAATTTATGTTTCTGTTTTTTTTTTTTAAACCTGAAAGTCTAACACATACCCCTTTTATCGCGATTCAAAGTGCACGAAAACGTTTTTCGAGTTACAATTTTATTCGAATCGCAAATCGACATATACAAAAAAAATTGCCTATTCTCATGTGGATAAGCAGAAATCATAGAACGCCATACCTTCTCCTTTTGCTCAGTTCAGATTTATTGAACTGCGGGTCTAAAACGGCCAAATTAGCAATTCCTCTAAAAGCAATTCATTTTCTGAATCCCCAACAATTCCTCTATGGTGACACAAATATTTTAGCTGAATCATATTTAATTCAATTCATATCAGAATCATATTTGGTGTAAACATTGCCGCCTGAAAAAATTAAGACCGTAATTTAACCGGATAATTTTTCTTTACAGTTTTTATTAATCAAATGAGATTTTTATTTTTTATTTCTGTAGTTTAAATGTTATTTCATTATATTACAAAACCATCAAACAGATGAATTGTCTAATATTGAATTGAACGCAGATAAAATTATGAATTGTCAGTTTGTGACAGTTTGTGTGATTCATAATATTATCATAATATGATTCTGCAAAAGCGGCCGTTTTAGGCCCCCTGGTCATTTTTAGTCACAAAATCCACATTCACACAAAAACTAAATTAGAAAATTCTATAGCCAAACAATTTTCAAAAAACCCAAGGATTGTGATTAACATCTTAGCAACTTGTCCATATTCCATTCAATGTTGAGTCGTGAACAAGAAGGGCGGAAATTTATTGTGAGGCACACACTCGATTTTTTTTTTCTCCTCTTATCCATTGTGTAAGCTGGCTTTGAAAAGTAATCAATGTTTTTACTTTTGCAGGGATTTAAGACACTTAGCCCACGTTCGGACGGACGTAATAAAATCGCGGCGATTTTTAGGGTTCCGTACCTCAAATGAAAAAAACGCAACGGAACGGAAGCTTTTGGCTACTTTTGTATTGTGTGCATTTTATGTCTAGTTTTTTTAAATGTGCGTTTTGTTTGTACAGAATAAACAAGTTTTCTTTCTTTTCTTTTCTAACCCTTATAGGATCACTCGTGTGTCTGTCTGTTCGTCTGTCACAGCTAATTTGCTCCGAATCTAATGGACCAATTACGTTGTTTGGTATACATATGTATTTCTGTCACCCAAACACGAACGTGTTTTGGGGGGCAAACAAGAAAATTAAAAACAAAAGTTTTGCTAACAGTACCGTGTGACATATCAAATTAAAGGGCTTGTTGCGAGGATCATAAACATATGTTTTATATAATTTTCAAATAAACGTCAAACGTCAACGCCGCCGCCGGCTGTCGCTGAAAACCAGCGCTGGGGCTTTGTCTCGCATAGGGTCGTAGCATTATGCTGAGCGATGGTCGTTGTGCGTGGATGTGACGCATATTTTCCCCCAAATTGATATTTTCGTCGTTTGTTCTCTCTTTGCATCATGTTTACCGCAAATCTTTTTTTTCTTCTACGTTGAGCACACAGTCAACTTCTATCCCACCTTCAAAGTCGTCAGTTTTCATAATTTGTGCGAGTGAACGGTGACACGCTTGGTTTGTATGGAAAGTGTCAACAATGCCGCCTCTAGCAACGACCGCCAAAGCGTCTCCGTGCTCTATGGTTATATGTAATTAAAGAGATAACTTTGTTCTCTGCGAGAGGAAAAGTTTTCTGGACTTGTATCTTTGATCCTGTTCTCTGAAGCGTGAGGAGAAGATTAAATACTGATACAATGAGGATAAAGGGATTATTTCAAAAGGATGAACGGTTTAAATTTATTAATTGGTGTAGTAATTAATTGATTCAGGCGTGACCTTGCGGAAATCCATTATAAAATACAATAGACGTGGATATATGTAGTAACTTGTTCCGCTTAGCTATTTCTAAAGAGCCATAAAAAACTCCTGAAAGAAATCGACACGTGTTTCACCTCTCAACGAGGCATCCTCAGGATGACGATGGACTTGTTGCGAACTCGAACACGGCGTGTTGCCACACCAAGCGCTGAGTACAGACTGAGCCTTATCGCCCGTGAAACCCACTTATATAGTGTCGCCGTTATCAGTGCGACCGTTATCAGTGTGATAAGGGGCGAACAATCGCAGCAAAGGTGACCTTGGCATACTCGTATTTAATTCGTTCAACAGTGTGATGTTTCCGGTATTATTTTTGACAATTTCTAAACTCTCTAGTACTGACATTCTGAAACCTTTATCACATGTGAATTGGTGTAGTGGAAGATGGTGTGGTGGTTGAGAGTAACGTGTAAAGCGCGGTTTCGATTCTTAGGTAAATAATTTCTTGCTGCCTAATTTTGCTGGTTTATTAACGTTTAATTATTTTCTGTAGGAAAAAAAGTTTTTGCCTTACGGGCCTGATACCTGGGGGCAATTCCCGTATGTTTAAGAACGTTCGTATTCAAATTGTAGTCTCAATCTGTCAAAAATACTATTAATTTCCCTACAACTTTGCCAAATTTTTTACACTGACTGTAGCTGAGATGAGATCGGGACTAGATTTAGAAGATTTTTATTTACGGGAATCGGCCAACAGATAGTTACAGGCTAGTAATAATAATCCATTCCCACAAATACAGACTCCACTCTTCTGCGGAGATTCTTGTAATGGTTAACCCAATTACCCCGACTCAGCGGTCTACAGGCGACTAGAACCTTACATCATGCAGGCTGACAGAAAATTTTTTCTGATTGCATTCGATCACTCGAGCGAATTCAGAATTGTAAAAAGGGCGCGACGATGGCGCTTGTTTTTAAAATAAAACAGTTTAGTGACACGCGCGTAAAAGTGAACACATCCTCATGAAATAAATAGCAAAAATTTAATATTAAAGTTAATACGCACACAATAAAAATGAATTTTGACTGTGTAGTGGAAAGATAAAGATATTTTTGCCTGCACACGAAATAGCTTGTTCGATTGTACTTCTTACTGTATATTTTGCGTAAATGTAATGAATTGCAATAAAACTGTAGTCTTCATTAATCGTCAAAGAGCACACACTAAATTAAGTAACATCTCACTCTCATATTTATGAACATATGTCAAAACATGCTATAAACAATAGTAACTGTCCTCATACAAATAGGTACTCGTTAACAAGACCCAATCTATTTTATACCTCGTAAAGTTGCCAACAATGTCTAGAAGACGGTTTAAGTAATTGTTAGGGGAACATAAAGTTACTTGGGAGTTAATTGTATTTATATATTTTCAACGGTTGGATATAGCAGCTGCGGTAAATTGTATAATTAAGTAGAATAACTGGATTAGCTTGTAGACCAATATTGTTAATTGGTTGAAAAAGGTATCTACAATAAGAGCTCCGAGCTTAAGAGTACTGCAAGCAGTTGGTACTGGGGTCAAATAAAAGACGTAATTTAATAAAGTGATATAAATTAAATAATGAATTATAGCGCACTCACGACATTGTTCAAAAGTAGCTACAAGATAATTAATTGATTTAGGCGTGACTTTGCGGAAATCTTTGATTAAATACACGCGACAAGTCAATCGTCATCCTGAAGATGCCGCGTTGAGAGATGAAAAACGTGTCGATTTCTTACTGGGCTTTTTATGGCTCTTTAGGAATAGTTAAGCGGAACAGGTTACTAAATATATCAACGTCTAATGTATTTTTAAGTGGCTACAAGTTAGTTGCCTGTATACTAAGTAACTTGTTCTACTCTATCTGATTGTAATCGACCTACAATTGGGTAAAAGGAACGAGCACCAAAATATCATCATGTTTTTACGCTAGTAAGCGATAGTCCAAGTTTCCTACTGTACATTCTTAAATTTTTCTCGGACCCCAAAATGTTTCTATTAGTTTTAAGACGCATTCCTGCTTGAGAAGAAGGTCCGGTAACATTTGAGCCATTAGGTACATAATTTCATTCTAAATGGTACACCTACATACACAGTGTTACCCATATCGATATAGTCTTTCGAGTAGTATTCAATTCCATTGCGTTTCTTAATATCCATGTGCCTACTGCAAATATACAAGTACATAGGATAATCGGCGGACTTGCTATTCGACGTGTGAATTTGTCATATTTATGATATTGTACATTTACGTTATATAAGTGTATACTTATTGAAATTTAAATATGTTTTTTTATATCTGGAAATAAAAGATTTCATTTCATTTCATTTCATAGGCACTTCATTTCGATAAGTGCAAAATAATGCAATAACCAAAAGTGCCACAAAAACAGATATAAAAGACCCGGCTTTTAAAAATCTTCATTTTTCACCATCACAATTGAAAACGTTTAGTGCTACTAAAAGCTTCTAGCAAAAAGCGGATGTGACGTCACGGGCATCTGACTAAAAATGTTAGCTGCACTTTTCCTGGGGACTTTCTGTGCAGGTCTGTGGTAAGAGAAATAACATAAATACCTAAGAGCTTTATGATATTAGATTTAAGCCCCTTTATTTATAAACGTTGCTTAAAGTTAAGTAATGATTAGCAACTATTTCATAATCATTTATTCATAAATCAGACTATAATTTTCTCACTGCTGGGACACAGGCCTCGAGAGGGAGTAGGCTGTAATTTACCACGCGGGCCCAGTGCGGGATGGTAGATTTAACATGTCTTCGATTTTTTGGTTCTAGGACATTTCGGCCGGTTTCCTCACGATGTTTTCCTTCACCGTTTTGAGAGCAGTAGTGATAAAATTATTTACACAAAGTAAAGCGGCTGCCTGAAATCGAACCCAACGACCTAAAAAGCAAAGCAAAGAGGTCACAATAAGGATTGTGACCTCTGAGTTTGTTTCGGTGTTTTTTCTCAGTGAACACCGACTTAATTTAGTTTATAATTTTAATGTTTCTTTCTGATATGTAAAATTGTTTTTGTAAACCAATTTTGTGAAATAAAATATCATAATATCTAATTATCTCATCATCTGTTACGACGCCTCATTGAGGTGGATAAAAATTAAAATTCTATTGTGTCTCGTTAATGACAGTCGAAAGGATATTTTATCAGGGGGCCTAAAACGGCCGCTTTGGCAGAATCATAATATGATAATATTATGAATCACACAAACTGTCACAAACTGTCACAAACTGACAATTCATAATATTATCTGCGTTCAATTCATATTACGCAATTCATCCGTTTGACAGTTTTGTAATAATAATGAAATAACATTTAAACTGTAAAAATAAAAATAAAAATATCATTTGATTAATAAAAACTGTAAAGAAAAATAATCCGGTAAAATTACGGTCTTAATTTTTTATGCGGCAATATTTACACCAAATTTGATTCTGATATGAATTGAATTGAATATGATTCAGCTAAAATATTTGTGTCACCATAGAGGAATTGCTGGGAATTCAGAAAATGAATTGCTTTTAGAGGAATTGCTAATGTGGCCGTTTTTGACCCGCTGGTCATCTTAATATTGCTTGAAATAAAAATTTAAGTCAATGTAATAAAAACAGTATATGACACGATAAGTCGTATAGAGGTAGATTCAGAAATAAAATGAAATGATTTATTTATTCATAATTAATTAAAACGGTGCAACACAAATTATATTATTTAACATAGAAACAATTATTACGTTGACAGTAATTTAATTTAAAACTATTATGGAACAGTGAAAGCCCTAGCATACTTTCTCTCACAGAACACCAGACTTAATACCCATAAATAAAAAAATTAAAAATAATAATAATATATCCGTGTACATAACATTGATCAGGCATAGTACTTCCATAGTTCAAATATTTATTTTAGTTCCAGGTAAATAATTCATTATAGCCACCCAAATCCATAGCCCAATATTTTTTTGTTTCCATGTTCTGCAATAGTCCTACACCAACCGGGGGTTGTCCTTGGGTGCACTTGTATAGTGCATACAGGGATAATCGTCGGTTGGTGCCTCAACACTTAAAAATGTCTAAGGGGCCGCCTCTACGAATTGGCTTCGGCCCCTCGTACGCCTTCCAAAAGTCCGGGACCCCAAGGTTCCGAGATGTGTCAAAGATATATGAATAATAATAATTTTACTCCATTCATCCGCAAACAGAGATATCCATAGGATCCAAGGGATGAACATGATAGGCAGCAGCATTCTCCATTGCTACGTAAAAACAATTTGTTAATAAAACAAAATTGCTAATTAAAAAATATGATTTTTTTAATAGATTTTGTTTCAGGAATTAAATGACAATAAAAACTACAACATAATTCCGGTCCAGTCTCGAATTCCGTGTCGAGCAAAGAGTTTTTAAGTTGTTCCGTTACAAAATTCTCAGCAGCCGCCCATAGTCTGAAACTCTGAATTTGTGCACGGAGGCAAGCTATACTTAAACAGACGGTTGCTTTGTGTTAAACCCGGCCGTAAATAGTGGACATTGAGTTTGTAGAGCGCCGTCTCTGTTACTTATACCTCTCATACCTGTCTGGAAGTCACTTTCTAAACTTCTATGTTTACGTCCTTCGAAGTGATATTACCTATAACAACAACCTTATTGCTACGAGAATAAAGATCACAGATGCAAAATCAAAGGCAAAAATGGAATGTACTGAGCAAAAATAATAATACAAATTAAGTGCAGAAAGTCAGCTCCACACAACGAGCGAAAAGGCGCACACATAGACACGTACGGACAGAGAACTCAAACGAATGCCAGTCGTGGGTTTTTGGGCGTGAGTTATCTCTTGTTATTGAGTTAACCTTCTGTACCTATCTTTGTTGTGACCTACAAATAGCCTGCCTGTGGAGGGGATCCCGAGGTTGGGCCGTCCATCCGATTGCCGTGCGTCACTTGGGCTTCGATTTACGCAGCTTACGGACGTGGTCCAAAGCAGTGAAAATCCAAGTCCTCATAAATTCATGTAGGTATATTCTTACCCGACTAAAGGGAAAGTATTTTTTTTTTTGTTTGCTGGCTATTTCAGTCTTTGTTATTACATCTACGTAGTTTTATATTTCCCCACGATGTTGTCCTTCACCACTTTCATTAATTATTTTTGCAATAATGAGTTCTCTGATAAAATTATAAGAAAATATTTCCTATCAAATCTGATTGCTTAGGTTTGTCATTGCAGTAAGAGTTTTTTAAATGTTCTTTAGCAGTCTTTAAAAAGTTTTTTTTTTCAAGACCGACTTATTAAAGCCTTGTCAATATTAGGTAGGTTTTAATAAGACGTACTTTAAAAAAAAATGTTTACAACCACAACTATTTAATTGTTCTCTCCCAAAATACAAGCTGGACTTAGGTTGGGAGTTGGTATATCATTAATATTTGCTGCTGTACAACCATTAAACACTTTAAAAATTGTACTTCATAGATTAAGTTTTTGTTGTGCTTTGAGAGTGAAATAAATGATTACTAAATTATTAATTATTGTTTTTTTTTATTTAATTAAACTGCCGTTTTAAATTTATTTTTGCATTTTTTATGAACATTTTTACCTACATCAAAACAAAGAAAATGTTGTGACTTTTAAATATTGATAAGGCCTTATTCCACATTTTCATAGACTGGGTCACCATTTACCATTAGGTGGCCCATCTGCTTACAAAAAATTACATGAAATTAACAATAGGTGGTCGCTCACAATGAGCCTTATCAGAAGGCTAAAAGTCACCCAAAGGGCAATGGAGAGGGCTATGCTAGTTTCCCTACGTGATCGAATCAGAAATAAAGAGATCCGCAGGAGAACCAAGGTAACCGACATAGCCCGAAGAATTGCCAAACTTAAGTGGCAATGGGCAGGGCACATTGCTCGCAGAACGGACGGCCGATGGGGTCGAAAGGTTCTGGAGTAGTGACCACGTACCGGAAGAAATAGCGTTGGAAGGCCACCCATAAGATGGACCGATGACCTTGTGAAGGCCGCAGGAATCCGCTGGATGCGGAAAGCACAGAATCGGTCGAAGTGGCGGTGCTTGGGGGAGGCCTATGTCCAGCAGTGGACGTCTTTCGGCTGAAATGATGATGAACTATAGGTAGGTAAATAATAAGGGAGTACCTCCGCTGCCGGCGCCGGCTCCCAAAAATAAAGCCATTGGAAATCAGCATGACATACTCTGTGGCCGGCACCACCGGCTCCCATAATGGACACCGGCGGCGCGGCGTTTATAGAATCCCTTCCAGTATTCAGAACTACAACTAACTAACCCTAACTAAAGTATTTTTTTTCTTTACATTCTAGTATTGTTTTGGTAGGGGTTCACAATTCTAACCAAACCTAACCATTTTTTCTTCGTTTGCCCCGACCGCACACGTTTTTTTTTAAGTTTTGTGTTTTGAAACTGTAAAATGGGCTTCATTTGTACTCTTTCCTAGTTCGAACGCACCCGGTCCGGTATTATCTACCACATGTATTACATGTGAACTAAATGACTTTTATATCGCTTAACATCATGTGGGTATATCCCACATGATGTTAAGCGATATAAAAAAACATTATCTCTTACCAATAATAATTACTCCTTTTTACCACTAAAAGCAACATCAAGACTAGCTACCAATACTAAGCGTTGAATGCTTTGTTCCATAATCCAATATTGTGTAACGATAGTTGTATGTATTCTAGATCTCATGGGGTTTACGATAGTGTTATTAAATGCAAATGATCGGGAATACTACTGAGCGGATACACCGTAAAGATTATTTGATATTAGGTACTCAAAGTGCATAATTGGTGGACTTAAAAGCCATAGAATACTTTTTATTCTGGTAAAACGTTCCCGTGGGATAATTTTCGAGTTCCACGCGGACAAAGCCACGGGCAAAGCTAGTATCTTAAATAATACTATATATGCGAAAGTGAGTTTATTTGTTTGTTACGCTTACACGCTAAAACGGCTAAACATATTTGTGAAATTTGGCACATGAGTAGACCATGACCTGGGTAAGGACATAGTCTACTTTCATCCCGATATTCTTTGGGGATCGAGGCTTTTATGCTGGTGAAACAGCGGGGCGCAGTTAGTAACCAATAAAATAGTAGGTATTCTTCCTCTCATACGCAAAATCAATAAGATCCCAAAGTATCCTCAAGAAAATGTAATATGTCTCGATTACATTTTCTTGACATAGGTTTGATGTTTTTCTGCCAACAATATTGAATATCAGTGATCAACGCCGCGATAAGTGGTCGTTAGATATAAATTGTAATTAATTAACAATTCAACATCTGTGAACGCTTCGGATATCTCTGAAGTGGATGCCCTTTGATCAATCGAGATTGTGCGATGTGTCTAGTGATTGGAGACTGTTTTGGATGGCTTGATGATGTTTTGCTATCTAATTATCAATTATCATACATGACACTGGAAAATGTGTCAGTAAAAAAAATACATGAGTGTCTTACTGGCCCTGTGAGGTTAAAATTATAAAAATTTATTCTGTCGTATGTGTTTTCTAATAAAAGTGTATTTTTCATCAATAACTGAAAATGGTTCAATTATTTTTGATACGGGAAATATTTAAAATTTCATCAATTATTCGAGTCGATAAGAGCATAACATTTGGCTTCAGCAACAGATAATTATGTAGAATAAGATCAATGACAGTTGGAAAATAAATCAAACCGAACTCATGTATTTAAAATGTTGCATTATTATAAAATCATTTTATCAGGTAGTCTAAGCTCTAAACATATTCCATCTTTTCTGTCCTTGTAATTTTTCCAACAATTGTCTATCCTTTTCAGTAAATATTCTAGAGACTCCTCTCAATCATAATAAAACTAGCTTCCGCAACTTCGTCCGCGTGAAATTTCGACCCCAGATCTTTAGGAGTATGAGGAACAAGGTGTAAAGTTCACTCATCCTCCATAGAAAAGGGAGGATCCTCCGACCAGACGGGTGTTGTGTCTGGCGGACAACTGCCCATTCGGTTTGAAGTTGAAATCTTGTATGTATGTCGATCGCTCGGTAAACTCTAACTGCGCGATGCAGGATTTGTGTGACGTCATGTCTATGATGCGTAGTTCGTATGTGGCGGTGTAACCGCTACAGATCCACTGCGTCGCATCCCCATCGCCCGTCCGCGCTATTACTACGTTTTTACTTAGCGTACTTCCTGACTGTTTTCGCTCGGCTCCTAAAGATCGTAGCACTATGTTAACCTTCCTCAAGAATTGGGCTTCCAAATTCAAAAAGATTTTTTTTAATCCTAGAGAGAGTTCCAGATTTAAGCGCGTTCAAACAAAAAAAACAGCTTTATTATTAGTTTATAGATATTCAAACTTGAAGCTGAATACATGACCGGATATGTTCTCGCATATACCAGGCGCACATCAATAGCTGGTAACAAGCGTTTCGTCGCTCTAAATAGCTGAAGGCCGCACTATGTTAGCACCATACTGTAAGGTTTTATCATGAGATGCAACCTCATGCTGTACAGGTTGGCAAGAATGCTGTACGTCATCCGAACAATATGACAGGATATATTCAAATTAGGACTTGTAATCGTTTTCACTTGTTGATGAAAAAAGATAGTTTAGCCCCAGGCGCCGCTCGCGTGTGTGTCTTTATTATAATATTGTACTAATGAATTAAATATAAAACTTTGAAGCAAGAATTCTTTTTTCAACACTATCCCGGGTACCGCAGCCAAGCGAGTGCCTACAATACACACAACAAAGTTCAACCATTGTCGTTCAAGTTTTGAACTCCTCATGAAAAAACCCGGAGCAAAGTTACACCATTAAATAAATTAAAGTTTCACCATATATTTTTCGGCATAAGTTTACTCCACGTTTATTAACATATTTAGTTGATTCTTACCCGGTAAGAATCTAAAACGGGCATAAAATAATAAATTGCATCCCACTGCAAAGCACTGAACAAACAGACTATAAACTTTGATTACGACGATTGCTCGTTGTTTTTTCTAACTGTCCGGAATTCCTCTTGATGTTTTCCTGAATTTATTTATAGGCTTCTTTCATTGTTTATTACTTGGGCACTAAATTGTCAGCCTACTCTGTATGTGGATCACCATATTTGTATACCTCCGATGGTAGACAATGCCTGGTGTTATGGCATTCTTCAATATTTTCACGGCTGACATTAATTCATCAAAGGTTGATGGATCAGCTAGGCGTTCCTTAAAGGGACGGCATTAGCCATCTGATCTGCGAGCAATGTTCCCTTCCCACTGTCACTTAAGTTTGATAATTCTTCGAGCTATGTCTGTTACCTTGGTTCTCCTTCGAATCTCTTTATTTTTTATTCGTAGGGAAACTCAGCCTAGTAACTTTCAGCCTTCTAATGAGGCCCATTGTGAGCGATCGTTTTAGTGCCATCGGTCATCACTAACGGTTTAAGTAGAACCTATCTTTTAACATCGTCTAAGCTAGTTATTTGATTCAGGCGTGACCTTGCAGAAATCCATTATAAAATACAATAAACGTGGATATATTTAGTAACCTGTTCCACTTATCTAATTCTAACGCTTAGCCATAAAAAAACTCCTGAAAAAAATCGACACGTGTTTCACCTCACAACGAGGCATCCTCAGGATGACGATGGACTTGTTGCGAACCCGAACACGACGTGTTGCCACACCGACCGCTGAAACACACGTGTCGATTGTGTGATTGTTGTGAAACACGTGTCGATTTCTTTCAAGAGTTTTTTATGGCTCTTTAGAAATAGCTGAACGGAACAGGTTACTAAATATATCCACGTTTATTGTATTTTATCATCAAAGCTATCTAAATGACATCAAAGTCCATTTTCATTACAATAATTATTTACTTACCTGATTATGTGTGTAGTATTACAGTACAATTAGCAACAAATTAATCACGGAGCCGCATAGTGTGAAGACAATATTGTATCCGGTAATTAAAATCGGGAGTAGACGAGCTACATAACTGAGCATTGAGCAATTAACCTTCATTGATTTAGTGGACAATATTGTGGTATAAATTTCTTTACTTCCCTATACAGTTGCCGATAATTTATTTATTGGGCTATAGATTTTCTGCATTCTTCTCGGTCTGCTACGGTTTTTCATACCTCTCTTTCAAACTTCTTGATGAAGTACCTGCGTGAGTAGTAAGGAAATGACTGACTGGCTCAATTACCATTAAATCACTCACATTTACAAACAATGAAAGGTCGGCTCGTTTTGGGAACCTAACCTATTCATTTATATATACTTTATTGTACACCAGAAAATACATAGCAAAAAATAAATGTAACACTACAAAACATACAATGAGCGGCTTTATCGCTTACTGCGATCTCTTCCAGGCAACCTCGGAATGGGCAGTGATTGCGTGGACATAAAAATGAGGTTGTCGTTACTTACAAACTTTAGCTTTAACTGAGATGCACCAATTGATAAAACTATGAGGGACACTTAACGGGAACCAAAGAAGTTTTATTGTCATGCGTTTAATTGTCCCGCAACGTGTTTATTTCAAATGCAACGTTTTATAGTGAAGAGGTTGCCCGTCTATGTCGTCCATAATGTCACACAATAGGAGCACAATGATTGACGTGTTTAATTATTAAGTGAATCAACTTCGGCACCATTTATCTTCTCAGGAAAAGTTTAATAACATAACATAACATCACGCCTTGTTTCCCCGAAGGGTTGGGCAGAGGTGTCCCTGTTGCAGGTACACCCACATTTCGCCAGTTATGTTTAAGTTCCATGTAATAGGGGGCGAGCCTATTGCCATCAACCGGGCACAAATCCAAACTCCGAGCTGCTACTGAGAAATTTCAGATAGAAAAACCCAATAACACTTTGCCCGACCCGGGAATCGAACCCAGGACCTTATGCTCAGCAGTAGCGCTTGCGACCACTAGACCAACGAGGCAGTTTAATTTGATGTATAAAGTTGGATTATCATTATAGCTTTTGAACGACTACCGGCTTTTTAGAAACCTTGTCTCGAAAACCCTCGAAACCTTACAATACTTGTCATAATAATTTGTCAGACCCAACATCCTTTCTCAAACAGTATTAATAACATCTTTATAATCCGAACAAAGATGTCTCTAGAAATGTGTTTTATAAACTGGGGACCCATCTGTGAACCCGAGTGCCTATCCCTCACTGTCCTCAAGTTTGTCTACTTCAACGAGCTGATCGCAAATAAAAACACGCTTTTTTGTCATGTGAAAAGGTTGTTAGTTTTAGTATTGATATGATTTTCCTCGAGATTTACAAGAGGTTTTTGTGATATTATAGCTGACTGCCATCTAATAAAAATAAATGACTACCACCGATCCATGTAGGTGCGAGAACCACCTCTCCCTTACCTTCCGGGAATGCCATAATCAGCCTATGCCGTTTCCACTGCTGTAAGACGGGGTGGGCCGTAATCCACCACGCGGGCCCAGTGCGGCTTGTTGAAGAATACATTTGTGTGATGTTATGTTATGTTCTACCTGACCTACATGATTCCTAGTGCAGAGACCTAGATAAACTTTAATAAATTAAGGTTAGGTAATGTTTTTATATAAAATACCCCTCTGAACCTCGGAAAGCACGTTAAGCCGTTAATCCCGGCTATCATTCGTAAATCTTCGACATTCGTTACGGGTCGCCAGAAGCCCGAAAGTCAGACAACAAGTCTAACCAAGGGGTATCGTATTACCGAATAACTAGGTTGTGGAGGTCAAATAGGCAGTCGCTCCATATAAAATACTGGTATTCAACTGCATCCGGTTAGACTGGAAGCTGACCCCAACATAGTTGGAAAAAGACTAGGCAGATAATGGTGCCGATTCTCTTGTTCACAAACTAAACTAAATTTAAGTTCAATGCATCTTTTTCTTTCTATTTCATTAAGAAAAGGACAGAAGAAAAATTTTAGTTCAGTCCTGTCAAATTAATCAGCGCTTGACGTAAATTGTATATATTTTAGTAGGCAAGTTTTTAATCACGTCTAAACTTATATGGAGTAGTGATAGGCGCTGATTAATTTGACAGGACTGAACTAAAATGTATCTTCTGTCCTTTTCTTAATGAAATAGAAAGAAAAAGATGCGCTGAACTTAAATTTAGTTTAGTTTGTGAACAAGGGAATCGGCACCAATGACATGCGTGTAGGCACAACAATTATATTTTTACTGAATATTTTGCTGTTTGGCAACAGAAAAAGAAATTATGCTCCCGCTAACTTCTAATACCAAACAGCATTGCAACAATTTTACTTTCACAATGAACTCTTTCACGAGAAACATTATAATAATATTTTGGGAAATATATAAAATAGCTTTAAATAAAACAGACTATGTCCAAAAACAACACACATAAAACAGACAAAAAGTAAAGATAACAATTTTTCTTTGCGATCTCGATAGTTTTCTTAACCAACTGCGAAAAACTCGGAAGTTGAGAAAACTACAGTCGTCTAATTTTACATTTAAATGGAAGTTATAGTCCAACCAGTCAGATACTAAAAATACAGCATTCGTTCTTAGAATGGACTAGAACTTTGCTGATTGTTGTGGAGTTTCTAGCCCGTTCTTCTCCATAGGTACCTACTCGTACTACGCTTTGGCTTCATCTTCCTGACTGGCCGACTACTCCTTGACAATTCTAAAGTGCCCGTAATTGAAATATTTGAAATAAATACTTTGTGTTTGAGTTTCTATAGGTATTTATATATATGTTACGGCTAAAACCCGAAGTGCGGCTACACCTAGTTTTAGCCGGCTAGAACTAAGTGCGGCCGGTAGCAGTTGGTTAAAGTTAGTTGTAGCAAAGGAAAATGGCTGAAAGGTAGGTTAGGTTAGGTTAGAACTGTGACCACATAACACACCGCACGAGCCGAGCGAGCGAAGCGAGCGGTGCCGCGGCAGCGGCCGGCGAGTGCCAGGATCCATTTAGGCAAGTTTAACCAACTGCTACCGGCCGCACCTAGTTCTAGCCGGCTAAAACTAGGTGTAGCCGCACTTCGGGTTTTAGCCGTAACATATATACCTCTGTTACCTTTTTACCCGACTGCCCCAGAAGGAGGGTAATGTTTTTCGAGAGTATGTATGTATGTATGTATGTATGTATGTATGTATGTTTGTATGTATGTATGTATGTATGTATGTATGTATGTTTGTATGTATGTATGTATGTATGTCTATTTCTTTGGCACGCTCTGTAGCCTAAACGGCTTGATGGATTTTAACATATGAGGTGTCGTTAAGTTGGTCTTAATAGTGGGAGTGACATAGGCTATATAATATTTATATATTGCATCTGCAAATAGAAAAAAGGAGGGGTAGGTTTAAAAAAAATACATTATTGGTATCAAATAAAAGTTAGAAATGAGTCAATTCCAAATGTATATACATAATCTAAATATATAAAAGCGAAAGGTCACTCACTCACTTACTCATTCATCACGAAGTATCGAAAACCACTTGACGTAAAAAGATGAAATTTGGTAGGGAGGTAGTTTATACTTAGTAGACGTTCGCTAAGTACGGATTTTTGGAAATTCGACCTTTAAGGGGGTGAAAAGGGGGGATTTAGTTTGTATGAAAAATTTTTTTCCTTGAGTTAATAAACTTGAAACTTGGCATGAATACTTATCTTTGTAAATTATAAAATTTGCCATTTTTAGTTTTTCTAAAGTACCCCCCTAAAGGAGGATTGGGGGATGTCAAAGTTTGTATGGAAGAATTTTAACGAGCGGTCTGATTAACTCGAAACTCAGTATTTATAATTAAAACTGAAAATAAATAAAAACGTATATCAGGGTTTTTTGAAAATCAACCCCTTACGGGGTGAAACGTCATTTTTACAGTGGAGGATTTTACTGTGCTATAACTTGAAAATTGGTATAAATAATCTATAAGTCAAATAATGGAAACATCACAATAGGTCAAATAATGGAAACACCACGATTTTTCAAAAATTATTATCACGCTATTTGCTATGGGGGATGAGCAATATTCGTATTCTTCTATAGACCGCAAATTGTAAAAAGACTAGCCAAAAGGTTAGAATAGTGCAGATAGTTACGGATTTAACATTTTAAAAGATTATCGTCACGCTATACCTTTATGGAGCTAAGCAGTCAATCACAGTATATACAGGGTGGATTTTGAGATGGAGCAATAAGGGTAGGTACCTTAACCGTTGTCGCTACAAGAAAACAGTCTTAGGAGACTGTCCTTAACTTTTTGAAACATTATGATTTGCATTCACAGATTTTGAAAAAATGTACAGTCAGCAAGAAAATGGCCAATTTTCACAACAACTTTTTTGATACCGGTCGATCCTATTTCTTATTACTAAGATCAAAAAACTATATTAGGCCAACTGAGGTTTGAGTACGAGAAAAGTCAGAAATTGCAAAAAAAACTTCCCATACATTTCGTAGGAAATGAGAAGAGATAGAACACAATATACCTTTGTATGTTGTTTTTTTTTTAATGAGGTTACCATTATTTAAATGAACACAATATACCACTATACAACAGTTGAATTATTCCAATACTTCACTGGGCTGAATAAGGAACGAATGTAGCAGATAGTTACAGATTTAACCTTTTAAATAATTATCATTATGCTATACTTTTATAGAGCTAAGCAGTCAATCATCAATTCATTCATACTAATATTATAAATTCGAAAGTAACTGTACCTGTATGTATGTTTGTTACCTTTTCACGGCTAAACCACTGAACGGATTTCGATAAATTTTGGTAAAGAGATAGATGGCATCCTGGAGAAGAATATAGGGTACTTTTTGTCTCAAAAATAATCCTAAAGTGCATGAGATGACAGATCCTACAGGGGATGACTGTTTGTATGGAAAACCCAGCATTTCTTAAGTTAGAGATATGAAAATTAAAATTTATGCTTTTGTTAAGAAATAAAGAATTAAACATTTCAGCGTTTTTTTTGGGGGACCTGTTTGGGGGATGATTTTAAAATTCACATGTATAATTTATTTTTTTGTGTCTTCTTTTTAAGAGATTTAAGGAAATTGTAAATATAGCCATAGTCTGTATCTTGAATTATATCATTTAGTCTATATTTCATTAAAATCGGCCCACTCTGTCAAAGTTATCACAATTTAAAGACGTAAACTAGGTAACCATTCTAACATGTGAGTTTTACTTCGGTTCAATGGCGGCACTAGAGTAGATATTACAATTTAATGGTGGTGATAATAGTAAAATGAATCATTAGTATTTTAAGAAAGGCATTTAGAATCATATAAACCTGTTTTATTTATGTTAAAAAGCCGGACAAATATGAGTAGGATTTACGCCCTAAAGGTTCCGTCTCAAAGCTGTGCTTGATCGGCTGCCTGAATTTCCAAATCAGGATTGAAGTACAAACTTAACTTTTCAATAGAAAAAGAACTTTTAATAGAGTGGAGAGTACCGATTTGAATGAAATACCTACATACTAAATGTTACTTCAAGACACGGTCTATACATTTTTGATCCCGGATTGAAGAACAAACTTAACTTTGCAGTTCATAAATTACCAATTTTCGGATTTTCCTCTTTACTTGACCTTGCTTCTCGCCAAACTTCATGCTGCTGGGCCAACGGAAATTACCAAATAGACTGGTTTATTTGCGAGTGTCAAAATATGCGGCATAAATAGCCGTATTTTTTTATTGCGTTGACTTGGAAGTTTGATTTCGTTACAGATTCAAGTTGAAATAGATATCAAAAACTTAGATCTACGGTATCTAAGTTTTTGATATCTATTTCAACTTGATGCCTCTTCGTTCCTGAGAAAAAGGGTCTTGATAGACAACGAAGTAGAAAAAATAAAAATAAAATAAGTCATCATTTAAAGGTTTAAATTTTTCATTTTGAGATACGGAATTAGGGTTCTAATATAATAGGCAGATAATAAATAGGAATAGATTTATTATCTGCCTGTTACCTTTTCATGCCGTAAGGGCTGAACGGATTTCTAGGCATAGGATAGGCCATGACCTAGATAGGTTAGGACATAGGATCCTCTGAATCCCGGTAGCACGTTCCTGTGGGATATTTTCCGACATCCACGCGGGCGAAGCCGCAGACAAAAGCTAGTTATTTATATATTAATAAAACTAAAAAGTTTGAAATAAAACAAATTATTAAAAAAAACAAAAAACCCGACTGCAAAAACTCAACAGAAAAGAGAAAAACAAGCATTATAATCTATAGGATTTTGGTATTGCAGGCGGGGATAAACAAAAGTTTCACCAAAATTTCAGGTTATTGGTTTATCCCCGCCTGCAATACCAAAATCCTATAGATTATAATGCTTGTTTTTCTCTTTTCTGTTGAGTTTTTGCAGTCGGGTTTTTTGTTTTTTTTAATAATTTGTTTTTAATAATATTAACAGACTTTAAAAAAGAATACACGGGTAGGATTGAGGTTAAAATAAAACATCCGACTATAGACTGATCTAAGATGGTTCTATATTTCCTCAAATTTACAAGACCCTGGCCAAATCGTGGTAACGAAACCATAGCGACTTCTAATTTGACGCCAATGCCATCTAGTTTCGTCGTTTACAACTTTAACAGGAGGTTATCAGTTCGTAGGAATCTTTTTTTTCCCCGATTACTCAAAGACGGCTGGACCGATTAGAAAAATAATTGTTTTGTTTGATAGGGTATACTTCCTAGGTGGTCTCATATAAATTTTATTTACTTTGCTTGGGTAGTTTTTGAGTTAGCTTCAATAATACATATTTTTCCCACTTAGTCTATGTGGATTATGGTATAATAACTTCCTGTTACTGTAATTTATATAGAATTCGAATCCAAGGTAGCACACCTAAAAAGTGAAAAATAAAGACTTTATTACAAAAAAACCGGCCAAGTGCGTGTCGGACTACGCACAATGAAGGGTTCCGTAGTTGGGATGAATTTATCCCAAGAACAAACTTAACTTTGTAGTTGATAAACATGTTCTCCCACACATTTTGTATGGGAGAATATGTTTTTGCAACCGCAAATGTAAGTTGGTCGATTATTACTCGTTAACTTGTAAAGCCTACTTGGCTGTGATAGTTTTCCTTTTAATTTTGTTATACATGCTACTGCCGTGAATTTTTTCACACATCCAAATAATTTTTGTTAGAGTCCTGTAAGCTTAATGGTTGGTCCATTAAGCTTACAGGACTCTAACAAAAATTAGCACTTTAAAGCTTAATATTTCGAAAACGGATACCTAAATCCAAAAATGGTTTTAGCAAACTCACAATATTTTTGAACGGCCTTTTCAACGACACCCCACACTATGGGATTATTGAGAAAAAAATATCATCCTCACTTTACGTCTAGGCGAGGTACCTGAAAAAAAATATTTTTCATGATTTTATTTTACCACTTTGTCGGCGTGATTAATATGTATACCCATGCCAAATTACAGCTTTCTAGTACTAAGCGTCTCTGAGCTAAGCCACGGACAGACAGACAGACAGACGGACAGACAGACGGACATAACGAAACTATAAGAGTTCCTTGTTTACTACGGAACAATAAAAAACCAACTGACTTCCAAATTAAAAGCTACAAACTGAAAAATATGTTTAATTTCGGATGTCGGTGATAAAAAACGAAAATAAAAACCAAAGATTTTTCACTTTGTAACATTGTTAACTTTGTTGTTGCATTGTTTATAATGTTAAGGTTTTCTGGAAAGTTGGTTGTTTTTTTACAGAAGTTTTATTGATCTTGAAGAAAAGTAGGCCTAATTTAGATTTGATTTGTATCTAATAATAAAACATGTTGTAAGTAACAAAAGATTAGGTAATGTTAGGATAATCAAAGCAACAAAGGTCAATCAGTATATTTTGATCAGATTGCCCGAACCTAATGACAAGACAGACTTTTTTATTAGTAGACTACGTTAATCCGATGTTAAGAGACTGTCTCTAAATAAGATGTACTTAATGTACTGAGTCGTCTGGGTGCTGGGGCTCTGAAACTGGCGATAAATTAAATTAAATTTTATTTATTTATTTAATTCAGACAGTGATCCATATTTTTGTTAGTAGATATACTTAAGAGTTATGTTAGTATTCAAATACACACCACAATCATACTATTATTACTAATATAAAAAAAACAGAATCTAAATTACTAAAATGTTTAAAATTATCAAATAAAAATTAAAATTCATTGAAATCTTTAAATTAATTAAATCATAAAACAACAAAATAAATACATAAAAATCAAAATAATTTAGTCAATTGCTGTTTTTTTAAACATGTAACTGTACACAATGCCACAATATTGCACAATCAATTCTGCCAGCCACAACGCTAAGAATGCTGTTGCCACTGCCGCGGGCACGGCTTAGCAACGATGCAGCTCTCTTTCTGAGGATGGCATGGAAACCATCAATACGAGCATCGGCAAACATGCCCGACGCGCTGCAGTGCCTCGGCAGCCGCATCAGCATCCTAAAGGCATTGTTGTACTGAACGCGTAGGGCGTTATATAAGATGTAGTGACAAAATTTTAAAGAGTATGCTTCGATGATTTTGCCATGTTGAGAGGATGAATGAAAGGCGACCCACAAAAGGAATTTACAGAGTGGAAACGCTGGAAGGGGGGATGCCCTAGAAGGACATAAAATATAGTGGTGACCTTATTGGTGATGTTCTTGGTGGTGACGGCAAGAAATGTTGCCATTTTAAATATTGTATTTGTATAAACATTTAGGACTAGTTTTGTATTAATTTTATTTTTGATTTGTTATTTCACTATATGCTGTACCGGTTGACGTCATCACGTCAGCGCCGGCTATCGCTGAAAACCAGCGCTGGGGCTCTGTCTCGCATGAGGTCGCAGCTTTATGCTGAGCGATGGCCGTTTTGCGTGGATGTGACGCATATTTTCCCCAATTTGTTATTTACGTGTTCTTTTTTAATCTTTCTTTGCGTCATGTTTACCGCAAATAAACGAATTTTCTTTCTTTCTTTCTTTTTTCAGATACGTAGTACTCGCAACGTGTAAACAAGTGCGTGTATGACCAGATGTATTAACGTAAATGAAGCAAAAGGAGTAAGTAAGTAGCGTAGCAGGTGGAGTTCTGTAGTTTCTGCCTATCCCCTAGGAAAGAAGGCGTAAGTTTATGTATGTATGTAGCTGATACAATCAAGAGCCTTTATAATTAGCAAACAAATATGGTGAATGTCGTAAGATGTTACTAGTTAATTCGTCTAAAAGTAAAAATCCTCCTCTTCAGTTTAAGAGGGTTCGCCAGATTTAGAGATAATAATAATAATTTGGCCGGCTGGAGTGAACACTGACGAAGAACGGAGCTCCCACCTCATTCTTGCCTTAGTTGGCCGGCTTGAGTGGAGATTCGCAAGAGCAAACGTGCTCGGAGGAAGGAAGTATTCCAGTAAGATGCTGGTAGGGATCTTGACCGTACTTCCGGGATTGTCCTGATAGCCGTGGAAAACCTCTCCACTCCTCTTAAGCACCTCAGGACATGTTGCTCCCTTGTCGCTACGACACTTTGTGCTAGTGACCGTTTTCGGGGGCCCATTATTGAGTGTGCAAGTCACCCCCTGCCATTTTATCCGTGAACATATAAAACATTGATCAGGCAGGGGCCATAGTCCTTCCATAGTTCCAGGTCAAACCCATAGTCCAATAGATTTGTTTCCATATTACACCAACCGGGGGTTGTCTTTGGGTGCACTTGAATAGTGCATACAGGGATAATCCTCGGTTGGTGCCTCATTTCATATAAAATTGTCTAAGGGGCCTCTGCGAGTTGGCTTCGGCCCCTCGTACGCCTTCCAAAGGTCCGGGACCCCAAGGTCCTGAGATATGTTAAAGACAAGAAAAATAATAATAATAAAACTTTATTCAAATAAAAAGGTAAAACACTAAATACAAATTTGCTTAAATCTACGAAAAATTCAATTATGTTATGTGCCTGAACTTCAGATCGACCTCGATCAACATTTTCTCGTTTTTGTCTCAAATTATTGTAATAACATTAATCTCCCCACCGCCGTATCTCTACGTTGACGTCGAGGTAAGTCCTGCGTGCTCCTGAACTCTGGGTCTGTGTCGGTAGAGTTTACTTTACCGAAACAGGTCTAGGGTGAAAAGTCAGTCCAAGTGAAATACATAAACCCGCATGGCAGCATGTGGCGAGTTGTTGGACAGTAACGACCCCACGGACCCTATCTCCGGGGAGAAGTTTTGTTCCTCACCTCTGGCTTGCCTTTATTGACCGGCTGGAGTGAACACTGACGAGGAACAGAGCTGCCACCTTTATTGGCCGGCTTGAGTGGAGATTCGCAAGAGCACACCTGCTCGTAGGAAGGAAGTATTTCAGTAAGATGCTGGTAGGGATCTTGACTACCTTCCGGGCTCTGGGATTGTCCTGAATTGAGCAGGAGTCCATTTCCCCGCTGTCGTTATAGCCACACTTTAATGCCTAAATAAACTACCCGGAGAGACCTTGTTGGACGATGCGTCATTTATTTCTTGAGGATAAGAGTTGAAAGAAAATAATGTATCTTCCAAATATTTACTTACTGTTAAGGAAACTAAGTAGGTACTTATATGATTTAATATTGATGCTCACTATTTTATATTACATAACATAACATAACATAACATCACGCCTTGTTTCCCCGAAGGGTTGGGCAGAGGCGTCCCTGCAGCAGGTACACCCACATTTCGCCAGTTATAAAAAAAACACACACTAAGTACCACCACTAAGTATTTATCTAAGTAGTAAGAGGTATTTATTGAAACGAAGCAGTGGATTATGCTGTATGTAACTCTTTTTGATTGTTAACTTCTTATCTTTGCAAATTCCTATTAATATGTGAGAATCATTTACTCAATCAAAAGAGAGGAGGAGGAGCTCATGGCTAAATAATAACAGCCGCACGGGTCGATCCATCAGGTTAAGCTACGCTTGCTGGGGTTGGTCCGTGGATGGGTGACCATCTTTACATACCGAGACTTCTCCGTGCCTCAGAAAACACGTTAAGCCGTTGGTCCCGGCTGTCATTCGTGGATCTTTGACAGACGTTACTGGTCGTCAGAAGCCCAAAAGTCTGACAACCAGTCTTACCAAGGGGTATCGTATTACCTAGTTACTGGCTTGTGGAGGTCAGATAGGCAGTCGCTCCATGTAAAATACTGGTATTCAGCTGCATCCGGTTAGACTGGAAGCCGATCCCAACATAGTTGGGAAAAGGCTGATTGATTTACTCAATCAAAATCAAATTAATCAAAAGTTATTTATTCAAACTAGGTTGAGAGTCAGCACTTTTCGAACGTCAAAATTACATAAAACATTCCCAAAACGCCCACCCTGCACCACTTCCTAGTGCTTTAGCTTGGACTCCCCAGCAGCACAGCTGTCTGTTCAGTTAGAAAAACTTGATTCATACAATAGACTTGAACAGCCCATAGTTCCCCTACGCATAACTTCATAGTTCATGTCAAATGAGAAAGTGTTCGATGGATACCTTCTCTGTTAAAAACAGTAATGGAACCAACATGGCTGACATAACCTAACCATATCCCTAATTTTTTACAGAAGCAAGAAAGGGCAAAATGCGAGAATGACGGTTTCTTTCCCTTTCGCTGACGTCAGCTGTCAACAAATTTCCTTTTTTTTTTTGTCGAAGGAAAGGGCCAAAATGCCAATAAATCATTACTATCGGCCTATCGACAAATAGGTTCGCGCTGATACGCCATAAAGAGGGTACGTAGCTGTCACGGTGATAAACGGTGGCGATTTAATTTTTATTCGTTTTTAACGAACTTATTGTAATTAATTGATTCAGGCGTGACCTTGCGGAAATCCATTATAAAATACAATAGACGTGGATATATTTAGTAACTTGTTCCGCTTAGCTATTTCTAAAGAGCCATAAAAAACTCCTGAAAGAAATCGACACGTGTTTCACCTCTCAACGAGGCATCCTCAGGATGACGACGGACCTGTCGCGAACTCGAACACGGCGTGTTGCCACACCAAGCGCTGAGTGCGAGTTCGCAACAGGTCCGTCGTCATCCTGAGGATGCCTCGTTGAGAGGTGAAACACGTGTCGATTTCTTTCAGGAGTTTTTTATGGCTCTTTAGAAATAGCTAAGCGGAACAAGTTACTAAATATATCCACGTCTATTGTATTTTCGAACTTATTGTGTTTGTAAGATAAGTTGTGGTGAGAAAGTGATGTGGTTTTTTGTTATCTTGTGTTTTAAATTGTGTGGCATTAATTTATGTTTGGTTATCAGTGGTTTGTAGAATACTCTTTATTATGTACACCATATGAATTACAGATATGAATGTAGAAATTTTTCATACTTTCCAAGTCTCAGATCTCTCACTGTCAACAGTGATATGAAGCCGGTTTCGTAAACATGTGGGCACTTAGTGAGGTGCAGTTTGATTGTAGTTCTATTGTAAATGGTTGTAAATGTGTGCGTGTGAGCGTGTATGCACAGAGCGGAGGTGTAGTTTTGGCTATCTTTACCTAATTAGAATATAATTAGAAATAGGTAGGTACTTCTGCTAATTTTAGAAATGGAAGCCTACATAATATTCGGAAAGTTTCTGAAAGGATCTACTTCAGGAATAGCTAAATAAATTGTTATAATATATTTTAGCGAGCTCGTCCTTTATTCCTAGAGGCTTTTATTTAGATCCGCAGTTGTAGCCCGCGAAATTCAAATAATCTTACATTTTATGCAATTTGCAGGTCAGTGTCAGGTTGTATCTTGATCAAAATAGGATGCGCGACTATAACAGATATGTATGTGTCACCGTAAGATTGTGAGAGCTGTTAGTTTATAATCTGTCGGAATTATTTCCGATAGATTATGAATTGTCAAAAAATTATGAACTAGGTGAAATGGTTTAGGTTAGGTTAGAAGTGTGACCAACCGCGCGCGAGCCGAGCGAGCGAAGCGAGCGGTGCCGCGGTAGCGGCCGGCGAGCGCTACTTCCAAGTTGCTCGCAGCCAGGCAGGCTATTTAATATTAGCGTAAGGTGCGTTACGTCGCAAGCAAGTTTGATACCAGTTCAAAATTTGTCGGTTTCCCATGGAAAGTTTATAAACTAGCGAAAAATAATGCATTAAATTGTAAATGGTTCGTTGCAGTTTGCAATTTTTCGACAGTTTATAATTTAACGGAAATAATACCGATAGATTATAAACTAACGAAGTTCATAATTATACGGTGACATATATACAGAATTATAATAATTGAAAAATACATCTCTTAAGTTACATTGGCGTGTGCTTGTGGACATCTGGCTAATAATTTATAATTTAAATTATGTTTTGTGTTGCGTAATGTAAATTATTTTGCATGCTATTTCATAGTTTTTTTTCCTAACTGAACAGACAGCCGTGCTGCTGGGGAGTTTGTTGCACCACTTCTTCCCACCTAAAGCATTAGGAAGTGGTGAAGGGTGGGCGTTTTGGGGGACTATCTTATATAATTTTGACGTTCGAATAATGCTGTTTCTCAGCCTAGTTTGAATAAATGACTTTTCATATTGATTTTGATACACAAAAGCTTATATTACTTAATGTTTTCCCAGTCCAACCAAATCCCACGCACAAGTTGTATTATAGCTGAGTTGGAGGGATTAGCTGAAACGCTTATAACTTACGTTGCTATTTTTAATCTCTAAACCCAGGAGCTGAATAAACCATTTTTTTATATTGCGAAACGTCAAAAGAAATATACTTACATTTTTGTAGGAAGGTGTAGAAAGCTTTAACAACATATTTTTTTATAAACTACTAGCTTTAGCTCGGAAACAACTGGACCGATTGAATTGTAATTTGCCACACATGTATATTTTCAATAATTTTGTATGCAGAGCAGTGGTGGCCCAGTGGGAACGGCCCCGACTTACGTGTCGTAGGTCGTGGGTTCAAACCCCGACAGGCGCTTTACTTTGTATAAATTATTTCATGATCATTGTTCTCAAAACGGTGAAGGAAAACATCGCGAGGCTACTGGCGTATCCTAATAGAACCAAAAATTCGAAGACATGTGACCTCCCCAACCTGCACTGTGCCCGCGTGGTGGATTACGGCCCACTCCCTCTCACAGAGAGGAGGCCTGTGTCCCAGCAGTGGGAACGTTATAGGCTGATTGTGTATTAAATTTCAAAATCGATACCATTTTCATAATTAACGTCCCAAAAACCATAAAAATTACACCCATATTTGTATTTATACATTTCAACCCCATCGCACCCCAACAGAGGATGGTATTTCACGTCCACCACGTTGGATTTTAAAGTCGTTGTTGTTTTCGTAATCTGTGACCCAATAAACCATACAAACGATACCCATGTTAATTTACGTACTTTGTCACCCCATTTCCCTATTTTAGGGGTTAAATTCTGAAAAAACCTGAAACACTCAGGAGTACTCCTGTGATGTTTCGAATAAAATAGTCAAACTAATCGTGTTTCCCCATAAAAACTTTAGACCTCCGTTACACCCCTTTAGGGGGTGAATTTTGAAAAATGTTTTCTTAGTGCACCCTTAAACCTCATAAGGAACCTACGTGCCAAATTTGGAATTTCTAGACCCAGCGGTTTGGGCTGTGCGTTGATATGTCAGTCAGTCAATCAGTCAGTCAGTTTCTTCTTTTATATATTTAGATAAGAATAAGATAAGATAGATAAACGGACAAATTATTATAGTAATAATAATTTATTTCTCTTAAAAAGGCAAAAATTTGGTACATGGTATTTAGGTTACAGGCAGATTCAAACCTTTGTGAGAGCTGGAGTCTAAACTGGGTTCGGGACCTGTATGACAGATCTCCAGGCTCACACCCTTAAAATTACAACATTAAATTGCACTTACATACTACCTACATACAACATTGTAAAAGCTCCAAGTACTGAGAGGAAGGGAAATTAATTTACAAAACAAAAGGAGATGTGCTGTGTGTCTTTGGAGAGTGTTTTGTGTCCGTGAGTGCAGTATTAGTCTTCGCGCCCAGTACTTACGAAGGGAACTGTGCGCGAGCACCTACTTGCCCGAGAGTGTGATTATATATTACAGTTTTTGTGAAAAGCCAATGTGCCAGTTGAACAGATAGCCAAAGAGCCTAGGTCAACGGCGCCCTGCCGCTGATATTTATTGGGGTTCCATTGGCACCAATTATGTGCGCATCCCTAAGTTTGGGGTCAAAGTTCACGTACGGAATATGTGCATACCACTATAATTAAGGAATCTTCTGTACTTGTAATATTAGATCGAATCAAACCCCTTTCCCAGACGTAAAAGGGTTTGCAGTGAAAATTTATATTCTCAATAGGTACACTTTGATTAGGATTGAGTAGAGCATTGATAGATCGAGGGTCGAAAAAAGTTACTTTTTAAATTCTGAGTCTTTAAATAATACGAGTATAAGTATTATTACTACAGGTGTTATGTATATGTCACCGTATAATTATGAACTTCGTTAGTTTATAATCTATCGGTATTATTTCCGTTAAATTAGAAACTGTCGAAAAATTGTGAACTGCAACGAACCATTTACAATTTAACGCATTATTTTTCGCTAGTTTATAATCTTTCCATGAGAAACCGACAAATTGTGAACAGAACTGACTTGTGACGTAACGCACCTTGCGCTAATATTAAATAGCCTGCCTGGCTGCGAGCAATTTGGAAGTAGCGCTCGCCGGCCACTGCCGCGGCACCGATCGTTTCGCTCGCTCGGCTCGCGCGCGGTTGGTCACAGTTCTAACCTAACCTAACCAATTTCACCCAGTTCACAATTTTTTGACAATTCATAATCTATCGGAAATAATTCCGACAGATTATAAACTAACGGTTCTCACAATCTTACGGTGACATATATAAGTCATGATGGTCCCGCCTCTCATGCGCGAGGTTGTGGGTTCAAATGTGGGCAAGTACCTATGTGACTTTTCAATTCAAATGTACTTTTATCTGACTTTATCTTGGGCATTACTGACATCAGTAAAAGAAAACCTCGTGAGGAAATCTGGACTTTAGGTAACTAGCTTTTGCCGCGAATTCCCCCGCGTGAATGTCGGAAAATATCCCACGGGAACGTAATACCGGGATTTAAACGAAGCGAAGCAATGATCGCATACCTAATAGCCGAGGAAAAGGTCATTGACTCCTGTCCTAGCGGTGCGCCGCCGTCAACCATAATTATTTTGTACGCGTAATTTTGAATCTGCATATTTTAATCTACATAAATGCACAATTTAAATAACATGTTTTAGTAGATAAGGATTAATATAATACCGGTCAAAAAAACTTCGGACAAAACAATGAAATTTTTATCAAATTCTGAAAGATAAAAATGGTTGCTGTGGGTCATCCTTAGAAGATAGACATTATGCTATTGCGGACATTTATGTTGAACTTTTTAAAATGAACAACGCACGCCAGTAAAGCAGTACAATAATCATCATATTTATATTAAACGGTTTCGTTTATAGCTCGTGGCTAAATAATAACAGCCACACGGGTCGATCCATCAGGTTAAGCTACGCTTGCCGGGGTTGGTTCGTGGATGGGTGACCATCTTTACATACAGAGACTCCTCCGTGCCTCGGAAAGCACGCTAAGCCGTTGGTTCCGGCTGTCATTCGTGGATCTTTGACAGTCATTACTGGTCGTCAGAAGCCCGAAAGTCTGACAACCAGTCTTACCAAGGGGTATCGTATTACCTGGTTACTGGGTTGTGCAGGTCAGAGAGGCAATCGCTCCAATGTAAAATACTGGTATTCAGATGTATCTGGTTAGACTGGAAGCCGACCTCAACATAGTTGGGAAAAGGCTACGCAGATTAATTGGTTTCGTTTATATTTTTTCAAAGAAAACACTGATTGTTGCCTTCTAAAATAGTTTAGTAATATTTCATGTATGTTAAATCATATTATAGCATAGTATACAGGGTAAGTTTTTATCCAGTGCGCAAACTTTAACACGTGACTTTACTCATCATTATGAACAACTTTTACTATGGGACCAAACCTGAAATCGCGAAAAAAAAATCAGCTGTTCCCTATATTTTGACGATTTACGCGAACATAAATGTAGGGAACAGCTGATTTTTTTTTCGCGATTTCAGGTTTGGTTCTATAGTAAAAGTTGTTCATAATGATGAGTAAAGTCACGTGTTAAAGTTTGCGCACTGGATAAAAACTTACCCTGTAGGTATTAAATCGTGTACTTAGTTAAAATAATGGGCATAGTAAATATTAAAATTATCCCTAGGATTATGACATGCACGCACAGGTAAGGCATGTTTATTAAATGTAATAATGGGACACGGAATATTGATGTCAATAGGCTCGTCCCCTGTTACATGCGACTTAAACATAACTGGCGAAATGTGGGTGTGCTTTTGTACACCTCTGCCTAACGCTTCGGGGAATACAGACATGATGTTATGATGTTTAACCTACTCAAGTTTGCCCCTATGTCACGAGCCGCACGTATTATTAATGTTATTACGGTATCGGAGGATATATTTGGGCCAAACCTGCCGCAATTCATTCAAACGATACAAATAATAATTGAAAAAGGTTTGATAGAATAAAAGTTGTCAAGTTTAGAATAATTTTTATATGACATAATATTATATAATTCATTGTAATTCTGCTTACGGGTTATTTTTTTTTTATTTTTTATTTGTTTATATTTTGTGACTTATAACATCGCCTTGGATGAATCTTTAAAGATGTTATAATTGTGATTTCAATAAATAAATAAATAAATGTTGTTAACTGAACAAATATATTTAAACTATGGTTAAAAAGATAATAAAATTTTGACGTTTCAAATATCAGAATTGTTCACGTTCTCCATCGGCATTTTCGTCTTGCATAGCAAGCCTTCAGAGACTGCTATTGTTCATTACAATAAATACCCATTTTCAGTGCGTAAATTAATTTCAGTATTATTTAAAATAATTATACTTTTGATCTTCCAGAACATTTCCTGGCATCTTGTATTTTGAACATTCACAAATCAAACACACAACACAATCATTAAAAATATTTTTCAGTGTTCAAATATTAATTTTCTCACTTTAAAATTTTATCCGTCGTGGAAAATCCTTCAAAGCGGAACGGTAAAGGTAGGAATACTAGGAATAGCCGCTTTCGCCTAACTCAGTTCAGACCACAGTTCACAGAACAAGATTAACATAGAAAATTCAGCAACTCTCGTTTACGTAAATCTATTTAATATTTAGTTCTGCCATAGAATAAAAAAAAGCAGAAGACTCACACGATAAGCGTGATGCTAACGTTTGCAGTAACTTGAAAGAATTGTTTAACTACCTATTATTTATGTAATTTTTTTTTTTCTTATTTTGTACACCGTGAAATTTGAATCACAGTTTTGCTAGAACAAACGTTGTTCAGACCATGGTCTACTACCATTCTACAGCGTCCAATAAAAAAAAAAACATAATTGGTTTTTGAAAAAACACAAAAAAGACAAAGTTTAAAATGTCAAGATTATCTACTGCTTACCTACTAAATTTCGTTTACGGGACACAGCATTGTCTACAGGGAAATGTACCTCCAACATTTCCCTGTAGACAATGCTGTGTCCCGTGCGTGGTGTCTGTGTTGTAGGATAACGATAATCTTGACATCTTAAACTTTGTCTTTTTTGTGTTTTTTTCAAAAACCAATTATGTTGTTTTTTTTTATTGGATGCTGTAGAATAGTAGTAGACCAAGGTCTGAACAACGTTTGTTCTAGCAAAACTGTGATTCAAATTTCACGGTGTATAGTTTAGAGTTTGGAGAAGAGCCCGTGGCTAAGTAATAAAAGCCGCACGGATCGATCCACCAGGTCAAGCTACGCTTGCCGGGGTTGGTCCGTGGATGCGTGACCGTCTTTAAATACCGAGACACTTCCGTGCCTCGGAAAGCACGTTAAGCCGTTGGTCCCGGCTGTTATTCGTAGATTTTTGACAGTCGTTACGAGTCGTCAGAAGCCCGAAATTATGACAAATAGTCTTACCAAGGGGTATCGTATTACCCAGGTACTGGGTTATGGAGGTCAGATAGGCAGTCGCTCCATGTAAAATACTGGTATTCAGCTGCATCCAATTAGACTGGAAGCTGACCCCAATATAGTTGGGAAAAGGCTAGGCAGATTGGATAGTTTAGAGTTTGTTTTCTAGTTTGTCTTTGAAACCACAGAACCGTTTTCACGGATTGTCTGTGGGATCGGATCATACGAAATTAAAGTTAAATTCTATGACAGCCGACAGACACAAAAAAACATCGATGACAATCAAAAATATTTTAAATGTCAAATAACACATTCTATAGTTAAGTGTCCAATTAATGTTAGTTTGAGTTATTGCAAATTGTATCGAATTGATACACTGCATCAATCTATTCTGTGGTCATTGAATTTCCGACTAAAATAGACCAAGAACCCCGATCCTAAACTTAAGAAACGTATGTTTATTGCAAACCTTTCCTACCTCCGATTTATACTATCCTGAAGCACCCGTTTCACCGCCGAAAATTAACGAAAACCGATTAAAGCTAGCAACTAAATACGAGTTGGCGAAGAACGAGCAGCGAGTGTGCGACGGCAACAAGAGATTACTCGCTGGTATGTGTATGTATAACACGAGACTCTCAGCGAGTGTTCTGCCCGTCAAGCGAGCGTCGCTGAACGAGTAAATACGTTTTTTTTTTGTATCGCCTCTCGCATGTCAACCTAGGAGGTTTTCAGCTGCTTAACTGGACTTTCCTGTAGGTGCAATAAGTTAAGGCCTCCAGCGAAGATTTAGAAAGAAAAACTTAGAAACTAAGCGACTACACGCTAAGGGCACCCCCTGTGGGGTACGGACCTCGGCTTAGGGTGTCACTGGATAGAACAGCAAGGAACAGGCTGGATCGAATTTTGATTATTTATCATAAGGACGAATTGACGAATTTAAAGTGTGTTGCGACGACCCCAAGTAACATGGGACGAGGGCAGGAAGATGATGATGAGGGACGAATTTAAAGTTAGAGGTTCAGCGGTGCGGGCTAGCTCGAGCAAGGGTCGGGCGGTGTAACTACGTGCCATGCGCGATTCATATATATCGTTGAGTAGAGTGTAGAGTAAGTACAGTAGCCATTACCAGACGCCCTGAGTAATGGCTACTTTGCTCTTGCGACACTGGCACTATCTTGCTGTATGAGTTCTGATTCACACACTGCCGCGTGATACACGTCGCCGTCGTCTTTTGTTTGCTTATTATTACTTAGTAGGTGCACAAATTAAGACAAAAATGTTTGCGTTAGTTACAATTTATGGCTCTCAAAATATATTTGACAACTCAAAGCATTTATTTCAATTATTTGCATAATACAGCCTGTTCTACAGTCGTTTGGTACAGTGATGGATCACAGATTAAACATTAAACTTAAATGTTATATCTGTAATTTATGTGGTGTATACACCGTGAAATTTGAATCACAGTTTTGCTAGAACAAACGTTGTTCAGACCATGGTCTACTACCATTCTACAGGATCCAATAAAAAAAAACATAATTGGTTTTTGAAAAAACACAAAAAAGACAAAGTTTAAAATGTCAAAGATTATCTACTGCTTACTAAATTTCGTTTATGGAGGTACGTTTCCCTGTAGTCAATGCTGTGTCCCGTGCGTGGTGTCTGTGTTGTAGGGAGTAACGATAATCTTGACATTTTAAACTTTGTCTTTTTTGTGTTTTTCAAAAACGTTTTTTATTAGATGCTGTAGAATAGTAGTAGACCATGGTCTGAACAACGTTTGTTCTAGCAAAACTGTGATTCAAATTTCACGGTGTATAATAAAGAATATTCTATGCTACACATAGACACATAAACTCACGCCTTCTTCCCATGGGGATAAGCAGAAACTACAGAACGTCACCTCCTAACATACACCTTTTGCTTTGTTCTTTTGGTTTTATCTGGTCATACACACACGCCGTTTGCGAGTACTACGTCAATAAGATCACTGCACACACACACACTATACACACACGCCATATTCTATTCTATTCTAAACATCACGCTTTGTCATTGCGTGTCAGGAATCCTGGATATAATCATCTGAAGATCATTACATCCAGGATTCCTAACGATGTGCATTCTCACCAGAAGTTTTCCTGTTTTTTTTTTATAAAGTAAAGTAAAGTTTATTTATTTGCATAGATTGTAGGTACATAACATAAGGTATTCAAAAAAATATAATACCTAATAGTATTTTCTCATCCCAATTTTTTCTTGGAACATTGTGACCTTTATTATTTAATTAAATGTTTCTTACATACGTCTTCTATTTATTCCAAAATTTCGCAGAAGATGCCAATATTTTCAAGTAAGTACAGTCAGGTACCTGAATCAAAAAAAAAAAAATGAAAATTTTTTGTACTAAGTAGGTAGATATTAGGTACAGACGCCAGCACATCAAGCTACTACAATCTGTCAAATTTATTTAATAGATTTTCAACTTTTTCGCTGAAGTGTAAGGTTCAAAGTTGATTGGGAAAATTTGACAGTTTCGAGTAGCTTGATGTGCTGGCTTCTGTACTACGATTTCAAACGAAAAAATATAGCTATTTTTTGAGTCTCAAACTACGATTAAGGTTAACAGTAAACAGCAAAAACAATACAATACTTTATTATAAGCACAAGATTTGACTAGAAATACACAGAACAGATAGGTTATCAATATCATTTTGGTGATCAATTTTTTTTTTTAATCCTATCATAACCACATAGATGCAGAAAAAAAAATTAAAGGGAAGGTCCCTAATTTCGTCAACTGTACCCACAACGATCCCATTTGCTATAAAAACTTCTGAGAACTATTACTCTGAGTTGTTTGGTCTATGTTTTTAACAAAGGTTACCTGTATCCACATGATAATGAAGACGTAGGAAGCCTGTGTGAGTCAGGGATGGTATCCATATTGACTCAGCTGTACCAGTTCTAAGGTTTCGAACACAATTGCGTACTTAGTTTGTCATGTAGTTTGAGGCACATGAGTAGATAATGCTACAGAGACAAAACTTGGTACAGTCGAGCTTCTTCTCTCGTATCCGGACGAACGAACAGCACATGCCCTGGTAAGAACTAAAAAAAATAGCTGCAAGGCAAGGCGGTAGCAGATAGGGCACTTGGCTAGACGTGGTGATGGCAGGTGGGTGGGGGATGACCTTTGTACACACACGTTTTTCTTGCCGTGAAAAACTACGGTTTATTCGCCGTGTGTAGGCTCGGTCGTCAGTGCTGTTAGAAATCTATTTAAGATGATGCTTGGTCTCTCTGAAATATCTACTCTTGCCGTAAAATTGTGTTCCGGAGGTGTGAGAAATAGACACCTGGTGTCTCAGGTACTATCTGTGGGTAGGAATG
Organism: Agrochola litura; assembly: GCA_949152395.1. Classification (NCBI taxonomy): domain Eukaryota; kingdom Metazoa; phylum Arthropoda; class Insecta; order Lepidoptera; family Noctuidae; genus Agrochola; species Agrochola litura. The sequence goes on from OX424498.1 coordinate 24,615,941, forward strand.
GTCTTTGAAAACATTAGGGTGGCGTAATTTACCGTGGCCCCTGGCAACATACAGGCAACTGAAGGAACACGGGTGGGTTTTAGTCAGTAAGAGTCTGACACGCCCTCCCGCTCCGGCCAGAGCGGGAGAAGTTATTTAATAATTTCCAATCCAAAAAAAAAAGAAAGGGTGGCGTAATTCAATAGAGGCAGGTGATTTGGTGAAAAGTTTTGTGAATTCCGATTAATTTAAACTGAACTTTTTAAGCTTGCTGTAACTTTGTTTTATTTATGTTTTGAATAGTTGAACTTGAAACTATTGCAAATATCTGTAGTAGTAATAATATTTGTAGTGATGGGTAGGGTTTGTAGTAGGGGTAGGAATGTTGGGTTTCTTAATGCAGGCACAAGCAGAACTGAGTACCAAGTTGTTGCAAGACTCTTACCCCGCGTTCTAACCAAAAGCGATCGTCGCGCGAGTACGCAATCTAAGCGATCGTTTGTATTAATTTTGACGTACAAACGCGACATGATTCATCACGCGACGATGTCAATTCATACAAAAGAGAGCGAAGATCGCGTACTCGCCCGAATACGCGATCATCGCGTTCTTATGTTACACGTTTGATCTCATTTGTTCATCTTGCAAAAACTGGAGAGCTCCTTCTGTCTACGTGACCTCGCGTTCGAGTTTGCCGAACAAAATGAATGCGACGACCAAATACTTGCGCGACGATCGCGTTGATTAGGACGCGCCCTTAATGTACTTACCTAACTATGTTCAGATTCTTGACAGTTCAGAAACTACAAGTAAATGGTCTAATAATTGAAATATATGCTACAGTCCTGTCTCTAAAATTTTCATTGATTTATCTATAAAATGTTTCTCACATCTAGCTACATACTATCAATAGGTATAATCATTATTTTGTTTCATATTGTCTTTGTTGAAAGTCATGACAGCTACAGCAACTTTTAGTAATTAATTTTCAACTAAGAAGGTACCACTTAAAAGAAAAAAATCTCAATCTTAATTTCTGGGCGAAATTATGGCAATAACTCTTAAAAATTCAAAACTTTTTTCATTCTTTGTAACAGTTAAAGCAGACACAAATCATTTTGTTTCACTTTTGAGAAACATTTGAAGCAAATGTTGCAAGAATTTGTGGCTTTACTTTTTTGTGTTTTCTTTTAATTTACGAAAGTAAGTAAAAGAAAGTAAGATTCACATAGATCTTCCTTTCATTCAACTTAATTAAAGCTGGGGGGCTTTAATTAAGTTGAATGAAGGATTCATAAATTCACGTACACCATATTTTGCCGTCCCTATGAATGTCTACTGTAGTTTTTTATTGTTACACTAAGGGCGAATTTCATCAATGACACTGAACGCGGTTTAAATGACTGATGTGCTTGCTGATTGCGTTCGGTTTCATAGGTGAAAATCACTCTAACTACGTTTGTCCACCGCAGCTGTCACCGAGACGGCACCGCAAATGAGATGACGGTGCCGAGGTAGCGATACATACATTAACTATGGCCGCGTGTCCTGTGTCACCCGAGCGCCGCGCCGTCATGCGTCATGAGGCCGCCAATTTTTCAAGTAGTTCAATGCGACCATAAGAACTAAAAACTCGGTCCGAGATTGTGACGGGCCAATGTACCGGCAATATAAAACACGTTTGATCTTGTCCAAACACCGTCACACCGGTGCTGTTCGCCCGGCTTTTGTTTTGTCTATCATAATTCATAACATACTGCACCGTCAAGTTGGGCCGCGGTGGACAAACTATCGCCGTCACCGGGACGTCACGTTCGATTCGAATAATCTCGTTTCTCAGTGACATCCCGATGACGACTGTGATGGACAAACGCCCTAAGTTGATTCGATTCGTTATCGAAAAGTTCTGAAGGAGAAATGACAGGCTATTTATACGCTGTACGATAAAGAGCAAATAAACTCCAAGTAAAATATATGGGTAAACTTTTTAACTTGATCGCATTAAGCGTTTAGTATTCTGTCCCAGTCTCCGATACTGTAACATATGATGCGGCAGCGCTGGGATCATAAATTATAGCCTGAAACTAAATTATTTGAGTTCTAGAGTTATTTGTATTTTTATTAGGTACACGTACGTAACTAGAATTTATACGCCGCCCACCGTGAACAACGTTCCTATACCAAAGTTCACATGAAAAACACAAATTCTATCTAACTAACAAAAACAATGAAACTTTCAAAATAAACATAGGTACTTAAACCTCAACTGTGTTAGCTTGGGCAGAAAAGTAAACTTACAACCAACAATAAATCTACAGGATCACAGTTCCAAAATTACAATTTACTCCTTGCTAAAACTTCTCAAATATTATCATTACATTTTTTAATAATTTATTGCATTCCATAAATTGTAAAATACATCCATATCCCTATCGGTTCACCGTTATCCAATTAATAATTATTATTTATGCATACTAATGAAAGCAAAGTCGACGATTTAATACCTATGAACCCGTGTAACTCTGTACTAATTAACTTACCCTACGGTTCTGCATACCCTTTTACGGAGAAATTGTGATTTATACGAGTGGGTAATTTCAACAAAATTAAAATTTAATTCTTCGTAAGCACGTGATTCGGCTCACTTGGGATGCGGCACCCGAAAGGGAAATCGTGGCCCCCCGGCAACATGGCAACTGAAGGAACACGGGTGGGTTTTAGTCAGTAAGAGTCTGACACTCCCTCCCGCTCCACCCAGAGCGGGAGAAGTTATTTGATAATTTCCAAAACAAAAAAAAAAAATGGGGATGGTGGTGGTGTAGTTGTAATGGCAATCATGTAATTTCGTTTAAATAGGTTTTTATTTTTACTAATTTATTTATCTTCTAAATAGATTCTTTTCTGTTTTGTGAATGTGAGAACAATATAGGCTTAGTGGACTGTGGATTTGTTGTCCATTTTCTTTTTTGTTAATAGTGGTATTCTGAAAAACCTCACCATGAAAACTTAAGTGAAGTGAGCCTTATGTGAGCTGTCATTCTGCCTGCTGCTAGGGAATTGTGTCACTAATGACAGCTCACTTCATCTAAGTTTTCACGGTGAGAGTTTTTAGAGAATAGATTGGCTGGTATATACTTACACTGTCCTCGTATACCTATTAACACTGTTATTTGGAAATAATATAAAAGTCAATTATTTAAAAAGAGTAACCGTGTAGTTTCTTGCCGGCTCTTCTCCATAGGAATCGAACAATTGGAACCGTGCACCTAGCTTCTGACGTTTCATAAGTATCCATATAGGTTTATATAAAATAAAATATTTTGCCAATTTTTTTGTAACTGCAGTTAGTTATTTATCTAGTGTAGTTGGGGCTTTAAACAGCTCAGAGATTGGAAGAAGTGCCCACAATTCGTTGCAAGATGTCCACTTCTCGACATACGGTACCAAGCGTAGCCACAACATCCGGTCCAGCGAAATCGAACGGTTTTTAAATCGAAACTACTCTAGGTTAAAATTTTTGTGATAAGCACATGGTATCACCCACAGCTACAAATAATCCCACAGATATGAATAAAGTCGCAACTATAAGGCCTTAGTTATATCAGTCGCCCAAAGCGCGCGTTTTGTACGCTGCGTTTCGGGCGTTCAATAAAATTGTATGAATTTATATCTAACGAATTACATCAAGCGCTGCCGTCCAAGCGCGCGCGGCGTACGCGCGTATAACGCGCACTCCGCCCTTAGCACACTTACTGCTTTCCTTGTCGTTTTCTCTGCATCAGTCAATCTGCCTAGCCTTTTCCCAACTATATTGGGGTTGGCTTACAGTCTAACTGGATGCAACTGAATACCAGTATTTCACATGGAGCGACTGCCTATCTGACCTCCACAACCCAGTAACTGGATAATACGATACCCCTTGATAAGACTGGTTGTCAGACTTTCGGGCTTCTGACGAGTCGTAACGACTGTCAAAGATCCACGAATGACAGCCGGGACCAACGGCTTAACGTGTTTTCCGAGGCACGGAGAAGTCTCAGTATGTAAAGACGGTCACCCATCCACAAACCAACCTCAGCAAGCGTAGCTTAACCTGATGAATCAACCCGTACGGCTGTTATTACTTAGCCACGAGCTCCTCATCTCTGCATCAGTAATAAACTTAAAAGAAAAACAGTTATACTGAGCATGCTGCGGGTTCAAAAGGTACAACAAAATGTGGAAATCTTGTTGCGTTTGACGAGCGACCAACGCGCGCTTGTCGTGCGCCCTAAACGCAGCGTACTGCGCGCGCCTCGGGCGCTTGTTATAACTAGTCCCTAAGTAAACAATTATTATATGCCAAACGTTTTTTTTACGTACTTACGTAACGTTTACTCGGCGGGGTCGTGGTAGGGTCCGACAAAAAAAAATTCGTAGCCTACAGTCTGTTACATCTCACATCCAAAATATCACAACCACAATATTATTGACAGTATCATACTCATGATTTATCAATGTGTTCCATACGCGGATTCTTTTTGATTTATGGATCGCTCGCCACACGAATTGAATGATGATGAGCTTCACCATTTGAAATATTGCCTAGTACTCGATTTATGTTTCTGAATTTGATAGTTTTGATACTGTTATTTTTACCCGATTACGGCGGAGGGTTATGATTTGTTAGTAAGAAAGGTCTAGAAATATTAGGAGCTTTTAAATATACATAAGTGTACGGTGGTGTTCTTCAGAAAGATCAGGTGCGTAGTAAGTACTCGCACCGGTGTGCGTGTATGACCAGATGTATGAACGTCAACGAGGCAAAAGGAGTATATAAGGATCGTTGCGGGTGGCGTTCTGTAGTGTCTGCCTACCCCTATGGAAGGGTTTAGTCCAGATCCAGTTCATCTATGTGTATCTGTATGATAAGTGTTGGATAGATGTGTGTGTATTGAATGTATTTATTAGTGTACGGGAGATCTAGATACACTTGGTTGCTTATTGGGTATTCACATTGTCTTTTTAAGGTTTCGTACCCAACGGTCAAACGGAATTCTATTACTAAGCCTCCGCTGTCCGTCCGTCTGTCTGTCAGCGTGCTGTATCTCATGAACCGTATTGCCGCAATAGCAAAAAATAATAATAATAAATAAGAGAGTCCCTTATAAGAAATCTGTTTTTTTTTTAAGAAAAAAGAAAGAAAGAAAACTTGTTTATTCTGCACAAACAAAACGCACATTTTAAAAACTAGACATAAAATACACACAATACAAAAGTAGCTAAAAGCCTCGTATTCAATCCAGAAAAAGTTTGACATTGTTGTTCATGGCTTAAATATCACTGGTTCATTGGTTGATGTCAAGGCCACAGACCAAAGACAATATTGCGTAATTACCATAGACATATCAAGTAATACTAATTACCTACTGATGCAACCTTGGCAAATGACAACAAAACAAAAACATAACAAACACAAGATGCCGAATGCAGAGTTAACTACTTTTGTAACAAATAACCAGAAAAATTAGGCTGTGCGTCGTATCTGTGCAAGAACAGATTTTTATTTAAGTAAAAATGCATTGTTAAATATTGTTCGGTGGTACGGAACCCTTCGTGTGCGGGTCCGACTCGTACTTGGGCAATTTTTTATATGCTCGTGTTTCTGTGATAAAATTAAATATTTTTCATTCTTTTCGTCCCCTAGTTGAAGTCAGAATCGTGCTCTTTGTGATAATAACAGACTGTTTGTGAGCTCGGGGTTATAAAAGAAAAAATATACATAACATTTAGCAAATAAATAAACCGGCCAAGTGCGTGTCGGACCACGCACAATGAAGGGTTCCGTAGCTGAGATGAATTTATCCCAAAAACAAACTTAACATTGTAGTTGAAAAACATGTTCTCCCATACGTCACGGTAAAATTTTCGGACTTTTCCTTTACTTGTGCTATGAGACCTTATTTCTTGCCTTTCACAGTTCTAGGTCAACGGGATACTACCCTTTGATGTATTTGCGAGTATCAAAATGTATCGCTTAAATGATCGTATTTGTTTTATTGCGTTGACTTAGAAACTAAATTTTTTATAGCTCTGAATCTATGGTCCCTTGGACCATATTCAAATTCAGATTCAGAGCATTTATTTGTAAACATAGGTTACAGATACACAGGTGTTTGAGATGTTACATTTTTGTAAGTTCTCTATGCTTTGCCAGTAGACGTACAAATGTAGTATTAATTTCAATTATTTAATTATTCATTTCACAATATCAAATAAAAATTATAGCAAGAGCTAGAGTGTTGTATAAATCAATATAATATTCCCCTGACAGTTAATTAGATTTCAAATAAAAACTACAATGTCAAAACAAGTACCAAATTAATAAAATATTTCAAAAATAACCGAAATCTATGAAATCTTAATTTCAGCTTGATACCTCCACGCGTTCCTGAGAAAAAGGGTTTTGACCGACTGGCGGACACGCGGACGGACGACAACGAAGTGATCCTATAAGGGTCCCATTTTTCCTTTTGAGATACGTAACCCTAAAAATAATACTAGTTACAAAGATTTTATATATTTATAACTTACCAATTTTTTACACTGTGTGTTTACCAATATTAAATTTTCACTATTCAACCATAGGACAGGTACAGATAATTATCGAACTACTTACATTTTCCTCAATGCCGGAACAGACCGGAAAGTTTTCCGCTCCGTCAACCGTGTCCCGATTCCGAACAGCAATACAAAGATTCAGCCAAACCCTGCCAAAACTTCCCGCGATAAAAATATCACGTCTAGCCAAAATCCAATAACAATAGAAAAGGGTTGGTCGACGAGAGGAAACTTGTCCATCCCAAGTAACATTAGGAAAATATTGGATATTTTTAGGAGGAAAAGGTTAAGCAGTTTGTCGAAGATAGAGAATAGCTATAATTCTCTCACGCTATGTCAATCTTAGTGAGATGGTAAACTTATTCATTTGTGGCTCGACTGGACAACGAAGCGTTTTTTTTTTCATTTGTTCAAGTCGATAATAGTGGCGTGCGTTTGTGGTTCAAGTGTACATCTTTTGGAGAGCCTGGTCTCGTCAACCCTAACTTACGAAGTGAACATGGGACTTCGAGCGATTAACACCGAAAGTATGCAGACTTCATAAAAACAAAGTAAATGTTTCTATCTGTCATTTTTTGCAGGTGGCGATCTGTACATTCTGCCTACCCCATTGAAATAGAAATAATATGTCTATGGCCTACCCCCATGGGATGAAGACGTGAGTTTATGTAAACTCAAATATGGCGAGGGGGGTAATGGCTGATCTTTGCGTTATGCTCGTGAACGGGTGCTGCTTGTGATGACTGGTCGTCTTGCTGATCATGGTTTTGTTATTGTTAAGTACTGGTAATTAACTGTTTATTTATTTTACCTCGATGGTCCTAATTTATCATTTATAATAACTTCCAATTACAGCTTTGAATAGCTTTATGTAAGCTGGCACGCCCTTTATACCTGGATGCTTTTATTTAGATATTTAGTTCTGTTTACGTTTAGTTTTTATTTTTTATTTCTGCTTGAGTGTAGTTCTCGATGTTTTTGGTTTGTATATTGGCGTGTGCTAGCTAACATATGGCCAATAATTTATCATTTAAATTATGTATTGTGTTGCGTGATGTAGGTAAATTATTTTGCATACTATTGTATAGAATCATTTTTTTTTTCTAACTTGAACAGACAGCTGTGCTGCTGGGGAGTTTGTTGCGCCACTTCTTCTTCCTAGCGAAAGGCACTAGGAAGTGGTGAAGGGTGGGCGTTTTGGGGGACTGTCTTGTGTGATTTAGACGTTCGAAAAGTGCTAATTCTCAGCCTAGTTTAAATAAAAGACTTTTGAATTTTGTAAAAGTAAAGACAGAAAAAAGAAAAGTAAGTTTTTTTTTTTTTGGTACACGCTCATTAAATACAAAGAGTAATAAAAACTAAAAAGGAGCATCTAAAACTAACAAAATTTTTCGAATAAACGAAAAGAAAAAATTATATTATTATCATCCAATTAATTTATTTTATTTTTTCATTTAATTTTTTTTTTTGTAATTTTTAATTACATTAGTAATAATATATATTTTTTCTTTACGTTTATTCGAAAAAAAATTTGATACATATGTGTGTGTGTATTTATATCGAAGACAAGTCGTGTCCCCGAAAGGACAGTCGTATGAAAGTTCGTAATTTTTGTTGATAGGAAACTATCAACAAAAATTACGAACTTCCATACGAACTTTCCTCCCCTACCTATTTAACTCATTTTTGTAATGAGTTTTCAAAAATCCTCCATTATATCTCACCTGCGTCAAAAAATAAACTCTTGTGCAAAATTTCATGCTTCTAGACCCCGCGGTTTAGGTGCGTTGTCTGTTATTGAATTTTATTAGGTAAATCGTGGCATTCAATCACCGTACTGTGGCCGAGAGCAGTCACCAAATATGTCACTACACTTGAAGTAAATGCTATGATGCTACACTAACAGTCACGATTTGACGAAAGGCCTATACTGTCCTCCATTAACAGTGTAATTTGAAAACATTGTAAAAGCCAATTATTTTTAAAAGAGCGTGGAATATCTTGCCGGCTCTTTACTACAAGAAAAATGACCAATTGGAACCGTGCACCTAGCTTCTGACGGCTGTAACGATTTCGATGAAAGTTGCAATATAGGGGTTTACAGGGGTGAAAAATCGATCTAGCTAGGTCTCATATCCGGGAAAATTTATTTTCTCTATTTTCACAGCCTCGGGAATGTGATACAACGTTGGTATACCTGGACGATACGTTTATTTATTTTCACCCGATCAAAGTTTAGTCGACCCGTTAATGTGGCATAAGATGTTCTAGCAAAATGTGCACTAACGAAATACCGCACAGCACCGCACCGCACCCCCCATGATGTGTGAAGCTCCTTATCGCTAGGGTACCTAAATTCATTAGGAACCAAAAGTCCAGATTATTTTGTTATTACCAGTTCATTAAACATAAAAGACCCATACATAACAAGACATAATTTATCACCTCCTCGTTGCGGGCTACACGACTGACTGCCTCCAAATAGTCGCGGACTGAATGTCAACCTTTATAACTTAATGTAATGTATTATTAATGGGATGAATGTAGACCAAAATATACCTTTTATACCTTTTCATGATTGAAATGAAAGAAGTATATTCAGACTTATTGCGTACTTCTTATTAATGTAACTACTTAAGCTATAATGTTCGTATGACTTAAGGCTGTGACTATCAGGGACAGGCGTAAGCGATAGCATAAGCAAAGCGGGAAAAGTTTGAGTTTTTAGAAAGTCAAGAGAGTCAATTTCATTTTAACAAAAAAAAATGGTTTCTTGGCCAATTTTCGGTATTTTTAACCGACTTCCAAAAAGGAGGAGGATATAAATGTTGGTAGCGTATGTTTGTTTTTTTTTTTTATTTGTGTCCGCCGATTTCTCCGTCAATTGTGGACCGATTTTGAAAATTCTTTTAAGCTATTGCATAGCTTTTATCGCGGGTTTTGAGCGCGGCGACCGAATCAAGAAATTCCGTAACGTAACGAAAATAAAACCTAACACCCCCACTCCACCTACCATGTAATGACGGTTCCCATGACAACGTGATGTTGTCATGGGAACGTAATTTTTGTTTTATGTCATCACGTCATCATCCCAACTGTAGCGTTGACAAATAGGAAGTATGGAGGTTACAAATGCTATGCAGTAGCTTTACCGCGGCAGTCCCCGAGTGCCACATGTTTTTTTTTGTTTGAAAGGGTATGCTCTCAAGGTAATCTCATTTAAATTTTATTAACTTTATTTGGACAGTTTTTGAGTTAGTTTCAATAACACGTATTTTTTGCCCACTTAGTATGTAGATGATATGATAAGTTCCTGTCACTGGTAGCAGGTAGTGGTATTCGAATTTGTGTGGGTAGGTACCTACCACAACCAAAAAGTGAAAAATAAAAACTTTTACAAAAAAGAACAACCGACTTCAACGACGTAAAAAGGTTTTATTTATACTACAATAGTTTCGGTTTTTCCATTTTAATTTCCAATGATAAAAAAGAAGAAAGAAAGTATGTCGTATGATCCATTTCAGTTTTGAGTTGCATTAAAATAACATCAAGATTGACGAACGTACGTACAGCAGTCATGAATGAAAAGATTCAAGAGAAGGTGATAATTTCTTTCTCAAAACTCAGCCTGTGTAGCAGCCTTCGAACTGTCACTAAACAGTGATTTGTTGTTACAAACACCTTCAGAATATATTTAATAATAATGGCAGACAATGGCCCAACACAAGCTGCCAGCTACCAGCCCATGTACAATAGGAGTTACCTGTACTTGTGAGAATCTGATAACTGCGTCTGTGGCTGGAAATCTCGTTGGTGTTTGGGCCTAATAGTTTTGCTATTGACGTGCCTAAACTAAGACGAAAACACATCATTATATTCCTGTCCTTATGCCAATTTGTTTAGGAGTGGCGGCAGCCCGGCATGTCGTGTTTATCCATACCTACCTTTAACCATCATCTCACGCAAATCCATTCATCACTTATTTGAGCAGTGGTGGCCCAGTTGTAACGGCCGCGATTTACGAGTTGTAGGTCGTAGGTTCAAACCCTGACAAGCGCTTTACTTTGTGTAAATTTATTTAATCACCATTATGCTCTCAAAACGGTGAAGGAAAACATCGTGATGATACCGCCATGTATGAGAACCAAAAATTCGAAGACATATGACATCTACCAACCCGCACTGAGCCCACGTGGTGGATTACGGCCCACTCCCTCTCACAGAGAGGCCTGGATCCCAGCAGTGGGAACATTACAGGCTGATTCTGCTACTTCTTTGATCTTCCTTTATTATTTTTAAAACGTTCATACTCAAATGAATTATCTCAAGAAATGGTACAGCCAAATTTTCGCTTAGAGATACTTAGATAATGTTATTACATTCAGATAGTTTACATCTTGGCCAATTGTTGATATGTATCAATGTTAAGTAATGTATATAAACAGTACGCTATTGTAAATGTATCTGTATGTTTGATTTCTAACTGTCGAGGACATTTCGAGCTGAGCAGTGGGTTGAAGCGCACCAAAATACTCGGGATGTTTAGTTGTGCTTGTTTAACGTTCCTGTATATTGCAACTGGTAAGTATTTTACTTATTATAAAATAATCCCAGAAGACTAACAGCATTGCCACGTTGAATGGAAATGCTAATTCTTTGGCCAAAGAACGAGCCAGCCCTCTGGCCAGTCGGCGAGATTTTTTTTGTAACATTGTGTTTTGTCTAGATATATCAAGACAAATTTATAAACGTAAGACCGTTTTATCAGGCATAATTTTGTGTCAATTTAAGTTTTAAATAAGAATTTTCTTTTAAAATTAATACCAAATCACATGAGCACCAATTGATAGAACTACATAGTAAATTCAACATTTACTCACATTTAATAAAACATTACTGAGATGGTAACTGCTTATGAATAATTTTAGAATCCGAATTTAGAACTAAAAAATTGCTTACTTGCTTTTGCTGGATAAAAAATTGAATAAATAAAAATATTATTATTTGCAGATTTAGTCATAGGTGTACCTGATTACCTTCACAATAACAACGTGGTTGGCTGGATCAAACTGCACGAATCACCCTCTACATTTAAGGAAGCCTACTTGACATGTTACTATGAGGGTAAGTTGTAATCTAGAAATATTTTTAGTGGTACTTGTAGACAGATCATTAATATTATGTTATTATTATTAAAGCTCAAGGATAATCACAGTATTGTAACGGAAGTTTTAACACACGAAGCATCGTTGGTTTTAATTGTATGAGTTAGTTGCATGTGCATATTGTTTAATCAATCAAGAATCTTTAGATTCGATAGAAAGATGGTACATTTCTGTTTCGTTTTGACACCTCTGACACACAATGGTGAAGTGATTTGACTTAATTGACATGGGAACCCCATTATTATTATGTGAGTTCACTTTTGGACACTTTCGCGTGAAGAAGTATGGTGAGGGCAAATCTAACGATTTAAATCTTTGGAATCAATATTGAGACTGCATTTTTAGACTTCGTTTTTTTTTTTCTAAACGTTGCTGTTTTAGATTTATCGAAATAGGCCCCAAGTTTTAAGTATTTTTCGCTATTTCTTATACATCTGGATTCGGCCTTCTATACGCACTTGGAAAATTCACACTGTATGCTGCTTGTAATTTTTAGGGTTCCGTAGTCAACAAGGAACCTTTATAGTTTCGCCATGTCCGTCCGTCTGTTTGTCTGTCCGTGGCTTAGCTCAGAGACTCATAGTACTAGAAAGCTGTAATTTGGCATGGGTATACCATATTAATCACGCCGACAATGTGGTTAAATTAAATCTAGACTAGAACTCTTTTTTCATCAATTTTTTTAGGGTACTTCCCCGTGGACTATAATTTTTTCAAAACATTTCGAGTGCGTAAAAACCATTTTTCGATTCAGGAATCCGTTTGCAAAATATTAAGCTTTCTAATTTTTATCAGATTCAAGTGTCCCAGCTAAATGATTGTTTTTTGATAATAATACGTGAAAAAAATCACGGCTGTACTAATTATAACAAAACAAGTTAAAAGAAAAACTTTTACAGCTAAGTAGGCTTAACAAGGTAACGAGTAATAGTCGCCCAACTTACATTTACAATTGAAATGGACATGTTTAAAAAAAAAACTACCAATTCACGAATATATAATAAATCTGTTACTAAGCAAATTTAATTACAGTGTAAACGAATATTTAAATGATAAATCTGTAAAACTTCATAAAATACACAAAAAAATATTTCATCAGGTTAGATTATAAGAAAAACGATAAGCCCTCATCTCTACAATAAAGGATTGAGTATGTTAAGTTTGTTCTTGGGATAAATTCATCTCAACTACGGAACCTTTCATTGTGCGTGATCCGACATGCACTTGGCCGGTATTTTTTACCTTAAACTGAAAGTTAATCAACACTCGATAATATTTCAGGAGCTATTCTAGCCTCTCCGATCACCGAAGCATTAGCAGATATCCTTGCCGAAAAGATGACGGATAGTTTATTTTGGATAGGAACACATTCTTTGTTCTCGGAAGGTGACTTTATATCCGTAGAAGGTAAGTCAAACTCAAAATTCAACCTCAAAGTATGTATTTCAAATAAACCATTTACAGGCACTTTTGAATTGTTAAGGAGTCGGTCCGTCAGAAAGATGAAGCGAGCTGCCCATTCCAAAGCGTAGTAGGTACCTATGGAGAAGAACGGGCAATAAACTCCTCGGCCATTCTTTTAAATCAAAATATGGTTTTTGATTTAAAAGAATGGCCGAGGAGTTTATTGCATTATTTTATTCATGTTAAAATTATACATACGAACGATACAGAACGTTAAAAGCGTACGTAATAAAAAGAAAAAAAAACAATTCAAAAATTAAATTAAAATAAGTCGTGGCAGCTAAGAGATGACCAGTCCCGCACGCATGGATTAGCACCACTCAGCTCAACCATTTTGAAGGGAGCTAAATGATCCAACACACGCGTCACCATTAGCGAGACATTAGAGTGAGCATGACATACCTACTCTCAGCCGCCAAAGCACATTCGAGTCCATGAAAGACGTACCCAGCAAATGGTAGCTTTATAGTAGGTACATACTACTCACATGTGCTATGCAATTATACAATACTTTATACAATGCAAAGATAGTTTTTAAAATCTTCAACAGCTCCAACAGTATTTTTAAATGCTTATCAATTTAGTTTATGCGCCCTTGTGGAACAGGACCAGCGTTGAGCCAAGCATGTTTATCAGCGACGTAACGCCCCAATTTATAACATACTTGGCTGCATAGTGTGCATTTTATACAAGATATTTTCATTCAGCAGTTGAAGTATGTGGGGAGGTATTTTATTGTAAACATTTTAAACAGTACCCCATTAAAGACAAGTCCACTTCAGCCAGCCTGAAACCTGGTTGAACTAATTGGTCCCTGGTTAAACTAAGTGCACTCCAGTACTAATATCAAAATCAATCAATATGCCTAGCCTTTCGCCAACTATGTTGGGGTCGGCTTCCAGTCTAACCGGATGCAGCTGAATACACCAGTATTATACATGGAGTAGATACTAATATAAAATAGTATTATTATCCTACCACGAAGGTGTGGGCAGAGTTTTTTACATTTCGCTAGTAACTACCTCGTAAGCGCGACTGGCGTGCTGTTCTGGGTTCGATACCCAGGTCCAGGCAAAATGCTATTGGGGGTTCCCATTACAACTAAGTCCCAGCCCGGTGTGTGGGTTTTTCCCCGGTTAATGCGAATGATCTCGCCTTTATGTTTGCCTAATAGCTTATTAGCGTTTCTGTGACATATAAACATATTTATTGTTTCTTTATTTCTTTGTCTAGTTATGGTAGTTGAGCCATTTGATTAGTATTATTAGGGCTTCGCCCGAGTAGACCCAAATTTTTTTGTTCTAAAATAAAAGTAGCCTACGTTACTCCTTATAACAGTGAAAGTCCTGTCAAAATCGGTCTAATCGTTTCGGAGATTAGACGGAACAAACAAACAGACAGACTGACAGTTCTTTTTTATTGAATTTTTATTGTACCTTAAATTTCATATGCATTTAGTAAAAATCTGATATTTTGACATTACAAACAGTCACTTCAATTTTATTTATTTGTTTGTTGGTTCCGTAGGGTGCCAAGAACCCGAGTTTAAAAGATTTTAGAAACGCGTAATGTTTTGTAACTACACGACGACTTGTTTTGTAATCAAATGTAGTCATTGTTTTTGTCTATTTTCTTTTGGAAACTTGTCAACATTCTGGGTGATAATAATAATAACAGCCTTTTACTGTCCCACTGCAGAGCAAAGCCACTTCTCATACAGAGAAGGCACGAGCATTGATCACCACGCGCGCTCAAGACGGGTTGGCGATTTTCTGACTATAAGTCCAGGTGTCCTCACGATGTTTTTTCCTTCACCGATGTTAGTAATGTCCAAGATAAACTCAGAAAGTACATATGAATTGAAAACACACATTGATACTTTGCCAAGGTTTTAACCCGCAACCTCGTGCATATAAACCACTGGGCCATCACGACATTCTCGATTCCGAAAAGATGCATTCTTACTAACTATCTTATTGTTTTTGTCTGTTTTAGGTGTTCCTCTAAATGACATGCCGATTTCTGTCTCATATGGAACCGAACCAGATGCGAACTGCGTCATTTTGACCGCCAGTAGACAAGCAACAACTACAAACTGTACTAGGCTACTACCGTACATGTGTTACAGGAATCGCAGAGAACAGCCAATTAATTTTGAATGTGGCACCTTTGATAATAGTAAGCATGATTCATTGTAAAATGTTATTCTTGTCACGAACTATTCAACCATGCACCGTCTTTTAAAGACTGACATTAAAATTTGATATTTTTTGTTGGGTGAAAAAAAGTAAAACTAAAAAAGATGCTCAGGCACCCGTAGTTAATCACACCACAACCCAAACCCTTCGAACCAGAAAACAGCAACTTAACTTACCGTCTCTAGAGCCGCATACAAATTATGTGCAAAATAAAAAATTAAGTCCTGGAGTGGCGACGAAGACGTAGCGTTGGAAGGCCTCCTACAAGGTGGACCGATGGTTTTATGAAGGCCGCAGGAATCCGCTAGATGCGGAAAGCACTGAACCGGTCAAAGTGGCGGTGCTTGGGGGAGGCCTGTATCCAGCAGTGGATGTCTTTCGGCTTAAATGATGTAGAGAACGTGCAATGCAATTACACTCATACATTTTTCAATGTTGCACACATTTTATTTTTTCAACGTCCTGCTAGAACATACCTTAGTCTTCCAGCTGATTATTCGTGGCTCAGGGTTGGGAAGGATAGGGTCGGCCAAGGATTATACTGTGGTGTTTCGTGACGATCCACCGTTAGAACATGAAGAGGAAGTGCCCAGTTGTGGTTTGGCTGCATCATGATCTCGTCATAATACTTTCTCATTCAATCAATCCAGTCTATAGCAGTCCACTGCTGGACATAGGCCACTCCCAAGAATCACTACACCCGGTTCTCCACATTCTTTATCCAGTCTGTCCCGGCCATAGACATAGAGATAGAGAATGGAATGAGCGGTCCGTATTCAGTTGTGCAGTGAATACATACTGAAAAGTACGAGAGGGACAAAGCGAATTTGCGGCCAGTAGTTGTCCCTTTTAGAAGTACTACAGGTATTGGCCGCACAGTCACTTTGTCTCTTTCTAGAGAGTGATCACTTTTGTGAGGCTAACGCTCAGTTCAATTGGTCCTGCCCACCTTTTTGAGAACGCCGGTTCATCTACATAGCTGGGGGTGGCCCACGCTACGCTTACCGATTCGCGGTCTCCACTCGGAATTCGTCTGCTCCAACAGTCATCAGTTTTGGTCAGAGAGCCCATAGCAAGTAACATAAATTCGAACGATATTTTTATCGTAAATTCAACTATACTATAGCATTTTGGTTTACATTTCTGCGACAAGCACAATCAGTATCACCCATAAATAATTTAGAATAAGGTTTTAAAATCGTCCGGTTTTAATTTATGTTTACCTCGTGCGTTCTTGCTAGGCCCACACAACTCCTGTTATGTTTTCAGAATATAAGCTAGAACCCCGTACAGGCAGCTGTTACAAGCTGCACGAAGAACATCAAGATTGGTCACGTGCCTACTCCATATGCTCCGCTGAAGGAGGGTACCTAGCAGTCATCAACGATGAAGAAGAGGCCAATATTCTGAAGAATATGTCTTTACACAGACCTCTCAAAATTTCCAAGTTTGACGACTGGGAGCCAATGTTTATTGGTCTACGTGATTGGAAAAAAACAGGCACTTGGGTTACTGTTCAGGGTATGTATCTACCTTAGTACCTTACCTTTCTTTTTATTTACTCTAAATCTAAAAACGGATTTACAATGACCCCCTCATCATTATGAATAATTTTTAATACGGGAACAACCCTGAAAACGCAAAAAAAATTGCAGCATTTTTGCTCAGGCTCATAATGAGTATTCACATAAATTTGGGCAGATTTTTAGGGTTCCGTACCTCGAAAGGAAAAAACGGAACCCTTGTAGGATCACTCGTGTCTATCCGTCTGTCACAGCCAATTTGCTCCAAATCTACTGGGCCAATTTAGTTGAAATTTGGTACACATATGAATTTCTATGACCCAAACATGAACGTGTAACGTAAATAAATGAATTTTGAATATAGGTATCACTTTTAGGGGAAAAATTGGAAAATTTAAAAAAAAAATTGTGAACTTATACCGTGTGACATATCAAATGAAAGGGAGGATGTTATGAGGATCTCAATTTTTTATAAATAATTTTAAAATAAATACATTTTAAATTGACCACCCTTATCTCCGAAACTACTAGCCTAAAATTTTTAAAACAATTCAGAGAATGGTTCATTACTCATAGATAGGAAAACCTTTAAGAAGTCTTAAAATAACATACTTAATCTCTCAATATTGTGCGTACAAACTTACATTTACAGTTGAAATGTATGGATGTTGGATGTATGAAACTTTATTATTTATTATTATTTATACGTCTTTCACATTTCTCGGGACCCAGGGGTCCCGGACCTTTGGAAGGCTTACGAGGGGCCGAAGCCAACTCGCAGAGGCCCCTTAGACGTTTTTAATGAAATATTATTATGGGAGAACATGTTTTTCAATGTTAAGTTTGTTCTTGGGATAAATTCATCCCAACTACGGAACCCTTCATTGTCCGTGGTCCACACTTGGCCGGTTTTTTACCATTTCCCAACTATGTTAGGGTCAGCTTCCAGTCTAACTGGATGCAGTTGAATACCAGTATTTTACATGGAGCGACTGCCAATCAGACCTCCACAACCAAGTTACTGGGTAACACGATACCCCTTTATAAGACATGTCAGGTTATTATCTAGTTTTTAAGATGATTATTTCATTTCAGGTGACAGTATAAAAAGTGTATACCAAGTTTGGGGATGGGGCCAGCCGGATAACTTGGGTAAGGAGCAATATTGTGGTTCCCTGTTAAAGACGGGGAAACTTGATGACACCTGGTGTAATGTTAAAGCCATGTTTATGTGCGAAAAAGACCCTGATAAGCGACGATTCGAATATCCTATTGCTATAAATCTTACGACACCCGAGGCGGTCTATTTTACTATGGACCCGGAATCCGAAGAAATAATTTAATCAAAGTATTCATGTATTCCTATTAAAATTGTTTTATTTATATTTCTAACATTCATTTGTTTTAGGTTAAATACGAATTTTGAAATCTTGGTGCAACTCTGCCCAACCTTTCAGGGTTTACACGTGTGATGTCATGTTCTGTGTAAATCCAAACCAACCGCACATAACTGATGACAATTTGACATTGACAGAGGATTTATGTCGTATTAGTAATTTGGGTGATAATCGTAGAGCTAATGTTACCACTGAACTGAGGTTCACGTATCAAACCAGCCCAAACTCCTATCCACATATAAGTAAAAAGCAATCTGTCTAGCCTTTTCCAAATTATGTTGGGTTCGGCTTCCAGTCTTACCTGATGCAGTTGAATACCTACTAGTATTTTACATGGAGCGACTGCCTATCTGACCTCCACAACCCAGTTACTGGGGAACACGATACCCCTTAGTGAGACTGGTCACTAGGAAGTGGTGGGCGGGCGTTTTGGGGGACTGTCTTATGTAATTTTGACGTTCGAAATGTGCTGGTTTTCAGCCTAGTTTTAATAAATGACTTTTGAATTTTGGTTGTGGGTATCTGACTATTTCTAACGCCAGACAAAGATCTACGAATAACAGCCCCGAACAACGGCTTAACGTACTTTCCGAGGCAAGGAGTTTAGATTTTTTCAGACCGCAATATTTTTGAACGGCCTATTAAACGATACCTCACACTATGGGCTAGACGAGAAAAAAATATCATCCCCAATTTTACGTGCAAGGGAATTTTTATTTTCAAGATTTTATTTTACCACTTTGTCGGCGTGATTAACATGATACCCATGCCAAATTACAGCTTTCCAGTAATAAGAGTCTCTGATCTAAGCCGCGGACAGACAGACAGATGGACATGGCGAAACTATAAAGGCTTCTTCAAACAGGCGCGACACAAAGAAGCCTTTGTGTCGCGTCGCGTGTCGCGCTGGTCTGCACGAGCCTTAAGGGTTCCTTGTTGACTACGGAACCCTAAAAACAATACAAAATATCACATTGAAAAAGGTTATTGGATATTACCTAAATCAGGCCTGGTATAAAACATGTCGAGAGCACTATTCCATATGAAAACATTTCATTACCACACAGCAAATTAAAGCATAGAATATCCTAATATTGGTTAATAACCAATCGCCCTAATTCAATGGTACCAAATAATTAATCATTTTTGTTTACCAAAACAGATAACAACTTAGCGCGGATGGTACTATAGAATAAATAATAAAGCCGCACACATAAAATGAAACCGCTTTGAAAATAAATGGTTGTTTTATAATAATTATGCTCTGGAGAGTAATTAATGAACCAACACACCCTCATTAGGTAAACATGCACTGTGGGTGCAATAACATGAAAATTGTAAAACTTTGTTAATAACTCAACTGTCTTTCTATGTGAAAAGCGAGTTATATATCAATGGGTAGGCACCCGGATTGTTAAATCACAGTGTACCCCTCACAACTTACAGTGGTTTCTTTGATACCTACCCCACACACATTCGAATACCACTACCTGCTACCAGTGAAAGGAACTTATCATATCATCTACATACTAAGTGGGAAAAAAATACGTATTTTGTAGCTAACTCAAAAACTACCCAAGCAAAGTTAATAAAATTTATATGGGACCAATTTGGGAGCATACCCTTTCAAACAAAAAAAGAATTTTCAAAATCGGTCCACAAATGACGGAGAAATCGGTGGACATACATAAAAAAACACATACGCGACGAACATATAACCTCCTCCTTTTTGGAAGTCGGTTAAAAAGGAAAACTATCACAGCTGAGTAGGCTTTACTAGTTAACGAGTAATAATCAACCAACTTAGATTTGCGGTTGTAAAAACATGTTCTCCCATACATTCTGTATGAAAGATTTTTTTTTTCAACTACAAAGGTTAGTTTGTTCTTGGGATAAATTCATCCCAACTACGGAACCCTACATTGTGCGTGGTCCGACATGCACTTGGCCGGTTTTTGCTTGAATGATGTAACCAATATTTTGATTTAAGAGTGTCCGTAGAGTTTCTTCCCCATTCTTCTCCATAGGTACCTACTACGGTTTGGAATGGGCAACTAGCTTCATCTTTCTGACTGAAAACAGGCACTTTTGAATTGTCAGAGGCCGACCCCTTGACAATTTATAAGTGTCTGTAATTGGTTTATTTGAAATAAATGCTTTGAGTTTGGATTTCTATGATCTGACAGTGTCCTGGTCTAGATTTAAAGCCGTTTATTCGATGTTCTTTAAAACATTGAAAAAGTTTCCGCTACAGTATTTAGTTATCAAGTCCAATTCGTTGTCCCCTACGCACGATCGTTCGGTGCTCAAATCGACTGACTTTACGGAGTTAATTTATGTAGTATTCTATTACAACAATGTAACGTAATTCTTAATAGATGTCCGTTCCCAATCTCGAACAAGGTCTTGCTAACGAGATGTGTGCCTTCTTGTAAGTTATCCTAGTTCACTATCGAGAACGTTTCCTTTCTGGGAACAGTGTCTTATTAGCTAACAGGGCAAAGTTTCACTGACTTTACATACATATGTAACCAGCTAACCTTACTAGCTTTTCCCACAGCTTCGGGAACATACATGCTATCGGAATAAAAGTATCCTACGTCCCAACTCAGGTCAAGTTATATCCGTGTGTCAAACATGTATTTCTTACAATCCGTTAAGCCGTAAAGGTGTATAAGGTAACAGACAGACAGACTGACAGACAACCCTACTTTCGCAGTTATACTATAATGATAATACTACACACACGCTGATGCACTTTGTAAAACAAAAATTGTTATTTACACGGATTTTATCTCTATTTATTCTTTCAAGAATTACATGCTTGTATGTATTTTATTATTGGTTTTTTCTATCTGAAATTTCTCAGTAGCAGCTCGGAGTCTGGATTTGTGCCCGGTTGATGGCAATAGGCTCGCCCCCTATTACATGGGACTTAAACATAACTGGCGAAACGTGGGAGTAGTGTAGATACACCTCTGCCTAGCCCTTTGGAGAATACAGGCGTGATGCTATGGCATGTGAAAGCTCAGTTTGAAACATCCTTATACCGTCTACAATCTTTATCCTTGCCCACACGTGCTTAAAACGCGGTCATTTTATCCCAATACGTGAGTGAAACCTTAAACAGATCGGGGCAAAGGGATCCACTTTGCAAGATTACGTTATAGTGTGTTTTTTCTTACTTGTCACATTTTGTAAACAAACACGCTACAACAAGCACGGGTTTTTTCGGATCTGTTACACACTTTAAGTTAAATAACTTCTTGTTAACTTCTCGTCTCTTCAACACGTTAGCATAAGCTTATTAAACATACGTGTAATATAATGTTCCCTCTCTGTGAGAGAAAGCGGGCCGCAATCTACCTCATGAGCCCAATTGACGTATGTCAAATTTGTCTTCGAATTTGCAGTTCTCGGACGTTTTCAACACTTTCATCATCATCATAATCAGCCTATAATGTTCCCTGCTGAGACACAGGCCTCCTCTCTTTGGGAGGGAGTGGACTGTAATCTACCACGCAGATCGTAGGTGTTCGAATTTTTGTTTCTAGGACATGCCGGTTTCCTCACGATGTTTTCCTCCCCGTTTTGACAGCAGTGGTGATGAAATTATTGACACAAAGTAAAACGCCCACCTAGGTTCGAACCCACAACCTACAACTCGTAAGTCGGGGTCGTTACCACTGGGCCACCCTGCGCCGCCACTGTTCGTAATACGTTAATTTTCTAAAATTCACAATTGAAATAGTTACGACATGTTTGTTTACCAATTAGGACAAATAAATATAAACATACTTTACGGTCTCTCTAACTTTGCGGATTTACACTTTGGAACGGGTCAGTAAATTTTATACTGATTTATTTCTAAGATGTATGGACGCTTACATTAGGTTGTTGGTTATCCTCTTTTCTCAGTTATAGAGGTGTGTTAATTTAAGGCAGTGTTTTTCAACCTTTTTCATGGCGCGGCCCCCTTAGTGATGGAAAAATATTTACATTACCCGCCACTGTTTCTAACTTAAAATCCAAGGCTGTCACTTTGGGTATCTTTTGGATAAATAGAATACCCACAATTGACTGCAGAAGTGTTTGTATCTTTTGGATAAACAGAATACCCACAATTAACTGCAGAAGTGTTTGATTCTATTTAGTACCTCCTACTTGTGCGTGTGTGTGTGTAAATTTTTTCATCGACGGCTCAAATAAAAGACAAATAGAGAAATCGCCTAAATTTAGAAAACGATTTACTTTTGTGTAGCAAAAACGAAGCAGTGATAGAAAAAATTGGTTATAAAAGAAATGGCGTAGCGATCACATTAATGTGAATGGGTGCGCCTGTTCTTCGTCACATTAATGACTCATGTCACTTGTAGGTATTTGTTGATTTGTATTAACCTAATTAACTTTTTCTTAATAAATATAACATTTTGAACTAGTATGGTTTTATATGTATGAGCTTTAAATTTAAAGTAACGGCGACCCCCTTAAAGGAGCTTGTTGACCCTCTAGGGGGTCACGACCAACACGTTCAAAAACACTGGTTTAAGGCATCCGAAATGATCGTTCGTATTTACGATTTTTAAAAGATATTGATTGTTTTGTTGCTGAAGAAAGTAACGTAAGATAACATCACGCATTTGTTCCCCGTAGGAATAGGCAGAGGTGTTCCTATAGTACACCCACATTTTTCCAGTTATGTTAAAGTCCCATGTACCTATAATAGGGAGCGACCCTATTTTAAATAATTATTTCCAAGAAAAAAAGGAACGTAATTTATATTTTTCAAACTCCTTTTTTCCACTACTTGGTAGGCGATTTAATTGTTGATTGTATTATTTACCAAGTGCTTTAAAGAAATGATTGATCGCTACTACTTTCTAATCTTAATAATTATGCAACGTTATGAGTTATGATTATGACCGGATATAAAAATATACAGTCAAATTACGAACTTCTGTATTTTATTTTTCATTCGTAAAATTATATCATAAAGCTTTTACGTAAAAGGCCGTGGTATAATCTAATCGCTTAATCTGTATACTTAAAAACTCACCCCTTAATTCACAATTAAATAATAATTATAAAACAATGCCACTTTAATTCCTGCATGACTCGCAAACACATTTTGGAGGCATCGATTTAAAAAGCCATTTTGTTATAACCCTCGTGTCAGGCAACAGTTGAGGCGGTAGTGTTGTGATACTCAATATCGATAGAAATATAAAAATATTATTCTTCATTGGAATTAATGAAAAGTCTTCTACTGAAATTGTCTTTTCTTAAGTGATTCTACAGATACCAGATAGACTGGGAAAACAAAGGAGTTGCTTTAATAACTACACTACATCGAGCAGTTTCCATGAAATCACAGCTACTTGGATCTTTCCATTTTTAAGTTTTTAAAAATCACCAACGCATAGGCAACTCTCGTGTTTGTGCAGATACGTCCAAAGACGTCTTAACAAATTAATAAAATAATAAAAACCGCATTCGAGAACTTGGCTACCAACGAGTTAATAAAAGCTCACATCCGGAAACACATTTATTCAAATCCGAATCAATTCGAAGCACGTCTTTACCCGAATCATGTGGATTCGAGTAAATACGTGCTGCAGCAAGTTCAAAAAGTGCTTTAAAAACTTTAGTCGTGCACGAAAAGTGGGAAGTTGCTGGCTTGCTGGAAGATTGCCAGTTACGTACAAGCGGCAAGGCAAGCCGTTTCTATCACTTGATTGTAAACTTGTTCGGAATATTAAGTAATTGTTACTGAATCGGTTTTGGTAACTTAGATTGAGTTAAAGTTTTAAAATAAAATTCTATGAACTTGAACCGATATGAAACTGTTTTGGCCGTTGTTGGGGTTGGTACACACGGCTATACATCAAGCTATACATTTCCAGTATAATACCAATTAGGTAAGTAAAGTTATAATCTTAGGTGATCTTGGCTACCATTCAAACCCAGAATAACTAACTTTCGGCTACAAATTTTTGCTAAAGGCAATCGCTCTAACATTGAAATCTTATTGTGTTATTTCAAAAAACTTTTTACAAAAAAAAAAACAACCGACTTCAAAAAAAAAACACTACAAAGTGAAAAATAACTTTAATTTCGGAAGTCGGTGTCTTTGGTTTTGAATTTTCGTTCTTTGTCACCGACTTCCGAAATTAAAGTTATTTTTCACTTTGTAGTGTTTTTTTTTTGAAGACGGTTGTTTTTTTTTTGTAAAAAGTTTTTATTTTTCACTTTTTAGTTGTGGTACCTACCCCACACAAATTCGAATACCACTACCTGCTATGTAAATAATAGTGACAAGAAGTTTTCATATCATCTACATACTAAGTGGGAAAAATTACGTATAATTGAAGCTAACTCAAAAACTACCCAAGCAAAGTTAATAAAATTGATATGGGACCACCTCTGAAGTATGATCTACCAAACAAAAAAAGAATCATCAAAATCTATTCATAATTGGCGGAGTAATCGCGTAACAAACATACAAAAAAAAAAAAAAAAAAAAAAACATACAGACGAATTGAGAACCTCCTCCTTTTGGAAGTCGGTTAAAAATAAACATAATCGTGTTGTTATAAAGTGCACATACAACAATAAACAAAACGATCTAATTCTTTAAAAATTTATGAAAAAATATAAAGAATACACACAACTAACAGTATCGATACAATTGAAGCCCATCTCTACTACGGGTTACGTCGAATGAAAAGTTCGGCGCACGCAGCAAGACGAACCCTAATTATGTCTTCAATCAACGTCACTGTGATCTCGTGAGTCGCGACCGTACCCGGGATTATTAAATTATATTCCAATTACAATTATATGGCCTGTTTTGTTATGATTCACATACTCGCAACTTGGTGATATAAGCGAATGAACTTCGTCGATTACTCAGTTTTTTTTTTTTTAAATTCTATGACTAATCCATTGATAGAAGAAATTATTGTGATCTCACATTGATTATGTAGATATTATTGTTACATATTATAAATAGCTTTACACCATGTTTTGATGACTCGTTATTCAGAAACTCAATTTAAAAGGATCAGCCCAAATTCTGATAACTGGTCTAACCTCTGTATGTCCCTGTAGTTAAGCAATGGAAATCATAAGAAAGTAAAATACTGATATTCAGACGCATCTGTAGTGTTATTCTGTAACCATCTCACCGTGTTACCTTAGGTGAAGTTAGCGTAGAGTGAGCTGTCAGTTGCTAAGCATTGACACTATTGACAGCTCACTTCACCTAAGTTATCACGGTGAGATTTTTACAGAATAGCACTACTGGTCAATTGAAAGTCATTTGTTACTTAAAAAACATTGGTTGGAGGCAAAAATGACATACCCTCATACGTACCAATTTTGAGGCAATGCAAAATTCTACCATCAAACATGACTTTCCACATTACAACCCGTTAACCTAAACTCGGCAAAACAAAATCCATTTATCCCACCCGGTCAAATCATAAACAACTTCCGGTTATTCCGGCTCGCCCGGATAATCGCAGTTATCCGGATAAAGGTATATTTTGCCGGTAAATATTATCAAACTTATTGGCTCTCGTCACGCAATATTTGGATTAACGAGGTTGAGGCTCGTTTCACTCGCAGGTTGAGTGTTATGTGAAAGATCGTTTTGCCCGGTTTTGCGCTTGCATGACCATGTGATGTTAGCTTTATGCGGGTGTTAGCGCGCATGACTTTGTGCTGTTTACCTGTATGTTCTTCTTTGGCCAAAAATTGACTATGCTTAGGATTTCGACATAATTGATGATAATATGAATGGCGATGTTGTTGTTATTTGTAAAAAGTGATTAATGATAAAAGATAAGTGCTTTCTAATTAGTAATAAACAAGACATAATTATTATTTCTGGACCATTTAGTAATATTGAATTGTCAGTAAGCTAGAATAGTAAGTATTAGGTACTATTTTTCTTATATTTAGGGTAGAATTCTAACAAAAGCTTTTTAATAAAAAAACTCCCAATTTCAAATACAGTGAAAAATATTTTTATTTCAACAATATAACGTTGTTCATGGCTGTCAACAAAAATGGCGGTATCGAGATATTTGAGACGCCTCGTGTCGCTGCACCTGACGTTTATACGATAAAGCGAATAGATGGGGTATTTGTGTGTCGAATTTTACATCACGATTTACTTTTGTACATTTTTCGATAACGTTTTTGAAGTGGAATCGGGAAAATTTAAGGAATTGTTGTTCTGTAAATAGCATGTCCTTCTTATCAGGCAGGCTATTTGCATGGTAAGGCTACTAAATAATCTTGTCTACAGAAAATATTGAAGCAGTAAGCTGCTCTTTAATCCGTTGGGAGAATACCTTCCCATTATTTTTACTCTAATGATATAGGCTATCGATAGATTTCCTTCTACATTACCCATCACTAGCCATTTTCTATAATTCCTTTTGAAACATGTTTAATATTGGTTCTTTAATTTGTGCAAATTCTAATATAAATTAAAATAAATGAACAGAGGTATGTGTTGATTACATTAATAATTATTTTACTGTCGCTCCATGTAAAATACTGGTATTCAGCTGCATCCAGTCAGACTGAAAGCTAAAAGGCTAGGAAAATTGACTGCAAAATCTTGACAATCATCATCATCAGCCTATAATGTTCCCACTGCTGGGACACAGGCCTCCTGTGAGAGGGAGTGGGCCGTAATCCACCACGCGGGCCTAGTGCGGGTTGGTAGATGTCACATGTCTTCGAATTTTCGGTTCTAGGACATGCCGGTTTCCTCACAATGTTTTCCTTCACCGTTTTGAGAGCAGTGGTGATGAAATAATTTACATATGGCAGTGGTGGCCCAGTGGTAACGGCCGCGACTTACGAGTTGTAGGTCGCAGGTTCGAACCCAGACAGGCGCTTTACTTTGTGTAAATCTTGACAATGCAAAGTTTCATCTGGTATTTATATAGAAACGGAAAACAAGGACATTTTGAATTAATAATGAAAGTTCTTGAACCACTCTGAATTAATTATAAGAAAAGTAACTTCTTGATGTCAACGTTAAGTTTTCTTTATAATTATTTATCTGTACAGCATTGGATTCCTCCCCTTCTCATTAGGTAATGGTTTTCCGGGTCGACTTTGTTTACAAGAACCACAAGATGGGGGATTACAAGATAGATACATAAATACATAAACTCACGTCGTCACATTTCCCGTGGGATTAGACAAAAACTATAGAACGCCATCTGCTTCGCTTCTTACATACTCCTTTTATTTTATATATTATGGGACAATAAACAGCTACAACTTAAAATGTTTACTAATACCAATAATATAGGCTCAGCAGTATTAACAATATTGCAGCCCACTACATTATCCGCATGTAACAAAATTAGGATAAGGTAAAAAGTTCCACTAGATTAGCTTTATTCAAATATATAAAATAAAAAAATAGTTCGATTCCCGGGTCGGGCAAGTGTTATTGGTTTTTTCTATCAGAAATTTCTCAGTAGCAGCTTGGAGTCTGGATTTGAGCCCGGTTGGTGGCAATAGTCTTGCCCCCTATTACATGGGACGTAAACATAACTGGCGAATGTGGGTGTACCTACTACAGGGACACTTCTGCCCAACCCTTCGGGGAAACAAAGCGTGATGTTATGTATGTAATAAAATAAAAAATAATGGATAACTGAAATATAATACAATTAATTAATTATTAAAAAAATCAAACAAAATTTTTTTTTTTTTTGAATAAACTTTTTTTGGGTAAAATTTCCTTATCATCACAAAGAAGAATTAAGATTATAAAAATAAATAATAAAGGAATTGAAAGTACAATACAATCCATTAATAAAATTGTTTTGCCTACGTTCATACATCTGGTCATACACGCACGCCGGTTGTGAGTACTACGCACCTGGCCTTTCTGAAGAACATCACCAATTAGGTTACTATATTATGTTCTCCTAGGGCCTTTCCCGGCCTTTCTACTCACATCAAGTTATAACTTTTAGTTAGAAATTTGAGCTACAGGATTACTGACAAATGTATGCAGTGCACTGACTGATGGTTCTTGGATGGACAGTGTAGTTCTTTCCTCAAAATACCGACTCAGACACTAATCTGCATGGTCTTCATATGATCTGACCAAGATAACGTCTGGACTTTAAAAGATACTGTTACTTCTGAGTTTGCTTCGGTGTTTCTTTTCAGAAGTTGGATAGGCAACGACCACGAATCATTATAAAATAATATTACTTTTTTAAACCAATTACCAGAAATAAAGTATAATATATCATTTAAGACTAAAGCTGTCCAGCTTGTTGCTACCAGCAAAGCAAAGGGTTTCTATCGACTTTGAAGGATTTAAATACACAATAGTTTCCTCCGTCGAAGTCGATAGAAACCCCTTGCGTTGGGTTGTGACGCAGCTGGGAAGAGCCCAATCGTCTTTCAGCAGTGAAATTCGATATAATTGATTGTGAATCAACTCCTGCCTAATGTCCACAGTGTAATAGTACCAGCCTATTAGTAACCCACTGCAGAGCAAAGGCATCTTCTCATACAGAGAAGGCATGATCATTGATCTCCAGACTTGCTCAAAGCGTGTTGGCGATTTCAGACTTATATTAACTATAAATTCAGGTTTCGTATAGCCACGAGCGCTACTTTGAAAGTATATATGAATTGAAAAAGACACTGCCCAGATTTGAATCCACTACCTCACACATCCGAGGCAAGGCATGTCCAGTCACGACATTACATCCGAGGCAAGGCCTTTACATCCGAGGCAAGGCCTGTGCAATCACAACATTACATCCAAGACAAGGCCTGTGCAATCATGACATTACATCCGAGACAAGGCCTGTGCAATCACGACATTACATCCGAGACAAGGCCTGTGTAATCACGACATTACATCCGAGGCAAGGCCTATGCAATCACGACATTACATCCGAGACAAGGCCTGTGCAATCACGACATTACATCCGAGGCAAGGCCTGTGCAATCATGACATTACATCCGAGACAAGGCCTCTGCAATCACGACATTACATCCGAGGCAAGGCCTGTGTAATCACGACATTACATCCGAGGCAAGGCCTGTGCAATCACAACATTACATCCGAGGCAAGGCCTGTGCAATCACGACATTTACACACAGTGTGAAAACCTTAAAAAATATCATAACATAACATCACGATCGTATTTTTCCCCGAAGGATTAGGCAGAAGTCTACCTACAGAACACCCGCCTGAAATACGCAAATTAACGCTCGCTTACGTACAACTTGTCAAACATATGTTCACTTGAGAGTGAAACAGTAGAAAGAATAAAACAGTTACTTCATAATGCTGTCTCAAAAGATCCCAAAAGTTGTGAAAGTCTCTTAACAAAGCTTAGAATGTGTAAATATTGTATGAGATACACAGATGGCGACGAAAGGTTCAAGTTACAAGAGAGCAGTCCGTCCGAAACATAAGTTTTGCTGCCACAGAAACAAGTGAAACAACAAAATGAAAGACTGCGATTGAGTTTCAAGAATACTAGTCGATGGCTCGAACTCGTTGGTGGCGTATCTAATATGCATGCTATTTAGTACAGTTATTTATTTATCCAGTTTATATTTATTTAGTGAAATAGATGACGATTTATAGCGAATACGAGCGCGTAAAATTTAATGAACAGACCTTATAGATATTATGAAAAAACGACTAAAATTATTCTTATTAATTATTCGAGCTTTTCAATAAATAATCTATCCCTGTACGGTTTCTATTTTGCCGTTCTCATACTGCATAAGTTATTTATTTACGCCCAAAGATGAGTTAAAATTAGTGTTGAAATATGGAAGTTTCGACGCTCATAATTTACAAACCTTTTCCCCCAATTCTGCTTCCGAACAAGGCTAGATATAAGGCAAGGAAAATTGATATAATGTTTAGTTTTGAACGTACACCGTCAAACAGACGAGAAATCACCATACTACGTTTGTATGGATCAATGACCGACTAGTGTACGCTTAAGGCCCGTCATCCACGATAATTCTCAAAGTTATAATACTAGTCTATTTTCATATCCCATTTTTTTTTTGGGTGGGAAATTATCAAATAACTTCTCCCGCTCTGGGTGGAGCGAGAGGGCGTGTCAGACTCTTACTGACTAAAGCCCACCCGTGTTCCTTCGTTTGCCATGTTGCCGGGGGCCACGATGTCCCTTTCGGCCTTATTCGCAGCCCCGGCAGGCATTGGCCCTAGCGGACCCCGTCAATTCTGCTGACATCTCTTTGAGGCGCGCGTGGAACACAACGCGCCGTCGACCCGGGCCTGGTCCTTATTGGACGGCGAGCTACCCATTGCTCACCGTCCGCAAGCTCGAGCCTACGGTGGCTGGAAATCGGCTCGCGATTCCCGCCCAGGGCGTCTCCTCCATTATCGTACCCCTGTAGGCCTTTGCCTCTTCTCATACAGAGAAGGCACGAGCATTGATCACCACGTTGCTCAAGACGGGTTGCGATTTCAGACTTATATTAACTAAAGTCCAGGTTTCCTTACTATGTTTTCCTTCACCGATGTCAGTACATAAATTAATTGAAAAGGTCACATTGGTACTTGCTCGAATTTGAACCCACATACTCACGCATGCATGAGAGGCGAGGTCTTGACCACTGGGCCATCACGACAATACATATTTTCTAAAATATAATCCGTTATAAACTAAAATCATCTATGAGTAACTGAGTAACCAGAATTTCAATGGCGGGCCGTGCACGATACAACCAAACTAGTTAATAACGCTTTAGTAAGTCGCGTTGGTGATTTGAGTCTGTAAACACGTTACTTTTGAGTAGCGTTATAGACAATGGGCCTTACACGACGTGCTGCTAGCTGCGGGAATTCTCGAGAATTTGCAAGGATTCTCCGGAAGACCCGCGACCTGTTTTTTGACTCGTATCTAGTTTGCACGCTACACGATTGACATAAAGTTCATTACGCTTTGCGGCCTTGCGCTTTGTTGCTTTGCTTGTTACAAAAATTCGCTTACATTCTCTTCCGCGGCAAAGTAAATTGAACCTAACAAAAAAAAAAACTACCTATTCTTTTCCCAACTATGTTGGCTTCCAATCTAACCAGATTCAGCTGAATACCAGTATTTAACATGGAGCGACTGCCTATCTGACCTCCACAATCCAACTGGGTAATACAATACCCCTCGGTAAGACTGGTTGTCAGACTTTCAGGTTTCAGACAACCCGTGACGGCGCGCGGCCGGGCACTGAGGGCCGCAGACATGGCGTACGCCACCTGCGGCGTCGTGGAGATCATTAGCAGAATCATCGGACAGACACAACCGGCCAGCGTCGGATCAAGCTAGCGACTGAGCGCGCGCGCAGCCGCAGGGTATATTTATAGATGTCGCGTTTCACACCAAACCAAAGATCAGCAAGGCAGGAACGAATCCTATGCATTGCGTGCGTCGAGTACTGATTGGTTGATTATGTTTTTACTATGTGTGCCTTACACCACAAAATACATTGTAATATAAAACTATATAATCTGGTCAAAATAAATAAAATTATTCATTATCGTCATTTGAGTATTATTTCCACATCCAACAAGTATCTCCTACAGACTAACCCCGGCAAGCATAGCTTAACCTGATAGATCGACCCGTGCGGCTGTTATTGCGGGCCCTATCAGAATATCAGCGCTGCGGTATTTGTTGTTTCAAATATCGTAGCATTATGCTGAGATAGGAGGGAGCCTTTTTGGCCTCGCACAGGTCTTTTTATAAGTGTTTCTATAATTGTTATCGTTTTTATAATTTTCTTAGTTTTAATGTTGTATTTCCTGTGCTTGACCCAAATAAAAGTATTTTCTTTCTTTCTTATTACTTAGCCACGAGCTCCTCAATTGAGCCTAATAAAAAACATAGAATAATATAGACAAAAATTTCGAATATCATGACTTTTCAATTACACATGTTGTTTTATAATCATAATCATAATCATTTATTCGCTTTGAGAGTAGGTACATAAATGAAGGTGTTCACAAAATGTTGAGATCCCTGTACAATCTACCAATAAGGCATGCAAACATTAAAAGGAAATTTTATTACAATAAAAAAACAAATGAAAATCAGAGTCAAATTAAAATTAGCAAAAAAATAAATTAATCAAAAAATTATATAATTTAAAACTAGCATAATAATAATAATAAAGAAATATACAATGTCAATAATTAAATCTAAAGATTAGGGTCATTTAAAAAATCATTAATTGAATAGTAACACTTATCAAGCAATAGGGCTGTCAGTTTCTTTTTAAACATTTGGATTGGGTAATTTTTTAAAATATTTGGTATTTTATTGTAAATGGTGGGACCCATGCCGAAAACACTTTTCGTTAGTAAAGCTGTATTGTAACAACCATTTTGTAATAGGTTCTTATATTGACTTCTAACAGGCCCTTTTCTAGTTTCTGACACTGTTAGAAAGTAATTCTTATGCTTTTTCACAAAAATTGCCATTTCTAAAATATATAATGCCGGAAATGTTAACACTTTTAGGGACTTAAACATAGGTACACAACTGTCTGTCATTTTCAGGCCACACATTGCCCTTATACATCGTTTTTGGGCCTTAAACACTTGTTCTCTCATACTACAATTACCCCAGAATACAATTCCAAATCGTAGAATTGATGCCACCAAACCATGGTAAGCTACCAATGTTGTAGTTGTACTCACTTTTTTGCTTATGTTACAGCATGTTTCACCGCCTCTAGGAAATTTTCGTTCTGTAACATTATTTTCCTTTAATAGTGACAACCGGA
Source organism: Agrochola litura (assembly GCA_949152395.1). NCBI lineage: Eukaryota > Metazoa > Arthropoda > Insecta > Lepidoptera > Noctuidae > Agrochola > Agrochola litura. Next base: position 24,649,099 of record OX424498.1, read on the forward strand.
GACTATGAAACAGGCATATTATATTCTATGTGAAGTTAACTTACATAACATAACATCACGCCTTATTTCCAGAGGTTCGCACTATCTAGATGGCGAGCGGGATCAGGGCGACGCCCTTCGCCCGCGAAGCCAATACAGTGACCCGCTAATGCGGGCCCCTCAGTTGGTTCGCCTAATGCGGTAATGTGAAGTGAGTGCGGAGTTTAAGTTGCACTCGTGTGTTTGGTTGCTATGAATAGTTCCGTAGGAGTGCCGCGACGCTTACAGAGGCGTCGCTTTCTTCACGACACCCGGTGTGTCCCTGCCGGTTGAGACCCCCAGTTTCCTGGGGAAGGCCCAGCAGAGGACGACCCAGAGGTTGGTTGGGTAGAGGTGTACCTATAGGTACCCATTACGCCAGTTAAGTTGAAGTTCCATGTAATCAGGGGCGAACCTAATGATATCAACCGGGCACACAAAAGTTAACTTCATTATTTTAAAATGCACTGATGCTTCTTATGTCTTGGACCAAACTCTCAAATTGAGAGTAGATACCTAAAACCTTATTACTTACCTGTAGCAGGTGTTACAAGTATCTGAGGTAATGTTGATAATATTAAGTTTAGGAGAGCATCTTGAATAATATTTGAGTTTAAAGCGTGAAAAGGTTTTTCTGTAGAAAGTTGGTGAGTGTGTATTAAGTACGAAGGGAGAATGTGTTAACTGCATGATTCATAATTTAATATACATTCAAGGAAGTTGGTTGCTAAGCATTATTTGACAGTATAAACCAACATTTTTTTTTTTTTTTATCAAATTGGATTTGTTACAACTGTAGTGGTAATCATGTCATTCGGTTTAAATAGGTCCTTATTTTTATTATTTTGTTTATCTTTTATATAGATTATTTTCTTTTAGATTTTGTGAATGTGAGAACTTTGTAGTCTGTAGACTTGTGGACCATTTTCTATTTAACTAAGTACCTGGTACTTGTTGATAGGCCCACACTGTCCTCTCATACCTAAATTTGAAAACATTGTAGAAACCATTTATTTTGAAAAGAGTAACCGTGGAGTTTCTTGCCGGCTCTTCTCCATAGGAAGCGACCAATTGGAACCGTGCACCTAGCTTCTGACGTTTCATAAGTGCCCTTGTAGGTTTATGTGAAAACCAACATGTATTTTGAATTTAGTTTTTTTTTTAAGCAAATTGACACACCACGTTAATTTGCCGTGTTATAGCCATTTCATACAACTGTCAAAGAATGACAATTGTGATTTGAATATACGGACAATTTACGTTGGTAGTCAATTTGCTTAGCAATTCATTTCTCTGACTCTACCTACTTACATTGAATACACAATTTTCGAGGGTCCGTGGATGGGTGACCATCTTTACATACTGAAACCACTCCGTGCTTCGGATAGCACCTTAAGTCGTTGGTCCCGGTTCTCATTTGTAAATCTTTGACAGTCGTAACGGGGAGTCAGAAACCCGTCTGTCTGACAACCAGTCTTGCCAAGTGGTATCTTCTTACCCAGTAACTGGGTTGTAAAGGTCAGATAGGCAGTCGATCCATGTAAAACACTGGTATTCAATTGCATCCGATTAGACTGGAAGCCGACCCCAACATAGTTGAGAAAAGGTTAGGCAGATTGATCGACTGAGTACACAGAATTTTGATGCGTTGTGATTTTTGAACCGACTTCCAAAAAGGAGGAGGTTATATGTTCGTCGCGTAAGTTTTTTTTTTTTTTTATGTATGTCCACCGATTTCTCCGTCAATTGTGGACCGATTTTGAAAATAATTTTTGTGTTTGAAAGGGTATGCTCTCGAGGTGGTCCCATATAAATTTTATCAACTTTGCTTTGATAGTTTTTGAATTAGCTTCAATAATACGTACTTTTTCCCACTTAGTATGTGGATGATATGATAAGTTCCTGACACTGTTATTTACATAGCAGGTAGTGGTTTTCGGATTTGTGTGGGGTAGGTACCACAACTGAAAAGTGAAAAATAAAAACTTTTTACAAAAAAAACAGTCGGTGACAAAAAACGAAAATTCAAAACCAAAGACACCGACTTCCGAAATTAAAGTTATTTTTCACTTTGTAGTGTTTTTTGGAAGTCGGTTGTTTTTTTTTTTACCTAAAGAAAGGGCAAAGTGAAGTGGGTTTCGAACCCAGGAACCCGAACTAAGCCGTTTGTGTAACCATTATACCCAAGTAAAGCAAGCATGAAAGTTTTTTCTCGTATAGACGATCTAGTAATTACTTTATCATCCTAAGGTTGAACGTCACTTGCACGTCATAAAACAACAAGGTATATTTGTCTAGGTATGTGACAGTTAGATAACGTCAACTTCAGTGATTTTTCAATTTACTGGGAATTATTGTCAAAAGTGATATATCAATTATGACGTCGACTATACGCTTCTAAATAATACAAAAATATATAATTATTATACAGGTGCGTAGTACTCGCAACCGGCGTGCGTGTATTATGACCAGATGTATGAACGTAAACGAGGCAAAAGGAGTATGTAAGGATCGTAGCAGGTGGCGTTCTGTAGTTTCTGCCTACCCCCATGGGAAAAAGGCGTGAGTTTATGTATGTTTGTATGTTTAATTATTTAATTAATAAATTCATAGAAATCATATAAAATAAATACAATAAAATAACGTATTATATTTTTCTCTTACCTACTCAAGTGGTCAGGTCAGTAGGTGACCTATAAAACTCCCAGGATAATATAATAAAAGAGTGGATTTGTGATTCCGTTCACCCTCCTAACACAATAAAAGAAAGTTGTATACTTGCTCTCAGTTCAACTCAAAAGGAAACGTGTGTCACTTGCCGCCCTTCTAACTTTTTAACCACTAAAAAGAGTACTATGCTCTGTGTGTATTTTTAACCGACTTCCAAAAAGGAGGAGGTTATAAATATGTTCGTAGCGTGTTTTTTTTTTTTTTTACGTATGTGTGTCCACCGATTTCTCCGTCATTTGTGGACCGATTTTGAAAATAAGGGTATGCTCTCAAATTGGTCCCATATTAATTTAATTAACTTTGCTTGGGTAGTTTTTGAGTTAGCTACAAAATACGATTTTTTTTCCCACTTAGTATGTAGATGATATGATAAGTTCCTGTCACTGGTAGCAGGTAGTGGTATTCGAATGTGTGTGGGGTAGGTACCACGACTAAAAAGTGAAAAATAAAAACTTTTTACAAAAAAAAAACAACCGTCTTCCAATAAAAAACACTACAAAGTGAAAAATAACTTTAATTTCGGAAGTTGGTGTCTTAGGTTTTGTATTTTCGTTTTTTGCCACCGACTTCCGAAATTAAAGTTATTTTTCACTTTGTAGTGTTTTTTTTTTGTAAAAAGTTTTTGTAAATAAATAATAAACACACTGATCGCAAAGATCGTCATTCTCTGGACACCTAAGAGAGGACATCACCGCCAAGGTAGACCGAGGCGAAGGTGATGAGACGATCTAGTCATGATTGGCGGCCAACATGGCCAGAAATCGCGCAAAACAGAGAAATTTGGAATGAAAAAGGGGAGACCTTTGCCCAGCAGTAAGACACAATATAGGCCATTAAAAAAAACGCTCAGGTAGATGTTTCTTGGTGTACTTGCGATCAACAACGAGGCCAAATAAATAAAAAAACGCACGCACAATGTAGGGTTCCGTAGTTGGGATGAATTTATCCCAAGAACAAACTTAACTTTGTAGTTGAAAAAAAAATCTTTCATACGGAATGTATGGGAGAACATGTTTTTACAACCGCAAATCTAAGTTGGTCGATTATTACTCGTTAACTTGTAACGCCTACCCAATTGTGATAGTTTTTCTTTCAAATTCGTTATATAAGCTACTGCCGTGAATTTTTTCACATATCTAAAACCAACCATTTAGCTGGCAGGGGGGGGACACTTCCAGCTTGTGGAGGACGTGGTGAGCGCTCTGTTCCCTTCAAGAGGGGAACATACGCCCCCGCCCATGGCTCCGCCCATTGCGGTGCCCGATGCGGACCACACCGCCGACGACGACGACGATGCTCCGGAGGTGACCGAGGTAGAGATGAGAGTGGCGGTACGCAGGATGAGTGCGAGGAATACCGCCCCAGGACCCGATGGCATACCCGGAAGGGCCTGGGTCCTGGCCATGGGGACTCTCGGGCCTCGACTGAGAGGGCTCCTAAGCGCATGTATGGAGAGGGGCCAGTTCCCACTTTGCTGGAAGACTGGGAAACTGGTCCTCATCAGGAAGCCGGGGCGCCCAGCGGACTCTCCGTCCGCATATCGGCCCATTGTGCTGCTCGACGAGGTGGGCAAGCTCTTTGAAAGAGTCATTGCAGACCGCCTCGTTGGGCAGCTGGTGCGAGTGGGGCCGGATTTGGCGGACGGCCAGTTCGGTTTCCGCAGGGGGCGCTCTACGGTGGACGCCATCATGCGCGTGCGGGCCCTCACGACAGGGGATGCTGTGGCCCGGGGTGGGGTCGTCTTGGCGGTGTCTCTAGACATCGCCAATGCCTTTAACACCCTGCCCTGGAGTTGCATCAGGGAGGCACTTCGGTATCACCGGATGCCGACCTACCTCTGTCGTGTGGTCGAGGCCTATTTGACAGACAGGGCTGTCATCTACCCCGGTCACCAAGGAGAGTGGAACCGGCGAGAGATGTCGTGCGGTGTCCCACAGGGATCGGTCCTGGGGCCGCATCTGTGGGACATCGGATACGACTGGGTGCTGCGCGCCGACCTCCCTACTGGCGTCAGCGTCGTTTGTTACGCTGACGACACGCTGGTCCTGGCGCAGGGGAGGTCGTACCAGGCGGCGGCCGACTTAGCGACACGCGGGGTTGCGACAATCGTCGACAGAATCCGGCAGCTGGGACTCGAGGTGGCCCTGCACAAGTCCGAGGCCATGGGTTTCTATGGTCCTCGTAGTGCGCCACCGTCGGGTTCCCAGGTATTGGCGGGAGGGGTTCACATCGGCGTCGAGTCGACGATGAAATATCTGGGACTCGTCCTCGATAGCCGGTGGAACTTCGTGGAGCATTTCCGACGTTTGGCTCCCAGACTGGACCGGGCCGGGGCTGCCTTGAAGCGGCTCCTGCCCAATCTGGGAGGTCCAAACGCCTCCTGCCGGAGGCTCTACGCGGGGATCGTGCGGTCCATGGCCCTTTACGGGGCGCCGGTGTGGGCGCCTTCATTGAGGCGGCAGCCAGGCCGCCGGCTGAACGCGTCCCAAAGGGTCATGGCCATCCGGCTGGCCTGAGGATACCGCACGGTCTCCTGCGAGGCGGCGAGCCTCCTTGCCGGAGTACCGCCATGGGATCTGGAGGCAAAGGTCCTCGCGCACATTTGGGAGTGGCGCGAGGAGGCGAAGCGCCGGGGCTTAACTCCGATGCCGCAAGAAGTCGCGGCACAGCGGACAGAGCTCCGGCGGGATCTCATGGCGGAATGGAGACTGCGATTGTCGCAACCCAGCGCTGGGCACGCCACAATTGAGGCGATAAGACCCCTCTTTGAGGAGTGGCTAGAGAGGCGCCACGGCGTCCTCACCTTCCGCCTGACGCAGGTACTCACCGGACACGGCTGTTTCGGGAGGTACCTGTTCAGGATAAAGCGGGAGGAAACGCCCGGGTGTCGTCACTGTGTGGATCGCCCGGAGGACACGGTGGAGCATACGGTGGAGGTCTGCCCGGCTTGGGCAGGGCATCGCCGTGTCCTCGTGGATGCGATCGGCGGCGGTGATCTCTCGCGTCCGGCCCTGATTCGGGCCATGCTACGGAGCGAGAGGAAATGGGAGGCCGTCACCTCTTTCTGCGAAGCAGTAATTCTCGCGAAGGAGGAGACGGAGCGCGTGAGGGAGAGGCAAATTTCGCGCCCTCGCGCCCCTAACCGCCGCAGCAGGAGACGCCCTGGGCGTCGGGAATCGCAGGAAGATTTCCGGCCACCGTAGGCGCGGGCTTGCGGACGGTGAGCAATGGGTAGCTCGCCGTCCGATAAGGACCAAGCCCGGGTCGACGGCGCGTTGTGTTCCACGCGCGCCTCAAAGAGATGTCAGCAGAATTGACGGGGTCCGCTAGGGCCAATGCCAATGCCGGGGGTTCGAAGAAAACCGATAGGGAAATCGTGGCCCCCGGCAACATGGCATAGGAAGGAACACGGGTGGGTTTTAGTCAGTAAGAGTCTGACACGCCCTCCCGCTCCACCCAGAGCGGGAGAAGTTATTTGATAATTTCCCACCCAAAAAAAAAAAAAAAAAAAAAAGGGGGGGGACACTTGACTCTAACAAAAATTTGCACTTTAAAGCCTAATATTTCGCAAACGGATCTCTGAATTCAAAAATGGTTTTAACACACTTACAATTTTTTTGAAAGATCTTTCCAACGATACCCCAGACAAAGAGATAGAAAAAAAAAACATCTCCACATGTGTAGGGGAGGTAGGTAACCTAAAAAAAATTTTTTTTCATAATTTTATTTTACCACTTTGTCGGCATAATTAATATGTATACCCATGCCAAATTAAAACTTTCTAGTACTAACAGTCTTGGAGCTAGACCGCAGACAGACAGACAGACAGACAGACGGACATGACGAAACTATAAGGGTTCCTTGTTTACTACGGAACCCTAACAAGTAGATAAGAATTACGGTTTAAATTTTTTTTTTTTACTTTTTACCATTTTAATATACAGCAAGCAAGCTTTACTGCTGAGCATGAAGTCCTGGGTTCGAATCTCAAGTCGGGCAAAGTGTTATTAGGCTTTTCCATCAGGAATTTCTCAGTAGCAGCCCGGAGATTGGTTTGTGCCCGGTTGATGGCAATAGGCTCGCCTCCTATTACATGGGACTTAAACATAACTGGCGAAATGTGGGTGTACCATACGTACACCTCTGCCTAACCCTTCGGGGAACACAGTCGTGATGTTATGTTACGTGTTGATGATAATAAGTAAAAATGACAGTGTTAATGGACTTTTATTGCAGATCGTACTAAGCTTATTTTATTGAAAACTTCTTTAGGCGCGTTGGGCATTTTTGAGATGGGAAAAAACAATTGAACTTGCGATACATTTTCTTTGGGATTAATGACATTCCAAACATTGAGACATGACAATGACATGATTGACATTTCCCTTTTTTTTACCAACTTCAAAAAAGAAAAGTATTTCCTGCACAATAAAATTGTTCTGTCGGCACTCCCGGATTGCCACTGTTTTTTTATTATTTTTTTTATTATTAGCCGTTCGCTCGCCCCCTATTATATGGGACTTAAACATAACTGGCAAAATGTGGGTGTACCTGCTACAGGGACACCTCTGCCCAACCCTTCGGGGAAACAAGGCGTGATGTTATGTTATGTTATGTATTAGCCGTTACGGGTCGTCAGAAGCCCGAAAGTCTGACAACCAGTCTTACCAAGGGGTTTCGTAATACCTAGTTACTGGGTTGTGGAGGTCAGATAGGCAATTGCTCCATGTGAAATACTAATATTCAGCTGCATCCGGTTAGACTGGAAGCTGACCCCAACATAGTTGAGAAAAGGCTAGGTAAATTGATTGATTAAGTCTATACCTATTATTATTTATTCATAATCGCTTAAATCCTACTGGAACACGCAAGTTCCGCCAAATCTTTTGGGAAATCATGTAAGAGTTCTCTCTCCTCCTACTCTAATTAGCAAGTAATAATTAATTTGCAGACTCCTTAGTCTTTGATCTTGAAAAGGATGAAGAGTTTATTCGCGCATGACTTAAAGTACCCATCACGTGGTAGAAGCCTTCTCTGTAATACTCCACCTAGACGGGCAATTCTTTAAACAATTATTGCCGGCAACAGTTGCCGGTGGTAGTACAAAAATTACTGGAGCAATTGAGTTTACTAAGTTGCTCCACGATGCATTCTCTTGCCCTCATCCAAATTTATTATGGTTAGGCGCAACTTGTCTTGCTTGTAAGTTGCTCCACATCGCTCAATATGGTGTGGTGGTTCTATAGCAATAATAAAATTGCTACAATCTTAGCATCGTCGATGTGACATCATTAATACTATCCTCTTGACCGAATTAATATAATCTAAACCAAGGCTGCTTAACCCCAAGCCCACATTGGCCCACCTACACATTAAAATTGGCTCGCCATAAGCTATCAGCTGGTAATAATGTTTTGAGAACAGATTCCAGGACTTCAAACTAGGTTTAAAAAATATTTTGCTATAAATGAACTTAATCGTCATCATCATCATCAGCCTATAAATGTTCCCACTGCTGGGACACAGGCCTCCTGTGAGAGGGAGTGAGCCGTAATCCACCACGCAGGCCCAGTACGGGTTGGTAGATGTCACATGTCTTCGAATTTTCAGTTCTAGGACATGCTGGTTTCCTCACGATGTTTTCCTTCGCCGTTTTGAGAGCAGTGGTGGTGAAATAATTTACACAAAGTAAAGCGCCTGTCTGGGTTCGAACCTACGACACTGCTCTCTTAATACTTATTCTCAATTATCCAACAATAAAACATATTTTCAGACTTGATTTTATTATGGACCACATATTTGTCGCCAAATATATTGATGAGTTGTTAGCTACTTCTTCAAAGGTATCACAGATTTTTTTTTAGATTCTTCAAACTATGAGTAATTTAAAGTTTTGTTTAATTTCAATAGCTAGGGGCATAACTGTAGGCAAGTTTTATTTACTAGATGGCCCACCGGCTGATACGGGATCGAAATAATGGCCCACCTTCAAAATTGGTTGAGCAGCCTTGCTCTAACTAATAATAAACTTAAACTATATTAAATAGAGAAACGATTTGGTTTTTTGTATGTTTGTTTGTTACGCTTTCACGCTAAAAGGACTGAACATATTTGGATGAAATTTGGCACATGTGTAGACCATGACCTAGGTTAGGACGTAGAATAATTTTTATCCCAATATTCCCACGGGATCGAGACTTATCGTCACGGGAAACCGTGGAGTGAAACTAGTATATAATAAACTAGCTACCGCCAGTGGCTTCGCCCGCGTGATATCTTTATAAATTATAGCCTATGTTAATCAGTGTTAATAAAGCATTCTAATGGTGAAAGAATTTTTAAACACGGTCCAGTAGTTTTTGAGTTTATTCAATACAAACAAACATACAAAAAATCAAATCTTTTCTCTTTATAATATTTGTTTAGATTAATAACAATACCTGGGCGACCGACTCTGCTCTGGTGAAAATAGAGAATGTTCATTTAATAGTATAGGATAGTAACTACTAATTCCATGCTGCCACGATCATTATTCTAATGTCATTGTTTATTATCTTGTTCTAAACTTTGAGCAACAGAACTCTGCTCGGGTGAAAATACGGAGAAAACTAATTTTCTCAGATATATGAGATTGATTTTTGCCCCCGTAAACCCCTATATTGCAACTTTCATCGAAACCGTTAGAGCCGATTTCGAGAACGTGAGTACAAATATATATACAAACAAATATACAAATATTGCTCGTTTAATAGTATAGTTTAGGTGCGCTTCCTCTTCCCTCAATCTCATAATCCGAGGGATTAACCAGAATTGCGCAAATTTCGTTGCCCGTGTGGCCACCCCTTAAAAGATTAAGTGGGCGAAATAGGTTAATGTGATGAAAATGAAGACAAGTGGGTGTCGTCTTTACATTTGGATTTGTTCGAGAAGAAGTTTGTCTAAAAATAGGTGACATTTCTTTGTGGAAAGCGTATTTGACGTGATTAAATAGCAATTTATTAAAACACGAAGAATTAAATGAGTTAGTTAATTGCTTGGCTCTTAAATGTTTAAATATTACGGGCTGGCTCAAGTGTTACTGAGGTTTTATTATTGTGATTATTAATTGATTGACATATTTGACTGAAATACTAGAAAAAGAAAGAAAAATATTTTATTTGGGACACGTACTCGAAATACAAACAATGAAAAACATTATTAATTTTTTTTTAAATCATGAAAACAAAAGGAAAGATCTGTGCGAGGCCAAAAAGGATCCTATCTCAGCATGATACTGCGATATTTAAAAAACAAATACCGCAGCGCTGGCATTCTGTTAAGACCCGATGTAATGCCACGGACACACTTATGTCCATAAATAAATCCCGCTAGAGGAATAAAAAATAATATTAGAATTTTCTAAAATGAAGTTTTTTGCCCATGACTCTGCTTTATAAACACCTAGAAAATCGTAAAGTTGTCGTGTCGTTTAAGTTTTAAACAAAACACTATCTGTGTAATTTTAATTATGTTGTAATATCTGAGATGATCACAAATATTTAAAATAACGAATGTGACAATGTTCAGAAAAAGAGGATCGTTTATTAAACGAAGTTTTACATTGTACAAAACGTTTTGATACATTAAACAAAGACGATGTGTATTATATTCTTTTTCTCAAACATGCTTGGAAAGAGCATTATTTTGACAACCTTCTTCGAGATAAATCGAAATTGCTGTAATACTGGTCAAATACATGCGAGCGCCCGGCCGGCAATGTTTGTATGAAAATATGTATCTGTCGTGTTCAGCGGCCAAATAAATTACTATGAAAACCCACTGTCGTGTTATTTAAAAATGGAACGAACTTTTTACTGCAACACATGGCAACCTGATTTGATGAAAATTGCAAAATAGAGGTTTACGGGAGCGAAATCGATCTAGCTAGGTCTCATATCTGGGAAAATTTGTTTTCTCCGTTTTTTCACCAGAACAGAGCTCGGTCGCCCAAAGATTAAAACAAGATGGATACCTTTTCTTACATGGCAGCATGGAATTAGTAAATCCCTACTATCATGGCAGCATGGAATTAGTATGTACTGTCAAGGCAGCATGAATTACTATGAACTTTCCTATACTATTAAATGAGCATTTTCTATTTTCTCCATAGCAGAGCTCGGTCGCCGAACATAATCGCGTGTGAAAATTATCATTGTTCATCATTGATTCTGGAATTTATAATTAATTTATTGAAAAGTACTATACAATCCTTGGCTGCAACCAAGCATTGACGGACTCGCCTCGGCCCACACTTTCGCGATCGTTAATCAGTCTTGTTGCAGGCCGCGACAGTAATGTACCATCGAAGAAACGCATACCTAAGCAGTTTGAAAACAAAATCCCGTGCACACATCCCTTTTTTTTCGTAGGAAAGCGTTACTATATCGGCCGAGCGCTGCAAGCAGAAATAGTCCTTACGGTGTATAGTTATGCGTTTCTTCGATGGTACTAATACTGAAAGAACGAACATCACGACACACCATACGCTAGTAGGTACAAACGTCAGTTACGTCGGTCAGCAGGAGTTGATCATTTATATTCGTAAGACGTTGTTAGAAGACTATTTGAAGTGTATTGAGGACAGGTTCGCAAGTGAGCTTGGATACCTAGGAATCAGTTGATTTCCCCAAGGGCTGCGAAGGTCAGGATACAACCACGGTGCGTAAAACCTAGTGTTTATTTATTTAAGTGTACAAAATAGGTAAGTATATCATCGTGTCTATATCCTGCAGGGAGGTACCCTAAACTTGTCATCATTCTCCTTACCCTTATCCCAATTAATTAGGGGTCGTCGCAACTGGTCTGTTCTTCCATACTTTTCTAATATTCATGCTATTTTCTTTTCTAGACTCCTTCATTGGTCTAGTGGTCGCAAACGGTACTGTTGAGTAGTGTTGAGCCTCATGCTCAACACTACTCAACAGTACCGTTAGCGCTACTCCTGAGCATGAGGTCTTGTGTTCGATTTCCAGATCAGGCAAAGTGTTATTGGGTTTTCCATTTGGAATTTCTCAGTAACAGCCCGGAGTCTGAATTTATGCCCGGTTGATGGCAATAATTAATGACAATGGGCCTCATCAGAAGGCTAAAAGTCACCCAAAGGGAGAGGGCTATGCTTGGAGTTTCCCTACGTGATCGAATCAGAAACGAGGAGATCCGCAGTAGAACCAAGGTAACCGACATAACCCGAAGAATTGCCAAACTTAAGTAGCAATGGGCAGGGCACATTGCTCGCAGAACGGATGGCCGATGGGGCCGAAAGGTTCTGGAGTGGCGACCGCGTACCGGAAGACGTAGCGTTGGAAGGCCTCCCACAAGATGGACCGATGACCTTGTGAAGGCCGCAGGAATCCGCTGGATGCGGAAAGCACAGAATCGGTCGAAGTGGAGGTGCTTGGGGGAGGCCTATGTCCAGCAGTGGACGTCTTTCGGCTGAAATGATGATGATGATGATGATGGCAATAGGCTCGCCCCCTATTATAGACAGTGCCATCCATGAAGACGTGCCACATTCTTCTTACAATCGCTAACAGTACGCGCATCTTCGTGGATGGGACTATCTATACATATGGGACTTAAACATAACTGGTGAAATGTGGGTGTACTAAGGTAAAATCTCTTCCTTTATGTGTTTCCTTTCCAGCCATATCATCTCTCACACAGTGCATCCATCGTTTCTTTGGTCTTCCCCTACTCGACACATTCATACTCAAAACTTTCGTCACGACATTTTCCTCTTTCCTCCGCATCACATGCCCCTACCATGCCAACAGGTTTTCACACAACTTTTCAGTCACCGGTGTCACTTTCAGACTTCCTCTCGAGGTATCCTTATAATCTTGTACGAATAGCGTTGGTACTTATTTTGAAGGGTAAAGAGTTCTTTTTTTAATATCTTCGACGCATCATCAATCGGTCAGATCCCTCTGGGATCCTCCCACCTTTCACAACTTGTTTACAGCTGTTAACTCCGAAACCACCTCTTATTCAATTCCATTAATAATTTTTACAGTTGATTTTAGATTTTCACTGTTTTCACTCCTAAGATATCCAACAAACTTTTTCTCAAAAATTTAAGAAGTGACCTCTCTTTTATGTCAGGATAATTATTATTTATCTTTACCATTTGTGTATCTCTTTGAATCAATATTTCTATTCTACAGTGGTCATAATACCTAAGGCAGTTAACTTTCTATATGCGTTTACTCAATGCAAACAATAATAGCAACAACACAGTCTCAAAACCAAAGTGGTCAAAATAGTTAAATCTGGCGAAAAAACTGTGTTGTCACAAGACAAACAGTTCCTCACAAGACAAACTGTTCTTCACAACCAAAGATTTTGTAGAAAGTAGTGCTCGGCGCTATGGTGACCTAACACACCTTTCTCGTATTGATAGGATATGGTATATAATGGTTTAAGTTAAAGCCTCGAATTATAAGGGAAATAGCTATATTGAATCACTATAACACTTAATTACAAGAACTGGTAGAAAATGGTAAACTATATAACTAACTTAATTATTGGTAAAATGTATGGTAAAATGGTATGGTAATGGTTTTGAGTACGCGGTGTCTCTAATGAGATCTGAACGCGAACTGGCCCACATTTAGGTGAACGAGCGAATGTGCATATTTGCGTTCGATGCAATTATGCATTTTCGCTGAGTGTTCGATTAACTCGAACATATTCCCGAGAGCGAGAAGAAATGCGGGATGATGGCTAAAGCTACATGATATGGTACAAAAATATTTAACTACTTAACACAACCGTTAGATTCGCCCGAACCCGTCAAAAGATGATTATGTACGTTTCTGTTTCTTTGGTAATGGAATAGTATGGTCTCGCTCACTCATAATCCTACCATGTAGGATGTGTAAGCTTATTCCTCCGTGTGCACTTTTTTGCGTGATACGATGAAAGCTCATCTAACGATTTAAATCTTTATTCACGACATAACAATTACTGTTCTTACGATTGACCAAACTATTTTTCTCACAGTGCATTGTCTAATCTCATCTTTAGTCGTACCTTACCAGATCGTACAATAGTGATTAACTGAGCAATATACATAGAGTGTCGGCTATAACTCACAAAGGCCATGCATCTGGTGGCAATTTACCAAACAGCCGGTGAGTGGCGGAAATATAAGTGAGGATATTGTGGGCGTTACTTTTATTTTCTAGTTAATTCTATCATTTATAATTATCCCCTTATTAGGCGTTAACGGGGGCAAAATCTATTCATGTAAATTCATTGTATTTCAAAATGACTAACAACTTAAATTGTCCATTTATATGCAAATCCCAACTGTCACTCTTTGAGAAGCCAGTTCTTGGGTCACGGGAAGTGTCAACCAGCTGTTTGGCGATTTCATTGAACAAACCATGAGCACTTCTTCTTTAATAAATAAATTTAGGTAAGACCAGATGTAAGACTTTCAGATTCTTCTGACAATAATTACACTGACAGTTCAGCTTGACATCGCAAATTGTTCTATCCGTAGCTCTACTATTGTTGTGCGCCCTCATCTTCGAAATCGATGTTTTCATCTATACCTATACTCCATTTGAAATAAGATTAGACGTTTAACTAAACCTTTTTTACAGTCCATTCAATCGATTTTGACTTCTATTGCGTTGGTGGCATGACAAATAGCAGCTGCAGTAAACAGTTGGTATTGTTACCAGTTTTTTGCTTTTAATGCCATCCTTATGCCTACGGTATAGAAATCAGAATCGGTTGAGCGAACTGTAATAAAGGTTTGTTTAAATGTCTAATCTTATTTCAAATGGAGTATATATGTATTATTATAAATTAATGTATCTTTTCGTGTCTGTGTGTGACCGCGTTGTTCTTCTAAACTAGACGACGGATTTTGATATGGTTTTCACCATCATTTAGAGAATTTATTCCGGTAGGTTTATGTGAGTGTATCATACATTAATAAAAAAAGTCTTAGTAATCGTGCGAAGTAGGTGCGGCTCTCTAGTAATAATATAAATATTTTCTCTCAGTTCTCGAGAACTCACTAGCACATACATTTTTATTTGAATACATAGTGAAAGCAAAGGAGTTTTCTTTCGTTTTACCTGTATTCAACAAGTGTCCAATATGAGGGTACCATGTATCCCTCGAGGCATAAAAACATCAGCAAAAGGGCTTTATTTAAAAATTATTCATGAAGATGTAGGGGTTGAGCTGAATTTTTATGCGTGCAACTAAAAAAACTGCCCGTAAGAGAATTGTTTCCGTTTACGGTATGGCAAGCAATTTAGTTACAAAAAATAGTTGTAGGAATAGATGACTCGCAAAAATAAGATTTCTTGCACTGTTGGTTGATCCAGTTTCTAACACAAGCATTTTAATTAAGCTTGTTCAGTGGTCGGACTGAGAGTGAGGTCCTGGATTTTCAATCCCGGGTGATAACCCGCTGGAGTAAAGTTTATAATATAAAAAAATCAATATGGATTTTTAAATTCTCAGAATGATCACATGATCTGAATTTGTGCCTAGTTATTGGCAAAAAGCTCGCCCCCTATTAGCCCAGGTTCGCTCGAACGATTTTTTCCCGAGCAATTTTTTTCGCACTTTGGATTTTCAACGCTCTGCTTAGCGCCAAGAGTTGAAAATCCAGTGCGCGTTAAAATCCTGCCGCGATATTTTTACGTCCGTACGCACGTGGGCTTACATGGACATAAGGGAAATTAGAGTGTAGAGTGTTGGTGTGGGCGCCATACGTAAATAACCTGTGCCTGCTCCTTTATGGAATACAGGCAAGAAATGTTGTGAACTTAAAGAGTTAAAAAAATACTACCTTGCTATTTATACTTTTATTTAAAAAAAAAAATAGTTTGGTGACCTTATTGGTGATGTTCTTCAGAAACGTCAGGTGCGTAGTACTCGCAAGACTCGCAACCGGCGTGCGTGTATGACCAGTAACCTAATTGCGTAACTTATTTTCGTAAACAGCATAAATAAGTAAGAGTCTATTAACTGCTCCCAAATTACCATGTTTATTTTAATCTTTAATTTTTTTTTCATTCGTCCTTGACATATTTATTCTGTTATTTGACATTATATACCTACGATTTAATTTCAACTCTTTATTTGTGACTTTTGTGGACATTATAATTATTCAGATTGATTACAATTGTAATAGCAATCATATAATTGCGTTTTATTAAAATAGGTTTTTACTTTTATGAATTTATTTATCTTTTGTATAGATTCTTTTCTATTTTGTGAATGTGAGAACGCTGTAGGTTTAGTGAATTGTAGACCTGTAGACCATTTTCTATTTTGTTAAGTACTTAGTACTTATTGAAAGACCTACACTGTCCTCCCACACCTAGTAACACTGTAATTTGAAAGTATTGTAAAAGCCAATTATTTTTAAAAGAGTAACTAACAGTGGAGTTTCTTGCCGGCTCTTCTCCATAGGAAACGACCAATTGGAACCGTGCACCTAACTTCTAACGTTTCATAAGTGCCCATGTAGGTTTATGTGAAAATAAAATATTTTGAATTTGAATTTTGAATTTGAAACGATTTTGACTAATTTGTTTCATTTTGACAGTTCAGCAACATTCATTGCGTTATTTACGTTGTTGAGCAGTTTTTTTTTCCAACTTATGAAGCAATGGATTAGCAATCTATTTCAAATCGAAACAAATTTTGATTGATCGTGTATTACGCAATCAAGGTACAGCTGTTTGAACGTAGCCGAAGCAAAAGGAGTATGTAAAAGGAGTATGTGGCGGTCTGTAGTTTCTGCTTACCCCCATGGGAAGAAGGCGTGAGTTTATGTATGTATAAATTTCTATAGAGCACTCACCAATTATAAGCCCGTATGTTTCAGTGTTGCCTTAAAATACGATCTCATAGTTATTGAGGAGGTGACAATCTGATTTATAAGCTGAATATATCTCTCGCCTTGATCACGAATGAATGGGCTTAGGAAATGGTACTCCGGGGAATTGAGCTCATTGTAGTGATATATAGGTATTTTGGGTAGTATCATTTCAACACTGACCAGTAAATTTTCTCTTGGCGAATTGGGGGCCTTCCGATTAAAGCTATAATGAACAGTAGAGGGGGAAATTGCTATAATCACTGCGCTTGGCAAACTGATTAGTTATTGCAGTTTTTTGTTATTAGTTTTCACTAATACTACGCGATATATAAATGTATTTTTGGCCAGTTAAAACGCTCTGTTACATTTTCAACGCTCTGCTCAGCGCCGAGAGTAGAAAATCCATCAGTGCGCTTTGATTAGACATTACTTTTAGGTGTCGCGTAGTGTCAGTTATAAACCGGCATTATTAGTAGACGCAGTTTAACGCTGTAGCTTATTCTCTTAGCTCCAAAGAGTGGAAGCCTGTCTTCCTCCTTACGTCCGGACTTGAGAAGGAAAACAGGCTTCTAGGTTCCGGACCCACTAGAAATTTGTTCGTACTTAGCGCTGCCGGCTATAAAAGGTCATAGGTTTTAAATTGTTATGACGCTAGTAGACGATGATCATACCTATGCATCTATTCTTTGTTAGAAACCAGATAGATCTTATTTGTGTGTGCTCCTGCGCCGGATTCGGAATCTCAGTACAGCGATTTTGTCATTCGATTTACTAAAACAACCAACGTTCGGTGTTAAATAAAAAAATCTCTAAGCTTGCAACTATCGATTTAAATTTGAAATCGATTCTGCTTCGTATGGAAAAGTTTGCAATCAGGCTGAAATCCTAATCCTAACTTCCTAACTAATATTACAAATACGAAAGTGAGTTTATTTGTTTGTTACGCTTTCAAGCTAAAACGGCTGAACGGATTTGCATGAAATTTGGTACATGGGTAGATCATGACCAACGTTAGGACATAAGGATACTTTTTATCCTGATATTCCCACAATTACCGCGAGTTGCAGCTAGTGATTTATAAAACTCTGCATTCACCTAGCCTTCCCAAAGAAGCGAAAACAAAACACATTACCACTTATTTACCAAAACACTTAGTAGGTATATGTTTACAAAATTGGCGGAATGTGGGTCGCGAAGTTTTTCACCATTCCATAAGCCATTAACTTTGTCAGGTTTCCTGCTGGGTGCTTCAATGGCGCCGAATAACTCGAACGGATGAATTTAGTTTTATTGTGTGATACGGAGCAGAAAGCACAGGTTTTATTTTTGGAAAGGTTGTATTTCTAGGCGATTCGTATAACTTCGTATTCAACTATATATTCAACTATAATTTCCCTTAATGCAAAAAACGTATTGCTTTACTCACCAACCGCTTAATGTTTTAATGTTTTCGGAGACCTTAGTTATGATTATTTACCCTAAATCAAAGACAAATAAATATATTTATTTATTTATATTATTATTTATGTACACAGAGTATACTTCATAGTAAAATAGGTATATACTTACAATCTTAAATCTCCTTACCCTAAATAAATAAATAATTCGCCACATGTCAGTTTTGTTAACAATACTTCCACATTGGCAATAATGTGTAATATTGTGTAATATTGCACCCACATTTCGCCAGTTATGTTTAAGTTCCATGTAATAGGGGGCGAGCCTATTGCCATCAACCGGGCACAAATTTAGACCACAGTCTGCTACTGAGAAATTAGAGATGGAAAACTTGATAACACTTTGCCCAACCCAGGAGTCGAACCCAAGACCGCAAGCTCAGTAGTAGCGCTTGCGACCACTAGAACAACGAGGCAGTCTGTTATTAATAATTCCAATTAAATCAGAAACCCAATGAAAGTTGTTTAGTCCAAAATAAAATAGCTATTTATAAACAAATTTATTCATCGCCTTTCATCTTTTAATAGCAGGAATTCATTATTGTTACAGTCTGCTCGCGAATGATTAGGGTCGACGAAATCACCCTTATTGTGATATCGATCATTTGTTTATTTTAAGAATAAAAAACTGGGGCTTCGAGGTATTTTTTCATTACTGAGGATATTTATTTTTCTGAGGAAGAATAACAGAGTATATCGAAAAGAAAAATTATTGTTTGCGAAGTGAATGAATTTTCATTAGAATAACACAATTTTGGACTGCCTCGGTGGTCTAGTGGTTGCAAGCGGGACTGAGCTTGCGGTCTTGGGTTCGACTCCTGGGTTGGGCAAAGTGTTATCAAGTTTTCCATCAGGAATTTCTCAGTAGCAGTCCAAAGTATGGATTTGTGCCCGGTTGATTACAACAGATTTGACCCCTATTACATGGGACTTAAATATAACTGCGAAATGTGGGTATGCTATAATATCTATAGGATACCCACATTTCGCAGTTATGTTTACCTCTGCCTAACACTTCTGGGATAACAGGAGTGATGTTATGTAACACAATTTTAGCTTTAGTTTAGTTTAGTTTAGAAAATACACCATTATCATGATTTTCATTGAAGTTTTGCGTAGCAGCTTGGTCTGCTACGACACCGTAGCTTGCGTAGGCGTGACGTCATCACGGCTACGACGTAGCAACAGTATTCATCATTGCGTAGACGTGGGTCAAGATTTTCTTTAAACAGACTATTGCTCTCATGGAAGCCATCTTAGGCCAGACAGGCTCTCTATGACATCAACGATGTCAAAAATCCTCTGAAGAAAAAAATCCTTTGAAATAACATTTTTGACACTAAACTAATAATAAATAAAAAAAACGGCCAATTGCGTGTCGGACCACGCACAATGAAGGGTTCCGTAGTTGGGATGAATTTATCCCAAAAACAAACTTAACTTTGTAGTTGATAAACATGTTCTCCCATACGAAATGTATGGGAAAACATGTTTTTACAACTGCAAAGTTAAGTTGGTCAATTATTACTCGTTAACTTGTAAAGCCTACTTAGCTGTGATAGTTTTTTTTTTAATTTCATTATATAAACTACTACTGTTATTTTTTTCACACATCCAAAACCAACCATTTAGCTGGCAGGGGGGGGAGATCCTTGACTCTAACAAAAATTAGCACTTCGCAAACGGATCTCTGAATCCAAAAATGATTTTTACAAACTCACAATTTTTTTAAAGAACCTTTCCAATGATATCCCATATGATGGGATAAAAAAAATTAAAAATAAACATCGCCACTTTACGTGTATGGGAGAGGTACCTTAAAAAAAATTGTTTTTCATAATTTTTTTACCACTTTGTCGGCGTAATTAATATGTATACCTATGCCAAATAATAGCTTTCTAGTACTAAGGGTCTCGGAGCTAGACCACGGACAGACAGACAGACAGACATGACGAAACTATAAGGGTTCCTTGATTACTACGGAACCCTAAAAACGATCGACTGCGATCAGCGAACTTTCCGTATGTTTTTATCTTCATAACATCTCTACGCGTCATTAAGAAACTATGAATACGACTGTCTTAAGAAAAGATTTCTGATTATTTTTTTGATATAGCAACAATGTTCTTAAATACCTAAATATAAAACGGCATTTATAAATACTGGGTTGTGGAGGTCAGATAAGCAGTCGCTCCATGTAAAATACTAGTATTCAGCTGTATCCGGTTAGACTGGAAGCCGACCCCAACATAGTTGGGAAAAGGCTATGCAGATTTTACAAATAATATTATAAACGCGAAAGATTGTGAGGATGAATGTTTGTTACTCTTTCACGTAAAAACTACTGGGCACACAGATAGTTTATAACCTGGATTAACACATAGGATAATTTCTATCCCCATATTTCCATGGGATCAAGACGTATGCGGGTGAAACTTCGGGACGCTGCTAGTGATTTCACATCCTTGGTTTGCAAAGGTTCAATGTAATCTTTCCTTTACCCCTTAGGCCTGAAACTGCGTTAAGCGTGCGCCCGCGACGGGCACCCGTCGCGTGTCTACGCGGATGGGCTCCGTGGCAACGCGACGGCCCCCGTCGCGGGTACCCATCGCGGAGACCAGATTATTTTATTTAAGTAGTGTTGGTAGTTCAATTTCAACGGTGTGGATGCACAGTCGTGTCGATGGAGAACTTAATATATTAGTACCTAGGCGACCGAGCTCTGCTCTGGTGAAAATTGATAAGGCTCATTTAATAGTATAGGATAGTTCATACCAATCTCATGTATAGTACGTACATACTAATTCCATGCTGCTATGATAGTAGATACTTACTAATTCCATGCTGCCATATCATTATTCTATTGTCGTCATTCATTATCTTGTTCTTGGGCGACCGAGCTCTGCTCGGGTGAAAATACGGAGAAAACGAATTTTCCCAGAAATGAGACATTGAGACCTAGCTAGATCGATTTTTCGCTGGACCGTAAACCATTTTAGAGAACGTGATTACAAATATACAGGGCGTCCCAAAGTTATGGGACATGAAGGGAAAGTACCTTAAATATCGTAGATAGGGTATTTTGCTGAAATAAGACATTATGTTATTTTTAAAAGTTAGTAATTCTGCATTCAAAGATTTTCTAAAAATTACTGGCCTCGTCTGGGAATCGAACCGACTTAAATGTAAAAAAAAAACACCCCTACTTTTATGATGCCAATCGAAAGAATGGCCAAAAAATAATAATTCTTCTTAAGTAACATAGTATTTTAAAAGAAAGGAACAGCGTGAAATTAATCATTTTAATCAAATTAAAAACATACATGAAACTGCCGTAGTCAATTAAGTGGGTATTTTTTTTGTAAATTAATTAATTAAATGCTCAAAATGTGATCCCTCTTGTCTTACGCAAATCGCCAATCTTTTAATGAGTCCGCTGCCTGTTGATTTTCTTATCATTTTATGGTGAATACTCGATATGATATGGCACAATTCTGTTTGTAACTCGCCGGTCTCGTATCGTTTTTTGTATAGCATATCTTTCACGTATCCCCAAAAGAAGAAATCTAATGGTGTAAGGTCCGGGGATCTGGCCGGCCATCTAATCGGTCCATTCGTACCAATCCAAGTAGGAAAACATTCACTACTTTTCGAACGTCGTCGTCGGCAATCAATAACTTTCTTGAAATTTGACTCAAACATTTTACGTTGTTCGTTTCTTTTAAAATACTATGTTACTTAAGAAGAGTTATTAGTTTTTGGTCATTCTTTCGATTGGCATCATAAAAGAAGGGGTGTTTTTTTTTACATTTAAGTCGTTTCGATTCCCAGACGAGGTAAGTAATTTTTATAAAATCTTTGAATGCAGAATTACTAACTTTTAAAAATAACATAAAGTCTTCTTTCAGCAAAATACCCTATCTACGATATTTAAGGTACTTTCCCTTCATGTCCCATAATTTTGGGACGCCCTGTATATATAGGTACAAATATTGCTCGTTTAATAGTATGGGATTACATTGCAAAACTGCTGGCCACACTGCTGGCGGGCAACGCGCGTGCCCCCGCGCGGGCGTCTGTCGCACGGAGGCGGGACACATGGCGCGAGTGCGGGGCCCGCTTCCCCGCGACGGACGCCCGCGCTTGGCTCCGCAACGGAGCACTTTTGTATGGAACCGCACGGACGTCCGCTTAACGCAGTTTCAGGCCTTACTTTTGCAAAGGCTTGTTTAATGTACCAACTGAACGGTTGAGTAATTTAGACTAGGTTCTTAGACTGACTCTTACAGTCCCTTGATACTAACCTGGTTAATTACTAAATGGTTACAATTAGGCGATTGTGAGGGCAGTCTAAGAACCTCGATGATTTACCGGCCAGTTTTTGTTTCGTGTTTTTAAAAAGTTTCGGAAAGGAACAGTTTCTTGATGATACTTCTGCAACATGTTCCGGAATTAACGCACACCACCAAACACCCCAATTAGAATATTATGTTACAATCATAATTACATACACTAAATTTTTATTATTATGTATAAAACATTGTTCACTTATTAAATTAGTTATACTGTTTGTAGGAAAGAATTGTGGTCACATTGCAAATCTACGCACGCACACAGTCGCACACGTGTAAGGGTCTAGCGTAGTAGGTACTTCGTCCATTTTGGTTTGTTTTAATTATACAGCGGAAGTGTGAATAATTTACGTAGTTTTAATTATTTTGGGAAAAAAAATACCTATATTAAAAACAAAGGTATCCTATGCCCTAACCCAGGTTATATTCTACCCATGTGCAAATTTCATGCAAATTTGTTCAGCCTTTTACCGTGAAAGCGTAACAAACATACAAATAAACAAACCCACTTTTGCGTTTTTACAACATTAGTTCTTTAGGAAGTTAGGATAGTTTGAATAACAGAAATCGAGGTATTCCACTCAGAGCACTGATTTCAACAGCATTTGTCCGAACCGCACCTGAGCACTTCCACTAACCGCACTGAAACTAAATTTAGATATGTGCGGTTCAGTGGAACAAATTATAAATATTATTTTCAGTCCCCGAACGGCTCCTACTTCGATTCAGTAAACGATTCTGAACAAACTACTTTCATGATGTGCATTAGTTACATATTGTACAGAGAGATTGATTGCTGTTATTTGTATTTGTAACATAACATAACATCACGCCTGTATTCCACGCAGGGTTAGGCAGGGCACCTATAATACACCCACATTTCGCCAGTTATGTTTAAGTCCCATGTAATAAGGGGCGAGCCTATTGCCATCAACCGGGCACAAATTCAGACACCGGGCTGCTACTGAGCAATTCCTCATCAAAAAATCCAATAACATTTTCCCGACCTGGGAATAGAACCCAGGAACATGCTCAGCAGTAGCGCTTGTGTGTTAATAGATTTTTTTTACTAGTAGTTCTGCGAACAGTAGACTTCGCGAGCACAAACTTTTTTTCAACAATTAATATTTCACTAAAGTTATTTAAAACCGTTTATTTACCATGTTTTTTTATTTAAAATAGGATATATTGTTTAAAAAAAAAACATGATATTTATCCTGTTTTAAAGAACTTCAGTAGTGAAAATAACCATGTCAGTTTAAAATCCTATATGGCAGTAAGAGCAGGTACCTTAACCGTTGTAGCTAAAGATAAACGTTCCTTTTTAAATCGATTTAATTTTGTATAAGGACTAAAAACTCTTCAGGACCCCTCGGTTGGTCCTCGAATACAAGAAAAGTCACAAATCGCCAAAATTGCCCGTGTCAGCGCGGCTTAAAACTGAGACATTTTGTTTTGCTGCAACAGCACATTGTTACAACCTCCATCGTCTGAACTGCCGAATTAATCAGACTGAAATCACATGATATTAAAAATCATGTTTGTTTGCTAGTACGTAGCATGCTCATTTAAATCATGCTCTCTGTGAGTGAAAAATTATCATTCACTTTTCGTATGCTCAAGCAATTGTGTGCATACTTTTGTGCTACCACATAGCATTGTGTACTCCGAGCTGTAAACTGTTTTAGAGCATGATAACAACGAAGGTGTAGAAAAAATAAAACCAGTTTCCATTTGTATTGAGTGTTATTTTAATGATCATAAAGGTGTCAAAATAACATCTCAGTGACACAAGGAACTTTAGTTCCAGCTCTGTGATTCAGCGCAAATATTAAGCAATCACATTAATGTCTCCGTCTCCGTGCATGGCGGTACGGCTTCAAACAGTTTCGATTTAGGAGATTTTTCGCAGACGAACATTCCTTGTCTGTCTGCTGCAATGTCGTCCAAATTGCCGTCCCTAAGTAAGGCCCCTCGATACTGTTCGCCCGCATAATTGTCAGGCTGTCCGGGATGCCAACTGTTGTACACATCCGAAAATCTGTCACCTGAAAGAGGTAAACATGTTAAGACGCTGACAAGATCCAAAGTGTAGTCACTGTCAGACTATATAGAAAATAAAACCGGCCAAATGCGAGTTGGACTCGCACACGAAAGGTATTAACGAGCAAAGAACGCCGAAACAAATAAGTTTCTTGTATGGCATGTTAAAGCAGCAACAGAAATACACATTCTATGAAAATTTCAACGTACTACGGTTCATGAGATACAGCCCGCACAGACAGACGGACGGACGGACAACGGAGGCTTAGTAATAGACTTCCGTTTGGCACTCTTTGGGTATGGAACCCTAAACAAAGAGGTGCACGATATCGCAACGCTTGCAATTTATTGCAAACAATTAACCTTTTAAGCTATTGCATAGCTTTTATCGCGGGCTTTGAGCGCGACGACCGAATCAAGAAATTCCGTAACGAAAATAAAACCTCACTTTCACAATTATATTTTTAGTTAGGATTTTATAAATATAATAAAAAACTGTATTATACCTTGAATAGTGGTCCAGACGCGGGCTTTGCCCCAGGCACGTAGACCAATGTGTATTGGGTCAAAGAAGTTAGAATAGTCGGTAGGAAACAGTTCCTTGACGAAACGGGCCTCTTCTTCGTCATTCAGGATGATCAGGTGACCCCCCTCAGATGCGCATATCCCATAAGCATCGGTCCAACTCCGTTGCTCGCGATGAACCTTGTAACAGCTGCCTGTTTGCTGATTAAGATGGTATTCTGAAATATTTTAAGTATTAAATGTTATAATTATGTACTAATGTTTTAATTGTGTGGCGCATAAGTTGATGCTCTCATTTTTGGAAATGGACTAAACGACTTCGACATTTGTGAAGTACACAAATGTAAAATACACATCGTGCGTACAAAATCATGGTGCGCAATACTCTACAAGAAGAGAACATCGTAAAAGAAGCAGCGGATCTTTCGACAGAAGTACAAAAACAATGCAAAATGCTCTAAAACGCGACCAAATATTCGTCAATTCTGGCGGCGGCCACTTAACAGATATCATTATTTCGACTTCAACAAAACAAAATTATAAGTCCCGAATAAACAATATAACAATAACCAGAACGATTTTTCTTAAAAAGGTATTTATAGCCTTAGGAAATCAGGTGATTACTTATTATCACAAAAGTGTTATTGAACAGTAGATAATAAGTTCTGAGTTGAGCTACACGTAATAAAATAAGTGATAGACATAATTTTAATACTAGAAATAAAGATAAACTAGATCAACCATTTTTCAGATTATCTAAAGTACATACATCTTTTATGGGGTACTGTGTTAAATGTTACAACAAAATACCTTGTGACATATTGCAATTAAATGAAAGAAAATTTAAAACTCATATCAAAAGTACACTTTGTAAACCAGCATATTACAAATTAGAGGATTATATCCAAGATAAGAGTGCTTGGAAACATGCTGGTCCTGCTCCATAGGACAATTTAGAATCAAAACAAAATCAAACTGGTTGCTAATTTAATTGTAAAATTGATTATTTTGTGTTTTATGACATTGATTTTACATTCTGTGATTACTTTCTCACACACTGACTTATTAATTACAAAATTTTAGGAAAATCGTCTACTTTTACAATGTTTGTAAATATGTGAGCACCATGTATCTATCACATATTAAATTATCTGTCGTTGCTTCATTTTTAATTATTTTTACCTATTGTGGTATAGTAATTTTATTCTAGGTGCATCGTCTTCACATATAGGTAATGTTATTTAACTAATGTACGTGCATATAAAAACAATTGTAAAACATTTTAAAAGAGTAACGGTGGAGTTTCTTGCCCATTCTTCTCCATACGAAAATTACCTTTTGGAAGGGGCGACTAGAATCAATTTTAATATTTTGTAAATTTTGACGTTCAAAAGTGCCACACATGGGGCCTATTTGAAATAAATGATTTGACTTTGACTTTGTTGACAGATATATGCGTGCACTGACTAGACAAATCGACTCAAATCTGTGTGGTTCTTTCTTCAAAAAACCATTTCAGATACTAATCTACATACATGGTCCTCACCAGATCTGACTAAGATTATGTCTGGACTTTAAAAGAGACTGTGTCCTCAATTTTTTTTTCTCAGAGTAGTCTGATAGGAAACACCAGCTAGTTTTAATTTTTTATTTTTGCGTGTGAAAGTGTTTGTACAAACCCAGAAATAAAATCACTTATCATCTATAAATAATTATAATAATATCGTAGCGAAGTCACAATTGTACATTGAATATTTTTGAAAAAAAGCCATTTATACGAGGTCTGAGATCGATTCCAATGCCGAAAATATTATTATAGTTTTTAGACTGAATGTATGTTAGAGCATCACGCAAATTCTACCAAATAGATTCTGTTCAAGTTGCGATTCCATTATCAAGAACTAATTTGGTCACATCGAATAAAGTACCTAGTGTTTATTTCTAAATCTTGTAGTATTTCAGTGCATGTTGCAGATAGATAATTTTCTTACCATCATCAAAGGTGCCACATTCATTCATCGTGCGATTTTCGTGTTCCCTGTAGCATATAAAAGGTAGTGGGTCCGTGCATGATGAGTAATACGTGCGTCCATCGACAGACATAGTGAGGCAGCCTCCAGTATCGGCTCCGTCACCACGTGAACCCCATCTTATTTCCATGTCGGACAGTGGCACTCCTGGAACATACACGACAAAAACATTTGCAATCAAAACTAATCAAAGACTTAATGTGTAGCTAGCTATAACAATATGGAATTTTATTTTACGTTATTAGAAGCTTGAGTGTTTTTATAGTCAGAATATGTAAGCAAAAATAATTTTAATAATTAGTTCAATATTACATTAATCCAAATTAAATGCACCAATTCGAAAATATTTTGCATTAAATCTGACCTTCTACAGAGGTGAAGTGTCCTTTAGAGAATCATGGGTTCCCAGGAAAATGTGACCATTCACACCAAGCTGTATCATCTGTGACTGAAGAGCATTAGCTAGCTCCTTGTTTAGCGGAGACGCCAACACCGCGCCTGTAACATGACACATTGAGATCTGTACATTGCACATGAACCAGCGGAGATAGCGGCCTAGCTGGCGCCGTACTAGTTGACCAATCCAAGGTCGAGGGCGCCGGGCAGGCGGCACATCGTGTTACCGCGTGAGTAGATACAGAGACCACGCTACATGAGCCGCAGGAGAGATCGCGCCGGGCAAGCGGCGCACCGTGTTACCGCATGAGTAGATACAATAAAGACCTCGCTTCGTACAATCACATCGTTCAACTCTTAGCGCGCAGTCTAACGCTAGAGCAATCAATCTGCCTAGCCTTTTCCCAACTATATTGGGGTCGGCTTCCAGTCTAACCGAATGCAACTGAATATCAGTATTTTACATAGAGCGACTGCCTATCTGACCTCCACAACCCAGAAACCACGCGAGTAATACGATACCCCTTCGTAAGACTGGTTGTCAGACTTCCGGGCTTCTGACGACCCGTAACGACTGTCAAAGAGCCAAGAATGTGCTTTTCGAGGCACGGAGGAGTCTTCGTATGTAAAGCTGGTCACCCATCCAGGGACTAACCCCGGTAAGCGTAGCTTAACCTGATGGATCGACCCGTGCGGCGGTTATTACTTAGCCACGAGCTCCTCCGAGTGGAACGCTAGAGCAAGTTTTACTAAAGCCACGCAGTGTACTAGCAAACTAAATATTCTAAGAGTGGTGAATCTTACCGTCATTGTGACATCTAACGAAGGCTTCCTCCCAAGTTTCAGGTGTCGTGTGCAGTTTGAGCCAGCCACCCGTTTCAAAGTTGAACGTGTAATCAGGTTCGCATCGCACTTCTGGATAATAAAGATTGGTTAAAAGAGGGTTGATTAAATATTCGCAAAAGTACCAAACACGTAAATAGTAAGAAATTCCATACTGAAAAACAGGAATCGAACCTAGTAGCAGCACATACGGAACTGAATAAATCTTAACAGAAAAAAAAAAATGAAATAATGAGGAGAGAATTCAATTGTTTTTGAAGTGAAAACTTCTTTAGGCGCGTTGGGCATTTTTGAGATGGCACTAAACCATTGATTTCGCGACACCATGACGACACCTCATTTTTGTAAACGCGATAGTGCTCTTTATTTATATTACGAGTATGTTACGGATCAATGTTCTATGCAAGTATTTTTACTTTAAAGGTTTCGGAAGTATTATTTTTTGAAAACGCGATTGTGCTCTTTATTTAGATAAGGTTACGGACCAATGTTCTATACAAGTATTTTTCTTCCACCAAGGTGATCTTGTTCAAGTTTTCACTTCTGTCGGCACTCCCAGAGTGCCACCACTTTTTTTTTAATGAATGTACCTACTACACTGATTTTTCCGTGGTTTAAATAGGCCGATTTACGTGATTCTTTTTAATTTGGTAAAGGAAGTCCCATAACTTCGGTTGAGTTGTTTTGCAGCAGGTAAAACTTCAATAAAGGGGATTTCGTCAGTAAATACATTAGCGTGGGGTACCATAACAACAAAGTGAGAAAAAAACAACCGACAATTAGAAACTTTCGAAAAAGCGACTACTAAGTGAAACACATTAAAAAAAAAAATTTTTTTTGGAAATACTTTTTATTTTTCACTTTGTAGTGTTTTTTGGAAGTCGGTTATTTTTTTTTTTTTTTTGTAAATAGTTTTATTTTGCACTTTTTAGTTGTGGTACCTACCCCACATAAATTCGAAAACCACTACCTGCTATGTAAATAACAGTGACAGGAACTTATCATATCATCCACATACTAAGTGGGAAAAAGTACGTATTATTGAAGCTAACTCAAAAAGTACTTAAAGTTATTAAAATTTATAAGGGACCACCTCGAGACCATACCCTTTCAAACAAAAAGAATTTTCAAAATCGGCCAAAATTGACGGAGAAATCGGTGGACATACATAAAAAAAAAAACAAACATACGCGACGAACATTTAACCTCCTCCTTTTTGGAAGTCGGTTAAAAATAATTTTAGTTTCGGAAGTCGGTGACAATACAACAAAACCAAAGCCAGATTTTTTCGTTATTTTTTAAGTCGATTGTTTTATTATTTCAAAAAATGATAATGAAAACAAACTTACCCGCCACAATTAACAAGAACGACAAACCAAAAAAATATGTCTTCAACATTTTTGTGTAGATACTATATCGTTTCACTGCCGAAATTGTACTGTCTTGGACTGCGGACAACGAACCTTAAATACACGCTAGCTGACTCCGAATCACATGAACTTCTGGCATTTTAGTCATAGGTATAAAGATAATAATTATTTACGTACTTAACATGAACAATATTTTATTCCTCGTGATTTTGTTATTGTCAAACTATCAGTTGACCCCTGTACTTACCCGATGCGATAATTTTTGGCGAATCCGATTGCAATAAGTAGAATAAACATCAAAACAAAAATATACTTCAGTATAAACGATCGTCGCGTTAATTGGTAACTCATTTGTTTAGAAAACCAAAAGTGGCCCGCGACACCGCGTTTGAGTTCACCGAACAAAAATTATCACGACGATCGCGTATTTCCGCGACCACCGCTTGGACACGGGGTATATAGTCAAGCTTTTGTATTGAAGCTAACTTTGCGACCTGATTCGCTTTAGGTACAGCCGGTTCCTTAATGGATGTCATTTAAGGCATTATTTACTGGTCCCGAATCCCGAATTCCCGACACAGGCACAGTGTACCTACTACAAAAATGCGATCTATTTCTTGTAATGACTCGTGTGATAAAATCCAGGTTCATCAGCAAGGAAAGTCCATTACAACCCGCGTCAAAGAAACGATTCTAAATAAAATAGCGGCCAAGCGAAAGGTATCACTATCGTGCCATTTGAGATTACCGCCGCAATTTTCAATTTTTTATTTTTTATGACACTATACAACCCAAATTAAAATTTAAAATTCAAAAGTCATTTATTCAAACGAGGCTAAGAAATAAGAATCAGCACTTTTCGAACGTCAAAATTACATAAGACAGTCCTCCAAAAACGCCCACCCTTCACCACTTTCTGGTGCTTTAGCTGGGCAGAAAAAGTGGCGCAACAAACTCCCCAGCAGCACAGCTGTCTGTTAATGATATGATGATTCTGATTGACTCTTTTCGTATACTCATGCTAATTGTGTGTTACTAGGTAACATCTGCTAGAATTAGCATGCTTTTGTGCTATTATTGTGTACAGGGTGGATTTTTGAGATGGGGCAGTAAGGACAGGTACATTAACCGGTGTCGCTACAAAAAACTGTCTTAGGAGACTGTTCTTAACTTTTTGAGAAATTTAGATCTGCCTTCACAAATTTTCAAAAAAAAATGAACTTCAAATTTCGAACGAATACGCGTTATAATTTTATTTGCATAGAGAACATAATTTAGATAGTTTGTTACTTTTGAAAAAAACTGTTTCCATACAAAAGTTTTTTGTGATTTCTGACTTTTGTAGCGGACAGTCTTTTTTAACGTTTCGGCTAAGTCCATCCATTATTAAAAGTAAGTTTGAGTTTCTTTCCTACCAAAAGTATGGAAAAAGATTTTTGCGATTTCTGACATTTTTTTTTTTGGTACTCAAACCTGTTGGTCTGGTAGTTTTTTGGTCCTTATAACAAACAGGATTTTTTTTGTGAAAACTGCCTATTTTATTGCTGACTGTACACTTTTTCAAAATCTGTCAATGCAGATCAAAATGTCTCAAGAAGCTCCTAAGACCGTTTTCCTGTAGCTACAACGGTTAAGGTACCAAACCTTACCGCCCGTTTCAAAAATTCAGCCTGTATAATATACTACACATATAAATGTGTATTCCGGGCTATAAACTGTTTTAGAACATGTTAACAACGAAGGTTTGGAGAAAAGAAAACAAGTTTCCATTTGTATTCAGTGTTATTTTAATGATCAAAAAGACAGTGCCCAAATAAAATCTCGGTGACACAAGGAACTTTAGTTCCCGCTTAACTGTGATTCACCGCAAGCATTACACAATCTCATTAATGTCTCCGTGCACTGTGGTAAGGCTTCATACCGTTTCGATTTCGGAGATTTTTCACAGACGAACATAAGATCTACTCCTGTTATACCGACATCGTCCAACTTCCCGTTCCAAAGATAAGCCCCTCGATTCTGGATGCCCTGGTAATTGTCAGGCTGTCCGGGATTCCACTTGTTGAACACATGTTCTATTCTCTCACCTGAAAGAGACAAACATAATTATTAATTAGATTCTTTACTGTAAGAAACAAACATAGCAATTAAGTTCTGTACTGAAAGGGAAAAGCGTAAGGCCATATTCTCGGCGGCAGCGGGCAGCAGGGCGGCGGTGGCGACGGCAACAGCGACGCGACAGCAGCGCGTTCAAATGCATAGTTTTATATGGAACTGTTCTCGATGGCTGCTGCCATTGGCCTTAAAGCCGCGGAGCAAAATGTGCATGAAAATCAAACGGCCATTCCTTACCGTGAATGGTAGTCCAGATGCGATCCTTGCCCCATGCTCCCAGACCGATGTGAAATCTTTCCCACTGATCGGACTTATCGGTACGAGCAGGGAACATGCCCTTGACGATGCCAGCCTCTTCTTCGTCATTCAGGATGACCAGGTGACCTCCCTCAGATGCACATATCCTGTAGGCGCGGGTCCAACTCTGTTTCTCGTGATGGACCTTATAACAGCTGCCTGTTTGCTGATTGAGGTGATATTCTGAAATATTTTAAGAATATGTTTGTAGTATGCATCAAAAAGGTAAATTACTTAATTCTACAAAAAAAAATGGTAAGTAACTTTAATTTATTGAACATTATTTAATATAACATTCCCTTTATGCTGACGATACCAGTCTTTTTAGGCCACACGTACAGTCTCTGGAAGGCCTTACGGCGGACTAATTTGAAAGGTATTTTTTGGTAATGGTATCTCGCAGGTCAACCTAGGAGGTTGTCGGCTGCTTAACCGGATTTCCCTGTGGTTGCCTTAATGCCAGGGTATAAAACTAAGCGACTATACGCTAAGGGCACCCCCTATGGGGTACGGACCTCGGCTTAGGGCGCGTCGCTGGTGGAAGACAGCAAGGGACAGGCTGAATTGGATTAATATTATTTTTAGGGGAATTTAAAGTTACAGGCTCAGCGGCGCGGGCTGGCTCGAACAAAGGGTAATTCAAAACGATTTGAGCGTAGAGTTTTATAGTAGTTTTCTAGACAAATAATAATGGTGAACGTGACCGAGGGTCGACTTGAAGCGGGTAATGAACCAAAACTCTGAATTGGTATTAAATCGCGTTTAATCAACTTGTACCGAAACACAATGAACTATGTATGTATTGCTCAACAAACAAAACTTTACGAGCGGTAACGAAACCATAGCGAGTTTTAATTAGACGCCAACGCCATCTATCGAGTTAGTGGGTACTAATTTCCCAAAATTTTATTAATATTATTCGCTATGATTCCAGTTGCTCTTTTTTAACCTAAACAATGGACTTTGCCCAACGCCCATACATTGTTCGCCCTGGAACCAAGAGGATCGAAAAATTATGTGTTGTACTGTTGATCATTAGTAAACTCCTTTTTATAAGATCTTATTTTGGTAGCGGACTAGCTGCAGAATAGATATATTAAAAAAAAAAGTATCAGATTTTTCCATTGCGTATGCGTCCGTTTATGAGTGCTAGGTTATCGTTTGAGCGGTACAGCAAAGCAATCAGAGTCCGTTAAAATAGCCAAGTCGTAATATTCAATATAAATGTAGTCCCGAAAGTCACCAACACACCGATACAATTACAAAAAGCAAGCAACGCTAATGTAACAGTGAGAGTACAGGTGAACATGAAGTGACAAGTGACTATTTAGCGGCGTCAAAAATAGGGATGGTACGTAAATAATCGTTTAGCTAGAAGTAAACCACAGACTTTTAATGATCATTCGATAACCCTGAATAACGACCATAGTTAATGAAATATGTGGGTTTTGTTCACTCCAGCATTATTCTAACTACCTATTTAAATCGAGTATGAACTGATTCATAAAGCATGCTTAGTATGTTTTTATATGATACTTTCAGGGAATAATAATATATAGAATTGTGATTGTATGTTTATATTGTAGCTTCTATTTGCACTTTATTCGAAATAAATTCAAAATGTGATTCAGATTAAAAAATATGCAACATTCATCCACAATTAAGTCATTAAAAATTCAATCGATCGATTATTATATCGATTGGGCATCCCTAATCTTTTGTCAACTCACCGACATGACGTTTGACGAAGATGGCGGATGTTCTAACCGCGTTAAATACTTTAAAATGTTCATTTTGGCATGGAGCTAGTCCGTGATACAAAAGTATTTGCAACTAATATAATAAAACAGACAATTAATTATCGTGCTTATCCGATACTTTAGTTGCACACGGCGATTCTGGACATTGGTGCCGATTCTCTTGTCACAAATGCCTCTAAACTAAACTAAAAATCACCAAAATTTAGTTTATTCCTGTCAAACGACGATTTCCCATTCTGAAATAGACTAAAGTGACACAACTTAACTATATTTTAGTTTGACAGCACTAAGATGGCAACGAGATATTAGTTTAGTGAAAATAACATTTTTGCTATTCTGAATTTGACGTTTTTCACCTAAAATTTAGATTTTCTAACTAAATCTGACTATTTTTAATCGCGACTAAAAACGTGTGGAATAAAATTGGTTGTCATGAACTATAAATTCACACCAACACCTTGACTTCAAATGCAAAAACAGTACTGAATAATGTTTTTTTCTTTTGCTTATATCTCGAAAACGGTGTGTCCAATCGCAAAAATAATGAAAATTTCGACCCCCTTTATAAAACACTTAAACCCCTAACACTCTACATGTAAGTAATAATTTTTCTTATTTTCCGTACAAAAAGTGAAAAATTCCATACAAAACACGACGAGGCTGCCCCCTGCGCGCCTCCGGCTCTAAAAAGATCACGTGGTTAGGTATCACGTGTCGAGTCGCGATTGTCAAATTCGATTTAGATGTGTCAAAATTATTTTTTAATTTAGAGAATTAATTTTGCAGAATAGCTTTAAGATTCTCATAGTCAAAAGTAAGGAATTTTAGTGATAGTTTAGTTAGTTTAGTTCGGTGTACAAGAGAATCGGCACCAATTGTCTTTTAGTGGACATTTTAAATTGCAATTTTTAAAGATGTTCTTCTTTTGTAGTAAGCCATTAACATATAAATCTAAGTAAATTACGTAAGATATATTGGTGAAAAAAATAATTTTATCGATCAAAATTTCTTGATAATTTCGCATTGTTTGGATTTTATTTCTCATGTAGGTAACCTAAAACGGAAATTCCTTTTTTAAGTAATGACAATGTTAAATGCATGCTAATTTAGGATGATGAGGCTGCCCTCATCATCCTAAATTAGCATGCATTTAACATTGCGCGAATGATAATTGCAATGCTTGTAAAAGGCTGCTAAGTCATAAGTACTACAAAGAGATGTCAGCAGAATTGACGGGGTCCGCTAGGGCCAATGCCTGCCGGGGCTGCGAATATAACAGAAAGGGAGATCGTGGCCCCCGGCAACAGGACAACCGAAAGAACACGGGTGGGTTTTAGTCAGTAAGAGTCTGACACGCCCTCCCGCTCCACCCAGAACGGGAGAACTTATTTGACAATAACCAACCAAAAAAAAAAAGTTATAAGTACTAACATAACATAACACCAACATTGTACACTTAGTTTACAATAAACTTTGACTTTGAACTAGTTTTAACTGATATTTATCTTAGATTGGTAGTAATTCACTTCCGCCTGACATTAGGAACTGTCATACTGTTGAAGCATTTAAACGAAGAGTTACACTTTCCAACTCGTCATAGTTGCATAGTTATTTTAAATCACATTGTAATTATATATATTGTAGTGATATTTATTTTAGAAGTATGTATGTAAGAATATTCTCATATTGTATGTTTATATTGAAATAAGTGAATTGTTATTTTTTCTTCTTTGATTTATGTTTTTGTTTTCTCTTCTACGGTTACACACGTTGTCTACATCTCTTTTTACCCGACTGCCCCAGAAGGAGGGTAATGTTTTGTATATATGTATTTTTGTATGTCTATTTCTTTGGCACGCTCTGTAGCCTAAACGGCTTGATGGATTTTAACATATGGTGTCGTTAGGTTCGTCTTAATAGTGGGAGTGACATAGACTATATAATATTTATATATTGCATCTGCAAAAAAGGGAGGGGTGGGTTTAAATAAAAAACCACATTATTGGTATCAAATAAAAGTTAGTAATGAGTCAATTCCAAATATATATACATATTAATATATTAATAAAACTAAAAAGTTTAAAATAAAACAAATTATATAATCTATAGGATTTGGGTATTACAGGCGGGGACAAACTAATAACCTGTTTTGGTGAAACTTGTTTGTCCCCGCCTGCAATACCAATATCCTATAGATTATAAAGCTTGTTTTTCTCTTTTTAGTTATGAGTTTTTGCAGTCGGGTTTTTTGTTTTTTTTCATAATTTGTTTTTTATATACTTTCCTGCCACAGGTATGCTGGAAGAGATTTCTTTAGAAATAAGCATCACCTTTGTACGTATTTGTTTTCTGTTCCTTTCTTCTTGTCTGTTTATATGTGTGTGCATAAATGGTTAAATAAATAAATAAATTCTAGTATAAACAAAGGCATCCAGTACTAGTTTTAACTAGTGAAAACGCGTTCTAACTAAAAACGGAGTTTAACTGTAATATATCCAGCACATTACACTTCCTTTTGGCCAAGTACCTTCCAACAAGAGAAAGAAGGACTTGGTTTGCGTAAAGCCTCAAACTAGTCATGCGTTTGCTAATCGATTTTATGTGTTTTTATTTAGGACCTTTTCTGTATAATAGGCTCAACAAGTTACTAAGCTTCTATTAATAGTGTAAGTTATACAAACTTCAGTAATTTGTTATCAGAACATTTGGCGATACTCAATTACACAGAGACAGAAAAACTTCTAGAAATTTTATCATGATGATAATTTAATCCCTCGTAAATATTTACTTTTGTATATTTACATAGGTTTAGTTTTAGATATTAATGTACCAATATGCTTTTTCTCATAGTGTTAATAGATTATTTTATATCAGTTTAACTTAAAATATTAGTGTTCCAATTTAATTGAAATGTAAAGTGATGACCTGAAACACAGGTTTGAATTAACCTAAATCGGGCGGGTCACTACCTAACATTGTAATTTCGAACCACCATTACTTGCACCTGTTATATTTCAGTTTATTTTTAACCGAATTCACAAAAGGAGGAGGTTCTCAATTTGTCTGTATGTGTTTTTTTTTTTTTGTATGTTTGTTACGCGATTACTCCGCCAATTATGAATAAATTTTGATGATTCTTTTTTTGTTTGGTAGATCATACTTCAGAAGTGGTCCCATATAAATTTTATTAACTTTGCTTGGGTATTTTTTGAGTTAGCTTCAATTATACATATTTTTTCCCACTTAGTATGTAGATGATATGATAACTTCCTGTCACTGTTATTTACATAGCAGGTAGTGGTATTCGAATTTGTGTGAGGTAGGTACCACAACTAAAAAGTGAAAAATAAAAACTTTTTAATTTCGGAAGTCGGTGACAAAGAACGAAAATTCAAAACCAAAGACACCGACTTCCGAAATTAAAGTTATTTTTCACTTTGTAGTGTTTTTTTTTTTTTTGTAAAAATTTTTTTAGGCACTTTAATTATTGTTTGGGAAATCTTACTGTTGACTAAGTGTACACTTTTTGTAAACGTTTTATACAATTAAAAATGAATATTACATTATACACGATAGAGTCCGCGATAGACGGGGCGCTAGTATATATGTTATTGTATTAAATTGCATTTAAAAAAATGTATTTCCACATCTTTTCCGCCGGACTTCATGGTGGCGCGAACTCTAAGTCCAAAATTGGACATAGACTTTTCATGTAGGTATATTCTAGACACCCCAGAATTATTTTGGCGGGAGTGCAAAAATATAATAACGTAAAGAGATAAAGAATGTGAACGCGTTTGGTATTTTTAAAAGTAAATTATAATGAAGTCACTTTCTAAATGACCAAACATTGCTACGAAAAACTTTTTACAAAAAAAAACTACCGACTTCCAAAAAAAACACTACAAAGTGAAAAATTACTTTAATTTCGGAAGTCGGTGGCAAAAAACGAACGCCACCGAGGCGGCGCGGCGCGGCGCGGTTTTTATTTTTCACTTTTTAGTTGTGGTACCTACCCCACACACATTCGAATACCACTATCTACTACCAGTGTCAGGAACTTATCATATCATCTACATACTAAGTGAGAAAAAAAATACGTATTTTGTAGCTAACTCAAAAATTACCCAAGCAAAGTTAATAAAATGTATATGGGACCAATTTATGAGCATATCCTTTCAAACAAAAAAAGAATTTTCAAAATCGGTCCACAAATGACGGAGAATTCGGTGGACATAAATAAAAAAAAAAAAAAAAAAAAAAAAAACAAACATACGCGTCGAACATATAACCTCCTCCTTTTTGGAAGTCGGTTAATAAAATAGACTTGCCCCTACTGTACGTTTTTATTTATTTTGATTCAATTTTATTTTATTCGATTTATTTTGATTTCATTTAACTTTATATATTTGTTTGATTATATTTGTGTTTGATTTTATTCGATTTTATTTGATTTATTTGACTTTATTCGATTTATTTTATATGATTTCTATTATTTTTTGTTTGTCATTGGGCGTTATTTACCTGATATAATTGAACTTATTATTATTTGTTTTGGCACCGGGATCGCAGACCTTGTCTACTTGGTCACATCGAAAAAAGTAAGTACTTACCTAGAATCTGTTTTGTTTTATACAGACATGTAGTGCAACTTGCTGCTAGATGATGCACTCACCATTATCGAAGGTGCCGCATTCGTTCATCGTGTGATTGTCGAGTTTCCTGTAGCATATGAAAGGTAGTGGGTCCGTGCATGACGAGTAATACGTGCGTCCATCGACAGACATAGTGAGGCAGCCTCCAGTATCGGCTCTGTCACCACGCGAATCACATCTTATTTTCATGTCGGACAGTGGCAC
Source organism: Agrochola litura (assembly GCA_949152395.1). Lineage (NCBI taxonomy): Eukaryota > Metazoa > Arthropoda > Insecta > Lepidoptera > Noctuidae > Agrochola > Agrochola litura. The sequence continues at coordinate 24,687,788 of OX424498.1, forward strand.
TCCTGGAACATACACGACAAAAATTTTAAACTAATCGCAGCGTTGATGTGTGTTGACATTGACTAGTGCAAGATGTTCATAAGAAAAGAAAAAAAAGTTTATTCTGCACAAATTGTAATAATATTTGAACACGACGTACGTTTTATCTATAAAGTATACTGAAGGTGCCTATTTATTATCTAGGTAGTAGATAACGAGCTAAATGTATGAATTTAATTATTTGTATTATTGAGTCTTTCAAGATATCATTAATCTTATTGAATGTCAATTTGAACATAATTAATAAAACTGACTGACCTTCTACAGATACATAGTCTCCTTTAGAGTAAAAATCATGGGTTCCCAGGAAAATGTGACCATTCACACCACACTGTATGATCTGTGAGTGAAGAGCATTAGCTAGCTCCTTGTTTAGCGGAGACGCCAACACCGCGCCTGTAACATGACACATCGAGGATCTCCAAGTATGAGGGAGCGAAGGGAGCCGCGCCACACATTCGAGCCAAGTTGGTCGCACGGTCAAAACAAACGCGAACTGTGCAATACACGTCAATAACATTTAAAAATCTATATGAGGTCGGTGTTTCCTGTCGGACTACTCTGAGCAGAAACACCAAAACCAAGTTAGACGCGCGTCACAGTCACTTATAAGTCCAAACACAATCTTAGTCAGATCATGTAGATTTAGTGTCTGAAATGGTGTTTTGAGGAAAGAACCAAACACACTTAAGTGGATCTGCCCAGTCATAACTTAAGGAGCTAAACAACTCAACGAATAATACCAAAGAAAAGACATTTGGGTAGGCCGCATAAAGTACGTACGTAAACAGCCAGACAATAATTAAACATAACTAAAAAAAAAAATTTGTCCACGTTCGCCTCACATTCACAATTTAGCTTATTGGTGACTCGCCCGAATTAACTCGCAATTCTTACTGCATATCTTTCTTGGGAACTGTATTATAGTCAAAATTTCTATTCTGCACTCTAATTGCATACTTAACACACTTTCAATCACAATCCGAGGGTTTCGGAGATTTAAGGGTATTCCTTAACCATTGCTGCATATTTTTTTTAAATTAGTTTGCTCAGCAACGTAAATAACGCAATGAACGTGGCTGAACTGTCAAAATGAAAGACATTGCGATCGATTTCGATGTAATGTGTGTAACGCAATTATCCCACAAGTCGAGTTGGCTCGGGGGCAAGTTTTAAGGATTGATTTTGATTACCTCAAATTGTCGAAACATAAGAGAAACAGCGGAGTTTACCTTCATCATGACATCTAACGAAGGCTTCCTCCCAAGTTTCAGGCGTCGTGTGCAGTTTGAGCCAGCCACCTGCTTCAAAGTTGAACAAGTAATCAGGCTTGCATCGCACAACGTCTGGAAAAGAGAGAGAGTATATTATATTCTGCACACGGAATTATATGAGCATAGCATAATCAGCCTATAATGTTCCCACTACACATAGGGACATAGGCCTCCTCTCTGTGAGAGACAGCGCGCCGTATTCCACCACGCAGGTCCAGCGCGGGTTGGTGGACTTCACTTGTCTTCGAATTTTTCGGTTCTAGGACATACCAGTTTCCTCACGACTTTTTCCTTCAACGTTTTGAGAGCAGTGGTGATGAAATAAATATCACAAACTGAAGCGCCTATTTGGGTTCGAACCCACGACCTATAACTCGTAAGTTAGGGCTGATAACACTGGGCCACCACTGCTCATCGATACATATAAGAACTGATACTTAAGTTTATGATTATTTTATTTAGCAAAACCATGTTATATTAATAAGTTTAAGTTGCTAAGTGCAGTCAGTGAAATTAATTGGTAAGTAAATTGACACACTACATTAATTTGCCGTGTTATAACCATTTCATGCAACTGTCAGAGAATGCTAGTTTGTTATAATTTCAATACACAGACAATTTAAGTTGGTCGCCAATTTGCATAACAATTAATTTCACTGACTTTACACTGACAAGGTTTAAAAAAAAAAGTTATTAGAATAACAAATCTGTATTCATTTCGGAAAACTCTTTTTCTTAAACAGGCTAAATGGTTTAATTTTAATATAATAAAGTACTCACCAGTTACAATTAACAAGTATGATATGCAAACAAAATATATCTTCAACATTGTTGCGTGGGTGCACTGTGGGTACGTATCGCTTCACCGTTGCAGCTGTAATGTTTGAACTGAGAGATAACATGCGGTTATATACCATGTGGTATCGTGAATCATGAACATGATTGTCATACTAACATACCTACAGGGAAAAATTTTAACCAGTGCACAAAGAGCAGTGCTTAAGGTGGCCCATGCTTTACCGTTTCTTCACCCTACCTCTGAACTCTACGATAAGTGCAAGGTTCTTACTGTTCGGCAACTGTTTATCGTTCAAACAATCTTGTGTAAACATTCTACTTTGTATAAGAACTCATCCTTAAACGCTCATAAACGCATTAAAACAAATGTAATGCTCTACTGAACTGTGTAAAAGTAGTCTTTCGCATCACAACTTCTGCTTCCTTGGCAGCTATTTATACAATAAAATAAACACTACTTTAAAAATATACCCTCTTACCAAAGCAAAGTACAATCAAGTTCTCACCACGTATTTCCTGAATCTTGATTACGATAGCACTGAAAGGCTCCTTATTGTTTTAAGATAAATGTGTTTTTAGCCTGTCCATCACACCACACTACACCACACCGCACTACACTACACCATACTGCACTGGTACCAACACTTTTCAATAATAACTTTTAATTTTGTATCTTTTTTTTGTTTTGTTTTTTGTTTACTGTGTTCTCCTACCAAAGGTAATAATTATTTGTAAATATTATCTTTATGATTTAATAATCAAACACTGTTTTTTGGGGGCTGGTAATCTGTGTGACAGGTTTTCCTAGTGCAGATACCAGTCTCCCACAAAGGATTTATCAGATATTGTAATCTTTATATTTTTAATGCGTCTTTGTGGAAGAGAAATAAAAGTTTATTTATTATTATTATTTACTTAAACACGTGACTTTACTCACCATTATGAACAACTTTTAAAGTAAAAGTTATAGTAAGTTATAGTAAAAGTTGTTCACAATGATGAGTAAAGTCAAGTGTTTAAGATTGCGCACTGGTTAAAAAAAATCCTGTACAAAGAGTTACTTCTCGGTGTATATTTTCTTGAGCGATCGATAAGATTTGTTCCCAAATTGGGTGTTTTTTCCGCCTTGGATTAACACAAGCAGATATTGGCGTCACAAATTTCGAAAACCTGAGAACTCTAAAACCAGACATATTATGCACCTCTGTCCACTTTGTTGCAGTCTCGGAGTTCTTGGACAAGAAGACCTTTATTTTCATTATCAGCTTTATTTAAAAAAAAATTGAAAACCGCGCTGCGATGGGCCTCGCTACTTGTGGGCCCTATTGCACTCAAACAATCAATTCTTGCACTCAACCATCAAACGTTCATAACGCGTCAATATTTCAGTGCGTGCGCAAGACCTTCCTAGAGTAGAGTGTTTCTAACTAACACTACAATAAAACGTGCTCAAAGTAAAAAACGATACAATGCCTTCAATAACAGTGCACGTTTAAAAATATACCTGCTTTATTTGTTTAGGAGGATAAACGTATGTTAATTGTGACTGGTGAAACAGGTTTGTTTTGTTAAATCCATATATTATATCCACATATATAGGATCCGAATTCCGAAGTAAGATTAACCTTCAACCATATGTTTACCGAATGAAATTTATTTATTTTCAAATATAATATAATGTTTACCATTATATTGCAAATGAGTTGCCTAATTAAGTATGTTCATGGCTATCATCAATTCAGCCGAAAGACGTCCACTGCTGGACATAGGCCTCCTCCAAGCACCACCACTTTGACCGATTCTGTGCTTCCCGCATCCAGCGGATTCCTGCAACCTTCACAAGGTCATCGGCCCATCTTGTGGGAGGCCTTCCAACGCTACGTCTTCCGGTACGCGGTCGCCACTCCAGAACCTTTCGGCCCCATCGGCCATCCGTTCTACGAGCAATGTGCCCTGCCTATTGCCACTTAAGGTTGGCAATTCTTCGGGCTATGTCGGTTACCTTAATAATGGCTATAATTAATTAAAAATACTATACCTAAGTATTTTTTTTGTTTCACTAACTCGTTTACTAAACGAATTAGATTCCATATTGAAAGTATACAGCTTATAGAACATGACTGTAATAGTTAAGTTGCCTACCTTTTTCTGGTCCTAACCTAACTCACCTGTGTATACCATATACCACTATTGTACCATATTCTAGCAAATAAATATTTTTGATTTGATTTTATTTTATTTTACAAACTTTTGGTCAAGGTTTGTAATGATGGATTGTAAGAGTTCATGTGCCGCGTCATTGGTTGACTTTTACGTCGAAAACCATATTGATTGGGTGAAAGAAAATTATTAGTTTCTAGGTAGTTTGTTAGTCGACGGTTTATAAGTCGTTCCAAGATCTTGGACAGAGTTGGTAAGATGGAGATAGGGCAGTAGTTATTTACAGTCTCTCTCCCCTCCATTGTGTATAGGTTTGATAAGAGCTAATTTAAATGCTCGAGGGAAAACACCTGTCGCCAAAGCCAGTTTGCAAATGTGCGTAATAGGAGTGGTAAGAAAGTGAATGTACCTCTTTAAGATCCGGCCAGATATCTGGTAAATTCCTACAGCACACTTCTCCTTCAAATCATTGATGAGTACTTCTTCTTCTAAAAGTACTTCTTCTTCATCAAGGGGGAGCATGACAAATGAATTGAGGGTGTGTTCAGCATCATAAGACATTGGCATATTCTGCATTAAATTGGTAGTATGCTCCGCAAGCTTTTTGCCCACGCTGGCAAAGAAATTATTTACGCTATCCTTATCTTTTCTTACGAATGTAATGAGACAGGAAGAGAGGTGAACTGGTTTGCTTGAGCCACTTATCTTTTTAATTGCATCCCATTGCTGCTTTTTATTACCCTTTGCATTTTCGATTTCTTTTTTGTCGTAGTTTCGTTTTGCTTTTTTGATTACAGAGTTACAAAAATTTCGATAACGTTTATAGGTTAGCTTAAGAATCTCATTTTCAGGATCTCATTTAAGTTTTTTATGTAGTTTATCTCTGTTTCTCATGCAACGAAGCAACCCTTTGGTAATCCACGGTTTGCTGACCCGTTGTCTTTTGGGATTTTTTATCAGACTAGAGTTATTATTGGTACGACACAAGTAGGTCGGTAGCGATGTTAGCATCCTTACTTTCTAGAATGGGTTGAAAATTAGTATTCTGTATAGTGTGATCGAGAGATTCAAAGTCAATTGAATACGCCGTTTTACTGCAGTAATCCGGGCGAACATCCAGATCCAAACTAATGTCAACGTTTTTCGTGATCTGTAATTGATGACTTGAATACGAAACACTTACGGTCTTATTCATAAAAAGTTATCGAACATCTAAAACCTTGCTAAAGTCCGATTGTCAAAAAGTGTTATTCATAAACGCATTTTAGCACATAAACGTTCTATAAACCTGTTATAAAGTTATGAAAGCCAAAACCCTACTTTAACAGTACTTTAAGGAAAAAATGGCCGACTCAACAACAGCTGATTAATATGAAACCGCGAAATACAAATGTCAGTTGCGTTAACTGTCTTAGGCAATCGTACTTCGAGGAGCTGCAGTTGTACCTATTTAATTTATTTTGCACTTCTGTTAAACTAATTTAGTTTATTATTTATACACAATGCAAGCTTTACAAAGCTTGGATAGTATTGAAAGAATTGTACGTCTTGAAAACCGTCCGCTGCGAAGAAAGGTTTACAGAAAAAGAAGTGATCCATTTTCTTTGGATGACGAAGACTTTCGGAAGCGTTATCGCTTTACTAAATCCACAGCGATCTTTATAATTAACCTTGTTCGTGAGGATCTTATGTTAGATCGTAGAGGTTCTGGTACCTCACCAGAAATCCAGGTTTTAACTGCCATAAGATGTTGGGGTCGTCGAGAGGCAAGTATTTTTTTAACACATCTTTGAAATATGTAAGTTTTTATTACACGTCATTAAAAAATCATCTCTTTTCATTAAAGGTTCAAGAAGATGCTGGAGACCACCACGGATTGTCTCAAGCAACCACCAGTCGGATTTGTGCCCGAGTAGCACGTGCACTCGCTCGACATGCGGCATCCTTCATTAAAATGCCCAATACATTTACAGAAGAACAGTACATGATGAGAGAATTTCATGAAATACGAAATTTCCCAACTACGAGTATTATTGGTTGCATTGATTGCACTCACATAAAAATCCGCAAATGTGGAGGTGATGCAGCCCAATATTATATAAATAGAAAGGGATTTTACTCCCTGAATGTCCAGGTATTTTATACATAATACTATTGTAAAACAAAACTCTATTGGACATAATACTTTCCTTCATAATATTTAATCATTTTTATGTTTACAGGTAACTTGTGATGCACATCTTCGCATCCGAGATATTGTTGCCAGATGGAGAGGTAGCACGCACGACGCCCGAATTTTTAACGAGTCATCACTTAAAGAGCGTTTTGAGATGAGATTATTTAGAGGAAGACTTTTAGGTGACTCCGGATACAAATTAGAGCCATATCTCTTCACTCCTATATTAAGGCCTCAAAACAGAAGCGAGGAAAAATATAACGAAGCACATATAGCAACAAGAAATACTGTGGAACGCTGCTTTGGAGTGTGGAAACAACGTTTTCAATGCCTTTTACATGGCATGTCCTGCAAACTGGAAAATGTAAAAACAACCATAGTGGCTCTAGCAGTACTTCACAACATTGCAGTTGACCATGGAGACATGCAGTTAGAGGGTTGCAATATTAATGATTCTACAACTGAAGTAACCCAAGACGTTGCAAGGGGAAATGCAAATGCTAATGCTATTTTAAAAACTTTTATAAGGAGAAATTTTAGCGAGTAGATCATGAATAAAAAGCTTGTATAAAAATATTAGTTTAATTTATTTTTATAATACTGTAATTTCGCTTTTAGTACTTGTTCTTTTAGAACTAAATTTTTAAATTTTTGTTTCTCGTTTTCCATCTGTGCCTCGTGTAGTGCTTTTCTGCAGGTCGTTTCTGTTTCTGCTATTTGTAGTGCAGCGCCATTCTCACTAGTCCTACTAACCTGAAATACAAAATTAATGTAATAAATATGGCGAGGGGGGTAATGGCTGATCTTTGCGTTATGCTCGTGAACGGGTGCTGCTTGTGGTGACTGGTCGTCTTGCTGATCATGGTTTTGTTATTGTTACTAGTAATTAACTGTTCATTTATTTTACCTCGATGGTCCTAGTTTATCATTTATAACTTCCAATTACAGCTTTATGTAAGCGAGCACGCCCTTTATGCCTGGAGGCTTTTATTTAGATATTTAGTTCTGTTTACGTTTAGCTTTTTTAAATTCTGCTTGAGTATAGTTCTCGATGTTTTTGGTTGGTATATTGGCGTGTGCTAGTTGACATATGGCCAATAATTTATCATTTAAATTATGTTTTGTGTTGCATAATGTAAGTAATTTTGTATACTATTGTACAGAATCTTTTTTTTTTCTAACTGAACAGACAGCTGTGCTGCTGGGGAGTTTGTTGCGCCACTTCTTCCCAGCTACACTAGGAAGTGGTGAAGGGTGGGCGTTTTGGGGGACTGTCTTATGTAATTTTGACGTTCGAAAAGTGCTGATTCTCAGCCTAGTTTGAATAAATGACTTTTGAATTTTGAATTGAATGATTATTTCTCCTCATTATCTTGAGTTCTCTTATTTTTCGTTTTTGTGGCAGCATCTACATCGCTACATGCGAACTACACATCAAAGACCTGACGTCACACAAAAAGCCAGACACGACACCCGTCTGGTCGGAGGATCCTCTCTTTTCTATAGAGGATGAGTGAACTTCACACCCTGTTCCTTATGCCTTTAAATTTCATTGACAACTAACCCACATTTTGATTTCTCTGATATGTTTTTCGTGTATTATTATTGCGAGTTGCGGGCACATTTCAGTGTTTTTTTTGTTGTTTTTTTTATATATTTGGACAGGACGACGTCTGACGGGTCAGGTCTATGTAATTATCAATTAATTATAATAATAACATAGTAGCAAAAAAAAAATGTTTCAAGGATACACACCTTTTTATTTTTTAATCTATAATTTTGAACCTTTACAGGTTTCGTTGTTGTGGTTGTGGTTGTTGTTGTCGTGTCTTCAGGTTGTGTGGATGTACTTGGCTCAAACATCTAAAATTATAAAATTCCAAGATAAAGTAGACTACCTATCTCATTGGTTAAGTGGTTGCAAGCTTGCTGGGCACTATTGATTGGCTTTTGTGAGAAAACTGATAATAGTAATCCGAATTCTGAACCTAATATACCTAGTGAAAAACACAGGTGGACAATATGGATGTGATTATTATTAATACGTAATATTTCGATACCGGAAATTTCAACTGTCGTAAAGGACAGGGAATACAATGTCCTTTACGACAATTGAAATTTCCGGTATCGATTTAATTATGTACAATACAAACCATTTCTATTATATCATGTCCTGAATTTTCACAGGGAAGGGGTGACCTCTGTTTTTGTTTTATTTCAATATTTATGTTCTGTGGCACCTGTTCTTCATTTTTTTTCTTTAGCTCTTGAAAATTCTAAAACATAAGGATTTCGATATTTTCTGTATTTATACAGTATGCTTACTGACAACACAACAAGTATGTGTAATTTTATACCTGGTTATCTGAATCAAACTCATTAGAGTCTATTGTGAACTCATGAGGGAGCCACACAGCAATATCCTCTCCACTTGCTGGTTCAGAAGCAGGTGGTGGACCACCACCGGTTTGGAACCTTTCTTTACGCTCATGAAATTTTGTTTTTTTTGCTGCCATTTTTATAATACCCCACTGTGCCTTTAATTGCTGTAGGGTCCTTGGAGTGTTGGCCATATTGTTAAAACTGAAAGGGTTAACTAAGGTTACTGTTCGGTTTAGGCAACTACCTACTTGCACAAAATTCATCATCATTTTAGTGTTATGGGATCCGCAGTTGTACCCCGCGAAATTCATTTTCTTACGGTTTTTGCAATTTGCAGGTCAGTATCAAGTTATATCTTGATCAAAATATGATTCGCGGCCATAACAAATATGTATTTACAGAAATAAAATCATAAGAATCATTAATAATACATCAAAGTTATATTTGTTCCAAGAACAAATCTCTTATGGAAAAGTTCTTATGGAGCAAATTTAACTAAGAGAGATGTAATAATGATTATAATTCTGTAAAATCATAATTATTTTGATCAAGATACATCCCGACACTCAACCTGCAAATTGGAAAAAAACGTAAGAAAATTTGAATTTCATAGGCTACCACTGCGGATCCAAAATTTGTTTGTAACTATACTAAATTAATTAAATCAGTAGCGGCTGAATAACTAATATTACGAGTCATTATTAGTTATTCATACGGAAGCGGTTTTTTGTGTTAAGTGCAATGAGGTTTGTACATGCAAATAAAATTCTTGACATGCCTACTTAGGAACTTGTTACGTAAAAGTAAATTGGATAGGTAGGTACCTAATTCGTAAATCATGCCAGGCCGCTCCCTTTTTCACGTTGGTGTTTGCGTCCGTGTTTTTATTTTCTAATATGGAGACCCTCTCCCTGACCAATTCTTTCAAAACAATCTAAAAAGCAAGCAAGTATAAATATGAAAAATTAAGAACGTTTACAAAACAAAACTTACTTTGAACAAATTCTAACTGTTACAGTACAAACCTTATCCTCCTCCAACCAATTTTCACTTCTTTGCCTTTTATTCGAACTAGTCCCCGGTCTTGATTCCATTTTTTATTACGTTTAACTATTCAAAATATTTCGTAGCTTCAATAGCAAATTCGTTGACAAATTTGAAAGACGCGCCTTGTCAAAAGTGTCGAAACTGTAGACAATAAAATAGTTTACAGTACGTAATATTGTCTATGGTCACAATTATTCGGTGTTTAGACAGACATTCTCGTTTGACGATTCGATATGGTGGTCAATTTGTTGGATGAATTCATGATAATGGCAACATTTTGATTTATAACTGAATTTAAACGACATATTAGTTATAGAACGTTTATGGAACGTTTATGAATACAAAATTTTATCGAAGGTTATATAGGCTTATCGAGCACTTTAACTAATGAATGTTTTAAACCTTCGATAAGCTTTTTTTATGAATAAGACCGTTAGCATCTAATTTTATTTTTAACATTATGTGGTCCAGGCACGTGCGTCCGTGCGTAAGTGCAGTATGACCTGGGAGCAAACAGTGACTTGTTAAGACGTTTAGGTATTCCTGGAACGCTTGTCCGGACTGTTAGGTGCTATGTCGATATTTATATCGCCGCAGAGAACAATATTTTTAAACCCACTTGATTTTGCGAGAAGAGAGTCAAATGATCTAATGAAGTTGTTAGTGTTTGCTTGACTCGGGGGGCGGTAGATTGCGATAGTACTTACAGGTTTCAGAGTTTATGTTAATCAGACGACAGTGACGTGACGTGTTGGCGTAATGATTATTTTATCCCGGTAGACGTTCCCGTGGCACAATTACCGACCCCACAAAAAGACATAAGCTAGTTTTATGTAAGACTGTGTTGTTAGTTTATGAAATACATATTTTTAGGGTTCCGTACCTCAAAAGGAAAAAAACGGAACCCTTATAGGATCACTCGTGTGTCTGTCTGTCTATCCGTCTGTCACAGACAATTTGCTCCGAATCTAATGGACCGATTAAGTTGAAATTTAAGATACAGTTTGTAAAACTTTTTTGTTTTAAATCTTCTTATTTGCCCCTCAAAAGTAAATAAGAAGATTTAAAAAAAAGTTTTTCAAACTGTATCGTGTGACATATCAAATGAAAGGGTTTATTTACGAGAATCTCAAATTTATATTTAATTTTTTTTTAAATATAAATACAGAGATTGGTTCTTCCCTCATAGATTACAGGAAAACCTATAAGAAGTCTATGGGCTTAAATATCAATATTGTGCGTACAAACTTATATTTGCAGTCGGAATGTATGGGAGAACATGTATTTCAACTACAATGTTAAGTTTGTATTTGGGATAAATTCATCCCAATTACGGAACCCTTCATTGTGCGTAGTGCGTAGAAATTATAAGTAGGTATAGCTTTCAGTTAAAACCTACTATAGAGATGAGTATGACCCAGATAATAGCAAACACAAAATACCAAGACCTTGCCAAAACCGCTGCAAGAATAATTTCCTCTGAAGTAATAATAAATGTGTACCTACTTATAGTTAAAAATGAAACACTGACTTGGCCAAGAGCGTCGACCAACACCTGAGGAAGCTCTCGCTGGGCAGCTGGGTTAAAAGGGCTTGATTAAGAAAGCGGAACTTCTAGACTTTTCACACACAAAAAGGTACAAAGGCGGACTTAATGACCTTAGGCATTCTCTACCAGTCAATCAAGAGTGGTCGAGAGATTAAATGGCAGGTGCTCTGTTTGAGAGGAACAAAGAAAAAAAATATTAAAAATATATCATTAGAAATAAAATAGGTAGGAACAACAGTACATAAATAGGTTATAACTCGCATTGTTAGTAAGTTTTCTCTGGAGCCCTGATCGCCGCGCCGCACAGTGGGAAAAAAATGACTTTTTTTGTTAAAAAATCTGCCTACACCATAATTTTAGACGTATCGCTGCTATTTTTTTTATACACTCCTAAGATAACACACTTTGGTGCGTCACTGCCACTTTTCCTTAAAAGTCAATACCATAACCTAAAAAAATCGGGAAATGAAGCAAAAAACTATTTCTAAAAAAAATATTTTAACAAAAATCAGTTTCCAGGGGTTGTTTCCCTTGAGAGGCGCCACGGCGCCCTCACCTTCCGCCTGACGCAGGTCCTCACCGGACACGGCTGTTTCGGGAGCTTCCTGTTCAGGATAAGGCGGGAGGAAACGCCCGGGTGTCACCATTGTGTGGATCGCCCGGAGGACACGGTGGAGCATACGGTGGAGGTCTGCCCGGCTTGAGCGGAGCATCGCCGTGTCCTCGTGGAGGCGATCGGCGGCGGTGATCTCTCGCGTCCGGCCCTGGTTCAGGCCATGGTACGGAGCGAGAGGAAATGGCAGGCCGTCACCTCCTTCTGCGAAGCGGTAATGCTTGCGAAGGAAGAGGCGAAACGCGTGAGGGAGAGGCAAATTTCGCGCCCTCACGCCCTCTAATCACCGCAGGAGGAGACGCCCGGAGTGGGAATTGCGAGCCGATTTCCGGCCACCGTAGGCGCGGGCTTGCGGACGGTGAGCAATGGGTAGCTCGCCGTCAGATAAGGACCAAGCCCGAATCGACAGCACGTTGTATTCCACGCGCGCCTCAAAGAGATGTCAGCACAATTGACGGGGTCCACTAGTCCCAATGCCTGCCGGGGCTGCGAATATGGGCCGAAAGGGACATCGTGGCCCCCGGCAACAGGACAACCGAAGGAACACGGGTGGGTTTTAGTCAGTAAGAGTCTGACACGCCCTCCCGCTCCACCCAGAGCGGGAGAAGTTATTTGCTAATTTCCCAGCCTGGTCATGAATTTATTGTCTGTTTATAAAAAAATCAAAATGGCCGATAAAAAAGGCGGCCCAAAAAAAAATTGATTAATTTCCCGATTTTTAAAAGAAAACTTTTAAAAAAGAATTTTCGATTTCGGAAAATTGGCAGTGACACACCAAAGTGTGTTATCTCAGGAGTGTATAAAAAAAAATGGCAACGATACGTCAAAAATTGTGATGTAGGCAGATTTTTGAACAAAAACGTCATTTTTTTCCCACTTTAAACAAAACTTTTGAATAGCAAATAGCAATCAGGTTCAGGTTTGAAATTATTTCAACAATTGCCAATTCTATCTTTTTCCACATTATCGGCCACAATTTTTTTTTTTTTTTACCGGTCAAGCGTTTTTGATGTTGTTTCAAATAAATTAGCAATGGAAGGCCTTTCAATTTCTTATTTTCAAGAATTCATAATTTATGTGACATTCTGAGATTTTTTTCTGAAACTAAGGCTAAGTCATGATAAATAAAGGAAATTTTTAAAGCCTCAAATGTAGTATGTCAAACTATTAGAGTATGTACAGTACCGACCAAAAGTCCATAGGCAATCTCACAAAGCAATAGACTGACGCTTCGGTTTGACTTACGAACTTCTTCTATAAGTTGTTACAATACTATAGACACGCACAGTACACAGACACACACTCACTTTGTCTGCAACCAATGACTAGTTCGATAATCATCATTCGTTTTTTGTTTCATTCGTCTTGTTCACATAAATATTAAAGTTTAGCAGGTAGACCACAGAAAACTAAGTAAATTATTTCGATTTCTGTGGGGTAGATGCTGTTCGTTACGAGTATTCACTTAATAGAACTTTGTTGGTTCGTGGATAATGTTGGTGACGAGTATTTAGCGCAGTGTTGAGGTTATTATTTTCAAAAAGCAGCAGATATAAATATTGAAGGGAAATCAGATCAGATCAGAGAATACTATTGCCCTGCGTAAAAGTGAATGTTATTTACACAAATATCTAATGAAACCGGACTAAGTGTGAGTGTTATCATTTAAATATTTCATATTTTACCAAACATAAATCTTAATCAAGGGTTTTGTTGATAGAACAGAGGTATTGTTGAGACAGAAGATGCCTTTAAAGTTTTAAATTCATTATGATGTTTAATTCGATTAGTGAATAATAAATAATTAGGTATTATGTGTAATAACATAACATAACATCACGCCTTGTTTCCCCGAAGAGTTGGGCAGAGGTGTCTCTGTAGCAGGTACACCCACATTTCGCCAGTTATGTTTAAGTCCCATGTAATAGGGGGCGAGCCTATTGCCATCAACCGGGCACAAATCCAGACTCCGAGCTGCTACTGAGAGATTGATGATGATTGATGTGTAATAAATGCAATGTTATTCTTTGTTCTAGAGAAATACTATGAGGGTTAAGAGATATGAGGAAGGGGCTTATTATCGAGTAGCAGCGACGTCAAATGGTGAATGAATATGAAACAAATGGTTTCATACCAACGAGACATTTTGCTGAATTATTAAAAACACGTCATTATGAACCGTTCGCCGTGCACTCTGAAGGCTTGCATCACTGAAGACCAGCTAGAAAACCGTTTTTGACCTTAAAATATTGACCATACCAACTTAATAAACAACAGATCCGTTATTGCATGAATTTATGGTAACTAATTTTTAAGCACGTTTCAATATGGTGTTTGTCGTATTTGTTGCAGATAGACCGAAAATGTTTAATATTATTATTTTAGGATTAAAATTTGAGGTTTAGTTTCAATCTTCTTTTCGTAAAGAAAATGAATACTTAAGCTATAAGTTCAATACCAACCAATATTTGCTAAAGCCAAATAAAATGTATAATAATTAATGTAAACAAACTGCCTATACTTAACCTTAAAATCACCTATTTTGTCAGTAGATTTTTTTACATTTTAAGTAGTCCAATATTCTTATTTATTGCTTAATTACTTCGACCATGATTAAAGCTTTATATTTATGGTGAAAAAAATCCATTTACAATTTAAAACATTTCAACATTTAAATATGTCAAAATAATACAAATTGCTTCTAAGTTTCTAGACATCTATTTCACATCTTATTCAGCTGAAGTAATGATAAATAATTGTAGCAGTTTGTTAACTTTACTTAAGTAAAATAAATATAACGAATAAATATTTTTTTTAATTTTATTATCACATATCACGCATTTTTATTCTAAACCCTTTATTGCAATAAAAACATTAATAAAAAAGCAGCAATATTAAAAAAATATTATTATTGCAAACAAAAATTATTAATATTTTTAAAAACAGCGCTGTGATTAACGAGATTAGAACCTTAGCCCTCTTGAATATAAGACCAACGCTTAACGCCTTCTGCTATCTTCACATAGAATTTACTTTCGAATTTTAGCAATGCCATAAACTGGCCAAGGTCACGCGTATGTGTTACCGTGTCTAACAAAAGTGATGGAAATATATTTTTGTTTCATTTAGTGCGGCGCCCGCAAATCGCGACGATACGACAGTGTGTAGTGCAAAACTGCGTTCTCTGTGGTGTGTGTACGGTACACAAGCCACAAACGTCTGACTGCTTACACATACACATGTACGGATTATACCGCGTGTTCACAGCAATACGACTCTTAGCGTGCCTATGCACTTTTGAACGCTTACTGTACGTGCGCTGTATGTTTAAACAAAATTATTAAAAGTTTTGTTTATGTGTACGGTGGGCTGCATCATTGGGTACCCCAGTTGTATTAGAATTTTAATACAACTGGGGTACCCAACTGATGCAGCCCACCGTACATGCAAACTAAGCGACAAGTGAACCGAGACCGCAGCGAGTAGACCGTGAGTCATGTTAAAAACCCAAAACCGCTCGACGACTTGTTATCTGGTCTGGGATTGCTGGGAGGTTAGGAAGTAGTGGGATGGCATAAACCAGTTAATTACTTCGATTATTTCACAATTTTTAAATATTTAACAATTTACAAATTCGACCTTTGCCAGCACTAACGACTGTTTCATCGGCACCTCTAAATATTTCTTTAACATTTGTACCTCGTGATTAAATGAAGATGTCTTTTCCGTAATTTGTACGCTTAATGCCATAGTAAAATTTCGAGATAACCGGTATCAAAGTTCATATACTTAGATGATTTTTGAAAATGGTTAGTTAACTTCTTCCTTTAACTTATACATGTTTGATGTTTAAAAAAATTTGGTTACATCGATAAGTTTGTTTAAGTATTAGGTATTAGGATTTCTGGATTTTTTTCAAAATAATATAAAATTTGGTTTTCTCGATTCCCATGAATTTTCGCCTAGGCTTTATAGGGTGCTTAATTGTTGCAAATGGGTCACACTATCACGTCGTGGAAGGAATACGTCAAGCTTTCACAGTATTTTACAGTTACGCGTATTTTTTGTTCTTCAATCGGCTGATAAAGTTCTCAAAGAAGTAAAAGAAATCACAATTAAGGTTTTGTTTTCTGAATGCTTTTTACTGTTGGAAACCTGGACTGATCATGAATTATAACTATTTCCTTTCATTCATATACTTAAACCAAAGATGTACTAACAAGTTTTAGATTAAATTAACAAGATCAACCGATTCTGTAGAGAATGTGACCAGTGGCGGGGCAAGATCAAAATTTGATGTGGGCGAGGTACCCACATTTCGCGAGGCCCTCTAGTGGCACAAGAAGACGAAAAAAAAAGGTTGAACAGTTGTCAAATTAGGTATAAGTAGGTCGAGTTATAGGATATTCAAAAATATTGCGGGTCAGTGAAAACCATTTTTTCTATTCAGGGATCCGATTGCGTAATATTAAGCTTTAACACGTTCAGTGCCGGGAACCCTCCTGCAGGGCTAACATGACAAGCGCGAGAACGCTCTTTTTCTCGTTTTATCGTAATTTGTCTACGATTCTGACGTCATTCTAATCCCTAACATGACCGCAAACGACGAGTAAACTCAACAAAGGCACTTTGATACTTATTTATCGCGCGACGATAAACCGATGTTGCAAATTATTAAAAACAAATTATTTTTATGATAGCAACATCGGCTTGAAATTCTGTTTCATTCATTAAATTTTATGCATGGAATTATGTACTTTATTGAATAAACGTCTCTCTCTCTTAATTATTGTTTTTTTTAATTATTTATGATTACTTTTTTATGTTACCGACTTTTTGATTAAAATTATATGACTTTTTGGCATGCTGAAATTAAAATACAAAATGACGGAAATTAAAATTAGTGGTATCTATACTCATTAGATAATCACCACAAATGACAAATGGGCCGACGATCGCAATTTGACAAATCGAAGTTTATTATTGTACAAATAGATTTCGTTAATTAATTAATTTATTTATTTAATCACCATAATTGGCAAAGTGACTGGTTATTACTGAAAGTAATAGTCATCTACGTGATAGTGCTTCCCCCCACTAAAGTACACCGGTGAACACACATAGAAAAAAAAAAAAAATATTGCCTACAATAAGTACGACTATGAGTCTGCCATCTTTTTTTCTAGTTTTTTTATGTATCATAATTTTGTCTTTTGTCTACTCTCTATCGTCGTCAAAATCGACGACGACTAAATTCAACAAAATGACTGATTATATCGTGTTTAACTGTCAAAAATCGAGATAAATAACGTGCCATGTTAGGGTTTGTCGACAAAACATCAAGTTTGACAGAACGAGTCGAGTATTTTGTATGTCGTAGCTGTCAGAAAACGATAAAACTACAGAAATAGACAAAAATTTGTCGTCATGTTAGGCCTGCTGGAGTGCTCGTGACAATATATTTATCGTTATAGGACGAGTAAAATTTTTTCGACGCGTTCACGGCTTTTATGTAATGCATAAAAACCTACGAGGTGCGAGGCCCCTCGGACCGCGAGGCCGTAGGCCCACGTCTAACTTCTCGTTCCGATTAACTTCAGTCACGTGAGCGAAACCGCGGGCACAACTAGTATCTCTAGTATACAATATTTGCAACAGACTGCTAACCAGTGTTTCCACTTTTAGGGATTTCTCCCTTTTTTATGGTAAAATTACCCATATTACGCATGGCTTAGGACTATTTTATTTTGACAGGGATTTAGGGAATTTTAGGGTAAAATTTAATTGATAACCCTATTGTTTACAGTAGGAAGAGGCACCACTCAATGTTTTACTTTAATCTATGGCACCACCGATTTATTAAAGGGGATTCCCTCAAACTCGTAATGAATGTAATAACATCTAACTTTAGTTTATCATGTTAATTGTGCTATTACCGTGGCTAAAGACAACATCGGATATGGATCATTGTAGTCTAAGTTAATAAATAAATTTAATTTAATCGGAACTACGTCGCATTTTACCAAGAGTTGGTTTATTTTTACCCGACTGCGAAGAAGCCAAAAAGGAGATTTATGTGTTTGACCTGTATATATGTATGTCCGTCTCTATGTTCCCTCGTAACTACTAAACAGCTAAACCAATTTTCATGAATAGTATGTCTTTATATTATTAGATATAGAGGGTGGCAGGGACATCGATGTGAAAACTGTTACCATGGATTCATTTCATGATTCTGAACCACCTTGCGTTGTAATTTTTCGCCGGTTATTAAAAAAAAACAGCAGTTCCATACATTTTAACCGCGTAGGTATTGCACTTTTCTATGAAACAGCAGTTTTTTTAAATAACCTACGAAATATTTCAACGTAGGCGGTAACATATCGGTAAAAAAAAAAAACAGTTTTAACAAAGTTCCACTTCGGAAACATCGAATTTATGTAGGTAATTATTATCTTACCTACTGTTAAAACTCGACAAATGTCATGAAATCTGTCAAGGCTAAAATGATGAAACCATTTTAATCCAAACGAATGCATATTGCACTGAGTTGGCTGTCGAAATCAACAAAAGAATTCATAGAAATCATCACATCTTTAGGGGCCTCATTGTGCCCCGATGTGTTTTAATTTCAAAAATAATTTAAATGCTTTGTGGCATTTAGCACGTTCTTATTAAAGGGCCTTTGTGCGACTTGCTTGAGAGTTTGTCCTCAATTGGTTAAAATAAACTAAGTGTAGTACGGGGTTTGATTAACTCAACATCAAATATTTATTGTACCTACTTAAGTTAATGATAAATAATCTAAGAAAACAAGTATTAGAAGCAGCTCATGAAGACCACCCAGGCATTATCAACATGAAGGCTAGGTTACGCACACAGGGTTGGTGGCCGAAAATACAGACGCCTAAAATACTGTAAAAAAAAAACTGCTTGTACGAGTACTTTAATCTCAGGCCCAAATCCACCAGTACCTATGAAAAGGTGTGAACTCCCATCGAAAGCCTGGGGGGATACTGCTGTTGATTTTTTGGGTCCACTGCCATGTTCATGTTCATTATCTTTTCATGATCATCGATTATTACTGTAGATGCAAAGAGAACGAAATCATGAAATCTATACAGGACACAATAAAAGTGTTAAAAAAGATCTTTTCGCGAACCGGGAATCCTGCAAGCATAACACTTGACAATGGCAGACAATTCTGTAGTCAAGAATTCAGAACCTTCTGTACTGTACAAGGAATTACGCTTTTCAATACGATCCCCTACTAGCCTCAGCAAAACGGCGAAGTCGAGAAGTAAAATAGGGATATCCATAAACGGCTGACAATCAGTCAATGCGTAAAAACTGACTGGAAAGATGACTTGTTAAATAATTTACGATGTATAACATACACCTCATCCCTCTACAGGATAATTCCCATACGATCTGTTTTACGGAAGGCCATTCAGAGACAAATTACCTTTAACAGATAAGTAACAGACCTCAAAAATATTTAAGATTCAGAAGTTAGAGAGAGAGACAAAGAAAAAAAAAAGAGAAGAACTAATTGGACGAAGATAAGAAAAGAAAAATATGGAAAGTTATAGATGACGAAGCGTCAGATAAATGAGTTTAGTTTAAGTTCAGTGCTAAATACTGAATTGTACTTAAAACGTATTTATTTTCTTAATGCTTAAAATAGTTATCGTACTTTAAAATTAATTAACGTCTAAATGTGCTAAATATTATAATTGTACTTTAAACTTAATTGACGTCTAAATGATTAATATTGTAATTGTACTTAAAACTGAATTAACGTATAAAAAGGAAGAGATGTGATATACAATTACAGCACACAACTCAAAGGTAGCGCCTCAAGAGTGTCCCGTTGAGTCCCACTCTAGGGCGCCAACTAGACGTTCCCTTTGAGTTGAAATGTGTACTTACTTATTTGGTAGTTTTACTCTAAACCCAAAGCCTATACAAGTGATTCAAGTGAACACCATAATATGAAACTCATGCAATCAGAAGAAAGACCTATTGCCTCAGACTGCATGAGATCTATTTCACAAATAGGTCATCTTGTTTCCATCTTTTCTTAAAGTTCACTTTTTACGCAGTCGGGTTTTAGATATTTTCTTTACTTTTTTTATTCTATTTTCGGTTATGTGTTTTTGCAACCGGGCTTTTTAGTTTTTTAAATTACTTTTTCATTCTGCATCGCGAACATGTTGCGGAACAATAGCGATAAAATAATTTAAAGTGTTGCATTACTTTTATAGGTACTACATATTTCGCAGCATTTAAGATGTGTAGGCACTTTGCTTGGCCTTTGGTGAGTCTTTGCAGATAAGTAAACGTTTTTCTAGATATCCAGTTTTAATTTTCTTGTTTTCAAAGTTTTCATTTTCTTCATCAATACTCGTATAACTACCAAGGAAGCGTGATCCAGTTATGATTGTTTATTAATCCTCTTGAAAATCTGTTGAGCTGTTTGTTTGTCGTTTTCGGAAATGATTAGATATGATTTTTAGTCTTGAGGAAAGTAATCATATTATGTTGGGCCTATTTTACTCATTTTATCCCACCATTGACGTAGACTTTTGAGCTTGCCTTGGGCGGAAGAGTCATCTGCATACCAGCATTGGGTAGTTGCTTATTCTGGTTTTAGTTTGTTTACTATGGGTAGTGTTGCAAGGGCATACAATAGCATAGCAAGTGGATCGCCTTGGGTTACTCCTTCTTTGCTATATAATCTCATATCGGAATCACGTAGTACAAGTTCTGCGTGACCATTGTATATGTTTTATAAGAAGCGAGCGCAGTGTGGCCAACATCTAACTGTCTGTTCACAGAATTAAAAGTGTTATTTGCATCAACGAGTAGCATTCCCCAGTTAGAACCTGGTTGGCATTCTTTTTGGAAAAGGTCATTAATTGCGTGTATAGCGCCTTCGATACCACTGCTTAGTCCATTGCAGAGTTGCGATTGAGCACAGGCTTCGGTGACTTAAGACCTGGTGACTAAAATCATGCATTTGGATAGGATCTTGCGTTGGCATTCGCCAATGCCAATCGGTCTGAGACCTGGGCATTTGTCTAGGTCTATAAGTTGACTTGACATAAGGGCTTATATTTGGTTCGATGGTACGAAATTGTTGTTTAAATGCATCGTTAATTGGGCTACTGCCATTCACAGGTGCAGGCTTCTCGAAATCGTAGCAAGTAATCTTTATAATTTACAGATGTGGTGCCTGTTGGGCCTCCACCGCCGTGTAATTTCCTAGCAATTAATTCTACATGTTCACTAGTAATGTCTACTTCTAGTAGTGGAGTCAATTTGGGGAACCCGTCAAGTAGTGTAAATAAACTTAAATCAAGATTAAATCCGGTGGGGGTGCTTTTCATGTAATACATCCATGACCGTTTTTCCCGTTTCGTCAATTTCGTCTTTAGGTTTAAGGATTTTGGTTGAATCTTTTGTCAATTGCCAATTTAGGGCCTCGCGTGTTTTTCCTCGCTGTATGAGACGTGTGAATTTTTTAGTGACATAGTTATTGTTATCATTGTATTTTTTTTCTGTTGTAGGAGTTGCGGAGTGATCTGCTTTGATAGCCTCGGTTATTAGTTTATCGAAACATTTTTCAGCCCATTTTTGGGCGTCAGCAAGTAATCTTCTAATAGCTTCTGGTATACTGTAATATATTTTTGGGGGCATACCTAGCACACTTTTGCCGAAAAATGCAGGTAATATGAATGGTATTCTGATAACGGCGAGAGCGCAGCTTTTCAAATAAATGCAGGTTACAGCGAACAAACACTCCCATTTCATAAATGTACTTAGACGGTAAAGTGAGCAAACGAAGTTCCTTAAACAATGGCTTACAACAATCGATTGTAATTTCGTAAACGGACGCAAGCATTTCTTCTGAACTTTAAAAGCAATGTCTCTGTCAGTGGAGTTGCCCCAGAAAATGATTCCGTACCTAATGCCAGAATACGGTTAAGAGGGTTTATATCCTAAAAGCGAACTACTAGTTTTTAAGTTCTTATGAGAAATAAAGTTATTTAAACCCAAAAGTTGCGTCACTTTATGACACTTTCTGATGTCACTTTCAGAGATTACTACGTTACCATATTTTATAATTAGTTTCGGTTTATTTGTTCTTTGATTAAATGTCATTATTTTAGTCTTGTTAAGATTTATTTTTAGATTATTATTAACTAACCAATTTATTATATTTTAAGATCGTCATTTATATCATTACTAGAGAATAAAATAGTGCTGTCATCAGCAAATAAGACCATCTGGTGCTTACTGACCTTAGGCATATCATTTATGTAAATGTTAAATAATGGAGGGCCAAGAATGCTACCTTGGGGTACACCATAAGTAGTTTTCCTAGGACGTGACATGTATGTTCTTTCAACTTTCGAGCTCGCACTTTTGCTTGTTTAATATTATTTTCTCTTTGTAACATGATGGCAACGTAAATCAAAAGGCGTAAGGTTAGCCTGATTTAACAAGATGTTGTATTTCTTCGGCTAATTTGTGAATAAATCTTCTACTTACAGTGTTGGAGGAAAGGTCATAGAGTTTCCCATGAAGAGGGCACACTTTTTTTCTTCGCTTTTGCCATATGTCTGTCAAATCTCAAATCTCAAATCTCAAATTCTTTATTGCGTACCATAATGTATATAGTTGGTAGGGAAATAATTATATTAGTCACAATTATGGACCCTGTCGGGCACAGCATAGATCAAGTAGGAGAGAGGAGGAAGAGCACTGGTCGTTTAATGTGACAAATTGTATTATTAGATAAGTAGTTAGTTAGTTATATATTTATAAACTAGGAGATAAATGTGCATTCAAAACTAGATATCCTAATAGATTAATTAATACGAGAATAAAAACGGAACTATATAGGCGAAGCTGTTATCCTATGTGTATTCAAATTTATAACAAGATTCCAAACCAAATTAAAGAACTTCCAATGGTCCGCTTCAAAAGGGCTTTACGTAGGTGGTTAGTTGAGAATCCCTTCTATAATATAAAAGAATTCTTTCAATTTAAATTTAAGCAATAATGTAATTGTACCTACCTATAACAAAAATTTGCATGTCATTATGTTATGATTAAATATGCTAAGCTACTAACATTATCTACCATTTTAAGAACTTTTGTAACCATATTTATCTGCAAATAAATCTTTGACTTTGACTTTGACTTTGATTAATACAGAATTAAATTTATGAATTATATATAATTATTGTTTGTTTTTGTCTTCGCTCCTATTCCATTAAAAAGAAAATTTTGAAAAAAATATAGAATTTAGAATAAGGATAATACATTAGGAACTGGGGAAAAACCAAAAACAAAAGTGGAAACACTGCTGCTAACTTCAAGTTAATAATATTTATGTATGTACCATACGTTAATAACTTCAGTATATTACATTACAACTTGGGCAGTGAAACGATACAGTTCATAAAGATGCCAAAGATATACTTTGTTTGTTTATCATACTTGTTCATAGTGACGGGTAAGTACCTATTCAACTTTGTTTAATTTTAGACAAAACAATGTCGTTAGTTTTTTAAATATTGTCCAATGATCTGTCAAATAAATAAATACATAGATAGATAGACAAACATAACAAAACAAAATAAACAAACAAACAAACATAATAAAACATTCGTTAATGGCTTAATGTTTATGATATTTTAGTGATAGTTAAAACTATTTGTTACACACTAGCAACGCGAAAAAACACCGCATCAATAATCGATACCTCAAACTCAGATCAAATAAAAACCAAGACATAGCACTGCGAACAATACAGTGACGCATGCCAAAACTACACCTTCACTTTATGCATACACGCTTACTACACGCACACATTTACAATAAAACTACACCTCACTAAGTGCACACATGTTTACTAAACCGGCTTCACGTCACTGTTGACAGCGCTGTGTCTTGGTTTTTTATTTGGTCTGAGATCGATACAAGCATAATAATTTATCAATATCTACTTCTGGAGTATATAGCATGTATCAGAAAGGTGTGGTAATTTTTATGGGCGTGGTAAGAACATCAGAATGAACAACTTTGTCCATAGGACCAACATCGTATTTCGAAAAAATTCTCATACAAAACCTCGACACCTACTCGACCCAAATGTGTGGGACGGCAGATTCTTTTTTCGCTGTTACAATGTTGGTCTTATGAAGAAAGGTGATGAGGTTGATGATCCCACACCCTTAAATTTGACCACACCCATCCGATACAAACTGCATGTGTATAATTAAAATAAATATTAAGTAGTTATTCCTCGTTGGTCTATTGGTCGGAAGCGCTACTGCTGAGCATAAGGTCCTGGGTTCGATTCCCGGGTCGGGCAAAGTGTTATTGGGTTTTTCTATCTGAAATTTCTCAGTAGCAGCTCGGAGTCTGGATTTGTGCCCGGTTGATGGCAATCGGCTCACCCCCTATTACATGGGACTTAAACATAACTGGCGAAATGTGGGTGTACCTGCAACAGGAACACCTCTGCCCAACCCTTCGGGGAAACAAGGTGTGATGTTATGTTTATGTAGTTATTATAAATTGTCGGGCTGCTCCACAAATTCAAGGTAGCGCTCAGCGCACTATGGAGCGGGCTATACTCGGAGTTTCTTTGACGGATAAAATCAGAAATGAAATTATCCGGAAAAGAACCGAAGTTACCGACATAGCTTGAAGAGTAAGCAAACTGAAGTGGCAGTGGGCTGGCCGTGTTTGTCGACCGATAGCCGGTGGAGCAGACGAGTCCTAGAGTGGAGGCCACGTGTTGCTGGACCGACGACCTTAAAAAGTGGCTGGGACGGATTGGATGCGGAAGGCGGAGGACAGGGTGCTGTGGCGCAGCCGGGAGAGGTCTGTGTCTAGCAGTAGACTGAGTTGATTGATTGATATTATAAATATCTTTGTTATCCAATAGTTGTGCGCTGCAAACCCGACTACTTGTTCAGCAATGAGGCGGGTGGCTGGCTCAAATTGCACCCAATCCCCGCTACGTGGCAGGAAGCCTTCCTGAGATGTCACTATGAAGGTAAGTTGCACTGCTCCTTTGATTATCGGGCTGTTTTGAACTGTTGTTTATCGGGCTTTGATTATCGGGCTGTTTTGAACTGTTGTTGTTTGAACTGTTGTGTCATAGGTTTACGGGAAATTCGGCTAGTGCATCCAAAGGGGACAGTATTCGTTCAAAACTCAGTTATGATGCGCAGTGTTCACATTGTTTTTAGGGTTCCGTACCTCAAAAGGAAAAAACGGAACCCTTACAGGATCACTCGTGTGTCTGTCTATCTGTCCGTCTGTCACAGACAATTTGCTCCGAATCTAATGGACCGATTAAATTCAAATTTCATACACATATACGAGTTTTATTATTTTTATTTATTTATTTATTTATTACAAACATACGCTACCATTACAGTCTCCCAATTCGGTAGTGTGTAGTTAATTATCAATTAATGAAATAATACAACATAAAAAATTATTAAAATTAAAAACATAACACGTATAACGTTACCCTTGCGAACTCGCTCAGTGAACATGAGAAAAGATCTATTTTGTTGGCAACTAAATTTAGTGTGTGCATTGTTCGCGTCAGAGGGACATGGTCCAACAGTTTAGTTCGACCGCGCGGCACTGCGAACAAGTTGGGCCGTCGTCGGCGCTGCACGTACCCATCCGGCACACACAAGCCTACCCGCTGTAGCACACCTGAATTATTTATGTTACCCCGGAACACTCCAAGGATATACGACGCCAGTGCCAGATCCCTTCTTGTTTCCAACTTGTTGTCCAACCATGCCCAACACGAACAAGGTTGGATACATCAAGGGGTAAAAGGGATATACTCCATACCGTCTTAGGTATATGTATCTCGTGAACTTGTTCTGTATGCGCTCCAACATGAGACTATATTTAGTTTCATGTGGAGCCCATACTGCCGCATTACCCTCCAACTGACTCCTTATTAGAGCGTCATACAATGCCGAAATCGCTTTAATATTTGTGAAACCTGCTGCTCTGCGAAGCACAAATCCCAGTCGCTTGTAAGCCTTTTTACAGACATTATGTATTTCTATGACTCAAACACGGACGTGTAACGTAAATAAATGAATTTTGAATATGGGGAGCAAATAAGAAATGAAAGGGCTTATTGCGGGGATATCAAATGCATTTATTTTATAATTTTAAAATAAATAAAATACTTTTAAAGATATTTAAGAAAATAGATGAAAATTTACCATTCCCTTATATCCGAAACTAATGAGACCAATTTTTTTTTAAATGCTCAAAATAGTTCTATATATGTTTATTGATTACAGAAAAACCTAATGAAATGAAATTGTTTATTCTGTAAATAGGATATCGAAATCACTTTTAACGTCATATAAAAAATAAAAAAAATAAGCTAGATGAGTTCGGCGTTTCCTATCTGACTACTCTGAGAAGAAAGACCGAAACAAACTCAGAGGTCGCAGTCTCTTTTAAAGTCCAAACATAATCTTGGTCAGGCCATTTATGAGGACCATGTAGATAAGTGTCTGAAAAGGTCTTTTGAGGAAAGAACCACACAGATTTGAGTGGACCTGTCCAGTCAGTGCAAGCATTTGTCAGTAATCGTGGAGCTCAACTCGACGAACAATACCAAAGAAAGGACATTTGGGTAGGCCGCATAAACTACTCAAACTGCCAGACCATCACTAAAACTAGCAGAGAAATAAAAACAATATCCACATAGTCCTCACATTCACAATAGTTAAAATAATATAATACTTTACAAAGTAATCATGTCACTTTGAATATAATTTTCAACAATGTCAATGTGTTTATAAAACTGGTACTTATATGTTGATTTTACATAATAATTAAAATGTCTAGTTTTATGGTTTTATCACAAGGCTTAGCAGAGCGAGCAGTTCAATCCCAAGCTTTTTTATCTTCTAAATAATCTGAAATTGTATAGTACCCTTTTTTACAAAGTTTGGTTTTAATACAGATTTTAAATCGTTTAATGGGTAAGTTTCGAATGTCAATGGGGAGTTTGTTGTAAAAGCGTATACATTGACCCATGAATGAATTGCCTACTTTGTGGAGACGTGTGCGATGTACAGCAAGATTGTGTTTATTCCTGGTATTTAAACTATGTATATCGGAAATTTTCTTAAAATTTGATATATTTTTGTGCACATACAATAGGTTTTCAAAAATATATTGTGTGGCTACAGTCAGAATATTTATTTCTTTGAATTTTTCTCTAAAGGAATCTCTTGTACCTAGGTTGTAAATGGCTCGAACAGCCCTTTTCTGTAGAACAAAGATAGTATTAATGTCCGCACAGGTTCCCCAGAGAAGAATCCCATATTACATAAGACTATGAAAATAACAAAAATAAACAATTCTGGCTGTATCTACGTCAGTTATCTGTCTAATTTTTTAACAGCATAGGCGGCCGAACTGTAAGAAGTATATAATATGATCTTAAAATAATATAGTAAATCACTCAATATTGTGCGTACAAACTTATATTTGTAGTTGGAATATATGGGGGAACATGTTTTCAACTACGGAACCCTTCATTGTGCGTGGTCCGACTCGCAATTGGCCGGTTTTTATAATAAATGGAGACTGCACTCACATCATCGTCCTCATGACTATATCCAATCTTTTTCATTATACAGGTTGGAATTTTGAGATGGGGCAGTAAGGATAGGTAGGTACCTTAACCGTTATAGCTACAGGTTCTTACAAGACTGTTCTTAATTTTTACCCGACTGCCCCAGAAGGAGGGTAACGTTTTTCGAGAGTATGTATGTATGTATGTCTATTTCTTTGGCATGCTCTGTAGCCTAAACGGCTTGATGGATTTTAACATATGAGGTGTCGTTAGGTTCGTCTTAATAGTGGGAGTGACATAGGCTATATAATATTCATATATTGCATCTGCAAATACATAAAAAAGGAGGGGTAGGTTAAAAAAAAACACATTATTGGTATCAAATAAAAGTTAGTAATGAGTCAATTCCAAATATATGTACATATTTATATATTAATAAAACTAAAAAGTTTGAAATAAAACAAATAATTAAAAAAAAACAAAAAACCCGAAAAACTCATAACTGAAAAGAGAAAAACAAAACAAAAGTTTCACCAAAATTTCAGGTTATTGGTTTGTGCTGCAATACCAATTTATGAATTTTTTGCAGTCGGGTTTTTTGTTTTTTTTAATAATTTGTTTTGAGTAATTCCTTATACAGCGCTCATAGAAAAACAACAGTTACAAGAAAAATGGAATTTGTCACGTTTTCCTGTAGTATCTTTACTGCTCCGTCTCAAAAAACAACAATGTATAGAAAACTATAATTTATTTGTTTATGAACAAAGAAAGGTCTTTAGTATGTATTACTGACTCCCGTTTTATATAATTCCCGTTATCGCCTTTACGCGATACTTGTGACCCCGAATAACAATAAAATAATTGTACTTAAACAAGAACTTATTCTTCTATAAACAGAATTATTATGAGATAGCAAAGTGGACAATGGGTAACTTTGTATGGGCCATGTACCGAAATAGTAGATTATACAAAAAGTGAAAAAAAGGGGAATTTAATTCGAGGGATACAAGGACCGAGTAAAATTTTTTTTTCACTAATTGTGTACTCTACTTTTTACCATTGACTGCGAGAAAATAAATAGTAGTATGTAGTATTTTATAATCACATTTTTGGCGACAGCAAAATTATCTACAATAATTGCTGCTTTAGAGGAGCTCGTGGCTAAGTAATAACAGCCGCACGGGTTGATCCATCAGGTTAAGCTACGCTTGCCGGGGTTGGTCCGTGGATGGGTGACCATCTTTACATACTGAGACTCCTCCGTGCCTCGGAAAACATATTAAGTCGTTGGTCCCAGCTGTCATTCGTGGATCTTTAACAGTCGTTACGGGTCGTCAGAAACACGAAAGTCTGACAACCAGTCTTACCAAGGGGTATCCTAATACTCAGTTACTGAGTTGTGGAAGTCAGACAGGCGTTTGCTCCATATAAAATAGCGGTATTCAGCTGCATCTGGTTAGACTGGAAGCCGACCCCAACATAGTTGGGAAAAGGCTAGGCAGATTGATTGAATTGCTGCTTTAGAACGAAATAATTCCGAAGTCAGTATATCATTTTCGTCACTGGAAGAACTCATTTTATTATAATTACTTATGTATTGATTTTCCAATAACATAAAACAACCACGATATCAGATAGAAAAGAACCTAACTAAAATTGGCGGGTTTAAAAAAAAAATTGTAAAGCTCTCTAGCTCCATTTAGCCAGCCAGTATGTACTTTCAGCACGTTTTATTCATCGTTTGTACATACTCGTAATTCGTACAATTCGTGCTTGTTCCAAATTCAAAATGTTTTTATTCACTCAGTGAGTAAAAGAGAGTTTTATTCACTGTTATCTATGAATAAAATGCCCTTTTTCGAGTGGCAATGGTAAAAAATAGATTTGACTGTAGCATTATGAACTGTATCTGTATTTTATGCCATAATGGATTAGTTTAATTAATCGAAAGACAGAATTACTGAATTCTATTGGAGAATAAAACCGGCCAAGTGCGTGCCGGACCACGCACAGTGAAGGGTTCCGTAGTTGGGATGAATTTATCCCAAAAACAAACTTAACTTTGCAGTTGAAAAACATGTTTTCCCATACGGAATGTATGAGAAAACATGTTTTTGCAACTGCAAATATAAGTTGGTCGATTATTACTCGGTAACTTGTAAAGCCTACTTAGCTGTGATAGTTTTCCTTTAAATTTCGTTTTATAAACGTAATATAAATTTCGTTCCAAAACTAACCATTTAGCTGGCAGGGGGAGAGACACTTGACTCTAACAAAAATTAGAACTTTAAAGCTTAATATTTCGCAAACGGATCCCTGAATCCAAAAATTGTTTCATACACTCATAATGTTTTTAAAGGACCTTTCCAACGATACCCCACACCAAGGGATAGAAAAAAAAATACATCACCACTTTACGTTTATGGGAAGTACCCTTAAAAAACCGGCCAAGTGCGTGTCGGACTACGCACAATGAAGGGTTCCGTAGTTGAGATGAATTTATTTATCCCAAGAACAAACTTAACATTGTAGTTGAAAAACATGTTCTCCCATACATTCCAACTGCAAATCGTCGCTCGGCATCCTATACCGCGAATGTGACGTTTTTAATTATTTTTTTAATTGCAGCGTCACTTATTTGAACGTGTAGAATGAAATAAAACAAAAATCAGATTTTCGTAAAAAAAATCACATTCGCGGTATTAATATAATAATAATACCTTTAAACTAGCAATTCTTGTATTACCTATGTATATATAATCTGAATCTCGGAAACGGCTCCAAGAATTTTTATTAAATTTAGTATGCAGGGGGCATACTAAATTTAATAAAAATTCTTGGAGCCGTTTAGATTATATACACATAGGTTTCAGGAGCGATAAATCGATCTAGCTAGATTTCATTTTTAGAAAACGTCGTTCAAAAAAAAAATATCATCCAGATATTTTTCTTTATTCAAGTAACAAGGACTCATTGCGTTAGTAAACTTATGAACTATGTTAACTTATTTTACGAGGTCACTTAGAAAGTTTGCGACTAACAGTTTTTATCTATAGAATACTGGCTGGTTTTCATGTCAATTAAAACGATGACTACTTATTACAAAAAAACATAACATTCCAAATTCGAAATTCCCTCCACATTTTTTTACGAGCAAAATCAAAATACTCTGTCTTACTGAAAACTGGATTTATAACAGTAGGTTAGAATTGGGGGTTCTGCATCACTTGCTCTCGCTGCGCTCGCGCCGTGATGCAGAATCCCCAATTCTATCAGCGAGAGCAAGTGATGCAGAATCCCCAATTCTATCAGCGAGAGCAAGTGATGCAGAATCCCCAATTCTATCAGCGAGAGCAAGTGAAGCAGAATCCCCAATTCTATCAGCGAGAGCCAGTGATGCAGAATCCCAATTCTATTTCGATAAATAAGCAATTAAATCTTCTTGCACTGAATCGAACACCTGAGGTTTTAATGAGTCTTAATATTATCTTTGTTTTTCAATAAATTATAACATGGCGAAATGTGGGTGTACCTGCTACAGGGACACCTCTGCCCAACCCTTCGGGGAAACAAGGCGTGATGTTATGTTATAACATAACATAACATTTTCTGGATGAACGAGCTTTCTCGTTTTTTTTTTTGTAGTTTTCTAAAAATGAAACCTATCTAGATCGATTTAACATCACGCATGAAGTAATCCCCGAAGGGTTAGACAGAGGTATATCCATAGGATACCCACATTTCGCCAGTTATGTTAAAGTCCTATGTAATAGGGGACGAGCCTTTTGCTATCAACCGAACACAAATCCAGGCTCTAGGCTGCTACTGAGAAATTCCAGATGGAAAACCCAATAACACTTTGCCCGACCCGGGAATCGAACCCAGGACCTCATACTTAGCAGTACCGCTTGCTACCACTAGACCAACGAGGCAGACAAATAAAAAAAAATGTTAAATATTTTGGAGTTCAATTTATATTAGTCTTATTCAAGGTTAATATCAGAACTCGTTATGGTTGATCTCTAGAATTTCATGATGGAGAGACCCATTTGTATACAAGTACGTACGATTACCTTATAAAAATTTCGTCTCAGTTTTCAGCGACCGCGCGGCGCCGTATTATATATCCTCCTAAAACGGTAAGTTAGGACAACGTTACAATTGAGTATGAATGATTATTATGAAATAAATAATAATAAATCTTATGCGCAATACGCATAGGGATTAAAATTGTATGCCAATATTTACGCTTAATTTTAAATAAACTATAACTAATAAACATTCATTATGTGTGTATGCCGTTTTACAATTTATGGATATAAAATCAGTGTCACCTGGCGATAGTCTCACAGAATATTCTTAGCAGTGCATTCTGCAGTGGTTTTCGTCTAACTTAACGTCGTTTAATAATTAGTGCGTTTAACAAATAAAACAGTAAGTATGTGCGTGTCATTTTAACTTTATAAATTTTATGATCAGTGTATATTTGTGAGGGGTGCAGTTGGGTGTGTGTGTGGGTGGGATGCAACCGGGCATTTTTATTAGTAGGTCTTTTTGATCAATATGATCGATGGTCTTATAGGTTCAGAGGTTGTCGCTGTTGAGAATGAGTTTATAAGTTCGACTTCCTTGCAGAAAAATAGCTTGGCGTGACAGGAACCTATTGTGTAGTACCTACTTATCATGACTGGACTGTTCGATAATACGAGTAGTTGTAACTAAACGTATGAATGTTTGTAAGTAGACTTGATGAAAATTATGTTTTATTTTTAGGTTTTCCAATCCATTTGACTCAGACACTGAAGTGATCCCTATATCACAAAAGAAGAAACCAAGTAAGCCTTTAACACCAAAACCCTCGAAACCAAAAGGAAAAACTAAAAAACCACTCCAAGAACAGCCGTTTGCTGGTAGTGGGTCTGAATCAGAGGCTGACCCTTCGACCGCACCTGTCTTTGCGTCTACATCTGCTAAAAAGAAACGAAAACTATCTATCTACCCTGATTCCGAGGTAAGTTGAGATGAAATTGTCATTTAATTATTATATTTTGACGACTCGGTTGGCGCAGGGGCTGAGCGATTAGCTGCTGTGCGGCTTCGATTCCCGTGCAGAATAAATATTGTACCACCTACAGATAGTTGTTCAGGTTTAGTAGTGGTGTAAGCATAGTTACTGATAATTGTGAAGTCCTGAGTTCGAGTCTCAGGTCTGACTAAGTGTAGATAATTGGACCAAGTTTCAATAATTTTATAGTAGCAGCATGAAATTATAACTATTCGAAAAATATAGGCGTGATGTTACGTAATAAGTAAAGGTCAACTCATGATTTGTTAGGATTTTGTACGGTTTACATTTTTTAAGGTCTAAAAGATTTCATTCACATGTTGAAACCGAATTAAATCAATGAAGAATACGTATGTCTTAAGATTATTATTGTGATGATTTATAACAATAGCAAGGGGGGCTGATGATCATTATGAATCATCATATTAAAATGATCATATTATAACGATGATTTAATGAAACTATTTTTTGGTTTGTTTCCAGGATGAAGAGCAACGTGAACCAATTCGGGCAGCAAAACTGAAGAGCTACCTGACGCGTCGAGTCGGATCTGGTTATACTATGCAAAGCAACCCCACAAGGCGCGGAGAATATTATATTGAGGTTCGCATATCGAATTGTCAGGAGTTGGAGGCCATAACAACCAACCGCTGGAAACATTCATTGGTTTCTTTCAAAACAGCGGTAAATGACAATAGCCCAACTTGGAAGGCGGTTACTCAGGTGGTTGCAGCAGTTAAAGAGGATTATTCCTCTATCCAACCAATTTTGTACCCCCAAAATTCTTTGTAAACCTTTTTATTCCAGTTAAATTAAGTTTGTAAATTAAGTTTGACAAAAAACTTAACTTTTATTAAACTTTAATTTAATCCTTTATAATATACATATAATCGATATTAGTACCTATGTTTTAAAAATGTTTAATTTGGTGAAATATCTACTAACAAGGATGTAACTTATATTTTTAAATGTCTGCATTGTTCTCTTACAGAATCTACTTAGTAGATAAAACAAAAACCTAAATAAAAACCTAGAATTGAAAATAATAAAATATTCATAATATAATTATTATCTCTTATACTATGTTTGTAAATTAAGTTTAACAAATTACTTAACTTTTATTCAACTTTAATTTAATCCTTAATAATATACCTACATATAATCAATATTAGTACCCATGTTTTAAAAATATGTTTAATTTGGTTAAGTATCTACTAACCTGAATGTAACTTATATTTCTAAATTTTTGCATTGTTCTCTTACAGAATCTACTTAGTAGATAAAACAAAAACCTAAATAAAAACCTAGAATTGAAAATAATAAAATATTCATAATATAATTATTATCTCTTATACTATGTTTGTAAATTAAGTTTAACAAATTACTTAACTTTTATTCAACTTTAATTTAATCCTTAATAATATACCTACATAATTATAATCAATATTAGTACCCATGTTTTAAAAATATGTTTAATTTGGTTAAGTATCTACTAACCTGAATGTAACTTATATTTCTAAATTTTTGCATTGTTCTCTTACAGAATCTACTTAGTAGATAAAACAAAAACCTAAATAAAAACCTAAAATTGAAAATAATAAAATATTCATAATATAATTATTATCCCTTATACTATGTTTGAAAATTAAGTTCAACAAATTACTTAACTTTTATTCAACTTTAATTTAATCCTTTATAATATACATATAATCGATAATAGTACCCATGTTTAAAAAATATGTTTAATTTGGTTAAGTATCTACTAACCTGAATGTAACTTATATTTCTAAATTTTTGCATTGTTCTCTTACAGAATCTACTTAGTAGATAAAACAAAAACCTAAATAAAAACCTAAAATTGAAAATAATAAAATATTCATAATATAATTATTATCTCTTATACTATGTTTGTAAATTTAGTTTAACAAATTACTTAAATTTTATTCAACTTTAATTTAATCCTTTATAATATACATATAATCGATAATAGTATGTTTTAAAAATATGTTTAATTTGGTTAAGTATCTACTAACCTGAATGTAACTTATATTTCTAAATTTTTGCATTGTTCTCTTACAGAATCTACTTAGTAGATAAAACAAAAACCTAAATAATAATACTAAGAAAATACAAATAAAGCTATTCTAAAATTATTCAAAAATGGTATTCTGTCAAACTTGTAACATTAACTGTCCCAATTATTCTTCTCACAAAAAAACTAACATCCATAAATCTAATAATCTCATAAAAACTCAATTTGATAATGTCCGTATAATAGCTTGTGCTTTTAAAAACAAAATAGTCAGTTACAAAATAAATCCTGAAAGTTTTACTATTACACCTGAATTTTTTTTAACTGAAACTTCAGACACATGTTGCTATCTAATTAAAGAATTATTAAAACAACACGTTTCTTTGAAAGTCAATTTCGAACTTTTTGTTTCGTACACTTTACCTAAAAATTACGAAATTAGTCTTAAATCTTTTAATACAAGATATGTAATTATACTTCAAAGCACAGATATATTATCCACATATCATGCATTTGCAGAAAAAATCTTAAATAAATGTTCTGAGTTCGAACTAAGTGAGTCAGGCTGGACAATCGAATCGATTAGTCATTTAGAAATTAATTTCGCTAAATACAGTCCTTTGAGAGCGGGTTCTTATTTAGAATTACCTAAACGAATTCAAAATACGAAATCAAGTCTAAACATAGTTAATAAAGATAATCATTGTTTTCTTTGGAGCATAGTAGCATATTTGTACCCAGCAAAGAATAACCCCAATAGAGTTACATCATATCCTCACTATTCAAAAGTGTTAAACATTACGAACATGACATTTCCACCCAGTTTAGACGACATCAAATTATTTGAAGATTTAAATCCAAACGTAAGTGTTAACGTCTATGGTTTGGAACAGAATTACAATGTAACAGGGCCGTTGTATAAAACTTTAAAAAGAAAACTTTATCATGTAAATTTACTTTATTTCAATAATAACGGTAAAAGTCATTTTTGCTTAATTAAATATTTCAATAAGCTTGTACACAGACAACTTACAAAACATAAGTCTAAGTTATATTTATGTGACGAATGTTTTGTGTATTTCGACTCACCAGAAAAACAATTCAATCATAGCTGTGCAAGAGTGCAAACTATCCTTCCCGAAGAAAACTCAAAACTTAGTTTTTCAAATTTTAATAGGACTCAAAGAGTTCCCATTGTTATTTACGGCGATTTTGAAAGTCTATTACAAGAATATTCAGACAAAAATAAATCCCCATGTGTAGAAAATATTCAAATCCATATGGCAAGTTGTTATGGATATTACATTTTTTGTCAGTCTAAACCTGAATTAAATGAGTTTAGATCTTATAGAGGGCCAGACTGCTCGAAAAAGTTCGTTAAATCTATTAGTCAGGATGTAATAAGACTTCATAGACTAATGTCAGAGATAAAACCCCTAATAATTAACAAAGCTCAACAAATGTCTTTAAACAACGCTAAACAATGTCACTTATGTAAGAAAACTTTTTCTGATACTGACCTCGTTGTTGCTGATCATGATCATTTCACCGGAATGTATAGAGGACCAGCACACAATTCATGTAATTTGAATGCAAAATCTTGTCCATTTATACCTGTCATATTTCACAATCTTTCTGGTTATGATTGTCATTTGTTTATAAAGGAACTTTCAGGTCTTTGCGGTCGTATAAATCTTATTCCCAAAAACAAAGAAAAATATATTTCTTTCACAAAATTCGTCCCGATTGACAAAAAAAATGTAGCTCAGTTAAAGTTTATTGATTCTTTTAACTTTTTAAGTTCAAGTCTAGATAATTTAATAAAAACGATGAAAACGGAAGATTTTCAAAACTTACGAAAGTTTTTTAATGATGATTATTTGTTTAATTTGGCATGCAAGAAAGGTG
The DNA here is from genome assembly GCA_949152395.1 of Agrochola litura. NCBI lineage: Eukaryota > Metazoa > Arthropoda > Insecta > Lepidoptera > Noctuidae > Agrochola > Agrochola litura. Next base: position 24,724,489 of record OX424498.1, read on the forward strand.
TATATTGTTATGATTACATCGATTCGTGGGATCGTTATAAAGATACTAAATTGCCAGATTCATCAAAATTTTATAATAAACTCACATCCCAATCTATTTCAGATGAAGATTATAATCATGCATTAAAAGTCTGGAATACATTTGATATTTCTAATTTAGGGGAGTACACAGACTTATATTTGAAATGTGATGTCCTACTTTTATGTGATGTTTTTGAAAAGTTTAGATCAATGAGTTTAAAGTTTTATGACCTTGATCCTTGTTATTATGTATCATCTCCCTCGCTAAGTTGGGATGCGATGTTATTATATACAAAAATTAATTTAGACTTAATTTCAGATATTGATATGTATCAAATGTTAGAACAAGGCATAAGGGGGGGACTTGCCCAATGTTCTTTAAGATATGCGAAGGCAAATAATAAATATCTTCCAAATTATAACAATAAGGAACCTGACAGCTATTTAATTTATCTTGATTGTGTAAATTTATATGGCCACGCTATGATGCAACCGCTTCCTACTCGAAACTTTAGGTTTTTAAACGAAAATGAAATAAATAATTTTAATGTAATGTGTATTTTAAATGATAGTGACACAGGATTTATTTTAGAAGTTGACTTATGTTATCCTTATAAAATTCACGAAACTCATTCGGATTTACCATTTGCCGCCGAAAAATTTGCTCCACCAGGTAGTAAAAATGTTAAACTAATTGCTAACCTGTATGATAAACATAAATATATCATTCACTATGTTCATCTTAAAGAATGTGTAAAAAATGGACTTATTTTATTAAAGATATATAGAATACTAGCGTTTGAACAAAGTTCATTTTTAGCTCCATATATCTTGCTGAATACTACTCTCAGACAAAGAGCGTCTTCCGATTTTGAAAGAGACTTTTTTAAAAAACAAAACAACTCTATATTTGGAAAAACTATAGAAAACAAAAGAAAACAAGTCGATGTAAAACTGGTTAATGTATGGAAAGATATTCATAATAAAACAAACAAAATTTGTGGAGCTGAAAAATATGTAAGTGCCCCCAATTTCAAAAACTTATCTGTATTTTCTGATACATTAGTAGCAATCCAGTTACAACAAACGAAAATTGTTCTTGATAGACCAATTTATATTGGTTTCTCAATATTAGAATTGGCTAAGACTCATTTGTATCGATTTAATTACTCTGTGATGAAACGTCTTTACGAAAATGATATTCAACTATGTTATACTGATACTGATAGCCTTTTGTATTTAATATATACAGAAGATTTCTATGAGGACATGAAACAGAATATAAAATACTTTGATACGAGCAACTTTGAAACTGGAAATCAATTTAATATACACAAAGCAAATTGTAAAATACCAGGTTTTTTTAAGGATGAAATGGGTGGTGATATTATAACCGAGTTTGTAGGTTTAAGAGCAAAATTGTATTGTATAGACTCTCTAGCTTCTTCAATCATCAGAGCAAAAGGTGTAAAAAAATCAGCTGTGAAAAAACTCGATATAAAAAAATATAAACGAGCTTTACGGTACAATGAATGCTTAAGAGATGACATGTGTATTATAAAGTCGAAAAATCATAAGATTTTCACTCAGAAGATTAATAAGCTGATTCTTAGTAGGGATGATGATAAAAGACAAATAATGGAAGATGGTTGCAAAACTTTGCCTTGGGGGCATCATAAAACAGTATTTTAATTAAGCGCTGTATTAATAACAATGTATTAATTTAAGGTAAAGTATGTAAGCAAAAATGTATTGAATTATTACATAATATGAAATAAATCATTTGTAATCAGTATGTATTGTGTTTAAATATGATATTCTATACCTACTTCTTATTTAAACTAAGTACAGTCATGAGCACTAATATGTATAGGTACACTTAGCAACCTTTCAAAGTGATTTTCACCTACTCTGTTGATTGTCATTTTAAATTGTTACGAAATATAGTATTTTGGAACCCACAATATGGAATAGGTCTTATCTCAAAGTTGCAGTAAATATTCCACGAGAAAATCGCTTTTTGTTTTGGTAAGTGGATACATATTAGTGCTCGTAACTGTACCTAGTCAAAGAAAAATGAAACCCAAGAATAGTTGATAATCATAACATTTATTTAATTTTCACAAAAATGTAGTCTTTTTAACTGTTTTAAAAAACAAAACATGGATCATTTACAGTCGACTATGTATAAAATAATAAAATCAAATCTCGAAACAGTAATAAAATAATAAGTTAGTAACGAAATGTCCAAGTATATGTGCATTTTGACAGTACAAACTATTTATTAACTAGGCATACAAAAATTACCTAAAACTGTTCCGGGTCACTCAACTTCTTCCCAATTTTTTTAATAAGGGTCTCTGTTGCTTCCATCACTTCGTTATAAGTTTCATGCACCACATATTGCACACTTACACACGCATTGTCACTATCACTATAATCATTTTCATTTTTAGAATCTTTAAGTTTATGCACTTCTAATTTAATTAGATGACCTCCATTATCGCTTCCCTTTCTGCGAACAATGTATGATGATGATGATGATCCCAATGAAGATTTTCTCTTTTTTGAAGACTTTTTAGATGTTTGAGCTTGATCATTTCCAGTGAGCAGCTTTTCAATTTTAGCGCTCTGATTTAAACCTTCAAAATATGGTTCGTAGTTGCCCTGGGAGTAAAAAAATGAACTCATAACAGGATTGCTATTGAGTACCTCGGAGTTCCACTGCAAAAAAAAAAAGAAATTAGCCCCGTAAAAAAATAAAAATAGCAATAGGAAAATCTACTTCTATGAAATATAAAAACAAAGATTACCTCACGTAATCTGGATTGTTCTTGTTCAACAGAAATCACATTTTCATTGTCCAATATGCTGGGGCTGTAGGATGGTGACGGTGCTCGAGACATTATTCTGAAAAAATAAAATACTATTTACAAATAAGCATTTAAACAAATATTTTATTTATTATTTTTGTTTGATTGGTTATTATTCAAACACTTACCTTTAGACTGAAACTATTGTTTAAATCGTGAAAAATTTGCGTAAGGTCCTACTTTGATCAGCTACTGCAATGAAGTGTAATGTTTAATTACTTTGACATACCTAGAATATGTTCTCCTTTCGGTTATTAGTCACAAATACATTTATGGCCGGTAAGACGAGAACATCATCTTAATAACGACACAGGTCCAAACCTGTTGGTTGAATAATGTGCTCACATATTCATATATAAAGGATAGTAAGTAATGAAAATAAATAATAAGCAAGATGAAGTTGATCAAACAACCCATATCCCTGAACGTGAATAATATCAATTTTAATGACTCTGCTCGTCAGATTAGACACAGTGCTTTATTGCCTAATACGATTCGTTGCATAATATGTGGACCCTCGAACTGCGGCAAAACAAACGCTATGATCAGTTTATTGCTGCATGAAAATGGTCTTAAATTCCAAAATCTTTATCTTTACTCGAAAACTGCTTTCCAACCAAAATATCGTTTCTTAAGTGAAGTATTAAGAAGAGTGCCTCAGATTAATTTCATTGAATTCAATGACAATAAAGAAGTCATATCTCCCAATGAAGCGTTACCGAATTCTATATTTATATTTGATGATGTTGCGTGTGAAAAACAAATAAATATCCGTAATTATTTCTCAATGGGTAGACATAAACAAATTGATTGCTTTTACTTATCGCAAACCTACTCCAAAATACCGAAACAGTTGTTACGTGATAACACCAATTTTCTTATAATATTTAAACAAGATGATGTAAATTTAAAACATATCTATGGAGAACATGTCAACTCCGATCTACCATGGAATCAGTTCAAAGATATTTGTAAAACTGTTTGGAGTAATCCATATCAATTTCTTCTTATTAATAAAGAGTCACCATTAAATAATGGAAGGTACAGACAGAATTTTGATTTCTTTTTTAAATTTGACTGAATGTTTTTAAATATAAGTAAATAACACTCAAAAAGAAAATTAGTATTGTTTGTTCTTCAGCTGAACCCAGTTGTTACAACATGGAGAAAAATATTAAAATAGAATTAATGAAGTCTGTAAACTCTATAAAGAATAAAATAAAACAAATGAAAAACCAGGAACACTCGATAAACTTGTCATTCGATAAAATGCTAAAACCTGTCACAGATCCACTTAAAACCCTAGTTAATTCAAATATATCTATGGAAAAAATAAAACATTTAGAAAATACAATACTCGCTAATTCTAAAGACATTGAATTGGATGACATCAATACTAGCTCATCTACAAAGTTTGAAGACTGCTACGATCCAAAACTAAATTCTATTCAATCACCTAAAAAGTCTAATAAAATGGAATTACCAGATGATTTAGAAATTTCATTAGAGGGTTGTGATATCCATGATATTTATGATGGTGTAAATATACCGTTTGGAATAAGAAGTGTGAACAAAACTTTATTGATGGGCAATTCAGTTGTATCATTTTCTAAAATTGATGGTTTAAATGACGATAGTGAAATTTTAATTAAAGTCGATGATAAAGCCCATAATTTAACCCCAGGCCTGAAGGAACTTTTACTTCGAAAAAAACCTGATTTAAAATTAATTTCTAGCAAAGATAAGCTTGTCTATAAGGATATGCTGCATTATACAAATGCTCATAAGAGAGATTTTAATCCTAATGGACAAATAAGAGGCGATAAAGGAACAAAATATCGTGAAATAATCAAACCACTGTTTTCCGAATCGTCAAACGATTATATACTTGCTCACCCTAAACTTGGAGGAAACTTAGCAACACTAAAAAAATACAAAAACAACACTGACTTGGTATATTGGGACGACCCTAACGAATTAGTTGAATGATTGAAACTATTAGTTGCTTCAAAAGATGCTGGCAATACAAACCACGATAATGAAATTTTATCGATAATTGAAGAGTTAAAAGAAGCTGACATAATTACAGAATAAATAGTTGTAATAATATGCTTTACATTCAGTATTGTAGATGGATTCAAGACAAATGTACTGAATTCTGAAAATGAGCAAAGCTGATGTGGTAAACGAAATACATAAAAATGCGAGGGTGAACTTTCCGCGAAGACATGTTATAATGAAAGATATAGATGACCTATGGCAAGCAGACTTAATTGATATGCAGTCGTTTTCAAAAGAAAATAAAAATCATAGATTTATACTTACCGTTATTGACACATTTTCTAAATATGCTTGGGCCTTTCCTCTGAAAAGTAAAACCAAAGATGATGTATGTAAATCTTTCAAAATTTTGTTGGCTACAGGACGTGTTTCAAAAAATCTCCAAACGGATAATGGAACAGAATTTTATAATAATAAATTTCAAAAGCTTATGAAATCTAATCATATCAACCATTATTCAACCTTCTCAACAAAAAAGGCCTCAATAGTTGAACGATTTATCAGAACATTGAAATCTAAACTGTATAAGGAATTTAGTTTAAAAGGTAACTATAATTGGATAGATAATACCCTTAATGATGTTATTTATAAATACAATCACACTTATCATCGGACAATTCATGAAATCCCTGCTAATGTGGATAATATTAATAAAAAACCGGCCAAGTGCGTGTCGGACTACGCACAATGAAGGGTTCCGTAGTTGAGATGAATTTATTTATCCCAAGAACAAACTTAACATTGTAGTTGAAAAACATGTTCTCCCATACATTCCAACTGCAAATCGTCGCTCGGCATCCTATACCGCGAATGTGACGTTTTTAATTATTTTTTTAATTGCAGCGTCACTTATTTGAACGTGTAGAATGAAATAAAACAAAAATCAGATTTTCGTAAAAAAAATCACATTCGCGGTATTAATATAATAATAATACCTTTAAACTAGCAATTCTTGTATTACCTATGTATATATAATCTGAATCTCGGAAACGGCTCCAAGAATTTTTATTAAATTTAGTATGCAGGGGGCATACTAAATTTAATAAAAATTCTTGGAGCCGTTTAGATTATATACACATAGGTTTCAGGAGCGATAAATCGATCTAGCTAGATTTCATTTTTAGAAAACGTCGTTCAAAAAAAAAATATCATCCAGATATTTTTCTTTATTCAAGTAACAAGGACTCATTGCGTTAGTAAACTTATGAACTATGTTAACTTATTTTACGAGGTCACTTAGAAAGTTTGCGACTAACAGTTTTTATCTATAGAATACTGGCTGGTTTTCATGTCAATTAAAACGATGACTACTTATTACAAAAAAACATAACATTCCAAATTCGAAATTCCCTCCACATTTTTTTACGAGCAAAATCAAAATACTCTGTCTTACTGAAAACTGGATTTATAACAGTAGGTTAGAATTGGGGGTTCTGCATCACTTGCTCTCGCTGCGCTCGCGCCGTGATGCAGAATCCCCAATTCTATCAGCGAGAGCAAGTGATGCAGAATCCCCAATTCTATCAGCGAGAGCAAGTGATGCAGAATCCCCAATTCTATCAGCGAGAGCAAGTGAAGCAGAATCCCCAATTCTATCAGCGAGAGCCAGTGATGCAGAATCCCAATTCTATTTCGATAAATAAGCAATTAAATCTTCTTGCACTGAATCGAACACCTGAGGTTTTAATGAGTCTTAATATTATCTTTGTTTTTCAATAAATTATAACATGGCGAAATGTGGGTGTACCTGCTACAGGGACACCTCTGCCCAACCCTTCGGGGAAACAAGGCGTGATGTTATGTTATAACATAACATAACATTTTCTGGATGAACGAGCTTTCTCGTTTTTTTTTTGTAGTTTTCTAAAAATGAAACCTATCTAGATCGATTTAACATCACGCATGAAGTAATCCCCGAAGGGTTAGACAGAGGTATATCCATAGGATACCCACATTTCGCCAGTTATGTTAAAGTCCTATGTAATAGGGGACGAGCCTTTTGCTATCAACCGAACACAAATCCAGGCTCTAGGCTGCTACTGAGAAATTCCAGATGGAAAACCCAATAACACTTTGCCCGACCCGGGAATCGAACCCAGGACCTCATACTTAGCAGTACCGCTTGCTACCACTAGACCAACGAGGCAGACAAATAAAAAAAAATGTTAAATATTTTGGAGTTCAATTTATATTAGTCTTATTCAAGGTTAATATCAGAACTCGTTATGGTTGATCTCTAGAATTTCATGATGGAGAGACCCATTTGTATACAAGTACGTACGATTACCTTATAAAAATTTCGTCTCAGTTTTCAGCGACCGCGCGGCGCCGTATTATATATCCTCCTAAAACGGTAAGTTAGGACAACGTTACAATTGAGTATGAATGATTATTATGAAATAAATAATAATAAATCTTATGCGCAATACGCATAGGGATTAAAATTGTATGCCAATATTTACGCTTAATTTTAAATAAACTATAACTAATAAACATTCATTATGTGTGTATGCCGTTTTACAATTTATGGATATAAAATCAGTGTCACCTGGCGATAGTCTCACAGAATATTCTTAGCAGTGCATTCTGCAGTGGTTTTCGTCTAACTTAACGTCGTTTAATAATTAGTGCGTTTAACAAATAAAACAGTAAGTATGTGCGTGTCATTTTAACTTTATAAATTTTATGATCAGTGTATATTTGTGAGGGGTGCAGTTGGGTGTGTGTGTGGGTGGGATGCAACCGGGCATTTTTATTAGTAGGTCTTTTTGATCAATATGATCGATGGTCTTATAGGTTCAGAGGTTGTCGCTGTTGAGAATGAGTTTATAAGTTCGACTTCCTTGCAGAAAAATAGCTTGGCGTGACAGGAACCTATTGTGTAGTACCTACTTATCATGACTGGACTGTTCGATAATACGAGTAGTTGTAACTAAACGTATGAATGTTTGTAAGTAGACTTGATGAAAATTATGTTTTATTTTTAGGTTTTCCAATCCATTTGACTCAGACACTGAAGTGATCCCTATATCACAAAAGAAGAAACCAAGTAAGCCTTTAACACCAAAACCCTCGAAACCAAAAGGAAAAACTAAAAAACCACTCCAAGAACAGCCGTTTGCTGGTAGTGGGTCTGAATCAGAGGCTGACCCTTCGACCGCACCTGTCTTTGCGTCTACATCTGCTAAAAAGAAACGAAAACTATCTATCTACCCTGATTCCGAGGTAAGTTGAGATGAAATTGTCATTTAATTATTATATTTTGACGACTCGGTTGGCGCAGGGGCTGAGCGATTAGCTGCTGTGCGGCTTCGATTCCCGTGCAGAATAAATATTGTACCACCTACAGATAGTTGTTCAGGTTTAGTAGTGGTGTAAGCATAGTTACTGATAATTGTGAAGTCCTGAGTTCGAGTCTCAGGTCTGACTAAGTGTAGATAATTGGACCAAGTTTCAATAATTTTATAGTAGCAGCATGAAATTATAACTATTCGAAAAATATAGGCGTGATGTTACGTAATAAGTAAAGGTCAACTCATGATTTGTTAGGATTTTGTACGGTTTACATTTTTTAAGGTCTAAAAGATTTCATTCACATGTTGAAACCGAATTAAATCAATGAAGAATACGTATGTCTTAAGATTATTATTGTGATGATTTATAACAATAGCAAGGGGGGCTGATGATCATTATGAATCATCATATTAAAATGATCATATTATAACGATGATTTAATGAAACTATTTTTTGGTTTGTTTCCAGGATGAAGAGCAACGTGAACCAATTCGGGCAGCAAAACTGAAGAGCTACCTGACGCGTCGAGTCGGATCTGGTTATACTATGCAAAGCAACCCCACAAGGCGCGGAGAATATTATATTGAGGTTCGCATATCGAATTGTCAGGAGTTGGAGGCCATAACAACCAACCGCTGGAAACATTCATTGGTTTCTTTCAAAACAGCGGTAAATGACAATAGCCCAACTTGGAAGGCGGTTACTCAGGTGGTTGCAGCAGTTAAAGAGGATTATTCCTCTATCCAACCAATTTTGTACCCCCAAAATTCTTTGTAAACCTTTTTATTCCAGTTAAATTAAGTTTGTAAATTAAGTTTGACAAAAAACTTAACTTTTATTAAACTTTAATTTAATCCTTTATAATATACATATAATCGATATTAGTACCTATGTTTTAAAAATGTTTAATTTGGTGAAATATCTACTAACAAGGATGTAACTTATATTTTTAAATGTCTGCATTGTTCTCTTACAGAATCTACTTAGTAGATAAAACAAAAACCTAAATAAAAACCTAGAATTGAAAATAATAAAATATTCATAATATAATTATTATCTCTTATACTATGTTTGTAAATTAAGTTTAACAAATTACTTAACTTTTATTCAACTTTAATTTAATCCTTAATAATATACCTACATATAATCAATATTAGTACCCATGTTTTAAAAATATGTTTAATTTGGTTAAGTATCTACTAACCTGAATGTAACTTATATTTCTAAATTTTTGCATTGTTCTCTTACAGAATCTACTTAGTAGATAAAACAAAAACCTAAATAAAAACCTAGAATTGAAAATAATAAAATATTCATAATATAATTATTATCTCTTATACTATGTTTGTAAATTAAGTTTAACAAATTACTTAACTTTTATTCAACTTTAATTTAATCCTTAATAATATACCTACATAATTATAATCAATATTAGTACCCATGTTTTAAAAATATGTTTAATTTGGTTAAGTATCTACTAACCTGAATGTAACTTATATTTCTAAATTTTTGCATTGTTCTCTTACAGAATCTACTTAGTAGATAAAACAAAAACCTAAATAAAAACCTAAAATTGAAAATAATAAAATATTCATAATATAATTATTATCCCTTATACTATGTTTGAAAATTAAGTTCAACAAATTACTTAACTTTTATTCAACTTTAATTTAATCCTTTATAATATACATATAATCGATAATAGTACCCATGTTTAAAAAATATGTTTAATTTGGTTAAGTATCTACTAACCTGAATGTAACTTATATTTCTAAATTTTTGCATTGTTCTCTTACAGAATCTACTTAGTAGATAAAACAAAAACCTAAATAAAAACCTAAAATTGAAAATAATAAAATATTCATAATATAATTATTATCTCTTATACTATGTTTGTAAATTTAGTTTAACAAATTACTTAAATTTTATTCAACTTTAATTTAATCCTTTATAATATACATATAATCGATAATAGTATGTTTTAAAAATATGTTTAATTTGGTTAAGTATCTACTAACCTGAATGTAACTTATATTTCTAAATTTTTGCATTGTTCTCTTACAGAATCTACTTAGTAGATAAAACAAAAACCTAAATAATAATACTAAGAAAATACAAATAAAGCTATTCTAAAATTATTCAAAAATGGTATTCTGTCAAACTTGTAACATTAACTGTCCCAATTATTCTTCTCACAAAAAAACTAACATCCATAAATCTAATAATCTCATAAAAACTCAATTTGATAATGTCCGTATAATAGCTTGTGCTTTTAAAAACAAAATAGTCAGTTACAAAATAAATCCTGAAAGTTTTACTATTACACCTGAATTTTTTTTAACTGAAACTTCAGACACATGTTGCTATCTAATTAAAGAATTATTAAAACAACACGTTTCTTTGAAAGTCAATTTCGAACTTTTTGTTTCGTACACTTTACCTAAAAATTACGAAATTAGTCTTAAATCTTTTAATACAAGATATGTAATTATACTTCAAAGCACAGATATATTATCCACATATCATGCATTTGCAGAAAAAATCTTAAATAAATGTTCTGAGTTCGAACTAAGTGAGTCAGGCTGGACAATCGAATCGATTAGTCATTTAGAAATTAATTTCGCTAAATACAGTCCTTTGAGAGCGGGTTCTTATTTAGAATTACCTAAACGAATTCAAAATACGAAATCAAGTCTAAACATAGTTAATAAAGATAATCATTGTTTTCTTTGGAGCATAGTAGCATATTTGTACCCAGCAAAGAATAACCCCAATAGAGTTACATCATATCCTCACTATTCAAAAGTGTTAAACATTACGAACATGACATTTCCACCCAGTTTAGACGACATCAAATTATTTGAAGATTTAAATCCAAACGTAAGTGTTAACGTCTATGGTTTGGAACAGAATTACAATGTAACAGGGCCGTTGTATAAAACTTTAAAAAGAAAACTTTATCATGTAAATTTACTTTATTTCAATAATAACGGTAAAAGTCATTTTTGCTTAATTAAATATTTCAATAAGCTTGTACACAGACAACTTACAAAACATAAGTCTAAGTTATATTTATGTGACGAATGTTTTGTGTATTTCGACTCACCAGAAAAACAATTCAATCATAGCTGTGCAAGAGTGCAAACTATCCTTCCCGAAGAAAACTCAAAACTTAGTTTTTCAAATTTTAATAGGACTCAAAGAGTTCCCATTGTTATTTACGGCGATTTTGAAAGTCTATTACAAGAATATTCAGACAAAAATAAATCCCCATGTGTAGAAAATATTCAAATCCATATGGCAAGTTGTTATGGATATTACATTTTTTGTCAGTCTAAACCTGAATTAAATGAGTTTAGATCTTATAGAGGGCCAGACTGCTCGAAAAAGTTCGTTAAATCTATTAGTCAGGATGTAATAAGACTTCATAGACTAATGTCAGAGATAAAACCCCTAATAATTAACAAAGCTCAACAAATGTCTTTAAACAACGCTAAACAATGTCACTTATGTAAGAAAACTTTTTCTGATACTGACCTCGTTGTTGCTGATCATGATCATTTCACCGGAATGTATAGAGGACCAGCACACAATTCATGTAATTTGAATGCAAAATCTTGTCCATTTATACCTGTCATATTTCACAATCTTTCTGGTTATGATTGTCATTTGTTTATAAAGGAACTTTCAGGTCTTTGCGGTCGTATAAATCTTATTCCCAAAAACAAAGAAAAATATATTTCTTTCACAAAATTCGTCCCGATTGACAAAAAAAATGTAGCTCAGTTAAAGTTTATTGATTCTTTTAACTTTTTAAGTTCAAGTCTAGATAATTTAATAAAAACGATGAAAACGGAAGATTTTCAAAACTTACGAAAGTTTTTTAATGATGATTATTTGTTTAATTTGGCATGCAAGAAAGGTGTATATTGTTATGATTACATCGATTCGTGGGATCGTTATAAAGATACTAAATTGCCAGATTCATCAAAATTTTATAATAAACTCACATCCCAATCTATTTCAGATGAAGATTATAATCATGCATTAAAAGTCTGGAATACATTTGATATTTCTAATTTAGGGGAGTACACAGACTTATATTTGAAATGTGATGTCCTACTTTTATGTGATGTTTTTGAAAAGTTTAGATCAATGAGTTTAAAGTTTTATGACCTTGATCCTTGTTATTATGTATCATCTCCCTCGCTAAGTTGGGATGCGATGTTATTATATACAAAAATTAATTTAGACTTAATTTCAGATATTGATATGTATCAAATGTTAGAACAAGGCATAAGGGGGGGACTTGCCCAATGTTCTTTAAGATATGCGAAGGCAAATAATAAATATCTTCCAAATTATAACAATAAGGAACCTGACAGCTATTTAATTTATCTTGATTGTGTAAATTTATATGGCCACGCTATGATGCAACCGCTTCCTACTCGAAACTTTAGGTTTTTAAACGAAAATGAAATAAATAATTTTAATGTAATGTGTATTTTAAATGATAGTGACACAGGATTTATTTTAGAAGTTGACTTATGTTATCCTTATAAAATTCACGAAACTCATTCGGATTTACCATTTGCCGCCGAAAAATTTGCTCCACCAGGTAGTAAAAATGTTAAACTAATTGCTAACCTGTATGATAAACATAAATATATCATTCACTATGTTCATCTTAAAGAATGTGTAAAAAATGGACTTATTTTATTAAAGATATATAGAATACTAGCGTTTGAACAAAGTTCATTTTTAGCTCCATATATCTTGCTGAATACTACTCTCAGACAAAGAGCGTCTTCCGATTTTGAAAGAGACTTTTTTAAAAAACAAAACAACTCTATATTTGGAAAAACTATAGAAAACAAAAGAAAACAAGTCGATGTAAAACTGGTTAATGTATGGAAAGATATTCATAATAAAACAAACAAAATTTGTGGAGCTGAAAAATATGTAAGTGCCCCCAATTTCAAAAACTTATCTGTATTTTCTGATACATTAGTAGCAATCCAGTTACAACAAACGAAAATTGTTCTTGATAGACCAATTTATATTGGTTTCTCAATATTAGAATTGGCTAAGACTCATTTGTATCGATTTAATTACTCTGTGATGAAACGTCTTTACGAAAATGATATTCAACTATGTTATACTGATACTGATAGCCTTTTGTATTTAATATATACAGAAGATTTCTATGAGGACATGAAACAGAATATAAAATACTTTGATACGAGCAACTTTGAAACTGGAAATCAATTTAATATACACAAAGCAAATTGTAAAATACCAGGTTTTTTTAAGGATGAAATGGGTGGTGATATTATAACCGAGTTTGTAGGTTTAAGAGCAAAATTGTATTGTATAGACTCTCTAGCTTCTTCAATCATCAGAGCAAAAGGTGTAAAAAAATCAGCTGTGAAAAAACTCGATATAAAAAAATATAAACGAGCTTTACGGTACAATGAATGCTTAAGAGATGACATGTGTATTATAAAGTCGAAAAATCATAAGATTTTCACTCAGAAGATTAATAAGCTGATTCTTAGTAGGGATGATGATAAAAGACAAATAATGGAAGATGGTTGCAAAACTTTGCCTTGGGGGCATCATAAAACAGTATTTTAATTAAGCGCTGTATTAATAACAATGTATTAATTTAAGGTAAAGTATGTAAGCAAAAATGTATTGAATTATTACATAATATGAAATAAATCATTTGTAATCAGTATGTATTGTGTTTAAATATGATATTCTATACCTACTTCTTATTTAAACTAAGTACAGTCATGAGCACTAATATGTATAGGTACACTTAGCAACCTTTCAAAGTGATTTTCACCTACTCTGTTGATTGTCATTTTAAATTGTTACGAAATATAGTATTTTGGAACCCACAATATGGAATAGGTCTTATCTCAAAGTTGCAGTAAATATTCCACGAGAAAATCGCTTTTTGTTTTGGTAAGTGGATACATATTAGTGCTCGTAACTGTACCTAGTCAAAGAAAAATGAAACCCAAGAATAGTTGATAATCATAACATTTATTTAATTTTCACAAAAATGTAGTCTTTTTAACTGTTTTAAAAAACAAAACATGGATCATTTACAGTCGACTATGTATAAAATAATAAAATCAAATCTCGAAACAGTAATAAAATAATAAGTTAGTAACGAAATGTCCAAGTATATGTGCATTTTGACAGTACAAACTATTTATTAACTAGGCATACAAAAATTACCTAAAACTGTTCCGGGTCACTCAACTTCTTCCCAATTTTTTTAATAAGGGTCTCTGTTGCTTCCATCACTTCGTTATAAGTTTCATGCACCACATATTGCACACTTACACACGCATTGTCACTATCACTATAATCATTTTCATTTTTAGAATCTTTAAGTTTATGCACTTCTAATTTAATTAGATGACCTCCATTATCGCTTCCCTTTCTGCGAACAATGTATGATGATGATGATGATCCCAATGAAGATTTTCTCTTTTTTGAAGACTTTTTAGATGTTTGAGCTTGATCATTTCCAGTGAGCAGCTTTTCAATTTTAGCGCTCTGATTTAAACCTTCAAAATATGGTTCGTAGTTGCCCTGGGAGTAAAAAAATGAACTCATAACAGGATTGCTATTGAGTACCTCGGAGTTCCACTGCAAAAAAAAAAAGAAATTAGCCCCGTAAAAAAATAAAAATAGCAATAGGAAAATCTACTTCTATGAAATATAAAAACAAAGATTACCTCACGTAATCTGGATTGTTCTTGTTCAACAGAAATCACATTTTCATTGTCCAATATGCTGGGGCTGTAGGATGGTGACGGTGCTCGAGACATTATTCTGAAAAAATAAAATACTATTTACAAATAAGCATTTAAACAAATATTTTATTTATTATTTTTGTTTGATTGGTTATTATTCAAACACTTACCTTTAGACTGAAACTATTGTTTAAATCGTGAAAAATTTGCGTAAGGTCCTACTTTGATCAGCTACTGCAATGAAGTGTAATGTTTAATTACTTTGACATACCTAGAATATGTTCTCCTTTCGGTTATTAGTCACAAATACATTTATGGCCGGTAAGACGAGAACATCATCTTAATAACGACACAGGTCCAAACCTGTTGGTTGAATAATGTGCTCACATATTCATATATAAAGGATAGTAAGTAATGAAAATAAATAATAAGCAAGATGAAGTTGATCAAACAACCCATATCCCTGAACGTGAATAATATCAATTTTAATGACTCTGCTCGTCAGATTAGACACAGTGCTTTATTGCCTAATACGATTCGTTGCATAATATGTGGACCCTCGAACTGCGGCAAAACAAACGCTATGATCAGTTTATTGCTGCATGAAAATGGTCTTAAATTCCAAAATCTTTATCTTTACTCGAAAACTGCTTTCCAACCAAAATATCGTTTCTTAAGTGAAGTATTAAGAAGAGTGCCTCAGATTAATTTCATTGAATTCAATGACAATAAAGAAGTCATATCTCCCAATGAAGCGTTACCGAATTCTATATTTATATTTGATGATGTTGCGTGTGAAAAACAAATAAATATCCGTAATTATTTCTCAATGGGTAGACATAAACAAATTGATTGCTTTTACTTATCGCAAACCTACTCCAAAATACCGAAACAGTTGTTACGTGATAACACCAATTTTCTTATAATATTTAAACAAGATGATGTAAATTTAAAACATATCTATGGAGAACATGTCAACTCCGATCTACCATGGAATCAGTTCAAAGATATTTGTAAAACTGTTTGGAGTAATCCATATCAATTTCTTCTTATTAATAAAGAGTCACCATTAAATAATGGAAGGTACAGACAGAATTTTGATTTCTTTTTTAAATTTGACTGAATGTTTTTAAATATAAGTAAATAACACTCAAAAAGAAAATTAGTATTGTTTGTTCTTCAGCTGAACCCAGTTGTTACAACATGGAGAAAAATATTAAAATAGAATTAATGAAGTCTGTAAACTCTATAAAGAATAAAATAAAACAAATGAAAAACCAGGAACACTCGATAAACTTGTCATTCGATAAAATGCTAAAACCTGTCACAGATCCACTTAAAACCCTAGTTAATTCAAATATATCTATGGAAAAAATAAAACATTTAGAAAATACAATACTCGCTAATTCTAAAGACATTGAATTGGATGACATCAATACTAGCTCATCTACAAAGTTTGAAGACTGCTACGATCCAAAACTAAATTCTATTCAATCACCTAAAAAGTCTAATAAAATGGAATTACCAGATGATTTAGAAATTTCATTAGAGGGTTGTGATATCCATGATATTTATGATGGTGTAAATATACCGTTTGGAATAAGAAGTGTGAACAAAACTTTATTGATGGGCAATTCAGTTGTATCATTTTCTAAAATTGATGGTTTAAATGACGATAGTGAAATTTTAATTAAAGTCGATGATAAAGCCCATAATTTAACCCCAGGCCTGAAGGAACTTTTACTTCGAAAAAAACCTGATTTAAAATTAATTTCTAGCAAAGATAAGCTTGTCTATAAGGATATGCTGCATTATACAAATGCTCATAAGAGAGATTTTAATCCTAATGGACAAATAAGAGGCGATAAAGGAACAAAATATCGTGAAATAATCAAACCACTGTTTTCCGAATCGTCAAACGATTATATACTTGCTCACCCTAAACTTGGAGGAAACTTAGCAACACTAAAAAAATACAAAAACAACACTGACTTGGTATATTGGGACGACCCTAACGAATTAGTTGAAAGATTGAAACTATTAGTTGCTTCAAAAGATGCTGGCAATACAAACCACGATAATGAAATTTTATCGATAATTGAAGAGTTAAAAGAAGCTGACATAATTACAGAATAAATAGTTGTAATAATATGCTTTACATTCAGTATTGTAGATGGATTCAAGACAAATGTACTGAATTCTGAAAATGAGCAAAGCTGATGTGGTAAACGAAATACATAAAAATGCGAGGGTGAACTTTCCGCGAAGACATGTTATAATGAAAGATATAGATGACCTATGGCAAGCAGACTTAATTGATATGCAGTCGTTTTCAAAAGAAAATAAAAATCATAGATTTATACTTACCGTTATTGACACATTTTCTAAATATGCTTGGGCCTTTCCTCTGAAAAGTAAAACCAAAGATGATGTATGTAAATCTTTCAAAATTTTGTTGGCTACAGGACGTGTTTCAAAAAATCTCCAAACGGATAATGGAACAGAATTTTATAATAATAAATTTCAAAAGCTTATGAAATCTAATCATATCAACCATTATTCAACCTTCTCAACAAAAAAGGCCTCAATAGTTGAACGATTTATCAGAACATTGAAATCTAAACTGTATAAGGAATTTAGTTTAAAAGGTAACTATAATTGGATAGATAATACCCTTAATGATGTTATTTATAAATACAATCACACTTATCATCGGACAATTCATGAAATCCCTGCTAATGTGGATAATATTAATAAAAAATGTATATTAAAAACGTATTTAGGTTTGGTAAAAAACGAAAGAATAAGAAGCAAGTATAAAATTGGAGATTATGTACGTATCAGTAAGTACAAAGGAACATTTGAAAAAGGATATACGCCTAACTGGTCGACGGAAATATTTAAAATTCGAAAAATACAAAATACAACTCCTATCACCTACTTAATTGAAGATACAATCAGAGGTCAACCTATTTTAGGAGCATTTTACTTACAAGAGCTTCAAAAGACTAAACATCCTAATGTATATCTAATTGAGAAAGTTCTTAGAAGAAAAGGAAACAGGGTTTTAGTAAAATGGTTAGGTTTGCCTTCTGCTGAAAATAGTTGGATTGATAAATCGAATATACTATTATAAATAAAAATAACTTAACAACAAAGTCATTAATGAATCGTATAAGTATTTATTAAAGTGTTCAATCCAGATTCATTAGTCTTATGATGTGTATTGGAGAGAGTAGTCTTCTCAATTGGCTTATAAACAATTTACCGTTTGAATTACACTTACCAGGATACAATTATTGTGGCCCTGGTACAAAATTAATTAAAAGGCTTACACGCGGAGATGAAGGTATTAATAAATTAGACGAATATTGCAAAGAACACGACATTGCCTATCATAAATCATCAAACTTAAAGGATCGTCACAGAGCTGATTTAATTTTACTACAAATGGCTAAAGAGCGAGTAGTTGCCTCGGATGCGAGTGTAAGCGAAAAACTCGCAGCAGGCTTGGTAAGCAAGACAATGTCTACAAAAATTAAAAGTGGTTCTGGACTAAAAAAACGTGGCAAAAAATGCAATCGAAAAGTTACATCTGGAAAAGGTTTAAAAAATAAATTTAAAAATGTTATTACTAAAACGAAAAGACACATGAAAAAATTGAAGCCAAAATGCAAAAAAGTGGCAATAGAATTAGCTATTGCCGCAGCCAGAGAATTAGCTGATGATTTATCCATTAAACTTCCTCGAGTTATTCCTATACCAAAAACTGGTGGTGTATTACCTTTAATTCCTATTTTTGCTGGATTATCAGCAGTGGGAGCAATAGCAGGCGGGGCAGCTGGTATAGCCAAAACCATAAATGAATTCAAAATGGCTAGAAAGCTGTTGACTGAATCGAAGAGACATAATGAAAAAATGGAAGCTCTCTGCATTGGGAAAGGACTACACCTTAAACCACATAAAAACGGGCTTGGAATTTTTGTATCGAATGAAAAAAACTAAGTCGGCTACCCAAACGAGCCTTAACTAACTTTGACATTTTGAAGTATGGAAATAGTATTCCCTATTTTAGAGGAGTCTATATGAGAGATGAGCTTCCTAAATACCCGTTTAAAAAAGAATGTGGAGTTATTAATTTAGATAGTTCTAAAGATCCTGGCTCTCATTGGGTAGCCTATGCAAAATACAATGATTATATTGAGTACTTTGACAGTTACGGAAATCTTAAGCCTCCAAAAGAATTTATAAAATACGTAGGTTCTAAAGTCCATTATAATTATGATAATATACAACGTGATCACCCTTTCAATTGCGGCCATCTCTGTTTAAAGTTCTTAAAAAAATTTTGGTGTAGTCAAGGGATAAAATAAAGAGGATATTCTGAAAGAGTTCAGTATGCAAGCATGTCTACTACGGTTACTATCTCCGGAAATAAATCTGAATTGGTGTCATATTTTCAACCACATCTGCATTTATCTGATCCATACGAGTGCGGTTTGTTATACTTTTCAGTGTTAAATTCAAGACCAAATGTGCCCATCAATATCAGCAGTCAATCTGTAATCCGAATCGAATGTGATCTTGTACACGGTTCCTACTGTAATGGATTACCAACTCATTTTATTCATGAATTTGTATTTAATACTGCTCCTGGTCATCAGTGCATAGAAATACCGCCAAACGTTATTTACTTTCCAGTTAACAAAAACTTAATTTCATCTATATCTGTTAAGATTGTTGATCAATCTGGTTATTGTATTAACTTTGGTGATGAACCTGATATTCAATTACGCCTTCATTTAAGAAAAACAAAATGATAGTATATTATAAAAACACTCCTGTGAAAATAAAACGTCTTATTCCTTCTACAACCATTAAGGTGCGTAGACGTAAGAAAAAAGTTAAGAAATTGACTAAAGCAAATAGAGATTTTCTTAGAGCCCTAGGTTTTAAAGTATGAATATACTACAAATTACTGAATTACCTCACTTCGATAGTTCGATCGAAAGTTATGAAATCCATTCATATAATCCCTACAACAACAGCTTTAGAGAAAACGATGAAATCAGAATCCCCATACATCAGCAAGACATATACGTGCTACCATCAGCCAGTTCAATTTACATCGAAGGCCAAGCAAAGCTGCTCGGTAAAGATGGGAATCCGATCAAGAAAACTGTTTCGTTCACTAATAACCCTATTATGTCTTTGTTTCAAGACATCAGGTACGAAATGAATGGTATTGAAATAGATCGTATAAAAAATTCTGGAATAACATCAGCAATAAAATCATACATCTCATTAAATGAAGGTGAAAATAAAGTTGCTGCACTATGGGGTTGGAATTTAAACGGATTCCAAAGTGATGGTCATTTTAGTATTGTGATACCGTTAAATAAGATTTTAGGGTTTGCAGAGGATTACAATAAAATCGTTATAAATTGTAAACACGAACTTATATTGAATAGAAGTAACTCTAACTTAAACAGCGTTATTCTTACTGATGATGTTGCTCATTTTCAAATAGATATGCAAAGAGTTCAATGGAGGGTGCCACACATAAAAGTGTCAGATCGAGAACGATTAACACTTTTAAAGCATTTAGAAAGAGATAAACCCATTCAGATGGCTTTTAGAAATTGGGATTTATATGAATATCCTTTACTACCTAAAACCACAAAACATTCTTGGTCAGTTAAGACTGCTTCACAATTGGAAAAGCCTAGATATGTAATTTTTTGCTTACAAACTAATAGAAAAAATAATAAAACTAAAGACAGTTCGCTATTCGATCATTGCGAGGTGACAAACGTTACGCTTTTCTTAAATTCACAATATTATCCTTATGAGCCTTTGGGTTTAAAGTTTTCTGACAACAAATACAGTATATTATACGAAATGTATGTGAAATTTCGTCAGTCATATTACAACTGTCCAGCAGACCCGTTGCTTGACCTAAAGGACTTTAAAGAAAAAGCTCCCCTCTTTATCTTAGACTGCTCAAGGCAAAACGATAGTCTAAAATCAGGTCCAGTGGACGTGCGATTAGAAATTGAATGTTCAACGCCAATACCAGATAAGACAACTGCATATTGTTTGATTATAAACGATCGACTTGTGGAATATAAACCTCTCACCAACACTGTACGCCGGTTATCATGATTGCTATTGTAGATATTCAAGGTTTTCGAACAGAAACAGATGAATTTATAATAAAAGAAATCGCTATATTGTATAATAAAAAAATTCAATTGTTTTTGATTAAGCCACCATTTCCATTTTACAATTTGACAAAAGCAGAAAGAAAGCAAGTTAGTTGGATTGAACGTAACAGAAAGATATATTGGCGTGAAGGATTTGTACCTTATTCCAACTACCAGAATTTTATTGCTGATATTTTAAGAGATAAATGTGTCTATGTTAAGGGTTCAGAAAAAGTCTCGTGGTTAAAAAATATATTAGAAAACAGTAATAGTAATATATTTAATTTAGAAGACAAAGGTTGTTCTAGTTTGTCAAGTCTGTACAATCAATATAAATACTGTCAAGATTTGTATAGTTGTATGTATCATGACTCTGTTTGTGCTTTAAAAAATGTATTGTGTTTAAATAAATGGTGCTATGATAATAAAATTTTTAAATAAAAATATTTTCTTGTTTAATTTATATAAATACTTAGGTAAACGTTTCCTATCCCTCCCAACCCCGTCAACGTCATCAAATCATTAAAAGCTACTAACTGTAGCTAAGCGATGTCATTATGCATTTATCTATAAAACGAAGCATGTCTCAAAATAAATACAAACCCCGCTATGACATGTATAATACTTATAAAATGCGTGAATTTTCATTTAATTATTACTGGGCAACGGCTGATTCAAAGAAAAGATTAGTGATGGAAATGGCTGACGCTGGATTCTTTTATTGTGGCAATAGTATAGATGATAAAGTAGCATGTTTCTCATGTGGAGGTGTTATAGAAGATTGGGAGATTTATGACGATCCTTGGATGCAACATGCTATACATTTTCCTCAATGTTTTTATTTGAACGCTGTAAAAGGAAGAGAGTTTATAATTAATACTTGTTGCAAATTATAAATCGAGCATAGACTCATCAAAGTCTCAGGTCAGCGATACAGTGCAAGAAGATTTCATTGCTTATTTATCGAAATAAAATTGGGGGTTCTGCATCACGTCGAAATAGAATTGGGGGTTCTGCATCACTTGCTCTCGCTGATAGAATTGGGGATTCTGCATCACTTGCTCTCGCTGATAGAATTGGGGATTCTGCATCACGGCGCGAGCGCAGCGAGAGCAAGTGATGCAGAACCCCCAATTCTAACCTACTTATAACGAGAACATTTTCGCGCGATGATTTTGTACGATTTCAAATGTCAACTAAAACCAGAAGAATCGTTTGAAAGACTTCGAATGGTGTTCATAGAAAAAAGCCCTTCTGAAGCGACTGTTTTTCGCTGGTTCAGCGAATTTATGGGTGGTCTAGTAATTTTGGCAGACAAAGAAAGAAGTGGCCGCCCTATGACGGTTGTTACATAACAAAAAGTGCTGGCTGTGAAAAATTTAATTCAAGAGAATAGGCGAATTAGATATAAAGAGGTTCAGCATATACCATGAAATTTGAATCACAGTTTTGCTAGAACAAACGTTGTTCAGACCATGGTCCACTACCATTCTACAGCATCCAATAAAAAAAAACATAATTAGTTTTTGAAAAAACACAAAAAAAGCAAAGTTTAAAATGTCAAGATATATAGATGTATACTGCCGATTGGATCGGGAAGTGTGCATGAAATTCTACACAGGCATCTTCGGTTATGAAAGATAGTTTCACGCTGGTACCGTAAAATCTAACGCAGGGTCAGAAGGAGGTTCGGGTAGAATGGTGCCGAGACATGATAGCAAAATTGGTAGCAGGCTCGTCTCGGCACGTTTAAGATATCATTACGGGTGATGAATCTTGGATTTTTCAATATGATCCAGAAATGAAGCGTCACTCGACCGTGTGGCTGTTGAACCAAAATGAACCAACGCCTACCAAAGTGAAGCGGGCCAGAAGTGCAGGCAAAATGTTGACCGAAAGTTTTTTTTTTTTTCTACCCGGTTGTCTGGTGTCAGTACCCTGACGCGATCAAAGAAGCATCAATGCTGAATGGTATGTTACCAAATATTTGCCAGAAGTTTTTACTACTGCAAGCAGCAAGCGACCGAACACTGGCCTCCGTGGGCTACTGCTTCACCACTACACCGGTCAAATTTATAGGTCATCCTCCTTACAGTCCCGATTTGGCTCCGTGCGACTTTTTCTTGTTCCCCAAAATAAAAAATCAACTCAAAGGAAAACAGTTTTCATCACCTGAAGATGCACTGGGTGCATTTGAGAAGGAGATTTGAGAGGTGTCTGATGCGGACTGGAAAATGTGTTATGAAAATTGGTTTAGACGTATAAAACTGTGTATAGACGCCAATGGAGAGTTTTTTCAAAAGATATAATAAAAAAAATTATAACCTGTAGTATATTTTTTTCTAGTATCACAAAACTTTCTGAGGGCCCCACGTAATCTAGTTTAAATGTATTTCACCCCATGGGAGATGGCACTGCAGTGACTGATGTACATGCAATCCAGACTGCTAGCGATATTGTTGGAGCTGGCCCGTACTCTACGTACCAGGGATGCACACCTCATTCGCATCGTTACGTAAAAGCAATTAATATGTGCGTCCGCGAATATTCTCGATGCGCTACAAAAACGGGGCAGCCCCACCAATACCCTGAAAGCGTTGTTGTATTGGACACAAAAGGCGTTGCATGACCTTTGGGTATATCTAGCCCACAGGCTGCACGTGTAAAACGTTGTACAATAAGCTCGAAACAGAGTAATTTTGGCTTTTTAAGTGAGCAGCGTGCAAACCTGCGAGCCAGCATGTTTGCCCTTACCGACAATGCCCTTCGCTCCCGCTCAATATCGAGTCCGTCATTGAGGTCAGGGGTCAATATATGACCAAGATATTTAAACGTAAATACTCTTTGTAGTGGAGTCCCATTGAGTAATACAGGTGGTATATAACCCGGTCTGCCCCCAGCTTCAAAGACCATGATCTCCGACCTATTGGAGTTATACATCAAACCATGTGTTTTGGCATGCTGCTCACATTTGGCGACCAATTACTTTCTGAGACCAAAGATTGACAGGCTCAGAAGCACCATATCATCTGCATAGCTAATATTATTTACACAAATACCATCTATATAGCAACCCACTCTGGTGCTGCTGAGCTCGCCAATCCTGCCTCACCCCGCATTCCAACCTGTATGGCTTGGAAAAAGTTCCAGCCCATCGTACACTATTGATCTGGTTACCATACCACTATTTAAAGATGTTTGCTCCGTTGGCAACCTATCCTTCTCCATCTTTCTCCACAATACGTCATAAGCAACCAGATCAGAAACCTTGAATAAATCGATGAACCTAGCATAAATCGGCGTCCCACGCTGTGTATAGTAAGTATGTGATAGTATGCTTAAGGCACAACACTGCACTTTCGGTTGACAAACCACGCCGAAACCTGAATGGGTTGTCATGAACATTTAAAATTTTATTTATTTGTGTATTAAGCAGACGGTCTAACACTTTTGATATTTTGATATTATAGTAGCTAGAGAGATGGGCCTTTTGGATGCCGAGCGACGAAATGTAAGTTTTTACGCACAATATTGAGAGATTTACCATGTTATTTTAAGACCATAGACTTCTTATAGGTTTTCCTGTAATCTATGAGTAAAAAACCATACTATGTATTTTTTTCAAAATTTTTGGTCCAGTAGTTTCGGAGATAAGGGGGGGGGAATGGTCAATTTTCATTGAATTTATTAAATATCTTTAAAAGTATTTATTTTAAAATTATATAAAAAATATATTTAAGATCCTCGCAACAAGCCCTTTCATTTGATATGTCACACGGTACTGTTAGCAAAACTTTTTTTTTTAATTTTCTTGTTTGCGCCCGAAAAGTGACACTTATATTCAAAATTAAATTATTTACGTTACACATTCGTGTTTGGGTCACAGAAATACATATGTGTACCAAATTTCAACTTAATCGGTCCATTAGATTCGGAGTAAATTGGCTGTGACAGACGGACAGACAGACAGACAGACAGACAGACAGACAGACGGACAGACAGACAGACACACGAGTGATCCTATAAGGGTTCCGTTTTTTCCTTTTGAGGTACGGAACCCTAAAAATGTATATTAAAAACGTATTTAGGTTTGGTAAAAAACGAAAGAATAAGAAGCAAGTATAAAATTGGAGATTATGTACGTATCAGTAAGTACAAAGGAACATTTGAAAAAGGATATACGCCTAACTGGTCGACGGAAATATTTAAAATTCGAAAAAATACAAAATACAACTCCTATCACCTACTTAATTGAAGATACAATCAGAGGTCAACCTATTTTAGGAGCATTTTACTTACAAGAGCTTCAAAAGACTAAACATCCTAATGTATATCTAATTGAGAAAGTTCTTAGAAGAAAAGGAAACAGGGTTTTAGTAAAATGGTTAGGTTTGCCTTCTGCTGAAAATAGTTGGATTGATAAATCGAATATACTATTATAAATAAAAATAACTTAACAACAAAGTCATTAATGAATCGTATAAGTATTTATTAAAGTGTTCAATCCAGATTCATTAGTCTTATGATGTGTATTGGAGAGAGTAGTCTTCTCAATTGGCTTATAAACAATTTACCGTTTGAATTACACTTACCAGGATACAATTATTGTGGCCCTGGTACAAAATTAATTAAAAGGCTTACACGCGGAGATGAAGGTATTAATAAATTAGACGAATATTGCAAAGAACACGACATTGCCTATCATAAATCATCAAACTTAAAGGATCGTCACAGAGCTGATTTAATTTTACTACAAATGGCTAAAGAGCGAGTAGTTGCCTCGGATGCGAGTGTAAGCGAAAAACTCGCAGCAGGCTTGGTAAGCAAGACAATGTCTACAAAAATTAAAAGTGGTTCTGGACTAAAAAAACGTGGCAAAAAATGCAATCGAAAAGTTACATCTGGAAAAGGTTTAAAAAATAAATTTAAAAATGTTATTACTAAAACGAAAAGACACATGAAAAAATTGAAGCCAAAATGCAAAAAAGTGGCAATAGAATTAGCTATTGCCGCAGCCAGAGAATTAGCTGATGATTTATCCATTAAACTTCCTCGAGTTATTCCTATACCAAAAACTGGTGGTGTATTACCTTTAATTCCTATTTTTGCTGGATTATCAGCAGTGGGAGCAATAGCAGGCGGGGCAGCTGGTATAGCCAAAACCATAAATGAATTCAAAATGGCTAGAAAGCTGTTGACTGAATCGAAGAGACATAATGAAAAAATGGAAGCTCTCTGCATTGGGAAAGGACTACACCTTAAACCACATAAAAACGGGCTTGGAATTTTTGTATCGAATGAAAAAAACTAAGTCGGCTACCCAAACGAGCCTTAACTAACTTTGACATTTTGAAGTATGGAAATAGTATTCCCTATTTTAGAGGAGTCTATATGAGAGATGAGCTTCCTAAATACCCGTTTAAAAAAGAATGTGGAGTTATTAATTTAGATAGTTCTAAAGATCCTGGCTCTCATTGGGTAGCCTATGCAAAATACAATGATTATATTGAGTACTTTGACAGTTACGGAAATCTTAAGCCTCCAAAAGAATTTATAAAATACGTAGGTTCTAAAGTCCATTATAATTATGATAATATACAACGTGATCACCCTTTCAATTGCGGCCATCTCTGTTTAAAGTTCTTAAAAAAATTTTGGTGTAGTCAAGGGATAAAATAAAGAGGATATTCTGAAAGAGTTCAGTATGCAAGCATGTCTACTACGGTTACTATCTCCGGAAATAAATCTGAATTGGTGTCATATTTTCAACCACATCTGCATTTATCTGATCCATACGAGTGCGGTTTGTTATACTTTTCAGTGTTAAATTCAAGACCAAATGTGCCCATCAATATCAGCAGTCAATCTGTAATCCGAATCGAATGTGATCTTGTACACGGTTCCTACTGTAATGGATTACCAACTCATTTTATTCATGAATTTGTATTTAATACTGCTCCTGGTCATCAGTGCATAGAAATACCGCCAAACGTTATTTACTTTCCAGTTAACAAAAACTTAATTTCATCTATATCTGTTAAGATTGTTGATCAATCTGGTTATTGTATTAACTTTGGTGATGAACCTGATATTCAATTACGCCTTCATTTAAGAAAAACAAA
Source organism: Agrochola litura (assembly GCA_949152395.1). Taxonomy (NCBI): domain Eukaryota; kingdom Metazoa; phylum Arthropoda; class Insecta; order Lepidoptera; family Noctuidae; genus Agrochola; species Agrochola litura. Next base: position 24,751,841 of record OX424498.1, read on the forward strand.
ATGATAGTATATTATAAAAACACTCCTGTGAAAATAAAACGTCTTATTCCTTCTACAACCATTAAGGTGCGTAGACGTAAGAAAAAAGTTAAGAAATTGACTAAAGCAAATAGAGATTTTCTTAGAGCCCTAGGTTTTAAAGTATGAATATACTACAAATTACTGAATTACCTCACTTCGATAGTTCGATCGAAAGTTATGAAATCCATTCATATAATCCCTACAACAACAGCTTTAGAGAAAACGATGAAATCAGAATCCCCATACATCAGCAAGACATATACGTGCTACCATCAGCCAGTTCAATTTACATCGAAGGCCAAGCAAAGCTGCTCGGTAAAGATGGGAATCCGATCAAGAAAACTGTTTCGTTCACTAATAACCCTATTATGTCTTTGTTTCAAGACATCAGGTACGAAATGAATGGTATTGAAATAGATCGTATAAAAAATTCTGGAATAACATCAGCAATAAAATCATACATCTCATTAAATGAAGGTGAAAATAAAGTTGCTGCACTATGGGGTTGGAATTTAAACGGATTCCAAAGTGATGGTCATTTTAGTATTGTGATACCGTTAAATAAGATTTTAGGGTTTGCAGAGGATTACAATAAAATCGTTATAAATTGTAAACACGAACTTATATTGAATAGAAGTAACTCTAACTTAAACAGCGTTATTCTTACTGATGATGTTGCTCATTTTCAAATAGATATGCAAAGAGTTCAATGGAGGGTGCCACACATAAAAGTGTCAGATCGAGAACGATTAACACTTTTAAAGCATTTAGAAAGAGATAAACCCATTCAGATGGCTTTTAGAAATTGGGATTTATATGAATATCCTTTACTACCTAAAACCACAAAACATTCTTGGTCAGTTAAGACTGCTTCACAATTGGAAAAGCCTAGATATGTAATTTTTTGCTTACAAACTAATAGAAAAAATAATAAAACTAAAGACAGTTCGCTATTCGATCATTGCGAGGTGACAAACGTTACGCTTTTCTTAAATTCACAATATTATCCTTATGAGCCTTTGGGTTTAAAGTTTTCTGACAACAAATACAGTATATTATACGAAATGTATGTGAAATTTCGTCAGTCATATTACAACTGTCCAGCAGACCCGTTGCTTGACCTAAAGGACTTTAAAGAAAAAGCTCCCCTCTTTATCTTAGACTGCTCAAGGCAAAACGATAGTCTAAAATCAGGTCCAGTGGACGTGCGATTAGAAATTGAATGTTCAACGCCAATACCAGATAAGACAACTGCATATTGTTTGATTATAAACGATCGACTTGTGGAATATAAACCTCTCACCAACACTGTACGCCGGTTATCATGATTGCTATTGTAGATATTCAAGGTTTTCGAACAGAAACAGATGAATTTATAATAAAAGAAATCGCTATATTGTATAATAAAAAAATTCAATTGTTTTTGATTAAGCCACCATTTCCATTTTACAATTTGACAAAAGCAGAAAGAAAGCAAGTTAGTTGGATTGAACGTAACAGAAAGATATATTGGCGTGAAGGATTTGTACCTTATTCCAACTACCAGAATTTTATTGCTGATATTTTAAGAGATAAATGTGTCTATGTTAAGGGTTCAGAAAAAGTCTCGTGGTTAAAAAATATATTAGAAAACAGTAATAGTAATATATTTAATTTAGAAGACAAAGGTTGTTCTAGTTTGTCAAGTCTGTACAATCAATATAAATACTGTCAAGATTTGTATAGTTGTATGTATCATGACTCTGTTTGTGCTTTAAAAAATGTATTGTGTTTAAATAAATGGTGCTATGATAATAAAATTTTTAAATAAAAATATTTTCTTGTTTAATTTATATAAATACTTAGGTAAACGTTTCCTATCCCTCCCAACCCCGTCAACGTCATCAAATCATTAAAAGCTACTAACTGTAGCTAAGCGATGTCATTATGCATTTATCTATAAAACGAAGCATGTCTCAAAATAAATACAAACCCCGCTATGACATGTATAATACTTATAAAATGCGTGAATTTTCATTTAATTATTACTGGGCAACGGCTGATTCAAAGAAAAGATTAGTGATGGAAATGGCTGACGCTGGATTCTTTTATTGTGGCAATAGTATAGATGATAAAGTAGCATGTTTCTCATGTGGAGGTGTTATAGAAGATTGGGAGATTTATGACGATCCTTGGATGCAACATGCTATACATTTTCCTCAATGTTTTTATTTGAACGCTGTAAAAGGAAGAGAGTTTATAATTAATACTTGTTGCAAATTATAAATCGAGCATAGACTCATCAAAGTCTCAGGTCAGCGATACAGTGCAAGAAGATTTCATTGCTTATTTATCGAAATAAAATTGGGGGTTCTGCATCACGTCGAAATAGAATTGGGGGTTCTGCATCACTTGCTCTCGCTGATAGAATTGGGGATTCTGCATCACTTGCTCTCGCTGATAGAATTGGGGATTCTGCATCACGGCGCGAGCGCAGCGAGAGCAAGTGATGCAGAACCCCCAATTCTAACCTACTTATAACGAGAACATTTTCGCGCGATGATTTTGTACGATTTCAAATGTCAACTAAAACCAGAAGAATCGTTTGAAAGACTTCGAATGGTGTTCATAGAAAAAAGCCCTTCTGAAGCGACTGTTTTTCGCTGGTTCAGCGAATTTATGGGTGGTCTAGTAATTTTGGCAGACAAAGAAAGAAGTGGCCGCCCTATGACGGTTGTTACATAACAAAAAGTGCTGGCTGTGAAAAATTTAATTCAAGAGAATAGGCGAATTAGATATAAAGAGGTTCAGCATATACCATGAAATTTGAATCACAGTTTTGCTAGAACAAACGTTGTTCAGACCATGGTCCACTACCATTCTACAGCATCCAATAAAAAAAAACATAATTAGTTTTTGAAAAAACACAAAAAAAGCAAAGTTTAAAATGTCAAGATATATAGATGTATACTGCCGATTGGATCGGGAAGTGTGCATGAAATTCTACACAGGCATCTTCGGTTATGAAAGATAGTTTCACGCTGGTACCGTAAAATCTAACGCAGGGTCAGAAGGAGGTTCGGGTAGAATGGTGCCGAGACATGATAGCAAAATTGGTAGCAGGCTCGTCTCGGCACGTTTAAGATATCATTACGGGTGATGAATCTTGGATTTTTCAATATGATCCAGAAATGAAGCGTCACTCGACCGTGTGGCTGTTGAACCAAAATGAACCAACGCCTACCAAAGTGAAGCGGGCCAGAAGTGCAGGCAAAATGTTGACCGAAAGTTTTTTTTTTTTTCTACCCGGTTGTCTGGTGTCAGTACCCTGACGCGATCAAAGAAGCATCAATGCTGAATGGTATGTTACCAAATATTTGCCAGAAGTTTTTACTACTGCAAGCAGCAAGCGACCGAACACTGGCCTCCGTGGGCTACTGCTTCACCACTACACCGGTCAAATTTATAGGTCATCCTCCTTACAGTCCCGATTTGGCTCCGTGCGACTTTTTCTTGTTCCCCAAAATAAAAAATCAACTCAAAGGAAAACAGTTTTCATCACCTGAAGATGCACTGGGTGCATTTGAGAAGGAGATTTGAGAGGTGTCTGATGCGGACTGGAAAATGTGTTATGAAAATTGGTTTAGACGTATAAAACTGTGTATAGACGCCAATGGAGAGTTTTTTCAAAAGATATAATAAAAAAAATTATAACCTGTAGTATATTTTTTTCTAGTATCACAAAACTTTCTGAGGGCCCCACGTAATCTAGTTTAAATGTATTTCACCCCATGGGAGATGGCACTGCAGTGACTGATGTACATGCAATCCAGACTGCTAGCGATATTGTTGGAGCTGGCCCGTACTCTACGTACCAGGGATGCACACCTCATTCGCATCGTTACGTAAAAGCAATTAATATGTGCGTCCGCGAATATTCTCGATGCGCTACAAAAACGGGGCAGCCCCACCAATACCCTGAAAGCGTTGTTGTATTGGACACAAAAGGCGTTGCATGACCTTTGGGTATATCTAGCCCACAGGCTGCACGTGTAAAACGTTGTACAATAAGCTCGAAACAGAGTAATTTTGGCTTTTTAAGTGAGCAGCGTGCAAACCTGCGAGCCAGCATGTTTGCCCTTACCGACAATGCCCTTCGCTCCCGCTCAATATCGAGTCCGTCATTGAGGTCAGGGGTCAATATATGACCAAGATATTTAAACGTAAATACTCTTTGTAGTGGAGTCCCATTGAGTAATACAGGTGGTATATAACCCGGTCTGCCCCCAGCTTCAAAGACCATGATCTCCGACCTATTGGAGTTATACATCAAACCATGTGTTTTGGCATGCTGCTCACATTTGGCGACCAATTACTTTCTGAGACCAAAGATTGACAGGCTCAGAAGCACCATATCATCTGCATAGCTAATATTATTTACACAAATACCATCTATATAGCAACCCACTCTGGTGCTGCTGAGCTCGCCAATCCTGCCTCACCCCGCATTCCAACCTGTATGGCTTGGAAAAAGTTCCAGCCCATCGTACACTATTGATCTGGTTACCATACCACTATTTAAAGATGTTTGCTCCGTTGGCAACCTATCCTTCTCCATCTTTCTCCACAATACGTCATAAGCAACCAGATCAGAAACCTTGAATAAATCGATGAACCTAGCATAAATCGGCGTCCCACGCTGTGTATAGTAAGTATGTGATAGTATGCTTAAGGCACAACACTGCACTTTCGGTTGACAAACCACGCCGAAACCTGAATGGGTTGTCATGAACATTTAAAATTTTATTTATTTGTGTATTAAGCAGACGGTCTAACACTTTTGATATTTTGATATTATAGTAGCTAGAGAGATGGGCCTTTTGGATGCCGAGCGACGAAATGTAAGTTTTTACGCACAATATTGAGAGATTTACCATGTTATTTTAAGACCATAGACTTCTTATAGGTTTTCCTGTAATCTATGAGTAAAAAACCATACTATGTATTTTTTTCAAAATTTTTGGTCCAGTAGTTTCGGAGATAAGGGGGGGGGAATGGTCAATTTTCATTGAATTTATTAAATATCTTTAAAAGTATTTATTTTAAAATTATATAAAAAATATATTTAAGATCCTCGCAACAAGCCCTTTCATTTGATATGTCACACGGTACTGTTAGCAAAACTTTTTTTTTTAATTTTCTTGTTTGCGCCCGAAAAGTGACACTTATATTCAAAATTAAATTATTTACGTTACACATTCGTGTTTGGGTCACAGAAATACATATGTGTACCAAATTTCAACTTAATCGGTCCATTAGATTCGGAGTAAATTGGCTGTGACAGACGGACAGACAGACAGACAGACAGACAGACAGACAGACGGACAGACAGACAGACACACGAGTGATCCTATAAGGGTTCCGTTTTTTCCTTTTGAGGTACGGAACCCTAAAAATATATTTTCGTAATTTTATTTTACCACTTTGTCGGCGTAATTAATTGTATACTCATGCCAAATACAGCTTTTAAGTACTAAGAGTCTCGGAGCTAGACCGCGGACAGACAGACAGACAGACGGACATGGCGAAACTATGTATAAGGGTTCCTTGGTTACTACGGAACCCTAAAAAGATATTTAGACAACCTTTCGTTACTCCAGCCATTGCATGGGACGATTATAGTTGGAAATTATGATAATCAAGTAGGTATAATAATTGAATAATATAATTAAGTTTTAAATAATATCTACCTAATAATTCAATCTTAATTTATTTTAATTAGAATTATTAATAAAAAATTAAGAACTATGGTCGACACTATCCATTCACGGTGTTGACTGGCGCTTGGTGTTGTTAGGATAAAGGGAATACACGAACTGGTTCTGCATCTCGAGGGGTGTTAGACAGGGTTGTATAGCGTCACCGTGGCTGTTCAACTTGTACATGGATAGTTGTCTGACAAATTTGAAAAAGGGTGATTGAGTATTAATGAGTTGCCCATCATTGGCAAGGTATTTTCCTTCTCTACGCAGATGATCAAGTTCTACTTACATCGTCAGTAGAACAGTTGCAAGACATGGTGACTGTGATGGATGAAGCATATAAGATGAAAGAGATGAATATAAATGTGAATAATTTTAATGTGTATGGAGATATATAACAAAATTCCGAAGTTTAAAAAATAAATAAATGGTAAAAGTTTTTTAAAACAACTTTTTCACTTATTTGAACCAGAAGTGCTACTACACTTTGCAAGAATTTTTTAACGAAAAAATAAGGTAAAAAATGTAAGAAATAAAGAGCTCACCATAATTTGTATACATACCTACATGTTTATTAATTTATTTAAAAAAAAAAAAAAATATTGATTTTAATTTTAAATTCTTATTTCAATACGTATAATAAATTATACTAAGTCCGATAAACATACAGAGTGGTGGGATATCGACGCGAAAACTGTTACCATGGATTCAGTACATGATTCTGAACCCCCCTGCGTTGAAATTTGTTGTCGGTAATTTTTTTTTTTTACGGATTATGTAAGGATCGTAGCAGGTGGCGTTCTGTAGTTTCTGCCTACCCCCATGGGAAGAAGGCGTGAGTTTATGTATGTATATTATTATGTATTTTTAATAAAGCAGCTGTTTCATACATATTGACCGCGCAGGTACTGCACTTTTCTATGAAACAGCAGATTTTTTTTTTAAATAACCAACGAAAAATTTCAACGCAGGGGGGTTCAGAATCATGTACTGAATCCATGGTAACAGAGTTCGCGTCGTTGTCCCTGCAACCCAGTATAGCGCTACAAGGTTATTTTGGCGAGTGGTCAAAACTGAAACTAACGCCGCCGTCTTATTTTTTCATTACATTTCTAGTGACATTTCACAAATTAATTGCACTCATGTCAACCAACAGAGTCAACGTCATTCGAACGCCAAATAATCCTTGTGGCAGTGTATCTCAATGTGTGTATCTCATGTTACAGGCGCGGTGTTGGCGTCGCCGCTAAACAACGAGCTAACTAATGCTCTTCACTCACAGATGACACAGTTTGGTGTGAACGGTACACGGTCCAAAGGAATTTTCCTGGGGACCCATGATTTGTACTCTAAAGGACACTTTGCCTCTGTAGAAGGTCAGTCTAACTTTTGTAAAATATTTTGATATTTAAACTTTTCTTCACTAATATTATAAATGGGAATGTGAGTTTGTTTGTTTATTTGTTACGCGTTAGTAGACCATGGATGCTTTTTATTCATCCCGATATTCCCACGGGATTGAGACTTATGCGGATGAAGCCGCGGGACGCTACTAGTTTAATGTATTTCCCATCACTATTACCATGTATGGCATTTTTCTCATGAAATTAGGACGTCACGTTTTTCCATTTATTTCTAAAAATATTTAAAAGAACTAAATGCTAATGCTATGTGGCATAAACTAGAATATAATTACAATGACCACGTTTAAAAAAAACACTTTATACTCAACCTTGAAGACAGTAGTGATGTGAACAAATAATGCTCATGACGCATCTTACAAAAGTTGCGCATGGGAATCATGGTGATCCTTTATTTTTATTTTTTTTATTTATCATGCCGCACTCAGGGCAAGCTTGGTGTTTGATGTCGAGACATCTCGCACAAGTCAATGTAGTCCATAAGGTGTGACTGCAGTTTTGGCTGCGACCGTCGACACCCACAGAGCACGGTGGCGCCGCGGCGGCCGCTGCTTGAAGCGGCACTGTCAACACTTTCCATACAAACCAAGCGTGTCACCGTTCACTCGCATTAAGACACAAATGACGGCTTTCAAGTCGGCATCTCTAGACGCTGCTCTGTGAAACACGGAAAAGACTATATTATATCTATTACTAGCTTTTGCCCGCGGCTTCGCCCGCGTAGATGTTGGAAAATATCCCAAAGAAATGAACTACCGAGCAGTAGCGAAGGCTGAAGCCGAAGCACCAAAAAAAAAAAAAAAAATTACCGTACATCAATCAATCAATCAAAATTAAACATCTTTTTTGATTAATTCGTCACATTAAAATGTAAGAAAACCCTATATTCTATAAACAACTACAATCTAACAAAAGTAAACACGGGAACGACTGCCAGTCAGTCATTGATATTTATCGTAAAGGGAAACATTAAAATTTTTGAAAAAACCATCGCGGCGTTTGAGATTTATAATCACATCTGGGCGAGCATGTATTTTCAAAACTTAACCTTGAAAAGCATGTTTCTTCACAAAATTCACATACTATGTCATTCTAAAACTATGAATGCCGCCATCCTAATAAGATCGTACTAATTAGTTGTCAAATCTACTCTAAATAAGTAATTTCAGCTTATTAAACTATCTACTTACCCCAAATACCTAATTACAAGGTACTTTACATTCACAACACACAAAACACCATGTTAATCATTCTCAAAACACTATGTTAATCACTGTCCTATAACTACAAACAAATATTAATACTACTAGTATTGATAAACATATGAATTCAATTAATACTGAGCGAACAAAATGCAAATTAATAAGATTCTAATGCGATTACGTCAAAAAACAACCACATAATATATTTGACAAACGAATGATGAAATTTTTACGAACTCCTAGCCGAACGCATTACGAAATTTACCGAATCAAATGCGTGTGCCAGAAAGAGGTGGTGCAATAGCAATAATTCCTTCTCGCTCCCGCGCGCACGTTTCTGCTACTCTGTGCCTACAGTAACTCGCTACAGATCGGCTTACCCGGCTCATCGAAATCGCGGTGTCACGTGACTGAAGTGACGTCATGATGGACTTTATTTTGTAAGGAAATTGAATTTAGCTAAGCCGGACGCGCCTACGAGTTATTTTAGCGCAGTGTTTTGTTGTTGGGTTATTAAGACAATTTTTAATGTATGTAGGCGTTTTGTAATAGGTATTTTAATTGTATGTTGTATCAAATACTTATAGTTTGATTATTCAATGACGATAGAGTGGTTGTGTTCTGAATTTCCGAAGGGAACCCGGTAGGAATCGGCTTATAAGGACAATTCGCCCCTGCTACCGAGATTAAAAGGAAGCTAAGCAATGATCGCATACCTAATAGCCGAGGTAAAGGGCGTTGCCGTCAACCATAATTATTTTGTTACGCGTAATTTTGAATTTGTGATATATTTTAAACTATTTATTTAAATGATATATTGTCAGGCATATTTGAATCCAAATTAAATGCCCAATTTAAATAACTTACTTTATTGTATAAGGATTAATTTATTACTGGTCAAAGTAGCTAAGGAAATAACTTTTTTTTTAATCATATTCTACCTTGGAATATGGACATATGCTAGATGTACAATCCTGTAGAACATAAATTTTATGTATCTCATATGCTTTACGCGGCACACGCCAGTAAAACACCCAGTCGGCATGATTTTTTCCGACATCTTCAGCAATAATCGTCATATTTCAGTCAATATACACAAAACCTTTAATGAATTATATACCTAACCCTTCCTCATGAATCACTCCGTACATTGATGAAAACCCTTTGAAAATCGGTTCGGTAGTTTTTGAATTTATCGCGACCAGACATATTTTAAAACAAAGTTGCCCCGTACCTGACGGGGCAACTTTGTTTTAAAATATGTAATAAGGCAGAAAACACTCAGTCTTACAACAAATTGTAAACTGCACATAAAAAGTGCGATTATTTTTCAAAATTCTGACGTGTTGTTCCAGGAGTGCCACTGTCTGACATGGAAATAAAATGGAAGTCATGGGGAGCTGGTACCGGTGACTGCCTTTCTTTGTCCAGCGATGGATCCGATTATCACATGTCAACTTCGTCATGCGAGGACCCACGTCCCTTCATATGCTACAGGAAATACAACAATTTGACGACGAACGAATGTGGTACCTTTGATAATGGTACGTGAATTATCTAGCAGCTATACACATCACAGCGTTATTGAATTCTTAAAAAAACATAATTTAAAAATGTTGCTTTCCGACTATCGCGCGGATGAAGTCGCGGGCAAAACCTAGGAAAATATTTATCCTGAACCCGGAATTGATCATCATCATCATCATCATCATCAGCCTATAATGTTCCCACTGCTGGGACACAGGCCTCCTCTCAGCGAGAGGGAGGGGGCCGTAATCCACCACGCGGGCCCACTGCGGGTTGGTAGATGTCACATGTCTTCGAAACGGTGAAGGGAAACATCGTGAGGAAACGGGAATTGATAGGTAAAGGTTTTTCGATGCTTACTAGCAGAGTTTACGACTAATCGTAATCTGTTAATCCGTCTCAAAAAATACTAATATTTCCTTCCTTTAAATACGCGTTCGACTCGCACTTGGCCGGTTTATGTCTTAAAAATATTATTTTGATTTTATTTCAGAATATCACTTTAAGCGGTATACAGGCAACTGTTACAAGGTACATCACGAGTTACAGACCTGGACGCGTGCGTACGGGATATGTGCATCTGAGGGGGGGCACCTGGTCATCCTGAACGACAGAGAAGAGGCTCGCATCGTCAAGGACATGTTCCCTGCTCACGCGACGGATGAGCTGTGGGATTGTTTTCACGTAGGTCTGGGAGCCTGGGGCAAGGAGCGCACCTGGACCACTATTCACGGTATTAGATTATTTAATTACCCATGTTACAGCGTGCCATTTACATCATCTTGCAATACGAACTAGAACATATATTAAATAGGTACCAATCTATAATGTATGCGACAAAAAAAAAGTCTATTCTCAGCTCTGAGGGACCGAATTTAAAGAGAGAGTGATGAAAACGATCTATAATACAAAAAACCAACTTGACGCACAATGAAGGGTTCCGTATTTGGGATAAATTCATCCCAAGAAAAAACTTAACATTGTAGTTGAAAAGAAAGAAAATACATTTATTTAGCTCAGACAAAAAGGGTATACCTTTTTGTAACACAACATAATTATTACACAAGTAAAAAATAAAACAAAAAAGGAAACAAAAAACAAAGTGTAAAATAATAATTTAAAAACATGTTCCTCGATACATTCCAACTGCAAATGTAAGTTTGTGCGCACAATGTTGCGTGATTTACCGTGTTATTTTATGACCATAGACTTTTTATGGGTTTTCCTATCAATGGTAAATTTTCATCTCTTTTCTTACACTCACTTGCTTCAAAACGGTGAAGGAAAACATCGTGAGGAAACCGGCATGCCTGAGAGGTATTTCTCGACGGCCATAAGTCAGAGGCCCATGGGCGGCCATAAAAACTCTGACACCAGGTTAGTCATTAACCACACGAAAAAGAAAATCTATTTTTTTAATAACTTAAAAACTATTTATTTTATAATTACAAAAAAAATATTTAAATCCTCATAAATAAGCCCTTTCATCTATATGTCCATACCTCACACGGTACAGTTTGCAAAACTGTTTTTTAATTTACAAATTTTTCCCCCAAAACTGAACCCCATATACAAAATTCATTTATTTACGTTACACGTTCATATTTGAGTCACAGAAATTCATATGTGTACCAAATATCAACTTTACGTAGTACGGAACAAATCGGCTGTGACAAACGGACAGACAGACAGACACCCGAGTGATCCTCTATGGGTTCCGTTTTTCATTTGGACGTACGGAACCCTAAAAAGGAGCTACTGTTTGTCTATGTGATTATAATCCCTTGAACATCTTTCAGGACCTTTATAACTCCACAGCAGTAGTGAAATTAAATAGAATTCTGACTTCTTCCAGGTGAGAGATTCGAAGACGTGTTCAACGAGTGGGGTGATGGCCAGCCTAACAATCTAATGGGCATCCAGAACCGTGCATCTTTTGAAAGAGAAGGCGGTTTGGCAGACATTGAATCTGAGTTCAAAGCTATGTTCGTCTGTGAGAAATCTCCGCAATCAATACTGTTGTCACCAGTCACGGAAGAATTATTTAGGTTGTAATAATCCTCTTCCTAAAAACCCTACTGAAATCAAGTTTAACTTGTAATGTCATATTATTATTATATTGTAATGTAATATTATTATTTTCTATTAAAAACTATGAAAAAATAAATGCCAGACAACTAGGATCAGCAACAAAAGGCGGTTAACAGTGTCAACAGCGTTAACTTAACACTACTAGATACTTTTACTTATCACCAAAAATAATGCAAAATTATTAGAAACATTAGATTTCAGCATTTCATGTAATACTCTTAAAATTTTATATCAGTTAAAAAGTTATGAATATATGAATTAAGATTAAAAAATCTGAACTGCCTGCCTGGTTTTCATTTTTTATAGTTACATTACGAAAGCAACGATTACGATCATCCTAAAGATGTTAATAAATATATCACGTTCACAAACATCATACTTACTGAAGCATAACCGGTTTTAGATAAAGGTTATTTGTCAATACAAAGATAACGTGCCAGGATCTCTCGATCCACGAACTGTTGCAGAAAGCATGTAGGACCTCGCAGATGGATTGTTTCTCGAAGTCCCCATTTAGCCCAACACCTACATATCAGTTTCACAGGCTTCTGTAGCACCGGAAATGTGATTCTTCACATAAATGTGAATTTACGGTTTTTTCTTGTGTAGATTTCAGCGCGTGTTTACAAATGCTTCATAATTCCAACACTTGTATTGGGTTGTGCTAAAGGAGCTTTATGGGAGACTAATTGTATATGCTTCTTCAGCCCAACTCATTAGTTGTGTGGGGGCGAACAAGGCAATGATTTGTGTGTGTACGTAGACGTGTTAACAAATGCTTCTTCATGCTAATACTAGCACGGGTGCTGTGCTATAAAACTTTTGGGAGGACAACTGTATATATGAGCTACGTATGTTTTTTTAACGCAACGCATGAACTGTGTTTAAGCGAAACGAATCAAGAAAACTCATGATTTGGTGAAAATATGAACTCAAAACTCAAAGCATTTATTTCAATTAAACCATTTACAGGCACTTTTGAACTTTCAAAGAATCGGTCAGTTAGTCAGAAAGTTGAAGCTAGTTGCCCATTCCAAAACGTAGATCTCTATGGAGAAGAACGGGCAAGAAACTCCAAGGCCACTCTTTTAAATATAGATATTACAAAATTCTGGGTACATTATTCTTGTTGAGAACAATGTACAAAAAATAATCAAAGCAATTGAAAATATAAGATTAAAAATAAGCCCTGGCAGATAAGAGATGACCAGTCTCAACTGACGGCGCCCGTTCACGAACATGACGCGTGGATCAGCACCATCCAGCTCAACCATTTTGTAGGGAACCGAATGATCCAACACACTCGCCACCATCAGCAAGACATTTAAGTGAGCTTGACATTCTCTCAACTGCTCTTTCAAGTCAACATACATCTTAATAACATAATAAACGGCTCCATGGTACTCACATTTACAAAAAATCTAAAAATGCTTCTAAATTATACAAAACTATAGTTTGCAATGTATTTAAGAAATTAAGAGAATTTGACTACCAAAAAGTAAGAAAATCATTATTATCTAATTGGAGCATTAAACAATTTACTTGGTAAAATAAAAAAATAACATTAAGTTCGTAATGTCAAAAACAGAATTAAAAAAGGGAAAGCAACTCTTCCAAGTATTAAAATTTTAACTAGTGAGCCCAAGTGGCTGTGGAGCAGGACCAGCATTAAGCCAAGCATTTTTATCTAAGATATAATCATCCAACTTATAATATGCTTGTCTACATAGTGTGCGTTTAATGCATGTTTTAAATTTCTTCTCATTTAGTTGAAGAATATCGAGTGGTATTTTATTATAACATTTTACACAGTACCCCATAAAAGAAGCGTGAACTTTAGACAATCTAAAACGTGGTTGATCTAATTTGTTCCTATTTCTAGTGTTAAATTATGCCTGTCACTTATCTTACTAAAAAGGTGTCGATTTTTTCGAACATATATAATGTTTTCATATATACTGACAAGGTACCGTCATGATGTTAATTTTCTTGAACAGTTCCCTTAGAGATTCGCGTCTGCAGAGGTTGTAGATGGCTCTGACGGCCCTCTTTTGCAGAATAAAGATAGAATCAATATCTGCAGCCCGTCCCCACAGCAAAATACCGTAAGACATGATGCTATGAAAATAACTAAAATAGACCAGTCTCGCGGTATCCACGTCTGTTAGTTGGCGGATTTTCCAAACAGCGTAAGCGGCTGAACTTAGCCGCCCTGCAAGTGATGTTAAGTGAGGACCCCACTGTAGTTTGGACTCAAGCGTTATCCCCAGGAAAACCGTCTTTTCGACGAATTCTAGTGTCTCCTTATTCAATACAACATGACATTCACTACTTCTAACATTCGGTAACGCGAATCTTATGCATTTAGTTTTCTTCTCATTTAATACCAAATTATTTACAGTAAACCAATTATGGACCGTAAGCATAGCGTTATTATGGTCTGAATGTGTCCAATTCAAAGTAGTTATAGTATTCAAGATAGATAGAATACTAGAACTAGAAGCATAATTTCTAGTACTTAATTAAATAAAAAAATTACAAAATTACATTTTTTAAGTGGAATTGAGTGTTTCAAGGACGCGTCACGTTTAGGCACATTTCTCTACATGAGCGAGAAGAAAAATCAAAATATTTATTTCACATAAACCTACTTGGCCACTTATGAAACGTCAGAAGCTAGGTGCACGGTTCCAATTGGTCGCTTCCTATGGAGAAGAGCCAGAAAGAAACTCCACGGTTACTCTTTTAAAAATAATTGGCTTTTACAATACTTTCAAATAATGTTACTAGGTATGGGAGGACAGTGTAGGTCTTTCAATAAGTGCCAAGTACTTAACAAAATAGAAAATTGTCAACAGATCTACAATCCACAAAGCCTACAGCGTTCTCACATTCACAAAATAGAAAAGAATCTATACAAAAGATAAATAAATTAATAAAAGTAAAAACCTATTTTAATAAAACGCAATTATATGATTGCTATTACAACTGTAATCAATCTGAATAGAAAGATATAACTCTCTCTGTCTCTCTCACTAAATATCTCTTATTCCCTTGTGAACTCGTTAGCAATAACTGAAAAAATGAGATTAATAGTCGTAGAGACAAGTTTTAAAATATGGAGATTTAATCATCAAATCAAATTTTTAGAGAAGTTAAAATAAAGATGGAAGAGGCCTTTACCCAACACTGGGACAGAACAGGCCAAACAAAAAAGTAGGCTGCAAAACTTAATAACTTTGGATTAATTATAGTATGAATAATTAAACAATTAATGAATTTGTAAATTAAAATTAGTCTTGTTTTCACATCTATTGGCAATTCGAGCAATTATTATAAACTTTTCTTATTTTCTTTTTAGTTTATTTATTAATCAAAACATGATGGGCTGTGTGAAAAGAATATTTATCCACTTACAAACTGTCGATTACACACAAAAACACTTACTTTTACAATTAAATTCTCAGGAGCACGCACTCGCGACCTTCAGCCTAACTGCTATAGTTTGACCGATACCGCTGTACTGTGCCTTAGGTATGTGCGTGGCAAGACGGGGGTAGTGCAGTCCGCTGATTCGTCAAGGCTCCCGGTGTCCCACCGCGTCATTGCTACCTAGATGCGCTTCTATAAGCGGGGGCCTTTACAGCACCACGACGCGTCGCGCTGACGGCGCGAGCATGTAGGTAGGTGACGCGAATCCATAAGTTTATCCCCTACCAAAAATCGCTCTTCGTGCCTAAAGAAGTTTTCACTTTATAAATAAAATAAAGATTACAGCGATAAATACGGTATTTTGTGATTTGTGTTGAAATGGGCCTTAGAGCAAGTCTCATACTTACATAGTCTACTAACTTCACGTAAGTCGCATGTAGAGTACAGCTAACTTCAGTTCAAGACATTCCTACTTCGGCAGTGAAACGATACAGTACACAAATAATGATAAAAATATATTTGGCTTTATCCTTCTTGTTGATAGTGACGGGTAAGTTTTTAATATTTATTGAATTAGCTTAAGATGTTTCGTTAGTGGCTTAATTTGTATAAGTGGAAACTACATACATAATATCACGCGTTGTTTCTCCGAAGGGTTGAGCAGAGGTGTACCTGTAGTAGATACACGCACATTTCGCCAGTTATGTTTAAGTCTCATATAATAGGGGGCGAGCCTATTGCCATCAACCGGGCACAAATCTAGACTCCGGGCTGCTAAAAACCCAATAACACTTTGCCCTACCCGGGAATCGAACCCAGGACCTCATGCCCAGCAGTAGCGCTTGCGACCACTAGACTAGCGAGGCAGTTGGTCAGAAACTCCGCAGATTTATGATGGGAATCGATATCTAAATATGATAGAATTAAAAAGAAGTTCATTTTATGGGTCATTAACCGCGGGCAGAGTAGTCACTTGAAATCAGTCTTAAAAAAACCGGCCAAGTCTGTGTCAGACAACGCTCAGTGAAGGGTTCCGTAGTTGGGATGAAGTTATCCCAAATACAAACTTAACATTGTAGTTGAAAAACATGTTCTCCCATACATATTAACTGCAAATGTAAGTTTGTACGCACAATATTGAGAGATTTACCATGTTATTTTAAGACCATGGACTTCTTATAGGTTTTTCTGTAATCTATGAGTAAAAAACCATTTTCTGTATTTTTTTTTAATTTTAGGCTTAGTAGTTTCGGAAATAAGGGGGAATGGTAAATTTTCATCTATTTTCTTAAATTTCTTTAAATGTATTAATATTAAAATGATTAAAATATATTTTTGAGATCCTCGCAACAAGCCCTTCCATTTTATATGTCAAACGTTTTTTTTTTTAATTCTTTTTTCCCCCCTAAAGTAACCCCCATATTCAAAATTAATTTATTTACGTTACACGTCCGTGTTTGGATAAGGGAAATACATATAATATGTGTACCAAATTTCAAATTACTCGATCAATTAGATTCGGAGCAAATTGGCTGTGACAGACGGACAGACAGACACACGAGTGATCCTATAAGGGTTCCGTTTTTTTTCCTTTTGAGG
The DNA here is from genome assembly GCA_949152395.1 of Agrochola litura. NCBI lineage: Eukaryota > Metazoa > Arthropoda > Insecta > Lepidoptera > Noctuidae > Agrochola > Agrochola litura. The sequence continues at coordinate 24,768,875 of OX424498.1, forward strand.
TACGGAACCCTTTTTTTTTATGTGGTAAATTATCAAATAACTTCTCCCGCTCTGGGTGGAGCGGGAGGGCGTGTCAGACTTTTACTGACTAAAACCCACCCGTGTTCCTTCCTATGCCATGTTGCCGGGGGGCCACGATGTCCCTTTTGGCCCATATTCGCAGCCCCGACAGGAAGGTACTGAACCCTAATAACAGATTTTCTTACCTCGTACTTCAAGTAACAACAATACCAGCGCTGACCCCAAAAAAAGAAAAAATATTTTTTAGAATCCATTATGTTTGCGAAGTTTCGCTAGCTAGTTATATCACCCTGTACATGAACCCGGTCAACTACCAATGTGACTTTTTCGTCTCTTATGTACGTTTCTTAGTTTATCGTGGACATTACTAACTGAAGGAAAACATCGTGAGGAAAACTGGACTTATAGTCAATATACATATGTCTGAAATCGCCAACCCGTCTTGAGCAAGCGCGCTTGCGTGGTGATCAATGCTCGTGCCTTCTCTGTATTAGAAGAAGCTTTTGCCCTGCATTGGGACAATAGTAGGCTGGTATTATTATTATTATGTAAATGCTGTCGCACTTTTGAAGATATTCTGTCAATTGCGGCTATTCAGACATTGTTAAACTGGTCCAGCATCCAAGCTGTTAGAGATTACTGGCATGCCTTGACATCTGCTTCGCTTCTGGAGTTTAAAATATCTATAGAAGACATTTACAATTACTGACGGATAATTAATCCCTACTTTGGCAATATCCTTGCTATCCAGACGTTGTACGATGCAAGCCTGATTACTTATTCAACTATGACGCGGGTGGCTGGCTCAAACTGCACACAATCCCCGCTACGTGGCAGGAAGCCTTCCTGAGATGTCACTATGAAGGTAAGTTCCACTGTTCCTTTGATTGTCAGGCTGTTTTGAACTGCTATCGCGTGTTTACGGGAACTTCCACCCATGAATTACATACTTAAGGCGGGGTAAACCCAAGCGCAGTAGGCATTCAACGCTTACCTCAGCCCCCGCAACGAGTAGCGCTACGTAATAAATTAGGATGCGCGGGAGACGCGCGCGCCAAGCGCACCGCTCACGAGTTCACGAACTCGTGTAGGTAGTAAGTTGGGTCACAGAACAGAACAATGCAGTAGATCAACTTGAATTGATTAATATAAGTTTATTCTATTTTATTTTTCTATTAAGTATTTTTTAAGGTTATAGATAGATTAGGTAGGTATTGTATAAACTTGAACCTAATGAATAATAATTAAAAATAAGTATAAGTAGGTACATTCTTATATTTTTTTGTGAATAAGGTGGATTTAAAATCTGACTGACAAAGTTTTATTATTCAAAGCCTAATATAACACAAATAAAATAATAAAAAGACCATAATTTAGACGTGTTTTGGATGCAGTAAAGTGCAAGTAATCGTGTATCGCACGGCGGCAATATCTTGATCAAATTGTGAAATATGTAATATGTTTTTTTCAAAATTTTAATCCATGTTATTTACGAGTAAAAGACAGTAGAAAACGACATTTTTCCGGGTAACCCCGCCTTAAGACCCTCCGTGCCACAAAAAGCACGTTAAGCCGTTGGTCGAGCAGTCAGAAGCCCGAAAGTCTGACGACCAGTCTTACCAAGGGGTATCGTATTATCAAGTTACTGGGTTGTAGAGGTCAGATAGGCAGTCGCTCCACGTAAAATACTGGTATTTAGCAGCATCCGGTTAGACATAGGGAAAACGACAGGCAGATGACATATCGGAATAATAATAAATGTGAGTCTTTTATTTTCCTGCAAATAGTCTTGTTCCCGTGAGTCCCCGCTATGTTATCGGAAGACGGCTCGTGCAAATAAACACCAAAACCATTATCGCCATACTACAAATACACGATAAAAGTGACCTCAGATATCAAAGGTGAACCACTATCGAAAGAGAGTTCAAGTGTTAAGTATGTGTTGTAGGTATTATTATGTAGGCGATAAATAATGTGCAAAAAACGTGAAACCAAATTACTATAACGGGTAGTTTTTTTTTTAATCTAGGTTGCGGTCGTTCAACGTCGAACAGAGAATCGTCCATCGGTCCATATCCACCTGACATGGACTCAGTGCCGGTTTTAACAATACCGGCGCCCCGGGCGAGATTTCTGTGGCGCCCCTCACTACTCTTGGAGAGTAGAGGGGCAAAAATGTTAGCTTTTGTTCTAGTTTGAGGAATAGAAAAATGCAGGATGCTAAAGTGAGCGAAGCGAGCTCAAAAGTTTCACCACCCCGCCACGGAAAACTTGGGATTTCTTTTATGCAGAAAAGTTTGGCAATTCAGACTTCAGAAAACGCAGGGTGCAAGAGCGAACTCAACATTTTTTTGCACCCCGCTGCGTCTTTTCTTTGGCTCATTCATATAAAAATAGTATCTAAACTTTATCGAATTTTACAGAAAAGTAAGAGAAAACATAACCCTGTCTTTGCTGTCCCGCAGTCGGGTAAAAAAAGAGTTAAATAACAGAAAAGATAGAGTAATAAAAGGCCGATGGTTCGCGTTGGGAGCCCATTCATGTCTGGCGCCTTAGGCGGGTGCCCATGCGCGCCCTACGCAAAACGTCCACGGTGGTCGCCCAACCACACCCTACCCTAACGCCGCTACTGCATGGACTCGCCCGGCAGGCAGCTCTATCAACGTCGAATCAAAACGGTCGTCGTCTATCTACCGTAATCAGTGGGCCTAGTGCGAGTTTTTACACCTTTTCGATCGCGTAAGTGGACGGCGACACGACGCCGTCGCCGCGCCGCCATCGCACCGCCGCCGCGCCTAGCTGCGTATATGCAAGGTCGCCATCCCGCTGCCGCACCGCTGCCGCGCCGCCGCGCCGCCGCCACTGTTTGTAGAGTGATATGGCAAAATCAAGCGGCGACGGCGCGGCGGCGGCTCAAGTCTACATGGTTACGTGGCGCGGCGACGGCGTCGTGTCGCCGAGCACTTAAAGTTCACTTACCTACGTCAATTATTACGGAGTAATTGTGTTCCCAATATTGTGCAATATACAGCCGATCCATTCTGCATTCTCACCATGAAAACACAGGTGAGCTGTCATTCAGCTCACCTATGTTTTCACGGTAAGAATTTTACAAACTAAACCGGCAGATCTCAAAGTGCCATGTTACAGGCGCGGTGTTGGCATCCCCACTAAACAAACAGCTAGCTGATGCTCTGTACACACTGGTGACACAATCTGATATGATGGACGGTCAGATTTTCCTGGGAACCCATAGTTTGTTCTCTAAAGGTGATTTCGTTTCTGTTGAAGGTTAGTCCAACTTTTACTAAATACTTTCATATTGTAGACTAGCTTTTTCCCGCGGCAACGCTAGCGTCGATGTCGGGAAATATCGTAATAGTTTTGTATCAATATGTAGGCGGGATCGTCCGCTGTGACCTGCGACTAACAGCCATGCATCGCAGTGCATGAATGCACTACTTACCTACCCAACACGTTTCAAGGCTGTGATTATTTTGTCGTTGTACTTAAATGTTTTGTCGTGTATTTTCCAGGAGTGCTACTGTCCGACATGGAAATAACATGGGGTCAAAAGGGTAACATACCCGATGCCGCAGACTGCCTCACTTTGTTCGTCGGTGGAATCGCGAATCTAGTATATTACTCGTCATGCAAACACCCACAACCCTACATATGTTACAGGAAAGTCGACAATCTGACGATGATGAACGAATGTGGCACCTTTGATAATGGTAAGCAGTCGATATTAATGCAGCCAATGCCGATCTGTCAGAAAGTTTATTGGTATACAAACAAACATGATCCAACCATAACCATAATATCTAGACTTCATCTCGGAAACGATACTGTGACCTCTGAGTTTTTATCGGTGTTTCTTCTCAGAGTAGGCTTGTAGATTTGTAGACCATTTTCTATTTTGTTGACTGTCCTACATGGTCCCACCATAGGTGCATATTAACACTGTTATTAATTTGAAAACATTGTAAAAGCCAATTATTTTTAAAAGAGTAACCGTTGAGTTTCTTGCCGGCTCTTTTCCTTATGAAACGACCAATTAGAACCGTGCACCTAGCTTCTGCCGTTTCATAAGGGTCCATGTGAAATAAAATATTTTGATTTTGAGTAGTCTGATAGGAAACGCCGACCTCATCTAGTTTTAAAACATAATTAATTTATGACATGTAAAAGTGTTTTTAAAACCATTTCACAGAAATAAATATCATTTAGACTGATGCTAGACCGACGCCGACGACGCCGACCTTAAATAGGTGGCTGGGACGGACTAGATGCAGAAGGTGGAGGACAGGGTGTTGTGGCGCAGCCTGGGAGAGGCCCATGTCCAGCAGTGGACTGAGATAGACTGAATCGATTGATTCAAGTATACACAGTGACATTTTAGTCGTCTTACAAAAGCAGCCCACTTCATGTATCCAATGACTACGAAACATTCATAAAAAAAAATATATATATTAGAACAATTTTTTAATTGCTCTTGGAGGTATTTTATGTCGGGTACATTGAGTGGCCCTTTGTAAGACGACTAAAATGTCACGGTGTTTATCAATTTATTTTTTTAATGAATGATTAGTAGTCTTTGGATACATGAAGTGGGCTGCTTCTGTAAGACGACTAAAATGTCACGGTGTATATAATTTTTCACAATTCTTGAAATAATTATGTATTTCAGAATATCACCTCAATCAGCAAACAGGGAGCTGTTACAAGGTCCATCAGGAGCAACAAACTTGGTCCAGCGCGTACAGGATATGCGCATCTGAGGGGGGTCACCTGGTCGTCCTGAACGACAGAGAAGAGGCGCGCATCGTCAAGGACATGTTCCCTGTTCGAGCTGGAGAAGTTAACCAGTGGGAACAGTTCCACATTGGTCTACTAGCCTGGGGTGACGACCGCACTTGGACTACTATTCACGGTCATAGATTATTTTCATGTGAAAACCTACATCATGAATATTCTTGATCATAGTTCTTGCCGATAATTTTTCTGTCAGACGCTTGAATTGCCCTTATTGAAGCAACAATAAAGTTATGTGTTAGATCAAGTTATTTGAAGAAGAAGTAGAAGCAGAGTAAGGCTTCTATAACTCATTATTGAAACGTTTTGAAAATGGCGGTATTTTATGTCTTTTCACTCCCAGTTACTGGATTGTGGAGGTCAATAGGCAGTCGCTCCATGAAAACTACTGGTATTCAGCTGCATCTGGTTAGACTGGAAGCCGACCCCAACATAGTTGGGAAAGGCTAGGCAGATTGATTGACTCCTACGTCATTACTGTACTAACTGGCGGCGCCCAGTTACAAATAAAACAATTATTTAATGTCACGGGTTATGTGTTAACACTCGCAACTGACGACGGCGTATGACTATGAACGTAAACGAAGCAAAAGCAGTATGTAAGGATCGTAGCAGGTGGCGTTCTGTAGCTTCTGCCTACCCCCATGGGAAGAAGCCGTGAGTTTATGTATGTATGTTGTTTGTAGATCTGTACAATAGTAAGGAAGATGGGGAAACAATTTGATTGGGTTACATTTCGACACAACGCAATGTGAGTGTGAATATCAATACAGAGGTCGTATTATGACGAGAGCCATCATTGTTCCAGAGCAAGATAAAGATGGAGCTATACAGCCCGTATAGCGCTATTCCTTTTTACAACAGGACAATGATGACTTTAATAATACGGCACCAGATACAGTAGAAGGAGAAGACGCAGGCCTTTGCCCAGTAGTGGGACACCGGGCTAGTCAATTAAGATACTAATTAGATTCGTTACCTCTTTCAGGTGAAAGAATAGAAGACGTGTTCCACGATTGGAACCCAGGCCAGCCTGACAATTATGGGGGCAATCAAGATCATGCTACTCTACTCAGAGCTGGCACTATGGATGACGGCAGTCCTAGTACCAGAGCTATGTTCGTCTGTGAGAAGTCTCCTAATTCAATACGGTTTGAAACTTCACCGCTAGCCATTGACGAGAGGTCGCAATAAACTTCAGTGCCATTAATTAATTAATAAAATTAATTTAATTCAGATAACTTAGTAGTGTATTGTGACAAAATTCCAATGGTTAGTGACATCAACCGTCAAATAGAAGACTTGTAGATGAGAGATATGGACAAGGAAAAGAATATGCAGATAGGAAAAGAAAAGCAAAATAATGTGATTTAGTACTGGGAGATAAAGTATCTATATTTAAAAAATATGGTTATAGACAACAAATTAAGTTTAAATTATGACCCATCTCCTCACACGGTTGAAAGAACAGCAGGAGGAGATGTTGAAGTATGAAATGATTCAACAGGACAAGGTCTTAGGAGAAACGTAGTACATCTGAAAAAAATTGAAGGTCGGTGGAAAATTTTGAATTATAAAGAGCCTGAAGAACCAAATTTAGATACGTCTACTTCGAGCAATAATAATTAAAAAGAGATATAAAATAATTTTTGAGGGAAAGGAAAAGGAAGATGACCGGTTAAAATAAACAGGAAATTATATTGATATAATGGAGTTAAAATAAAGCAATTACTTGTTATGATTGATTAAAAAACTAATTCGATATAGATGCCCAAATTGGGGCATACTTAGTAATAAAAAGATAAGTGATTCACCACAGAAAAGTAATATCATGCAGATACTTCTAACTTAATAAATACTAGATGAAAAATATAAAAACTTATTATGTCTTCCTAAAGATCCTTATTATTAAATACATATTAAATAAGGGAGTATTTAATCTACACTAATATTATAAAGAGGAAAGATTTGTACCTATTTTTTTTGTATGTTTGTAATGAATAGGCTCAAAAAGTACTGGGCCGATTTAAAAAATTCTTTCACTAATAGAATGCTACATTCTTCCAATTTGACATAGGCTACATTTCATTATGAAAAAAATTAGGGATCCTTGGTAAAATTTGAACAATGTAACCGAAGGTGTGGAAAAATGAGTCTTAAAATGTCTTTCGTCGAATGCGCTGCCGAAACTATTAGCGATAGAACAAAATAATGTACAACAATATTGAAGAACATCATAATGTCTACAAAAAACTCCGCGGTAGCATATGTCCAACTATTGTAGTTATCTCACTACAACAACTTTTTTCATTTTAAACATTAATGAAAATGCTAACCAAATTCAAACCATGCTATTTATGTGTTTATATTAATCCTTATCCAAATAAATTATTTTATGGTCAAGACCATTTAACTACCTATAAAATAGTTTTTAAATTATTTAAATTGGACTTTCCATTCAAAAGATTTTACGAATTAAAAAATTCAAACAGTAAACAAAACCGCCATAGCGCCGTGGCCGTTGTTTGCGATGCAGTCTGAAAAGCGCGCCGGGCATCGCGGCGGGCGGGGTGGAGGGGGCACTGAAATACAGGAGTGGGGCGTGCACGTCTGTAAGTCGCGCGGTCGGCTCCTTACGCAGCGGACGCTACCGATATTGAACATTTAGATTTTTCCATAGAACACATTTCAGATAGAGCACATTTTCTTTCTATCGATTAGGAGTTATTTTCAAAACTGCGCATAAATTACTTGATTAAACCTTGACAGTTTATTTTTATAGCAGTGTCACACTCTTTTTAAAGCACCTATTTAAGTATTGTATGTATTTTTTTATGAAAACTTCTATTCAATAAACTGTTCATATTAAAATCAAATTAATTCTTATTTATTTTACTTGAAAACCAAAACTTTCAAACAATTATGCCTAAAAAAAAAGGTCCCAATTATCTCAACATAGCTCCCAAGCGAGATTAGCAAAGATTCGGCGTGTTGGAGAATCATCTTCAGAATATTCTGATCGACTCGAAAGTCAAAGAGAATATGCATCACAATCACGGGCCAGAGAATCTAGCGCCAAACGCTCGCAGCGACTTGCTGAGAATAGAGAGCGAACCTCGCAAGCTCGCGCAAGGGAAAGTAGCGCCGATCGTTCGATTCGTCTTGCAAATCAAAATGTCAGATCGTCAGAGGTTCGCGAAAGACAGTCGAGCGCAGAACGCGCGCAACGCCTTGACGAAAATCGAACAAGAATTTCGCAAACACGGGCAAGAGAGTGCAGTGTCGAACGCTCACTTAGCCTTGCAGAACAAAATGAACGTTCTTTTTAGATTTACGAACGAGAGTCGAGCTCCGAACATTCAGAACGCCTTGCTGAAAACAGAGATAGAGACTCGCGGGCACGTGCCAGAGAATCTAGCACCGAACGCTCGCAGCGGCTTGCTGGACTGAGAGCCAGAAACTCACAGGCACGTGCCCGAGAGTCTAGCGGTGACCGCTCGCAACGACTTACGGCACAGAGAAAGAGACAACGTGCAGTAGCAATTAGAAGGCGTGATGGGATTTCAGCTCACAGCAATAGATCGGCATTCAGCTACGATCCACAAATTAACTACGCCGATCAAAACAGCATTCAAATTGGAGCGATGGATAAGATATGCCCTAAATGTTCCGCGAAAAAATGGAGAGACGAAGCAATTTGAATGCTTCGTCTCTCGAAAAATTGTATGTGTTGCGCGGCTGGAAAAGTAATACTTCCCAGTATCGTAGAGCCTCCAGAACCAATCAAAAGCCTTCTGACGAACAATAGTACACTATCCGCGCATTTTTTAAAAAACGCACGTCGTTACAATAATCTGTTTCAGATGACATCGTTCGGGGCGAAAGAAATTAGGGAGGGGAATTTCATGCCAACCTTTAAGGTAGAGGGACAGGTTTATCACCTCATAGGCAGCCTCCTGCCGCCATCCGGACAAAGCCCACAATTTCTGCAGATATATTTTATTTCCGATGCTGACCAACTATCTTTGCGCTCTAACATGACTCCTATGCTAAAACTGGATTTGATCAACGAATTGCAGACCATGTTGAATAGTCACAACGTTTACATACGAAGTTTTAAACAAAGTATCGAATCGACATCTCCAGAGAATTTAAAATTAATTATTCACGCTGACCGCACACCTCAAGCAGAACACCGAGGCAGATACAACGCGCCTTCCGTCAACGAAGTGGCCGTTCTCTTGGTTGATGAAGACAAAGGCCCCAGAGATATAGTGCTACACGGTAGAGACGAGCAGCTGAAGCGAGTGTCGGAATTGCATAGGGCTTATGATCCGTTACAATATCCGCTAATGTTCGTATCAGGAGACGACGGATATTACTTAACTATTCCTCAGCAGGATTCCTTAAGAAATAAAACTGTATCATGCATGCAATATTACGCATACCGCTTAATGATTAGGACCAGTCAATTTAATTCGCTGCACTATTACAAGGATTTGTTCCGTGCGAAGCCGGGACGGGCTGCTAGTACAGAAATAAAATAAACTAAAATAAGGAAGGGATGTAGTGTATACAGATAAACTTAAGATTTGTCTCGAGCGCATACGTCACTAGGTGCGGGCTGAGTGGGGGTCATTCTATGCCCAACCGCCAGCCTGCAAGCACGTGGTGGTGCGTAGGCGAGCCAAATACCATTTTAATATTGTGTAGCTATACTAGCTACTACACATATAGTTCGCAAAAATGAAAATGAAAATAAAAACAATTCAAATTACCCTCTTATGAAAGGATCGCCATAACGGAGAGAAAAGATCCTACCCGCTCCAGTCTCCAGAATTCTGTTGCAGCTGCCACGCATTCTGCATATCAGGGATACAGTTATCTTGCGGATAACGGCATGAAAGCCATCAGTGTGATACAGCACAAACATCCCTGATGCACTACAGAAGCGAGGCAGCCGCAACATCATCCTGAAGATGTTATTATACTGGACGCGCAGGACATCTAGCGATCTTTTGGTGTGGCTGACCCACAGATTTCCCGTATAAAAGCTTTGACAATTGAATTAATAACTAGATTAACTGAGTTTTCTTTTCGCATCCGCTTCTTTCGGGACCCTTTCGAATCGAATACCGTTCTCCTTTCCTTCTCATTAGGACCTTGACAATATGTTTCATCAGTGCAATACTTAAGACGCCGATATATGCCAGTCACCTTGAGTAGTCAGCTTGCGTGTACTGTACTGAGCTCCCGCAACGCGTCGTACGTCCAGCCAAATAATAGGACTCACCCATCAAGGAGCGCTGTCAGAAATTAGACGCATTATTAATTTATTATGCGTAAAATAAAAGGTATTCTAATAAAACACGTAAACTAAAAGATACATCATTAAATTATCTTTAAAATGGTGAAAGTTTCAGACAAATACGCTTTATAGTGTTTGTGTGATTCTCAGTTTTTTATCCGTATTAGACATTACTTTACAAATAAATTACACTATGTAATTTAAACATAATCTAAAATTGTCACACATTAAATTATAATGAAAATGCTCTAATTTAACATATATTTTTTCCGGATCATTAACACTACTCGCTTAGACGTGATCTTTAGTATAAAATCATTAAAAGTCGCTTAAAATCATTGAGGCGACAGCCTCAATGATTTTCTGTTGGAATGTAGGTTGGAATCTCTGCTGACCCCTTCGGGAACACCAGGGTGCTGTTATGTTATGTAATTATACCTACTTTAGTCTGTTAGGCGTTGTTGATCCATGAGGTTAAGCTACGCTTGTCGGGGTTGGTCCGTGGATGGGTGACTATCTTTACATACCGAGACTCCTCTGTGCCTCGGAAAGCACGTTAAGCCATTGGTCCCAGACTCCCGGCTATCATACGTGGATCTTTGACAGTCTTTACGGGTCGTCAAATGCCCGAAAGTCTGACAACCAGTCTTACCAAGGTGTATCGTATTATAGATAGTGCAATCCACGAAGACGCGCCCCACTCCACTCCGCTCCGTACTAAAGTACAGCTTACAGTACAGTAATCGCGGAGTGGGGCGCGTCTTCGTGGATTGCACTATCTGTACCCAGTAACTGCAACAGTCGCTCTGTGTAAAAACTGGTATTCAGCTGCATCCGGTTAAAATGGAAGCCTGGACCCCAACATAGTTGGGAAAGGGTTAGGCAGATTGATTGTCTGTTAGGTGTTGACGCGGAATTTATTAAAATAGCAAAACAAAACATTTCCCAGACACTTCACCTAAAACATTCTAGTATTGTATTATGATTGTATATGGCAGACATTTTGTGAATTTTTCACAGTGAATTAGCCCGTCAACTTTCGTGAGTATCCGTCAAGAGAGATTGGGCGTGCTCGCGAAAAGCACTTTACATCACCGCAAATGAAATTGTACCATATGCGCGTTAACAGAAAGTTTATTTTGTATTATAGAAGTTTGATATATTTGGAATCTTCAAGCCTGAGCAAGTTTAATACTCTCTTTTGGGGTAGGTACATACTTGAATATTCAAGTGAATGTGATCTAGTGTGAATTGCTTATCGTGTCAATGTCAAGTGACATTCATCTTGGTTTATAGTTTTTCAACACTGAGCGTGTGCGCCATGGATGTGGGTGTACGGTTGTCTTATCGTAGCCAAAGACACATCATCAATCTAACTATACCTAACAGTTAGATTGATGATGTGTCTTTGGCTGGGTGTAAAAACACAAAGTTGCAGTTAATAATATAAGGTGTAGTAATAATATGTTTTAGTTAGGAATCTGCATTATTTATGCACGTATGGTGATGCCTGCGGATTATTATTTTTTTTATTTATTTTTTATGTTTTTAATCATATTTACCTATTATTATAATTCGTTGTACAGTTGTCTTATATTCTAAGCACTGTTTATTTTATTTTGTTACATATTTAATGGAAAAATCACTGAACCTGACTTGATCTCCGTACATCTTCTTTTTTTCGGGTGACCACTGAAAATCAGCGCTGTGCTGTGGGTCCCCCATAGCACAGCATCATGCTGAGTGGAAGCCTTCTTGTCGCAGTAATGTCGTGCAGCTGCCGCCTTAGTAAATTCTGTTTTATGCTCGTGATTTATTATGTACTTTGTGCTATTCTTTGTTTACTCATGTTTTTATGTATGCACGTGTTTCTGTGACAAATAAACCTATTTTTCTTTCTTTCTTTCTTTCTTCTTTCAGTTGCTTAGCAATTGCTGGAGAGGTCGTGACCTAGTCACAGGGCTCAGTGGTACAGCTCGGGGCATGAGTCGTGAGCACAGCTCGCGTATGTTACAATTTCTGCTAATGTCGGTAGCCGAATGACACGCAAGAGGTCCAATAGGCGACGAGCATCGACTGACGATGACGAACCAATCGCGTGTAGCTCGGCGCCCCAAGGCTTCTTCATTCCGCCAAACAGACCAAAAATTAACTACTGCGCTGTGTCAGTTTGTGCTCACGACTCATACCTTGTACTATAACGGCCCCAATTTAAGAATTGTAAATGAACAAAAACATGGTCATTAAAACATCATGAGGAAACACAACATCATGTTCTACAACCATAAATTCGATAACATTTACGTGACATCTGTTAACCTGAACTGGGCCCGGGTGGTGAATAACGGCCCATTCCATCTCACAGAGAAGAAGCCTGCGTCCCAGCAGTGGGAACATTATAGAATGTTTATTATGCTCGAGTATACGCACGGATGCATTCTTTCATATATACTGTAGCGGTATGTAAGTCACCTGAGTTCGCATCAAAGGTGAACTCTCGTCGTGGTGTAGTTTCAAGTCTGGACTCGTCACCGGCCGCGGTCACTGCAAGCGATGCAATTCCGCGCCCCGCCGATTCCGCCTCTACCGCAGTAAAGGTGACGTCACAAGTTAGCACGTTAACACCTCGCCGTGCTTACTTAGCAGCAGCTGCACAACCTTCCATCCAAAAGGAGCAGCAACAGAAGAAAGTTTTTGCTAAAAGTGCAAAATCAACCGAGGGGGCATCTAAGAGCCGCAATGTACCAGCTCCCGGTATCTTGTCCCCAGCCCCTAAGAAAGGGCGGCCAGACAAGGAAGGCTTCGTGACGGTGGAATCCAAGCGAAGGAAGCCCACTTGCCGTAATCGATGTGGTACTGCTCTAACGGGACCAAATATGTTGCTGCGTGCTGCTACACCGTCTACACAGCTGTACGTATCCCGTCTGCATCACTCCACGATGACTGAAGACATCGTGGAATATATCAGAACCAAGACCAAGTGGACCTTGAGAGTAGAGAAGTTGGAGTCACGCCATAACTTAAACTTCAAGTCGTTTGTGGTGCGGGTTCCAACTCAGTACCTAGAAACCTATGAAAGAAGAGTTTTGGCCGAAAGGTGTGGCGTACCGACGATTTCGTGGAAGGTTATGCGACACCACGCAGCGCAACACGACGCCAACACAGTCATCACTTCGTGTACAATAATTATAATTTAAAAAAATACTTATGTATATTTAGGTTAAGGTATTTATTTATGGGCCTGCGTCGACCTTTCTCTTACTTAACAGCTGAACGAATTTCGATGAAATCTCACGGATAGAGCATGACCTGGGTTAGGTCATAGAATACTTTCTATACCCGTAGTACTGTCCCGTGGTACAATTTCTAAACTCCACGCGGATGAAGCCGCGGGCAAAAGCTAATCGTGGCGTGCCGTGTGCCTGACCCTGTAGGTCACACGGCTAGCTTCATCCTGTCGTATAGACTTGTAGGTAATGGTGCTGTAATTCTCTTGTACAACGAACTTAACTAAACTGTCACTAAAAAATATATTTTTGGTTAAAAGAATCTTAAAAGCTATTCTACAAACAAGATTATTTAAACTTTAAACGACTAAAATCAGGTTTGACAATCGCTAAGTTAAGTATACTATAGACCAAGATTGGTCGGAAATTAAAATTAAGAGTAAGTAAATGAAAGTGAACAAAACGATTCGAAGTGCAAAAAAACCTGAATACAATCAAATATTGAACTTTTATCAATAGTGACGGCGTAAAACTAAATTGTTGTATATAGAGTCTGGCCACGCCGCCACGCTAAGTCTGCAAAAGAAAAAAAACGGTGATTGGACTAAGTCGTACCAATGCTCTACCTCCATACGATGACAAAACTGTATCAAATCCACATTACATCGTGCTAAAGTGACTGTTCATTACCAGGAATAAATCAGAATATTAACAAAATAACCTATCAAAAACAAAAAGACAAAGTATGAAATTCTTTTTTCGTAAGACAGGATGGTGTTGCCGTCTATAGATTTTCAAATTCTACCGCTTTTTAGGGTTCCGTAGCCAAATGGCAAAAAACGGAACCCTTATGGATTCGTCATGTCTGTCTGTCTGTCCGTCCGTATGTCACAGCCACTTTTTTCCAAAACTATAAGAACTATGCTGTTGAAACTTGGTAAGTAGATGTATTCTGTGAACCGCATTAAGTTTTTCACACAAAAATAGAAAAAAAACAAAAAAATTTGGGGGAACTGAAACTCAAAAAAAAAATCATCAATCCCATACGTGTGGGGTATCTATGGATAGATCTTCAAAAATGATATTGAGGTTTCTATTGTAATTTTTTTCTAAACTGAATAGTTTGCGCGAGAGACACTTCCAAAGTGGTAAAATGTGTGTGTGTGTGTGTGTCCCGTAACTTCTAAAATAAGAGAATGATAAAACTAAAAAAAATATATGATGTACACTACCATGTAAACTTCCACCGAAAATTGGTTTGAACGAGATCTAGTAAGTAGTTTTTTTTTAATACGTCATAAATCGTAAACCAAAAATACACTTTTATTAAAACATCGATCAAAGTTACAACGAACTATAAGAACTTTTATATTATGTTACTTGCTGCTACGGAACCCTTCATGGGCGAGTCCGACTCGCACTTGGCCGCTTTTTTTTACTTATGCAGACTTAGCGTGGCCAGACTCTAAACGCGACGGTGGCGCTAGTGTCTATGTCATTGCATCAAATTTCATTTAAAAAATGCAATGCCACAATTTTTCCGCCGGACTTCAGTGGTGGCGCGGACTCTATACTGAAACAACCTGTTACACCGAAAACGATTTAGAACTTTGGCGATATTTTTCGGTTTTCAATAAGAAAAAAACCTTTTCATTATTAAAATCGACAAACTACAGCATTTAAAAAAATTATTCAGGTAGCATGATTATCTTACTATTTATTTTAGTAATAAAGCTAATTGGATAGTAAAATGTGATCTCGAGAAAATAAAATCCGGTTTTTCGTCAGTAAGTTGAAAATCTCCGGTATTCTCGTCGCCGCGCCGTAGGAAAACCCTATCAAAAACATCCTGAATTTGTCTGATTGACTATTTGTTGTTGTTGTATGTCTTCAGCATAGCAAAGATTATAGTAATTATTTAGTAAGGAAGTCTTCAGCATGTCGTCGAACTTGTCGAATGGGTTGGAACAGTCTCGCAATCTTTGCAACTGAAACTTTCTTGATAGTATCTAAAAAAATATATTTCTTATTTCACAGAATATTGAAGTGGATTTATCCACTTCTTTTCCAAATCACAATGTAGAACATCAGATGTTCAGTACAAAAATTGTTAAATATTTTCACGAATGCATTTCGTAGTGTTTTCTAATAACAATAGTTTTATTATTTATTACTGCCGAATTGACAACAGCTGCAATCACGTATGCTTCCAATGATTTTTAAAAGTTTTCCAAACTCCAAAGTGTCCAACTTTCAAGAACTAGAAGAGAAATGTGCTTTGTAAATTTTAGGTCATGACAACTAATTTTATTCCACACCTTTTTAATCGCGATTATAAATAGTCTAATTTAGTTTGACAATCAAACTTTTTGGTGATAAACGTCAAATTCAGAATAGCAAAATTGGCATTTTCAGTAAATTGACTAACTAAAACCATAGACATATCAAGACTAAAACGACATTGGTGCTGTCAAACTATAATAAAGTTGGGTTGTGTCACTTTAGTCAATTTTAGAATGGGATACGTCGTTTGACAGGAATAAACTAAATTTTCGTGAATAAGTCTAGTTTATAAAATTTTGTTAAGAGAATCGGCACCAGTGTCATGGTGCCCTAGTTTGCCAGTTATCAAGTCTCGCTTCCGACCCTCAACCATTGCATCACTCTCTATTGACGGAAATCTTGGACTTTTTGTGGCTGGATAAGACTGCATCTTCACGTAGATAGGTGTGAGTTTAATTTATTGCAGTTTCTTGAGGTCAAAATGGCGGTCTTATGCATTCTATTTATTTATTTTTAACCGATTTCAAAAAGGAAGAGGTGCTTAATTCGACTATGTTTTTTTTATATGTTTGTTATGCGATTACTCCGCCAATTATTAAAAAAATAATGATTCCATTTTTGGTTGGTTTTGTTCTATGTGAACGATGTTATAATAAGTTCCTATCACTGTTATAGAAAAAATAAGTTTACTACGTCAATATTCAAATAAAGTATAAAGAAAAAGAGAGAAAAAGTAATGTAATAATTAAAAGGATACAAAAAATTACACGTGCAATGTACGGTCAAAAACAGTAATTGAATTTTGTCTGTCAACAATTCCGAAATGCTGTAGTATGCTTTATTCAATAGCCAATGATTTAAGCCTTTTCTTAAATAAGTTTATGTCTAATTCTTTAATTGAACTAGGTACGTGGTTAAACCTCAACACTGAACTCACCAAACCGTGATACTCTGTGATTATAGTATCGACGTTAATCACTGGGGTCAGTTTAAATATAGGCTGATCTGCTAATACGTTTAGTTAGCTCCTCCGTGTGTTCTTTCCAGTCCAATTTTTACACATAGTTTTCCCAATGCGATCCCGGTACTGATTATTGTAGTAAATAATCGATACCGATACCGACGCTGATATCGATGGCGTAGCAGATAATAAATCAAATAAAGAATTAAGTATTTACGTCGGGCGTTTGTATGTCTTTTGTATTTCGGGCACAACTGTTTAAAAGTGCGTTATAGTCCTCACTTCAATGTGTGAATAAACAGTAGTGCTATTCTGTAACCATCTCACCGTGTTATCTTAGGTGAAGTGAGCGTGGAGTGAGCTGTCAGTTGCTAAGGATTGACACTATTGGCAGCTCACTTCTCCTAAGATATCAAGGTGATATTTTTACAGAATAGCACTACAGAATATCGAATAGCGGTGACGTGAAACAGGCGCGAAACAGTACATCGCTCAGTCAACGCTCAGAAAACTGCAAACACTGCTGTTTGCCGTGTTGCCATGTCACTCAGCATGCGCTGCGCGGCTCTCCGCTAGTCTCGCCTGCGACGGAGCGACAATTATACGCGCGCGTCGTCGTTTGATATCGGTTGTAGGTATATAATCGGCGATGCCGATATATCGGTATCGGAATCGTTACATCCCTATTTAATATGATTATCCCTATACTTCGTAATCTGGCCGCACCTAATCCAACATAATACCTATATGATCTGTTTGCAAAGAAAAAAGAATTTTCAAAGTCGGTCCACAATTGACGAAAATATCGATGAACATAAAAAAATTATAAATAAAGATGAAGATATAACCTCCTCCTTTTTGGAAGTCGGTTAAAAATACACACAGAGAATGTCGTGGGCAACAGCCAGTCACTAATATATGAACGTTACCAAAAGTGATCACGTATTGGTTTATTAAAAATATAAAAGTAGTTTAGTTTCCTGCCAAGTAAATTAGTTTGACTGTTGAAAACTACGAAAAACAGATAGGTATTTTTAAGACATAATTTTCAATTGAGGCGCCACGATATCCCCAGGTTGCTAAAAATAACAATTTATTAACAGACTCTTTTTCAGCATGATTAAATGGTTTAAGGCTGATAGAAACCCCAAAAGAAGTTTTAGACCAGCTTAATTAAATCCCTTCTAAGATCCATATCCAGTATTCTGAATTCTGAGTCCCCGGACGCAGTATGCAGTCTCCAAGATGGGCCGTGCATATTTTAAACACTATTAACCCGTGCCGTTCACTGAAGACCTATTTCTAAGCCGACTCAGAACACAACTTGGAATGCACCTTGCGCTACCGTTAAAGAGTCGAAAATCCTTCAATTTATAATCGGTTGTTTGTATGTTCTCAAAATTAAAGCTGCAACGTACTCAAGTCACGTCGTCGCATAGCTTCGAGATTCTTATTGATTTTGCATACGTGAACGGATTAGTACTACATGGTCGAATTCCAAAGCTTTGTATAGCCGGCAATGTATGTGACTTCATCTAATTAGGTCGTATGCGACTGTCCTTTGAACTGAGTTCACTATTTTGCTGGAATGTGTTTGTTTGATTGCTGTTTTTTTGCGAATAGAAAAATAAACCTTTCACTGTATGATTATTTTGGCCTAGTTTTACCGTCGTGTCGGAAGATTTTGGTACGGTTTATACGGTGCTGTCGGAGCCTGCAACAGATACTGGTATTTTTCTCAAATAATGCGCGGAAATTCAAACTACAAATTAGTTATAAATTTCAGAATCAATGACAAACAACGATCATTTTTCACGCACCAATGTTTCATTTTCACTATAGACATTTGTTTCGTTTTTACTTTAAACAGCTCTATTTGCAAGCCAAATCGAAAAAAAAATCGTTCCATTTTAAAATTACACTACAGATATGACTTTTCTATTCGGCCGCTAAACACGACAGTTATGGATTTTTATCGTAACATTGCTGGCCACCTACTCCCATGTATTTGACCTGTACCTACAGCATTTTCAATTTATCAAAAATCAAAATCAAAATATTTTATTTCACATAAACCTACAAGGGCACTTATGAAACGTCAGAAGCTAGGTGCACGGTTCCAATTGGCTGCTGCCTATGGAGAAGAGCCGGCAAGAAACTCCACGGTTACCTACTCTTTTCAAAATAAATTGTTTCTACAATGTTTTCAAATTACAGTGTTAATAGGTATGGGAGGACAGTGTAAGCCTATCAACAAGTACCAGGTACTTAGTAAAATAAAAAATAGTAAGTACACAAGTTTACAGCCTGCAACGTTCTACGTCAAAGAAAAAGGTTATCTCGAAGAAGGTTGTCAAAAACAAGCACGTTTGCGAAAAATTATCATAGTGGTTCGTGATACGTAATGGGAACTCTGGGATATTATGTATGGAATAACAAAACAAAATAAACATATAAACACAACAAAAAAATCTTCACTAAAAACGTTGCCGTGTTATTTTATTAATAGAATAAAATAACACGGCAACGTTTTAGTGAAGATTTTTCGAAAAATGTAACCTATATTAAAAAGTGGTTCAATTGATTCTGTTCGTTATTCTGATCAAACTATTTTCAGGTTTTGCGCATTTAACGTTACACGTTGTATTACCGTATAGGTCAGTCTTATTTTGTTTTGATTTAAATATTCGTATAGGGTGTTCTTTAAAACTGTGCGGAATTTTATTGTAAATTATAGGCCCCATTGCCATAATCTGTGTGACTTACAAACCTTATGATCATAAAAGCTTATCTACACAGTTTTTTGCTTTATGCTTTCCTATTATTCTGTAAAACAAAAATAAATAATCTGCATAAAAATATTCAAGTATCAAATAAGTTTTTTCATAGTTGATCCGGGGATACCCGACGTAATTTTTTTAAAGGAGATCCTTCATTTTGGGCTAAATTGTGAAAGCCGGCCATACAAAAAAAAAAAAATGTATGTTCTGTTGGAAGTGTTGGAACATATTATTCTCTTCACTTTTTACTACGGGACCAAATCTGTAGGGCCATTCCCTGCGCCGATATACGAGTTTGAAAAATACTGTTTTCAGTATATTTTAGTTAAAACAATAACAGTAATCTAATTATAGTAATAGCTTTTTATGCTAGTAAACATTACAGTTATTATATTTTATTGTTAAACAAGGGTCTTCTAACTAGGTTCTTTTAACTAAAACCTACTGAAAACAGTATTTTTCAAACTCGTATATCAGCGCAGGGAATGGCCCTACAGTTTTGGTCCCAGTAGTGAAAAGTGAGGAAAATGACATGTTCTAACGGAATATAATTTTTTTTTGTTTCAAAAATGTATGGGCAGGGAATGTTCTCCTTTGCCGCTCTTTTTCACTCTCAGCTTTCAATAGACCGGCTTTGTTCTAATCTAAAGCCAGCTGC
The DNA here is from genome assembly GCA_949152395.1 of Agrochola litura. NCBI lineage: Eukaryota > Metazoa > Arthropoda > Insecta > Lepidoptera > Noctuidae > Agrochola > Agrochola litura. The sequence goes on from OX424498.1 coordinate 24,788,928, forward strand.
TCCGCGATGATATGTCCGAGTTAAGATCCTCTCTAAACGCTACGAATGATAGGATGAGTAATCTGGAGGAGAGAGTGGCTGTGTTGGAAATTAAATACACTCAGCCCCGAGTTTCGTCAGAGGTAAACGATTTAATCTCACAGCTGCGGAACGATATAAACGACCGAGATCAGGAGCTGCTCGGAAATGATATACAGATCTCTAACATACCCGAGACTAGTGGTGAAAATCCAATCCATACGGCGATGTTGGTTGCATCTAAGATTGGCGTCAAAATCGAGGCGCGCGACATAGTAAGCGCCGAGCGTGTGGGAGGTAGGCGCATCAACGCGACGCAGGCGAGACGGCGCCGGTGGAGACCCGCCCCCGCTTCCTCGTCGTGCGACTCGCACGCCGCGACCTGCGTGACGAGCTGCTGGACGGTGCACGAGTGCGACGCGGGATGACTACTGCGGATCTGGATTTGCCAGGCCTTGCGACGCGCTTCTACATATGTGAACGAGCGCCTTACGAAGGTGAATCGAGAGTGGTTTCGGAGCACTCGTGAGGCCGGCAGTCGCCTCGGGTGGCAATTTGTATGGGCAAAACGAGGCCGTATTCTTGCCCGGTACAAACCCGGAGACGCCACTTACCACATCCGCAGTGAGGTTGACTTGCAGCGCATTTTCGGACCGGCACCGGGTAACGCCGGAAATAGCGCATTTTAAAATTACCTTTTCGTTTGATATTATTTGTTCTTGTACTGTCGCGCTGTTTTATTTGTTTATTTGTTGTTAGTGTCAGCATTTCACAAGTATTAAGTTTGTGTTGCTACTATGATGTGATATATTTTGTATTTGGAGGCGTGTGTCTCGCGGCGCACCTCACTCAACTATACGTAAACCAGTTTTATAACACTACACTTAATTATCTACACCTATTTATTACAAAACTACTATATAATTTTACAAACCCATTATTTACAAAACTATTATGTACATACCGCAACTTAAAACCTGTGTTTCATCATCATTTTATGTTTTTCATTATTTACATATTTACAATTGGACATAAACTAATAATAATATTTGAAATTAGAATTGAAACTACTGAATGTGCGCTAATATTATTGATATTGTTATTGTTAAATGACGGAATTATTTTATTTTATTATAATGATGACTAAAGGAGAAAAGTTTCTTAAAGTTGGTTTTCTTAATGCTGGATCATTGGGTACAGGTCATGATAACTTGATTGGTGCACTCGACAGGCATTGTTTTGACATCATGGCCATTAATGAAACTTGGTTGCGAGCGGGCGAGGAGGGGCGCGCTCCGGTGGTGCCGGGCTATCGTCTGCGCCACACGCCGCGGCCGGCGAGTGTGCGCTCGGGTCGTGGTGGGGGCGTTGGCTTTTATCTGCGTCGGGGTTTGAGCGCGCGTACATGGACTGGTGCAATCGATCCAACGTTCGAATCGGTCGAACAAATGTGGTTAACGATCTCATTGAACGGCAAAAAAATTGCTATAGGTACAGCCTACAGACCACCATGACATGACCTAGTTCTCTTCCTAGATGCCATAACAGATTCTATTAGTTCATTAGGGAATTGCGACCACTACATATTACTTGGCGACTTCAATGTAAATTTGCTAGACACAAACGGGATAAAAACTAAAAATATTAATGAATTTTTAAATTGCCTTAGTCTCTCACAGTTGGTCACTACTTCTACCCACTTTACAGCATCCAGTGAAACTCTTATCGATCTCCTATGTACTGATCTGAGAGCAAGAAATACTACGGTAGAATCTGTCGGTTCAATCAACGGCCATTCTATTGTAGTTGGTGAATTTCACATTAAGCGGGACAGGTTCAAACCATACTTGGTAAAATTTCGGCCTCTTAAAAATGTGTGCACGGAAACCTTTAATTTGGATTTATCATTGCTAAACCTTGGAACTATTTCTTCGCTTGACAACGTTAATGATATGGTGCATGTCTTTAACACCCAAGTAGTTTCCCTGTTTGATGTTCACGCACCGCTCAAGACGTGTACTGTAAAGGAAAAGTCGTATCCGTGGATTACAGATACAATCAAAGTTATGATGCGTTTACGTGACGACGCACTTAGTAGTTATAGGAAAACGAAAGCCGATTAAAAAAAAAATATTACAAAGAGCTAAAACACTTGGTGATTAGTTCATTGTACAATGAAAAAGTTGCGTATTTTAAGCACAACATAAATAATAAAATAAAAAACCCTAAATTATTATGGAAAAATATAAAATCCACCTTATCGCCCTATAAGCCTAGACAAGACCTACCGTCGCACTTTACAGACCCTGACCTAATTAATAATAACTTTTTAATTGTTCCCGGTAACCCAGTCGCAAGCATATCACTTATGCAATATTATGAAAGTCATAGACGTGGTGAAGAAATTTTCGCAATCACTCCAGTGGAAGAGAACGACATCTCTCGCATTATCTCCAACCTTAAAAGTAACGCTGAAGGTTACGACAGCATTACCCTGGATATGATTAACATGACTCTGCCGCACAAGTTAAATGTTTTAACGGACATAATAAACCGCTCTAAAGTGACGTCTACGTTCCCCGACCAATGGAAAATTGGCTCCGTTAGGCCCTTGCCAAAAAACTTTAAATCCATCCACATTAAAAGACCTACGCCCTATAGTACAAGTATATTACCATGTCTATCTAAAGTATTAGAAAAAGTCGTAAGCCGCCAATTAACGCTTTTTTTGGAACAAAATAACGTTCTACCTGATTTACAATCTGGTTTCAGAAAACAGCGCAGTACATCTACTGCTTTACTGGATGTTACTGATAATATATTATCTGCTCAAGATAGGGAAATGTGCTCATTACTGGTTTTACTCGATTTTTCGCGGGCATTTGACGCGATAAATATCCCGCTATTACTATCGAAATTAAATTATTATGGTTTCGACCCCAGCGCTTTGCAATGGTTTCGCAGCTATCTAAGTAATAGGGAACAGCTTGTTGACTTGCGTTTGGGGGACGGTACTACCCTTAGATCGACACTTACTTCTGTAGAAAGGGGAGTCCCGCAGGGCTCTATTTTGGGCCCGATTTTATTTATTTTGTACTGTGCCGACATTATAAAATGTCTCCAGAGATGCAAGTACCATATATATGCCGACGATGTCCAACTGTATATATCCTTTAGGCCAGATGAGTACGATAGTGCCATTAAGGATCTTAACGATGATCTTCAAAGAATCGCTGCCTGGTCAGAGGAAAACTGCCTGTCGTTAAATCCAACAAAAACTAAATATATGGTATTTGGCACAAGACAAGTTGGCTCGACTGCCTGTGACTTTTGACTTAAAACTTATGGGCGAACCAATTGAGCGAGTGTATGAAGCGCGGAATCTAGGTGTTATTATGGACAAAGACCTTCGTTTTGAGAAACACGTAGCGGACTCGGTTAGAAAATGTTTTTATCGCCTAAAAGTTCTATATAATATGAGGCCTTATTTATCTGAAAGACTGCGAGAACAGCTAGTGGAAACCCTGGTTCTGTCTAGGTTGAACTACGCTGACACGGTTTACGGCCCACGACTATTAGCTCGTACAGATCGCCTCATCCAAAGGGTACAAAATGCTTGTGCTCGGTTCTGCTACAATATTCCTCGCAGAAGCCATGTCACACCTTTCCTTAACAAGCACTTTTCTCTGAAAATGAAGTCCAGACGCAAACTACACTTGGCTTGCCTTCTGTTCGGTGTAGTTAAGTATCAGAAACCAGACTACCTATTCAACAAGCTGAGCTGGCTTACTAGTAGACGGGAATGCGAGAGAAGGCAATGCTCACAACAACTCTCGACTCAGTCTCAGGGTACAGCCGCTTTCAGAGGCAGCTTTCGTTATGCGGCTTCCAAAGTATGGAATAACCTGCCACCACCGATTAGGATAATTAATACGATTGATACTTTTAGACGACGCTTACGGCAGTACCTCATAGAAGCGCAACGAAAGCTGGATATGGTCACCCTGAATGTCTCAATTATATGATATATGTAGGTACTGCCCACTTGAGTATTGAGTATGTGTCAGCGTCTGTGTCAGTGGCTGTGTCAGTATCTGTGTCTGTGTGCTGTATACAGTTTCATTCCTCACATCCCGTATGTCGTCGAGCCGGAGTTTCTTGTTGCATTATTAAATTATGACAATGTGTTGGAACATGGAAGTGTGGCATCGTTCCAAAAAGGTTTTTTGTTCACTCATTTTCGAAGGATACCTTTATCTTTATTTAAGTATACAATGGTCTATCATGCGTCCGTCTCACTTACTCATTTATTTGTCAGTCTTTCGAATCTTCAATTTTATGCACAATCACACTATTTTTGTACCTACATATTCGTTATTTTATTTATTTTTTTATCTGACCCAAATGACATGTCCAGTTTCTGCCCTCTGGTCGTGGTCTGAAACGATAATGTTCATGATCTAAGGTTTTACAGTAAGATTTAAAAATTTAGATTTAAATTATTAAGCATTTATAAATTCAGTAGAGGTTGCGCAACATAATTCTCAAAAAAACAGTACTCAAATATAACTTCCGCCTCGCCATTTTTAACGGGAAGTACTAAAAATGTTTTTGACGTTCCATTTTATCGTGAACAATAACTATAAGCCGCTTATTTTAGATCTAAGGTATTTTTGTAATTATTGTAATGTAATTGCGTATAAAATACGATAATATTACTAACATGTTTTTGTGTACACATCAAAAGAGTTATTTTTTTTTAAATTACCCACTTCTTAAAATGAAGGTAAGTATTTATTATTTCTTTGACATGACATTGACATATTATTTTGCAGTTTCTGCATAGACTACTATTATGAGTTTCTGCTCGCTTTGCAGTTCCAAGCACAGAGTACATTTTTATATATGGTTCCAAGTTGCGTTGCGTTCCTTGCTTACTGTGCGATTATTTTCTGATATTGATGTTTTCTTATAACGGCCATTGCTATTCTACACGGACTGATATCATCTAGACACGATTACTATTGCTGCTCATAAAGGATTCTGTTTTGCTACTTGATTTGGATATTAAGAGGAGGTGCATCAATTGTGACATCGCTGTGCAGTGGATTCGCAGATATATCGTGTCGAGGCTGGCGTTACCCCTGCAAGTGAGACTCGCTCTATAGTTAGCAAATCAGGTAGGTACGTCTCTATACTACGGCAGTCACGTAAACCATGCAGTAAAGGCAATATTTTGAGCTGTTGTGTTATAAATTGAAAAATACAATGATGTTTGCTATTGTTCCAGCTCCCGTTAGATGGATACGCTTGTAACGATTGTTTTAATTGATTAAATACCGAAGCTGCTGACAGTGGGAGATTACTAGGCCATACAATGGTCTGCCGTGGATGTGATGTGTCAGTCAGACTCGGAAATCCAAAACGCCGTTTTTATACTGACGGCCCTTTAGTACCCCTTATTTCCAATGATAATAATTATCGGGTGAATATTTTTTTCCCCAACTACGTTTTTATTATATGTAGGTAAAGTCTTTGAAAGAAAATGGCTAAATGAATGGGACAGATCTCTCAAAACTGGAACAACGAACGATAGAAACGACGATCATGAAAGATTAAAGGAGTGTTTGTCATGTAAAACTCAACATAAACATATAACATCACGCCAGCGATTTCCGAAGGATTTGGGCGAGGTGAACTCATCCCACATTTTGCCAGTTATGTCATGTCATTTTTAATAAAATGTATTTTAATAATATTTTCAGGATATGGCAACAATTATTCATGCCTGTTGGGTTCGAGCGAATCGACGCCTGATTCATGACGCATCAAAGGACTTGCAACAGGATGTTGTTCCATCCATGGAACATAGATCATCAACACCGTAGCCACCCTTTTCTTTACAAACAATACCGCCGCTACCACTGTCTTCTTCTATTTAAAAAGATAAAGATAATTTATTTGTCCAAAACATGAGTATTGTTATTGTTCACACAAGTTCCCAAATGATTGGGTTCGTCCTTGTATCGGTGAACACGCTCTATTATTTGCTGAACGTTTGGACTATCCTGAACAAGTGGGTGGAATTTATATAGGAGGGCTCCTGCTATTCTTAAATCAAGCATGAGATTACGAGAAGCAACATTAAAATATCTTTGGCGAAATATTTTAAAATCTCTTTTGAAGCGACCATTTATTATTTCAACTATCCATCTGCATAACGTAACCTTTCGACTTTGATTGGCCTGTGAGTAAGTTAATTGCTGTTGCCCCACATATTTATAAAGACTCTGGTTTAAATACTTTGTCATTGAAACCTTCTAGAAATGGAATCGCATCCCGGGATCCTCTATCTAGTATACAAATATCGTTTGGCCTAAGTTACGAAACGGACTATCTCCAGTTACGAAACGGACTATCTCCAGTTACGAAACGGACTTACTCCAGTTACGAAACGGACTATCTCCAATTTCGAATAAACTTTTTATTATGTCAGCATCGCTTTGTGTAGCAGCATATGGCCCTAAAACATCAATTATTTATGTCCATCACAGGAACAAATCACGAAAGGTTTGATAAGATTATCGTACTTATGCAAACTGTAGTTAGAACTCTGCTGTAAAAAAATATGTATCAATGTAGAAATAAGCCCAGCGCTCTGGGGTAATGAGTGCTAGTGAGTTCAGTAATTATTGGTCAGTGGGGAGTTGGGGACATCTTGTCGCATCATCTATTTTTTTATTTAAGTGTGTCTGTATACCTACAATAAAAGAATTTATTTGGCAATAAATACATAGTTTTATTTATTTTAATCCCAATTCAATACCAACAAGTAGGTAAATATAAATAATATTATGGGTATTGAGGATAGACACCAAAATACGGAATTGAAGAAGATAAAAATATAATTTTATGTGTATTTATGTATTCAATATACATAAGAATTTGGGATTTAATAAAACAATAGAAAGCACTTATTTAATAGGTGCTTTACACTTTTCTTACACAACTAAAAATATCCAAAAACAACTGCAGAATCTGATCCCAGATCAACAAAATATTAAATACACCAATTAGTACATGTGCTCACTCAAAGATGGCGTTATAATAAAGAAAAATCCCTAGCGTATAAACCTGATTTTGACCAGTTTTCGCAAGTTTTTGAATCCTGAAACTTAATAATTGATAAACTATAAAATACGACAATTATAATAATATAACAATCATTACTGAACATTGGTTTTGAATAACTAGGCAAACGTCCATTGCCCCACCAGACATGTCCTTTATTTTATTTAGGTATACATTTACACGTTACATTATAAAACTGATTTACATCCGTCACATCACACTTTCAGGTCCAGTTGAAAACCAGCGTCAGGCACTTATTGTTGTCTGGCATTTTTGCTGAACTGGGCCTTTTTGGCGCAGCCGTGAGGCACACTCCCCTGCTAATTTCCGACATCGCTCTTTACACTTTTTGTTTGTTTTTTATTTTTTTATTATTTTTATCTACTGTTAATTATATTGTGTGCTTTTTTGGTCTGTGCTAAATAAATGTATTTTCTTTCTTTCTTTTTCTTTCTTAAAGAGGATTAATTTCCTTCCTCTATTTTGCACTGGCAGAAAATTATCCTATTGACAGTCATTTAATTTTGTAAGAAAACCGAATAATATTCATAAACTCAATGTCAATCAGAGCATTGCAAAAGTAAAAATTTTTAATACTAAAGAATTTTATATTTTAAGATATTGACGGTATTGAATAAATAACTCGAAAACTCGACTAGAAACTATTAATTTCTAGATGTCGTTAATCAAGTCTCTTAAGAGCTCTACTATCGAGCTATCTTCGCAAAATGACCCTGAGCCTCCCGAGGCCAAAGACGTGTTCAGTGACTTTGGTGATGGAGAATGTGGAGAGCCAAAGTTTGCACAGCATATCTTCCTAGACTTCACGCCTGATCCGGAGATAGATAACGAAATTTCTCAGAAGAAGATCTGCGATTTTTGGAAATTCATCAACAACACGCCTGACCGGTAAGGGACCGTTGTTGCCAATACGCTACAAAATGTTCCAATACCGTAAAGTATTGTGTGCTTTTTTGGTCTGTGCTAAATAAATGTATTTTCTTTCTTTCTTTTTCTTTCTTAAAGAGGATTAATTTCCTTCCTCTATTTTGCACTGGCAGATAATTATCCTATTGACAGTCATTTAATTTTGTAAGAAAACCGAATAATATTCATAAACTCAATGTCAATCAGAGCATTGCAAAAGTTAAAATTTTAATACTAAAGAATTTTATATTCTAAGATATTGACGGTATTGAATAAGTAACTCGAAAACTCGACTAGAAACTATTAATTTCTAGATGTCGTTAATCAAGTCTCTTAAGAGCTCTACTATCGAGCTATCTTCGCAAAATGACCCTGAGCCTCCCGAGGCCAAAGACGTGTTCAGTGACTTTGGTGATGGAGAATGTGGAGAGCCAAAGTTTGCACAGCATATCTTCCTAGACTTCACGCCTGATCCGGAGATAGATAACGAAATTTCTCAGAAGAAGGTCTGCGATTTTTGGAAATTCATCAACAACACGCCTGAGATTAAGAATTTAATGGTGAAGCCGGTATGTCTAGCTGAGCTTAATACACCAGTCATTTATTTTTATTATTTACTAGCTGTTCGTGCCCGGCGTCGCCCGGCTGAATTTGACGTCTCTTTCTCCAGTGATTAATTATTTAATTCATACAAAAATACCATCCAATTATCCGATTTTTCGTGGATTTCCCAATAATGTTCTTTCATTCCAACCTGGTCCTGACAATTACGAACACAACAAAAAAAACCACCTGCCAAATCGGTCGAACCGTTCTCAAGTGATGATCTTTCATACATGCGGCAATTGATTTTTATGTTTATAAACATAACATCACGCCTGTAATCCCCAAAGGATTAGCCAGAGGTGTACCCATAGTACACCCACATTTCGCCAGTTATGTTTAAGTCTCATGTAATAGGGGGCGCGCCTATTGCCATCAACCGGGCACAAATCCAGACTCCGGGCTACTACTGAGAAATTCCAGATGGAAAAACCCAATATCACTTTGCCCAACCCGGGAATCGAACCCAGGACCTCATACTCGGCAGTAGCGCTTGCGACCACTAGACCAACGAGGCTGTCGATTTTTATAGATTTAATAAATGTCATACCTCGGTTCCCTGGGACCTTTGAAGGGCGTACGAGTGGCCGAAGACACATAATTAATAAAAACCGGCCAAGTGCGTGTAGGACCACGCGCAATGAAGGGTTCCGTAGTTGGGATGAATTTATCCCAAGAACAAACTTAACTTTGTAGTTGAAAAACATGTTCTCCCATACGGAATGTATGGGAGAACATGTATTTGCAACCGCAAATGTAAGCTGGTCGATAATTACTCGTTAACTTGTAAAGCCTACTTAGCTGTGATAGTTTTCTTTTAATTTCGTTATACTTATATACTAATGCCGTGCATTTTTTGACATATCCAAAACCAACCATTTATCTGGCAGGGAGGAACACATGACTAATAAAAATTTGCACTTTATAGTTTAATATATCGCAAACGGACCCTTGAATCCAAAAATTATTTTTACAAATTCACAATATTTTTGAATGACCTTTCCAACAACACCCCCACACCATGGAATAGATGAGAGAAAAAAAACAGTGGCTGGAACAAAGCTTTTAATGATGTTATGCTGTTGATTCCTAATGTAAGACTGATTGGGTCCGTTAGTGGTATCTTAAGTAACGTAGATTTTTATTTTAGGGCTAATGTGTTTGTTGTGGTATTAATTAGTGCGATGAAACAAGATTTAGACGCCTGTAATCCCCTAAAGCTTAAGCAGAAGTAGATATAGTACCTCTACCGACACCCACATTTCGTCAGTTATGCTTAAGTCCTATGTAATAGGGGGCGAGCCTATTGCCATGTTTGCCATCAACCAGGCACAAATCCAAACTCTGCATCTAATTTTTTATTAGGAAAAATGTGACATTACAAAGCCAGCAACTTCTGAGGTCCCAGATGTCGCGGAAGCGAATGTTGTAAGCATGGCCAAGACAGCCTGTTCCATGCTAGAGGTAGTTGAAGAAAAAGGTATGACTGAAAGAACTATTTGTTTCAATTTTGAAATTAAGTAGCATTTCAATCATAATAATACACAAACTTAAATAGAGAAAGGCTCTCATAAATAGGACATAATTTGTTTTTACAAAAAGTAAACGTAAATAGAAATAATATTGTATTTAGCATGTGTCTCATCTTCATTCACCTGTGTATTGAAATTATGCGTCTCTGCTTATGGTCTTTCCACCAAAAAGTATACCTACATTACCTACGCAAAAAATATTATCTTGGACCCTAACTACGAAATCCTGTATCATTGGTGCAAATAGTATTGCATTTATAAGTCGCTCCATGTAGAATACTGCTATTCTGCTGCATTCGGTAAGACTGGAAGCCGACCCCAACATAAAAATAGTTTGGAAAAGGCTAGGCAGATGATTGATCGTTCTTGTATCATCTTTCATGTTTTCAGAGTTGATAACCCGGGCGTTTGAAGGTAGAATGCGTCAATCTCACTGTTCCTTGGGCTCTCGAGAGTACAAGGAAAGCGAGGACATTCTGAAAAAGAAAACAGGACATCGTGAGTTGTAACATTTTAGCTTAATTACTTTGCAGATACTTATAATAATATTAAGTCCGTAGTGTAGCCTAATGGTCTGACCGTCGGACTGCCAAGTCAAAGGTCTCGAGTTCGAACCCAAGGCACGCACCTATGACTTTGGATTCATATCACTTGCTTCAAAAACGATGAAGGAAAACATCGTGAGGAAACCGGCATGTCTAAGCAATATTTCTCGACGGCATGTGAAGTCAAGTGAGAGGCCCATGGGCGGCTTTAAAACTCTGACACCAGGCTAGTCACTAACCATACGAAACGAAGAAGATTAAGGCGATAGCCAATGTGGTTTCATATAAGTAAACTCATACATACATACATAAACTCACGCCTTCTTCCCACGGGTACAGGGAGAAGGCCACCTGCTAGGATCCTCATTCTCCTTTTGCTTCATTAACGTTCATACATTTGATCATACACGCACGCCGGTTGCGAGTACTACGCACCTGACCTTTCTGAAGAACATCACCAATAAGGTCAGAATATGTCCTTCTAGGGCGTTCCCTCCCGGGCGTATCCAGTCATATCTACTTTGTATTAGTCGATTTTCATTCATCCTCTCAATATGTACTCATTTCATAGGTAAAATAGTTGATTTTTGGGTGTTTGCGTAATTAAATTAAGCCTGAGACATTGGCTGACCCAAGTATCTGGAAAAATGTATACTACCGGTGACCGTCCACTGGTTGGCACAGGCCGCAACGCACGCACGGTGTGCAATGGATTTGGTTTGCTTTGTAAGAAATTAACCGAGCGCTCGGTGTGCGCGGTACCGATAGTGAACGCAGTGCTATATGAATTCTTACAAAGCAAACCAAAACCCATTGCATACCGTGCGTGCTTTGCGACCGGTACCGACCAATGGACGTTCACCTTAATGCATCGTCCATACCACCGCGCCTATGACCACCAACGCCTGGGGCGTTGGTGGTCATAGGCGCGGTGGTGGACAGTTGCAATGCACTATTCAAACTACTCAAATAATCAAATATACCTTCAGAAGGTGGACATATGACCTTGGGAAGGCCGCAAGAATTCCCTGGATGCGAAAAGCACAAATCCGTTGGAAATTGCGGTACTTGCGAGGCCTATTTCCAGCAGTGGACGTCATTCGGCTGAAATGATGATGATGAGTACAAATATGCCCTTCATCTTTCCAGGAGACCCCATCACCTGTAAATGTACAAAGATTTGCAGGCCTTGCCCTGTTAAAAAGCCACCAGGACCGCTCTCGAAAGTGAAGCAATTGTGTACGGAATTACAGAAATGGGACGATAAGCATCCGAAGTAAGACGTTATTCTTACCAGACTACAGCGTAGTCAAGGGTTTATGTACGTGTTTAGACACACTCTACAAAGTTGGTGGTTGACCAGTTTTCAACCCGCACGCCCTTAGTATTATGGTTGAAAGTGGTCAACCGCAAATATTGCTGACTGTACCTACAGACTTCATTTTTTTAAATCCTAATGGATGGCCTCCGCCCTGGGGCGGGCAAAGGGGTCTGTCAGACTCCTACTGACTAAAAACCCCGGTGTTCCCTTCCCACACTTGGACCGGGGATCATGAGATCTAGTGCGCCTTCCATGATCCCCAACTGGTGCCGACCGCCGGCCGCTTTGCGGGCGAATTTATGCCCGCGGGGGGAGCCTGAGCCGATTTCAACTAATGAAGTCGTGTCTGGATTACTCCAGACTGCTTTAGGCCGTGTGACGTAACAGGCAAATCAATATGGCGGCCATTTGCCTAAGCTTTAGTGTAGTTTAGAGCGCTAACACACTGGGACGCCATGGCGACGTCGCCGGCTACGTATCCAAACAATTCGTATTGAAATGTATGACAGTTAACTCTGTTGGCTACGGTCTGGCGACGTTGCCAATTTGGAAGCGTAGCCATAACTGACCGGCCCCTACGTGGAAACTGGATACTCTGGCGACCTGGCGACGCATAGCCAAGTCGCCAGTATTTTATATACAAATAAGTTACGCCTCCATCACTCAATGGCCAACTGATTGCCAGGACAGACGCCCGCGTGTTACTGGCTACTTATTTGGCAACCTCATATGGTCACGGTAGGTAGCCAGTAGTAGCCATGGCTACGTATGGCTACGTCGCCATGGCGTCCCAGTGTGTTAGTGCTCTTATTCACAGCTAGAAAACTTTGCTCAACATTTCGTCGTTTAAAAACTTTGGTTTACCAACATTTAGGAATGAGCTAGTCATCTTGCCAGTATTATCCAGATGGGGAGACGTGCATAGTCACTCCTTGATTTCGCCACTTATGTTAAGTTCCCTATACATGGACAGGGCGAGCCTCTACCATTAATCTGACGAGACTGCGACCTATGAGTTTGTTTCGGCCTTTCTTCTCAGAGTAGTCAGATAGGAAACGCCGACCTCATCTAGTTAGGGTTCCGTAGTAAACAAGGAACCCTTATAGTTTCGTTATGTCCGTTTATCTGTCTGTCTGTCCGTTCGCGGTCTAGCTCCGAGACTCTTAGTACTAGAAAGCTGTAATTTGGCATGGGTATACATATTAATTATGCTGACAAAGTAATAAAACAAAATAATGAAAACCTAGTACCTCCCCTACACGTAAAGTGGTGATATTTTCTTTTTAGGGTTCCGTACCTCAAAAGGAAAAAACGGAACCCTTATATTTTTTATTTTATTTTATTTATTTGGTTCACCAACAATTGAATACACCGATACAAAGATATGAGATACATGCAATAAACTTATAGACTAGTGTACCAATTTCTTACAGGTAAGCACATCATGTACTACTTATTTGTTGTTTAGTGCCTACTTAGAATTAGATGAGTTCTTATACTTACCGAACATAATTATTATTTCAACAAAATTCCAATTTAAAATCTATAATTCGCCGCCCCCGCAGAATAAACGCGTAAGTGCTATTGCGGCGGTTTTGATGTTAATACATATTCGTAATCTATAGGTCAAAATACATCACCTTAATTTTTTCCAGATTATTATATCAAGTATTTACGAAGTTACGAAAAGTTATTACTTTATTCTTTATTTAAAACCAAAATCAAAAAATCTGCAATATATGCATGCGTACCATAATGAAAGCCTTACATTGTGTAAAGTATATTACCATACTTATCAGGTGCAACTGAGAAATCACTTTAACGGCGTTATTCATTGCGGGTTTGTTCTGGTGCATATTTTAAAACTATAACTCCGCAACGTGCAATCGCAGAAAACTTTAAGAACTTAATAGTACATTATTATCCTTTACATTTCGTTTCCATCTTAATTGTTATTGTAAATGTAGTTGCAAACCAAATAATCGTATTTTATACTACGCAAGTGATATCATTCTCTCTTTCTATTGTGGTACAAACTCTTTGGCCGTTAGCAATCGCGGCTGGTACGCGGGGTTTGTTGTGCTTTGGAGTTTTTGGTCAACGACAACAGCTATTGAGTGCATTTTGTAGTTACTTAATCATGTATTGTGATATAATTTTTTAACAAGTGCAATGGATAAACAACGAAAACTATGTTATCGCAACATAAACCCACGAACAAAAAGGATGGTGATAATGTCATGTGGACCAGAAGAGCAAGGTAAGATAAATTATTTACCTTATATCCGTATTCTTATATTCAATAGGCTGGTACCTACTACACACCTAAATTAGTCCCTTTCTGTTTATTCTCACTTTTGTGCAATACCTATTTTTTATAAAACACGACACACAAGTGAAGTAGGCACGGCACGTCCATCGCGGGAATTGCAATCTCGGATATTTGATCTCCTTTTTAATTTGTCTCTCAAAATCAGGCCTTGTAACGTATAAGTTGGAAGAAAATCATTTTAGGTATTTAAAAGAATGTACAAGAACCAGTTCACGTCACTCTGTATATCAACTAATTAAAGCCGTTCTTACCAATTTCCACATGTCAGTCATCACGTTTTACTGGATAAATATGGATTTGTTTGATTACTTTCTCTTGAATACCTAACAACATACATATTGACAAGAGCGAATCACACCTACTTCATAAAGCTGACCCGTGCGGCGCCGGCGCCGCCGTCGGCGTCGTCACGTGGGTCAGCTGTAGGAAGTGGTGATGATTGGGTACCTACTTCGGTGGGGTCTGCCTGTGCGATCTACGACTTTAATTATTGAGCTTTTATATAGCTTTGCCGCAAAATATCAGACAAATATTTAATTTTCAGAAGACAATAATTTGCCTGAATCACGAATCAAGGAAAGGGATTACAAAATATTGGAACATAATAGCGAGAACACAATGCTGGCATCGGGTAAGTTTTTGAGGGTTCCGTACTCCTAAACCTAAAGGGTACTCGATTGCTAAGCCTTTGCCATCTGTCTGTCCGTCTGTTCATGCACTTAGCCTAGTTGTGTTTTAATAGTGGATAGTGAAATAAGTTTTTTAATAAATTTCTTTGTTTCAGTTTTACCTACATCACCGATAATAAACAAAAACGTCGTGCCAAATGACTTATCAAATGAAAGTAATTTATCAGTAATTTCAGAAAATCGGGACTATTCCATTAATACGTGTTCGAACAGCCACATCAGTGCTTCTCGTGAAGGTTATTCATCTTACTTACTAATATTATAAATGCGAAAGTAAATCGGTCTATCTCTTACGCTTTCACGGTTAAACCGCTTAACCGAATTAGAAGACTTTTGATTTAAAAAAAATCATAATAGTAAACCGTTAACTAACTCATCAATTATTTATTTGCCTCAGAACCTGGTTTACGGATTACGACGATTTAAAAAAATCGGCCTTCCAACATTTCGTGCCCAATTAGCAGCTATGTTAATGAGACAGACGAGTGCGATTCAATGAGAAAAAAATATTTGTTTCATGTTTTTTTATTTTTTACGTATTTGGACACAATTTTTTTTTCAGAGTCTATGGAGTTAAGCAATGTTAAGTCTGGTCATTATCTACGTTCCCTCAAGAGTTAAAATCACACCGTAGAAGATTCGGATGACAGTATTGATGGAGACTTTTCACCAGATGTATCTGAATATCTAACTAGCCCTGAAAGAGCAGACTCTTTACTTGGTGAGCGAATTAATGAGAATATGCAAACTCATTCAGCAATTTCTAATATTTCTAAATTTTTTGATAAAATGGCTACTTCTCCTGCACTAAATAATGCAAATAGTAAAAATGGCACGCCGAGACAAGCTTTAAGTGTGAATGTAGAAACTCAGGAGTCCCCAATAATATTTTTAGACTTAGATACACAAGAAACATCAGCGTTGCGAGCTGTCTCTAGTAAAAGAAGTTAGTGTATCAAGCACAACACCAGACCAGCTCATGTTCAAATACGATTTTACCGAAAACTATCGCACGGTCAACACCGAGATAGCTACTAGACCCTCGAGAGGCAGCGCAAGATTACCCCGAGGAAGAATAACTACAACTAATACCGGCAGCAGTTCAGCTGGTTTGGGTTCAGACACCGAAGCTACTGGTATCTTGCAAAATTTAAAACCAGCTTATAACCAGCTCCTTCCCGTGCCAATGGCCCTTTATAATGATTTACTGAGTTTGTGTCGTACTGAGGCTATTCCTCGACACTATCAAGGATTTTATAAATCTTTAAATTGTGATATTAATACCGAAGAGGCTGATTCTGATGAAGAAGAGAGTTAAACCAATCTAGTCATTAGCGCAAATCATTCAATTGCGAGAGTTAAAGACTTTAATCATAGTAGAGTATATTTTAATCATCTTTATTGTTTTAGAAATTTAAGTTAATTATGTATGTAAGAAAAGTGCATTTTACAAAAATGTATAATTCTGAATTAAAACGAAAAGTTCGTTTCAGATTATCGTAAAATATTGATCTCTTATAATAAAATTGATGTACCAATAAAGAACCAAAGTATCGTGTTATTATGTTTTTAAGTAGATTTAATATTACCTTAATTGGTAAAGTTGTTCGTATTGTCATAATTAAGCTGTACATGTACAATAACTAGTTGAACTAAATGTTAAGATACACAGATAAATAAGGCCAATAATTAATAAAAAAATGTTTGTTAAAAGTATTTTTTTTACAAATAGCGAGCTTTCTGAAGGCTGATTAATTAAGTGTTAGATATGTTTATGTTTGACTATCTGAAATTATTAAAGTAAAGATTTCTTTTTTTAAGATTTTTTATTCCTTGTTTCATTTATAGATAAATTCCTACCGATATACCGTAACATAATGTTATAATTCTGACCTTGATGATGTATTATCTAGAACAAAAACTTAATCACCTATTACATTATTAGAAACTTTTCGACTGCACCAGAATAAACGCGTAATAACCCATTAACGGTACCACTGTAAAGGGAAAAACGCAAAGAAAAATCAAGTTATATTACATTGCAAAACAAAAAAAAATCAATAGTTGACAAGAAAAAAAACTCAAAGTAACATTAACGATAAAAAATAACTAAAACATTTCTGTAAAATGTTTTTTTATCAATAACTCAAAAACGGTACCTGTCTAACATTTAATATTTATTAAACTATCTACAAAAAAAATAATCTTTTAAACGACATAAAAAATAAGCTTCTATTCGGTGTAGTCATAAAGTTATGGATCAATTTAGGTTTTTTATTTTTCCTGTAAAATTTAATTTTTACACTTGCGCGTTTATTCTGCGGGGGCGGCGAATTGAATGTGAAACAAAAATTAAAATCATAATTAAAATCATATAAAATTAAAATCAATACTAAAAATAAAATCTAAATCAAAACAAAAATTAAAATCAAAATTTCCACACCGAAATGATTTTACAAATTTTTGTATATAATGCTTCGGAACTTACCAAGTGAGTCAGAGTGGAGGATCACTCGTGTGTCTGTCTGTCTGTCCGTCTGTCACAGCCAATTTACTCCGAATCTAATGGACCGATTAAGTTGAAATTTGATACACATTTGTATTTCTGTGACCCAAACACGATTATGTAACGTAAATAAATTAATTTTGAATATAGGAGTCACTTTTGGGGCGCAAACAAGAAAATTTAAAAAAAAAGTTTTGCTAACAGTACCGTGTGACATATCAAATGAAAGGACTTGTTGCGAGAATCTTAAATGTATTTTTTATATAATTTTAAAATAAACACTTTTAAAGATATTTAATAAATTCAATGAAAATTGACCATTCCCCCCCCCCTTATCTCTGAAACTACTGGACCAAAAATTTTATAAAAATCTTTAAATAGTTGTATGGTAACCAGATCAATAGTGTACGATGGGCTGGAACGTTTTCCAGGTCATACAGGTTGGAATGCGGGGTGAGGCAGGATTGGCGAGCTCAGCAACACCAGAGTGGGTTGCTATATAGATGGTATTTGTGTAAATAATATTAGCTATGCAGATGTAATGGTGCTTCTGAGCGCGTCAATCTGTGGTCTCAGAAAGTTGGTCGCCAAATGTGAGCAGTAAGCCAAAACACATGGTTTGATGTATAACTCCAATAAGTCGGAGATCATGGTCTTTGAGGCTGGGGGTGTATTACTCAATGGGACTCCACTACAAAGAGTATTTACATTTAAATATCTTGGTCATATATTGAACCCTGACCTCAATGATGGACTCGATATTGAGTGGGAACGAAGGGCGTTTTCGGTAAGGGCGAACATGTTGGCTCGCAGGTTTGCACGCTGCTCACTTAAAATGTCAAAATTACTCTGTTTTGAGCTTATTGTACAACGTTATACACGTGCAGCCTGTTGGCCAAATATACCCAAAGGTCGTGCAACGCCCTTCGTGTCCAATACAACAACGCTTTCAGGGTATTGGTGGGGCCCGGCTGCCCCGTTTTTGTAGCGCATCGGGAATGTTCGCGGACGCACATATTAATTGCTTTTACGCAACGATGCGAATGAGGTGTGCATCCCTGGTGCGCATAGTACGGGCCAGCTCCAACAATATCCTAAAAAAGATCGCTAGCAGGCTGGATTGCATATCAATCACTGCAGTGCCATCTCCCATGGGGTAAAATGAATTTAAACTAGATTACGTGGGGCACTCAGAAAGTTTTGTGATACTAGAAAAAAATATACTACAGGTTATCATTTTTTTTATTATATCTTTACAAAAAACTCTCCATTGGCGTCTATACACAGTTTTATACGTCTAAACCAATATTCATAACACATTTTCCAGTCCGCATCAGACACCTCTCCAATCTCCTTCTCAAATGCAGCCAGTGCATCTTCAGGTGATGAAAACTGTTTTCCTTTGAGTTGATTTATTTTGGGGAGCAAGAAAAAGTCGCACGGAGTCAAATCGGGACTGTAAGGAAGATGACCTATAAATCTGACCGGTGTGCTGTCCAGAAAGTCCCTTGTTTTGAGCGCCGAGTGAGCCAGCGCGTTGACATGGTGAAGCAGTAGCCCACGGAGGCCAGTGTTTGGTCGCTTGCTGCTTGCAGTAGTAAAAACTTCTGGCAAACATTTGGTAACATACCATTCAGCATTGATGCTCCTTTGATCTCATCAGGGTACTGACACCAGATAACCCGGTAAAGAAATAAAACTTGCGATCAAAATTTTGCCTGCACTTCTGGCTCGCTTCACTTTGGTAGGCGTTGGTTCATTTTGAAACAGCCACACGGTCGACTGACGCTTAATTTCTGGATCATATTGATACTCGTAAATCCAAGATTCATCACCCGTAATGATATCTTAAACGCGCCGAGACGAGCCTGCTACAAATTTTGCTATCATATCTCGGCTCTCCTTCTGAGCCTGCGTTAGATTTTGCGGTACCAGCGTGAAACTATCTTCCATAACCAAAGATAATGGCTTTGAATTTAATGCACACTTCCCGATCCAATCGGCAGTATATACTGAACCTCTTCATATGTAATTCGCCTATTTTCTTCAGTTAAATTTTTCACAGCCAGCACGTTTTTTTATGTAACAACCGTCATAGGGCGGCCACTTCTTTCTTTGTCCGCCAAAATTACTCGACCACCCATAAATTCGTTAAACTAGTGGAAAACAGTCGCTTTAGAAGGGCTTTTTTCTATGAACACCATTCGAAGTCTTTCAAACGATTCTTCTGGTTTTAGTCGACATTTGAAATCGTACAAAATCATCGCGCGAAAATGTTGTTGTAAATCCAGTTTTCAGTAAGACAGAGTATTTTGATTTTGCTCGTAAAAAAATGTGGAGGGAATTTCGAATTTGGAATGATATGTTTTTTTGTAATAAATAGTCATAGTTTTAATTGACATCAAAACCAGCCAGTAACCTATAGACAAAAAAACTGTTAGTCGCAAAACTTTCTGAGTGACCTGGTAAAATAAGCTAACATAGTTCATAAGTTTACTAACACAATGAGTCCTTGTTACTTGAATAAATAAAAATATCTGGATGACCATTTTTTTTTAACGACGTTTTCGAAAAATTAAACCTAGCTAGATCCATTTATCGCTACCGAAACCCACTGCATACTAAATTTCATAAAAATCTTGGAGCCGTTTCCGAGATTTAGATTATATTTATACATATATACAAGAATTGCTCGTTTAAAGCTTATTAGATTTATAAATACCGCGAATGTGATTTTTTTTACGAAAATCAGATTTATGTTTTATTTCATTCTACACGTCCAAATAAGTGATCCTGCAATTTAAAAAAAAAAACGTAATAAATGTTACATTCGCGGTATTGGATGCCGAGCGACGATTTGCAGTTGGAATGTATGAGAGAACATGTTTTTCAACTACAATG
Organism: Agrochola litura; assembly: GCA_949152395.1. NCBI lineage: Eukaryota > Metazoa > Arthropoda > Insecta > Lepidoptera > Noctuidae > Agrochola > Agrochola litura. The sequence continues at coordinate 24,809,433 of OX424498.1, forward strand.
TTAAGTTTGTTCTTGGGATAAATAAATTCATCTCAACTACGGAACCCTTCATTGTGCGTAGTCCGACACGCACTTGGCCGGTTTTTTTCTATCCCCCGGTGTGGGGTATCATTGGAAAGGTCCTTCAAAAACATTGTGAGCATGTAATGACCATTTTTGGATTCAGGGATCCGTTTGCGAAATATTAAGCTTTAAAGTGCTAATTTTTGTTAGTCAAGTGTGTCCCCCCTCCTGCCAGCTAAACGGTTGGTTTTGGATGTGTGAAAAAAATCACAGGAGTAGTTTACGAGTATATAACGAAATTAAAAGGAAAACTATCACAGCTAAGTAGGCTCTACAAGTTAACGAGTAATAATCGACCAACTTATATTTGCAGTTGCAAAAACATGTTTTCCCATACATTCCGTATGGGAGAAAATGTTTTTCAACAACCACAAAGTTAAGTTTGTTTTTGGGATAAATTCATCCAAACTACGGAACCCTTCATTGTGCGTGGTCCGACACGCACTTGGCCGGTTTTTATTTTAAATATTATTCGACGTGTAAAAGTGTTGTACAAACCTACTTACAGAAATAAAATTATTTATCAATCGCTAGCACAAATCATGACTTCGGGGTGCCACTAAGAACTTCGTAATGCCCAATCAACAGCACTGCCCGACTCGAGAATGGAATATATGTCCCACGCTCCGCAGTCGTGCGTGTGACTACAAGATCAACGAGGCAGTAATGCTCCGCACAATTTGGCAAAGTCGCCGTCGCCCGCTGCTATGCAACGTTGCGCTTAATTTAGAGCGACACGTGTTACAAGTAAAAATCTTAAATTCACTGACTGACAACGCAGTCTACTGCGTTGTCAGTCAGTGAATTTAAGATTAAAAATCAAGCTTAGAAGCTTGAAATTTTTGCACAAACATTCCTTACCTATATTACGAAAGTGAGCACCACGGAAGGGTTTTTGAAAATACTTACCCTAAAGGGATTGATGAGAGTTTGTGTGGAAATTCGTTTTCTTTGCCGATGAGAGATCCCATCACACGGTTTGTTATGAAATAAATCTTTTCAATTCCCAGGTCCATGGAACCGCCAGCTCATCCACCGGCTCTACAGCACTGCATCATACAGAGACAGGTGTTCGACAACGTTATGTAATTATCTTTAAAACACGATTTGCACGTTATTTTATTTAATGTACGCATGTTTAGACTTAGATAGCATTTACTTTTAATTATATTGTCTAAATATTGTTATGATTAAATATTATGATTATTTAAAAAAATAATTTTCATTTGTAATACGTCACTACGGCTACGGTATTAATCAATTCTCTGTCCTACGAAGATGGTCTTTCGGGGCACAAACATCACATCCAGTCCGGCAATAAGGCCTCCAGGCCTTCACCAAAGCGGAGACGAGAGGAGTGGAGATGTGTTCTAAACAACCAATAGAATTTCGTTATTCACACATCTCGTCTCCGTCGATGTATCATATTTGTATAGCGCGGTCGAAGCGGATATGTGAGCTATTTATAGTGTATTATCTATCATGTGAGCTGTCCCTCGCCAAGATTGAGCTGGGCGGCGGTATAAAGCGGAGATGTGAGCTGTGCCTCGCAAGCTGCGATGGCGCGCAGCGGAACCGAGAAGAGATGTGAGCGGCGTGCAGTGAACGGACAACTTCCAACGCTCGCTGCATGCAGCTCAGTTCCGCTGTAGCCAGCACACATCTCCGCTCTAGCCAGTACGCATCTCTGCACAGCTTTGGTAGATACACCCTAAAATAGCTGAAAAACATCACATCTCCGCACATCTCCGCTTTGGTGGAGTCCGGGTCTAAATATAATGAAATAATATGTAAAAGTAAAATCTGATCGCGACGATAGGTCGTGGTGGAGCAAAATTAAATGAGAGTGAACTGTATAAACAAACATGACTGTAATGCAAAGAAATGAAATTACAAACGACTATGTCAAGTGTATTACATAGAGATAATACACTATCTACGGCTATGTCAGTTAAAATGAAATCAATAAAATATGAAATATTCCAAGAGATGACACCACTGATGAGGCTAAATGAGACACACGAGAGATAGTCTGGCCACACACGCTAAGTCTGCATAAGTAAAAAAAGGTGGAATTTGAAAATCTATAGACGGCAACACCTAGGAAAAATCCGTCCTAGAGAAAATAATTTGATACTTCGTCTTTTTTTTGTTTTTGTATAAATCCTGATTTATTTCTAGTAAAGAATAGTCACTTTACTACACGATGCAGTGTGGATTTGATACAGTTTTTTCATCGTATGAAGGTAGAGCATAGGTACGACATAGTCTATTTACACATAATCTATTATGCAAAAATCAAAAGGCAAAATATCAAAATCATTAGATCTACTTACAACCCCGAAATTGACATAACTGACTGATGTAAAAGTATACCATATATAAAAACTTTTTGGGGTTGTCCATTTATTCCATTGCAGACTTAGCGTGGCCAGACTCTAGCTCAAGCTCAGCCAGAGGAATAGTACTAGTAGTAGAACCCTTGATTCTGGGACTGGCATAAATGGAATACAGGAGAATTCTAGACCGTTCACTCTATCGTGTCCCTTAACACCATGTTGGTACCATTGCTTATCAAGCTTAGTGACAATACTAATAGAGTTCAAAATGGCGACTGACAGAACAGTCCTACCAATTGCGTCACGGGACAAGTTATAATGAACACACTGTACAGTACCGACCAAAAGTCCATGAGCAATCTCACAAAGCAATAGACTGACGCTTCGGTTTGACTTACGACCTTCTTCTATAAGTTGTTACAATACTGTAGACACGCACATTACACACACACACTCACTTTGTCTGCAACCAATGACTAGTTCAATAATCATCATTCGTTTTTAGTTTCATTCGTCTTGTTCACATACTTAAATATTAAAGTTTAGCAGGTAGACCACAAAAAACTAAGTAAATTATTTCGATTTCTGTGGGGTAGATGCAGTTTGTTACGAGTATTTAATTAATAGAACTTTGTTGGTTCGTGGATAATATTGGTGACGAGTATTTAGCGCAGTGTTGTGGTTATTATTATCAAAAAGCAGGCATAAAATATATTGAAGAGATCAGATCAGATCAGAGAATATTATTGCGCTGCGTAAAAGTGAAGTGAATATCTAATGAAACCGGACTAAGTGTGAGTGTTATCATTTATATATTTCATATTTTACTAAACATAAATCTTAATCAAGGGTATTGTTGATAGAACAGAGGTATTGTTGAGACAGAAGATGCCTTTAAAGTTTTAAATTCATTGTGAGGTTTAATTCGATTAGTGAATAATAAATAATAAGGTATTATGGGTAATAAAAACAATGTTTTTCTTTGTTCTAGAGAAATACTGTGAGGGTTAAGAGATATGAAGAAGGGGCTTATTATCGAGTAGCAGCGACGTCAAATGGTGAATGAAACAAATGGTTTCATACCAACGAGATATTTTGCTGAATTATTAAAAACACGTCATTATGAACCGTTCGCCGTGCACTCTGAAGGCTTGCATCACTGAAGACCAGCTAGAAAACCGTTTTTCACCTTAAAATATTGACCGTACCAACTTAATAAACAACAGATTCGTTATTGCATGAATTTATGGTAACGAATTTTTTAAGCACGTTTCAATAGGGTGTTTGTCGTATTTCTTGCAGATATACCGAAATTGTTTAATATTATTTTAGTAATAGTATTATTTTAGGATTAAAATTTGAGGTTTAGTTTCAATCTTCTTTTCGTAAAGAAAATGAATACTTAAGCTTTAACCTCAATAACAACCAATATTTACTAAAGTCAAATAAAATGTAAAATAATTAATACAAATAAAATATAAACAAACTGCCCATATTTAACCTTAAAATTACCTATTCTGTAAGTAGTTTTTTACATTTTAAGTAGTCTAATATTCTTATTTATTACTTAATTACTTCGACCATGATCAAAGCTTAATATTTATGGTGAAAAAATCCATTAAAATTTTTAAATATTTCATAATTTAAATATGTCAAAATAATACAAACTGCTTCTAAGTTTCTTGACATCTATTTCACATCTTATTCAGCTGAAGTAATGATAAATAATTGTAGCAGTTTATTAACTTATGTAAAATAAATATAACGAATAAACATATTTTTTTTAATTTTGTTATCATATATCACGCATTTTTTATTCTAAAACCTTTATTGCAATAACAACATAAAAAACAGCAATATTTAAAAAATATTATTATCGAAAACAAAAATAAAAATATTTGCAAAAAACCGCACTGTGTTTTACGAGATTAGAACCTGAGGCAGTTTGATTTCCATACCAACGCTTAACGCTTCCTGCTATCTGCACTTGTTAAGTTACTATCGAATTTTAGCAATGCCATTAACTGGTCAAGTTCACGCGCATAGTGCGTGTGTGCTAGCATGTTTAAAGCGATGGAAATATATTGTTGTTTCGTGTAGTGCAAAACTGCGTTATCTGTGGTGTGTGTATCGTGTTGGTTACACATACAAATGTACGAGCCATACCGCGTGTTCACAGCAATACGACTCTTAGCGTGCTTATGCACTTTTGAGCGCTTACTGTACATACTTCTTGTCGACAAGCTGACACTGGCAAGTACAAAACCCTTACAAAATCAAACAAGTGATTCTTTGTAACTGTCATAATCAATTTGTTATTCTCATTGACAGCAAAAGCAATATTTCTATTACTGAATTTCCCTTAACAGTTTTTTTAATGTTTACCGATGATACTTCTCGTTTGTATCAGAGCAATGAAACTACTTGTAATCCGTCGTCCGATGTGACCAGTAACCCGAAGCCTCTGGAGACACTGAGCAGCTTCAGGGACGGGTCCTGTGGCGAACCTTTATTTGCCCAGCACGTGGTCCTTGACTTTACTCCTAATGAATACGACAACAACTTTGTCCAGAAAAAAGTCTGTTCCTTCTGGCAGTTTATTAACAACAGACCGGAGATACAGAATCTGAAAGTGAAGCCGGTACGTTTTAACAAAGTTATCATCGTCGCCTGCCTAGACTTTCACTAACTATGTTATACACTTGGAAGTCTACCACAAGTCCCCTTATACAACATGTAACGGAAAGGGTTTATATAATTATCAAATGCACGGCTTCTTTGGATGATAACAAACTACTTATACGGCAAGGGTTTTTTTTAAATTCTATAAGTAACGTATGAGAAATTTCAGTAAATGAAACCTATCGATTTACATCGGTCTAGAGTTTTTGAGGGCACTGGAGAAATGTAATAAGTTTGTGTTTGGATCAAGGGCTCACTGGAGATGCTATGCTTTGCTGATTTACATCAATGATGAAACCAACTGCTCGCGCTTCTCCGCACAGTCGGCTCTTTTGATGCTCTCGATTTAACTTAATATTAGCAAGTGACGTGAAGAAATAATGACTCTCGCAGTGCGGTGACACGTTTGTTATGATTTGAATTAAATAAACTTTCGAAACAAAATTTGATCCGAATTCTTTGAGTAATTTATTTTGAGCTGAAACTTTGCATTAGAGATTCTATACTTGATCTAATCTTTACCTCTTTGACCTTTTCCATTACACGTTGTATATTTAATGCCCATGTGCACATTCTCTTACACGCTGGTTTCCAATCTTGACAGGAAAAGAACCAGTTCAAAGGAGATTCCAAGACTGAAATTGTTACGGAGTCGATCAATTCTGAAATTAAAGTCGCCCATGTTGTGAAAGCCGCCGACAGACAAGCCGTAGAGATACTGGGGTTGGCCGAAGAGAAAAGTAAAATTTTAATTTATTTCAATATCATATTAATAAGAAGTGCTCTTGAATTGTGTGTCTGTTCAATTGTTGTCGTTGTTTCTTATCAAATCAAATCATTTTTTATTTGTGTAACATAAGTAATAAATACAATTCTTAAATTAAAGTTCATAGGTCGCTATGTCCTGCCAAGAGGCGTACTAATAATTTCTACAGTCAATGCATAAATAAATAATCATAAATTACAATTAGTCACAATATTCAATTAAAACATGTTTCTCCAGTCAAATAAATAAATATTGTACGTAGCTCGTTCACGCGTAAACAACCCCATTAACCTTTTTGTGTACGCTCCAGATGGTTCCACAGCTAATTTGTATGTAACCGTAAGATTGTGAGAACCGTAAGTTTATAATCTATCGGTATTATTTTCGTTTGATTGTAAACTGTCAAAAAATTGTGAACTGGGTGAAATGGATTAGGTTAGGTTAGAACTGTGACCAACCACACGCGAGCCGAGCGAGCCGAGCGAGCTTCCAAGTTGCTCGCAGCCACGCAGGCTATTTAATATTAGCGCAAGGTGCATTAACGTCGCAAACAAGTTGGTTACCAGTTCACAATTTGTCAGTTTTTCATGGATACATTATAAACTATCGAAAAGTGATGCGTTAAATTATAAATGATTCACAATTTTTCGACAGTTTATAATCTAATGGAAATAATACCGATCGATTATAAACTAACAAAGTTCATAATTATACGGTGACATATCGCACCTTTAGAATTATAAGGGCACAACTCGAAATATTAAGGGTTTGAGTTTTTGTGTTAGATGGGCTCAATATCAATTGTTCTACCACGGAGAGGGTGATGTGAAAGAGACACAGTTACAGTATTCGCTTTAATATTGTCTTTTTTCTCTTTCTGTGAAAGCCAAGAACGATAGAACAGTTGATATTGACCCCATCTAACACAAAAACTCAAAACCTCAATATTTCGAGTTGTGCCCTTATATTTCTAAAGGTGCGATATATAAAGAAGCACTTGCATAAAGAAAATAAAATGAATTGGTGGTATCCTCCAACAGCGCTTCGCAATAAACAACACATTGTTAAGTTCCGTCATCCACGCGAACGAAGTCGCGGGCACAGCTAGTAAATAAATAAGTCTAAATTAATTTTTCATTGAAAAATTCATCAGTCGTATAACAAAATTTTTCATTTTTTTTTTTTTTATATATAAATGTATACTCTCATTATTTTCTTCAGATATGATAAACACTATATTCGGGCCAAAGTTGCCGCTAACGACGTGCTCGTTGGGCTCACGGGAGTACAAACATAGCGAGGTCTCAACACAACCGAAGAAGAAGGAAAAGAAGAAGCATGGTAAAATTCTGGCAACCATTTTCATTTTTGAAATTCAGACATTAAGGATATGCTAAGGTAGCCCACGAAATTAAAAAATTCTTACATTTTTTACAATTTGCAAGTCAGCAAATTGCAAAAAACGTAAAAAATGTTTAATTCGGTTGTATCTAGATTAAAATAATTATGATTCGCGACCGTAACAAATATATGGCTTTACAGAATTATAATTATTAAAATCAGCAATACAACTCTATAATGTAAGTATATATTCATAGGTTAGAATAATCCTAAAATGTCATGATTTCATGAAATAGTCAGTCAATAGGACTATATAAACTTAGAGAGTTGTATTCATGATTTTTTTTTATCATAATTCTATAAATAAATATTCGATACGGTTGCGAATTCATTCGCCTTAAAAGAATTGGTGCGTAGTTCGAGCGTAGCACCTTCCGCTGAACTAGCGTAGCAGGCGTGGTCACTACGTGTGCTACGGCGTAGCAGACGTACGACGTACTACTAAAGCCTGAATTCCTCTTACGCTGATGTCGGTCGCGTACGCCACAGACACTAAAGGCATAGACAAGTAACCGATGTTACGTCGGGTGCAGACACGCGGACTACTTATATTTTATTTTTAAAGTATTTCAGACATCTATTTTTTATTTTATTTTATTTAATATTTATTTCTGTATTATCTATCTCACTGCAGGCGCTATCAGAATACCAGCGCTGCGACATAATTTTTTTTAAATGTCGCAGCATATGCTGAGATAGGAGCCTTTTGGCCTCGTACAGGACTTTCTGCTATTATTTTAATTTTACTTTGTTTTTTTTTATTTTTATTAATGTTTTAATGAGTGTGTTTTAGTTTTATTTGTGATTTCCTGTGCGAGTCTTAATAAATACTTTTTTCTTTCTTTCCGCAATGTGCGTACGTACGCGCCTTTGACGTCAGCATCGCAGTATGGTGCTATATAGAACACAATGTATATACGCACGCACGACCGACGTACGCGACTGACATCAGTGTGAGAGGAATTCAAGCCTTAGGACATAGACTAGTACTTAGGGTCCGTTCACACGTACCACAATTACACCACACCGCAGCGACAAAATGTAAGCAAGCAATGTTTACGTGTGAATAGTGTCGCTGCAACTTCTTGCAGTTGCGTTATAGCTGCGTTGTCGCTAGTAGTTGCGATGTGGTTACATTATAAATAAATACATAAATGTGGCTAATGTTTGCAGACGGACATATTGTTGTTTGTGTCGCCATACAAACGGCGGACTGGGGCCGGCGGCCACTATTGCACGGTCTCGCAGGTGGTTGCGTTGTGGTTTCGACGTGGCCTTGGTGTAGTCGGTATCACCCATACGGTTGCTTTTGACGATCAAACATGGTCCGTGTGACTAAATTAGAAAATTTATTAAAAAAATAATTTTAAATTCGGTCCACAATTGACGAAAATATCACATTCTCCTTTTTGGAAATCGGTAAAAAAATGTTTCTATTTCAGTTTGCAAGTGCACACCTTGTTCGAATCCGAGGTGTCGTAATAAAAATAAGGCTTCGACTGTCTCCAGTGATGAGCAGTCTCCGGTCAGGATACTAAGCAAGAAGATGAATGAGTGGGATGCTAAACACCCCAAGTAAAAGATACATCAATGGAGTTGTTGGGTCGAAACCCAAGCGGTTCGACCCAACAACTCCATTGATGTTGCATGCACTTCACTCTGAGCAATTTATTTCGTCACCATTGCTCTCAAAACGGTGAAGCAAAACGTGGCGAGGTAACCTGCATGTCTGAACCAAAAATTCGAATATTTATGTGACATCCACCATCTGCACTGGGCCCGCGTGCAGTTGGGATACGGCCCTCTGTCTCTTACAAAGAGGAGACCTAAGTCCCAGCAGCATCTAAAATTAAATAGATACTGTTTAAAACTAATATTGTATATGCCGTTGGGAGTGGGGTACTTATTAAATTAATAAATATTAATTATAAGCTGTAGTATTATGATGAACAAAATATTTTAAAACATTTTAGAAGAGTAATTATGGCTTCTTGTCCCTTCTCCACACGAAATTACCTTTTAGAAGACGCAACTAGAATCAATATTCTAAATGTTTAATGTGCCTTATTGAAATAAATGATTTGATTTTGAATCGGAATGTTTTCTCTACTCCTCAGGTCCATGGAGCCGCCTGGTCATGCTCCTCTCCTGCACCACTGCACTATTCAAAGACAAATGTTCCCGAGACCTTTATAGTAAATTTCCTTGAGACGTTTATTTATAATAAATTACTCACGATTCGTATTGATATTATTTATTTATAGTATCTGTACTGAAGTCTTTAGAGTGTGTATTTTCACTGATTATATTTTTTTTGTTAAGTGCGTAAAAAGAGTTTTATTTAAAGAGTTATAGATTGCCTCCCGGTCTCGTCATTCCAGTACAATGTGGGGTCTAGAGATTTAAGTGTATTATCTATAGTCTACGAGTTCGATTCCCTGGTCGAGCAAAGCATTACCATGGAATTTATAAAACAACTGGCGAAATGTGGCTATGCACCCATACTTCTACCTAACCCCTCAAAGAAATCAGGCGTGATGTTAAGCATTAGCCCAGTCAATATCGACACATACCAGCTGGACTAATGGTCGTTTTAGAGAAAGTGTTTAACAAGAGAGTTGGTTTTGATCCCCTTACCATTTTCCAGAGGATCTGCGTGACAACAAAACGTGTCCGTGACTACGTCCGTCCGGACCACCAACGCCATTCGCTTCCGTAATTATTAAATAATTAGTACTCAATTGGTACTGATTAGTGCTCAAACAACAATTTCGAGAAACTCGACTTTGAAGGTGGTCCGGCGATAGTCACGCTCCCTTCATTCTTCAGCATGCTTCCTTTTTCGGCGCTCATGATTGTCCTGCTGAAGGGAGCGTGACTACCGCCAGACCACTTTCAAAGTCGAGTTTCTCGAAAACTTCTAAGGTAGGTACCAATTTTGTTGATCGAGCACTAATTAGTACCAATTGAGTATCAAAACAATCAGATGATCAATTGAAGCAGCATTTTGCATATGAGCTAGCACCGTATCCCTTGTCCTTGTTCACTGAAGAAGAAATGCGCAAGGGCGAGAAATCTTCAATTGAACAACAGCACTTCAAGAACCACAACACTTTATCTATTAGTTCAGCCGGTACGTATCTTCTTGGCAAATGATGTTAAATCGATAATTTTTCACTTTTTGGAAAAAAATACCCATCTTTGACTAGCTGTATTTTCGCAACCAATAGACCTAGAGTGCTTGGGTTACTCAATACTCAATTATTTTGCATTACATATGTATTACATAGATGGTAGAACAAAGTAAAAGATCAAAGTTGGGCTCAGATTGTATCAAATTTAGCTTGCTTTACAAAAATATCCAACAAAGAGACCGAAAAACGCGTCGTTAAGGCAATATATTTTAATTAATTAAATTAATTGACTCAGGCGTGACCTTGCGGAAATCCATTATAAAATAGATGGAGATGGATATATTTAGTAACTTATTCCGCTTAGCTATTTCTAAAGAGCCATAAAAAACTCCTGAAAGAAATCGACACGTGTTTCACCTCTCAACGAGGCATCCTCAGGATGACGATGGACTTGTTGCGAACTCGAACACGGCGTGTTGCCACACCAAGCGCTGAGTGCAGACTGCACTCAGCGCTTGGTGTGGCAACACGCCGTGCTAAGCGGAACAAGTTACTAAATATATCCACGTCTATTGTATTTTTGCAATATATTTTTCAAAAAAATTAAACAATCTCCTGAATTTCGTAGATTTTCAAGCACCATGGGAGTAGCACAAGGTTTTCAGGTTTGCAAACTTGGATATAAACTACTCTCAGGGAACTTAACGACAAAAAAAAAACCGTAGTTACATGCGCCTTTACGATATTTGATGTCAAAGTAAATTTTATTTCCGTACTTCTTTTTCGGGTGACCACTGAAAATAAGCGTTATGCTGTGGGTCCCCCACAGCACAGCATCATGCCGTGCAGCTGCCGACTATTTCTGTTTTAAGCTCGTGATTTCTTATGTACTTTATTTTGTTGCATACTCGCAGAATTAAACAAAACAAGCCTCGAGATTGGGCTTAAGATGAACATGTCAAAGACCACACTTATAACAAACAGCATCAAAAGAAGACTATACATTGGGGGCGAGGAGATTGCATATGTCCAAGACTATATCTATCTGGGCCAAGTAGTCTCCTTCCAGGCGCGACAAGACAAAGAAGTTGCTAGATGCACCGAAAGCGCCTGGAGGAGCTATTGGTCAATGAAAGATTTTCTAAAAGGAGATCTACCATTACGTCTCAAACGGAGAATTATGGACATGTGTATGAATGGGGAGACATTCTCACATATGGTGCTCAAACCTGGTCTTTGACACTTCAGCAAAGATCCAAGCTCGAGGTTTGTCAGCGAGCCATGGAAAATTCGAACCACCTGTGGTTCGAATTTTGGACCGTATAAGGAACACAACACTGCGCCAAAACCAAGGTCACGGACGTTACCCAGAAAGCCGCTAAGCTTAAGTGGGACTGGGCCGGACATGTCTGCCGCATGTCAGATGACAGATGGGCTAAAAGAACCACGAGACGAATATAGCGGGACGAACTTGACTCCTACCGAAACTATTGACTGACATTAGCAATAGACAGGATTGTGTGGAAAAGGGACAGGGAGGCCTTTGCCCTGCATTGGGACAATACAGACTAGTTAGATTTTGTGTTGTTTTCTGATTACTCTTGTCTTTTTGTTTGCACGTGTTTCTGTGGCAAATAAACTTATTTTTCTTTCTTTCTTTCTTTCTTTCTATGTTAAGATAGTGGGCGTATCAACCAACCGATGCCTTCAACTTGTACGAGCGTATTAGTCTTGACTTACTGTACTTATTATATTAATAATTCCATGGTCTCACGGTCAAGATACCCAAGTTCAGCTACACACTATGTGTTGACTCAGTCCACACACGGAACTCGCTCAGCAGAAACGTTTACTGCCTATGTCTACGACACTTGAGAAATAACCTTTTGTATGATTAAATAATACACATTGAAATCACGAAATCAGCTCCTTAGCAAAATATTCAGTCTAAACGAAACTTCTTTAGCAAACGCTTCCATAGCCTAAACATTTTTTGTTGTTTTATTTGTCACTATGATTTCTGTCTTCTGTCATCATCTTTCATTGTCAATGTTTTACTATCTCATGAAGCAGCTTTTATAAATATTTTTGCCTACTTCTTTCCCCCCGTTCCAACCAGGGTCCTCCAAATCTTCTCACTAACTGCTTGATCCCTGGCTGCTTCCAAATGCCGTCTATATGTTGACGGTTAGCTGCTACGCGTTCCACCCTCTGATCCAGAGGTTCGTGAGGCTCTGGAGGTTTGTCCAGGTGGTGTCGGATATGATCACCTTCGCGTTGTCCATGATCTGCTGCCAGTGCAGTGACGCGCTGCCTCTATCCAGTACTGCGTCCGAGCCACCTGTGCAGATTTTGGAGGTAAATTTACTATCTATGTCACCAACACCGCAAAGGGGCGAACCTGAAATAAGAAAATTTTACAGGAGAGCTAAAAAACGTTTTTTTTCTCCCGATGACGCGCTTATTTTGATGATATTTAAGAAAATATATAGGTATAATTTAGAACAAAAAAAAAATCCCTACAACTGATTTTAAGATACGCCGTCAATCTTTTTTCGTTTCTATTAGTCTTAGAGCTTCGCCCTTTTGTGACGACATAGAGCTCGACAAATGGAGCATTTTTGTATACTAAACTAATTTTTGACCGTTTGTATGAGGTTCGCCCCTTTGCAGTGTTGGTGACGTATTGTATAATTTTTTTTGTTTTTTTGTGTCTGAATCCGATGCTGGGTTAAAATTAAGCTGTCTGTAAAAGATTTGGAATTATGAAGAATAACAAGAACAAGAAGTGTGAGGCCTAAGATATACATGGGCCCGTATTACAGAACCTCACTCAAAACTCAAGCATTACTTAAAACAAGTTTCAACGAATCCATTGACTAATGCTCGAATCTTGAGCGAGGTTCTGTCGGCCATAGAATAAAACTTAATATTGGGTTAACCTCCAAATTAAAGCTGAAACTTTATTCCTAAAAACTTCACGTATTCATCAGGCCACTGCACTTAATCGAAGATTTGCCGAGGTAGACCCTGGCCGGTGCAGTGGCGAACCGGTGAAGCCGCAGCACCTGGTCATTGACTTCACTCCGGAAGACATACCAGATAAACAAGCGAGGTGCCAACAGTTCTGGAAATTTGCTAAGAACCGGACAGAGCTTGAAGGCATGATGGTGCAGCCAGTGAGTATACCTATCCGCATAATATAGGACCAGATGATTTTTTGTCTTCATATATGAAAACTGTCGTATTCTCTCTTTTCTTAATAATTATTTGTTTCGAGATTAGCGACTATTGTCGGACGCGTAAGAAGCCCTCAGTGATGAGTTCATCACGCGGTATGGTCACTGTACATCTTATGAGCTGACTCATGAATAGTACAATACCCTGTCCTCCGCCTTCCGCATCCAGTTCCAGACACTTTTTAAGCGAACCGTCCACCGCGAGCTAAACTAAGTTAGTTTAAAGTTGGTTTAGTTTAGCTTGCGGTGGACGGCTCGCTTCAAGGTCGTCGAGGTCGGTCCATCTACTGGGACGCACGTCATAAATTGCTAATTTTTATAAATATATTTTTGCAGTCACCAAGACCAGACCCATCGGAGCAACAGTTAATATATTTGTCAAAAGATCGTGTACATCCAGAAATATGCTTTGAACAAAATAGCAGTAATTTACCAGCTATACACATGGTCAGAATAATGAACAATAAAGGTAAATGACAGTTCGTACAGCCGACCGCACGGCGTTGGTAACACCCCTTGAACTGCCCATGCGTAGTCCGAATAGTACGAAAGTTCAATGGATAAAAGGCCAACTTATAATTGTTACCACAGACTTGCGGCCGACTTAACATACCTTTCATTTGACTATTGACTACAAAATACATTCTTACTCTTTGACGGGAAAATTCACCAACACTATTGCTTTATTATCATTTACTAGAAATAAGTTCAATAAAATAAAGTATTTCACAAGCAAACGGTAATTTCAAGCTAACATAGTGTAGCCATTGTTACGCGTTGTGGATCCAGATTTTTTAACTCTTATAGCAAAGCTACGTGAGCTAATCTGGGGGCTCTACAGGACGTATAGCTTCGTCTCTTTCTCCCACTGAAGTAATATTAAAATAATACTGCTTTTGAGCTGGTGGTAGGCCCCCTGAGCTAAGTAAGCTCGCAGTATGACTTGCGCTTGCACAGCATTTCTTGACTCACTCGCACGGCACTGGTGGGAAGCTCACCTGGCCTGGTGCACACAAATACAGTCTTCAGCTTCTTCATGTTGCTAGCACGACAGTTATTCAAATCGTGTTGGCCCTAAAGCTTCGCCACTTCCATGGAGTTGTCGGTGGCAGAGCAGGTCACTTTGAATGCAAGTTTTGGGGCACAGAGGATAGGAGGTGGAATATAGTTTGCGACACACAGATCTAGTATCGAGTCCTACAGGTTTGGTTTGGTTTCCTACAAAACGAATTATTTTGATAAACTCAATCAATGCTATATTAACGGCCACTTACTGTACGTACATATTTTATTAATTTATCCTTTCCTGTCTCACTGCTGAGTAAGGACTGCCAGTATAGGCTTCCAAACCTCTCTTTCTGCTGCTTCCTCTGTTTCAAAAACAGTTGTAACAGTTTATTGGCGCAGCCGTGAGGCACACAATACTGTTGTATGTATATTATAATTATACACTAGCTTCTGTCGGCGATTTCGTCCGCGAGCCTATGGCCTTCCTTAAGAATTAGGCTATCTAATGCAAAAAGAATTCTTCAAATCCGACAGGCAGTTCCGGAGATTACTCCCTACATACAAACTTGCAAACAAACAAATTTTACCTCTTTATAATATAATATTATAATTATATATTATATTATATATTGAATGTATAGATTGAGGGTAACCTCCTATTAATGTTTTGTTCTACTCCGTATATACCTATATATATATATTTTTTATTTTTTTATTTGCTAACATGTAAAACACTGGTTAGTAGGCATGCATTAAAATTTCATGACACAGTATTAAGACATGCATACTGTAAATGTTTACATATCAAATGATTACATAATATAATATTGATTCTATTTATAACAATTCATTACATTTTAATAAACATTAATTTATTTATTATTACATTTTATTTCAAATAAATAATTTTTATTAATTCGTTCATTAATTTTAGTCATTATTAGTAGCATAATATTATAGTAATAGTAAAGTAATTTATTGTTATTTTCAATTTACGTCAAGCTTGTTATTACGAGGTCAATCGATTCACAATTTGATTTTATGTTCTTATGTTGTGGTCAAATAGATTTATTTTGTTTCTTTTTCTTCAACGAATATTGCTCTACATGAATTTTATTTTCCAGGTCTTACGAAAGACGATGTACAAACCGGCGCAGTCAAAACATTTTTTACTTGACTTGAAATATTAAGTAGGTACTTAAAAAAAAAATCTTTTGTTTCTATTATATTTTTTTTAGCTTTTCAGTTGTTTTTTTAGGGTTCCGTACCTCAAAAGGAAAAACGGAACCCTTATAGGATCACTACGTTGTTCATCTGTCTGTTAGTCTGTCAAGACCCTTTTTCTCAGGAACGCGAGGAGGGATCAAGTTGAAATTTATATCAAATACATCATAATATCAACATTTGAGATCTACGGTCCCTTGGAGCTCTAAAAATCAAGCTTCTAAGTAAACACAATAAAAAACACGGTCATTTATGCGACATATACTCACAAATAAATCAAAACTTACAGGGTACTTCCCGTTAACCTAGAATCATGATATTTGGCAAGAAGCTAGCTAGGTCTCACAGCACAAAAAAAAAGAAAAAAGTGCATATATAAAAAAAAACGTACATAATAATACTTTTTTGCGATGACCGTGACCTATATCGATGTATGCGAGAACATGTTTTTCAACTACAATGATAAGTTTGTTTTTGGGAAAACATTATCCCAACTACGGAACCCTTCATGGTGCGTCCGACACGCACATGGTCAGTTTTTTTCTACTTTATGATACATCACAATTGGAATTTCTTATTATTATTGGTATTAGTTCAATAGGCTCACCTCCTTAAACAGGTAACTTAACATGAACTTAAATATTACTATCGTGTAAGCTAACTATACAACTCTCCTAACTACTACACCTAACACTTCAAAGGTTAAAGCGAGATGTTAAGGAATCGTCAGGGTAGCCCGCGAAATTCAAATTTTCTTACGTTTTTGCATTTTGCAGGTCAGTGTCAGGTTTTATGTTGATTAAAATATGATTCGCGGCCGTAACAAATATGGCTTTACTCAATTGTAATCATTACAATCAGCAATAGTGATTAAGAAGAAGATAAAGGTGTTAAATGTCATGATTTCATGAAATCATGACATTTGACACCTTTGCTAACTTATGGAGTTGAATTGCTGATTGTAATGATTATAATTGAGTAAAGCCATATTTGTTACGGCCGCGAATCATATTTTAATCAACATATAACCTGACACTGACCTGCAAAATGCAAAAAACGTAAGAAAATTTTAATTTCGCAAGCTACCCTGACGCTTCCCCCTTAAAGATTTTGTCAATAGTACCGATAGCAAAAAAAAACGCAAAACAGTTATAAGAAGCTTTATTTTTACTTATTTGAATACAGTTTGCTATAAATGTATGAATAAAAAAAAATGTAACAAACTAAATGACGGCGTGAGATATTTTGGCCGATTACCTTTTAGCCCGAAGTCTGTTACTGAATTATATTATTATTTGTATAGGTTTCATTACTTGTTAACAGAAATAGCATACACGGAAAACTTGATACACCGTCTTGGTCTGGTTAATTTAGAATTTATTGAATAACGAAAATCCAAAGCGCCTACTGGAAAAACTAGAGCAACAGGTGGTATAGACGCGAGTGATTGATATAACAGGCGCCTTCTGTGAAGCATAGTTGTTGACTTGATATAGACAGACAAATTTTAATAGCATCGGGGCATAGCGGCAGATTAAAAGATTCAGTTGTGAGTTGTTATTAAAATGTTACCCATTGGAACTAGGTGTCTGCATGAGTATAGTTCAGCGTATACCCATGCAGACGTGGGATGCAGGTAGCCCACGAAATTCAAATTTTCTTACGATTTTTTACAATTTGCAGGTTAATGTCAACACGGTTTGATCAACACGGGTATTGATCAAAATAGGAATCTCGACCGTAACAAATATGAACTTACTATTTACAGAATTATGATCATTAAACTCATCAAGACAATCAACCATCATTCAACCCTACGGTTCCCTTCAATCATCCCTAAGGTTAACTGGCAGAAATAATACCTATGGCATTAAGTCCTCTCCGCCTCTGTACATTTATGTGCTTAATACCTACACTGCCATCACGGCAAAAATTTGTTAAACAAGTATAGGGCTGGATACAGCAATAAGCTCTCTATATTTCTCTCTATATGGTAATACTTCAAACTGCTTTTAATTCTTAGCCGCTGTTAAAGTTAAGACTATCGATTGAGCTTGAAACTACACTTCAGACAAAACTGTAATTTACTCAAAATCTTTGAAGTTGCTAGTGCAGATGCCAGTCTCCCACAAAGGGTTTATCAGATATTGTAATCTTTATATTTTTAAGGCGCCTTTGTGGAAGAGAAATAAATGTATACTCTCTCAGTTCAAATTGCACTATTTAATGACTATATCATGAAATGATGATATTGAGGACAATTCTAACTTAGAGAGTTGTATTGATGATTCTCATTGATTATAATTCTGTAAACACTAATATTAGTAACAGTTTTAAAATTTCAATTTCGAAGCAACATAACGTCCAGCTAAATCGGTCCATGTCACCACATCTTGTCATACATGATGCGCATGATCTGATGGTCGGTCTTGACACGCGAGTCGAAGTTGCGCATGTCGCAGCGCCGCCGCGCCGCGCGCTCTGCGTCGTGCAGCACATAGTCGTTGATGCTGCACGGACAGCACGCGCCGCAATCACAGAACGCGCAGCAAGCGTGCACGGCGTCCCAGGCTCCTGAAACATAACAGAACAACACGCTTGTATTGCTTGAAAGGTTAGGCTTACCTACCTATAGTAAACACAAATTTCGCCAGTAATGTAATAGGGGGCGAGCCTATTGCCAACAACCGGGCACAAATCCCGACTCCGGGTTGCTACTGAGAAATTCTTAAGTAAAAAACCCATTTACACTTTGCCCGATCTGGGAATCGAACCCAGAACCTCATGCTCAGTAGCGCCTGCGACCACTAGACCAACGCGGCAGTTAACACAGGCTCCTGAAACACAAATATGAAAAAAGAATAACACCAGCCTATTATTGACCCCCCAGGGCAAAGAAAGGCCTCTTCTCATACAGAGAAGGCACGCGCATTAATCACCACACGCTTGTTCAAGACGGGTTGACGATTTCAGACTTCTCCAAACTCAAACTCAAAGCATTTATTTCAATTAAACCATTTACAGGCACTTTTGAATTGTCAAGGAATCGGTCAGTCAGAAATATGAAGCTAGTTGCCCATTCCAAAGCGTAGTAGGTAGGTACCTATGGAGAAGAACGGGGGCAAGAAACTCCACGGACACTCTTTTAAATAAAAAATTGTTACAAAATATTGGTTACATCATTCATGTTGAAATTATACATGTCAGAACAATGAAGAAAGACGTGCCGTTAGAAGTGTCCGTAATAAAAAGATACAACAAAGAACAATTCGAAAATTAAAATAAATTAAAAATAAACCGTGGCAACTACGAGATGACTAGTCCCAACTGACGGCGCCCGTTCACGAACATGACGCATATCCGATATTGTTTAACCTATACATAGATGGTCTCATCAGTGAGCTCAGCAGCTTGCAGGCCGGCTGTTATACAGATGGAGTAGCTTTTAATAATATCAGCTACGCCGATAATATGACACTATTGAGCCCGTCACTCTCAGGCTTGAGATAGTTTTTGGATGTGTGTGAGAGGTATGTTGAGGAACACGGTTTTAAGATACAATGTCAAAAAGAGTGAGGTTCTTATTTTTGGAGCAAACTCCTCAGAAAGTTTTCCTCCCATTAAACAGGTAATATCTTAAATCGTGTTCAACCATTTAAATATCTCGGCCATATTGTAACAGCGGGCATCAAAGATGATCTGAATGTAGAAAGGAAACGAAGAGCATTGGTGGTCCGATGCAACATGTTTGTTCGTAGGTTTGCCCGTTGCACGTGTGAGTGACGCTTTTCAAAGCATATTGTCAAACTTTTTACACATGCCTCTGGACAAGTTGTACGCAGAAATCCATCAATGTTCTTCGAGTTTAATACAACAATGCATTCAGGATGCTGCTGGGGCTGCCACGCTTCTGCAGTGCGTCGGAAATGTTTGCTGATACGCACACTGATGGCTTCGCAGCGATCAGACGTAAGCGCGCCGCGTCGCTGCTGCAGAGGGTCCGGGGCAGCTCGAACAGTCTCCTGAATGTCATTGCGGGGAAATGTGATTGCCCGCTCATCCATTATTTGTCCAACCTGCGTGTTTACTAATATAGTTATTAAGGTTAATGTTTAGTAACAAATAATGGATATCTAATAGCCGAAACCAACTCGCAGAGACCCCTTAGACATTTTTAAGTATTGAGGCACAGGTAGCCTGTAGAGTGAAGGTGATACCGAGTAGATTAAGATGTTGTTCACTTTGTCGTGCTGTCTATCGTACCTAATTAAAATGCCTTTGTTTTTTTACCCATATCCTGAGCCATGCGCGCGTACCGCAGGTAGGGGGTGTCCACGGTGTCGTCGATGGGGGCCTGGCAGATCCTGACCACTTTGGGTTTCGGTATCTTGTAGCGTTCGTTAACGGTAATGCGGCGCGTTCTGCCGAACAGCGGGCACGGGCCGTTGGGCTGGATTTTCTAGAACAAAGTAAGGAAGTTTTGAAATCAGAGTACTTACATATTATGTGGAAATAGGAACCAAAAATGTTGTCTATTAAGTAGGTATTTTTATAGGAAACTAACGTTTTGAATTGGACCAGCACCTACAAATGTTTTATAAAACAAAGACGCTTTTCGTGTATAAAATTGTGTGCTTTTATAAACAATTATTACAATGTAAATAACAATAATATTAATAATTATTGTTATTTACATTGTATATCCGCACTTCCGTATATCCCACGGAAGTGCGGAGGCCGAGGCTTCTTAAATGCTAAGACCCTGCACAACCGTGAGGTATGCAGTCTCAGGGAATACTTCCTAGAAACCGACGTGGGGATGCACCGAGATGTGGTCTCAGTGGACAAGGGCCTCACCCTGCTATCCTTGGCTAACGAGAACTGGCGCAAACCTATAGTCATCATCATTTCAGCCGAAAGACGTCCACTGCTGAACATAGGCCTCCCCCAAGCACCTCCACTTCGACCGATTCTGTGCTTTCCGCATCCAGCGGATTCCTGCGGCCTTCACAAGGTCATCGGTCCATCTTGTGGGAGGCCTTCCAACGCTACGTCTTCCGGTACGCGGTCGCCACTCCAGAACCTTTCGGCCCCATCGGCCATCCGTTCTACGAGCAATGTGCCCTGCCCATTGCCACTTAAGTTTCGCAATTCTTCGGGCTATGTCGGTTACCTTGGTTCTCCTGCGGATCTCCTCATTTCTGATTCGATCACGTAGGGAAACTCCAAGCATAGCCCTCTCCATTGCCCTCTGGGTGACTTTTAGCCTTCTGATAAGGCCCATTGTGAGCGACCACGTTTCAGTACCATAGGTCATCACTGGCAACACGCACTGGTCAAAGACTTTCGTCTTGAGACACTGTGGTATGTGGGACGAAAAGATATTGCGTAGCTTCCCGAACGCTGCCCAGCCGAGTCGGATTTATTTATTTATTTATTCACAAGGCAACTACAACAGGTAACAATCACAGTATATCACTAGGTTGACATTATAGGATTCGACGATTGACCTCTTTCTCGAAGTTGGACCTACCTAGCTGGACAGTTTGTCCTAGGTAAACATACTCATCCACAACTTCGAGCGTAGTGACTCCGATCTTCATGAGAGTGGGTGTAACATGGGCATTTGACATGACCTTTGTCTTGTCCATATTCATTTTAAGACCCACTCTTTCGGAGGCTCTACTGAGGTCATCGAGCATTGTACTGAGGTCCTCCATGGTCTCAGCCATGATAACTATGTCATCGGCAAACCGAAGGTTAGTGATATACTCGCCATTGATGTTGATGCCTAGCCCTTTCCAATCCAGAACCTTGAAAACATCCTCCAGTGCAGCGGTGAACAGTTTCGGAGAGATAACGTCTCCCTGTCTCACACCTCTCTGCAGAAGGATAGGTTTCGAGGTCTGGTCCTGGAGTCGGACTGACATAGTGGCGTTTTCGTACAGACACTTTAGCACCTCGATGTACCGATAGTCGATCTGGCACCGTTGAAGAGACTGCAGCACGGCCCATGTCTCGATCGAATCGAAGGCTTTCTCGTAGTCCACAAACGCTAAGCAGAGAGGCAGGTTATACTCTTCGGTCTTCTGTATAACCTGCCGCAGCGTATGTATGTGGTCTACGGTGCTAAAGCCTTTACGGAATCCGGCTTGTTCGGGAGGCTGGAAGTCGTCAAACCTGCGCGCGAGACGGTTCGTGATAACTCTTGAAAACAGCTTGTAGACATGGCTCAGAAGTGTGATGGGCCTATAATTTTTAAGCAGGGCATTGTCGCCCTTTTTAAAGAAGAGTACCACCACACCTCTGTTCCATGCCTGTGGCGTTTGGCCCTCGAGTATGACGGAATCGAAAAGCTTCTGGAGGGCCTTAAGAACGGGTTTTCCACCGACCTTCAGGAGTTCGGCCGTAATTCCGTCATCACCCGGCGCCTTGTTGTTTTTAAGCTGCTTCAGAGCCATCCTAATCTCGTACAAGCTGACGTCCGGGATGTCTTCGGTATAGTGTCGGGTCAATCTAGCTCTTGGGTCGTTTGCTAGATTCGTAACGGGGTTACTAGTTGACGTGTATAACTGTCCATAGAAACTCTCGATCTCTCTCAACAGTTCAGGTTTGGCGGATACGATTCTGCCATCATCGGTCTTCAGTTTCGCAAGCTGGCTCTGTCCAATAGACAGATCTCTTGCAAAAACCTTGGAGCCCTTGTTCCGCTCTATCGCGTCCTTAATACGGTTTGTATTATAGAGGCGCAGGTCGCTTTTCAAGGACTTAGAGATCTGTCTATTGAGCTGCCGGTATTTGAGTGCATCGTCTGAAGACTGCAGGATCATCTCGCGCCTCACCTCCATGAGCTGCAAAGTAGCATCAGAGAGCTTCTTGTTTCGATTTGTGCGGCGGGTCTTGAAGATCTTGGACCCGACCGTATGGACAGTTTCCACGAACCCATCGTTATAATCGTCGATGGAGCTCCCTAGGCACTCGAAACGATTCTCAAGTTCGAGCTGAAAGGTCTCGGGGTTTTGGACCTGGATCAGTGCTGGGCGGAGCGTAGACTTCATCAGTCGAGATCTTTCCAGCTTGATA
The DNA here is from genome assembly GCA_949152395.1 of Agrochola litura. NCBI lineage: Eukaryota > Metazoa > Arthropoda > Insecta > Lepidoptera > Noctuidae > Agrochola > Agrochola litura. The sequence continues at coordinate 24,832,372 of OX424498.1, forward strand.
TTCAGGTTCAATGTGCCTCTTACCAAACGGTGATCACTGCCGGTTTTCACCGCGTTGATCACAGAGACATCATTGAATACTTGCTTCTTCGTCGACATAATGAAGTCAATCTCATTTTTTGTTGCACCATCAGGGCTCTGCCAGGTCCACTTCCTGTGCTCACGTTTTCTGAAGAAGGAATTCATCATAAAGAGGCCTTCCTTCTCCATAAAACTGGCCAGTAGGTGACCCCGGTGGTTCCGACGTCCAACTCCAAATTGCCCCACTCGCAGCTCATCATCGTTTCGTTTGCCCAGTTTCGCGTTGAAGTCCCCCATGACAACGGTGAAGTGAGTTTTAGAGCCATGTATGGCTCTGGAAATATCCTCATACATGGTCTCCACCTCATCGTCGGGGTGTGACGAGGTCGGGGCGTAAACCTGTATGACCTTCAGCGAATATCTTGCGGATATTCTGAGTATAAGGTACGCCACCCTGGTCGACACACTCTCGATCTTCACCACGTTGCTCACAAGGGACTTATGGACGATAAACCCGACACCACCTTGGGACTGCTGGTCGCCCTCCCGGAAATAGAGCAAGTTCCCGGATTTGAGGATTATCGAGTCCTCCCCCTCTCTTCGGACTTCAGATAACCCTACTATACCCCATCGTAACCTGCTCAATTCTTCCTCGAGTTCGATGATCTTTTCGTCGGTCCGAAGTGTACGCGTGTTATATGTTGCCAGGTCCAGTTTCCGGTGATTTTGGTAGCCGGATCTCTTCCGGGGATTCTTCGCACCCCTTGCCTCACCGTGGCCTTGACCGCTACCGTAGCCAAGGGCCGGTGGGCCGCCGGGCACTAGGGGCCATTTTGTTTTGGTGCTTGTCATTTTTGGGGGGGTTTGCCATAATCGCCACGCTTGGCAGGCGGGTTGGCGATCGCAGTATGGTGTTAAATGCATAGAGAACGCTGCTGCCCATTCTCTAGTAAGTCCCTTAGTCGCCTTTTACGACACCCATGGGAAGAAATAGGGTAGTGCTATTCTTTAAGTCCGGCACCACACGGACGACAAACCTATAGTATTAGATACTAATGACCGCAGGGAGGTATGGCAGAGCAAAGAGCTTCACGGGCGCTTTTACCGAGCCTTACATGGGCCCGATGTAGACCTGTTAGCGTCCGTATCCTGGTTGCGATTCGGTGACCTCTTTGGGGAAACCGAAGGTTTTGTTTTTGCGATTATGGACGAAGTTATGATGACGAACAACTACCGGAAATATATTGTGAAGGACGGCACGGTTGACATCTGTCGGGCATGCCACCGTCCCGGAGAATCAATCCGACACATTATTTCTGGCTGTTCTCGTCTGGCTAACGGAGATTACTTGCATAGGAACAACCTTGTAACCAGGATTATCCACCAGCAACTTGCTCTGAAATACAATATTGTGGAATCGGAAGTACCGTACTATAGGTATGTGCCCGACCCAGTCCTCGAAAATGGCAATATCACACTGTATTGGGATGGGATCGATCTATCATCACTGACAGGACTATTGTTGCCAATAAGCCAGACATAGTGGTGATAGATCAATTAGAGCGTCGCACAATGATTATTGATATAGCGGTCCCGCATGACGAGAACCTCGTGAAAGCTGAAAAAGATAAACTGATTAAGTATCTTGACCTGGCTCGCGAGGTTGTCGACATGTGGGATGTGGATACAGCAATCATTGTGCCGATAGTCGTGACGGCCAATGGCATAATAGCCAAGAGCCTCGACTAACACCTGAGGAGGCTCTCGTTAGGCAGCTGGATCAGGGGCTTGATCCAGAAAGCAGTACTCCTGGACACGGCGCGTATTGTTAGGAGGTTCCTCTCTCAGGAGCCCTGACCACCGGTGGCTTGGACCCTGTTCCCGACACCGGTGGGCGACTATTTTTTATATTTTTAAATGTTTATTTAATTTTTATACAAGAATATTTAAATGGTATGTTTTGAAATGAAATAAAGGATAATATTAATAACAATATTTACAATTATTTAGTAATTCTAAACTACCCAATATAGTTCGATTCGGTTTCCACCATAATGTAAAGAATTTATTCCCGAAGGTTTATATGTAGATAATACTTTCATATTAAATTTAAATCGCAGTGTTTTATCAAGTCGTAAACCATGCGTAGCGGGCGAGTCGCTAATATTCATATATTTGGTGTTACAGGTCCTATCTAGGTTAGGCTGTAACCACTTCCCATCTTGAGCAATAGATTTCTTTACCAATATTTCACTAAAGGTTTATTCTAATGTTACCGTCGGCCATCTTCTAAAGCAGATAGGGAGTGGTTTCCTCTCAAGCAGCAGTTCCGCTGACGTGTTCTGGATCCCCCCTTTCCATTTGCGTCTCCGACTCTTGCATATTGGACGGCATCTGTAGGACAGTGATGTGGTTTTGAAGAAAGGTGGCATCCAGTGATGGCAGATTGATTGATGGGAGATAAGACCCTAAAGACGATGGTATAAGAGCAGGAATCAATTAGTTTTAGACTTCATTAAAGCTATTATTATGACCTGGTTGAGTGCTTCCAATATACCTAATATGAAATTTTTATTTCAGACTAATAGCCAGGTAGGTGGGTGGACTACCTACAGACGATCCCGGGGAAGACTTGGATGAGACTCCTCAGATCAGGAAACCATAGTACAAAACAGGAGGCCTACTCGGCAGTGGGTGGAACTTGGCTGCCAATGATAATGATGATGATGACTTTGTTCAAGTTTATATAAATGAAAGCTGTTCCTAAAATGAGCTGCTCACTCTTCACATTGAAATCATTAACCTGACTGTTGTTCAATTTAATGGCATAGCTTCTCCATTATCCGATAGGTTCAGATGTGGACTGCGACCTGCTTAATGTTTTGAACCTCTCTCTTTTGGGGAATTCAACAGAATAGAGAGGTAACTGCAAGTGTCTGCTTTTAACAACATTGATGTATATGTTCAGTCAAGAGCATAAATATATTACTATGGACAGTTCGGCAATAATATCTGATTTCATGAAGACGGCAAATATATAATATGATCAACTGTGGAAGGCATAATATACAAGTAGCGCCACAAATCTGTGATATCGAAAAAGCACCAAAACTGTCTGCGGAGACAAACGACGCCAAAATATAGGATACCTATCGTCTTCGAAAACATGTGTCACCTCTCTGAATGCGAAAATATCGGACATGTGTTGCGCATGTGTTGCGTGATATTATATATGCGTAAATATCTGGCCACTCAGTTGAGTCCAGAAGAATATGATACCTCGTTGTGATTAAAAACTCACTTGCACAGGTGCTCAGTTTCTTTAGAATTCCTTTTGGTTATCGGTAACTGTATCATTTCTAATCTGTTTTTCTAACGTCCAAAGCGAAGCCAAATTGAATTTTAAATTCTAAAGAATTAAGACATTTATTTTGACATTGTGTTTGATTGATGATTTGATGTTTGTTGTTTATGTTTTTCTAGTGGTAGCGAAGTAGCCAATCAATTGGAAACAAATGCAAACTCTTTCATTGCCGCTATTTTCGACTGACTGCTAGAACAGAGAGACCGTTTTGATAATTTTATCTCGTCGTATTACGCACCTGTTCCACGAGTACTCTCTTTGATAGCTCTTGTCGCTGCGAAATATGAGTACCCGCCGGCGGGGTGAACAGTCAGCGATCAACTATTAATATAAGTACTTATATATCTTTTACTTACACGGGACCTACAATTTTTTGTTCGTTTCTTGAGCTAGAAAATATTTGATAGCTAATCGCTTTCTCGCCGGCGGTGGAACAGGACCATGAAAGTAATGTTCTACAAACGGCGCGGGCAACGCGACGATTTCCAAACGATTTTATTTTGCTTAAAGGCTCCCGGAAACAGGCGCGATGCGACTCTTAATAAAACAATTTCTAAGAAAACTTTACGGTAGAGTTATTTATTACCCGTGTCGCATCACGTCGTCGCGTCGCGTCTGTTTGCGCGAGCCTTATAATTTCCGAATGCAAGATACTTAAGGCTAGCCGTAACATCACAAAATGATTCTAACGATATCAGGATTTTTTTTTTCAAATTCATCCCAGTTCTTCCAAAACTTGAACTAATTAAAAGGACTGTGTAATAAATACTTCCTTCTCAAAAGTAAACAAAGAGGCATTTGTTATCCCACTTAGCACAAAGTCAACTCTTCGCTTTAATAAGTAAAGTGTTGTTCAAAGCAACACTGAATTCGTAATTAAAAAGTTTTAATTCTCCTTCGTTTCAAATTATTACTACTAAGGCGTATTATACCGAGTTTAAACACTCTGTTTTCACTTTCAGAATTTCATCGGAAAATTGGATGGTCTTCAATCGGCGCGGAGTTTTAAATTTTTCAATGGCCATTCTCCATTCTGAGTTTCCAGTTCTCGATAAAAAATTATCCTAAGTGCTTTCAATGTTAATTATTTTCGAATAAGGAAAACTGGGCGATCATTGTTCTATATAAAGCATAGACATTCTATTATTTTATTCTTTTATCTACAAAATACATGCACATGCACGTTTTATAGAATAGATTCTACAAACTCAAGACACGTGCATAGTTCGTAGAAAGCATCGGGACAACGTGGAAACAATTTGCAATAGTTAGGTATTCTTTTACTTTACACACACATGAAGCTGCATTGTCATGCCCCTCATAAACTCTCGTGTTAATGAAATTTAATCTCTCTTAATTACATGCGGTACGGAAGCCAGTCTGTGGCGCTCCCGCCAATTTCCTATAATTATCGGGCGGGAACGCGGGAAATCAAGTTTGCGGTGGCCTCCGCCGGCGCCACGGTCGCAGGAATCTCATTTGCGCGCGAGATTCCGAGGAGGACGCTCGCGTTTGAACTATCTTGATTGCATTTAGTTTTGTATTTGTTGTTGAAGAGAATTTATTGACTTCGTAGTTTACTCTGGTCATATCAATTAACTATTGCTATAAACTTTCGTTAATATTAATATCTTTTATAGAAAATAAAAACACAACGTTGATGGTGATTAAAATTTTTTTTTTTACATTTAGGACCTTTGGCTAGGCTTAACAGCCAACAATGTTAAAGGTAGGTTAAAGGAAAAAAAACACATACCTAGCTTGTTTCTTACCAACTGTTCCTTTACAATAGTTAAGCCAAAAGCTCTAGGACTTTTCAACTCCTCTCGTGTAAACACGACCCCAAAGCACCCGAGATTGTGACAAAAATAATCCCCTGTTTTAAAACTCAACGCATTTATTTCAATTAAACCATTTACTTTTGAATTTTCAATGAGTCGGTCAGTCAGAAATATGAAGCTAGTTGCCCATTTCAAAGTGTAGTAGGTACCTATAGAGAAGAACGGGCAAAAAACTCCACGGACACTCTTTAAAATAAAAAAATTGTTACAAAGATAGTTTACATCATTCATGTTGAAATTATAAATGTGAGACCAATGTAGAATGCACCACGCACATTAAAAGCGCCTAGAATAAAAAGAAAAAACAAAGAAGAATTCTAAAATTAAAATAAATTAAAAATAAGCCGTGGCAGCTAAGATATGACCAGTCCCAACTGACGTCGCCCGTTCACGAACATGACGCATGGATCAGCACCATTTAGCTCAACCATTTTGATCCAACACACGCGCCACCGTCAGCTAGACATCTGAGTGAGCATGACATACTCACAGCCGCCAGGGCACATTCAAGTCATTGGTGTCGATTCCCTTGTTCACAAACTAAACCAAATTTAAGTTCAGTGCATCTTTTTCTTTCTATTTCATTAAGAAAAGGACAGAAGATAAATTTTAGTTTAGTCCTGTCAAATTAATCAGCGCTTGACGTAAATTGACGTAATTTTAGTAGGGAAGTTTTTAATCACGTCTAAACTTGTATAGGCGCTGATTAATTTGACAAGACTAAACTAAAATTTATCTTCTGTCCTTTTCTTAATGAAATAGAAAGAAAAAGATGCACTTAACTTAAACTTAGTTTAGTTTGTGAACAAGGGAATTGGCACTAATACCCGGTAAATAGTAGCTCTTTAGTACATAGTGCTCACACCTGTGCTTTGCAATTATATAATACAAAGGAGATTGAGTTTATACAATGCAAAGATGGTCTTACAATCTTCAGCAGCTCCAACAGTATTTTTAAATGTTAATCAATTAGTTGTGGTTGTGGAGCAGGACCAGTATTGAGTCAAGCATTTTTATCAGCTATGTAATCCCCCAACTTAAATATGCTTGCCTGCAAAGTGTGAGTTTTATGCAAAATTTGAATTTCGTCTCATTTATTTGAAGTATGTGGGGAGGAATAATTATTGTAACATTCTAAACAGTATCCCATGAAAGATGAGTCTACTTTAGCCAGTCTGAAACCTGCTTGAACTAATAGGTCCATATTTCTTGTTCTATAATTATGTCCATCACCTCTTTTACTAAAAAGATGTAATTTTTTTTCTTACCTTGGTACCTTCGAAGTACCAAATAGTATACGGGAGCGTATACTATTTGTTTTTAGGTAGGCTACGTTTTTGGCCCCCCTAGGGCCAGTAAAACTTGTTTCAACGCTTACCACATAACGTCACGTGTAAACAAAATAAAACACAACCCGTGTCAGCTTCACAAAATATACAAGCACAGCAAACACGCCACAATACACAAAAGATTCCATTTCAAATCAAAACGTAATTATAAATACACGGTTTTGAACCCCGGGTGGGACAAAATTCGGTAATTCACGGTTTACGCCACCGACACGCCACCGACACGCCACTGACTCCCTGAGGCTGACTTGAGGTACCGGGGGGTTACCGCACATCAATTTGCATTCAAACAGATCAAGCGCTCCTCCAAACGGTGTACCTATTTTAGTCCTTTGTTTATTGTGCAACTATGCCATTTTAATTATTTTGTTAAATGTGGTATTTAACAAAATAATTAAAATGGCATAGTTAGTTTAGTTAGTTTAAATCTTTAATTATCTTTTTAACTTAATTGTATCATTTCGATTTTATTATTCTCCGGGAAGTTACGAGGTTTACGTGTTTACTGGCTTTTTCCGCGAATCTCGCTGTGATTTAGGATTCAAGTAATATTGTTGAATTCGCATGGTGACTTTGTAGTTAGTATTGCGGTACTACTTTGGTATTGATCGATCGAAAAAAAATATTTTAAGTAAAAAAACCGACCAAGTGCGTGTCGGACCACGCACAATGAAGGGTTCCGTAGTTGGGATGAATTTATCCCAAGAACAAACTTAACATTGTAGTTGAAAAACACGTTCCCCCGCACATTCCAAAATGTAAGTTTGTACGCACAATATTGAGAGATCTACTGTTATTTTAAGACCATAGACTTCTTATAGGTTTTCCTGTAATCTATGATTAAAGAACCATTCTTTGAATTTTTTTCAAAATTTTTGGCTCAGTAGTTTCGGAGATAACGGTAAATTTTCATCTATTTTCTTCTTCAGAAATATCTTTAAAAGTATTTATTTAAAAAATATAAAAAATGTACTTATTTGAGATCCTCGCAACAATGAATTTCATTTGATATGTCACACGGTTCGCAAAACTTTATTTTTTAAATGCCCCCCCAAAAGTGAACCCCATATAAAAAAAAAAATATGCATACATACTATATCAATTTTACATAAGAATAAAGAGTTTTTCACTCCTTTTGCTCAAAAAGTCCGTCGTCGGAGCGTACCAGAGCGGGGAAAAAATTGCATATCTAGCTCTAGGGGAAAAAGTAATTTTCGTAACCAACGAACCTACAAAAACGAAAAAGTCTTTATCCTTATGTAATACTATTTTTTTACCACCGCATACCGAGATAAAAAGTTTCCGTAGAAGTTCAGATTTAACAAATTGCATATTTTTTTAAATAAAATAATCTATTTAATATTGTATTGGATTATTTTATTTTCTCGCAATCGTAGTGAAAAGTAGAGTGTAACACATGGCGCTAAAACTATTCTAACTCGGTTTCTAATTTTAGCCCCTCGTATAACAAATCTATCATTTCGTTTTTGTAGGCTCATTGGTTACAGACAAAAATTACTTTTTCCCCCAGAGCAAGATATGCTATTTTTCCCCGCACTGGTACGCTACAATGACGGACTTTTTGAGCAAGAGGAGTGAAAAAACTATTTATTTTTTGTAAAAAAGTTTTACTACTTTTCACGTCCTTGATTGGATCACAGAAATTCACAAATTAATCGGTCCATTAGATTCGGAGCAAATTGGCTGTGACAGACGGACAGACAGACACACGAGTGATCCTATAAGGGTTCCGTTTTTTCCTTTTTAGGTAAGAAACCCTAAAAAGTCAAGACAGCGCATTCAATTTCTTTTCTCGCACCCATGCATGAATAGAAGACAGTTTAAACTCCTGAAAACACGGCACAACACGAAAAACTTGTTAATTAAACAAATAAACCAATCAAACAATAATATAATTAATTAATTAAACATTTGACGACACAATACCCTTACGTGTACTCATTGAAAATACGTAAATTAAACCTTCCTGGAACGTACCAGACGACACTGAAACCGTTGACAAAGACTATTGTCCTACCCTCCACTCCCTATGAAATAACACACAAAAGAGATTCAATCAAAATTCTTATTAAGTATTTCGTTTTGTTCTGCGCCTGATTGTTCGTCTTGCAGATAATTGCGAGTTGAACTTCTATTTCATAATTAGGTACTGAAATATTCTGGATGCTGTTCATAGGTACTGAGTAATTGGAATAAATTCAAATTTCTAGCAATGGAAAGCAATGGATCTAAGATTTTACTATAGAAGCCCGAAGCTAATAATAATACTATCTTATGTCCAATGCTAATCAGACCCTACGTCTTCCGGTACGCCTTCGCCACTCCAAAACCTTTCGACCCCAACGGCCATATATTATGTTCTACGAGCAAGGTGCCGTACCGCGTACCGGAAAACCTAGCGTTGGAGGAGCCTTCCAACTTCAAAGTGGACCGATGACCTTGTGAAGGCCGCAGGAATCCGCTGGATCCGGGAAGCACAGAACCGGTCGAAGTGGCGGTGCTTGACGGAAGCCTATGTCCAGCAGTGGACGTCTTTCGGCTGAAATGATGATGATGATGAAATGATAATCAAGAATCTTCCAATGACTACTACTATGAACAGTTCTAGAACCTAAAGTCAAGTCATAACGGTCAATAAGATGGATGATATATCTTATGGAAGTAATCCCTTTTTAGAAAAATTACCTCCTTCAGCCTGCAATGCCCTTTTTTTCTCAGTCTATGATAAGTTATCTTGTCAACACTTGTCAAAATAAAATGTCTGACGAGAAATGTATGTGTATTCTTTTGCGTACATCCATCTAGTTATATTTGCAGCCATAATACATGAAATTCTAGCCTATATTACAGTGTTAGACCAAGGTATAATTCCATTAGAACGAGACTCGATAGGAATACAATTTTTTATTGACATTGAAAATAGTCATCATCTGGGCACATGCAGAGTAAATTCGAGGCCAAAAATGTGTTGTTTAGCTGACGAAGAATACAAAGATTGTAGTTTAGATGCTATTCATGACGAGAACGTGGAACTAATTAAGCCTAAAAAAAGAGAAACATTAATTCATGTGTATCCTACTTTATATCAATACGATCAAGTTGGTTACTGCGATTTTATCATCGAATTCAAATGTACCAACAAAAGATGGCCCAGACAATTGCCTATTAGTATACCTTTCGATACACAATTAGAAAATAAAAAGAAAACGCAGTATCTTAAGGCATACGCTAATCTGAAAGGTAGCGACTGTGACTCTCTAGATGAGGATTCTCTGCATGAATGCGAACCAGTCAACTGTGACTTAAAATACTCTGGACGAAGACCATACTATGATGGTAATCTTAGTAAGTGCGTGATTGCACCAATATGTGAGACAGATGTCATAAAGGAGCTCCCTGACCTTGTATATGTACCTATAAATAATATTTGTAGAGACCTCGACCAACCTATTAGTATTGGTGACATTTATGCAATTAGCACTGGCTTAGGTGTTGTAACTGAGTCAATAAAATCAGCTTTCTATGATTTTAAGGTTACATTAAAATCAAACTGCACAACTATATCCGAAAACGTGAAAATGCTTAAGGATATGTTTTATGGAAAGCTGTGTGTGCTCAATGGAGACACGTCAGACTACGAAACGTGTTGTGTAAATGCTATACTCTCAATTTTAGCCTACATAATCGCTATAAGTGGCTTAGTGCTATCGCTCGTCTGCTGCCTTCAGACCACAGTGTGGTGCTACGTGAAATGGTCAACAGGACAATTAAAATATGCTTTAATGCATTGGAGGTCAAGTAATTCTATGGATGAACTGCCACGGCACAATAGTTCACATGTAAACAGAAGCGTGACGGACAATTTGTTAAAAGAAGTAATTGTGCGGGACCTTCCGATAGAGATGAGGGAGAGTGTGGTGGACATCTGCCAAAGAATCGATCGAGAAATAAAACAGAAGAAGAGATACAGAGTGACGGATCTCGGTAGTCAGGTCAATCTGCGAGAAGGCGAAAGTCAGACATCTGAAACATCTTCCGAAATATCTTTGCCTCACGGTGATGATAGAGCAAAACTGATAATGAAAAGTTAATCAGAAATATTTGCTTGTGTAAATATTGATAAAAATATTAGCACTATAGGATTTGTTAAAAAAGGCGTTAGAATTAAATAAACAGGATTTTTTCATTAAATACAAAAAAATATATATTTGTACAAATATTTAGCTTTTGTCAACTGATGATACAAACTATTGCATTAGCATGACTTGGGATTGACTAGCATAGCATTAAGCTATTATTATTATTAACTGGAACCCAAAAAATTAAACTAAATCTACAGTTCGTCTTTTTTACTATCTACTTTTAGATAATCTTCTTTGATAAAGTCTGCTGCCCTTTCAGCAATCATCATAGTTGCTGCGTTAGTGTTTACACTAGGTATCGTGGGCATCACACTAGCGTCTACCACCCTCAGGTTCTTCACTCCATACACTCTTAGTCTATCATCGACTACTGCCTTAGAATCTTTGACCTTCCCCATCTTAGCTGTACCTACGGGATGGTACACATGGTATGTTACAGTTCTAGCCATACATTCCCAATAGTTTTCACTTTCAAACTCAAAGTCATCGCAGCCTTCGAAATTGATCCTTTTTATTTCAGCTTTCATGTCTTTAAACGTCGGAGTGTTGACGATCTCCGTTACTTTCTTAACACCTTTTACAAAAGTTTCCATGTCCCGTTTGTCATTAAAATAATTTGTGAAGATCTTGGGGTGTTCCATGGCATTCTTTCCGCGAAGTTCAATATAACCTCTCGAATGTGGCCGGCAGAGAGCGACGAAGAAAATGAACACTTCTTTCTCTTTATTAAACTCTGCAAACTGCTTACAGATGCTGTCTTTAAATGACCAGGAATCCGTACAAACGGAATATACATATGAAGTGTTTGGTAAAAAGTAGTTGTGATCTATTTGTACGTCTGGTAGAGAATTTTCTCCTGAGACTGATAGGAAAGCATTTACATTAGGCTGATCATAGTTTGTAGTGTGTGGTCCTGTTTGATCTACTAAGTATTCTGCAGCAGCTTTCTGCCAAAATTCCTCTCCCCTCCTTTCAGCTCCTGTGTCTACTGTCACTGGAATAGGTATACGAACATGGTCTTGGAGATTCTTTCCAACATCTAAGTCACTGATTACTTTAATATCCTTCTCTTTAAGATGTGCTCGAGGGCCGATACCTGATAACATTAGCAGTTTAGGAGTATTCACTGCTCCTGCACTTACTATGACCTCTTTTGATGCATAGTACGATTCTACGTCACCGTATAAAAGTGAAAGTCTGACTCCAATAACTGTTTTGTTCTTTTCATCAATTTCTAATTGGTTAACGTAAGCGTACTTCATGACTTTCAAGTTTTTGCGTTCCCTAACAGGATTCAGGAAAGCAGTAGTGGTGCTTACTCTGCGGCCCTTGTGGATTCCACCTCTGAGTTTTCCGACACCCAACTGCGTAGGACCATTTAAGTCATCTAAGTATTTTATTCCCAATTCTTTGTAAGCGTCGGTCAGTTTCTCAGCTATGCCTGCATGGGTGAAGTTCAGTTGATCCACAACAAACTCTCCATCTGTTCCGTGTTCCTTTCTCAGTTCTGGGTTGTTCAGAATGAACGGGTCTACCATTTTCTCGCTTTTTTTGAAGTATTCTTTCAATGTAGGCCAGTCCCAGCCATCGTTTTCTTTGAGATGCCAAGGCTCATAGTCTCCAGCACTGCCTCGCATGTGGAGATGACCGTTGATGGAGCCAGTTCCTCCAAGGACTTTACCTCGTGGCCAGAAGGATCGTTCGTCGACGCTGCCTCTGTTTGAATTTTCATCATGCTCGGTGTAATATTGGAAAGTATTTCGAGTCCTGTGCGTGGAGCTTGAGTAGTTAGGAATCTGGAAGTAATTTAAAATATTGCTCAGGATAATGTTTTGATAATCGATTTGATTAGGAGACCACAACATGATATTTCAAGAGAGGTAAATTAAGGCTCGTGCAGACCAGCGCGACACAAAGGCACCGCTAGTCGCGCGACGAGCGGTGCCGCGCTTTGTGTCGCGTCGCATGTCGCGCCTGTTTGTAGGAGCCTTTAAGTTTAAGAGTTTGCTTTGAATTTATAATTGCAAGTAATTTAAATCTTCATCTTTAGGGCGTCATCCCTAGTGGTTACTTGTAAAATAGTGTAAGCAGGCTACTCACAATGCTCTCCATAGGAGGATCACCTCCAGCTTCTATCAGTAGCACCTTCCATTCTGGAACCTCTGACAGCCTACTTGCTAACAAGGATCCAGCCGTGCCGCCGCCGACGATGATGAAGTCAAACCGGTCACCACCTAGTGAAAAAAATGGATTCATTATAATGCAGGGTGTAAAAAAACCCATCACATAGCCGTCGTCATGGTGCTGATCCATGCGTCATATTCGTGAACGGACGCCCCGTCATTCAGTAAGGACTAGTCATCATTAGCTGCCACGGCTTATTTTAATTTTTTAATTGTTTTTATCTTTTAATTACGAACGTTCTCAACGTGCACGTCTTTCTACATTGTTCTCACATGTATAATTTCAACATGAATGATGTAACCAATATTTTGATTTAAAAAAGTGTCCGTGGAGTTTCTTGCCTGTTCTTCTCCATAGGTACCTACTACGCTTTGGAGTGGGCAACTAGCTTCATTTTTCTGACTGCCCGACCCCTTGACAATTCAAAAGTGCCTGTAATTGGTTTATTTGAAATAAATGCTTTGTTTGAGTTTGAGTTTCCAAAATCTCCGTAACCAGATGGTTCCCTGGTATGGTCTAGTACTAATAAGGCTTCGTTATGTAGCAGGAAGAAGTTATTATGTTTGCAGCACTTTTTAAATACGTCTTTTGTTGGATGATGTTAAAAAGATTTATTTTATTAGCTTGGCTGACAAGAGTGACGGAAGCGGAGCTACCTACTTATTTTGCAAATTATCGTCACTTCTGGAGACTCTATGATTTGTCATAATTCTTCTTGAATTTATTAGTATTATTTTGTATTTATTCTTGTATATTCAACCGCACATCACTGATAAGGGATATTATAAATTGCATATCAAATAAATAATCGCCTATCAATACATACTCATCATTTATATTCTTTTTTACATCAAATAACTTACTTCACTACAAATAAACTAAATGTTTAACAAAACTCAAACTGCAGATAATTCGAAATTATACATCAATATAACATTACTTTTTCCTCATAATGCAATACAGTTAAATTTATTTTTGTAGAAAAATACTACATACATAGCATAAATACTGACTGCACAGCAAATTAATAATATAAAATATAAAAAAACAAAACTGGTTGTTCTATGGCTGAATGGTAGGTTAGGTTAGGTTAGAACTGTGACCACATAATATACCGCACGAGCCGAGCGAGCGAAGCGAGCGGTGCCGCGGCAGCGGCCGGCGAGTGCCAGTGCGAACACCGTGTTTTCGAGTGCAGTTTACCAAGATATTTCCCCATAGAACAACCAGTTGAACCATGGGTAAATTTACTTCTCCGTAGTACAACCAGTTGGACATCGCAGTTACTATCGCTAGTATCACCGGTGGTTCAGTTCGGTAGTACTAGTGGGAACAAAGGTTGGAAACAAACAGTCTCACTAGAAAACTGTTGTACATAATATAAAAATAGAAGCTATATTTAAAAGAAAAACAGTTAACATGTATAATGTGCATTAAGATTATTAGCTGTGCATTGATGAAAAAGCTTTTGCTTTAGGAAAAATCGCTGTACGCTGCGAAAATAAATTGTAGTGTGTTTAGTGATATTTTGAGTTGAATATTTTGCTGTGCAATCAGTAATTTTGATGGGAATTCGGAATCTTATTGCATAGAAAAAGGATATTTTTTGATTTGCGTTTAAATACTACCCCACTGATAACACTAGTAGACATAACGACGCTGTCAATTTCAAATTATTGCAACTGATGTGTGATTAGAGATGGGAATTTACCCGGAAAAAACTTAAACGTGGGAAAATTCGAGGGAAAAAACCCGATTGGGAAAATATTCGGGTTTTTTTACGATTTCTCCGTCAATTGTGGACCGATTTTGAAAATTCTTTTTTTGTTTGAACGGGTATACTTTCGAAGTGGCCTCATATACATTTTATTAATTTTGCTTCGATAGTTTTTGAGTTGGCTTCAATAATACTTATTTTTTCCCACTTAGTATGTGGATTATGATATGATAACTTCCTGTCATTGTTATTTACATAGCAGATAGTGGTATTCGAATTTGTGTAGGAAAGCTGCCACAACTAAAAAGTGAACAAAAAACTTTTTACAATAAAAAACACAACGGACTTCCAAAACAAGTTTGTAGTGCTTTTTTTGGAAGTCAGTTGTTGTTTTTTTGTTTTGTAAAAAGATTTTTTATTTAAATATTATATTATACATAGTACAGTTTAAATTATAAAGAATTAAATAAACAACATATAGAGCTTATTTTTTGGTTAGGTATATGTTAAATGTAATGGTCATCCGCTATTGGTGACCAATAAGCCACTCGAAGCATGTTTTACAATCAGACTGGAAGTTACCGCGTTTGAACAGACAAAAAATCTCTTCAGCTTTATTGTATTAGTGTAGATAATTAAAATACCCGTCTATTGGGTTTTTTCCCACCGCCCATCTCTAAGTGTGATTAACTCATACGAAGGGCGAGCGTTTTGGGAGACTGTCTTATGTAATTTTGACGTTCGAAAAGTACTGGTTCTCAATCTAGTTTGAATAAATGACTTTTGATTTGATTTGAAACAAATCCAGAAATTAATAGTCCTCTTCTACTAGTAGTACTCCACTCACTTGTGAGTCCGTAAGAGTAGTCCATAGGCCATGGCTCGGTGATAAGGCACTGTGCTGCAAGGAATTGCGTCACCAGCTTCGTGAAAACAGTTCCAGCTGAACCCTGGCTGTAAGCCTGGCACCCCACAGGAAGACACTTCATAATTTCTGAAACAGTTGAAAAACAATTAGTGGAAGTCAAACTGTCCAAAATTTTAAGCGTGTGCAGCGAAGTAATTGTGTAACACAATTGCAATGGCAATGCCATTCATTTTGAAAATTCAACAACATTCATTGCGTTATTTTCGTTTTTTTTTTTCATTTTTCAAACATGAAGCAATGGATTAGGGATTTCCTTCAAAATCCTTAGGATTTTAGTCTGCGTTCATCGCTCGATGTGGCAACACGCCGTGTTCGGGTTCGCGATAAGTCAATCGTCATCCTGAGGATGCCTCGTTGAGAGGTGAAATACGTGTCGATTTCTTTATGGAGTTTTTTATGGCTCTTTAGAAATAGCTAAGCGGAACAGGTTACTAAATATATCCACGTCTATTGTATTTTATCCTTAGGATTGTAATGTTGCCATGTTAAGAGAGAAAAAAAACCCTATATTGCAAAACACCCGCGACATGTTTTCTAATTAACAAACTACTGCTCTTATCGCTACAAGCCATGTTAGGCTAAACTCAAGCAAGACACTACGAAACAATGGAACAACCTGTTCATACAAAACTAAGGCCCTTTCATCCATCCATAAATACCCAGAAACATTCACTGATAGCACTCTAACGAAGAATTCAGAACATCATTATAAATACCTCCGGCCAACTTTTCTAATAATGCCACAGGGCCATAGCAATATGTCGAGAGAGTTGATAACTCATATTAGCATGTTAACAAACGAAGTTCAAATCGTTTGCCGGCCACTAGGAAATGGTAGCGATGAATATTTAAGTGTTTTGCTTCATCAAAGAGACTGTAGGCTTTGAACTAACTGGGAAGCAAAACAATTAAACTTTAATTAAGAGTTAGAGAATTAGCCCTAAAGTAACTTAAGTCTTTTATGTAGGGCACGTTGACATGAAAAGACGAAAGCCCCATTCACACGATGTTGCCTGTTGCATACAATAAAATTAGAGCAACAAATGACTTGCATCGTATAAACATAGTTTAGTTAGACGGTGCATCTTCTGTTGCTGCTTCAACTAACAGTATGCCACCGGCTATTAAACCATGTAAATCAGGATTTATCCGCGACGCACATCGGTAATTTTTCTACGATGAAGTTTTCTTATTGTTAGACATTCTTTTATTAGAGTCGCGTCGCGCCTGTTTGCCAAAAGCATAGTTAGAAAAGTCTCATTTCTGTTTGATGACACAGCACACACACACAAACACCTTTCAAACCTACCCCTTCTTGTGCAGAAATGTTACATTTACAGATAAACTAATCCAGAAGTAACTCTACACATGGCAGATTTATTCGTAGATGAGTTCATCCGAAAGTGAAACTGAAATAGGCACCGTTCCATTTTCATCAGAAGTTGTGTGGAAATCGGCTGTCATGGTAAGGGTGATGCGGAGGAATGAGGAAAATTTCGTGAGGAAAGTTTTGAAGTATGAATGTAGATGGCTACAAGAGTAGGGGAAGACCAAAGAAACGATGGATGGACAGTGTGAGAGATGGCTAGAAAGGGGGTGACTACTTAGATGAAGACAAATAAATTGGGATAGCAATTGATGACTTTGCTTATAAAAGGCCGGTAAGAACAAGAAGCGTCTCTGCTTTTTTTTAAATAAACGGAGTTAGTACGAGTAGTTACATCCAGCCTAACTTTTAATTATTGTCATAAAGACCCGTTTTCGACATTTATTTTTTAAATGTCGAAACATCATGCTGAGATAGGAGCCTTTTGGCGTCGTACAGGACTTTCTGCTTTTATTTTAATTTTACTTTGTTTTTTTTTATATATTTTTATTAATGTTTTTATGAGTGTGTTTTAGTTTAATTTTGATTTCCTGTGCGAGTCTCAATAAATACTTTTTCTTTCTTTCTTTCCATTTCTGCTTAGGGTTACTGCAGTTTGGTAAAATCCATCACTAAGCGATTACAATTTGATATAGACACACAAACGAAAGATTAGAAATAAATCACTATAAATGATAGCTTATCTAATTCATTGATAAATAATTAGATATATCGCACACCTCCTGCTTATCGTTGAAATACCCATGACATCACACACCTTGAAATACCCAAGAAGGATTAAATTGAAGCTGATGTAGACTTAAAAATTTATAAACAAGCATATCAATTTAAAAAACTAAAAATACATAACTAAAAAGAGAAAAAAACGGCCACTTCAAAAGTTCGGGATTGTTTTATCATTTCTCATTCCAAATTATATTTAAACAAATAACTTGAAAATATTTTTGGAATCACCTTTTAAACTCCTTTATTTTGATACCTCACTCGATAGGATTGGAAGTTTTTTTTATTTTTTAAATATATATTTTGGTGCCAAATATTCGTCATTTTGTTTTACGACGAATCTAACGACATATCATTCATCGAAATCGGTTCAGCCGTTTTATAGTTACGAGGGAATATAGAGACGGACACATACATACAGGTCAAACACATAACCCTAATTTTTTGGCTTCGCTGTAGTCGGCTAAAAACAGGGCTTCTTGATTAACGCCAAGCAATGTGAATGACACCATACATGAAATTGGTAAATGTCGAGTAAATAATAGAAGTAGTAGCGTCGTCGCCTGTCTACTGTTAGGTACTCTTGATGCTTGCTGGTGATATTTATACAAGGTGTAATTAAAATGGCGTTGGACCCTTAAAAAGGGTTATTTCTACTCGCCGTTATGAACAACTTTTATATGGAACCAACCAAGAAAGCGCGAAATAAACAGCTGTTTAATGTTCGCATATCTCGAACAAACATATGGAACAGCTTTTTTGTTAGGTTTCCGTACCAAGGGTGCCAACGGGACACAATATGTATTGCTAAGGCTCCGCTGTCTGTCCGTACGTCCGTCCGTCTGTCACAGAGCTGTATCTTTTGAACCGTATTAGGTAGACATTTGTTTCACATAGTGTGTACTACTATGGCGGCTATTACAACAAACAATAAAAATAAAATAAAGTTAAAAATTTAAGGAGGTATTATATCCCCATAATATAAGAAACGTTTTTTTTTTCTTAAGTATTTTTTCTTAAGTATTTTTTTAAAATATTGTTATGTAGTGTCAAATATTGTACGGTGGTACAGAACCCTTAATGTGCGAGTCCAACTCGCACTTGGCCGCTTTTTACATTTTGTGTGACCCATGCTAAATTGTTAGTTTTGAGATAACAACTTACATCAAAAGCTGGCAAATTGGTTACTGATTTCTTTATAGAAGGAATAGAACATTGTACGCTATGCATGTAAATAAATTGTAAAAGGTTCTTTGTGATATAGTAGGTATCTACCTATAATCATAAAAAAATTATAGAGTATAGCAATAGGTAAACATCGGTGTAGATAATCATGTACTTATAAGTACAATTTTTATTGTATCTAGAAGCAACGCAGAATGTCAATCAAATGAGATGGTAATGCCAATTTCTGCTTTGGCCGTTGTGGCAGTCATTGGTGGAGCCATGTGTACACACGGCGATACATCAAGCTATACATTTCCAGTATAAGCTGACCTCGCATTGTACGGAAATCCTATGCAATGCGAGATAAGCATAAACTGTGTGCTTACTACATCATCATACATGTACTGAGGTCCTCCATGGTCTCAGCCATGATAACTATGTCGTCGGCAAACCGAAGGTTAGTGATATACTCGCCATTGATGTTGATGCCTAGCCCTTTCCAATCCAGAACCTTGAAGACATCCTCCAGTGCAGCGGTGAACAGTTTCGGAGAAATAACGTTTCCCTGTCTCACACCTCGCTGCAGAAGGATAGGTTTCGAGGTCTGGTCCTGTAGTCGCACTGACATAGTGGCGTTTTTGTACAGACACTTTAGCACCTCGATGTACCGATAGTCGATCTGGCACCGTTGAAGAGACTGCAGCACGGCCCATGTCTCGATCAAATCGAAGGCTTTCTCGTAGTCCACAAACGCTAAGCAGAGAGGCTGGTTATACTATTCGGTCTTCTGTATAACCTGCCGCAGCGTATGTATGTGGTCTACGGTGCTAAAGCCTTTACGGAATCCGGCTTGTTCGGGAGGCTGGAAGTCGTCAAACCTGCGCGCGAGACGGTTCGTGATAACTCTTGAAAACAGCTTATAGACATGGCTCAGAAGTGTGATGGGCCTATAGTTCTTAAGCAGGGCATTGTCGCCCTTTTTAAAGAAGATTACCACCACACCTCTGTTCCATGCCTGTGGCGTTTGACCCTCGATTATTCACCTAGTTTTAATTAGCATAGTTGAATAACCCCTGGCTGGAGGTTTTAAGTGTAGTAGCTTAAAACAGCCACAGGAAAGCCCGGTTAAGTAGTCATGATCCCAGAGGTCAACTACGAGATGCCACAACAAAAAAAAAAAAAACTCAGAAGATACAGATAGTGCAATCCACGAAGACGCGCCCCACTCCGTGATTACTATACTGTAAGCTGAACCCTAGTACGGAGCGGAGCGGAGTGGGGCGCGTCTTCGTGGATTGCACTATCTATAAATATAGACCACAATTATAACGATAACAATACAAATTAAAAACAAAATATCCCGCATTAGTCCTACACCAACCGGGGGTTGTCCTTAGGTGCACTTGCATAGTGCGAGCAAGGACAATCGTCGCTTGGTTCCTCATTTAATTAAAAACGTCTAACGGTCCGGGAATCCAGAGTCCCGAGAAATGTCAATAAAATTAAAAATACTTACATTTCAAACCCCAACACAATAAATAAAATAATTAAATCAGATGAGAATCGTATTGTATGACTGTTACCGACCGACTGACCCGTAGGCAATACTATCAATCTGTGAAAACAACATTATCAGTCGCTAATGTATCGATAGCAGTGTTTTCCCAAATCCTTATTAATACGATTAATTGCATACTTCTGTAATTTGTATGTTTGTTTGTGCTGCATTTAATGGGGCCCGGACTTGAATTCTTTTGCACATAGGTATGTACCTACATCGGATTGAAATGTTGAATTTAAGTATATTACGTTATTTCGTAATCATCCAAACATCGGACAATTCATTTATATTTTTTGTTGTTATAGGTAGTAAATGTTGGTTTTGGGACTTGGAAATAATAGCCTTGTTTAAGTTTCAGATAGCTGCTGTAGAGTGTTCTTGTCTGCAAAAAAAATATTACACTCCGGGTGCCGCCAGATGTGAAAACTTGAAAAAAAATCGGCACCGCGGTAATCAACGCGTTGATGTATTTTTAATGGTTAAAAGCTGGTGTCGTTACAGTGTCGCGAAATCAATGGTTTAGTCCCAACTCAAAAATTCTATTTAAGGGACCATATGCAACAGTCGAAGAAACTAATATAATGGCCGCATAACGATCCTATGTTTTGGAGTGGTTAATTTTTTATTTGTTATTTATTTTTCTAGTGTACAATAAAGTGTATACTTATAAATAAATAAAATATGAAGCTCTAAGAGTTTATATACATACTTGCATACAAATACACGTGTCACCGATATCCCGAGAAAACTTTACACTCCCAGTTTTCTCACACTACCTATACATAATATGTAGAGAATAGTTAGGAAAACTGCTAAAGTAAACCCGCACGTGTCAGCCCAACAATCCCTCACTCCATACTGCCACTTTATCCATTTTTAATCCACTTTCCATACCTGCTGGAAACTAATATTTACTGGCTTTTACCTTAATATGTTATTCTACTTAACAAGGGAATGCCTACCTACATTTACTTTCATGTAGGTTTTGGTACCTACAGGGTGTACCTCAGAAGTCAGAAGGTAAAATAACGGAGTCATGGCGACGCGATGGGTGACCTCAATATCCATCAATTTAACGTTTGTTTATGTTCAGCAGACAACAAGATTTTGTAGGTTCAAAATTCACTTGTAAATTTTTTGTACGAAATCAAAAATCATTCATTAATATTGGGCAGAGAATTAGCACTTTTTGAACGTCAAAAGCCCGACCTCAACGACCTCCTAAAGTTTTCAGGAAGTTGAAGTTTGTGCATTTTGGCTAGCAAATCTGAAACCATTTACCATTACGGGGGAAGCGTCAGGGTAGCCCGCGAGGGATCGTGCGGTCCATGGCCCTCTACGGGGCGCCGGTGTGGGCGCGTTCATTGAGGCTGCGGCCAGCCCGCCGGTTGAACGCGTCCCAGAGGGTCATGGCCATTCGGCTGGCCCGAGGATACCGCACGGTCTCCTGCGAGCCTTGCCTGCGCCTGCTTGCCGGATTACCGCCATGGGATCTGGAGGCAAAGGTCCTCGCGCACATCTGGGAGTGGCGCGAGGAGGCGAAACGCCGGGGCTTAACTCCGATGCCGCAAGAAATCGCGGCACAGCGGACAGAGCTCCGGCGGGATCTCATGGCGTCATGGAGAGTGCGATTGTCGCAACCCCGTGCTGGGCACGCCACAATTGCGGCGATAAGACCCCTCTTTGAGGAGTGGCTTGAGAGACGCCACGGCGTCCTCACCTTCCGCCTGACGCAGGTCCTCACCGGACACGGCTGCTTCGGGAGGTTCCTGTTTAGGATAAGGCGGGAGGAAACACCCGGGTGTCACCATTGTGTGGATCGGCCTGAGGACATGGTGGAGCATACGGTGGAGGTCTGCCCGGCTTGGGCGGAGCAACGCCGTGTCCTCGTAGAGGCGATCGGCGGCGGTGATCTCTCGCGTCCGGCCCTGGTTCAGGCCATGGTACGGAGCGAGAGGAAATGGCAGGCCGTCACCTCCTTCTGCGAAGCGGTAATGCTCGCGAAGGAGGAGGCGGAACGCGTGAGGGAGAGGCAAATTTCGCGCCCTCACGCCCCTAACCGCCGCAGGAGGAGACGCCCGGGGCGGGAATCGCGAGCCGATTTCCGGCCACCGTAGGCGCGGGCTTGCGGACGGTGAGCAATGGGTAGCTCGCCGTCCGGTAAGGACCAAGCCCGGGTCGACGGCGCGTTGTGTTCCACGCGCGCCTCAAAGAGATGTCAGCAGAATTGACGGGGCCCGCTAGGGCCAATGCCTGCCGGGGGTTCGAAGAAAACCGATAGGGACATCGCGGCCCCCGGCAACAGGGCAACCGAAGGAACACGGGTGGGTTTTAGTCAGTAAGAGTCTGACACGCCCTCCCCACCCAGAGCGGGAGAAGTTATTTGATAATTTCCCACCCAAAAAAGGGTAGCCCGCGAAATTCAAATTTTCTTACGTTTAATAGTGATGAAGAAGAAGATAAAGGTGTCAAATGTCATGATTTCATGAAATCATGACATTTGACACCTTTGCTAACTTATAATATGGAGTTGTATTGCTGATGTAATGATTATAATTGAGTAAAGCCATATTTGTTACGGCCGCGAATCATATTTTAACCAACATAAAACCTGACACTGACCTGCAAAATGCAAAAAACGTAAGAAAATTTGAATTTCGCGGGCTACCCTGACGCTTCCCCCTTAACACTAGAGCAATCTTGATGGGTATTCTTCAGTAGTGTATCAGAATTGGGGGATTTAACTTAGACCCATCACCCTGATTATTTATTAACTCTTGAAGAAAATATTATCTACCTTGGTAGGTAATAAAAATAACAAGTGAAGACTGATCATTTAACATAACGTTCCGATAATTCCGTTATCTAAAAATACCGTGTTATCTTAGGACACGTCGGTTAAACCAACTAATTACTTGTACATACAATATATATCTGTAACGTATACGTTATGCAATTAAGTACTTTATTACTAGATAAACTCTTACTCGTAACAAATTGAGTCAATATTATTAAAGTAATTATAAGCTAAGTAATGGTCTGTTGACCTTAAAATATTGTAAGGTAGGTAGTAGAAGCATGTTTATATTTATTGTTCCGAAATTAGCTGACGAAAATGTAAACAAATAGATCAGAAAACGTACCTGCAGTGGATGCCAATTTGTAATGGCACTTACAAATTGACGTCTTTGATTTGATTATTTTAATACTTATATCTGAAATTCAAATTTTGTCAATGATTTTTTAAATACTAATAATTTTATGCTTGTAAATACAAATTCCCTACAACGAGTGATTGCATAAGAATTTAACCTAAACGGGTGTCTTTATACTTTCATTTGCTACATAATCTAAATATATAAAAGCGAAAGGTCACTCACTCACTCACTCATTCATCACGAAATATCGAAAACCGCTTGACGTATGAAGATGAAACTTGGTAGGGAGGTAGTTTATAGTTAGGAGACGTCCGCTAAGAACGGATTTTTGGAAATTCGACCTTTAAGAGGGTGAAAAGGGGGGATTTTGTTTGTATGAAAAATCTTATTCCTTGAGCTTATAAACTTGAAACTTGGCATGAATACTTATCTATGTAAATTATAAAGTTTTCCATTTTTAGTTTTTCTAAAATACCCTCTAAAGGAGGATTGGGGGGTATCAAAGTTTGTATGGAAGAATTTTAACGAGCGGTCTGATTAACTCGAAACTCAGTATTTATAATTAAAACTGAAAATAAATAAAAATGTTTATCAGGTTTTTTTGAAAATCTACCCCTAACGGGGTGAAACGGGGTATTAATTTTTACAGTGGAGGATTTTACTGTGTGGCTTAATTAACTTGAAAATTGGTATAAATAATCTATAAGTCAAATAATGGAAACGTCACAATAGATTTTTCAAAAACTATTATCACGCTATTTGCTATGGGGAGGAGCAATATAGCATTATGTTTGAATTCTTCTATAGTTTACCGCAAATTGTAAAAAGGCTAGCCAATAGGTTAGAATATTGCAGATAGTTACGGATTTAACTTTTTAGAAGATTACCATCACGCTATAAAAAAAAAAAAATAAAATTCATTTAATTCAGGCAAAACCCATATAACATCAAACAAAATTTAACCAAACTGCAATACACAATAGAACAAAAACCAATAGAATAAAAATAATGTCAATGCAATCCCTCCAATGCCGCTCCCTGCAATGTCGTTCCTTTATGGAACTAAGCAGTCAATCATAGCATATACAGGGTGGATTTTGAGATGGGGCAATAAGGGCAGGTACCTTAACCGTTGTCGCTACAAGAAAACAGTCTTAGGAAACTGTCCTTAACTTTTTGAAACATTTTGATCTGCATTCAGAGATTTTGAAAAAATTGTACAGTCAGCAAGAAAATGGCCAATTTTCACAAAAACTTTTTTGACGCCGGTCGATCCTATTTATTATTATTACTAGAACCAAAAAACTATATTGGGCCAACTGAGGTTTGTTACTCCAAGACACGGCCTATGAATTTTTAATCCCAGATTGCAGAAAAAACTTAACTTTGCCGTTCATTATAGAACTATAAATTACCAATTTTCGGATTTTCTTCTTTACTTGACCTTACTTCTCGCCAAACTTCATGCTGCTGGACCACCGTGAAGTACTAAATAGACTGGTTTATTAGCGAGTGTCAAAATATGCGGCACAAATGGCCGTATTTTTTATTTCGTTAACTTTTTTTTGGGTGGGAAATTATCAAATTACTTTTCCCGCTCTGGGCGGAGCGGGAGAGCGTGTCAGGTTTATACTGACAAAAACCCACCCGTGTTCCTTCAGTTGCCTGTGTGTTTTCAGGGGCCACGGTAACCCTTTCGGACTTTCCCGCGACCCCGGCAGGCATCGGCCCTAGCGTACCATGGACTGGACCAGGGCCGGACGCGAGAAATCACCACCGCCGATCGTCTCCACGAGGACATGGCGGTGCCCCGCCCAGGCCGGGCAGACCTCCACCATATGCTCCACCGTGTCCTCCGGGCGATCCACACAATGGTCACACCCGGGCGTTTCCTCCCGCCTTATCCGGAACAGAAACCTCCCGAAACAACCGTGTCCGGTGAGAACCTGCGTCAGGTGGAAGGTGAGGACGCCGTGGCGCCTCTCTACCACTCCTCAATGAGGGAACTTATCGCCACAGTTGTGGCGTGCCCATTATTGCGTTGACTTGGAAGTTTGATTTTCGTTACACTTCCAAGAGACCGTAGATCTAAGTTTTTGATATCTATTTCAAATTGATGCCTCCACGCGTTCCTGAGAAAAGGGTCTTGACAGACAATGAAGTCATCCTTTAAGGGTTTTAATGTTTCAATTTGAGGTACGGAACCCTAAAACAGATTTAATATCAGCCTGTTACCTTTTCATGACGTAACGACTGAACAGATTTCTAGATGAAAGGCATAGGATAGGCCATGACCTGGGTTAGGACATAGGATACTCTGAATCCCGATAGCACGTTCCTGTGGGATATTTTCCGACATCCACGCGGGCGAAGCCGCGGGCAAAAGCTAGTTATAGTATAAAGTGCTAAGACATCAATCTGGCGAATTCCCGAGTCCAACTTGACGTTAATAATTCATTGAATACTGTTTAAACAAAAACAAAACAATAAATAAATAATTAAGACATTACAAAATACATTATGAACGGATCGCTAGGTAACAATATCTTATTTGCGGTCCCAATTAATTAAACACCATTATTTAAATCAAATTTTTGATTTTGTACAAAATGTCCGCTGAAATATTCACATTATTACGTGGAGTTTCGAAATATAAGTATAATTTAGATTTTTTTTCTTTAAATATATAAATAGAAAGTAATGACATAAATAGCTGACCATTAACCATTGTTTGTATATGTCACTAAATAAATAAATAAATAATTATGAACTTCGTTAGTTTATAATCTATCGGTATTATTTCCGTTAGATTATAAACTGTCGAAAAATTGTGAACTGCAACGAACCATTTACAATTTAACGCATTATTTTTCGCTAGTATCTTTCCATGGGAAACCGACAAATCTGAAACTTGCTTGCGACGTAACGCACTTTGCGCTAATATTAAATAGCCTGCCTGGCTGCGAGCAACTTGGAAGTAGCGCTCGCCGGCCGCTACCGCGGCACCGCTCGCTTCGCTCGCTCGGCTCGCGCGCAGTTGGTCACAGTTCTAACCTAACCTAACCCATTTCACCCAGTTCACAATTTTTCGACAGTTTATAATCTATCGGAAATAATTCCGACAGATTATAAACTAACGGTTCTCACAATCTTACGGTGACATATACATACCAACATATTTAATTTATTATTGATTAATTTTATTTTTGATTTAATTTATTCTTATTCATTACTACTCATAATAAATAATATAATATAATTCGATAGCTACAGTAACAAATAACAATAATTATTCTATTCTATTGATTTGAAGCATGTTTTGTAATGTAATGAAATGTAATTTATTGATTTTATTTAATTTTGTTTTGTTTTGCAGTGCCCTTACAGGGTGCATGTTTGAATCTAATTAATCTTATTCCAACCTCTGTACAACATATTTGCAATAAACTGATTTGATTTTTATAAATATTATAATAAAACATTTTCGAGAAAATACAGGCATCATTTCTCCGACCAAAACTCTTAAATTCCACAAAATATTAAAAAACTCATCACACAAAACGCCACCAAGAAATAACTCGTGGTAAAATATTCAAGGCAATGGCACGTAAAATTTACTCGGAGAGGAAACCGGATGGCGAGTGGTAATCTGGGTCTTGAAGTGATACCGAACCCCGTACCGTCCGAATGGACCCCAAATAGACGGGGGTGGAGATATGGGGAATGATGATTTTTTTTTTGTAAATGAGGGTGAATTTTATCAAAACCAGATGGCATTGATACACACAAATTCCTTGCACTTAATAGAGCTTACAATTTGAATAACATGTCAAAAAAAAAAGTATTGCCCCCATCCTCCACATCTCCGCCCCTGTTCATTTGGGGTCCATTCGGACAGTACGGGGGGGTTCAGTATAACTTCAAGACCCAGATTACAACTCGCCATCCGGTTGCCTCTCCGATAAAATTTTACGTGCTATTGCTTTAACTAAAATGGTTATTAAACAAACAATTATTACAATAAAACAAATTATTAAAAAAAACAAAAAACCCGACTGCAAAAACTCAACAGAAAAGAAAAAAACAAGCATTATAATCTATAGGATTTTGGTAATGCAGGCGGGGACGAACTTTCTGTTGAGTTTTTGCAGTCGGGTTTTTTGTTTTTTTTAATAATTTGTTTTATTTCAAACTTTTTAGTTTTATTAATATATAAATAACTAGCTTTTGCCCGCGGCTTCGCCCGCGTGGATGTCGGAAAATAACCCACAGGAACGTGCTACCGGGATTCAGAGTATCCTATGCCCTAACCTATCTAGGTCATGGCCTATCCTATGCCTTTCATTTAGAAATCCGTTCAGCCCTTACGGCAGGAAAAGGTAACAGGCACATAATAAATCTATTTTAGGGTTCCGTATCTCAAAATGAAAAATTTTAACCCTTAAATGATGACTTATTTTATTTTTTACCCGACTGCCCCAGAAGGAGGGTAATGTTTTTCGAGAGTATGTATGTATGTATGTATGTATGTATGTTTGTATGTATGTATGTATGTCTATTTCTTTGGCACGCTCTGTAGCCTAAACGGCTTGATGGATTTTAACGTATGAGGTGTCGTTAGGTTCGTCTTAATAGTAGGAGTGACATAGGCTATATAATATTTATATATTGCATCTGCAAATAAAAAAAAGGAGGGGTAGGTTTAAAAAAATACATTATTGGTATCAAATAAAAGTTAGTAATGAGTCAATTCCAAATACATATGCATAATCTAAATATATAAAAGCGAAAGGTCACTCACTCACTCACGCGACTCACAGTCACTGACTTCATCACGAAGTATCGAAAACCACTTGACGTAAAAAGATGAAATTTGGTAGGGAGGTAGTTTATACTTAGTAGACGTTCGCTAAGAACGGATTTTTGGAAATTCGCATATACAGGGTGGATTTTGAGATGGGGCAATAAGGGCAGGTACAAAACCGTCGCTACAAGAAAACAGTCTTAGGAGACTATCCTTAACTTTTTGAAACATTTTGATTTGCATTCACAGATTTTGAAAAAATTGTAGTCAGCAAGAAAATGGCCAATTTTCACAACAACTTTTTTGATACCAGTCGATCCTATTTCTTATTACTAAGATCAAAAAACTATATTAGGCCAACTGAGGTTTGAGTACGAAATAAAACAAATTATTAAAAAAAACAAAAAACCCGACTGCAAAAACTCAACAGAAAAGAAAAAAACAAGCATTATAATATGCCGCATATTTTGACACTCGCAAATAAACCAGTCTATTTGGTAATTTCCGTTGGCCCAGCAGCATGAAGTTTGGCGAGAAGCAAGGTCAAGTAAAGAGGAAAATCCGAAAATTGGTAATTTATGAACTGCAAAGTTAAGTTTGTTCTACAATCCGGGATCAAAAATTATAGACTGTGTCTTAAAGTAACATTTAGTACGTATTTCATTCAAATCGGTACTATCCACTCTATTAAAAGTTATTTTTCAATTGAAAAGTTAAGTTTGTCCTTCAATCCTGATTTGGGAATTCAGGCAGCCAATCAAGCACAGCTTTGAGACGGAACCTTTAGGGCGTAAATCCTACTCATATTTGTCCGGCTTTTTAACATAAATAAAACAGGTTTATATTTTTATTTATTTATTTATCACAAACACTGCTATCTTTACAGGAAAATCCTAATGCGGTAGCGTGGTCTTTAATTAAACTATCTTAAATAACATAACACATACAATATTATTTTTGTGAATTCATTCAGAGAGCAGGAAATAAATCGATCCTGTCAGCCGTGTCATTCAGTGCGTGCAAGGCGCGCGTCAGTGGCGCTTTGCTGAGCAAGTTGGTTCGTGCGTGTGGCACAGCTAGTAGCCGTGGCTTCCGGCGCCGTGATATATAATTATTGTCAGGCACATTCAGACAAATCTCCTTCAAAACACCGGAATTATAGGTCTTACCACGTAACAGTTTGAATACATATGTGGTTATAGCTAAGTCCCTCCTTATCCCGAGTTTGTTGTACCCGACCATACCGATAACGAATAAAGTTGGGTACATCAACGGATAGAAGGGGTAGACACCGTATAATTTCATGTACAAAAATCTAGTGAATTTGTTTTGTATGCGCTAAATATGATTCTAAATGCCTTACTTAAAATACTAATTATTATTCATTTTACTATTATCACCACCATTAATTTGTAATATCTACTCTAGTGCCGCCATTGAACCGAAGTAAAACCCACATGTTAGAAAGGTTAGTTTACGACTAATTGTGATAACTTTGACAGAGTGGGCCGATTTTAATTAAATATAGACTAAATTATATAATTCAAGATACAGACTATGGCTATATTTCCAATATCCTTAAATCTCTTAAAAAGAAGACACAAAAAAATCAATATAACATGTGAATTTTAAAATCATCCCCCAAACAGGTAAAATAGGGGGTTTACCTGTTTGGGGGATGATTTAAAAAAGAACGCAGAAATGTGTACTTCTTTATTTCTTAACAAAAGCATACATTTTAATTTTCATATCTCTAACTTAAGAAATGCTGGATTTGCCATACAAACTGTCATCCCCTGTAGGATTTCTCATCTCATGCCCTTTAGGATTATTTTTGAGACAAAAAGTACCCTATATCCATCTCCAGGATGCCATCTATCTCTTTACCAAATTTTATCGAAATCCGTTCAGTGGTTTAGCCGTGAAAAGGTAACAAACATACAAGCACAGTTACTTTCGAATTTATAATATTAGTATGGATGAATTGATGATTGACTGCTTAGCTCTATAAAAGTATAGCATGATGATAATCATTTAAAAGGTTAAATCTTTAACTATCTGCTACATTCGTTCCTTATTCAGCCCAGTGAAGTATTGGAATAATTCAACTGTTGTATAGTGGTATATTGTGTTCATTTAAATAATGGTAACCTCATTAAAAATATTTTTCAACATACAAAGGTATATTGTGTTCTATCTCTTCTCATTTCCTACGAAATGTATGGGAAGTTTTTTTTGCAATCTGACTTTTTTCGTACTCAAACCTCAGTTGGCCTAATATAGTTTTTTGATCTTAGTAATAAGAAATAGGATCGACTGGTATCAAAAAAGTTGTTGTGAAAATTGGCCATTTTCTTGCTGACTACAATTTTTTCAAAATCTGTGAATGCAAATCAAAATGTTTCAAAAAGTTAAGGATAGTCTCCTAAGACTGTTTTCTTGTAGCGACGGTTTTGTACCTGCCCTTATTGCCCCATCTCAAAATCCACCCTGTATATGCGAATTTCCAAAAATCCGTTCTTAGCGAACGTCTACTAAGTATAAACTACCTCCCTACCAAATTTCATCTTTTTACGTCAAGTGGTTTTCGATACTTCGTGATGAAGTCAGTGACTGTGAGTCGCGTGAGTGAGTGAGTGACCTTTCGCTTTTATATATTTAGATTATGCATATGTATTTGGAATTGACTCATTACTAACTTTTATTTGATACCAATAATGTATTTTTTTAAACCTACCCCTCCTTTTTTTTATTTGCAGATGCAATATATAAATATTATATAGCCTATGTCACTCCTACTATTAAGACGAACCTAACGACACCTCATACGTTAAAATCCATCAAGCCGTTTAGGCTACAGAGCGTGCCAAAGAAATAGACATACATACATACATACAAACATACATACATACATACATACATACATACTCTCGAAAAACATTACCCTCCTTCTGGGGCAGTCGGGTAAAAACAATCATACCTACACATAGGTAAGCGCTGTCAATGTCAAATTGTTGTCATAGACATGCGATTGACTGGACCTATGCGCGCGATTGCTCTCCGTAATAGTGATCAGCTATATATGTGGTTCCGGAATGGTCCAGTAATGACCATCTTGTCTTGGTTCCCTTCCCTTAATGGCTTTTACGTCAGTATTCAGAGAATATGTAGATTGTATGCAGATATTTGGGATACCCAGGTTATAATCATTAACATTGTACATAGAGTACCTGCATTGCTTTGATTTTTAAAAGAACAATTGAAGGAAACTATCTTCACAACTACTTTTTTATACCTATTTATAACAATTTTTTTTTATCAGTCCATTCGTTTTTTTGAGTTTATTTATTGCAAACAAATATTTACTCTTTATATTATTAGCGTAGAAAACAACACTCGACCGTTTCTATCAGGAACTACATCGAAGTAAGTATTTCAGTATTTGAAGACTCTTAAAAGAGCTTAGGTACACGTTATTGCGGATGGGTAATAGACAGTAGGTACGGATCTGTCTAGAATTCCAGATCAATCTAACGATTGGCTGGATATTTAGCAATTAGCCCCAGGACGAAACAGTCCCTTTTCTGATAGCTCTAGCACTGATTGCTACCTCTTTGATTACACACTGCGGGATTGAACGATTGGGACTGATATAGCACTGAAATTAGTGAGCTCATGTTGGGTGGCAATGCATTAATTACATTACAGTGTGGAGTGTGACCTAATGTAATTAGTGTTACAAAATACATTAAAAAAACTAAACAATTGTAATATGAATACTCAATCTTAACATGTTAATACTTCTTTTTTTTTTAATATCTGTAATTAAGTATATCTTAGAACTCTCTTATATATATAACCTCCCCCTGAACCCCCCTCGATATCCTCCCGCGACCCCCTGATCCCGATTCACCCCCTGCACACCTCCCCCCTTTTAAACGGCTGGGAATATCAAAGTTTTGATAAAATTTCCCCCCCCCCAGCTAGAACCTACATTCAGTTAGACCCCTTAGACCCCATTTTTGACCCCCTTTTCTTTTGACCCCCAATATCTGTAATTAAGTATATCTTACAACTCTCTTATATATAACCTCCCCCGAACCTCCCCTCGATATCCTCCCGCGACCCCCTGATCCCGATACACCCCCTGCACACCTCCCCGTTCCCTCCTCTTCTCCCCCCCCCCTCTCTCGTGCCCCTTCAGGGTTACCTCACCCCCCCGTGTCTTAACTTTGGAGCCAGAGGTCGTAGACCTATCAAGTTTGGGGTCCCCGAAATCAGGAGAAAAATACCTCTCTTTTGGCTCCATTAAAATCACGGGAAAACGCCGTATTATTCCCCATTTTGGTATTGTGTGGTGCTACGGTGTACGCTGTGTGTGTGGCGTATGCACTCACTTACCTACTCATTTTATTACAATTCCTTCACTAATTAATCGAAAAGAACTTCGTTCCATCCGGGTGTCCCTTAACACCTCTCAAGTTTTTTTTTTTACTTTACACTGCAGCACCGAGAGTTAAAAATCCAATAGTGTGCTTTTTGACGCGCCGAGATGCGCTCTGTTGCATTCTCAATACTCTGCTCAATACCGAGAGTTGAAAATCCAGTGCGCCGAGTGCGCCATAAAAAATCGCCCGTGTGTACCTATGGTATAATTGCGTAACATCAATGGCTTTCATTTTGACAGTTCAACAACATTAATTGCGTTATTTACGTTGTTGAGCAGTAAAGTTTTTCGAACATATAAAGCAATGGATTAGCAATAAAAATCATTCAGATTATGATTAGAGTCAACCCAACCCTTCGGGGAAACAAGGCGTGATGTTATGTAAGTTTATGTATGAGTATTACGTATTAAAGTTTTAAAGAGTGTTACGTATTAAAGTGCTGGGCTAAGTTGGCTGCAGTTCGTTTTTTTAATCCCAGAGACTAATTTGACAGGACCAATGTCAATCTCCAAATTAAAAAACCAACGACGATCATTTGAAATGTCAATTTAGTCTCTGGGATTAAAAAACGAACTTTATGTGGGTTAGATTCACGCATGGAACAATAATATGTAGCGATCACTTAAATGTTTGGCCTTGAAGCAGTAATTATATTGCAAATTTTTTTTTTTTTTTGTAGCGCCTCAACGGTCAAGTTGAAGAGATTGCGATACCATAATTGACCTTCGAGATAAGGTTGAAAATACACATAATCATCTAAAGCTTGCAATTTGACTGCCAAAGGTTTGTGGCAATAGTGACGTACCTAATAGCGACAGTAGGTAATAGTGACGTTCCTTGTAAAAGTATTGATTAAATGCTTTTACAAGGAACTTCCCGATTACTATCCTGCACTAAACCATAAACTGGTCCAGTTCCCGTTGTATTTGTTGACTCGACTTACATACCTACATAACATCACGCTTGTTTTTCCGGAAAGGTTTGGCAGAGGTGTACAGTACCGACCAAAAGTCCATGAGCAATCTCACAAAGCAATAGACTGACGCTTCGGTTTGACTTACGACCTTCTTCTATAAGTTGTTACAATACTGTAGAGTGTAGACACGCACATTACACACACACACTCACTCTGTCTGCAACCAATGACTAGTTCAATAATCATCATTCGTTTTTAGTTTCATTCGTCTTGTTCACATAAATATTAAAGTTTAGCAGGTAGACCACAAAAAACTAAGTAAATTATTTCGATTTCTGTGGGGTAGATGCAGTTTGTTACGAGTATTTAATTAAAGAACTTTTTTGGTTCGTGGATAATATTGGTGACGAGTATTTAGCGCAGTGTTGTGGTTATTATTATCAAAAAGCAGGCATAAAATATATTGAAGAGATCAGATCAGATCAGAGAATATTATTGCGCTGCGTAAAAGTGAAGTGAATATCTAATGAAACCGGACTAAGTGTGAGTGTTATCATTAATATATTTCATATTTTACTAAACATAAATCTTAATCAAGGGTATTGTTGATAGAACAGAGGTATTGTTGAGACAGAAGATGCCTTTAAAGTTTTAAATTCATTGTGAGGTTTAATTCGATTAGTGAATAATAAATAATAAGGTATTATGTGTAATAAAAACAATGTTTTTCTTTGTTCTAGAGAAATACTGTGAGGGTTAAGAGATATGAGGAAGGGGCTTATTATCGAGTAGCAGCGACGTCAAATGGTGAATGAAACAAATGGTTTCATACCAACGAGATATTTTGCTGAATTATTAAAAACACGTCATTATGAACCGTTCGCCGTGCACTCTGAAGGCTTGCATCACTGAAGACCAGCTAGAAACCCGTTTTTGACCTTAAAATATTGACCGTACCAACTTAATAAACAACAGATTCGTTATTGCATGAATTTATGGTAACGAATTTTTTAAGCACGTTTCAATAGGGTGTTTGTCGTATTTCTTGCAGATATACCGAAATTGTTTAATATTATTTTAGTAATAGTATTATTTTAGGATTAAAATTTGAGGTTTAGTTTCAATCTTCTTTTCGTGAAGAAAATGAATACTTAAGCTTTAACCTCAATAACAACCAATATTTACTAAAGTCAAATAAAATTTAAAATAATTAATACAAATAAAATATAAACAAACTGCCCATATTTAACCTTAAAATTACCTATTCTGTAAGTAGTTTTTTACATTTTAAGTAGTCTAATATTCTTATTTATTACTTAATTACTTCGACCATGATCAAAGCTTAATATTTATGGTGAAAAAATCCATTAAAAATTTAAAATATTTCATAATTTAAATATATCAAAATAATACAAACTGCTTCTAAGTTTCTTGACATCTATTTCACATCTTATTCAGCTGAAGTAATGATAAATAATTGTAGCAGTTTATTAACTTATGTAAAATAAATATAACGAATAAACATATTTTTTTTAATTTTGTTATCATATATCACGCATTTTTTATTCTAAAACCTTTATTGCAATAACAACATAAAAAAGCAGCAATATTTAAAAAATATTATTATCGAAAACAAAAATAATAATATTTGCAAAAAACCGCACTGTGTTTAGAACCTGAGGCAGTTTGAATTTCATACCAACGCTTAACGCTTTCTGCTATCTGCACTTGTTAAGTTACTATCGAATTTTAGCAATGCCATTAACTGGTCAAGTTCACGCGCATAGTGCGTGTGTGCTAGCATGTTTAAAGCGACGGAAATATATTGTTGTTTCGTGTAGTGCAAAACTGCGTTATCTGTGGTGTGTGTATCGTGTTGCTTACACATACAAATGTACGAGCTATACCGCGTGTTCACAGCAATACGACTCTTAGCGTGCTCATGCACTTTTGAGCGCTTACTGTACCTACTATAGTAGATACACCCACATTTCGCCAGTCATGTATTTAAGTCCTATATAATAGGGATAGGATATGCCGTCAACCGGCCACACATCCACACTCCGGCTAATACTGAGTAGGTAATTCCTGAACGAAAAACCCATTATCACTTTGCCCGACCTGGCAATCGAACCCAGGACCTCACGCTCAGCAGTGGCGCCTGTGACCACTAGACCAAAGGGCAATCGAAAAAAAAATCAGAAAGAAAAGTCAGAAAGAAAAATTGCTAGCACCAGTTACGCGTAGTCTCGTGTATGTGTAATGCATAAATCAGAGCTCGATATGTGCTCGATATTGTGCAGGTGCTCGTAACTCGAGCATCTTGATACCGAGCACATGCATCAGCTGTTAGAGCGGTCCTACACGAGACGCGACCCACGAGGCACGAGCTATAAATGAAATGGATAAGATTTAACTTGTGATATGCATTGTTTTCACTTTAGGTATCAAGTTGAACGATTGAAATCCGGATGAATTAGGCTTCGCCGTAAAAATGCTCTTCATCATAGTCTAATCAATTTTTCAAGCCAACATGGCGGCTGGATTTTGGCTGTTTCCTTGTGTATTGTATGATGACATTTCACAAAAAAAAAACAACAAATCCTTTCCATTCGATAAATTGAAGTAAGTTCTACTTTGAAATAAGTAAATAAGTTCCCCAAAATTCTTAAGAGAGTGATTTCTTCTCTGATGACGAATTTCTCCTCCTTGGATCACACAACGACCTTAGACCATTTATGTTAAAAGGTCAAAAGATATGATCGATATAATTATCCTCAACAATAGGCCTTGTCCACACTTGTATCATTTTGATGTATCTCCGTTGCGTGGCACCGCCTTGTATTATTATCGCCTTACCTACACCCGTGTGCCCCACACTAACAATGCATCAGTGAGTAGGTAACTTCACATGCATGAAGCATCACGTTGCGCGACGCAGAACACGATCTACCCTCATATTTATGAGATCGCAACACGTATTGATGGCAACTTTTATATTAAGTACTTATAACTTTTCTTTAGGTATAACTTTCTTTTTTGAAATTTTTGTTCGCTTGGGGCTAAGATTGTGTTAATAGAACGCTGTAGTATTGAATTTGTTCAATTATCAATTATGGTTAGTTCATTCATTTCAGTTGAAAGACGTCCACTGCTGGACATAGGCCTCCTCCAAGCACCGCCACTTTGCTGGTTCTGTGCTTTCCGCATCCAGTGGATTCCTGCGGCCTTCACAAGGTCATCGGTCCACCTTGTGGGAGGCCTTCCAACACTACGGTTTCCCGTACGCGGTCGCCACTCCAGAACTTTTCGGCCCCATCGGTCATCTGTTCTGCTAGCAATAGGTAGGCCCGCTGACATTTAAGTTTGGCGATTTTTCGGGCTATGTCGGTTACTTTAGTTCTCCAGCGGATGTCCTCATTTCTGATTCGATCACGTAGGGAAACTCCGAGCATAGTCCTCTCCATTGGCCCTTTGAGTGACTTTTAGCCTTCTAATAAGACCCATTGTGAGCGACCACGTTTCAATGGCATAAGACATCACTGGCAACACGCACTGGTCACAGACTTTCGTCTTGAGACACTGCGGTATGTGGGACGAGAAGTTATTGCGTGGCTTTCCATCCCGAACGCTGCCCAGCCAAGTCGAATTCGACGATTGACCTCTTTCTCGAAATGGGACCTACCTAACTGGACAGTTTGTCCTAGGTAAACATACTCGTCCACAACTTCGAGTGTAGCGTCTCCGATCTTCATGAGGGTGGATGTATACATGGGCATTTGACATGACCTTTGTCCTTAGAGCCTTTGTCTTGACTCTTGTCCATGTATATCTCTTACCAAAAAGTATTCACGACCTTTGGCCCCTCGTGGTCACTTAGTTATAAGTAGGTTCTCACTGTAAAACACGATGTATACTTTGTAGAAGGCAGATATTAATCTATACGGATTAACCACAAACGAAACTAATAGGTAGGTACGCAATTTCTTACGGTCGAATAAATTAAATCAGAAACTTAAAACTAAGTTCACCACCGCGGTAAAACAGCGTATTAAGATGGGTAAGCTTTCCCGTAAAAGGTTACAAACTAATTTCTAATAGGTAACTTTAGTTTGCAAACTTACTAAGTTTACGGCGCAGATCCTTTGTAAGATCCTTTGAGATGAAACCACTTGATTTATTTTAATTAAGTGGATTCAATGACCTGAATAGCAGTAACCACACGTCCGCAATGTTTCATTGAGTTTTTTTAAAATAGCCAAACATTTTTTTTACATAATAAAACAATAAAAAGTCAGTTTTGTCAATTAATTGTTTTGCATTAGCAGCAAAAAATTATGAAAACGATGAATAACTAAACGCGTTGTTACTCAGGTGACAGTTTGACAGTGACAGCGATTAATGAATGATTGTAAATTCGTAGTCAGAGTACTACTTAGTCTGTGGTAGTCAGTGTCAGTCAGTCAGCCGGCCGGTTGTTGTTTTGTTGTTGAAACGTGAAGTCGAGTGTATTAATTGAAATAAAAGAGATTTCTGTAATAAACCCAGTCTAATTTCCTCTTCCAGCCATGCTGGTGAAAAAGTTATTCACTCTTGTCTTCATACATAAAGAAGATCAAATATTATTGGGTCTCAAAAAGCGTGGATTTGGTGTAAACAAATGGAATGGTTTCGGCGGGAAAGTAGAACCCAATGAAACATTATTAGTAGCTGCAGCTAGGGAATTAAAAGAAGAATGTTGTCTGAGTGTTAAACCTGGTGATTTGAAGAATATCGCACATCTAGAGTTCACATTTGAGGGGCAGCCGATGCTGATGGATGTTCGCGTTTTTTCCACGAATATCTTCGAAGGAACTCCGAAGGAAACTGAAGAAATGAGACCAAAATGGTTCAAGAATGACGGCGTACCTTTTGATGACATGTGGCTTGATGATAAACTGTGGTTTCCATACATGCTGCAAGGCAGAAAGTTTTTTGGGAGGTTCCACTATGAAGGGTTTGACAAGATTTTGAATTATAAAATCGAGGAGCAGGAGTCTATGGAAACTTTTTATGCGAATTGGAAGTCACCATAAGAATAATTGTGATTGTCTTTATAATTTGTACTCATTTGTTTTTTTATTTTAATATTTTCGTGATTTTTTATATGAGTCGCTGTTGAGTCACTCATTGTGTTATGTTTTGCGTATATTAAGTATCATGTTAAAGTATATATTACTTCTTGTGATCAATGTGTGATTATTAGATAGATAAGAGTACAATGCAGTTGCATTTATTATCTTCCTTTTGATGTTAAACTTGAGATAATTTAATTGATCAACCTATTTTAGTTTCTTTATGATAGAACTATGCATATTCTCTAGTTACAGATCAAACCATTTTATGCACAAAATTGTTACTTCATCATCAGTATATAGCAGTCCACTGCTGGACATAGGCCTCTGCTATTGCATACCATAGTTACTAATAATACTTCATGAAATACAAATAGCCAAACATCCGATTCCAGAATAATTACAATGTTGCATTTTAACAAAGCCTAGTAGTGTATGTTTCCAAGTATCCATTACTAAGTATATTGTTTAGGAGTAGAGATAACATTCTCAGACATTGGTGCCGATTCTCTTGTTCACAAACTAAACTAAATTTAAGTTCAGTGCATCTTTTTCTTTCTATTTCATTAAGAAAAGGACAGAACATAAATTTTAGTTTAGTCCTGTCAAATTAATCAGCGCTTGACGTAAATTGACGTAATTTTAGTAGGAAAGTTTTTAATCACGTCTAAACTTGTATGGAGTAGTGACAGGCGCTGATTAATTTGACAGGACTAAACTAAAATTTATCTTCTGTCCTTTTCTTAATGAAATAGAAAGAAAAAGATGCACTGAAGTTAAATTTAGTTTACGTTTGTAAACAAGGCAATCGGCACCAATATCAAGATACTGCATGCCAAGCTAATATTGTAGCTTAGTTATAATCACATTTTTAAAACTAAGTATCATACCTTTTGTAAATTAGCACA
Source organism: Agrochola litura (assembly GCA_949152395.1). NCBI lineage: Eukaryota > Metazoa > Arthropoda > Insecta > Lepidoptera > Noctuidae > Agrochola > Agrochola litura. The sequence continues at coordinate 24,872,124 of OX424498.1, forward strand.
TACATATCTATAACATCAACAAGAACTAGAGGCTCTTCAATAACCAAGCCAATACTTGTAGTAATCTCATTTATTTGTTCCTCTTTATAAGAAGGAAAAGTATTACAAATACTCAGTGTAACATTACCAAAATATAGGAGATAAGAAATAAAAATTATGTTTGAGAAAATAATAATTGTTTTTAATTATTAGTTTATAATTAATACAAAAAATTAAGATAACACACATTCATTACTTACATACTGTTACTACATTATCAAGTGGTCAACACTTGCAAAATCTGGAATTTGTAATGTTAAAAAACAAAAAAATGTTGGTTTATTTTTTTACTAAAAATAACAACATTGTTATATCCACTTGTATTTAAGTAGTCATTTTCTTGACATTATATGCTTCTGATTTTGAGGTTACATTTTTGACTAGGCACATAAGGCCGACTTTATTTGCAAGAGGCAGCCCATTCAAGACAAGACCTAGCACTGACATAATAGGTGCAATGAATCAAATAATCCAATCATTAAAATGTACTTTACCATAAGATTGTCACCCTATAATTTAACCCATATTTTGCCAGTTATGTTCTCCTGACCCTGGCCCTGGCCCTTGAGGACTACAGGAGTGATTTTATGATTATTGTCAAATTATCACATGCTCTCACTGCCTCGTTGGTCTAGTGGTCGCAAGCGCTACTGCTGAGCATGAGGTCCTGGGTTCGATTCCCAGGTCGGGCAAAGTGTTATTGGGTTTTTCTATCTGAAATTTCTCAGTAGCAGCTCGGAGTCTGGATTTGTGCCCGGTTGATGGCAATAGGCTCGCCCCCTATTACATGGGACTTAAAACATAACTGGCGAAATGTGGGTGTACCTGCTACAAGGACACCTCTGCCCAACCCTTCGGGGAAACAAGGCGTGATGTTATGTATGTTATGTATGTATCACATGCTGTCAGTTGGATACTAGGCTGAGATTTCTTCTAGTTCTGATTCTACATAATTTTTCTGCCCTTGTCCATGTTACTTGCGTTCGGCACAACAAGTTTTCTTCTTCCATTCTCCACTGCCAACCTAGTTCTGATTCTTATTACAATATACTTAATTTCCTTAGACTGATATTACACGGGAAATGTAGGCAGTGACTTAGTGAATATGTTACATTGATAATAGTTAATAAGGAGAATAGTTAAACCTCCTCGATTATAATTAGTGTTTATGTTAGCAATAGATGCCTTCATTCATGTCTCAAAGTCAATTTGTAGTGATAGAACTTTTATAAAAATGGAAATTATTTACCTAAGACCAGGGGCCCTGTACCACAAAACTTTACAATTCTACAAAATTGTTAAATTGTAGAAAAAATTGCGTAACACAGAAATTACAAATATGTAAGAGTTAATGTTGTAAACTTGTCACCAAGGCTCAGATCAGGTTTAACAAAATACCGGTTAAAACCAGTTTATTTGAGTTTTACTCCGAACTTTTCTTAAGAACGTGAACGTTTTAAGAACTTTATTTTAACCTAAATTAACCGGTTTAGTCGACGAGCGGCATGTTGTCTGAGTTTGGCATCATTCAGTGTGGCATCCTCACAATGCGTTTACATTGTGAGGATGCCACACTGAATAAAAACTAAACAAAAAACCGGTTAATATTGCTCTAAACCGTTTAATCCGAAAAAAACCTTTATGTAAAAACTCCTCCAAAACATGTTTATAAAAACCGGTATATACGAACGAAACCGAATGTAAAGGTTTTTGCGTCAAGTACATAATAACGGTTTGAAAATTTAACCTGTATCCGAGCCTTGCTTGTCACTACAATTTACATATTTGTAAAGATTTTCCGTCACAATTGTGTGGCTTAGTTTTGTGGTACATGCACTTGTAAGATTTACTTGTAAAGTTTTGTGGTATAGGGCCCAGTTATTATATTATCAATATTAGGTACAGCACAATGCAAATTTTTATGTTTCTACTTCATGTCCTGCCTACCCACGGAAAATTCGTGACCAATACTCATACAATTTACAATTACATATAAAACCATGTAAAATATTCAAGAAACTTTATAAAAGCTAATCATTACTAGTCACAACATTTTTCCTTCAGGGTAAACAGGATCCTGAACACAATGATAATTTTATTTTCACTTAGCAACTAACATTTTTATTTCATAATTAAAAATAACATTTTATCACCATTAGAAATTATTATAAAAATGTCCTTACCATTTTCTCCAGTACAATCTCTACTCAATCAAATGGATTTCTAACTGAGGCGTGATCAATCGTTATAATTGTTTATCAATCACTGATTTTTAGCTCTTAAGATGTGTTAGGCCCCAAATGTATGCTCAATTTTAGCTGTACATTCACGAAAATGAATGTGTTACCGGAGAGATTGTTGCGCCACTTCTTCCCAGCTAAAACACCCCAACGAAGAAGTGATGAAGAGCGGACGTTTTGGGGGACTGTCTTATGTAATTCTAACATTCAAAAAGAAAAATTCCCGATAATGCTACTGGTCAGACAGATATCATATTATCTGGTCGTCCTAATTAACTAAAGGGGGAAGCTTTATTTGGTTGAATGTTTCAAACAAACAGTAACTTTCACATCTTTTATAAACCAACCAATTTACAACACCACTGAAAAAATTAACTTGCCTCACATTAGTCCATCTTGATCACGTATCCCACACAATTTGACTATTCTGGTGCCTAAGCACTGAGTTCTAAGACCGATGGTTAATGAACAATCATTGAGCTTCATCCACTCCGTCTCCTTCTGCCAGGGCAGTTCTGGCGAGGTTGCGGGCTAATGCCAGGCGGAGGAGGTCAGCCTTCTCACTGTCCAGGGAGGAGGAACGGAGCTCTAGGCACAGCATGATCTCGTATGTGGCGTTTGAGGTGAAGAGGGGCTCATCCGATTCGAGGAGAGGTAGTGTATCCAGGAGAAGGGTTTCCCAGAAGCTGAAAAAGAGTTCATGATTAATGATGCAATCATTCATTTAAATTTAAGGATTGTATTAAGGCGAAAGTGTCAGGGTAGCCCGCGAAATTCAAATTTTCTTACGTTTTTTGCAATTTGCAGGTCAGTATCATGTTGTATGTTGATCTAAATATGATTCGCGGCCGTAACAAATATGGCTTTACTAAATTATATTCATTACAATGAGCAATACAACTCCATAAGTTAGCAAAGGTGTCAAAAGTCAGGATTTCATGAAATCATGACATAGTAAAGCCATATTTGTTACGGCCGCGAATCATATTTTAATCAAAATGCAAAAAACTAAAGAAAATTTGAATTTCGCGGGCTATCTTAGCGCACCCCCCTTTTTTTTTCTTTTTTTTTTTGGGTGGGAAATTATCAATTAACTTTTCCCGCTCTGGGTGGAGCGGGAGGGCGTGTCAGACTTTTACTGACTAAAACCCACCCGTGTTCCTTCGGTTGCCCTGTTGCCGGGGGCCACGATTTCCCTATCGGTTTTCTTCGAACCCCCGGCAGGCATTGGCCCTAGCGGACCCCGTCAATTCTGCTGACATCTCTTTGAGGCGCGCGTGGAACACAACGCGCCGTCGACCCGGGCTTGGTCCTTATCGGACGGCGAGCTACCCATTGCTCACCATCCGCAAGCCCGCGCCTACGGTGGCCGAAAATCGGCTCGCGATTCCCGCCCCGGGCGTCTCCTCCTGCGGCGGTTAGGGGCGCGAGGGTGCGAAATTTGCCTCTCCCTCACGCGTTCCGCCTCCTCCTTCGCGAGCATTACCGCTTCGCAGGAGGTGACGGCCTGCCATTTCCTCTCGCTCCGTACCATGGCCTGAACCAGGGCCGGACGCGAGAGATCACCGCCGCCGATCGCCTCTACGAGGACACGGCGTTGCTCCGCCCAAGCCGGGCAGACCTCCACCGTATGCTCCACCGTGTCCTCAGGCCGATCCACACAATGGTGACACTCGGGTGTTTCCACCCGCCTTATCCTGAACAGGAACCTCCCGAAGCAGCCGTGTCCGGTGAGGACCTGCGTCAGGCGGGAGGTGAGGACGCCGTGGCCTCTCCAGCCACTCCTCAAAGAGGGGTCTTATCGCCGCAATTGTGGCGTGCCCAGCACGGGGTTGCGACAATCGCACTCTCCATGACGCCATGAGATCCCGCCGGAGCTCTGTCCGCTGTATCGCGATTTCTTGCGGCATCGGAGTTAAGTCCCGGCGTTTCGCCTCCTCGCGCCACTCCCAGATGTGCGCGATGCGATCCCATGGCGGTAATCCGGCAAGGAGGCTCGCCGCCTCGCAGGAGACCGTGCGGTATCCTCGGGCCAGCCGGATGACCATGACCCTCTGGGACGCGTTCAACCGGCGGGCTGGCCGCAGCCTCTAGCGCACCCCCCTTAAATGAGGTTGTGTTTAACTATTTGTAAAGAGATAATAAAGATTTACTCACTATTCAGGCGCAATTTTCGATGTTATCAATGAGACTAGTAACTGAGCAGCTTTCTTAAATTCTCTTGTTTTGTACAGTCTGTGGAAATCACAGTATTTACCTGAAAAAGTAGCAGCATGTTAAAATACAGGAAATAACTTCTCACATACTGTGGTATATTAAGATATTGACACATTTGTAACTTTCGTTCTTTGATTCGTTCTTTTATGTTTATTTATTTATTTGATCTCATGCACATAACACGTTTTACAATAGAGGTTACCGTCTATTGGTCTGCTGGTTGTATTACAATTAAATAAAAAATCCTTACCAGCAGGTTCTAACCATTCCTGTTATATGTAACAATCAATATGTATGTAACAAGAAAATCATACCTAAAAACAGCAGCGTATCAGACAGCAACATAGCCGAGCCGGCAGTGAGCAACAAGTCCTGCGCGGGCAGAGCGGCGTGCGCGGCGTAGTGCGCGAGCGCGGCGTGCGCGGCGCGCGAGGCGGCGGCGGCGCAGCGCGCGCGCACGGCCCAGCCCAGCGCGCCGCCCACGCGCGCCGCCGACAGGTGACGCGCGCACATGCATACACATACTGATTGCGCTGGAAATTACGGAATTTTAGGTTGAATTATAAACTGGAAGAATCTTTATTTCTATCTAATTCCCACATTTGTGGAATACGTGACTTTTGGTAACTTTGTGTATTTTATATCTTTTTTTGTAATGTGCGTCATTGTTTGTGCAGAATTTAAAAAAAATCTTTCTAACTTTCATTAAAAGTTTCCTGTTAACCCCTTCAATTAAACTAAGTAAGTAATATTATTCATTACCGCCTTTTCACTCGCCACGCAAACACAATAATTAGTGTGATAACTGACACTAAACTCCCAAAACCATTTAAACTGCTTTCTTAAAGGTCTAAAATACAGTTTATTCTTGATTGTCGTTCCTATTTGCCGAGTTTTCAAACTATGTGGTTTTCGGAGGTACGAGGTAATGTGGCTCACTTAGTACATGTGACCATCCATCGTGAAGTAATGATGTACACTTACCGACACCCATCAGCCCATGCTTCTTAGCTTCAGCAATGATCCTCATAGCTTTAGCCTCAGTTCCGACTGGCATCCTCTCTAGAATGAGCTCAGCTCTCCTTAGCCCTTCTGGTGGACAAGAGGCCAGGTATGAGAGCCCGACTGACCAAAGGGATTTGTGCTCCATTAGAAGACAACCGTATTCTAGGATGAGACTGTCGCGGAGGTGGGATGTTACGCTGGAAAAGAGGAAAGGAAATTTTGTTATGAAACTTCTAAAAATAATTTCTTAAAGAATATATTTTGCAATGGATCTTCTAGATCCACTTGTAATTGTGATTGTATGCCCTTTCCTTAGGGTAATGCCGTTTTTATTTTATTTCCATGTTTGCAGAGCAAGTGAAACAGGTGAATCAAGTGTAATGTTTTGTGGATTCACATTAACGTAAAGTGAATAAGAAAGATGCTACTGGACGATTCCTTAATTTTATAGTTACTTAGCAGTTTAAGTTATATTTCAATTACTTATTAGCTAGGCTAGATTGTATAAAGCAAATTGTGGTTGCTTGTTAATAAAGTATTACCAATTGTGATACTTTATAAAAAAAAGAAAAAAAAAACATTATTATTTAGGACAAAAACTTGGTCCAACCATCACCTAAGGTCAGGTTTCAAACATTAGCCCTAAAGTAAGAGCTTAGTAGTATTTGTATTAAAAGGGTTAGAAAGTTTTGTTATGATAACTCACTTGGTCTGATGCTTATCCATAATATTAAGTTTCCCACAGTGTAATAGTATGTCTGTGAGATGTGTCGCAAACCAGCCGTTGTCAGATATCTGTTGTATTTCGTGGATTACCTGAAATAATACACATTATAGCCAAAACTACATCTAAACTATTCAATAACTTCAACAAATAATAGATTTTGCTGAATCCAAGCATCTGACTCGTCAGATAATCACATACATCAATTCATCAGGGATACATTCGCCCAAAATATATGCAGATGATGATAAGACTGTTTTATTAACTTGGTCAGCTAGCATGAACGAGATTCAAGTATTTGATTATCAGCCACCTATTGATTCAAAATCAAAGCTATGAACCATAAACATGGACACTTATGAAACACCAGAAGCTAGGTGCATGGTTCCATTTGTTTCCTATGGAGATGAGCTGGCAACAAACTCCACATTGAATGCAATAGATTGACTAACATACCTCAACAACATACAGATGCTTTGTTTTTGTTTTAGCACATTATTATTACCTGATGCAGATCCCCCTCCAGCAGAGCGCGCACCATGTCGTCGAGGTGCGAGCGCGGCGCGGGCGCGCGGCCGGGCGCCAGCCCCGCACACGCGCCCGCCGCCGCGCCCAGCTCGTGGCGCCGCGACCACGGCGCCGTGAACATCACCCAGCCGCCCAGGATGTCGAACCACGACGAGTACTTGCTGCGTATTGACTCGAAGGCGGTGTAGTCGCCGATTATTATCTGGGGATCAGTTGAATGTTTAAAGATTTGATGGCAAAGGTTTATAACTGCAACAAAACATTAATGCCTGTTTCAATATAATATCAACATGAAAATGATAAGCATTGGGAAAATATCTAGACTATTTTGATCTGATTTTTTTCCAAATCTATGCAAAGGCCTTGGCATAGGTTTGTGTTAGTTTCTGCATATTTATCTTTTGCACTAAAAATAATTTCAAGTGGCTCTTGTTACACATTCATGATACAAATTATGTCAACACAAATTTTTATTTTCTGTTTTCATAACAGTATCGTAGGTCTTACAAGCAGCATTAATAAAAAGACAAAAGTATTACCCTCATGATAAGCTCCAGGTTTGGTTGAGAAGCCAGCACCCTACTGCTGAGTTTAGACCTGCACTCAGCCTGCCAGTGCTTCCAGGATATTGTGAACTCCCCTGTGGATATGCCTCCATACACCTGCAATCACAAACATAAGTAGAATTCGTCACATGTAAATTTGAATGAGTATGTGATAAAATGGAGACTAGTTCTATTTTCTGTGTTGTAAGAGAAGAACAAAAACAAGATGAAATGAACTTTTAAAAAACCAAGTTGATTAGGTCATAAAATAAGTTAGTAGATAACAAAAACTTACACTATAAACTGGCATACTCCTCAAAGAGTTATCAACCAACTTAAACTCATTAGTGTCTGTAGCAGAATGTAGTTTCAGCAGTGCTCTAGCCACATCCACTCGACCTTGTACCACCATGCCTATGACAGTGTCCCAATAGTCTTCATGTAGTTCTGAATCCCTCTCGCAAGCATCCAACAGTCCGGCAGCAGTCTGCTCGTGACATGGAAAGTGGAACCGCACCCATTCCAACAAATATGGTAACACTATGTCTCCTGGAACATTGTCTATGTAAAGGATCTCACATAAATGCCAAATGCATTCTATAGAGTAGAATATTGTTATGTAGGAAAGTAAGTTGTTCTTTTCAATGCCATTCTCTTCTTTTGAGGCAGCTTCTTGAAGGTTTTCAATGCACACTCGGAGGATTGAGCGATACTGGCGGGATAGTTTGAGAAACTCAACTTGGTTGTCTGAAATTTTGGCAGCTTCAGCAGCCTTTTGTAGTGATAAGTATGTTCCATTGGACTCGTTGACAAGTTTTCTAAGAATTGGGGTGAAAAGGAGAATATTTTGGCGGATGTTGAGGAATTTGTTATCTGCTGTGTTTGTTGGTGTTTTGTTCACAGTTTGACTGCGAGGGTATATCGTAAACTTGTTTCCGCGTCCCCAAGCACATCCGACATGTTTTTGGAAGCATTTGTCTGGTAGGATCTGTAAATAATTATTTTTTTAAACTGTGATACACAGATTCGTTAGCCCTGCAGTAAATTTGATTTTTAACATACGAAATGTTTATTATCGACCAATAACATAAATATTGATTTGTCGATAAGTTGAGTTCCACTTTTTACTATTTGAACATGAGCAGTACTTTTTACTATTTGAACATGAGCGACACCCAGTATAAAATGGTTAAAAACTGGGGAAGACTTTAACCTCAATAGAAACCATATAAATGGGCTGAAGAACGAACAGGTCAATTACGTGAAGCTTAAACAACGAGAATCTCCATATAGTTTTTGTTTATAATCTAATTCAAGAACAAACATAACCTACAATATTTCAAAATTCTACTTACAAATGTTTTTGCTGCGTCTGCTGCTTTCCCATGTGAAGGGTCTGTAGTAAAACTTGAGGTATTCATGTTTTAAATAATAGTAATCTTTTAAATTGTTTAAAACTCTTTTATATTTCTCAGAAAGACCGTTTCATTTCGTCCCTTCAGATTTCAGAATATTTTTTTTTATCTGCGCTCCGCCACAGATTAATAATGTATCGCTCCGCTCAGGACTCGTCGATGGACAGACGGTGTTGCCACTAACGAATGAAAAGTCAATGAACTTTTTCTCACATTATCTAAACCCTGCCTTATGTTTCAGTTTGGTTTGTATTTAATGTTCTATTTGGCTTTGAAGATAACTTCTACACTTTATCAGGTATATAACACTGGAGAAACCATAAGCCCAATATTCCGACCAAAAAAGTCAGTCACTTTGGCGGGGGACGCGGTAACTACTGCAAAAAAGAACAAATCACAGAACACAGAGCTCATAGAACAAATAGCTATTGTTTTTTTCTAGCCCGGAAAGAGAAATCCGTATCATAGATTTTTTTATCGATATCAATAATCATTCGGAATTTTGCTTGAACCCCGAAATAAAATATCTGTACCCTAATTGCGTAATACAACACAATCACAATCTGTTTCGATTTGAAACAGATTGCTAATCCATCACTTCATAAGTTGGAAAAAAATATCTGCTCAACAACGTAAATAACGCAATAAATGTTGTTGAACTGTCAAAATGAAACAAATTAGGCAAAATTGTTTTCGAAAATAAGTTACGCAATTAGGGTACTGATGTATAGAAAAGTTAAATTAGAGTAAACAACTATTAAATAAAACAAAATTATGTTATAGTACCAACAATGAGGTTAAAAACTGAAAGCTCAGAACAGGTGGCAGCATAGTTGTACAGACGCCAGCACATCAGGCTACTACAATCTGTCAAATTTATTTAATAGATTTTCAACTTTATCGCTGAATTGTAAGGTTCAAAGTTAATTGGGAAAATTTGACAGTTTCGGGTAGCTTGATGTGCTGGCGTCTGTACGTCTTTAAAACCGCCATTGTTGTTTTTATGTTTTGTATCGATCACAAATTATACGAAAACTAGATTAATACGTATGAGACTTGGAGTGTAGCACTATTAAAAGACGAGCTAAGGATAGGGGAATCGTCTACCACTGGTAAAAAAGCAGCTTTAGTGGAAAAGTCAATAAATTATGAATGTTTTATATTTTACACGTAATTTTGTGTTTGTTGACTTTAAGTTCGGTTTTTGTTGAAGACTGGAGGCGTACGATAGAAATAACATGATCAGAGTTGAAAACCAACTCGGGCATGATCTTCCTGACTGAAAAACCTCAGAGATAGCACTTCTAGCACTGATCTAATGAAAATATAAACACACTCATAATTTACATAATATCACATCACAAGTGCCTGTATGTAATAAAAACAGACTTAGTTCTCTTGGGAGCATCACTATAAGCCACTTTCTCCCATAAAAGGCTTAAAAGATAGCACATCGTCTCGGCGAAATATCGGATTCCAATTTTTTTCGGAGAGCTTTCTCCCGCTGTTTTCTTCTAATAACATCTTTGGCAAATACATGGGTCCCCGTATTTTTGCAATAAACAGCTGCGCAACTGGGCTCAATAATTAATTATGCTTAAAAGAAGTCGCTTATTTACAAAAAATGTATGGCCAGCTGTCAAATTATAAGACCCTGGAGATCAGCGCCATCTGAAGTGAGCAATTGGCAGTTTTTATCCCCCGTAAACATTTTAAAAATCAGTAGGCAGTACAGACGCCAGCACATCAAGCTACTACAATCTGTCAAATTTATTTAATAGATTTTAAAGTTTATCACTAAAGTGTAAGGTTCAAAGTTGATTGGGAAAATTTAACAGTTTCGGGTAGCTTGATGTGCTAGCGTCTGTACATACATAATACCATTTAAAATCAATCAATTTGGGAGTAAATAAATCAAACACATTTTTGTAATGTATGCAGCCGCCATCTTGGATTTACATTTTGACCTCAGTATCGACTTTAGCACCCGCAAAAATTATGAAAACGACAACCGTGACGAAAAATGTGAACATTTTCGCAGCCTCTGTCTTGGATTTTCATTTTGACCAAATTCACACTTTCTCTCTCTCTGTCTCTCTACCAAATTAGAAGAAGACAGTCGCAAGTATGAACGCTTTTTCGCGTAACGATGTCTGCCAGTTTACTCCTACCGCAAGCCGCGTAAGAACTTCGTTCCAAATACCATTTTTTTTTAAACAACAAAAAATACTTATTTAAAGTATCGACATGTCAATTTTGGTTTCATTCATGATCTAGAAAACATAATCGCATATCAAGTGCATGTCAATTTTACTGATTTGATGTACATTTTTTGAATGCAAAAAAATATATTTTGAACCATAAGAACATAAAAACGAGGTGTAGCGAGACATGGTGACGTTACAAAAACAATGTGAGGAAAAATACTCGATTGTTTTATGTTGAATCAAATGAAAAGTTAAAATGTATTATGAGGTTAGGATTTCGAATTTCAATGAAAACATGACCAAATATTTAAAAAAACCTTTTAGCATTTTCACGGAGCACTGAATAAGAACCACGAGCCTCGAAAACGATTAACGATGTGCGTTAGAATCGATTTGAAAGTAGTTTTTATGACCGTGCTAGAACATTTGTTTTTGTACAGACGCCAGCACATCAAGCTACCCGAAACTGTCAAATTTTCCCAATCAACTTTAAACCTTATATTTTAGCAATAAAGTTGAAAATCTATTACAGAAATTTGACAGATTGTAGTTGCTTGTGGTGCTGGCGTCTGTACTTTTACAGAGACGGAAGTGTTCGTGATGCCGGGGCCACACCAACGGGAAATGCCGTTGATTAACGCGATGATAGACTTTATTCCCACGGGTTAAGGTCCATCATCGTTATAATTAACGGCATTTCCTGTTGGTGTGGCCCGAGCACGAGGCTTCTCCAGTGTTATGTTATTAGAGTATAACACATACAATAAAAGATGTACACTGATACTGATTGATGATGTAAATGGTATTATAGTTTAATTAGTTTAATAAAATACTGTTTCTTATTATATCTTGGTTTTATTTCTATCTTCTATTAGTTTCACATTATTAATTAGCGCACATCTTTTTATCTCAGTTTTTAATCTTCTCGAGCTGTGTCCACAGAACTTATTATTATACTCTCACTGTCAACTTACTACTACAGATAAAAAATATAATTGCCATATAAAACATTCAGATGTGCGGACATTGATCCTCAACACTCTCCCTCAATGTTTGCACATAAATGTATGTCTTGGAGATGAATGAAAATCTTCTTCGATAGTAATTAGGCGTATAATGAACGATTTAAAGTTTTTACAATAACTAGCTATGATCCTTATGCGTGTATATCGGTTGATTAACGAATGCGACGGCCGCGCCGCGCGTGGAGGAATTTGGTACCACACCCCGCACTCCTCTTCTCTGCCGTCCAATAGTAGTGGGCTCGCTCATGATGACGATGCGTAGACATGCCCCCGGCCTTGGAGTAACAGCCTCCAACGAAGAAAAAGTAGAAGCAGGTACATGTTGACAGAAATTAGGGTTCTTCCTCCTTTAGCAGCGGACACAATCTGGGGTATGATCTTCGTATTACTCCGTTAGCTGTCTTAATGTCAGCTACACGTGCTAGTCCATCCTTGCCAGGTGAAGTGTTTATGACTCGTCCAAGACGCCATTTCAAGGGTGGCAGATTGTTGTCTTTGATGAGCACCAAAGTATTAGGTACTATTGTATCGGTGTTGGACTGCCATTTACTCCTTGTCTGCAGCTCCGAAACGTACTCCTGCGACCACCGCTTCCAGAAGTTCTGCCTCATCTGTTCGATGCGCTCGTAGCGGACCAAGCGTGAAGTGTTTCTAGCTGTGAGGTCTTCGTAGGTAGGAGCAACGAGCGGCCGGCCAATCAGGAAATGGGCTGGTGTAAGAGGGAGTAGGTCGTTTGGGTCTGAAGACATGGGATACATAGGTCTGGAGTTTAGGAGGGCTTCTATTTGTGTCAGTAAAGTGGAAAATTCCTCATAAGTGAGGTTTACGTTTCCTACACGACGGAGATGATGTTTAAAGGATTTAACCCCTGCCTCCCACAAACCTCCAAAATGTGGTGAGTAGGGAGGAATAAAGCTAAACTTAATATTTTCTCCTGCAGCATAATTTAAAATATCATTTTCATTAACAGTTAAAAATTGAGAGAATTCCTTTAGTGCGCCTACAAACGTTTTTCCGTTGTCGGAAAATATTTGTGCGGGTTTTCCACGACGAGATAAGAACCTCCTCAAAGCCAATAAGTATGCCTCAGAACTTAGACTGGTGACTAATTCTAAGTGTATTGCACGAGTAGTAAAGCATATGAATAGGCAAACATAACATTTTTCCAATTTTGAACCCCTTCCTTTGCGATTCAATATGAACATAGGTCCCGCATAATCTACACCGCAGCGCAAGAAAGGATACCCCGTTTCTAATCTTTCAGAAGGCAAGTTACCCATTTTTACTGATAGTGCCTTCCCTTTCTGGCGAGTACATGTAATGCATTTATGCACTGTCTGCTTGGCTAAATCACGACCCTTGAGCGGCCACCAACTTTCTCTAATAGTAGCTAAGAGCAACTGTGGACCAGCATGGAGTAGACGTTTATGTTCAAATTGGAAAAGAAGTCGTGTGAAAGTATGTTTGGAACACAACAATATGGGATGTTTTTTACTGTATGAGAAGGTATGTGAATTTACTAATCTGCCTCCCACTCTAATAATGCAATCAGAATCTAGGAACACATCAAGACTAGATATATTTTTCATCGATTTAACGGGTAAGTGTTTTATTAATGCATTAAAAATTACTGGAAATGACGTTTGTTGTGCTAAGCGTACTAAAACTAAAGTTGATTTACTTAATTCATCAGACGTAAGCGGGCCAGTGCTACGTTCTGTTTTGACCTTGATTCGTGCATTATGAATGAATCGTAACATGTAAGCGGCTGCGCGTCTCATGCGATTAAAATTTGAAAAACGTTCAAAGGTAAAAATACTAGTAAAAGTTGATTGTGTAAATAAAGAATTAACATTTGATTTAATTTCTGGTAAATCGTGCAATTTAATTATTTCATCGTGATTATTTTGTTTAAAATTAGTGTTAATTTCGGTTAGAAATGCTGGCCCGTGCCACCAAATATCTGAATTTTGAAGCGCGTCGAGCGTGAGCCCGCGAGATAAAAGATCAGCCGGGTTGGTTTTACCAGCAACATGTAACCACGGTAACTCACCAGTCAACTCATTTATTTGCACTACTCTGTTCTGAACGAATGATTTTAACAAATTAGGTGAAAGTTTAATCCAATTTATGACAATCGTGGAGTCAGACCAAAAGTATGCGTTATTAAAAGTTAATCTCCATGACTGAATTATTTTTTGATATAACTTAGCACCAACTAAAGCTCCGCACAGTTCAAGTCGTGGTATTGTAACTGGTTTAATTGGTGCGACTTTGCTCTTAGCACAAAGTAACCTAACAGTGACTGGTGAATTGTCGTTATATGTACTTATGTATGCACATGCACCATATGCATCCTGTGATGCATCCGTGAAAATATGTAAATCTGTGTAGTTTGTATTCACTTGTCTAACATGACGAGGAATTTTTATGTTGTGTAGGTGTTGAAGTGTGTCGATAAAGTTCTTCCACATCAACAAAATATTGTTAGGTACTGGTTCGTCCCAACTTAACTTACAAAGCCATAGTTTTTGTAAAAGTATTTTTGCAATTATAATTGAGGGTGATAACAAGCCTAATGGGTCGTACACCTGTGAGACAACAGACAAGATAACGCGCTTAGTCACATGAGTGAAGGTTTGATCAATCTTTGTAGTAAAGTATAATAAATCTAAATGATTCAACCAACCAAGACCGAGAGTTTTAGTTAAACAATTTTCACCGAAAGCTAATTCCCTTGTTTGATCTGTTGTAGAAGTCTCCAAATTAAACAACCATTTACGTAAATGGAAGCAACCAGATTTTAAAACATCATTTACTTTGGTACAAATGTCTAATAAACATTGTTTATTATCATGACCAGTAATCAAATCATCTACAAACAGATCTTCATCTATTATTTGCTTTATGACGTCATCCTCGCACTCGGATGCCAGCTGTTTGATGCATCGAATACTTAGGTAAGGAGCGGACGCGGTACCGTATGTCACAGTATTAAGCTGGTACACACCGAGTTCGTCCGATTTATTTTCACGCCAAAGAATTAACTGGAGGTTTCTTTGATCCGGTTGAATATTAATTTGTCGATACATTTTTTCGACGTCAGCGCATGCAACAAATCTAAATTGTCGAAAACGTAACAATATTGAGAAAATGTCATTATGTAAACTAGGGCCAATATACTGGATATCGTTAAGCGATTTACCCGAATTTGATTTTGCACTTCCATCAAAAACCACCCTAAGTTTGGTAGTACTACTCTGAACTCTTAAAACACCGTGATGCGGTAGAAAATAATTTGATGATGGATAGTGATTGACTCGACTCATGTGTCCTAAACTTAAATATTCATTCATAAAATCGCAATATAATTTTTTATATTCAGGTGTAGATTTACTTAATTTAAGTTCAAGTGCGTGAAAGCGATTTAGCGCGAGTGTGTACGTATCTCCTAGTGTGTCACTAGACTCGGCTAATGGAATGCGCACAAAAAACCGACCCGTGTTATCGCGGTACGTAGTTTGCGTAAACAAGTTTTCACATAAAGACTCGTCCTTAGTTAATTTATTTTGCGGAACTATTTCTTCTAACTCCCAGAATTTTCTAAGTTGAGTATCTAATGATTGTGAGTAATTGCATTGAACTCGATTGTTGCGTGAAGTTCTATTATTCAACAATGAACCAGATATTACCCATCCCAACTTAGTATTCTGAAGATATGGACCACTACTTAGTCGGATTAGTCCGTCATTTAAAAGTTCCCAGAACTTATCTGCCCCAATTAATAATTCGATTCCTGATGGCGAATAAAAGTTGGGATCTGCTAATTGTACGTGCTCTGGGATATTTATGTGTGATTTTGTACCTAAAGATGGCAACTGAGCTGTGATTTGATTTAAAACTAAACATTTAAAGCGTGTACTATATTGCGTAGTTTTAGACCTCAAATGAATTTCGCATGATTGTGTGGAATTAGTCACCGAGTTACCTACCCCGGAGACTTGCACAGTGGACTGTATTAAATTAAGATTTAGTCGTTTGCATAGAGATTCTGCAATAAAGCAATGTTGACTGCCGGTATCTAATAAAGCGCGGGTAGTGTGAAAATTATTGCTTTTATCTGCAACCTCAACTAAAGCAGTAGACAGCAGTACCGTATCTAATAATGAATGAGTGGTACTTTGATGTGTTGTGTGAGATGCAGAATGTAATGTGGTAGTGTTTAAAGAGTTAGCACTAGTTGTATCCAGCGGCGATGCCTGTGAATTAAGCCTAACAGCTGACGACGAGGATGCACTCACATTATCGTCACATTTGTCATGAATTAAATTGTTGTGTTTCTTATTGCATTGCCTACAAGGACCGAACCAGCACTCATCAACCGAATGACTAGCACGTAAACAATTACAACATAACTTCTTTTCATTAATGAATTTAATTTTATCGCTAACAGATAATTTTAAGAATGAATCGCAAGAATAAAGTGGATGGTTAGCTTGACACATACTGCAAATACGAGAACGTTTGGAATTTTTATTATTAGATTGTTTATTTTGTGTTGATGTGTAACTATGTGATTTATTTGGTTGTTGTGAATGTGATGGTTTCTTTACGTTATTGTCTGTGGTAGATTTACCATGTGCCAAATGAATAGTTTCCAGTACGTCAGCCCTATTTTTAAGAAAAGTAATCAAGTAATCAAGAGATAAACGTGAATTTGACTGGTTATGACTATTTATAATTGAACTTTTATGAGTCTCCCATTCTCTTTCGGTAACTGAATCAAGTTTAGATGTAATTAAGTAAATGATCAAAGTGTCCCAAGACTCAGTCGGTTCGCCGAGGTTTTTGAGGGAACGTAGATCTTTGAGAACGGTATCTATAAGTTTACGAATTTGATTGGATGATTCCTTATTAAGCGACGTAATAGAAAACAAAGCCTTTACATGGTTTTGCACAAGTAAACGGTTATTATTGAATCTGTTTTCCATTAACTCCCATGCTATATTGTAATTATTAGAGGAGAATTCTAATGACTTAATCACCGACAATGCACTGCCAGTAAGAGAAGACCGTAAATAATGGAATTTTTGCACATTATCTATTTCTTTAGAACTGTGAATGAGAGATAGGTAAGTATCGCGGTACTCTAACCAATGATCATAAGAGCCATCAAAGGTAGGAAGTGAAATTGTAGGTAATTGAACTTTACTAGAAACTTTTGAAGAATTTTGAGCGTTATCTGCGTTAATAATACACTTAGCTTTAGTCACATAACCATAATAATGGGTTTCAAAAGTTTCCCTCTCAGATAATTCCTTTTCTATTTGACTATCAGGGATTTTTAAGTCTATTTCATCCTGAATATCTGAAAACTGCTGTAACAATAAATCTGCCTTTTGTAAACGCGTTTGTAATTCTGTTTTAATGGTTTCAGTAACAGGCATTATTTCTACAGAGTCTACATACTTCATGAATAGTCGAAGTTTACCGCGAACAACACCTCTTCTTTTATTTAAATCTTTAAATATATCCTCACCACTACTACGACCCTCTTTTGTCGGAGTCTTAGTCATTTTGGAGTTTGTGGAAGACAGTGGAAAATACTTCTTTGTAAAGATTTGCAAAAGATATTTTTTTCCTTTTTAAACGAAGTTGAAGGTAGTATTGTTGATCGAAGGTAGTGACAAAACAAAATCTTTACGCGTTTTTAACTATTTAACGGGAATAAAACACTAGGATTTCACACAGTATTAACACAAATGAAGCACTGAATATAGATAAAGGGATAAGGATGAAGAATGATGATTGACCTGACCGTTTTATGCTGGTACCGTGGATGACTTCGCTGATGGCCTCGTGCGTCCGATTAATGCTGGTCGCAACGATTTCTTTTGCTGCATCCGGCGTTGAAGGTCCAAAATATGTCTTGGAGATGAATGAAAATCTTCTTCGATAGTAATTAGGCGTATAATGAACGATTTAAAGTTTTTACAATAACTAGCTATGATCCTTATGCGTGTATATCGGTTGATTAACGAATGCGACGGCCGCGCCGCGCGTGGAGGAATTTGGTACCACACCCCGCACTCCTCTTCTCTGCCGTCCAATAGTAGTGGGCTCGCTCATGATGACGATGCGTAGACAATGTATTACATTATTTAACATTTCAACAAGTTAAGCATACTACACAATCTTACAAATCTTTCTCCTGATAAGGGCTTGGTCAAAATGTCTGCAATTTGATACATATTTAACAGTTATTAATCCTTCCTCTACCTTTTGTTTAATAAAATTAAATTTAACATCAATATGTTTCAAACGTTTCTGATCTGGATTCTTTACAACTTTCATAGTACTTTGATTGTCCTCAAAGATAACAGTATTACTTATTTTAATGTTAAAATCACACAACAGTTTCATTAGCCAACAAGCTTCAACAGACGCTTCACATAAAGCAATTAATTCTGCCTCAGTTGTACTCAACGAAACCGTACTTTGCTTCTTAGATTTCCATGTTACTGTATTATTGAATAACTTGAACAAATATCCGCTAGTGGATTTCCTATCATTATCGCGTGCAAAGTCTGCATCTGCAAAACCTGTTAAGCTTTCATATTTACACTTGGAGTATTTTAAATTAAAATCAATAGTTAGCTTGACATATCTAAGAACACGCTTTAAAGCTTGCCATAACTTCAAAGTTGGCTGTGACTGGAATCTACTCAAATATGATACAGCTGTTGCTAAGTCTGGTCTTGTGCTCACCATAGCATACATCAAAGAACCAATAAGAGATCTGCACTGATGTTCTAAAGTCATGTCAATTTCACATACGTCAAAGTCCAGTTTAAAATTAAAGTCCATAGGAGAATTAGTCCCTTTCATGTTATAAAATTCATTGTTCTTTCCATGTTATAAAATTCAAGAACTTTTTGCAGATATTTAGATTGATTAAGATAAATACCGTCATGTTTCTTCTGAATACTGATACCAAGATATGTCAGATTGCTGTCCCCTAAGTCTTTCATGCTAAATTTAGTTTTTAAGAAGTTCTTGACGTTTTCAATTTCAGTTTTACTAGGCCCTACTATCAGTAAATCGTCCACATACAAAATCAAATAGAGATTGCCTTTACTATAGAGACAATAGTCATTTTGAGATCGAGTAAAACCACATTCAGTAATAACTTCCGTGAATTTCTCATACCAATATTTTGGACTCTTCTTTAAACCATAAAGAGATTTTTGTAATTTTAGAACTTGGCCTTCTGGAACTGTCAATCCTTGTGGAGGTTTCAAGTAAACTGCCTCGTCAATTCGTCCATATAAGAATGCTCCCTTGACATCCATCTGGTGTATTTCATAATCTTTCTGAGCAGCAACCGATAATAGAACTCTCAAGGTTTGCAACTTCAATACAGGTGAGTACGTATTTTCTAACTTATCCTTCTGTTGAAAACCCTTCACTACTAATCTTGCTTTACATATCTCTTCTTCTCCTATATTTTTCTTTGTAAAAACCCATTTACTATCCAGTAGCTTTTCTTTCTGTGGTTCAGGTACAAACTTCCATGTTTCATTTTCTTTTAAAACCTTTAATTCCTCATTTATTGCCTTATTCCAATGCTTCTCATCTTTTCTCCCTTTAATGTCATCAAAATTATTTGGAACCTCCTGGTAATTTGATAATAATGCATATAATGCTGTATTATCCTGGTCTAAATCTATTTCATAATCCTTTTGCCATACTGGTTTTCTTATTTCTCTCTTTTCTCTCCCTCTTTCTAAACTCTCTGTCTTTTTGTCTGTATCATTCTCCATTTCTTGTGTCTCTTCTTCTTCACTATCTTTCCTTTTTCCTTTATTTCTTTTCTTTGATACTTTTTGCTCTATGTTATCCGTTGATACATTTTCATCATCTCTTTCCTCCTCTAATTCTTCTTGTTCTCTTATTTCATCTTCTTTCTCTTCTATTGTGTCCTGTGCGTATCTTACATAATTATTAAGTCCAGATTTTGTTTCATCAAATACTACGTTCCGTGCTGATATTACTGACCTTGTTTCTGTATCATACAGCTTATATCCTGAAATGAAATATCCAATAAAAATCATTTTCTTTCCTGAATTATCCAATTTTTGTCGTAGCTCTCTAGGTACATGATTATATGCTGCACACCCAAACACTCGCATAGCTCTCACATCAGGTTTTCTTCCTTCCCATAGCTCTGATGGTGTTTGACGTTTTCCTTCAGTCGGACTTCTGTTAGTAACATAGACTGCAAACAAAACTGCATGGCCCCAAAACTCTTTACTAAGCTGTGAGTCTAATAAAACTGTTTTTGCCTTTTCTATTAATGTGCGGTTCATCCGTTCCGCTACTCCGTTCATCTGGGGGTTGTATGGCACTGTATATTGCATTTGGATTCCTTTGCTGTAACAAAACTCCTGAAATTGCCTTGACACATATTCACCGCCATTATCCGATCTCAACTTTAATAAATTCATATTGAAGTGGTTAGTTGCATAAAAATAGTACTGCTTAAATTTGTCAAAAACTTCACTTTTATTAGAAAGTAGATAGACCCAAACAAAATGAGTATAGTCATCTATAAATGTCAGAAAGTACTTGTACCCTTCTTCAGTTAGTGGGGTGATAGGTCCGCAGACATCAGTGTGTACTAATTCTAGTGGTCTAGTTGCCCTACGTCCTTGTCTGTTAAAAGGTTGTCTTGTCATTTTACCCAGTAAGCACGGTTCACAAACAGAGTTACTATTATTACATTTAGTCAAGTCATCAATGCCACTTACCATTTGATTCTGTGAAAGCAAAGTTAAATTTTTTAACCCGAGGTGACCAAAACGTCTGTGCCACAGTTGCATCACTTGATCATCATGACTGTTACTTAAGTTACATTCATCTTTTAAAATTTGCATGTGAATAGTATACAAAGACCCTTCATTGTTTCCAATCATTGTCAATTGATCATTTTTGTAAACTCTAACTTTACTATTTAAAAATTCAATCCTATAACCATTACTCTCAATTTTAGCAACAGACAACAAGTTTTTCCTCAGCTTTGGTACATAATATACATTATTAATAGTACAGTCTATATATCTCCTACCAACATAACATCTTGCCTTTATGTTCCCAATTCCAACAGCCATTAAACTCACTCCGTTCTTGGCCGCAGCAATCACTTTTGGTGTATTTAGTCCAATGTAGTTATAAAACGCACTTTTGTTATTTGTAAGGTGGTCCGATGACCCCGAGTCCACACACCAAACTATTTCACACTGATCACTACCTCCTTGGTTCTGTTCATTGTCAGCCAGAAGAGCAATATCACTCTCTGATGATGCCGCATATGTCTGATGATTATTCCCTGAATAGTTAGGTACCTGTCCTTGCCTTGGTCTTCTGTCTGGGTTTCCACGACCTCTTCCTTGCGACCAGTTTCTGCTTCCAAATGCTGCCCGGCGTGGCGCTCTACTTCCTCGTCCTTGGCCTATTGAATTATTTTGTCCGTGTCCACGGGCTGGTCCCTGGTGATGTCTAGATCTGCATTCGATTTTTTTGTGGCCTGGCTTGCCGCATCCAAAGCACAAAAAAGAATTCCTCTGGTGCTCCATTGTTTGTGAACCCATTTTATTTCTCTTTTCTTCCTCTCCTAGTAATCTGTCCTTAACCATGTCTACTGTCAGGTTTGGTAATGACTCTAAAGTTGTTACAATAACTTCGTACGATTCTGGCATGGATAGCAATATTACATTAACTTTTTCTTCCTCTGACAGGGGGCTTCCTGCATCTTTTAGCTGGCCGAATATTTTTGACAACGTAACAAAATGGTCTCCGAGTGACGTTCCTTCTTTGTATTTTATATTGTTTAGTTCCCGTCGTAAGAATAGTTTACTTCTGGTGCCTTTTTTCATAAATTGTTGCTCCAATTTATACATCATGCTGTACGCTGTATTTTCCTCTTGAATATAATCAATATGGCTGTCGGCGACGCCGCTTATGATAATGCTTTGAGCTCGAGCTTCAAGTTTTTTGTTCTCGAGGACACTTGCAAAGTCTTTACTTTCTATTGCATTTAAACATTCATTTTCCCGTAGTATACTGCAAATACGGAACTTCCATATTGAAAAATCTTCACCGGCAAATTGCTTTATCTTAATACTTTCCGCCATTTTTCCTCTTTCACGTGCGCGAACCACGCTCTGCTACCACTATTATAGTTTAATTAGTTTAATAAAATACTGTTTCTTATTATATCTTGGTTTTATTTCTATCTTCTATTAGTTTCACATTATTAATTAGCGCACATCTTTTTATCTCAGTTTTTAATCTTCTCGAGCTGTGTCCACAGAACTTATTATTATACTCTCACTGTCAACTTACTACTACAGATAAAAAATATAATTGCCATATAAAACATTCAGATGTGCGGACATTGATCCTCAACAAATGGAAACGCCGGGAGGGGACGCCCTAGGAGGACTGACCTTATTGGTGATGTTCTTCAAAAGGACCAGAAGATCCAGATGTATGAACGTAAACAAAGCAAAAGGAGCATGTAAGGATCGTAAGCAGGTGGCGTTCTGTAGTTTTTGCCTACCCCCATGTCTTCCCAGGCGTGAGTTTGTGCTTGTATATTATGATAATGATTGCACTTTGATAGCGTCCCATGGCGTGTTGTAAGTCTGTTATTACTTTACGTACTACTAGCGCCAGTGTAGTTAGTTTTGCATATTATAAATCAACTAAAAAAACATACTATTACAAAAATAGTTTACGTTCTATAGTTGTTAATTGAGAAACTTTCAATGTTGTGTTTGTAACTATAAGTATAATATTAACGAAGATTTATCTTGTGCTACAAATAAAAACGGAAACTTTTAAAGGTAATTTTTGTTGCTATATTTATGTTAATTTCGTATTAATCAAATAAAGTTATGACCGGATGACCTGTTGGAGGACATGTTGATTTTGTCACGAATAAAAACGATAATTGTCAATTCGTCAAAACTGTTTTGTTTAGACGAAAAATTAACAAAATTCTATAGTAAATCGTGTGATACCGTGTTGTGTAACGTGCTAACAGTATAATGTGTGATATATATTTACGTAAATAAGTCTGACTGGGGGATAAACATTCATTACAACGTCAGTCCTTGTTATTTGGTAAGTTTTTGATATTGCACCAATGTTTGCCCGTCACTAACTTTCTATGTAGCGAATGCTGATTGTGTGACTGCAAGTTAGACCTTCACCCGCTGGATCAGCCGTAGCCCGTAGTTAGTAATTGTAGCGCGCCTGGGCTGACGTAGCGCGCCGCGTAGTGATCGTATTTAGGCCGCGATTAGCAACTTTATCGGATGTCTGTGTTGTGTATTTGCGAATTGGGTGGTTGTTTTGTGACGTCACGTGTATGCAAGTTGGATATTCTTCGTGGTAACGCTGCCTTTGATATGATAAACATTATCTACACATGATAGTAGTATCAAGTAGTCTCCAGTTGATTCCGTTATTCGTGTGCACATCGTACGTTTCGTACGAAAAAAGTGATAAGTTTAAGTGTCTAGTGTAGTTGCTAGCCCCTCTTTCAGTATTGTGTAAGTTTTTTGTTTTACTTCATATAACCTTAGTTTTTACTGTTTCTTGTTGGAGACCTTGCTAATAACCTTGTCCCAGCCGCTATTTACTTTATATTTATGTTATATTCCACTCCGCATTATTGCCTGATCATATGATTTGCTCAAGTCATTACAAGTTACAAGTTTGTAACCACAAATATTTACTACAATTTAACTGACAACCCTAATTAAAACTAATAGTTCTCATTATTAAAGTCAGTCATTAATTTACCAAACATACCTATAATCAAAAGTTGAGATCTACCAGTAAAAACCTTATCCTTGAATTAAAAACTCTAAACCATCTTTTATGAAACTCATTAAAGATGGTTTAGTTCTTATCATGTTTATCAAAAAAATTACTTTATTTACTTACAAAATATATTAAGACAAACAGCTGATTTTAATTTAAGTATTCGCTCTGGAAATTTATTTTGCTAAACTGTTCATAAAATTGGCATCCATCATTTAGTAACTATTCTGTAAAGGAAACCAATTTTACTTGACTCTTAAATTAAACAACAAGCTTTTTAATTTCACTCAATCAGACTTGATCAAATCTTCTATTCAGAATCTTTATAACTCCTATTGAAAGAAACACTTTCTAATGTAAGAAAACAAATTGGTTGGTTGGAATCTCTGACTAGCCATCATCAAATAAACAACTTTCAAAGTTTCCATACACTGTACAAATTAATAGATTTGTATAAATAAACAAATTCTAGGTAATCTTGCAGATCTAGTGACAAGTATAAATACCTATGGCAGTTTCACATATTTTCCATACAAAAACTGCTAATTAGCATATTTATTCCTCAATTAAAAGTTACGTGATTATTTATTTATTTATTTATTTATTTAACAACCCTAAATAAAGTAACTTTAGATTGAAATTGGTGATCCATTACTTACAACTTTTACTACATGATAATCAGATGATGTTATCCTTATCATAATTTTCTCTTATCTTGAGAAATCATGTACTTCAGAAAGTACTAAATACACAACAATGGTAGAAACATGAAAATAAATAAATAATGTAACTTTTTTATGTATCTGGTACAGCTAATTTTTATGTATCTGGTACAGCTAATTAACATGACATTAGTATTTGCACTAAATAAAATACATGGGCAACCCTGATTCAACAGCACAGGCTGCAAATCCCTATGTTTATCACGATGAGATGGCTACTGATATTTGTACAGTCATTTGTTTTAGACGTCATTGTTCAAGCTCTGTTGACCTTTACCTGTTTATATATAACTTAACATATGTATTTTATTGCTAACAAATATGTACAGACACCAGCACATCAAGCTACCCGAAACTGTAAAATTTTCCCAATCAACTTTGAACCTTACATTTCAGCGATAAACTTGAAAATCTATTAGATAAATTTGACAGATTGTAGTAGCTTGATGTGCTGGTGTCTGTACATTTTTTAATTTATTTTATTTCTAGGACCCATCATCGTGATACAGAAATGAGGTCATTGATTCTCACAGTTATATAGCAATTATATTCAAACCATACATATTTCAATCACCGCATCGTCATCTTCCTGACCTGTCTCGTATTATGTGGGGTTAGTGCAACACGTTTCCTTCTTCTATTCTCCCCTCCCCCTTCTGATGCCACCATACATTTTTCAACATTCTTATAATAATACTAGCTTGTAATAATTTCAAAACAAGGCAAAGGTCACTCTTTATCTTTTAAATAAATAAAAAAACAATAACATACAACAGAAGAAGTAAAAAGAAGTTTCTACTACTGACTGCACAGGCACAGACTAATTATGGCAAAAAAAAAAAACAATATTTGTTGAGCACACAGCTGTTCAATAATTTACTGGAGGATTTAAAGAAGTGTAATAGTATAAATATGTCTATTATGCATTGTAACAGTGAAACAATTTTCATTCCCCCCCTTGACCCAGACCAAATATATTTTTTTAATCGGATAGCTTATAACCTAGAGGTACGGCACCATAAAAATATGAATTAAAAATGCAAAAAAATTGAAATTTCGCGGTTTAAAGCTTGTTTAAAACAAAACTTAAGAAACATGTAAGTATGTACCCTGGACTGTATTGTCACAAACACCCCAGAGGCAAATTTATATCATAATTATAATTACTTGAATCTCATGAAAGCACTTTGTATCTCATTTTATGTGAACTGTTATCCAAGTTCATTTGCGAAATAATTTTTAAACCAATCTTTTGATTTCATTCAGAAAGATGAGCAGTAGGTACCCACATGCCTTTGATTGATAACTTTTAATCTTAAAAGTTATTGTCTGATTCAGTATGGGATTCCCACTGACAATCATCCAATTGATATGAGTGTTTTGCATAATCAGAACTTGGTAATACCCCCTTTTATTATAAATAAATATAAAATATAAATAAATAAAATTCATTTATTTGCAAACACGTGTCACTGTTACATAGAAGCTCTGCCTCCCGAACTAGGTAGTTAACCTGTATCTCAGGAGACAGTTCCCTTCCTTAATATATAATTCATTTTGCTTACATGCTAGGTGTAATACTAATTGTTACATTAATAAATAAAAAAAATACAATATGGTTATAAACTACATTATAACAACAACACAAAATTATATTTCATTGATAGCCCTGCACTTATAAATAAAAGGCAGAAATGCCTATAGTGTCTCCACTAGATGTGTTAGTAGATGATCTGAATTAAAATTGCCAATAACGAATGGACTTGATCTGGAAAAAAATCCAGCAAGTAAAGAGATCATTGAAACTCGAAAAATTAAAATAATTTAAGTATTTATTCAATGGAGCAGTGGTGGCCCAGTGGTACCGGCCGCGACTTACGAGTTGTAGGTCGTAGGTTTAAACCCAGACAGGCGCTTTACTTTGTGTAAATCATTTCGTCACCCTGCTCTCAAAACGGTGAAGGAAAACATCGTGAGGAAACCGGCATGTCTAGAACCAAAAAAAATTCGAAGACATGTGAACATCCACCAACCCACACTGGGCCCGCGTGGTGGATTACGGCCCACTCCCTCTCACAGAGAGGAGGCCTGTGTCCAAGCAGTGGGAACATATTTATTCAATAATAGTTAAAATTTCATAGAAGTATGTCAATCCATGTATTATGGTTTATGTCCCCTTGTAAAATATTGTAAGAGGTTTTACAATAACAAACTCAATAAAAAAGTTTTGCACATTGACCAATGACCAACGTCATAACAAGTATAAAGGTCGTTTCCTCCTGTATAACCATATCGCTCGCAACTAGGTGACCGGACCGGTTTACTATTTTATCATGGTGGAACTAACACATGATAAAGTTACCCTAGGTATACGTAAATGAACCGAAAGAAAATTACAACGTCGACTCTAACAAAACTATTTCTAAGAAAACTTCACGGTAGAACAATTTAAGGCTACGACCGACGAGCATTTAATTCAAAGATCTGAGAAAAATGTGATGACTAATTAGATAAGACATCCCAATAAAAGTTCATTCATTAATAATTACGACAGAGCAGATAAATTGTTTTATTTACTTTTCATTTATCAATTGGCCTTCCCCATACAAGTAATTATTACAGCATTTATTTTTGCAGCCCTGCTTACTGATTGTGTTTCAGCGAAAAATCGTGCTTGATAGCAATCCTGATTAACCTGGCCACGCCTCCTTGCGCATACGCACATTACGCACATTTGCATCCATCCCCGATCACGCAAATGTCAGTTAATTTATATGGCATCAGTTTCCTCCTGGTAACACAAACAAGGTTGCTGTCAATGTCAATCTTTGTCACTAGGACAATGTCGTTTCCTGAATATGAATGTCAAATAAGTTTATCACCTTATTGTGACGTAGTATCTTTAAGTTTTTAGAGTGTAGTCAGAAATACTCGCAGTAGAAGCACTGTTTCCTAACAGCAACATAGGGCTGAAATGTTTGGCGCGCGTTTGTTCTGTTTTCAAACTGGCGAAGGTCTCAAATACATTCTGCCTTGTGTATAATGAAAAGTTTAAAAAAAATGCCATTGGCTGCGCCGTAGTTGGGTAGAAAGATGTAAAACTCAGCTAGAAAAGCTTACGGTAAATGATGATGATCCACTGTTTTTACTTTCATCTTTTTATTACGGACGCTTTTCACTTGCACGTCTTTCTACATCGTTCTCACATGTATAATTTCAACATGAATGATGTACTTAACCAATATTTTCATTTACAAGAGTCCGTAGCTTTTCTTATCCGTTCTTCTCCATAGGAACCTACTACGCTTTGGAATAGGCAACTAGCTTCATCTTTCTGACTGACCGATCCCTTGACAATACAAAAGTGCCTGTTGAATTGGTTTAATTGAATAGACTTTGGGGTTTTACATATTTTATCACAATCAATTTGGTACTTTTATCCGCAATTAAAACCACTGCGAACCGGTATCCTCGATAAACTCTCAATGTTTCCGGGATAAAAAACATTGTCCTTCCGTAGCAAGGGCCATACGTGTCCAAACTTTAACCACAACCGGTAGTGATCTAAAGTGAATATAAAATGTCTAAAGTTGTTTCCAAATGTCGGCCGAAGTCCTTGATAATGAACTATGTAAGTTGATTCAAAAGTTACAGTACATTTTATGTGTATAGGTTTTAAACCGGCTCCACAAATGTGTGTCAGCTGGCTCTGCCACGCAGTAACCACGTGGTTGGGTTTCATTGACTTGCATTCAATATTGAATCTCTGACTTAATTTTGTTGTGATAGAGGATTTTTTGTTTCTGGATAACATTCTAGAATGTTTAATGTCTGAATCTTCATTTGGATAGAGTCATCCACCGTCCATAAAGCTTGGTAGACCCCGGAACAACCAGAAAGGCCAACAATGTTTGCAATAATACGCAAAAAATAATACTACGGAATTTTTGTCATACCAATCTTCGCAACAAAATCGGAAATGCATTTTTTATTTCTACTTGTCCATCCAAACCACCAAAGGTCCATTCAATAAAATATCGCTTTTAGCGATAAGACCGCCCACTGTGTCACCCGATGTAAGATTTCTAAAATATGTGATTTGTTTGTAATTTTTATGGTGTGCATAATTAAGAGTATTCTATCTATCTTTTATCTTTCTCTTCGAAGCTGTTGTGATCTCTTTCACCACACCGTACACGTGATTCTAGGACGCCCAGTGTTTTTGCAGAAACTAGAACGAAGTCCTTTGTTTTTTACAATCCATTCAGAAAACAATAAACATACAGTGATAGTGAATAAAAATTTGGTACTTGAACTTACAAAATATTATCAAATACATTGACCCCTGATAAGAGCAGACACTACGTTCTTTAGGTATTATCGGCCAGACGGTATTTGTTGACACACACTTTAAATATTGTAAATCTGTGGAGTTTCCTTTGTGATCTTGAGAGGAAAACTTTGAAAAAGTAATACACTTTCTAGTTCCTATGCAATTTTTACAGACAAAACTGCTTTTAATCAAAGTATTGACTGATTTGCAAGTAATATCTACATTTTCAGTCAACAATTGCTTAAAGATAATGTCCAAATGCTAGGCGAAAACCTGACGCTACTGTTGAGATTTCAACCAAAGTTCATAGGTACATCTCAACTTTTCTCTGGAACATCGTCGGTTCCTCAATCTATTTTCTAGAACCAGTGCCATAAGACATGAGTCAGTCTTGACAGATTCTAGTTCATCGCCTACACACACTTTCTCTCATTTCTAACTTGGAAACTTCGCTATTTCATAGTAGCTGGAAGTAGGACGCTTAGTAAAATCGGCAAAATAATTATGTTAGTCACCTTTTCTCGCCAAGGGCGTTATCAACGTCCTTCCTCCGATAAAACTTAAAATACCTCGCATTAGTCACCGATTTGACGTCTTAATAGTGTTTATAATGAAGTAAATAAAAGATAAAGAATTTACGTCAGTTTTCGTTCAAGAACTTGTTCATTTTCCTGGAACTTTTGAGGGGAATGCAAGAAGTGGTTATTGTAAGTATAAATGGGTAAATCCTAGTGCTCTCGTCATAATGAATCATGAACTCGGCTTCTATGTGAATCTACAGCCAGATGTCATGGCTTCTTTCTTATAACTCCATAAATGTCTTTGCCATATTTGGTCCTTATTTCCGCGGGATGACAGTTCATTCATTCCTCCTTTCCTGACTTTCCAAAACCTGCATCGCCTGCGGCATATCTGAAATACGTGTTTCATAGAAAACAGTGTTGTTATCGAAGTGAACAGTGGCATGCAGTAATGTGTTTTCAAACAATTGTATCTTCAAACATACCACTGATTCGTCACGAGCTTCAAACGGAATGTCGTGAGCAAATCCACGCATTGGCTATAAATTTCTAGCCGACGAGGTAAAGTTATTTCCCATGTCGAATATCTGATATGTAGCGATTTCTATAAATAACGGGCATTTTTCGTTAGTAGTAAATGTAATGATTTGAAAGTTCTAATAACCAATAAGAAAGTTTCTACGTGCTCTGTTACTTAATCCAAATATTATCAAACTATGGCTTGTCCTAGGCCCAATAAATGATCTTTTTGCTGCTTATGACTCCCACAAAATCCTTGAGAAACTCCTGTACCATCTTCTTTGCTCATGTTCACAATAGCCGAAACTCAATGACATAAGAGCTGGCTCTACCGACACTGTTAGAGACTCCGGCGTGATATCTCGCACGCAATTAGCATCAATACAATAACATAAGATGCATGACACACAAGGCCGTCTGGTTAGCAACACCGGTCTATGCAGACCTCGTTCAATACGGCTAGAATTAATTGAATCGTTTGTCCCATAGGGTCCATAATGAACCAAAAATTGTTTATTCGAATTGAACGTCAAAAGTTACTCTAAGAAGTGCGTGCGACGTGAGGTTTAGCTGGGAAGAAGAAGTAGTGACATAAGCGCCATCCCCAGCAAATTAAGAAGATCATTATGATTTTTTCAGTAGTGCAACTGCCTCTGCCAGATGATGGCGTAGTTCAGTTT
Source organism: Agrochola litura (assembly GCA_949152395.1). Classification (NCBI taxonomy): domain Eukaryota; kingdom Metazoa; phylum Arthropoda; class Insecta; order Lepidoptera; family Noctuidae; genus Agrochola; species Agrochola litura. The sequence goes on from OX424498.1 coordinate 24,902,736, forward strand.
GATCGTGTGTACAGGTTGAAGGCGCTAAGTTTTTACCGCCACTATCTGCTAGACTGGTCTAAGGCCTGTGACCGGTCCGGTCGTGTGTCTAAGCAGTACTTTTTTGCTTCATCTAGCTGACCTAGTCTCTGAGCAGAACCGTTCTTTTTTACACTGGCCAGCACCCTAATTGCGTAACACAAGATCAATCACAATCTGTTTCATTTTGACAGTTCAACAACATTCATAGCGTTATTTACGTTGTTGAGCAGATAAATTTTTCGAACATAATTATGAACTTATGAAGCTGAGGATCCTACTAATATTATAAGGCGAAAGTTTGTGAGTGTGTGTGTATGTTTGTCTCTTATTCACGCTCAAACAGCTGAACGGATTTGGATGAAATTTGGCACACAGATAGTTTATTACCTGGATTAACACATAGGATACTTTTTATCCCGATATTCCCACGGGATCGAGACTTACGCGGGTTAACCCGCGGGGCGCAGCTAGTTTGCAATATTGTTCAAAGTTATTCAGATTATGATTGATTGTGTGTTACGCAAAACGATTTTGAAGATCGTCTTAACTAGATCAAAATGAGACATTATGCTTTTTGGAGATATATCATCATTTTCGAAGTCAAACTATTTAAATTTATTATTATATTTAATCTGATGTTGTCATAACAGTTCGAATCTAGTCTCACTTAATAAATTAAAACATAGAAGTTGTAGACACAAGACGTTCCGGCCAAGGTCGACGGCTACACCATAGCCTTGCCTTGCTGATTGTGTATGCTTTTATGTGCTGTATCGATCTGCAGGCAATCGAGGCTATTTATAGACTATAGTGGTCGTAGGGGGTTCGATGTGAAACCTATTATTATGTGGGGTTAAGTCAGAATTGATGTCTTCATTGCCTTGAGTGAGATGAGGATTTTAACTGATACTGTCGCGCTCTTTCGCAAAGTATAACTTGAGTAGGTATAGATGTCAACGGTGCCATATAGTCGCTTAGAATTTTTAATACTTTCGAAACTGTAACGAACTGGTATTTATGTTGAGTAGCGTCAAATTAAGAATACGTTGAATTGAAATTGTTATTTGTAACGAAACGGTCTAAATTGATGAAAAAGGAGAATTTCTTATAAAAATTGCTTCATTGGCTGGTCGGTGATGAAAGCGTATCGACAGACTCTTAGTTTTGGTTTGATTCATTAATTCGTTCTACTTTTCCGTTTCCTCATATCTTTCTAATATATCCTCAGCTGCCACACAGCAGTTGACAGGTATAGTTGTCGATGATATTATAGGCACTCTTGACTTTTCATCTTTGACCTGGGCGACGAGAACAATACATACATACACAATACACAACATATATACACAATGTCCTTTCTTTGGTATTGTTCGTCGAGTTGAGCTCCTTAAGTTCTGAGTTGAGCTCCACGATTACTGACAAATGCTTGCACTGACTGGACAGGTCCACTCAAATCTGTGTGGTTATTTCCTCAAAAGACCTTTTCAGACACTTATCTACATGGTCCTCATATGGCCTGACCAAGATTATGTCTAGACTTTAAAAGAGACTGCGACCTCTGAGTTTGTTTCGGCCTTTCTTCTCAGAGTAGTCAGATAGGAAACGCCGAACTCATCTAGCTTATTTTTAATATTTTTTATATGACGTGTAAAAGTGATTTCGATATCCTATTTACAGAATAAACAATTTCATTTCATTTCATACGCAATTACTTGTAAGGAGGAAGTATCTTTCTTTAAAATATGCCATATTGTACCAGTAACATGACCTAATTCAGATTGCACTTATCTGTATCTCTAATATTACCTTCTAATACAACGAAGCCTCTTGCCCGCATTGGATGCCCTTAATCTTGACACCCTTGGCCTCTGACCAACCCCATGCGACCTGATTCACAATAATTGTGGGTAGTCCGACATTCTGCCAAAAAACATGGCGGCGTGGGCCGTATGACTTCATTAACATTAAACTTTCATAGAATGGGCCTCATAAGTTCAGCCATTTTTAACGCTACTCGTGTTTTGGTCAAGTTTATGGGCTTTTAATGGGGTTTGCTGTTGTAGCGGCGTTTTAGGAAGTCCTTTTTTGTGTAGTGGACTTAACTATAAGGCCACGGTATGTTTAGAAGCTATAAATAGCTGGGAAAAGGTAAAACTACAATTTATTTAACACTTTCTTGTAGGAAATGTTTTTTTTTTACATGTTAGTTTTGTACGAAATGACCTGGTTTTGTGCTCGACCTCTAATGATCTAATTGAAAATTAATTAAGCAATTATGCTTGACAAAATTCGTAATCTTTATCTATAGGAACATCCGTCTTCTCCACCGATATGTAATCGATAGGACTCATACATTTTTCAAAGAAATATGACTCAAGGTTTACGTGTTGGGGGATTCAAAGTCCGAACTAAGCACACAGTCATGGTCCTTTACTCATAAAACTTGTTGTACATAACTATCTAATAGGTAAAAAAACCGGCCAAGTGCATGTCGGACCACGCACAATGTAGGGTTCCGTAGTTGGGATGAATTTATCCCAAGAACAAAATTAACTTTGTAGTTGAAAAAAAAAATCTTTCATACAGAATGTATGGGAGAACATGTTTTTACAACCGTAAATCTAAGTTGGTCGATTATTACTCGTTAACTTGTAAAGCCTGCTGTGATAGTTTTCCTTTTAAATTCGTTATATAAGCTACTGCCGTGAATTTTTTCACATATCTAAAACCAACCATTTAGCTGGCAGGGGACGACGACACTTGACTCTAACAAAAATTTGCACTTTAAAGCTTAATATTTCGCAAACGGATCTCTGAATTAAAAATAGTTTAACACACTCACAATGTTTTTAAAAGACCTTTCCAACGATACCTCACACTAAGGGATAGAAAAAAAAATCCCCACTTTACGTGCAGGGGAGGTACCCTAAAAAAAAAATATTTTTCATAATTTTATTTTACCGGCATGATTGATATGTATATCCATGCCAAATTACAACTTTCTAGTACTAACAGTCTTGGAGCTAGACCGCGGACAGACAGACAAACAGACGGACATGACGAAACTATAAGGGTTCCTTGTTTACTAGGGAACCCTAAAAAAAGATATCTTACACCACATCTAGTATGTAATAGATTCTTACAGTTATTGTTTTGTCATAATCAAGGCTTGGCCAGGTTAAAACAGTCTCATTAATAAGTTTCTCCTTTTGGACTGAAAGACCATTTTGCATGAATCATCTAAGTCTTCTCTGTTTACTGCTGGACATTATGTCATACTTATGTCTAATGAGGCTTATTTAGTCCAAGCCTGGGGAATATTTTTCTGGTCCTTCTGACCATAGTCTACTAGGACCAATTTTTTGAAAGCGTACAACAAACTTTGTTTAATAAGGCAAAAGCTCCAGCTCAATTAAAATCATCAATACTAAGATAAAATCACCCCATTGAATGACTATTTCAAGGCTTGTTCAGACTAGCGCGACACGCGACGCGACACAAAGGCACCGCTCGTCGCGTGACGAGCGGTGCCTTTGTGTCGCGTCGCGTGTCGCGCTAGTCTGCACAAGCCTTCACGAAAACATGACATTGGTGCCGATTCCCTTGTTCACAAACTAAACTAAATTTAAGTTCACTGCATCTTTTTCTTTCTATTTCATTAAGAAAAGGACAGAAGATAAATTTTAGTTTAGTCCTGTCAAATTAATCATCGCCTGTCACTCTCCATACAAGTTTAGACGTGATTAAAAACTTGCCGACTAAAATTACGTCAATTTACGTCAAGCGCTGATTAATTTGACAGGACTAAACTAAAATTTATCTTCTGTCCTTTTCTTAATGAAATAGAAAGAAAAAGATGCACTGAACTTAAATTTAGTTTAGTTTGTGAACAAGGGAATCGGCACCATCGGAGGTCAATTCTAACATAGGGAGTTTTATTGATGATATGAATGATTATAATTCTGTAAATACATATATATTTATTACTATGGCGAATCATGTGATGGATGGATACTGACTTGCAATTTTGAAATCGCAAAAAACGTTAGAAAAATTGAATATCGCGGCTACCTTAGCGATTCTCGCCTAGAAAATAAATTAAATCTATCTCTACACCTATCATCAGGTCGCTGGTCTAGACCGGGATGATTTCATGTTATCTAGTTTAAACGAGTAGTTCACAATGTTCAACCAGTATAACATTGTGAAAGTGAATTAATTTAGCCTCAGCTCAGTGATGTAACCACAAAAATATGTAAATGCTGATGCAACTACTCTAACGATGTTAATCTTGGAAAGAAAACAAAGCGTTGAGTTAGTAGGAAAGCCACAGATACCATAAAACAAGCCTGTTACACGTCAGTGCGATCGGAGATACTGAGACAGTGAAATTACTGAATTTTGTGTTACTTTTCATTTGTGTAGTTTGGGTTTTTTCTGCCAGTTAAATGAAAATAAAGCGTAGTACCTATTCATTATCATTTTAGCCGATTGACGTCCACTGCTGAAGATAAGCCTCACCTGAAGGTTTTTACCTTTTGGCTTTAGATATTGAGGAACTAATTATACCCCCATATTTTTCTGAAATATCTTCAAATACACGCCTAAATAGTTGTTATCATATCAATTTGTTCTCTGGCCTTGTACTCTACAGCTCAGTCTGATCAGCTGATTTTTACGTGCGTGGGATGTTAAACGCCGAACAAACTAATGTTTTCTTTCTTCACCGGCACTAAACAAAACAAGACTAAAAATAGTACCGTCAAAACATATTTACGTAAACATTCTAACTCTGAAATGTTTTGGGATTGTTTGCCCAACATTTTTTAAAGGTTTAAGGACTAGGTGCGTCAGTTCCGACTTTACTCTTTGGTTAATAAAAAACATGGAGGAAACCATATACATCGCGCACGGTGTGTAAATCAAGTTGAAGATTTGACTGCTTATTCGGAAGCAGCGAAACATATTTCATAATATTATAGCATGTGAAGACCCACTGCAGAATATGTGCAATCTGTCAGACAACAGCGGTATAGCACGAAAATAAAAAAATACCAATTTGTTTCTTCGAAAACGACTTCTTGAACGATGTTTATTTTTACAATCGTTTATTAAAGTTGAATAAATCTTCAACATTTTCTCTCAATCTTACAGCAAAACAAAGCCAAAGATAGCCCAAAAACAGAAAATTGAGATAACATCAATCAACACATCATTCATATTTTAAGTCGGAAACAATCCCGCGCCGCGCCGATAGGATGCGGCGGTCAGCGACCTCGACCGGCGCAGGAGTTCCACCTGTAATACACAAATAAACATAGAAGTTCCACTGCGCATACGTAAACAAGGTCACGCATACATTGACACTGAATAAAAAATCGCGATTCGAGATAGCATTGGTTTTGTATTTTATGGTATACGAGGTCGTGCGGATTTCCGGGATAGCTAAAAGGGTATTGACTGTTGCCCTATTCCTGATCACTATTTCTGTCTCTCTGTCCCTGTGAACTTCTCTTTGATATCTGCCGGTGGTGCATTAGAATTTGATGATGTGAAATCGCGAAAAAAAACTCAAAATTGCCAACTTGTTGCTAGAGTGACAAATATCTAACCAACTATGCTTAAAAGCTGTGTCTTCGATATGGGCAGTATCTCCTGTATTTAGAAAATATGTAGGTGAATTTATAAATAAATCCCAATTTCATTGACGACTAGCGATAGGGAAGGAGTAAGGACCACACGTTTTTATTCTTTTGAAGTTTATTGGTCCTTCTGTCCTTGCATCCGGAAATGCTTTTAGATTGCACTTCTGCAATCTATCTGTCTTGTGTTAAAACTTTACTGTAGCGTCACAATGACACTACGTCACCTCGACGTTTCAACTTGTCATTCCGGTCACAGTTTTTGGCTAATATTTGACAATTAAGTTTGTCTAAAATAGGATTCAAACGTATGCAAATGCTTTGGCATCTTAATAGCTAACTGTAAATGATTTAATGGGATTCCTGCATACAATTAATTTTAATTTTACTTACGGGACATTTTCTAGGTAGAATATACGGATCAGCTGATTTATTTCAGGCATTGAAATATTTTGCATTGTAAGAGATTGGTTCAAGGTTTTCGTTCTTATGGGTCTTCAGCAACTGTCGTTTGTCAGTCATCATTTAGACACTCGTACGTAGGATATAACGGCTTCCTCTAATCCACTTCGTGACAAATTAAAGCCACGCTGAAACTCGTCGCAGTACAAATATAAACTTCCATCAATAATGCATTTGTAAGTCAATTGACGATCGCAGCACGTGATACGTTTCCTTCTTCGCTTCCTCTGTGCTCAAGGAACTGGGATATTACTGATTGTCAATGGCGAGACTAGTTCTTTTGTCGATTTCTGACAATAGGAAAAAAAGGTTCGTGCAAGTGTCCTGTCAGTAGTTCTTGACAAAACACTCTAGCAGTAATTAACCCACGATATACTTAAACATAAAACCACTTTATAATATTTGAACTTAATTTTATTCGTATATATAAGTAGAAGTGTCTTATTTAAAATGTGCATGCAGGATTCACATCTAGTATCGTCAATCAGACGTATAGTTTTATACTCTTTTTTATGTTGTGAATTAAATAAAAACCCAAATGAAATCATAGATCATGCAACAAACAAATCATCAGATCTCCCTTCGAAGGTCAGCATCGAAACAGTGTGAGCCATTGTAAATCACACATGCAAATCTGAACCATGGCTAAATCATAAGTTCAATGAACGACTCGGTCCACGGCCAGGCGTGCACTATCATTACATCTTTTACGACCAAAAACGTACAAAACTCTACCTTATTCCCATCAACATAGGAGTTAGTGAGGAGTTGAAGTAGAAGAACATTTTGTGTTGTCAAAAATACAGTTAGGAGCGTGCAGAGCGAATTTTATTCATATTTTGGTATAGATTTTTGTTGGAATTTGAGTTTTCTATGAGGTTGATAGATTTATCTTTATGCTTATCATCTGTAGTTTAAGCAGGTTTAACCATATCACCCTTCAAATCTTTGAAATATAGTGGTACGAAGGAGGAAGCCCCCTTTTTGTGAGATCCCTTCCTTAAATCATTAGATATCCCAAGATCGCAGGAAACAGGACCAAAATTGGTAATTGATAGAACCAATTACCAATTTTGGTCCTGTTTTTGATACATTCCTAGGAGTCGCAGTGTTAGCAGTAAACTTTTGCTGCTGAACAAGGGTCTCCTATACCTGCCATAAACCGTTCTAGGTTTGCAAATATTACCAATATCATACCGCTATGATCTTGGCAATATTGGCACAGCGAGGCAGGTAATATAATATAAGCCAACGTATTGCCTCCGCACGTGGCGATGACCGGTGACTACGGTCAGCCGTAAATAAGTAACTTGTTATTTCGTCCTCCAAACTCGACTTATTGTTAAATCTTTAGCATTAGTACGGCTTGATCTTGTTTCCATTAAAATGGAATCACAAACAATATTTTTGAATAAAAGGAATATGGCTTGAAAATTTAAGAAATCATACCTATGTACGTATAGTCTACATACGAGAAGGGGCAGACAGAAGCCTGAAGTCTGAAAACCGATCTAACCTTCGGATTTCAGTACCATCTAGTAATATTATTTCGGAGTGGAAAATATCAAAATAATGAACGTAATATGAATATTATATTCAAGCGCATCACATCTGGGCTTATTGGTAAATAGAAGCTACTCAAAGTGGAATCTAATAATATTGTCAAAAAGTGACATTAGCAGACAGACATTGACATGATCCGAATAATCCTAATTCCTAATTATTAATTATTTCCTAATTTTTATTTGGAATTGTAAACCTTTGCATGCCTATGTGACGGTAAAATATGGAGAACTTTATTATAAAAACACCTATGTACTATACCCATTTTTGCAAAGAAATAAATGATTTGATTTGATTGCTTTTTAGACTAGAACTGTTACTGCGCCATTCCAATGAAGTCGAAGATGCCTATGCTACTTTACAGACAAAGCCTTAACTCAATTATATAATATTGACACCTGCATCTAGAACATTCCGTGCAATAATAAAATACTCCTTAGAAGCCACTATCTGATAACGAATGACGTCAGCCCCTGAAAGCGTAGCTGTAAACATTCATTGTCTTTATTTATGTAGTATGTACATACAAACAGACTTCTTAAAGAAAGGAGACCTTTATTTATGAATTATAGTCATCAAACCTTAGCAACTTTGTTGATATAAGGCTAAGATTAATTTAAGAGGCTTCAAGATTATAAGGCCTTTTAATGTCTTCAACATCCAGTTTGAAACTCCTTTTTTCTGGTCCTTCTTTCCGCGCCATATTTTTAAGCGTAGTTTGGGAAATGTCTCGTTCCTATAACCAAGCCTTTGTTTCCCTCCAGTCTTTGACTGGCTTGGCATCCTCAGTTGAAGTTTCTGTGTAATATTTTATTATAGTGACAATAGCCTAGCCCGTAATTTCATATTGATATGGTAATAAATACACTTCTTTGTGATGCATATATGCAATCTACCACCTCAGTTTAGTATTGCTAACCCCAAGTTGCACAACAATGCTATGATTTATTTGATCTATATTAGTATCGAAATCTAATATATCCGGTATCATGACTCAGAGAAATCCTGAAATTATAATAATCTTTTCATTAGTGTACATGCAAACGAATAAATTTCACAGTCTTCCCAATACAACACAACACAACATTTCATATAGCCGTGTTTTAGCAGCGCGTAGTGCTTCCTCCCACCTTGTTACTCAACCTACCCTCTTTGTTAGTGCCCCGGCAGACGATCCAACACGCACATAACGACTGCCTGTTGACATTGCTATCTAATCGCAATCTTAAAGGTGACGAAGTGCGATGACACAAATAAGTCATTACATGAGTTTGCTATCTGAGTTGGAATTAGTTAGCGTTGTTTGTTTTTGTGTATTTAAAATTCTTTACGTAGCTAGTATTTGTAGAGCGATTTTGTTGTTTGTGTGTTAATGTTTGTAATTAGAACAATCTAGAACTGACGTAAATGAGTCGTCGTTACAAACTCCATAGCATGTGTTGCCAGGGAGTTAGTAACGACTCATTTTCTTGTTACTTACAGTTAACGCTGATATTTTAATTCTGAATTATAATACAACTTTAATAGGCATTTGTAGCATTTTTCCCTTCAACAGTTCCAAATGTTTTAGCAAGTAGTATATTTATCAACAACATCTCTGTGCGTTCTTTCCTCGTAATTATTCACATGTTGAGTCATGTGCGGGCACACTAACGGGCACATTGCTGCTCGCCTAGACAATGCCGAGCCGTGCGCGCCGCGTGACGCGTACGTCGCGTATCCTCTAATATCCTACTCTTTGTCGTTATTCCTCTTTGATGTAGCTGTAGTGTAGCTATCAAAGTAATTAGTGAAATAAAAGTGATAGTGTAGTTAGAATTAGAGTTACTTTTTAAATGTGATTTTTTAGTATTATTAAGACTAGATGTGAAGTGCTAATTGAAAGTTGAAACGTAGATTGTGTTTTACTCGCTTACTAATAAATTAACTGTGCGATAAGTGTGAAAGTGCAATATCGTGTTTATGTTATGGTGAATAGGATCTGAAATTGATTGAAGAAGTGCCATTTTGTAGTGGAAGTGTTCTCATAGCCACGGTGGGTATTTCTAAAATGAGTCTCGCATTTTTTATCTATTTAAAAAATATAATTTTTGAACTAAAGACCTATTAATGAAATAAAATTATTTAATTGCTCTGATAAATAAATTCTTTAAGGGTGTATGGTAAACATAAAACGATATTGCACTGAAATCTATTTTTTTTTTCTCTTTATGCATGCATATTTTTTAAGAAATAAATTGAAAAGTTATTAGAAATCTAGTACTTAGCTTGATGTATTAATTGTCTGTATTTATAAAATGACCATACTTAAAAATATTAAAATATTTTTCTGATGAGTAAATTTCAAAACTGCGTATTGACAGTGTTGATTGTTATAAACAATTCAATTGTTTTTGAACTCAATTGAATGGACAATAAGATCAGTAAAGATTAAGTATGCATACTTTTATTCGCACAATAGATTCTTTATTATTTATTAATATTGTTGAAGCAAGCATTGAAGGATACAGTTGCATACCAACATGCAATTTGAAATAATCAATATTGATAACAATCACTGTCAAAAGGCACACACTTTCGGCAACAAAACTTGATATCAACGTAATATGCATGTACTAACTTAAAAAGTTTGTATGTATATCTTTATGTATTTATTGTCGGCAGAAAAGGCGACTAACCACGCAATCTTGGCTGTTTTTGTCTAAAATTTAAACAAAATACAACACTATTGCACATCAAAGTAAGTTTTAGTCGTTAAAAGTAAATTTTTGGATTTTTTTGCTTGCCACATTACGCGCTAGTGTTGCCCCCTGATTCCAGAAGCGATATCAATTTATTATGTTGACAAATCTCATGAAATGTTATGTGATTGATAGCTGGTAATTTGGTCAACCAATCACCATTAAGGCTTCCGCAAACAGGCGTGACGCGAATCCGGTAAAACAATTTCCATGAAGTTTTCTTTTCATAGAAATAGTTCCACCAGAATCGAATCACGCCTTTCTGCGAAAGCCTTTACATCTGACATGATATCTGTCATCAGATTTTTTGAACATCCTGAAAACGGGGACGTGTTTTAGCTTTTGACGCTACCTCTTGTACTTTCTTGGGCTTGTATTTGTACATAAATATTCATGTTATTTCGCTATAACAAAAAAAAAAGTTTCTCTTTTTTATTGGCTAAATGATGTGAATATTTGGAATTGGACAAATAAGGCCAATTTAAGTGCCAACATATTGAAGTGGTAACGCCAATTTTTAAAACTGACACTGGTACATTTTTGCCACGCTTGGTTTTGATTCAATTCACGAATTCTTCAGCTACATGTCGTCATTCAGTTATCCTGGCCACTGACTACATGATAATGACGAACCGGATACACCTCATTTTGACTCTGACACCGTTTTAATAGTTGCTCGGACTTCATCATGTTTTTTTAGTGGTCCTTTTACATGGTCCTGGTCCTTACATCCGCATGCTTTAAGTTTTAAATCATCTTAATAACTTTATGAATGATTGGAGTGACCAGCATCAGCAAAATGGAAAGAGGTAACAAGTTAAAATGTGATCTTGAATAATGAAATATGGAAATATTATAAACGTTCATGTTTTGTATGAAAACACGCGAAAGTCGATACAATGTAAATTAATCACGTTCGACATAATCTTGTTTGTTCATCACGTCGCTCTTCCGACCTATTTGAAGGTCTGTTTTACATGAAGTATTTGATGGAACTTTACCTGCTTTGATGAGTTATTGATTTTACAAGCGACAACCCTTAAGGAAAAAGCAGTTTAAAATACATAAAAAATGTCTGTGACTATACTCCATTGGTTTAGGTAATTAAATAAAGGTAAACAAATCATATAAAGGGTTTTTATTATTGACACTTTCTTCTTTAAAAATACTATAACAAAATTGAATGTATTTTAGATTTTTACGATAGTTTTATCATTTATTCTTCAACTACTCTTCGTAGATGTAACTGATTGAGCATAATTTTTTTGTCAAATTTATAATATTTTGTAATTGTCTATTGTAAAGAGCCCATTAAGGCAAGTTCTCTAAACGTCAACGAATAATCACGTTGCTAAATTGAAGAGTACAACTGTGACATAGCATGACAACTGAACTGACAGGTATTACGTTTAGTCAGCTAACCTGACAGCTCTCGTCACGTGGATTTTTGTTTACCTTGATTTAACTTCCTAAACCAATGTAGTATAAATGCCAATAACTGATAGAAATACATTGCCACGTAAACTTTTCAGTTGTATAGATAATTTCTAATATTTTTTTGTTTAACCAGATTATCTCTGTGAAATACACGCTAAAGTTATCGACACGATGACTAATGTAATGTCACATACCGTAATATCTATGTGTGCTAATAAAGCTAATTCACAGTGTTATCACCAGATAAGCACTCATTGATTTACGTCACAAACCAACAGTTTTTGATAACAGATAACAAGTAACAATAAAATTGCTACACTTATGTGTTGTATATTATCTTGTGTCTTTTCGTATCACTTATTATGATAATAATATTATAGATAAATCGTTTGAAAATTCCACTTTCGAATTTGCATTTTTTACGTGAACATAAAGAGGGGCTTGTGGCTAAAGAGGGGCTCGTCGTTAATTGATAATAGCCGCGCGGGTCGTTCGAAAGTTAAGCTACGCTTGCCGCGGTCGGTTCGTGGATGGGTGACCATCCATTACATATAGAGACACCTCCTTGCCTCGGAAAGCACGTTCAGCTGTTTGTCATGGCTGTAATTTTTAGATCTTTGACAGTCGTTACGGGTAGTCAGAAGCCTAAAAGGCACAACTAGTCTTACTTAGGGGTATCGCGTTACCCAGTAGCTGGGTTGTGGAAGTCAGTCCATGTAAAATACTGGCATTCAGCTGCATCCGGTTACACTGGAAGCCAGCTCCAATATAGTTGGGAAAAGGAAGGCAGATTAACATCTTAAAAATAGGCCGTGCTATTAATCTCAGCGTAGATCAACAAGACAAACTCATAAACTCTTCTAAGTTGCCCAATCAAAATATTAATCTGACTACCCTGTTTATCAACGTAGATACTAATTACTTCATTATCTGTTGGACTCTTATCATTGTCATTATCACACATGCTTCTCAGTTCACACCACTGTCATTGACGAAAATAGTTTTTTTTTAAACGCCTTTGTGTATCGAGGTTATTATTTTAATCTGTCAATCAGCCCAAATACGTCCTATGCAGAATTGAAGAACTATTGCCATAACAAGCCATGTGCCCAATGAGATTTGAATCGGCAATAATGATGAACTTCCATACAAACTATCATCCCCTATTTAACCGTTTTAGGGGATGATGCTTCCTTAGTGCTCACCTTCATTATAGGGAACTCTTGTGCAAAAATCATGCTTATGGACTCAGCGGTTATGCGTTGTCTTCCAGTGAATGATTAGTTTTAAGGTTGAACTAGTCGCGGGCTCGAACTCATTGGTGGGCTTGGTCAAAAAGCACGCTATCTCACCTGGCATCGTGTCCGACAGAGATAGTATCAGTGATGAGCAGTTAGACACTGGTCTACATGCACAAACTCTAGTTCGCACGCACACAAACACCGTTCAGGACGATTTTAGTAAAACGAGCGCGTAAAAATTACGAAAAGTCCTTTGGAAGGTGGAGTTTTATGAAAAAACTACTGCATAAATCAATTACGAATAAAGTTTATTATAATCTTCGACAATTGACAATACTTATTTACTCCCAAAGTTGCGTTAAAATTAGCAGGAAAAACGAATCTTTGTTGGCTCATAACTTTTTAATTGCTTCTTTTTTTTTACTATTCTGCTTCTGTACAGACAAAATTAATAATAAGACAAAACGATTTCATGTTTTACTTTGGATGTACAATGTGTAACAGTGGAGTAAAACCCCCCCGAAATTTGTATGGAAAAAGTATCGGCTAGTTGCGCCTTAAGTAAGACACTATTTCCATATGCGCCTGTATGTATATGGTGCAGATAATATATCTGAGACAGTATTTAATGCGAGATTGTAATGTATATCAAGGCATAGGAACACCGCTGGAGCACTAATGCACTTATCATTAAATTATCGCGGAAATTCAGACAAATCTTCAAAGCAATATCATTAACCAAAATGTCTTTGTGCGTCGGGTCAATCGCCGCAGATAAAAATATATTGTACCAAAGCGTCACATGTTTACGAGGCATAGCGTCCAAAATAACAACTATTGTAAGAAATAAAGACCAATGTTGGTCTTTTGACGCTCAGGAACAATGGCGATCGGGAACAAGGACCAATGTTCTGCCAAGTTTAGGCGCTTTGCTTTAGGAATAATGTTACTTGTCACTACTAAGTACCGATTACTTAGCAGGAATGAAAGTGTTGTTCTTTGTTTAATAATAACATTTATTTTCGCAATTAATGTTGATTCACTTCTTGCTATAGGTATATAAAATTAAGTTGATAGAAGGCTGTTGCAACATTAACAAAGACTGTTGGAAAACATTTTCAAGCTAATAATTATGTTAACTTCTATTTGTTTTGACGAGACTCGTAAAAAGCTCGTATTAATTTATATATGTGTACTGTACACTAATAGTCAGCAGCCCTCTATTCAAATAAAATCCTTCATCGATCAGAGATACGTCTGCCAGCATTTATTACCTCCTGACTGCCATCTATCAGGATGTTCAAACTTTAATAGCAGACGTTTCATTACGATAAAGACGACGTTTTATTAGCAATATCCATTAGCACAATCACTTACTGATCATTCAAGTACGATCACGAGTCCATATGCCACATAAATATGACTAGTACACAACATAGTCATAATGTTTGTATGTACAGACGGACAAGCAATTTGGTATACAGGCAACTAACTTCCAACTACTTTTAGACAATGCTGTAAGTGTGCAGAGTAGTTAAGTATTCACATGATGTAAAAACTTAAACGAGGCAAAAGGAGTATGTAAAGATCGTACCAGGTGGCGTAGTTTCTGCCTACCCCATGGGAAAAAGTCGTGAGTTTATGGATATATACACCGTGACATTTTAGTCGTCTTACAAAAGCAGCCCACTTCATGTATCCAATGACTATTAAACATTCATTTAAAAAAAAATATAAGTAAATAAACACCGTGACAATTTAGTCGTCTTGCAAAGGGCCACTCAATGTATCCACATTGAAGACTTAAAATACCTCTAGGAGCAATTAAAAAATTGTTACAACATATAACATTTTTTTTAATTAATGTTTTGTAGTCATTGGATACATGAAGTGGGCTGCTTTTGTAAGACGACTAAAATGTCACGGTGTACCAAAAGAGAAATTGTAAAAAGTTTTACTAAGTTTTCAATATCGGAATATTTTTATTATGTGAATATTATTATAGCCTGTGAATCAAATAACTTGTTCGACTGCACGTCTCTGTTTGAAATAGTCCGTGTCACGCCAGTTTACATCCAATTAGTGCGCGCCCGTAAATAGTTGAAGTCAATTAGATGGCTGCCGTGTCACTGTCCCGAGTGTATTTACTGAAAACATACATGTGTTATGTAGAATTGTAACGTGTTCACTTACTTTGATTGGAGGTGATATGCTTTGTCATTTGAAATTCAGTAGGACAAACCTCTTTGACATAGGTGTGGCCGGTTTTGATAAAAAAAAAAAAAAAATATGATAGTCCTTATTGTAGACTAGAACATTGAATTAATTATTGACACGATAAGAAGATGGTCGAATGGACAGCTGTTTTTCAAACAAGAATGCAAAAAACATGTTTCTAAGCATAGGCCTGAACAAAAACCAATCAGCTGTCGAACCGGACATAGCCCTATAACACTAATTACAATTTAATTCAAAAGGTGTTAGATACTAAATTACCGATTTTCGGTTACAAAAACATATACATTCCAAAAACACATGAGTTATTTCTCATAACATACACAGCAAACAGTTTTCCTTGAATTAAAACAATAATATCAAGTTTTCCTGCTGGCCGTGTAAATAAATACAAAATGCAGATCTTTATATGGAAGTATGTGGCCTTTATCTCGGTTGAATAAATATGTATACAAATGATAGGAAATAAAGTGTTTTATTGTGTTGATAATAACGACAAAAATATGCATAAAAGTATCAACAGGTCGTTAAGAGAAGTTTCCTAAGGTCAGCTGAGCAAAATACGTCATCAAATATGACATGTTTTTCTAAAAACTATGGGGTTCCATCGTATTCACGTATTAACAAAATTAAATGATGCAACTATTTCAATGAGTACAAAAGATCGTAATCTCAAGAGCTGTCAAGCTGTTCAAGGCTTTTATAACTGTGAATAAACATCGCAATAAATAATTAATATGACTTCCCAAGTGGAGCACTCCAAGAAGTGATTTATTAATATGGGCCCAAAATCAGGCTAGATTAGTTAAAAATATATATTTTTAAACAGATATTACTGTCACCTGAAAGTAAAAGAGAACTTTTAAACCTACCTAAGTAAAATTTCTACATATAATCCTGTTATTTGTATGGTGTACATATTAAATAGTACTCTATTCTTTTGTAATTTAACACACTATTGCGGTTCCAATGACCAATACGTTACAAATGCGTGCGTTTGCAGCCGGGTTCCACATAACATAACATAACATCACGCCTTGTTTTCCCGAAGGGTTGGGCAGAGGTGTCCCTGTAGCAGGTACACCCACATTTCGCCAGTTATGTTTAAGTCCCATGTAATAGAGGGCGAGCCTATTGCCATCAACCGGGCACAAATCCAGACTCCGAGCTGCTATTGAGAAATTTCAGATTTCAGCCGGTACCGTTGCTACGTAACCAAGTTTGATAACAATTTCTTTTATAATGGGATTCCATGTTCTGTTATAATTTATAATCGTTACTTTAAAAGCTTTAGTATCGATTATAATAGAACATAGTTGCGTTCTATTTCTACATTCGATGGATGATCATTTTTAACGGAACTTTTAAATTGAATCTTATTTCTTAACAATACATTTTCTCGAATTTAATACTTATTAGATTTTGTATTATTACTAAGAGTTCTGATGCACACTTAATTCCCACCTAGGGTTGCCAACATTTCTTCGGCGAAATATAGTATTTTTTTAAATAAGCTAAAAACAGCCAAAGACATTATATTTGTTACTTATTTATTTTTATAAAAACTAAATTTTTTACTTCTTGCATTAAAAACAAAATGTCTAAAATTCAAGTGCTTAGTGCTTTATTACATTAAATGTTTAAATTAATGTAAATCTATAGCACATTTTTTATTAATGAGATAAGTACTCTTCTATTTCTTTCTTTTCGCCATTTCGAATTAATAACCGAAAATATCCTTTCTGTGAATGCCGAAGTGGCGGGATAAACATGATAAATTATTTTCAGTCTTTTTTTAAATATGCTGCCATTTTTGGCCTGTAGTTTTGTCATTAACTCACTACATTCTTTTAATTTTGCAAAGATTTCATAGAGCAGCGTTTTTTTTAAAATTAAATATTTATTTGTTAGATTTCGGTGTTGAAAATATAGTACAATACTATTATATTATAGTACGGTTGGCAACCCTATTCCCACCGTTCTCTTTTAAGTTTCCAGCCAGTATGTAGTTTCTCTTGATTGCTTTTTTGACCTTACACTGAAACAAAAACTTTTTGTTTTTATGATTTATAGGAGTTAATAATAAAGATTATGGAGATTAGCATTATTGATGTGTTGTTTATTATTTACGAAATATCGTTTACGGACAACTTTATCTGTGCCAAAAATATTTTGCTCGATAAACGTTTATCAATCTTATCAATATTTGCAGATAAACAGTGTCTTTGTTTATAAGATCAACATTAAAAAGTGCACAACATATCCTAGCTAGACAATATCTTCGCTGTAATCTAAATGTTTTAGTGCCTTGAAATTAATAAATTAGAATAATATGAAACCACTACAGTCCCAAGTAAGACACATATTTTCTCTTAACTTGGGTCAAAGCCACATAAATAAAAATTATAAATAAATTGCGGGTAAGTTTATAATGTTATGTATACATTATAAACTTACCCGCAATTTATTAGTAAATAATTGGCGCTTATTTCATTTAACCTGGAATGACATTCACTTTATATCATTTTTAGTACTTGAATTCTCACCTCTGGTGGATTCACGTATACTTAATATAAAAACCATTTTGCATTTTTCTGTTTGTAGATTTTTAAGCTCATTTTTATTTTTTCTCATCATATTTCTAATGATAATGTTTGTATTTCAGATGCCCCGCGGTCGGGACGAAATGCAAGTAAACGTGGCGGGGCTAAGGAGAAATATTAAAAACCTCGCGCACAACTATTCCGATGCCCAGGTATGGCCTGTTAAGTTATATTCCTTCTTACAACTGTGGTAAGTTTTTGTCTAAAATGGACAACGCCAAAAGACTACCACTTCTGAACATACTCTCTGTTCAGAGTGAAATGTTAAAAATTCTTGATAAAATAACAGAATATCAAAGCTCTCCTTGCTGGAGTGTAATATACATTTGTCAGCTAGAATAACGCCACTTCGTTATATGGACTGAAAAATATTTTTCGCACAGATTAAATTGTAGAACAATGACTAACACTAACAATATTTAATTGTTATTTGTCAGTTTTACTTGTTTTGTTAGCTATTCTTGTATTATTTCTTATTGGTATAACTGTGCAATTACTTGGATGTGAACTCTGTAATGTTGTGCATGTTTTTCCCAAATAAATAATGTGATGGATGACCGATAAGTTTGATGACCCATTTTTTGTATTTACACAATTTGCTATTTCCTTAATTAAATTAAAATCTAGCCTTCTCACTTAGGCTGCCTCTCCTGGAGCGGAGCAAGGCAGCGGAGCGGAGAAATGTGCCAATATTAACCAATAGAATCTAAACTCCGCTTCAGAGCTTCGCTCCTATTGGTTAATATTGGCACATTTCTCCGCTCCGCTGCCTTGCTCCAGGACAGGCAGCCTAATAATACCGTACGTTTTTCTCTCTACCTCAAATAATCAATTTCTACTTTCCAGGTAAAAGTGCGCGAGGCAACATCAAACGATCCATGGGGCCCATCAAGCACGCTGATGGCGGAGATCGCCGACCTCACGTACAACGTGATGGCCTTCACAGAGATCATGCAGATGATCTGGAAGCGGCTCAACGACCACGGCAAGAACTGGCGGCATGTGTACAAAGCGCTGGTCCTTATGGAGTACCTCATAAAGACCGGCAGTGAGAAGGTCGCGATGCAGTGCAAAGAGAATATCTTTGCGATACATACGTTGAAGGACTTCCAGTATATGGAAGAGGGGAAGGATCAGGGTGAGTTCTTTGGTCTTCGCTTTGTTTTTCTAGTTGCTACACGATTTTGTATCATAAATCAAATACGAGACATCCTTTCCGAAAACGTCGTGCTGCTGATACCAGGAATTGTGGCGTTCAAAATGTATCTACTTATCCTTTCTTCTTCCATAATCAACATCACATGATTTTACAAGTTAAAACGACTCTTGTAAGGAAGACCAAATGTTCATCATTCAACTCAACCTCAAAGATCCTCCCCTTTTTGCGTCAACTTTTAGGGGATAAAATAAGCTGTTTAGATGGCTGCTTTAAATGTTTACCCCTTTTTAATGTCTAGCCGTACTCAAGTCATTCAGGCATGTACCGTAGGAGGTACACACGGCTACACATCTAGCTGTACAAATCCAGTTTATGCTGATCTCGTATTGCATAGGATTTCCGTACAATGCGAGGTCAGCTTATACTGGAAAAATATAGCTTGATGTGTAGCCGTGTGTACATGCCTGAATGACTTGAGTACTTACGGCTCCCAAATGTAAAGACACCACAATACGTTCAAAGCAACCTTGTCGCATCCTTAGCAGTTATCGGCCGCGAACCCATGCTAATTACTTACGAAACGCATCATCAGCGATGTAGCAATGTGGCGACTTATTCATAAACAATTTAGTACCATGTGCAGAATGTTAATGATATGTAGGATTGGAGGCGTTGCGTTATCTGTCGATGTGATAAGGACGGGGATTGTGAACCTGTGGTTTGCGAATTGATTGACTCATTGTGATAGTAAAAAATGTCATGATTGATTATTGTTATTGCTTATAATAGATATGTATGTAATGCAAGTCAGTTCAAACAATCACTCGAAAGATGTGCAGGAGACATCAGGGAGTAAGAATCTGCATTGTTTTTGTAGGAAATTGAAGTAATTGTATTTTTAACCGACTTCCAAAAGGAGGAGGTTCTCAATTCGTCTGTATGTTTTTTTTTTTTTTTTTGTATATTTGTTACGCGATTACTCCGCCAATTATGAATAGATTTTTATGATTCTTTTTTTGTTTGGTAGATCATACTTCAGAGGTGGTCCCATATAAATTTTATTAACTTTGCTTGGGTAGTTTTTGAGTTAGCTTCAATTATACGTATTTTTTCCCACTTAATATGTAGATGATATGTTAACTTCTTGTCACTGTTATTTACATAGCAGGTAGTGGTATTCGAATTTGTGTGGGGTAGGTACCACAACTAAAAAGTGAAAAATAAAATCTTTACAAAAAAAAAAACAACCGACTTCAAAAAAAAAACACTACAAAGTGAAAAATAACTTTAATTTCGGAAGTCGGTGACAAAGAACGAAAATTCAAAACCAAAGACACCGACTTCCGAAATTAAAGTTATTTTTCACTTTGTAGTGTTTTTTGTTTGAAGTCGGTTGTTTTTTTTTTGTAGTAATTGAAGGAAAGCACAAAGATTCACTATCCCTGAAACAGATGATAGAACTGTGGGATGTTTGAGGTCTGCTCATATATATGTACCAGTTTGACAGTGACTTACAACCAGTACGCTATTTTTGATTCAGTTGGTCAGTGTTATATACAAACTAACGTAGAATGGTTTTCGCTTATTACAGCCCTGTGTATCGTAAAAGTCGACAGTAGTACATTTAGACAACGTTAGTAGTGCTAACCATACAATTCTGTCCTAACTAGGATCCCCACTTTCGTTATCCAAATTGCGAAAGTGATTTCTCCTTTAATTTGCTTATTATCTTATCTCCTTCATCCAAATTAGACTGAGAATAAAAACTTTACCCGAGGGTCCACGAAACGCCCACTTTTCTACGTTTAAATCAAAAGTCCTAATGATTTACTTATCCTGCATTAACCCATTTTATAAAACAGAAAGAACACTTCCTTAATACTGAATTTTCAGAATACGGTATAATTTATGTATCCATTTTTCCAGGTCTAAACGTCCGTGAAAAGGCGAAATCACTAGTAAACCTGTTGAAAGACGAGGAGCGGCTGAAGAACGAGCGAGCGCGAGCATTAAAAGCGAAACAGCGGTTCGCGCAGAGTGCGAGCGCCTTCGGCAGCGACGGCGCCTTGGACACGCCCAGCAGTCCTACCTACCCCGCGGTGAGGTTAACTTTGTTATATAGGACTACTAATTGCTAGCGACTTCATCTGCGTGTATTTTGTTGTTAAATTATTTTAAAGTAAGAAAAGTAGCCTATACCTTGTCAAATGTCATAACGATTGGTTTAGTGGTTTAGGAGAGAAAAGGTTACAGTCAGACAGAGTTAGTTTCGCGTTTATAATCCTAACTAATATTATTAACTACAATACCCGCCAAATTTCGCGGAATTATATTTTATTGAAGTGAAAACTTCTTTAGGCGCGTTGAGCGATTTTTGGTAGGGGGTAAACTTATGGATTCGCGTCACCGACATGCTCGCACCGTAGTGCTGTACTATAAAATATAGATGGCGCTAATACCAGTCTTGAGTTTTTACTACTGTCGGCAGTAATGACTGCCTATTGTTTTTTTTTTAATTCAAAATTATTTAAATAAAAAGCGTCTCTTGCAACGACAGAATAAAATGCAATTCAGGTCGCACAGCCTACATTTACCTACAGTTATATTCAACTAGAAGTTGCCTTTCTTTCTATCGCTTAACTCTTACATCTGACTACGTTACGCCCACTGAATTCGACAAGTCGAGTCCGCCGCGTACTTGTAGCTTCATACCTTACATACGGAGTGACTCATCTGTATTTATGTGGTATTTACACATGAGCCTTCCGGAATAAATTCTCAAAATGGTGGTCCACATCAAAATACTTTGTATAGTTTAGAAGAACTTACAGATAATTAATATGATAAAGAGGTAAAATTTTGTTAGTTTATAATATATGTAGGGGGTAATGTCCGTACTGCTGATCTGATTGAATTCGAACTGCTGAGTATCATAGGATCTCTAGTTATAACAAGAAATTTCACGCGGATGAAGTCTTGGGCAGAAGTTAGTGTATAGATAAGGACCTTCTTTCAATACTCTGATCCCAATCCAATACTTATAATATCGGCTTAATGTTGAAATTCATAGTTTCAGAGTAATTGTCTAAAACTCATTTTGTTTTGCCTTATCATTTTTTTTTCGTGTTTGGGACGTTTTTAATTTTTTACTGTAGAAATGCTTTATGTTTACAAATGATTGCAAGTAGTCTTAATAATAATGTCACTTTTCTTTCTAACCGACACCTATTTCATCTCGTTCATTACTTGTTATAATGGTCACGGATATCATCTTTTCAATGGCATCATCAACAATCATCTTCACATGTCACCAAATAATATCACACCATCTCTCGTCTCTCAATGTGTTAACTTTCAATATCTTCTGTAACCTAACCTGGCCGTTGTGTCCCTTTCAGTTCGGCAGTGACGGCGCGTTAGACGCCACGTCCAGTCCCACATACCCTGCGGTGAGCACTTTGTACTAAACCTTCACTTAACGGAACAATTAAAATCAGCAATACAACTCTCTAAGTTAGAATCAGCCTCAAATGTCATAGTATCATGAAATATATAGTCAATGAATCGGGTAATTTGAAGTTACAGTTATAGAGAGAAATATTGGTGATTTCAATGATTTTAATTCCGTGAAAACATCTTTGTAACGGTCGCGAATCGTGTTTTGATCAACGTACAACCTGGTACTGAACTGCAAATTGCGAGAAATTGAAGAAGGTTGCCAGTATTTCTTAGTAGCAGCACGGATTCGTGCCCCGTTGCCGGCAATAGGCTCGCCCCCTACTACATGGGACTTGAATATTACTGGTGAAATGTGGGTGTACTACACGCACTTAAACTTTAGGAATCAGGCGTAATGTTATGTGTAAGAAAATTTGTATCTCGCAGGCTACCCGGGCGGTTTCGCCTTAACCTATGACGTGTTGGTGAATGCGATAGCATATAGTGTAGAACCATACAGTCGGTCATTGAAGCTGTTTACACAGAACAGTCGTGCGGGGTGGGGTATTGACTACACTGTGGCCACGGCCTCATTGGTCTGGCAAAACCTAGTTGACGTTTTGTAAAATATGATTTCTTTCAATTCCAGCTAAGCGGAGATTCAGCGGAGTGGTCGGGTGGCGGTCGGGAAGCCGAACTAGCGCGACCACTCACAGCCGGCGAGGAGGAGCTGCAGCTGCAGCTCGCGCTCGCCATGTCGCGCGAGGAGGCCGAGCGCGAGGAGAGGCGGCGGCGCTCTGACGACGTGCGGCTACAGCTGGCCATCAGCCAGTCGCAGCAGGACTTCCAGTGAGTACACGAGGCACTACTGCACTACTGACGACACCATGTCGCGCGAGGAGGCCGAGCGCGAGGAGAGGCGGCGGCGCTCTGACGACGTGCGGCTACAGCTGGCCATCAGCCAGTCGCAGCAGGACTTCCAGTGAGTACACGAGGCACTACTGCACTACTGACGACACCATGTCGCGCGAGGAGGCCGAGCGCGAGGAGAGGCGGCGGCGCTCTGACGACGTGCGGCTACAGCTGGCCATCAGCCAGTCGCAGCAGGACTTCCAGTGAGTACACGAGGCACTACTGCACTACTGACGACACCATGTCGCGCGAGGAGGCCGAGCGCGAGGAGAGGCGGCGGCGCTCTGACGACGTGCGGCTACAGCTGGCCATCAGCCAGTCGCAGCAGGACTTCCAGTGAGTACACGAGGCACTACTGCACTACTGACGACACCATGTCGCGCGAGGAGGCCGAGCGCGAGGAGAGGCGGCGGCGCTCTGACGACGTGCGGCTACAGCTGGCCATCAGCCAGTCGCAGCAGGACTTCCAGTGAGTACACGAGGCACTACTGCACTACTGACGACACCATGTCGCGCGAGGAGGCCGAGCGCGAGGAGAGGCGGCGGCGCTCTGACGACGTGCGGCTACAGCTGGCCATCAGCCAGTCGCAGCAGGACTTCCAGTGAGTACACGAGGCACTACTGCACTACTGACGACACCATGTCGCGCGAGGAGGCCGAGCGCGAGGAGAGGCGGCGGCGCTCTGACGACGTGCGGCTACAGCTGGCCATCAGCCAGTCGCAGCAGGACTTCCAGTGAGTACACGAGGCACTACTGCACTACTGACGACACCATGTCGCGCGAGGAGGCCGAGCGCGAGGAGAGGCGGCGGCGCTCTGACGACGTGCGGCTACAGCTGGCCATCAGCCAGTCGCAGCAGGACTTCCAGTGAGTACACGAGGCACTACTGCACTACTGGGGACACCGTGATAGCTCGACTAGTTATAAGGGCCACCCTTAAACAATTACGTAAACCTCCCTCTTGAGAGATCAACAAAACTCGCAACCCTAAGATCGTCCGCTACGAAACGCGGTCGGTTAAGTCAAAGAGCACCGCTAAGTGGCGCGGACTGTCCGTCGCGGACGGCATGACACAGCGGACGGCCCGATCCATTTCTAATACCTACACCACATTCACTACCCCCTTCCTTAACCCATCCCTCCAGACTAAAAGCCTACCTCCGCGAAGAAGCAGTCCGCCTCCACACATACAAGCGCCGCGCGCCTTCCGCACCGGAATGGGCCATCGTGGACACGACCACGCCTCCAGTGTGGGCCACCGTGGTCCCGACCTCCGGCACGATCTGGTCGGGGGGAGACACGACTGGCCCGAACTGGCCGACGATGGTCCCGGGCGCTGGCTCGAACTGGCCGAAGATTGTTCCGAGCAATGGCCCGAACTGGTCGGCTCCTACAGACTCGTCGCCGCGGTGTTGGTTCTACGGGTGCATGGAGTGTCTCAGACCGAATGTAATACAGTCAGTGCCGAACACGTCACTAGTAGTAGTTGTTGAATAGTAGAAATGTAGAGTTTTCGATGTTTCGGGGTCGTAAAGGGAATCTTAGAGTACTATGTACCTTTAAAATAAAAAGATTTAAAATTATGATTTAGAAGAAAAATTCTAAGCAATTCCACAATGAGCCGATTTATGTTTTTATTTGTATCTTTTTTTGTAGTAGCCAGATCTATCTTTTGAGACTCAGTTACTCCTCCATTGATAGACCGCATGTATTTCAGGCAACTCTATAGAATTTGTCTTTTCTTTAATTGCCAAGTTTACCTAAAAAAAAGAAAGAAAATACGTTTATTTGCGGTAAAACATGACGTAAAAAACACAAAGGAACAAGTTTGGGGAAAATCAGCGTCACATCCGCAATATGCGTCATCACCTGACTGTACACAGGATGTATTCTTGTTGAAATTAATCAACAATTGATACACAGGCTCACAAACTAATACATTTTTACTTCAACAGAACAACAGACGGCCTCCCGCCCCCTAAGAAGGGCCAGCCCCCGCAGCCACAGTCGCACCTGCTGGACCTGCTGGACGTGAACCTCGGCAGTCCCGGCGCCGGGCCCGCCTGGGGGGTCCACGACCAGCCGCGCGCGGTACATAACTTGCATTTATTATACTATCTATTTAGACCCTGAAATTAAGACAAAAAACAACAGTAATCGTACCACCACCTCATAAAGCAGTAAATATTGCTTCACAGTGCGAAAGAGATGGAGCTATACCTCTTGTATAGCTTCAATTCTTTCTCACACTGAAGTTATATTAAAATAATACGACTGTATGAGGTGGTGGTTGGAACCCTGTAGAGTAAACCACGAAGGTAAATTCTCTCATATTTCGTGTATGTAGGAGTTAGGATCGTATTCTTTTTGCCACTTCAAACAAAAAACTTAGGAAATAGTCGCGGGGAATATGACCAAAAGATCATTAATAAGACGAAATAATAATATAAAATATCCCATGAGTATCCAAAGCTATATGCCCGGTTTCTGGAACCAAAAGTATCGACGCGTCAAAATTAAACTCTAAGTTGAAGAGATGCGATTGTCTGTTGATAACTCGAAAATTTGATAACAATATTGTCATTGTCAAGCGCGCTGATTGGTATTCAACCAAACAAAAACAACAAATTTTTGAGTTGATTTTCGTTAGAGACAAATATTTCGGAGATGCGAAAACTAATCCAGAAACATTATTTTGTAAAATTTGACTTGTTTCGTTTTTATTATATCAGCCTATGCAGTTGGAATTTGGTATATTTGCCGACTCTATGGTAAGAATTTTAAAGGAAGCCTGAGTAAAGCTAGAACTGTATGGAATGCTATGTTGGTAACATGAATTTGGTTACAAAGGCAATTTTACTACTCCACGAGTTCTTCCTTGCACACACAACAAAAGCATAGTATTTAAAGGATTTGTATAATGCCATGTATGCTAATTTCTTTATAAGAAACAAACGCTAGACTAATATTAGTACTCAAACAAAATTAAATTGTTTAATTAATCTCTATTATGTGCAGGAAACATCATCAGACGCGTGGTCAGCGGTGGGTAGCCCTGCGAAAGACCCCTGGGCCCCTGCGGCCGCGCCACCCGACCCCTGGGCCCCTGTCGCAGGCATGCATGTAAGTAATCCTGTCACATAGCTCGAATACTCGATATAGGAGACAAAACTTTAGATAACTGCGTTAAGTAATTGCAATAAGATGGTTTTTGAAACGTGAGAAGAAATGAGAAACTGTCGCAAATCAAGCCATCAAATAAATAAAATTGGTCTGTTTGTAATGTCAAAATAACAGCTTTTTACTAAATGTATATGAAAGTATACAATATACAAACGAAAATACAATTCTTAAAGTTAAAATTAGAAAAATTGTATTTTTGTTATAAGTACTACTTGTATTCTAATCTCCGAAATGGCTGCACTGATTTTGCGTTTTCACTGGCAGATAGTTGATGTTGTAACGTGTAACTAAGGCTTACTTTATTTTAGAAAAAGAAGTTCTGGTTAATTTACCTGAACATTGTGAAACAGCCTCTTATTTTAGGTATTTTATCCTAAAATTAACATTATTTTGTTATTCTATTTCAATAGTCTTCGCAGTTGGATTTTGGTATATTTGACGACGCAATGGTAATATGCTGATATACAAAAGTTGTTATAGTAATGCTAGAACTGTATCTAATGCTATGATTGTAACTTGATTAATATTATTTCAAGTCTATTTTGTTGCCACGTAATTTATTATTTTTTTTACTTATAAAGAGGGACTAAAACTATTTGTGTATATTTGTAGCAGATAATCTCTGTAAATTCTGCTCTGATAACTAAAATTCTTTCACAGATAGAATGCTACACTATTCCCGTGTGACATAGGCTATTTTTATGCCAGAAACATGCATAAGTGAATATCCACACAGGTTGTTTGAAGGATATTGACATGTTCACATTGTGTTTCCAGGGCAAGTCTCCTGTGTCCGTGCTATCATCTCCGTCCTCGTCAGAACTGGAGCAGTTCGACGCTCTGTCGCAGCGGCCGCGCAACAACCACAACAACAACGCTGAGTCAGATCCCTTCGACCTCACCGCATTAGGTAAGAGCAACTCTGTATGAACGGAAATCAGCGAATCATTTGTGTGATGTTCTAAGGCTCACCCGCTCCTCAAATAACTAAATGCATTTAACTCTAAGCGAATTTAAAACATGTTTCTGTCATCTTATTTATTTCATAATTTAAGCACATATATGTACAGAGACAGACTTAATTTTTCAACTATTGACACAAAACGATGTTTTCAATTTGTTTAAAAAATAACTAGTTTCTGCCCGCGACTTCGTTCGCGTGGAATTGTTACTTTGGGCGTATTTATTTGGATAAGAATTAATATCATATTTATAAAAACACCTTCGCAAATAATGTATTATTTTAGAACAAATTTGGTTAGCATAAAAAAAGGTTGGTTAGCATAAAAAAGGTTATAGTGAGTCAACTTTAAAAGATAGACATAATTATGCAGTCGCGGACTTTTTTTTAAATTATTTAATGGGGAACAATTCTGTGATACATGATTTTTGCGAAACTTTAACCGTTTACGCAGCGCACGCAGCGGAAGCTCTCAAAAGGAAAAAAAAACCTTTGATTTTAAAACATTCTTCATTGGTGCTTCGCTCCTATTGGTCTTAGTGTGATGATATATAGCCTATAGCCTTCCTCGATAAATGGGCTATCTAACATTGAAAGAATTCTAAATTGGACCAGTAGTTTCTGAGATTAGCGCGTTTAAGCAAACAAACTCTTTAGCTTTATATAATAGTATATATAGATTTACTTATAGGCTTTTACCTGAAGGGGGTTCACACATTAATGTTAATGTTTTCAATCATAATTATTTTATTGTAATTAAAATTTATCAATTTATTTACTTTAATGCATGATTTAAAAATATAATAATAAATGTAGGTAATACGAAATCAAATATAAATAATAGGAATGTAAAATTTAATTTGTTGAATTTATTGTGATTTAATGTTATTCATAATTTTAATAGTTTTCTAATTGTGTGGAATGAATTAAAGCTTTATTATTATAAAGATTGGTGGAGTAATTAGGTCTAAAAGCTTAATCATAAATTTTCAAATTATTCTTATTATGTCGCTCCAATACACCAAAAACTGATAGGGTAGGTGTCACGCGTTCTGACGTGGAGTTGCGATCATTTATGCCCGTTATACTATACTATACCAAAATGATAGGAACAGCACGTGATTTGATGGTGATTATTAAGATTTGAGAATTTTACTGAACGTAGTACCGTTATGTATAAAGGGCTTAAGAATTGTAAGCTCATTTAAATAAATCAATTGTTCTGCGACGTTAAGCGAAATTGTCATATTGGTGTGTTATGACTTAGGTCAAAACTACACTCTTCATGCGAGAGAAATATGGTGATTAAGACGTATTTTTTATATTTTCAGGCGATAACCTAACCCCGAAACCGTCGTCCCCCGTCGTCGGCAGTTTGGGCGCCATCAAGAAGTCCCCGTCGGCGTTCCTGGGCGAGAACTCGTCGCTCGTGAACCTGGAGCGTCTCCTGCAGGCGCCGGCCTCGCCCGCGCCCGCCGCACACAACCCCTTCGCGCCGCCACACGCGCCGCCCGCCGCGCCGCCGCGACACAACCTGCAGTTCGCGCAGCCGCCGCCGGTCAGTGTCGCGCGAGCGCTGCAGGCCAAAGTCCCTTCTCGTACAGAGAAGGCACGAGCATTGATCACCACGCGCGCTTAAGACTAATTGGCGATTTCAAGCTATTACTATATCTTTTATAAATCTAAGTATACCATTATACATACAAAAACTAAACACGATATATTGGTATGACTATCAGTTTTTTAACACCAGTGTTTTATAAATTGTTTGTAATATTCTTATCTGTATATCGACCATGGCCTTAAATGCTTGTAGAAATAAAAAAATATATTTATCTTCCAAGGAATGAAAAATCTTCTGCAACAACATGACATCCTTCATTTAGACAAAACAGTATAAAGTGCAACCACATGAGCTCATTTTTATAACGTAAACAAATATTCCAATTGAATAATAATAATTTTTTTATATCTATTTTCAGGCACGGCTAACAATGAACGAGCTAAAACAACAACAAATGGGTCTAACGGGCCTCAACTTCGATACGGCCTCCCCTTCCTTCGGCGCGCCGGCCCCCGCGGCCGGGGCCCTGGCGCCACTGGGGCCCGCGATGGGCAACGGTGCAGACCCCTGGGCCCCCGCGGCCCCGATGGCGGCCCCACGCTCCACGTCGCCGTGGTCCCCGCCGCACACGCGTCACACACCCAACCCCTTCCTCTCCTAGCCGCTCACCACACAGGTACGCTGCCTTCAGGTATTTTTACTCTACTTCTAAGATGTACAGTCCTGTAGAACATTAACATCTCTTACGGTTCACGCGGTGCACACCAAAAAACCACCCAATTGGTACAGCGGTCGGCATGATTTTTTTTCCTACACTTTCAACAATCATCGTCATATTTCAGCCAATTTACACAAAACCTCTTCCTCCGAAAATCCGTTAGGTAGCTTTTGAGTTTATCGCGTTCAGACAAACGGACAGATTCGGCGGGGGGACTTTGTTTTATAATATGTAAGGACTAGCTAACCCAATAGACCTTGTCCTGTCCAAATTTAAAACGTCTTAATTAGTCGAGATTTTTAAATCATATTCTTTATGGCATCTTTTAAGTCATGAGTAGAGATCGACTATTCGGATGCATATTTACCTAAATTTGGGGTGTTAGCTATTATGGAATTCATTTTTTAATCGAAAAAATCCCTAGATTCCGCGATCGACAAATTTAGAGTTCTGATTATAGAATCAAATGTATATTTTCTTTCGTTTAGGTGTTGGCTAATATTGAAAGCACTTTTGTATCGATCGTCAAAATCTCGCGATTCCGGAATTGATAAATTTAGTACTTTTTGAAATGCTAGCTAATGTCGTAAAGTAGGTTGCCAAACTGGCATATCAGATAGCGACAAAAAACTCGGTGCCTTGAGTTACGTTATAAAATGTTTATACTATATTTTAAGTCAACATCGCGAAAGTAACTTCATAAGAGGGTTGATAAGTCGTTTCTATAACATGTACTTATCCGATTAGTTGTGCATTTCCGGATTTTCTGGAATTCCGGGATTTATATTAAGAAACAAGAAAGTTATGAAGCCGTTTCTATAATTTCTTAGCCAAAAATTAACTTTAGGTAAATTTGCATCCGATTATCCGATTTCTGGTCATGAGCTATCCGAATATCAAAAATATTTGGCGTAGGTCTTATTAGTGCCTAAGCACACTATGCCGAAGATACGCGATCGAACTTCGGCGTGATTGCGCCTGCAATGCTATTTCAATTACTAGCTACACATTTGCCGGAATTACGTTACGTTTTGGCGTAGAACCGAACTTCGGTCGGGCGTAAGTTC
Source organism: Agrochola litura (assembly GCA_949152395.1). Lineage (NCBI taxonomy): Eukaryota > Metazoa > Arthropoda > Insecta > Lepidoptera > Noctuidae > Agrochola > Agrochola litura. The sequence goes on from OX424498.1 coordinate 24,933,684, forward strand.
GGCGGCAACGTATTATATAGCAAGAGCAACATATTATACGCAACGGAAATTCCGTTCGGTCGAACGATGAAACTGGCCATCTTGTAGAATTCAATGGGTGCAACATTGAATTCTACAAGATGGCCAGTTTCATCGTTCTGAATGATCCATTTTTTTAGACACCATGACACGCTCGAGACACTGAATTCACACAACGGTGCGCAACCGAATTTCTGTCATGTAATTTCCGCGGTTATGATGTGTCATTTATTAGCCAAATACGTCGGAACGTAAAATCAGCCGCCGAACTTCTGTCGCGTACCTTCGGCATAATGTGCTTAGACACATAAGGGGAGGCGTGGAAATAGATTCGGTGTTACAATGTATAATAGATATGTGAGAACGATGTAAAATGACGTGCATTTAGTCTGATGATCTGCCCGTTTAGACCTTGTGTTGAGCACGCATTTTCAAAATAAAAACATCCTGGTCATTTATTATAATCAGTATGCATGCATAAAATCCTGATTGTAATGTTAGTTGTTTTGTTCGCAGGGTACAAGGTAACGCGGGGCATGGCGGGAGCGCGGCGTCCGGCCGACCCCGTACGGGCGGGCCGCGCCGCCGGCGCCCGGGGCCCGCGGGGCCGGGCCGCTGGGGCCCGGGGCGCAGGCCGCAGGCGGGGCCGGCCGCCCACACAAACTGTTCTACTTCCACGACTACGTGTACTTGACCAAATCATAAACTGTACGCTTCGCGTGTGAGCGCGCGCGCTCGTGTGGTGAGTCCCGTGACGTCAGCGCCCCACAGTGACGTGCGCCGTCTAGTTGTAACGAACGATAGTTTATTCCTCAGTCTGCGCTTGTTTGTACGGAATTAGTATTTTTGTTTCTTTTATATGTCCTAAATACAATCACCAATTTTGATTACCAATAAAATGTATGTATATTAATTGTATTTGTTCTAATAACTAATTTACGCAAACGGTGTGTGGTATAATCATGTGAAATTATGTTTTAATATAATGTGGACTCAATATGGTGGTAGATAGAAGACTCGGGTGTCGACGCACTCGACGTACTTTTATTGACAAAAGAATACAAAGATGATTTTGTTTTATTAAAAAAAAAATGTATAAATTGAATGACGATATTTAAAAAAATATAATGTAATGAATATAAAATGTATTAAAAAAATAATACGTCACGACTGTTGCTTTTTTTGCAAAAGAAATGTTTTCTTAGTGTCGATGTGTCGATACCCAATAACTTTAGACGCAGTATACATAATGTAAAATGAAATGTTTTTATTAATAGACTGGATAATGCTGTGAGCTGTCGTGTTTATATGTAGATGACGATACTGTATGTTTGTGTGGGCAAATATCGTAAATAGATGTAAACTATAAGAAATTATTCGTAATTTTATATTGTACAAAATTCTATTTAATTCATATTTCGATATTGTACAGATTCCAATTGAATAAAAATATAGTTTAATAAAATGATAGTGTTTTTGTGCTTTCATGACTGTCAGACTGAGTGTCAAAAATCGGGTCTTAAAGAGATGTTATGAACTCATAAATAAGCAATAAAAATTAACTGTAATCTACAAATAATTATCTACACCTACTTCAAATTCTGGCGATTCTGGTTAGATCAGAGCCGTGGGCTAGGCTGTATGACTATGTAATAGAGTGCACACACAAACATACAGAAGAATAGACCGTAGCCTAGAGAAGTAGCGCCAATAGTCTAGAGTACTCTAGATAGTTTGGGGCCGGCTTCCAAAACTGCCGTGTCCGCGACCACTATACAATATTCTCGAATACTTGTGTATCGGTGAGTCTAAATTTGACGTGAACTGTGACGATGCTCTTGGCAAAAAAATCTTATCGTGTGTCATAAAAATCAAATTCAAAATCTCGAAAGTATTAAACAAAATTGTAAAAATAAAATACCAAAATTATGAAGAATTACATGTGAAGTTAATATTAGCCTAGAATAAGGGCGATAGCAAAAAACGGAATAAAAAAATGGAAAATTTAAATCATAAATTTAAAAGTGTTAGGCTATGTGCATCGCCACTGCTCAGGCCCCAAATTAATTCGGCTGTTAAGGGTAAGGTTCTCGGTGAGTTTCACAGAGTGATAGCACTGAACCATACTGAATATTATGTAACAGATGTTTATATTGATACAATATACGTTATCACACATTATGATGGTGTCATGCGATGGTCGTAATCGCTTATTAAAGTATTCATTTCGGCTTACAATCTTTCTTCCTAGTTACGAAGCAAAAAGTAAAAAATCTCACTCTGTGAAACTCGGGCGAGTCATTGTCGCTTCGACTAAGGTGACAAGTTGTTATTCGTGCCTTAGTAAAGTTTTGTATTACAGTAATTGTATTGTACGTCGCCCTCCACTTCTCCCCCTTCTCTTGTATTCACGGTCATGGGGGTAACTCGCTGGCTTCTCGTAGTCATTAAAATAAGGGACCGGGGTGGGTGTTATTCGGGATAGTATTGAGAAGCTGGCCGGGGAAACCTATTACATTATTAGTCATTCTAGTATTATAACTTTGCCCGACATACTAACATAATTATCAACGATATCTGAGCCTCTAGGTGGTAAGCCACCTTCTAGTTACACCCATGATCGATATCTGTCCATATACCTTTTATTTAGAGGATCTTTAGTCACAACATTAGCTTCAAGAGGCAACTCTTGAACTCTGCTTACCTCGAAAGGGGATCAAGCGTAAACTTATACGATTTCAAATGGAAATACAAATGTTATTTTGTCATACAAAATATGTTGACTACTATTTTTGCATTTTGTTTACAAAATTTACAAGTTTTTTTAGTACCTGTGTTTAGACATTTGACTGCTTTTCGAAGCAATATCTCAGATGAATATAGAGGGACACTCCGCAGTTTAGGTATATAGCTACAAGTATTCGGCGGGCTCGTCTTGCTGGGCCAAACGAGTCACGCGATAGAAAGCAACTTCTAGATGAATATAATACTTTATTTGTGTCGTAGCAAGAGACGCTTTTTATTTAAATGATTTTGCGGAGTGTCCCATCTGTCTGTGGCAATAGGTGCATTTTGTAAGTAATACATTTTTATGTGTTTATTCGATTGGGAGCTAAAACTGACCCAAGGTGGCGTTCACACCAAACGTAAAGTCAGTCGCCGACTGAGCATCAAGTTCTTTCTTTTTTTTAAACAACGTCATCCGTTGACTTGCATTCCGTTGTTTTTCATACAATCTCGCTGTCGCCTAGTCGGCGGCCGACTATATGTTTGGTTTGTACGCGGCCTAAAAAAAAACAGAATTCAATGTGTTTGTTGCTCGCAAAAAACTAAGTTGAGATCACAGTAAAAAAAAGCTTTGCTATTCCGGGGTGCAGCGGCTTGTTTTACATTTGGATTTGAGTTTAAATTCGTGATGAGTTCATTATGAACTACGCTGCGTCCAATCAGAATGCGTTTGTAACATACAAATCGTCATTAACACCGCAAAGGGGCGAACCTCAAATAAGAAAATTTTACAGGAGAGCCAAAAAACTTTTTTTTCTCCCGATGACGCGCTTATTTTGATGATATTTAAGAAAATATATAGGTATAATTTAGAACAAAAAAAATAAAAAAAATCCCTACAACTGATTTTAAGATACGCCGTCAATCTTTTTGCGTTTCTATTAGTCTTAGAGCTTCGCCCTTTTATGACGACATAGAGCTCGACAAATGGAGCATTTTTGTATACTAAACTAATTTTTGACCGTTTGTATGAGGTTCGCCCCTTAGCAGTGTTAGCGACGAAATGATTCCAGTTTTATTAATGATCAATATGTATGTTACATTTGCTATTCTCATTATTGTAGTATTCAACGTATTAGATAAATTATGTACGATTAGTTTACACGCTAACTGTGTTGCCATGCGCGACGCAAAAGCGACCCCTTGCCAGATAAGTAACCGCATTTATATAAATAATAATTACGATAATATCCATTTGATAATACTGCAGTTTTTCTAACGGTTTTTCGCGTTGGCAACATATTTAGCGTTTGTTTTTTTTTTTCGCTTATTAACTATCAGGTTGATGTGGTTGTTGTTTATCCGTTATTTAGATAAATTATTATTTTTAATATTATTTCCTGACCATTAAATGCATCGATGGTAATTCAACGTGTCACTAGCTAGGGAGAAACTGTAAAGATTAATGTAACTATTTAATTAAAATATATAAGTTTTGCAATACATAAATGTGTATTATTTAACAATACTGCTTGTTCACCAACAACTTAACGCGTGCGTGCACACAGTCGCAGAGCAATGAAGCAGACGGACAAAACAAAAATAATGAAATTTTCATCCCCCTTGTATAACACCTCTGGGATGTTTGTACAAAGATCAATCCTTTGGCAAGCCAAAACAGCAGCGCGTATCCATATCTTTAGGACGCAACGTACGGTTAAGGTGGTTTTATACCGACGAGGCGAGGCGTGGATGGGATGGGGCGAGAATTGAAATCATGCTTACCCTTTTACACCGAAAAAGATGTTTAGCGCTATCACGCCCGGCCAGCCGAGAATATAGTATGCAGAGATGTCTCGCGATGGTCGGAGCGAGCCGAGTCAGCGCTTGACGGAGACCGTGCGGGTCCTAAATGGCCGATGCGAGATTTGTATATTCGTTTTACAAAGTAAATACATGCTCTATTCACACTGCAATAAAGTTCAATATTGTACTAACAAATATTTCAATTCTCGCCTCGCACATCCTCGCCACCTTTTACACCAAAGATGGGCAGGGCGTGGATAGAAATTTTGCCATACAAATTTTAATTCTCGCCCGTCCCATCCACGCCTCGCCTTGCCGGTGTAAAACCACCTTTACACTGTCTTGTCTGAATCCATAACATAACCTGTGCCTTTTTATATCTATAATGTGAACAGGGATGAAGCCATATGGAGCATGGACGATATAGTGTCATACACAGTCATACATAAAATCGAAAACGGATGTAGATGTGTCCCTGCACAAGATAGATATGAAGAGGAACAAGGGATACGCTGCATACAAGTTTTCAATACCAAAACAAAAGTTGAATGTTTTTATGAATGAGGACCTGTGGCCGGCTGGAGTGTCTTTCCGTAGGTTTGTGTATTATAACAGTACGACCGAACCACGGCATAGTGAAGTGAAATCGAGTGACAGAACAGATAAAAATAATTCAAACTAATGGATAAGGCGATAGTATATGGTAACGTTAATTTATTTACTAAGATGATAAGTTTTAACTGTAAATCTATAAAGAGGTCGGTCGAGTCTGTGGTCGAGTGTTTAAAAAACTTGTGTAAATATGTGGATATTATTGCACTGCAAGAGACCTGTACCCTAATTGCGTAACTTATTTTCGTAAACAATTTTGCCTAATTCGTTTCATTCAGTTCAACAACATTCATTGCGTTATTTACGTTGTTGAGCAGATTTTTTTTCCAACATAGGAAGCAATGGATTAGCAATCTGTTTCAAATCGAAATAAATTGTGATTGTGTTGTATTACGCAATTAGGGTACTGGTTGTTGCCACATGAAATATCAATTCTAGGTCACTTAGACGTAGATTTCAGTTATGTTGGTAAATCAGCTGTGGATACGTCGCTAGGGATATTAAGAGGAAGACCATACGGAGGTGTGGCTGTTTTGTGGAGGAAATCGTTGTTTACATGCGTAACTATTTTACCGTGTGCTAGCCATCGTATTGTAGCTATTAAAGCGACGACGTGCGACGGCCGTGACATGTTATTGTTTAGTGTTTACATGCCGACTAACTCTGTAGATCAGCGGTACTCTAAGTGTGTTCCGCGGAACCCTAGGGTTCCGCGATACCCTATAGGGGTAAAAAAAATCAAAACCCCTCTCTCTAGTCACTGGTCGAACGTTTTGACTCCGCCCGCCGCGCGTATACTTGTGAGCGCGCAGTCCCTTTGATAAAAGCCGCCTCTGAATTAGACGCTATAGTTGTGAACAAGCGACTTTCGGGTCATCTTCAAAAACATAAAGTCGAGATTGTTTACAACGCATTTTTTTGTATTTCTATTTTTATTTCCGCTTTTTGTTTATCAAAGGCCGACTCGAGTATTTTTGAGAATGTTCGAGTTCGAGTCTAACACAAACAATCAATGAAAAGGCCACGGAGGCATCATATTTAGTTAGCTGTCGCATTGCACAAGCAGGTGAAGCGCACACTATCGCTGATAATTTAATAAAGCCATGTGTGTTAGACATAACAAAATGTATGCTCGATGAAAAATCTGCAAAGCATCTTTCTACTGTACCGCTATCAAACGATACTGTTTCACGGCGAATCCATGATCTGGCAAGCTAGGTACGTCAAACAAGAACTAGTTGCACGTCTACAAAAAACACGATTCGCCTTGCAAATGGATGAGTCAACTGATGTCACTGGTCTGGCTATCTTGCTGGTTATCGTGAGATATCCATATGAACGTTCTTTTGAAGAAGACATGCTTATGTGTTCACCGCTGCCCACAAACACTACCGAAGAAGAAATTTTTAATAAAATAAACATATTTTTTAAAGAAAATAATCTTAGTTGGAACGATTGCATTGACATTTGTACAGATGGGGCCAAGGCGATGACAGGTAAAACAGCAGGAGCAGTATCACGAATAAAAAGTAAAGCGCCTAATTGTAGTTCCAGCCATTGTATTCTGCATAGACAAGCACTTGCGATGAAGCAAATGCCGTCTAATCTAAAATTAGCTATGGATTAAGCGGTAAAAATAATTAATTTTATCAAATCACGACCACTACAATCCCGATTGTTCTCATTATTGTGTGAAGATTATGGCAGCAAACATAAAACACTGTTGCTCCATACAGAAGTGCGATGGCTGTCTCGGGGTAAAATATTTAACAAAGCTATTTGAACTTAGAGCCGAGTTACAAATGTTTCTTTCAGCAGATACAGTTTCTTTTAATTTGAAAGACCGTTTGTATGATAAAACTTGGTTGTTCCGATTGTCTTTTATGGCGGATATCTTTCAAAAACTGAACGAATTGAATTTATCATTGCAAGGTAAACAGACAACAGTGTTCCAGGCCTATAACAAAATAACTGCCTTCAAAAGAAAATTATATTTTTGGATTATTTGCGTTGGTAAGAGAGAAATAGAAAGCTTTACGTCACTCAGTGAGTTTTGGTGAGTTTGTTAGCGATAAGGACTCAGAAATGTTTCAAGATGATGTGTTTGAAGAATTGGTCCAATATCTCACTTCGATGCGCGCATCTTTTGAAAAGTATTTTCCCGAAGAACAAAATACAAAAATGAGGCTGAATTTATGGATTCATAATCCTTTTTTACCCAACTTGCAAAAGCCCGAAAGTATGTCAGACGAGAATATGAATCTCTTTTAGAAATGTCATCAGACACAAGTATGGAGTCACTGTTCAAAACGACGCCTCTCAACGATTTTTGGTGCAGAATCCGTGATGAATATCCAATGCTTGGCAGAATGGCTCTGAATATTCTTCTCCCGTTCCCAACAACATATTTGTGCGAAACAGGATTCTCAACCTATGCAGCCACGAAAACAAAATATCGCAATAGACTGGACGCCGAACCTGATATGAGACTTCAAATGTCTTCTATCAAACCTGATATCAACCAATTGATGAAAAATAAAAAACAGTTTCATACCTCCCATTAGTTAAGATTTTTTCATTTATAATATCTTCTATTATTGTACTTGCCATGTGGTAAAGTAAGTAATAATTAGTAACTGTTACATTGTACTTTTATTATGCTTATATAATAAAGAATACACTTTTAAAAACTATTATTTTATTGTAGGGTTCCGTCAAGTATTTTGCTTGTCAAAAGGTTCCGTGACCAAAAAAGTTTGAGAACCGCTGCTGTAGATAATTTAAGTGAGTTTTGTGAATGTCTTAGTGAAATAGCTGCTATCGTTGAGAGTGAGAATGTTGAGTCTGTTTATATACTAGGGGATTTTAACCGGTAAGGGACATGCGCACCCAGGTGAATTGTTTAGGCAAGAAATGTTATCTTTTTGTGATGAGCAGAGTTGGTGTTGTGCTGACTATAAGAACGTAGGTATAGACTCGGACACTTTTACCTTTGTGAGTGATGCCTGTGGCAGTAGACGTTGGCTTGACCATTGCCTGGTTTCTGAAGCAGCGTGGAAATCAGTGGAGAAGGTGGAAGTGTACCATAACGCCTACTGGTCAGACCATTTCCCACTCTGCATTCAGGTCAACCTGGGGATGGTGAGGCGAACGGATGCCTCAGCAAATATTGAGGGCAAGGTAGTAGATAAAGTGAGGTGGGGGAAAGATGTACTGACCAAATAAATTGCTATTACCAACTATGTATGCAAAAGCTTAGACTGGTCGATTTCCCAGCAGAGTTAAGCAACTGCTGCGATAACCTATGCTTGATTATAGAGTATACTGTAATAATTGATAACCTGTACAAGAATATTGTTACGTCACTGCGAGAGGCGGCTGAAGGCAGTGCTGGTTTTGTGAGAAAAAGTAGTAATAAACGTACTGTGATAGGGTGGCTTTTAAAAACTGGGTTTGGCATGGGAAACCTCAATTTGGTCAGTTGTTTAGAGATATGCGAGAAACGAGGAAAGTCTTTAAACAAAAACTAAAATATTGCCAGGACAACGAAGAACAAATTAAGTTGGACATTATAGGTAGCTTCAGAACATAAGAAAAAGCAGTTCAATAAATTCTGGAAGTCAACTCAGAAGTTAAAGCTCAGACCTGCTGTACCTTTGAGCGTTAATGGCGTGTCTGAACCTGGGGAGATAGCGGACATGTTTAAAATGCATTTCTCTGTGACACCACGGTTGCAAATTATTAATAAGCAGGAGGGGTGCGGTGGGGAGAGACTTGGGTCGTCTAGCCCGATTTACATCTCGTCAAAGGAGATAGAGAAGGTTATAAAAACCATGACTAGGGGTAAGTCTCCTGGTCATGATAACCTTAGTATAGAACATTTCCAACATGCCGGTCCGCATCTTCCTAGGGTCTTATCTATGTTGTATAACTTTTGTATTAGACACTCATACCTGCCTGCTGAGTTGATGAGGACGATTGTTGTACCTATAGTGAAAAATAAGACAGGCGACGTCTCAGACAAGGAGAACTATCGACCAATCTCATTGGCTACTATAACTGCAAAAATGCTTGACAGTGTGCTCGAGCGTAGGATGGCTGGACAGCTCAATTTACATGACGCACAGTTCGGTTTTAGAGCTGGGCTGTCTACAGAAACAGCTATTTTGGCGCTCAAGCACACGGTCAGATACTACACCAGCAGGAATACACCTGTGTACGCTGTATTTTTAGACCTTTCGAAGGCATTTGACCTGGTTAATTATAACGTCCTAAGGACTAAGTTGCATGACCGGGAACAATCTGAGGAGATAGTTGAGCTTCTCAGGTACTGGTATAATCACCAGATTAACCAGGTCAGATGGTCGGGTGCTTTGTCGGAGACGTATGGTCTGGAATGTGGTGTAAGGCAGGGTGGTCTGACCTCCCTAGCGCCGTTCAGCTTGTATTTCGATCAGTTGATCGGGGAACTCAGCAGCACAGGGGTTGGATGCTCGGTAGATGCTAAAATTATAAATAGCATATCTTACGCGGACGACATGGTGTTGCTGAGTCCCTCGATTGAGGCACTCAGGCGATTGCTTGAGGTTTGTGAGAGATACGCCTTGACTCACGGCCTCCTGTACAACGTGAAGAAGAGTGTGTTCATGGTGTTTGGGGTTACTGCAAAGGGTCACAGGGCAGTGCCGACGGTGTACCTATATGGTGTTGCTCTAAACAAAGTGCCTTGTTTTAAATACCTTGGACACATAGTAGCCGAGGATCTTAATGATGACCAGGACATAGAAAGGGAACGAAGAGCGTTGTCGGTCCGATGCAATATGTTGGCCCGTAGGTTTGCAAGATGTACGAGACCGGTCAAGATCACCCTTTTCAAGGCTTATTGTCAGTCATTTTACACGTGCAGCCTGTGGGTCAGGCATACGTAGAGGGCCTACAACGCTCTTCGTGTCCAGTACAACAACGCCTTCCGGGTGTTGTTGGGGCTACCGCGATTCTGTAGCGCGTCAGTCATGTTTGCTGAATCTACTACCGATAGTTTTGCAGCAATCATGAGGAAAAGAACGGCATCATTGTTACGCAGGATTCGTGGGATTGGGGATAGGCTGGACGGCGTTTTCCTGGAGTATTGGACCCGTATGCATAGCTACGGGTCTGATACTGCAGGAAGATACATGAATAGCGTTAATAAAAAAAATTATAGCCTTCTAGCGTTGATGTGTTTAATTAATATTGATTTCGATCTAATTGTTTTGACTGAGTGTTGGCCGAGTAAAGTGATTAACCTCCCAGTTCTAAATGGATATCAGTCGCACTCAACAAAAAACATTACAAACTAAAACGAAGGGGTTTTAATATAATTGTAGGTTTTATTTTGATTTTGTTTTTAATTTAATGTAAGTACTAACATAGTTACGTAAGTTGTATCACTAACAAAGATCTATGGAGCAAGTTTCCGAAATAAACGTTTTAATAATATTATTATAACGCAACATATCCCAGAAGAGTAGGGCAGAATTGAATTTTAGAATCGTTCGAATTTACGTTACGTTTACTCCGTGCTTTCGTTCTAGACCCCAGTAGGCCCTGACACAGTTTTGTTAAAACAAAACAAGGTCAGTCGATTACTACAAAAACAGTGTTTGATTGATGCAAACTGAACACGGCTTTGATGGGTCTTTACCGCGCTACAAAAGCGTGGTGATTTCACGCAACCGCTGTGATAACACGCGAAGGAAATACGCATACGAGGAATGCGTATTTCCTTTCCTTTTCCGAGACGTATGTCTCGCTCATCGTTCCTTTGACCAACGAGCTCCGTTTTCACCCTCAATCAATAATTCACCCCCTATGATTTCAGCAATATCATTTATGAGGGATAAACCAGGCACTGTGTACAATGAAAAAAAAAAGTTATTAAATCTAAAACCCAACTACGACAAAAATGTCAACTAAAAAGGTTGATACAAGATTACAAGACATCACAGACAGACCAATGAAATAGAAATAACAAATTAAAAATCTGGAGTGACACATGCTAGGGCAAAGGGCATAAATCGAACAGATTACGTGTGACTCTGAATTTTTAATTAGTCTGTCTATGATGTCTTGTTTAATTAACCTTTTTAGTTGACTTTATTGTCGTAGTTGGGTTTAAGTTTTTATAACTTTTATTTTTAATAAATTATTCTGGAGTTATACATATTTTAGAAAATGTGCTAAGCCCTTTCATTTGATACCCAAAAATGTCATTACTATTTCCTCTAGAGGGCGCCGTATTCATATTTAATGTGATGTCACATAGCCTACAACCAGCGGATGATCAAGACGATTGCAACGCTACCTGATATGTCAAACTCTGATGAGCAGTTTAGAAGTTATGAGGGAACAGATGAGCATACATACATACCGGTCAAAATCATAACCCTCCTTTTTGCTTCGCCGCAGTCGGGTAATAAAACACAATTTTACAATATGATTATAATTTATTCATTAATAGTTTACAAAGACGTTATCGTACAAATATTTCAGAATCAGCATTGCATACAAAATACTCTCAATAAAAAAATCATATTTCTCATTTTGTTCATTATAAAAAAGGAGTCAACGCTTCCCAAACGTTTTCGCAAGTACAGACTTATACGCAATTGGAAATCGTTTATATACAAGACTATGCACCAGTTACAAAAATCTCCGTTTTCATGTAAAAAAATAATAAAAAAATGGATTTTATTCCCATGTCGTAATTCTAAAAGCATGGAATGGACGATTATATAGTTGGGAGCGGATCAAGCTTACCCTAACGTGATAACTTACAATAACTTACCTACCTTACATGTTCATTAATTAGAAGCCAGACTCAGTGCGCAGTACACCTCCTACACACTGGCGACTTGTCGCGACAGCTCACGACTAAAAGTCGCAAGTTTTTTTACGATCTACTTCAGTTGGTTTGCGCTAAGATCGCCTTTGTGGAGAAAATATTCGAGTCTGTCAAATTAACTATGCACAACTTTTTACGGCTGAGATAATCAACTTATTTGTGAGTTTATTATGATTACTACATAATTAGTGAATTGCACTCGTGTATTGGAGCACAGACAATCATATTATTTTATTTAGATTTGTGTTGTCATGCAGAGTTAATATTGTCAGACTGTTGAGCAATGTACCGGTGCATTGGTGTGAGGCGAGGGCAGCGCCTCGAGCACTCGTCTGGTATTGCGTCAATCCCTGTTTTAACTTAAATTAATTACGGTACAGTGTTACTGCAGTTATGTGCTGTTTGTAGGCATCAGTCTCACGATGTTAACATTTCACTAACCTACAGGAAACGAGGGTAGTACAGTACTGGGGGCTGATAAAAAATTGTATAAAAACCATCGACTAGACACTACAATATCCAATACCTAAATATTTTTCGAAAAATTTCATAATAATGTCTTCCACACTAATTTATATACCATACAATCTAGAATAAATAATTCAAGCGATACGAGTGACGGTCACAAATATTTGAATATAAAAATAATTCGACATAAGCAACGTGACAGCAGATCTACCAGTTATAGGAATCAAAATAATCTATGATTACAATAATAAGGTGAAGCGATATTTTTCTCATTAGGATCACATTCGCGCGACACTATCATCTTAATCGAACTAAATGCAAAACAGGGCGGCGCCTTGTGAGTGACTCATTTTAAATTACATTTTTTTTAGTACGAAATGTGTATCATCAATGCAGGGGCATTGACTAACATTCCCATTTTATAATAATTTAATATAAACCATTGGCAGCGGATTCCGTCTCAGAATTGGCTGATTGGGTCGTTCGTCGCCACCACGCTTCAACAAGATGGCGGCTAAAGGAAAACTAAAATGGCGTCAGTAAAAGCGCGCGCCCTCGGAGTTGACATTCTCGATATGAAGTTAAGTCCCACGCCGCACTGCAGCGAGCGCTGCGTCGTGAACAGTCAACGAGACAATGGAAGAGTATTGCGAATAGGATTTGTATGAGAGATCCTTTTGAACATGATTGTTTGGATGAAAATCGATGATTGATGTATGACAGCCTCAAACTAAAGGCTTGTAAATGAGCCAACTTAGGCCAATCTGCGCGAAGTCACAGAACCATAACTAAAATAGTTTTGGACGAATTGGCAGTGTTACAAAACCGAACATTTTAGACTCTGCTGATTTTAGTCAGCCGTATGATGATGATGCGTCGTCAAAAGGATCCCCCAGGAGCGAGCGGTGCGCGGCCTAGTACTCCCAGTGCGTGGCGGCGGAGAGGTCGGGCCCGGCGAGACGGAAGTTGCCGTTCTTGGCGGCGGCGAGGTAGGCGCCGCCCTGCGCCGCGCGGATGGCGAGGCGCGTGGGCTCGCGCAGCTCCAGGTGGAAGCCCTGCGGGGACTCCGCGTCGCACTGCACCGACTCGCTGTCTGCGTGCCAGTATTTGCCGTTTTGTCCTGGAATTCAAAGTTTGGAATGTAGATTGTGGTATAATTATACTGAATGCTTAGGGAAGGTTCATATCTGACGGAACATGCGTCGCGTATTATCGGTCGCGTAACGCCAGAACAGACAATTATATGAGAAAACATTCAACCTTTCACACTCAACCGAGGATGCGTTAGTGCGGCGACCGTACTAACGAAGTTACGCCCGACGCATCTTCCGTCAGATGTGAACCGACCCATATACTCATCTCAAGGGACGGGGGCTAACATCCATCACATTGGAGATATCATTGAGTGGCAGTATATCATCTAAGATCTAAATAGCACGATCCACTTAAGTGTTATCAGTTCCTTGACAGACGGGATTATGGCGGTTCCTGCTATCTTTCGGCACTCCAAAATTTCTGGGTTGGTATTAATTTAGCATGGAAAGAGACTGACTGAAAATATGATCTCTTGGTAAACAGCAAAAACCAAAGACTTTTAATAAATCAGTCTAAAAATCTCACCTTTGAAGTAGACAGCGCCCTTGGGTCCGCGGATGACCTGTATGGTCTCGTAGTTGGCCTTGTTGCACTCCAGCCGCACGCCCTTGGGCCCCACGAAGCCCTGCTCGCACTTCAGCACCAGGATGGGCCTGAAACACGGGACTTTACTTAGCAACTGAACAAAACATACAACTATAACTGAACAAGGATTTTTTGGCGCGTGGTCAAAATCGGAACTAACACCGCCATCTTGTTTTTTTCAATACCATTTCACAAAACATTAATTTTATCTATCACAAATGTTTACCAACAGCGCCCCCTGTCGATGTCATTCAGGCGTCAAAAGATCCTTGTAGCGCTGTACTTTACAGTTATACTTTTAGTGCTTGAATTGTAGGTAGATTTATTGAATTATATTTATATCCATATTCCTTTTTCAACCCCTTAGGGGTAGAATTTCGGAACATCCTTTCTTATCGGATGCCTACGTCATACAAAGAACACACCCTCCAAGTTTCAGGTCTCTACGATCAGCGGTTTAGGCTGTGCGTTGATCGTCAGTCAGTCATTCAGGACAAAGCATTTTATGTGTATAGATGTATTATTTCTAACACAATAAAACATTGTTTGTTATAGACTGTTATTTAATAATCATGTTTCGAATGTTTGTACGTTGGTCTGGGTCTTGTTGTTGTACGGGAAATGTACGTTGATATTATGATTAAATTTTTACCCGATTGCGCGTCGCAAAGGAGAGTAATAAGCTGAATGTTATGTTTAAAGTAAGATGAAACATCATCAGAATTGTGGTAGATAGTATTTTGTGTAAATAATTGATATTTAGCAACGCAAAAAAAAAACAGTTTTCTTGTAATTTAGCCATTGTAACAGTGTAACCCACCTGTTGATGAGATAGAAGTAATATTTGCAGTTGTCCTCGATGGCGTCTGCGTTGGCGTACAGGTGTCCGGAGCGCTTGGTCATCAGGTACTTGCCGTTGTTGGCGCGGAAGGCCACGGCGCCGTCGCCCTGCCATTCCAGCTCGAACAGGGCATTTGATGACCTGGGCACGAGAAGTGGAATGTCAGAAAAAAAAATATTTAGGAAAATTATGTTTGGATAAAGGTTGGCTGTTTCAGAGACATCACAATATCATTAGCTAGAATGGAAGCAAAGAGGCATGAATAACAAAAGTGAGCAGCGTGAGCAGCGTTAGCAGCGCGAGCAGCAGCCTCAGCGGCGAAACTTTTTGTTTTGACTGTATCAGGAAGATATTCTTAATTTTGATAAAAATGTAATGCTTAGTCAGACCAAAGCAATGTTGAAGAAGCAGGGTTTTCCTTTTGTAGTTTGATGTTTAGCAAGTCTTCTGGTGGAATTTGGCAAACAAAAGTCCTCACTATCTTTAAAACTTCATATTTGTGATTGAACATACTTGTTGTCACCGGAGGCCTGTATGCCGCCGCCGGTCTCCAGCGTCCAGTAGCGGTCCTGCATGGTGCGGATGTACCAGCGTTTCGTGGCCCAGTCGAACTCCAGCTGGAACGTCTCGTGAGAAGAAATCTCGTCCTGGTTTGCTGTCACGTCAACACCTGGAAACAATGGAAGACAACTGTTAGATTCTGGGTTCTGGTAAAGATTTTGTCTAGGATATCAGATTTTAGGTGAACGAGGGATGTTTATGGTTATTGTTATTACAATTTTTAACGTAGAAGAAGAGAGAAGAGTTCCAGGCATACGTCAGCATGTTTGTGAAGTTTCAAGTTTACCAAAGATCAGTTAAATTCTATAACACCCGTTCTAATATACAACACACGCATTGGTTCCGGGTACCTTCATGTCAATGCGCTGTGGTGTTGTAATAAATAGTTTGGGTTGTTTTTTGGTAGATGTTAGCACTAACACTAGTTCTAAGTTGTGTGTATACTAACCAAATGAACTTAAAGAAAAAGTTATTTTTATAAATACAAACTTCTACGCCCTATTTTTACCAGAATTACATATTCTTATCACGACAACTACAAATAAAATCCGTCAGTCAGGAGAACATCTCTTCGTTTTCCAACCAAACAAATCGACTCGACCTTTCTGGGCCACTCTCTACACTCAAGTGGTCCAAGTGGACAGCTGACCGCCTGTTGCTGTTTGTCAGGCACTTGAGACCGTATGGACCACAGTACGTCGGTAAACACTACAGTAGCTCAAGGTATAAGCCTATAAGGCACAAGAGGGATAGGACTTAGGAAATCATGTCTAGTGCCTTTAATCTGGTGAAATGAAATGAAATGAAATTGTTTATTCTGTAAATAGGATATCGAAATCACTTTTACACGTCATATAAAAAATATTAAAAATAAGCTAGATGAGTTCGGCGTTTCCTATCTGACTACTCTGAGAAGAAAGGCCGAAACAAACTCAGAGGTCGCAGTCTCTTTTAAAGTCCAGACATAATCTTGGTCAGGCCATATGAGGACCATGTAGATAAGTGTCTGAAAAGGTCTTTTGAGGAAAGAACCACACAGATTTGAGTGGACCTGTCCAGTCAGTGCAAGCATTTGTCAGTAAACGTGGAGCTCAACTCAGAACTTAAGGAGCTCAACTCGACGAACAATCCAAAGAAAGGACATTTGGGTAGGCCGCATAAACTACTCAAACTGCCAGACCATCACTAAAACTAGCAGAGAAATAAAAACAATATCCACATAGTCCTCACTCAGGTTTGGATAAGGAGATTTATTTATTCGATGTTTGCTGCACTTTCTAACCAAAAATAGCTCTGTAGCTAGCAGCTACCTTCTAAGTCCCTAGAATTATGCTTGTTTCGGCTACTCCTAACTAGGAAATGGTAATTAGACATTAACAGCATCCGCATTTGGTAGAAAGGATACAAGTATGAGAATTTATAAAACTTAACGCAAAAAAGACAGACATACGATGGTGAACGTATTTCAGATGTTATTATAATCCTGTCTGTGGTTAAATATTTTCAGCTGGTCAGATATTGTTTAATATTTTCACATCATAACAGAGACTTATCAGTAAACACAGCAGTGCACTGGACAGTCTCTCTAGGGATATAAACTAAGTAAAGTATCGTTAAACTTCTGTCCCATGAGACCCTGGACTCATGTTAGTATAATCACGCTTCACATGTGGCCCCGAGGGGGGTGGGTAGAGATCGTAATTGAGCGGTGCATAGTAATGAATTGGTTGGCGACTTGTTATGATACGGTAGACGGTTGGAAATTAGATTAGTTTTGGTATATTTTCATAGCATATCGATTGCTGACAGTTTTAATATAGACTTGTGTGTTATTTTTATTTACACATTAGTAAGTAAACTTAACCTAGGCAAAATCAGCGTTGTTTCAATAAGGGTTGGGTATGACCATAGACGTACAATAAAATAAAAAAACTAGCGTATATCTATGGATATGGCTATTACGAATGAGTAAGACCCTGTCCTTCAAACTAGTAAAATCCTAAAAAATTAATTGCTCATAACATTACTAAAAGGTCAATAATTTCGGCATAACAGTGTTCAAGAAATGATGCTCATATTAGCTTTGTTAAAATTAGGTGCCATTACCTACAGTAAACTCCAAGATATTAATCCCCTCTGATCTACTACCGATATTACGGTAAAAACACAGCAATTTCAAAATCCTCTATTCTCCCGGAAGCTTAGCGTTAGAACATAAAGTTCAAAGTAATGGACAAGTTGAAGTCAGGAAGCGGTGCAAGCGCATCAGTCCGCCGGTGTGAGTTAAAGATTTGCCGCGCGGCTGACAGGCGATCGTGCGCAACGGCTGGCTGAGAACAGGGGTGGCAGGATGGAAAGTTGCATTTTCTACATAATAAAAATCTTAAATACGTTCATTCAGTAACAAAAAACGCACAGCCTACACCGCTGGGTCAAGAAGTATGAACACACAAGACAGGAGTTCCTTTTATAAGGACTGTGAGCTCTAAGAAACTTTTGAAAGTTCATCCCCCAAAGGGGTTAAATAGAGGATGAAATTTTGTATGGAAGTTCGTAATTTTTGCCGATAGGAAATGCCATCGGGCACACTGCTTGTATGTGATAAACTCTTTGTTCTAATGCACTGGAAAACATCTAATACTTTTAAACGAGCAATTCTTGTATATACGTATATAAATATATAATCTGAATCTCGGAAACGGCTCCAACGATTTTCATGAAATCTAGTATGCAGGGGGTTTCGGGGGCGATAAATCGATCTAGCCAGGTTTCATTTTTAGAAAACTACCAAAAAATAAACCGAGCAATGCTCGGTCATCCAGATATTTACAATAATATGTAACAGACGTGCAGGCGAAACAGTTTTTTAGTCTTTTTGCGATCTTTCTTCCTGGTCGTCGGTACGGATGAATGAGCAAACGACTTCGCACCCCTGCCAATGGTAGTTGGAAGTACACAGTGTAGATTTAGTCAGTACTGAGACTGTCAGACCCTTCCGATCGCACAAGTGCGGCGGACAAAGTGAGAAATTCCGCGTGTAAAAAAGGGGGAAAATAGGAAAAATAATAACAAAATATCACAATAGTAGTGTAAGAAATGAATGGAAATAATCTCTGTTTGTCTCAAAAGAATGAATACAAGCAAACAATTGCGTTTTTACAGAGATATTACTGTATGCGATCGATTGAGTCATATGTTATGTATGTAGATCGATACCCGTGTATATGACATTAGTTACAGGAATAGTACAATGGGAGTTGAAGCATTTATTGTGTTAATGCATCTCGACAAGCGAACCAATGAACCACAACCAATAACCGTTGATGCTATAACCGTTATTTTTAAACAAAGAGTAACTGCTATAATTAGCAGTAATTTGTGTTTATCATCTATTGTAATGAGACTTTATGGCTTCCATAATACTCGTTTAAAATTTATCTTAAATATTTACATAGATAATTTCATATCCTAATTGGCCCATAATTAGCTAACTAGCAGTTATAATCACACTTTTTATTGACAATTCAATAACTTGTTAATATTCAAACAGGATTCTTATTAGTTGACAAGACCGATTTATCAAACATGTTGGTACTATTATGGTCTTACCATTGTCGAACTCACAATATGTGTTGTATAGAGGTTGTACCTAATTGATTAAATGTTATAACATCTCCAATATTCCAAATAATATTACTAGGAATATTACTTAGCTAAAGCAGTCCGATAAACATTTAAATGTTACATGCAAACTCAAACTATTTCAATTAAACCATTTACAGGCACTTTTGAATTGTCAAGGAATCGGTCAGTCAGAAATAGGTATGAAGCTAGTTGCCCATTCCAAAGCGTAGTAGGTACCTATGGAGAAGAACGGGCAAGAAACTCCACGGACACTCTTTTAAATAAAAAACTGTTACAAAATATTGGTTACATCATTCATGTTGAAATTATACATGTAAGAACAATGTAGAAAGACGTGCACGTTAGAAGCGTCCGTAATAAAAAGATAAAACAAAGAACAATTCAAAAAATTAAAATAAAATAAAAATAAGCCCTGGCAGCTAAGACATGACCAGTCCCAATGCTTAGACTAGATTTGAATAATCGAGGAAAGTGGTAGAAAACTTTATGTTTTGGCATTTAAAACTGGATCCCCTCAAAACAAAATACGATTTCAATAATGTAGTTCGATTGGCAGCCCTGCTAGCATCGTGCGCTATCATCGGGCTATGACCGGCGCGCGCGCACGGTACCGCTAGCGGCTCTCGGCGCAGATGCATTGCCAGCCATTATTTGTTGTGTAACGGACAGGCTCAGGCGATATTCTACTAAATTCGATTTATCTGATGAAAGTACTGTTTGAGAAAATATCGTAGTTAAGAACAGATCTGATCTAGCAGCGCAATGCTGCTGGCAATTGTCTTGACAAATGCAACCCCTTAGTTCACACGGACAGATTTCAATATGAGGAGCCTTGTGGAAGGTATGAATACAGAATGAGAACCTAAGAATACAACTGCTAAGCACAAGTTGGCCATATGAGATATCATAACTCATCAAATTCTTGACTGTTTTCCTACTTTGAAGAAGACTGACTGGCTAATCTATTCATCACGAAATGAAGTATGTGATAATAACAAAATATGACGAAAACGATACTCCGAAGAAAAATACTTGGTCCCTTTTTCGAGCAACGAGCCTATTGTATCAGGAACGTTCTGAAAAGCATCGACTATCAGTCTTCATCAAAGATATTGACAGGCGAGGTGGTGGAGCGTGTAACACAGCCGCGCCCGCGCCACAGCCGCACATTACCTGCGCGGGCGCATAATTACAGATGTTATCCGAGGCGCCGCTCCGCTGCTTGACCGGCGGTGACAGGAGTGGCGACAAATCATCGCCAACACTCGTGTTATGCACAATTGTACACTCGACAAAACTACTCCCCCTCCTAGTAACCTAGACAACAGACTGTCAGTTACTTATTCAAAACTAACTACTGAGTTTTTAGCTGTTTTGGAGGACAGTATTTTAGAGGTATGACGAACAGGGTGTAAAGTTCACTCATCCTCTATAGAAAAGGGAGGATCTTCCGACCAGACGGGTGTCGTGTCTGGCGGGCAACTGCCCGACGATTGATGTTGGATAGTCTTATTTTGTATATCGTTCGCGCGGTAAACTCTAATTGCGCGATGCAGGATTTGTGTGACGTCAGGTCTTCTTGATGCGTAGTTCGCACATGGCGGTGTAATCGCTACAGTATCACTAAAATTTTATGGCAGTTCCGAAGTTGAGGTCTTCCACAATAACCAATCAGTAACTATTTTACCCACGATGATTCTAGTCTTTAGCAAAGGCATCGTCGTCTGATTAGGTACTTGTACCGATACTCTATCTACGTATACCAACTGGTCAATTCTCTGACACAGCTCCTATAAGTATATCTTTGTGTTTAAAAAGCTTTACAATTAAAATGATTACAAGTAATTGCGTGTGTATTGTTAAGTTTTATTTGTTGTCTACACACCAATCTTCTTTGTATAGTATACCAGTAGTAGTATGTAATTAACGATGTGTGAGAGCTGCACGCCACACAACGTGCCTAGACTTAAATAGACGCTAGGTTCTCGGTTTATAGACTTCCCGGAATGTTAAGGATGTTACTTACTATCTAGCTATACTTGCAGACAGCTCCAGAGATGCTATACAACAGTATACATATATCGACAAAACTCTTATATGATAAGAGCTAGCAGGGCTACAACTCGATGTGTCAAAGTATTGATGATCTTGTTTTATTCTCCACTAGTGTTCCTAAACTTAAAAAAATACTATGTAAAAACTTCTTTGAAAATCACTAAAACCTGTTTAGTCTTTTCTTAATTCCGAGTCTACGAATAATACTTTTGTACTTTTGTGTGTGTTTTGTTCGCGTACTTAATTCAAATCAAATGTGTGTGTGTTGTTTGTTATTCCTGTCGCTTGCCTGTCTGCTGTTTCTTGTGCTACCCTAATATTGTCAGTGAAAATTTTTAATTGGCCTTCTTTCACTAACTATCAACTATTTGTATCCTAGCTGTAAGTTTTTTAAGAAATAAAATAAAATACCACTGTCCATGATTCACACGAAGTTCTTGTAATTGTTTTAAATTATATTTCTAGAATCTTGAACGGGCTTGAACTGATTTTTTTTTTAATATTCATTTCGTTACGGCAGTTAAAAGAGAAATATAATAACTCGAAGTAATTGCTTTTAATTTTGAAATAGGTACGAAACTGGTTTTTTTTTACAGCCAAATTATGGTTATTTTACAATTCCAACTTCACCGTAAGCTACTGCCACTTTCAGAGCTAAGTAATCACCTTAAAATAAAATGGAGTAGCCAAACTACCGACCAATTATTTTTAAATTAAATAACGAATCACAAAAATATCCATTTTACGTCGAAACCCGTTTACAGCGAGCTGCTTGGAGCATACATTTAATTAAAACTATAAAGTTTAGTGATGTGGCGAGATCACACGACACTGTGCAGGCATCCGTGTAGTAGAAACGTTAGAAAGCATAGCGCGCGTTTTTTGCGCGACATTGCTGCGCGCGCTCTATCAGCCAATTCCGTTGACAATTTGACGTTACTGAATATCTCTTAATTGGCCTGCTCTGCTTTTGGATGGAAGTTATCATGCATATCCGATTATATGCGTTTTTCTTTGTGTAATAGATCTTGGTATGGACGGTTAAGTCGACAGACGTGCGATCAATAACAACGACACCTCTGCAACACGTTACGTTTTGAGATACATAATTCGTTTGAGATTTAAATAATAACGAAGACCAGCAATACCAGAGAGAGTTGTGGAAAGTTTTGAGCAGGATAATATCTAGTGCTACGTATTATGTAAATTTATGTAATCTGCATGCGTGCACCTGAGCATATATTTTTAATTCTTTAACAATAAAATAGAAAAGACGCTACGCCCAATATAGCACGCGACGGTTAACGAGCAAATTATTATAATTTAGCATCTTAAGAACGAATTACGCGGTCTTTGCACCTTCGAGGAGGCGATCTGAAATGTAAATGATGTTAGATGTGTAATTAGTAACGCGGCTTGGCTAGCAAGCCATCTGTCACTCACTGTACCGTTACGCATAATAACTCTAGATTTAAAAACGGTAATTTATATTTATTCAGGTAAAAGTTAAATAAAACTTAATTATGAAACCGGCCAAGTGCATGTCGGACCACGCACAATGTAGGGTTCCGTAGTTGGGATGAATTTATCCCAAGAACAAACTTAACTTTCTAGTTGAAAAAAAAAATCTTTCATTCAGAATGTATGGGAGAACATGTTTTTACAACCGCAAATCTAAGTTGGTCGATTATTACTCGTTAACTTGTAAAGCCTACTCAGCTGTGATAGTTTTCCTTTTAAATTTGTAATATAAGCTACTGCCGTAAATTTTTTCATATATCTAAAACCAACCATTTAGCTGGCAGGGGGGGGGGGACACTTGACTCTAACAAAAATGTGCATTTTAATGCTTAATATTTCGCAAACGGATCTCTGAATTCAAAAATGGTTTAACATACTCACAATGTTTTTGAAAGACCTTTCCAACGATACCCCACACCAAGAGATAGAAAAAAAAAACATCCCCACTTTACGTGTAGGGGAGGTACCCTAAAAAAATATATTTTTCATAATTTTATTTTACCACTTTGTCGGCATGATTAATATGTATACCCATGCCAAATTACAACTTTCTAGTACTAACAGTCTTGGAGCTAGACTGCGGACAGACAGACAGACAGACGGACATGACGAAACTATAAGGGTTCCTTGTTTACTACGGAACCCTAAAAACAGATCAAAACCTGGTAGTTTAATTTTACTGTAGAAATTCGAACGGGCAATAATAAACATTTCACATGGAATTGTTTTAAAAACATTCTGCCTGCCTTCGTCAATACATATTCAATGTTGGCGGACGACGCTGAATGAAAAGAGAACAATAATTTTAAAACATTTTGCGCTAAATAAAGCTTATTTTATCCCAATACCCAGCAAGATGATATAACTGTTCACGAGCTACTGAACGAGTAAATATTTCTACTGCTGGATAGACAGCTCGTGACTGAGAGATACGGACGCTCATAGCGAGGTCTCGATCGTGACGAGAATTACTATGCACAAAACCAAAGTAAGCTGGTAAGTAGTTGGTTTGGATGTTAAAAACAATAGGTTGTGAAAAAGCGGTATGATGTATTGAAAGAGTATCTACGTGGACGTGTCATGAGATGTCAGTCTGCCCTGTTATAAACCTATGACTGGATAATATTTTCACCACGTTATATCACTAAGTTGCCGAGAAAAAAAAAAAAAAAAAAAAAGTTTTACAATACAGCTAATGTCAAGCGAGAACAAGCGCTATTTAGCAAACCAAGCTATGATGAGGCAAAACGCGAGGGATAAAAAATACTTATAGATATTTTTAGTAAACAGTTATCTGCTGGTAAGCAAGCACGTATTGTTGGTTTTTTTTGTTCCTGGACAATTCAATCTTGGAAATCAATATTGTGACGAGCGTGATTCAGCTCGGTATAAAAAAATGTGCCATTTACGTGAATAAATCTGTTCACTAATAAGCTGTTATTTACCGAAAATAGCAGTTATTTTACAATAAAAGTAACTTTGATTTGTTGCCCTGGTTTTGGAGATTGAGTAGTCGAACTCACAAAAAATAAACAGTTTCTGATAGTACCTAAGCCTGTTCTTTTTTTAATTTGCGTAGTTTACTCAGCGTTTTAGGTCCCTATTTTAGCCCTTGCCATGATTACAGTAAACTTTCTGCATATAATTCAGAACTAGTATAGCTTTAGTATACAAAAAAAATCTTATTGTAATTCTTTGTTTCTTAAAAATATTGTATCTTTTCCAAACCACGTTCCCCTCAGTGTTAACCAGACCCCGCGGTTACCGTGACTCTGCATATACCAAGCTCTTCATTAACACCACGCTAGGTATCTTATATCACACACATACAGCTATTCCTGCCAGTGTACCTTCCGTACACTGTCGTTCATAATAAGTGCACAGTTAGCGTGACTCTGCATAGTGTGGCATCTTTATTAACGGTTTGGTGTATAAAGAACATGCTATCTATCTATCTATCTGCCTTCCTTCGAGATTTAAGTTCATGTCAGAGGTCGTGATACTTGTGTGCTTGCAGTTAAATAAATTACAAGTCATTCTAATAATCTATCTTGCTATTATAGTGACATTTTCCGACTTACTTGTGAAAAGGTTGCTTTTGAACATAAAATTTTGTCTGGGACATCGATTCTTGTTTGACTTCTGGTATCTACAAATTATCCGAGCATTCTACTTCCTAACCTAACCCAACCTGGCGGGTATTTGGTAGCTACACAGCAGAGGCAATCTAAGCGAGCGATGGATCGTATAATGTACGTGAGGTGAGGGCGGGTCGACACACCGTTAGTTAACTCCTTAACAATCCTGACCGCCTGGTACTCGCTGGCGACATCTGAGCAATATACAGCTTCCTTATAGCCCGGCCTTTTAACGACAGTACTAGCTTTTACGTGATTGAAGGAACTTGTTGTTAAAATTTTTAAGCTTTCTAGCCAGTACAAGTGGTACTCAAATTATACTTCTGAAAACTGGACCTCTTTCTTACACGTGATTCTAGCTTCTAGACATAATAACTAGATGTTTGGGAGTTTCGCGTGTGCCACAAACGTACACCAAGATCTATCTAGGAACTGCCAGAGTGAGAAATTGGAGAGAAAAGCCGGAAATAGATCACAATGGAGAAATATACTTGACCAGGATAAGGCCCAGCCGCGGCTGTGAAGTCTTAGATGATGACGACAAACCTACATCAAAGTCTGGGCCCAACTCATCTAAAAAGTAGAAAATATTGTCCATCCACTACGACTTCCTGAGACAATTTATTTTATGTCACACCACGATATTTTATTTAACTCATCTTGAACTACATGTGAGCCTGATGTTCTAGATGACGCCATGATGACAAGTAAATGAGTATGCAAACACAGCAAACCTAAACAATGCGGGTCAACAGTCGCGAATTCTCGAGTATTGGCACACCTCTCACAACACAGCGCTTCTGAGAACGACGGAACAATCCGCGCGAGTCATCGAGAGGCTGAGGTGGCATACACTAGCGGTTTTTATTTCGTATGGAAATTCACATGGATAACGTCAGTCATGAAGGGCTTAGCAAATCATGGCCTCTCAGCTAGGGACACGGTATCGAATAGAAAGTATCGATACTGTACTCATGAGTAGTATCGAAAAAATAATATCGTACTCGTAAAAGTATCGAAACAAAAGTATCGATACTTCAAGGTATCGAGTACTTTTCTTAGGGCCTAATGCGCATAGAGTATAGGTCAATATACGTCAGTTTAACTTCAGTAGGGCAGATCATGAAAAAACAAATGACATCGGTGAACGAGTGAGTGAATGAGTGATTGATTAGTGTAGTAAAAATAAATGAAGGAAAGGTTAGGAATTTAACTGTGAACGGAACAAACAATTTCGAGCCAAGATCGATGTAATGTTTTAGAAGGTTCAGAACGAGTGAACTAGATGGCGTTGCCATAAACATAAACCGTAAGGTCGCAAGTTTTAAATGGGTAATTTCTAAGTTTATACCCATTTAAAACTTAATTTCTTATTCGATACGATACCTGCCAAAAAGTACTCCTTGAGTAAAAGTATCGAATGCAAAGTATCGAGTACAAAAGTATCGGTATCGAATGGAAATGTACTCGATACCACAAAGTATCGATACTTTTTTCGTGTCCCTACTCTCAGCTACTATTGTAGCTTTCCTAAACGATGTCCAGTGTGGTAGTCAATGGTCAATGGTAAGTATCACGAGAAAATGCTTCTTTATTTCGAAAAGCTTCGGCTATTTTTGCAAGGTTAGATTATAACCAAATAACAAATAATGTATACTCATCCGACAGAGATGTTAATTTATCTCCACCGAATAAAGACCACACAGATTCTTCTACAATGATTGCACTATCTTTTAATGGCAGAGGCAAGCAGGTGTAATGATAATGATGGTCCCGAGTAGCGAGCTGTTAACTTTCACTGCAGCACTACAAGCTAGGAACTAGGAAGTAACACTGCAGACTAAGGAAGTGCCCATTATGAGTGTTTATGAGCGTTTGAGCGATACTGGAGCGATAATGTGCATTCCGTATTTGATTCGGAAGCGATTCGGGTTTAACTATCTACCATGCTTGTTGGTTTTACTACATGTTATTTAATCTTGCGAGCAGTGGTGGCCCAGTGGTAACGGCCGCGACTTACGAGTTGTAGGTCGTAGATTCGAACCCAGACAGGCGCTTTACTTTGTGTAAATTATTTCATCACCACTGCTCTCAAAACGGTGAAGGAAAACATCGTGAGGAAACCGGCATGTCCTAGAACCGAAAATTCGAAGACATGTGACATCTACCAACCCGCACTGGGCACGCGTGGTGGATTACGGCCCACTCCCTCTCACAGAGAGGAGGCCTGTGTCCCAGCAGTGGGAACATTATAGGCTAATGATGATGATTTAATCTTGTAGTTATCAATTTTATATTAGGTCAAATCTTTGCCTAGAAGTGCATCCGCCGCACACTGTATGCACTATGCAGTCGTCCCTACAATCAACCTCACGGTCTGCTGATTTATTCTGTCTGTTTTATTCAGTCCCAAATAAACTTCCAATGTATCTGGTACCTAGTGTGCAACCGGCCACTGTTAGGCCATCAATGAGGCATATTACATAGCCATCTTATTTAAAACGAGTCAGTAAAAACTCACCTTGCTTAACCGACACGTATTTCTCGTTGAGCGCCGCAACGAAGGCCGCCTGTGGCAGGCTGTCCTCGAGCGAGAACAGCTCGTCCCTGGTGACGGCGGTGGAGCGCGTCTTCAGCACGGCCTTGGAGCCGATGGGGGCCAGGTACGCGCCTGCGCCGTCGCGGAGCGCCAGGGCTCCTGCGTGGTACTCCGCGCTGAACAGGCACGTGGCTGTGCATTGTTCTTGCAGCTGAAGAGAGAGAAGGATGTTAGAATATGGAGTGGAACTTGTATGATGAGATATTTAACAACACATCGTGACTGCAATGGTCCAGGACAGAGCACGCTACCACGAGCCGATACAATACAATGCAATATTGTGTTGCAGAAGCCATTAGCCTAGTACAGCCAAAAGCTTTTTGAATAAGAATCAGCTTAAAAAACGATTCGGTCAATGGCCTCCTAAGAAGATAAAGACATTAAAAACCACTCTTTGCAAGAAGACTGTTGCAGCAATCCTACTTAGCGTCATGTAATCTCCTTACCAAGCATGGTAATGGTAATTCATTTAAGTCTAGTTTGGTCACAAGCCTAAATTGTTTTTACAACATAAAAGCAACATCCGCCTAATTAAGTAATTTACATAGGCAGTCGCTCGGCAGACTACGTACGAAACAGTTTGATTTTTTCGCTATTCGTCCATAAAGAGCTACAAAGTAAGCGGGGGTCTCACGCATGCGTCGTAAGTCAGTATCGACGGTTCCCACGTGTGCTGCTGGCATGGGAACCTGCGGCCGCAGCGCTATTGTTTGCAAAATTAGCTAACAGGGATATGACTAGGGATGCTAACTTGATACATTCATGAGCTGCCCATCAGTGTAACCAGATGCAGCTGAAAGATTTTAATCTCGAAAACCTTATCCTTCTAGACTACTTTAGGTTTCTGAAAGGTTTCAAAGTCTGAACCATTTCTTCCGCTGCATTTTTAACCGACTTCCAAAAGGAGGAGGTTCTCAATATTCGTCTGTATGTTTTTTTTTTTTTTTTGTTACGCAATTACTCCGCCAATTATGAATAGATTTTGATGATTCTTTTTTTGTTTGGTAGATCATACTTCAGAGGTGGTCCCATATAAATTTTATTAACTTTGCTTGGGTAGTTTTTGAGTTAGCTTCAATTATACGTATTTTTTTTCCCACTTAGTATGTAGATGATATGATAACTTCTTGTCACTGTTACATAGCAGGGGCCCTACCATGAACATTTAAAATACTTGCCAAATGCAGGACAGGTCAACTTGGCAAGTTAACCTGACAGGTTTTCTATTTGTACCTTGAGCATTTCCGTCTGACCTGCAAAGTATCAACTTCAGACCTGCTACGTTATCGTTGACCGGTACGCCATATTATAAACAAACGTTCGGAAATACTTTTTCGCAACATTACCGGTTTTACGGTTTTAAAGAACGAGATAAAATTAATTTAATAACAGTTTATAGTGATCAATAGAATTCTAAAAAAGCTTTGTTTCGTAGCAAAAAATCTTATTTAACACGATTAAGATGTTGGAGACCCTTTTAGATGCTTAAGAAAGGTATAAGTACCTACTTGAAAAACTTACCAAAGTTATTGCTATTTTCGAACGACGATATCTAAGTGTTAAGAATCAAATTTATTGTAAACACCACAAATGTTTACGAGATCATTCTGAACATTGGAGATTCAAGTGGGTTCCTTTTTTGTAAGTTTCTTTTTAACAGAAGAAACTGTTTCTGTAAATAAATCAGAAAAACAAAGCACACATTTGTATCGTGTCCGTTGTTGAGAGTGGTAAGAAAGTGCAGTTATTTGGTGATAATGACTTAAGTTTCCTATGAACGATTGAAAACAGTGTGGAATTTTATAAATAATCACAAGGACATTGCAATGGGCTACAATAAAAGTGCTCAAACTCGAGAAATGTCCCGCAGATTGTGGACGGAGGTGACGGAACATTTGAATTCCATTGTTGGTGGTGCTATCAAAGATTTTAAACACTGGGCAGCTGTAAGTTGGTTTTATATTAAGACTACGAATATTCGAATTTCCCTTCGGGGAAACAAGGCGTGATGTTATGTTACTACGAATCTTATATTTGCCTAAAACATCTATTAAAAATTAATGTAAATATTGGTTTTTATTTTCTTCTATTCTCGTATTGTGTTCTTGATTTGTATTTCTTTTACATCGAATTACTAGTACCATTTCTATAATATATGTACCAGTTTATTGAACATAAAACTTTCCTTTGGATTTTAGCGATTTGTTTCACACTGTTTTTATCACCATCTTCCTCAAGAAACTCAATTATTTTCATCTTCGTCACACATCCAAAATAAACGACAAAGAGATTGTTTGTTTTGTTATCTATAATTTTAAAGACCGCCTAAATAGTTTTATTTAAACAAATTAACTTGTAATTATGTTTTTTGTTTTAAATGAAAGAAAACAGTTCAATAAAAGTTAGTTTTTCACACCTGCTTAATATGACTGCAGGGCAGTGCAGTTTTCAAGGTTATATACGTCAAAAAGGACGTGATGGTATAGCTTATCGCAGGTCAGACTAGTGAAATGCTGTCACGTGACCACTGACCGGCTTTAGTCACGTGATCGCTGGCTTGCCTGTTATTTGACGTGTTCATGGTCCAAAATAGCCCGACAGTTCACTTTCCGTCGGAAATTGACCTGCTATAAGAGTGCATGGTAGGCCCCCAGGTAGTGGTATTCGAATTTGTGTGGGGTAGGTACCACAACTAAAAAGTGAAAAATAAAAACTTTTTACAAAAAAAAAACACCGACTTCAAAAAAAAAACACTACAAAGTGAAAAATAACTTTAATTTCAGAACTCGGTGACAAAGAACGAAAATTCAAAACCAAAGACACCGACTTCCGAAATTAAAGTTATTTTTCACTTTGTAGTGTTTTTTTTTTTGAAGTCGGTGTTTTTTTTTTTGTAAAAAGTTTTTTTAGCGGAAAAGTTGTACTAGATTTAACGTAATGGACCTATGAGTAGGACAAATAAAGTTAGCACCATTTTGGAAGACAGTGATACTAAAACAATATTATCCTGATTGTTTTCAGTAGACAATCTATTTACTTTTTAACCCCCGACGGAAAAAAAGGGGTGTTATAAGTTTAACGTGTATCTGTGTGTCTGTTTGCGCCATCGTAGCTCCCAAACGGCTGAACCGATTGTGTTTTTGTTTTTTAACCGACTTCCAAAAGGAGGAGGTTCTCAATTCGTCTGTATGTTACGCGTTTTTTTTTGTATGTTTGTTACGCGATTACTCCGCCAATTATGAATAGATTTTGATGATTCTTTTTTTGTTTGGTAGATCATACTTCAGAGGTGGTCCCATATAAATTTTATTAACTTTGCTTGGGTAGTTTTTGAGTTAGCTTCAATTATACGTATTTTTTCCCACTTAGTATGTAGATGATATGATAACTTCTTGTCACTGTTACATAGCAGGTAGTGGTATTCGAATTTGTGTGGGGTAGGTACCACAACTAAAAAGTGAAAAATAAAAACTTTTTACAAAAAAAAAAAAACACCGACTTCAAAAAAAAACACTACAAAGTGAAAAATAACTTTAATTTCGGAAGTCGGTGACAAAGAACGAAAATTCAAAACCAAAGACACCGACTTCCGAAATTAAAGTTATTTTTCACTTTGTAGTGTTTTTTTTTTGAAGTCGGTGTTTTTTTTTTGTAAAAAGTTTTTTTAGCGGAAAAGTTGTACCTACTAGATTTAACGTAATGGACCTATGAGTAGTACAAATAAAGTTAACACCATTTTGGAAGACAGTGATACTAAAACATTAATTATCCTGATTGTTTTTACTAGACAATCTATTTACTTTTTAACCCCCGACGGAAAAAGAGGGGTGTTATAAGTTTAACGTGTATCTGTGTGTCTGTTTGCGCCGTCGTAGCTCCCAAACGGCTGAACCGATTGTGTTTTTGTATTTTTTTTTGTTTAAAAGGCGACGTGGTCGAGAGTGTTCTTAGCTTTGATTCAAGAAAATCGGTTCAACCGTTTGAAGATATTATCAGCTCTTTTCTAGTTGATGAATGGATGTGAGCATCATATAATCATCAATTATAATTTGGTATTCTGTTACTTCAATGATATTAGAAGAACATAGTAACCTTGAACTGATGCCGCAGTATCACCTGGAATTTGTAGAATTCCCAACTCTCTTACACAGGTATCGTGTTTGGGCTCATTGGAATGGTCTCAATGAATAGGTTATAGATAGATGGTGAACAGGGTCTGGTGATGGAGTAGGAAAGAGAAATGAGGAAATGTTTGTGTCGGGGGTTTGATTTTTTTTTTTAATTTATGCTTGTAATATCAAGGTCACATAACATTAAATTCAGTATTTCTTACGTGGCAGCCCTGTATTCCTTAGATGCGCGTACGCAATTTGCGGCTACAAATAACTTATTGTAGAAGTGTTGAGCGCCCAGCGCTTTGTTCTGCGACTGCCGAGTGCCGTGTCAGCGAGTTTTATCTTAACATTCACACTTATGGACTTGTGTATTTATTACTACTCTCTTTTGCATAGCATTATGGTAATTAACTACTATTTATTTACTAGTTGGTATTAATTAATCGGAGGCAGTAAAGAAGTTTTAGATTGTCATCTCGCGGCGTGGCGTGAAATTATAATCTGCAAACCGTTTTCTTGATCTGTTTCGTCAGCATCCTTAACGAGCATTAAATCAGACTACGCCTAATCTGTGCTGCGGCACTAATCTCTTGATAGACGAGAGCCTTGTGTTCCCGATTAGGCTGTTTGGTGTTTGGTTCAAAGGAAATCAAAGAGTAAAATAAGTCCCTGAATCTGTAGAATTATTAGGGATAAGTTTTTGGCGAATATTCGGCAACGTTAATGATAAAAAGGGGCTTGTCGCTACGTAATAACAGCCGCACAGGTCGATCGATCAGGTAAAGCTACGCTTGCCGCGGTTGGTGACTGGATGGGTGACCATCTTTACATACCAAGACCCTTCCGTGCCTTAGAAAGCACGTTAAGCCGTTGGTCCCGGCTGTCATTTGTAGATCTTTAACAGTCGTTACGCCCAAAAGTCTGACAACCAGTCTTACCAAAGGTTATCATGTATTCATGTTACAAAGTAACTAGGTCGTGGAGGTCAGATAGGCAGTCGCTCCATGTAAAAAACTGGTATTCAGCTGCATCCGGTTAGACTGGAAGCCGACCCCACATAGTTTTTATTTTTATTTTTATTTATTTATTTGGCTCACCAACAATTGAATACACCGATACAAAGATATGAGATACATGCAATAAACTTATAGACTAGTGTACCAATTTCTTACAGGTAAGCACATCATGCATTATTTATTTGTTGTTCAGTGCCTACTTAAATATAGATGAGTTTTTATACTCACCGAACATAATTATTATTGCAACAAAATTCCAATTTAAAATTTATAATTGAATTTAAAACAAAAATTGAAATCATAATTAAAATCACATAAAATTAAAATCAATACAAAAATAAAATCTAAATCAAAACAAAAATTAAAATCGAAATTTCCACACTTAAATGATTTTACAAATGTTTGCATATAATGCTTCGGAACTTACTAAGTGAGTCAGAGTGCACATCAATAAGATCACTGCAGCTATTTAATAATTTACATAGACGGGGGATTGGAGAATTAGCCCCAAGAACAGTTCTGCGAAGAGGAGGACATAAGGGGGTTATAGGAGCTCGTGGGCTTTTCGCGGGTACACGGATTTTGATCCTGCTCAACAATTGAGGACAGTCAATTTTACTATTCAAAATTTTAAATAAAAACAACAAATCCAGTAAATCTCTCCTCTTCTGTAGGGATATCATCTTGAAATGCAAGAGTCTATCTTTATATGATCGTTTCTTTTTAGCTATCCCGGAAGAGTATGCTAAATGCCACAGAAATCGTTTTTGAACCCTTTCCAATCTTAGTGTGTGAGCGGCATAGTGAGGTCTCCATACAGTGCTGCAATATTCCAACGAGCTACGGACCAAACAATTATAAAGCAAAATTTTTGTCTTGTTGCGACGGAAACAGGTAACATTTCTAATAACAAATCCAAGCATTCTAGAGGCTTTTTTAACTACATTTTCAATGTGGGGTACAAATGTTAACTGCCTATCGAACAAAACTCCCAAGTCTCTTATCTGTTCCACTTCCTGAATTAAGTTACCACTAATATAATAAGCAGATCGTGTTAATTTAGTTTTCCTGGTGAATTTCACGTGGTAGCACTTTCATATCATTATCATCACACCACTTAACTAACATGTCAATATCTCTCTGTAGCAACTCAACATCAAGGTCTGATTCAATTACTCTACAAAATTTTAAATCATCAGCATACATGTAACACTCAGAAAATTTCAACTCATTGGCGAGATCATTACTAAATAAGTTAAATAACACTGGGCCAACATGCGATCCCTGTGGAACGCCAGATGTAACCTTATAGGAGCCCGACTGGTAGCCATTGAGGGCAACAAAGAAAGATAGTTGGGAAAAGGCTAGGTAGATGACGGCGAAAAGATAAAAAAAAAAAACGATACATCGCGGAAACTTTCGGAAGAGGTGTAAACAGGATGAATGACCTTTTGTTCTGCATCGTTTGGCACAAACCATAATTCTCATACTCTTTATAACTAATTTCTTGAACTCACCTTCCCACCAGCGCTCAAGTACTTGTTATTGCAGGTGTGCAGCGCGTACTTGCCGCCCTCGTCAGCTCTGAACTCCAGCGTGAACAGCGTGTCCTCGCCCCACGGCACGTTGGCGTCCACGTGGATCTCGTCCAGGGATTCCGACAGATGTGCGAAACGCTTGCGCCCAATCGAGCGGAGATTCACCTGGAAGGAACAGGCGGTTAGAATGGAGTTGTAAAATATGTGTAAAATGTATATTCATTTGAAAGCGAGCAGCTTGTGAACTTTGTCGTAAATAAGTTATTGCAAAAATTTTATTATACATTGCCGTATTATGGATTTATGGGGCGTTAAAACGGCAAAAAAAATTAAGGAAGGCCTTTGCCCGGCAATGTGTGAAGCTTAGATTAAGAAGAAAATAAATAATGTTGTTTTTATACAAAAGATTTCGTGCATAAAATTCGTAAATATCAGCATCATCGCCAGCTATCTATGTACTATCATCAAAATCAATACATTACAACTCTTGTATAAATTATGCTACTGTCCAACTGATGCATCGTTATTCATAATTCTTTCTTCACTTATAAGTAGTGCATTCGCCTCTGAAGCAAACGGGCCGAGCCGGCGAGATCGTCGATACGGCACGGAATCAATCCGGTGCACATTATCTTATGATATGTCATTCAGATGATATTACACTGATTATAAGTCTGAGAAACTGGGGCGGGATATAACAGTATACTGTTTTATTATACGCAATCTATGCTTTTCTTGGTTGAATGTTTATTAGAATGAAATGACGAATAACATACTTGCTATATTGATTTACAAATGCAGGCAGCAATCATTTGTAAATCAATAATGTTCACAGGAATAATAATGCCGTTCTTGAAATTATTTTTTTACTGCTATATCCTTTCCTTTGTGTCCGTATGAATTGAGGAGCCATGTCTCATATTTAAACGCGGGTACTACCAATATTTAGTAGTAAATTAGGCGATTTTGTAGGCCCGATCCTGGAATTTGTAGTAAAACACTTTAAAAGATACACGACTTTTAAGGTGGCTCCTCAATTCAGACGTCTGAATTGAGGTGCCACCTTACAACTCTAAAACTAGCCAACGGATATTTTTGAAAATTTGGTAGGATTTAGTAGTACTTATGTGTAATCTCTACAAAAAAAATGGGTTTTGTACGGCTGAATTTGAGATAGCTACAATGTTTTGATTTTTCATAAAAATCCATAAATTTCACCGCGCTGTTTCTCGAAAAGTAATCAACCAATTATAACATATTTTTAGTATAATTTAGTAGTAAATACGTTCTAATTTGTAGTATAAAAATAAAATGAACAAACTACATAATTTCGCTAATACAGCACATTTTATGTGGCTCCTCAATCCTGACGGTCTGTAGAAAATATATGTACGTAGAGCTACTAAAGTAGTTGATCAAATCGGATAACAATAGCACCAATATTTAGTAGAAATTTCTACTAAATATTGGCGTAATCCAACATTTTGTACATTCAGTATTTCAAAAGTTATTAACAAAATAAACATTCCTTAAAAATCTAGTGTGGTACGAGAGCCCACGACCAAAACCATATCACATCGTTTCACGGCCAAAACCATATAAAATCATTAGTTTAGATGATTCCTGAACCCAACTCGGTTAGAAGTACCGGTCAGAAACGTCTCAGTTTTACGGAAGCCTATTTCTGCTATGTCAAAAAAAACAAGCAGACGGTTTCATCACAATATGCCTGGGGGCCTACCACCTGCTCATAAAGCAGTATTATTTTAATATTACTTCTGTGTGGGAAAGAGATGCTGTACAGGTCTACAGGTCGTATAGCTTCTCTTTAGCTATATAGCTATCTCTTTCTCCCACTGAAGTAATATTAAAATAATACTGTTTATGAGCCCCCTGTAAGCCCCCTGATATTAAAAATGTACATAGTTTTTGTAATTTACAACTAGAACGGGTTCAAAGAAAATTTATTAACCATCTTAACTATTGCCTCCGTAAACCTCCGATGGCTTATGAAAATAGTTGTCGAACACATGGTCTGCTAACACTGAATGAAAGGCGCAAAGTTATGGACATGTGTTTGATTTATGATATACTTTATTTATTTACTAAAATTGCACTTTTTGAATTTAAATATTTCTAAGCAGTCCGTTCGCATGTTTTATACTTATCCTAGTTATACAGGGAAACCTATTATTAGCCATACAATTACAAACCTATAATAATAGGTTTCTTTAGGTTTACATAATAGTATGTTACAGAATATGTGTTACTAATAAGTAACACATATTCTGTAACATACTATTATGTATCGCTGTTGGTTGCCTAAATAAAGTAATTTTACTACATCAAAGTTTTTTTTTCAGACATTTTGCGTGTCACATGTGGCCTGAGCGCATTTTCAAAAAATGTAACCTATCTTTCTCATAGCAACCTGGTTCAATTTTTTTTAATCTTTTCTATAGTTACTGAAAATCTGTTTTCAGAAATTTTAAATATCGTATTATATAACTCCAAAAACAGAAAGAACGTTTCGGAGTCACCCGGATAACGCGCGGTGCTTGTTACGCTTACGACACCGATGAAGAGTCCGACAGTAAAAAAAAGAATGACGAATTTTATTTCAATAAATAGTTATTTTCAGACGTTATCCCAGATTCCTTTTGTCCAATTTATTTAAAAAAACCTTTTAATTTCAGTTTGATGGTTTCGGGTAAGCTCTTTATTAATCGTACGTAAAAATGATTTATTTTGAAAAATGATTTATTCGCATCAACTGGCCAATGTTCACCTGAATACAAGATTTTCAGACGGGTTGCTATAGGTTTTATTTTTTGTCTCATTTTAGATTTTCTCAAACGGTCTTCTGGGTGTGACGCTACTGCATATACTGGTTTCAGAAAATGGTGTTTTCGGTATCTAAAATCAACTACATTCTGAAAATCAGACAGATTGCTATGAAACAGTTCAGTATTATTTTTTACATAGGTATTTCAAATGCACTTAGGTCAGACGTGACGCGGAAAATGTCAAAAATTTTTGGATTCAGAATCGTCTGCAGTTGTAGCCACCGGCATTAAAATTTTCTTATATTTTTTGCAGTTTGTAGGTTGAATCATTAATACATCTCCGTAAGATAGATTTGTTCCATTAGAACATATCTCTTATGGAAAAGTTATTTTTGATCAAGATACAACCTGACACTGACCTGCCGTAATCTTTTGATTAGGTACGTAAAAGAAGAAAAAAATACGTTACTAATCAGACAACTTTTCAATTGAACCAGGTTGCTATGAGACAGATAGGTTAAATTATATGTTCGACGCGCATGTTTGTTTTTTTTTTTTTTTTTTTTATGTATGTCCACCGATTTCTCCGTTATTTGTGGACCGATTTTCAAAATTCTTTTTTTGAAATTCGACTTCCGAAATTATTATTTATTTATTTATTTAATACTTCAAGCACACAAATGTACAGAGGCGGACTTAATGCCAAAGGCATTTTCTACCAGTCAACCTTTGGGTGATGCAGAGACAAACAGTGGTAGGTGCAATAGCGAGAATTGAGGAATAGATATTTATTTAAATATAAAGATATACATAAATATATATTTCCAATTATATATAAATATAAACAAAAATAAATACACATAAAATACTACTAAAGCAAACAAGACAAACAATGGGAAATCATTACCGCTGTGATGATACTGCCAGCTTCTTGCGAATGTGCTCGCGAACTTTGACTTTAAAAGATAATCGGTTGGTCGCCATCCTAATTTCCTGAGGGAGCGCGTTCCACAGAGAGATAGACTGAACGAAGAAGGAAGAGTGAATGAAGTCTGTGCGGTGGGTGGGACATTGAAGAAGACGATTGTGAGATGAACGTAGATTTCTATTGTGGTTGTCGCAAATGTACTGAAAGTGCGGGGCTAGATAACTAGGTGCAGAGGGAGAATCAAGAAATGAAAACAAGGTGGTCAGCGCCCTTTGTTCTCTGCGCTGGCGTATGGGTAACCACTTTAGAAGCGATCGACGCGCAGAGACATGATCATATTTACGTAGATTGAAAACGAATCGAATGCAGTTATTGAGAAGACGGTCAAGTTTGTCGAGCAGATCTGCATTCAGGTCATAGTAGCACACATCACCATAATCGATGATAGGGAAAATTAAGGTCTGCACAAGCATTGTCTTCGTACTCGATGGTAATACATTTTTCAAACGGTACAGAGCACGCAGCGTTCCAGTAACCTTCTGGCTTACCTTAGTAACTTGAGCACGCCAGTTCAGGGTACTATCGATGTGCAAGCCCAAGTCCTTCACGTCAGTGCTAAAAGGAACTATCGAACCATTGAAGAGCACTGCTGGCAAGGTTGAACCATCCACCTTGCCAATACCGCGAGGACTGCCAATGATGATCGCCTGACACTTCGTAGGGTTTACGGCTACACCAAATCTATCAGCCCAGGTTTTTATGGCTATCAAGTCCCTATTTAATTTGTCGATAGCGTCAGGTAATTCATCAACCGTTCCCCGACAGTACAACTGCAAGTCATCGGCATACAGATGATACGCACACTGAAGTTCGGAAGTTATAAGATTAATAAAAATAGAAAACAATAGAGGAGAAAGTATACCGCCTTGAGGAACGCCAGTTTCCAAATCACACCAGCATGAAGAAGAATCCCCAACATGAATAGACTGCTGACGTTCCTGAAGGTAAGAGGAGAACCATTCCAGAGCTTCGGGAGAGACCATAAGATATGAGAGAATGGCTAACAGGATGTCGTGACTGACTGTATTAAAGGCATTCGAGAAATCAACCAGCACTAGAGCAGTAACTTTGGTGTCTTCCAGTCCTGCCCTTATATCGCCAGTCACTTTAAGGAGTGCGGAAGTAGTGCTGTGCCCAGGCCTGAACCCAGATTGAAGAGGGCTAATGAGTGAGTTGCGATGAACAAAGTTGGAGAATTGTTTGTGGACACAGGCCTCAAGCACTTTGGATAGGAAGGGAAGGATAGAAATTGGACGGAAGTCGGTAGGAAGAGAGGGATTGGAGACCTTAGGTAGTGGACGAACATAGGCTTTGCGCCACAGGAAAGGGAATACTCCGGTGAATAGGGAAAAATTTATAATATGGGTAATCGCAGGTAGGAGATGATCTAGAATAGTAATGATCATACCACGGGTGATATTGTCACATCCTACCGCTTTAGATTTGATGGATAGAATAATTTTTTTGACCTCTCCCGGTTCAACTGGAACGAAACTGAAAGCATTAATATGAGGACGCGTTAGACCAGAAATTAGAGACAGAGTTTGTTGCTTGGTTAGACGATCCATGGTAGAAACAGTGGAGAAATGCCGATTGAGATCGTCTAAGTCAATTGTATTAGGAAGGTCTAAATGTCGCGATTTGCCGATACCAAGACTTCCAAGAAATTTCCAAATATCGGCAGAAGAAGAAGAACTAATAGTATCGAGAATGTGGCGGCGTTTAGCATTACGTATCATCTGATTGCATCTATTCCTTGCAGCCTTGAATAATGTCCAGTTCTCATCAGTACGATCCCTTTTAAATTTACGGAACGCCCGGTCCCTGCGTCGCATAGCCATCTGTATGCCTCTTGTCATCCATGGTGCAGGTGGGCGTTTTAACTTTATTTTTTTGACAGGAGCATGGATGTTATACAGATTAATAACAACATCATTGAAGATCGCAACCTTGTCGTCAACCGAAGTGGCTTCCGTCATAGGCTCCCAATTGACCAAAGATGCATCGTCCTTGAGCTTATCGACATTCATCCGAGCAAAACAGCGTCTGTACAGAACCTTGGGTTTAGGTTTGGGAGGTTTCAGGATATAGGAAAGGAAAATCATGTCATGATGAGAAAAGCCAGGAGCGTCATGTTGACCATGGGAAGAAACGAGGGAAGGATTCGAGGTGAGGATCAGGTCGAGCCAGGTGTCATCGCCGACAGTGTTATGATGAGTAGGTTTGAGCGGCAACACGTGCAGACTAGCCGACTCGATAAGATGGAGGAGCTTACGGGATCGAGGGGAGTTTTGGGCAAGAAGGTTTGTGTTGAAATCACCCATGATGATGTGATGTGCATACTCCGAACCCAAGGATTCAAGTACTGATTCGAATTCAGTGAAGTAATCAACAGTGGGAGGACAGTAAATAACACCAAGAATGGTTTTAGCTCCTTTGACACAGACTTCAAGGAAAATAAACTCGGCAGAAGCAGAATAATGTGAAGAGGAAGTAGCAAGTATTTTATAAGGAAAGTCACTGCGAAGGTATATGGCCACACCACCCCCTCCTTTACCAATCCGATCGTTCCGTATAAGAATGAAACCAGTAAGAGGGTAGGTGGTGGACAGGAGTTGCGGTTTGAGCCAAGTTTCAGAGATCAGGATGGCGTGAACATTGCTGTTATTAAACGCATCGTACAACTCGCTGTAGTGGCTTGGAACACTTTGAGCGTTAATATGACACACATTCACCAACCGATTTGACTGACCATTGAAATTTTGTTGTAAATAGTCACCAAGGGTGTAGCTGAAAGAACAAAAGCTTTCATCGCTAGAAGAAGCAGTAGATTGATTGGCAGAAAAATAAGACTCATTGTCTGACATAAATATAAGTAAGTAGTTATTATGTTGAAATAAATATAATAATATATATAATAAATTATGCTATTGCTAAAAACAGCGCAACTAACACGTGCAAGGCACTGCACCACCCGCCAGCTAACACCAACACTAAAAACAATTAACAAATATGGTATTCAGCACATTTAAACACAACAAAACCTGAGTTTACTTTTATAAACTCTACTGGAAGCAAGGCAAAAACCGGTGTTCCCACAAGTTTAAAAAGACTATGACAAAAAACAAGAAAAAAATATATAAAAACAAAATGACACACTCAACAGCAGATTTAGTAAATGAAGCGCATCATGGAACGAAACGTTAGTTATATCATCTGTGTGATATTGTGAGCACTAACGCAAACACAATTTCAGAACGTTTACTTGGAACTTCAACGTCAATTAAATAACGTCAATTTTTGACAAGTTAAGTTCCTGACATTCACAACAAAAAACAATAAGCTGAGGATAAAGAATATACATTGTTGAGGGTATCGAAAACCAATACTCCTCAATAGGCACTAAAAATAATTAAGTAAACAGTTGGGGCACATAACTAAAGAAAACTATGAGACAGGACAACTACATAAAGGTAAGTAAAGATTACGAATCTAGAAAACTACAAATTACAAACAACACATAAAAGTAAGCATTCACCTATAATTACGTTTTGTGTTTTTTGTGTTTTTCAGGCTCCCGGCAACGTTGACACTTCATCTCGTTGATGGAGTCGCACCTGGCGCCTTAGGATACTTGGCTATCAAGGGCTTCAGCTCGTCGATGGCAGTAATCTTATGCCGACTTCCATCAGATGCCTTAATACAGATGACGCCGTCCTGAGTCCAGCACGACCGCATACCAAAGTGCTCACGCGCCTTTCCAAAAACAGATTGCCTGGCCCTGGTTAGGAACTCCTTAACAGATATTTTGGAGCCTTTCAACCCTGTCTTTGCCTTCCAAACTGCGGCCTTGATGTCCACATTGGCAAACCTAACGAGGATAGGCCTGTGATGCTCCTTGCTCTTAGCTCCAATCCTGTGACAAACTTTAATTGAGGCCTCTGAGAGGGTCTTGAGGGCAAGCTTGGTGTTGAGAATTTCCAGAATAACCGACGTGCTGTCTTCGTTCTCCACTTCAGTAAGGCCCTGGAAAACCAATGCCTTCCGCCGGTGTCTGGTTTCCAAGCCATCAATTTGTTCGGCACACTCGCTGATCTGACTTCGGAGCAGACCAAGCATAGAAAAGATCAGCTCACGGAAGCCACGGAACTCTTCAGCTATCTTAGCAACCGTGTCCTTGGCAGGACCGGCACACTGGATTTGAGCTTCAAGCTCACCCATCTTCTTCAAAAAGTTTTCTTCGAGTGTTTTTTGTGCAGCGAGGACTTCAGAAAGTTGAGACATTCTGGGATTTTTGAAGTGCTGACAAATATTATGTGATAGTGTAGTTGATCAGCTGGCAGGTGGTGTATATAATGTGTCAATGTCACATAAATGTGCCACAAACGTGAGTACTCGTTATTTACTATTGTAGACTGAGTACTGATGTAAACTTTTCAGTATTTACAATTAATAATATTTTTAAATAAAATTCAAAATTTGAAAAACGTCTATACTTTTTTAACACCTACCTCCAAAAAAAAAAAAAAAAAAAAAAAAAAAAAAAAAAAAAAAAAAAAAAAAAAAAAAAAATTAAATTAAAGTTATTTTTCACTTTGTAAGTGAAAAATAACTTTAATTTTGGAAGTCGGTGGCAAAAAACGAAAACACAAAACCCAAGACACCGACTTCCGAAATTAAAGTTATTTTTCACTTTGTAGTGTTTTTTTTTGAAGTCGGTTGTTTTTTTTTGAAAATGCGCTCAGTCCACATTTGACACGCAAAAATGTCTGAAAACAAACTTTTTCGTAATAAAATTACGAAACCTATTATACATTTTAAATATCAGACATATTGTGATGAAACCGACTGCCAGTTTATTTTTTTAAAGCAGAAATGGGCTCCCGTAAAACTGGAATGTTTCTGACCGGTACTTCCCATCGAATCGGTTCAGAATCATCTTAACTAACGATTTTATACGGTTTTGGCCGTAAAACGATGTGACATGGTTTTGGTCGTGGGCTCTTGTACCACAATAAATTGTTAAGGAATGTTTATTTTTTTAATATCTTTTGAAATACTGAATGTACAAAATGTTGGATTACGCCAATATTTAGTAGAAATTTCTACTAAATATTGGTGCTATTGTTATTCGATTTGATCAACTACTTTAGTAGCTACGCACTTATATTTTCTACAGACCGTCAGGATTGAGGAGCCACATAAAATGTGCTGTATTAGCGAAATTATGTAGTTTGTTCATTTTATTTGTATACTACAAATTAGAACGTATTTACTACTAAATTATACTAAAAATATATTATAATTGGTTGATTACTTTTCGAGAAACAGCGCGGTGAAATTTATGGATTTTTATGAAAAATCAAAACATTGTAGCTATCTCAAATTCAGCCGTACAAAACCCATTTTTTTTGTAGAGATTACACATAAGTACTACTAAATCCTACCAAATTTTCAAAAATATCCGTCGGCTAGTTTTAGAGTTGTAAGGTGGCACCTCAATTCAGACGTCTGAATTGAGGAGCCACCTTAAAAGTCGTGTATCTTTTAAAGTGTTTTACTACAAATTCCAGGATCGGGCCTACAAAATCGCCTAATTTACTACTAAATATTGGTAGTACCCGCGTTTAAATATGAGACATGGCTCCTCAATTCATACGGACACCTTTCCTTTTACTTTGGTTTTCTTTATAACTTAACGTTTATCATTTAAAATGTAGTAAATAACGGGCAAAGTTCTCTAAAATGTAATCCTGATGAAATAGAATGCGGATTCTATTGTAGAGAAATCCTATTCTAACAATCCCCTTGCAAAGCAAACCACTACCCCTTTGAGAAAACTTCCTGTGTTTGGCAAGTCATCGACCTAGCCGTCTGACGATTTTGGCTAGTAAACAGTCTGGGGAGTTTCGTTTCCCTTGAAATTCGGAGGTAAATGTATATTGTGAGTGTATACTTTTGTAGAGTTCACACGGCGATGATCAGCACGATATTGTATTTTACTGTATAATTTTGGAATCACATGGCAATTTCATAATGCGTTTGTTTTTAACCGTGTGGACAGTGGGGTGTTGACGTGTGATCCCATGAATAATAACTACAAGGTGGAAAGGCGACCTGGTGAAGTTCACGGGGATCTGCTGAATACAGTAGATAGATAGATAGAATATTCTTTATTATGCCAGTGCTGAAGATCAGTCAATGCGGCGATGCTTGGGGGAGGTCTTAGTCCAGCAGTTGACGTCTTCCGGCTAAACGCTGATGATGATGATGATGATGAGTAATTACCTGAGGCCTCGCAGCCAGGTGCACGTGCCACAGCTCAGCATCTCCGGGAACCTTGGCGGTGCAGGTGAGCTTGTCCGAGCTAGAGCCCAGGAAGTAGCCGCGCTCCACGTTGCGCAGGGCCCAACGACCGCTGTTGTCATCTGATACGCTGAACAAGGAGACAATAGATTAATGAAAAACATCTTTCATAAAAGGAGCTAATGCTGATAGCAAGAGAGTTGCAAGGAGCTGATAGCAAAGGTTATGCATTTTGGGCAGTTTGTAGTATTATCAAAATAAAGTCAATGGTCACATTATTTTAAATCGCGTTCGCTAGCATATTTTTCTGCGTGACTATCCATTCAGAAGGCACATATTTACATTTTGATTCCGCCTTATTAGTTCACGAAATGAGCATGAAAGCGTACAAGCACAAGCGTACAAGCGTTGTAGCACTTTTATGGACACTTTCCATTACAAATTATAACATTCCTCCACATAAATCCCGACCTTATAGTCTAAGCAATAAACATCATATTCTATAAGTAAAAGAGTTATTTTCTTTCCAACAATGGGTGCCTG
This sequence comes from Agrochola litura, assembly GCA_949152395.1. Classification (NCBI taxonomy): domain Eukaryota; kingdom Metazoa; phylum Arthropoda; class Insecta; order Lepidoptera; family Noctuidae; genus Agrochola; species Agrochola litura. The sequence continues at coordinate 24,978,530 of OX424498.1, forward strand.
GGATGGGTTCGCAGAAAAAGCGCGCGCACCGAGACGGTCGCCAATTAGGAATGCCGTGCACTTATTTAATTAGTGGTATAAACAAGGACTTATTGCACGATGAGAGCTGAATGCTTAGGATTGTTGGGAACAAAGAAACTGTTAAAATTCAGGCTGAGATATTATTCTGGTATGGAAGAGATTTTTCGATAGACACCAAAGTCTAAATTCTGAAGAATGAGAGATAAGGGACAGATTTTCAGAAGGCCACGAAAATGGCAAGGCATTTATATTATTATGAGAAAAGCTCAAACTGTGGCGAATCAGCAAAGTTCCCAGCTAGTCAGACTAGCCAGGGTACGCGAGACAGACTCAAATATCGCAGTTGAAGTACTTAAGATTTTCCGCGATGTAATTAATATAAGAATTCAAATGAAGACACCTGCCGTAGTATAGAGCTTGTACAAAACATACATTATACAAGACGCATCCACGACACATATAAGGGGATGGAGCCACGACCCACCCTTCACACTGAGGTGCATTTTAATTAACCACTACACTTGTAAGACTAGGGGTGAACGACGACTGTCTTTTGTTTTAACTGCCAATACCTCTCCGCAGGTTGACATTTGCTCAGGGCGAAAATGTGCAGACGAATAGAACTCAAATAGAGGTTCATCTTTATAGCTAAAAACGGTTGGCTATGTCTATGCTAATTGCAACGTTCATAAAACCACATTTAATTAGAGTTTAAAGTCGTCTGAGTAACATTTTAGTATCTTTACTGATATTATTACATGACACATTTATAACATTTTAACTGCATAACGCAGGCACATTATAACATACCAGAACGCACTGGAGCCAGCCAGCTTCAGTTTTATGGCTTCTAAATTCTTCAGTTTAGATCTAGCCTAGTTACCTTTTGTGTGGCCTACTTTAAAGAATGAGGATTTATATAAATACCAATCATTTATGTAAAACAAAATACCATTTTGCTTAACCTTCTTTAATAATGAGAATGTAAACAAAAATACTAATCATTTATGTTCAACAAAATACAGAATTGAAGTTAACTGAAAACTTATTTTGTCTGGCCAGTTTGTGCTCACAATAAGATAGAATTGAATACCTGAGAAACTTTTCCTTTCACATCCAAACATTCGAATGGCCACTCAAATGTGCGCAAACGGGTAAAGAAAGATGTTAACTTTACAAATGCTTGAGCTTGTAACATTCAACATTTGCATTAGAACACGAACTGTTGAAAGCGACATTCAATTTAAATGCCAGGCGGTTTGAAAGCTCAGGGGACGTGCAGTTCTACACGTTGAAGAGCGACCGAGGTAAAATGTCGGTGAAATTACTCGCAAATGGGATAGACGTGGTGGATAACTTACTGCGATAAAGAACATAAGGTATGAGCAGGATTGAAGCATAGACATGTGATATTATATCGGTTCGTAGCACGTTTGCATGTATTTCATTATAGACGGAGCAATGAGCAGTCTTCATTGAAGTTATAGACAAACAATAATTCTGTGATACAAACCTTCAGGTTTTAGAATATACTTAAATTGTGCATCATACAACGCCTTTAGGAGGTATTTTTTTAATCGAGCCAGAGATGGAGATTTTATTATTATCAAGGAACCCTCAGCATAAATTACGGATCATTCCAACAAACAGAGTTTGTATTTCTCTGGAGTAAAAAAAAATATTCTAACATTAGTTTGCATATCTTCTCCGTAGAGGTCAACAAAGACAGTGCTAACATAATAATAATTTCCATAACAATTGTGAAGACCCTTCAAAACAATTTAAAGACGTTATTTTGGCACGCGCTGTAACCAGCCTTACAACCTTCATGTAACCTTTAATTTAACAGGCTGAAATAAACTTTAGTGTTGTAATTTAAGGTTGAATGTCCTTTGGGGTCGTCTCGTCTGCACCCTCGTTCACTCCGTCACTCCCCTCTAAACGCTCGGTATGTGTTGTATTGAAAGATCAATAATTTTGGGGTAACCTCCGGTAGCTCCGGTGGCTAACGTGCTTCAGAAGTCCATTAAAATGTTTTGTGAAGCTTTACAAGTGTTCCGATGATTGAGAGCTTTGTTATTACAAGATTTTTGACTACATAAGTGCCATTAAATATTGAAGAAGATAATAATAATATGAGAACGTTTAGTCTCGGCTTTTCGCTGTATTAGACGAGCTCAGCTTAAGTTTAAGACAACAAAGGAAGAGGAAGCCAATCGAATACTCGAAGTTAAAGTAAGCAGCAATATTGAATTCTCTTTTAAAACTTGCTCAAACGCAGTAAACACATGCGATCAAGACATGAGATATCTCGCCAGGATCTGAAAGTTCGCCAACAAACAATTCCTAAGTTATTTGTGTGAAGGTTGAGTCATGGGTTTGAGTCACGTTTCATCCCTTTTATTTGGAAAGCTGCGAGCAATGTGAGTCAGAATTTGTTTACTCCTGAAAGTACTCTGAACAAAATGGCGTCATTACATATTTTCTCTCCCGGAACATCAATTATTATAATTTGACACGTTCTTGATTTATTAACAGCAATATTAGCTTGTAAATTATGCCACTGCAGAGAGACAGCAGAAATACGTTAAATTTATAGCAGCCATCTTGAACAAGCTATCTTAGTTCGGTTTATAAGTCAAGCTACCATAGACAAGGAACAGACCAAATTTAACTCACACATCAACAAATTATTGTCTCTTATAACTGCTTATCAAACTGCGGGCAATCCCGAAAACGTGAGTAAAATGATAAACAGTCATAATCTTTTTATCTCATCACTGATACGTTGATCTAACAACACCAACAAACTTCAATATCTGCCTCTTTGAGCAAACTTAAAAGTGTCAAAAACACTTATCGTTCAGCAAATGCACCACGCTTGTTTAAGACACCGTGAAGGTTTTGTCATAAATCGTTTGCAATAAAGCAAATATCATAGACTATAAAAAGGTAGAATATCGCCGGCACAAGCTCCCCGGTTCCGGTGAGTCAGGGGGATTAGCATTAGTATGCGAGGGGACTTCGCCTTTGTATGGCGTCTTAGAAAGAACACGGCGACAAGGTTGTTTGAACTGGATAGATTTGTGTACAGATTGGTTTTTATGGCGTGTGTTAGATCAAACACGTTTTCTTTGAAAGACATATTCATAATAGTATCCATTTTGGGTCACAAATCTTTTAAAAGCCTTTCTTCAGTCAAGTCATTAGCGTCCATAAAATCCGTATGTATCCGTCTTTGGGAATTGATCATTGGTTATATCTTTGAGTTTAAATTCTGTATATTCTTATTTCAAGAATAAGCATTCTTATTCAAACTCGTGTTAAACAAAAACCTGGTAGGTTCATGTCGGTTCTTCAAAGCAACATCGCAAACCAGTGACAGGATCTGATGAATTTTAATAAAGCTCTGTCAGAAATGTCTGGAGCTTGTTAAATTACATTGCGTTTGTGAATTTTAAACACGAAGTGTTTTGTTAAATGAGTGTATGTTCTTTGATCTGTTAAAGGTTAGATAGGGGAATATTATTCTACCCACAATTTGCTTATGACGCGGGCGTGGCAGGTCCTTTATGTAATGAAAGTGCTACCATTATGATATAACTTGACTCTCATTCCTTTCGAAGTAGGTTTCATCTAAACAAAAATATATGGCTTTGGTACTAATCAGAAACGAAAGGATGGCACAAGGAAACATAAAAGATATTGTCCAAAAAGTGTGATTTGATTTTGGCGGTAGCATCTTCAGTAAGCCAGCAATGAAAGTAAAGAAGAGTTAAACCTTACCTGATATGGAATTTGCTGCCAGGTTCCTTCTCCTCGGACTCGCAGGTGACGTTCCCGAACGAGTCCACAGCCAAGTACTTGTCCAGGTGGGAGCGCAGGTAGATCATGCCTGGACAGAATATAATAAAACTCATTAGAGGCTATTTAATTTAAACATAGACGAACAAAAAAGATATAAATAATTTAAAGAAAAATGTATACAGTGAATATGAACATAAAATCACGCTGTAATCCACGAAGGGTAAGGCAGAGTTGTACTTATAGTACACCCACATTTCGCCAGTTATGTTAAAGACCTGTGTAATGGCACAGACTCCGAGCTGCTACTGTAAAATTCCTGATGGAAAAACCCAATAATACTTTGCTCGACTTGGGAATTGTTCCCAGGACCTAATGCTAAGCAATAGCGACCACTAGACGAACGAGGCAGTCTTATATGAACATAAGGAGCTTAAAACAAACGGTAGCACACTATTATCATGTTAGATAAGTAAGTCGTGCTCTGGTAGCATATGTCAATACAATGGATGCCAGAATATATGGCACATAATGACTAGAAAATGTACTTATGGTCGGTGTTGATTAGCGTAAGATTATAAGCGTACCAAGAATACGCCCCTGAACGAGGAGAAATGAATTTGCGGACACAAGCCCGTTAAACAATACAAGACCAAGATTAATTTACCCACTGCAGTAAATGAAGATAAAACGCTATTGTATCGATAAACACTGAGCTTTTCCTCAAAACCCGATTAGCTAGCCCCAACCCAAATAGCTGAAGCACTACTTTGTTCAGGCACTTAACTGTTGAAGTAGAAAGCTTTAATCTGAGCGGTGCCAGATAACAGAGATTCATCGTGCCGCCACTCCGTCAGCGATCGGAAGCGGTCGGAGTTGCCATCTGCGCCGATTGTCGGTACCGTACACGAACGGTTTGTGTTCTGTAGTATGTATTGAGATGTAGCAGCTAATAGCTGTTTTGAAGAGACTACGATGATATTGATGATTTGTTGACTAGGAGTTGACATCGTATACCTACTCGTAAAATTCGTATATTAATGTTCAATTTATGATATCTATAAAGTTTATGTACCCTAGATTATAGTAATAATCATATCTACAGCTCTCTTCACATGGAAAATTTTATAGTCTAAGACCTACATTTAATACAATTTATCACGTCAAAGAAGATGAATGAAAGAAGAAATAATATCATCTTCAGGGTATTTTTGGAGCCAACGCAAGGTCTGAACGAAAGGAAACATCGTCAAATGTTAAACAGCTGAATTTGATAATCGAGCAAGTAAATAATGCGGTCGAATGCAAAGCACTAAACACACCTGAGGGATGTGACATCGGTCAGGTGAGGGCAAGCTCACAGCTGTTAGACCTTGAAACTTGACAGCAGGGCGAGGGGAGCGACCCTCTGATTGGATCGTAATTTGGCAATCCGTGGGGCGGGGGCAAGCATACACGTTGTTTTGTACAGAATTGAAGTAAGGTTTGAATGGAATTTGAGAGAAGCATTTGTTTATTAGCCTGAGTAGTTACTGATGAGTCTGATGACTACCATTGACGTTGTTAGCTCTGAAACATCTTTTTAGTTTAATTGCTCTTCGCTTGCTACATCGACTGAGCCAATTTTTTTATTAACTATTCAAAAGCAGTAGACAGAAGACTAATTAAATAAAAAGAACTACCTACGTATAGTCAAAGTTAAATTAAAAAGTAGAAATAAAAAAAAAAATATCTGAGGGGTCGATAAAAGTCTGGTATGATTTGAATTTGAAATTGCATTTGAATCCTACTGCTCATTTGAAAACTTTATTTTCAGTTTTTTGCAATAAAATTCAATTTTAGAACAATTGTTTTGAACCCTCTTCTTTCGTCCGTGACGCCCGCGGCATGCCCTATGCACACCGGTGTAATTAAGGGCTCGGTGCAGAGCACTTTTTGCGACAATTAGTGGCAGAGGGGAGCACGGCAAAACTGTCGCTTTGGCGGACAGACATACCAACGTTTTTGTCACACGAATAATATTTAGGTATTATGTTTATTAAGCAGCCGCGAGCCGGTATAATTGTGATACATGATGAATGTGATCAAAATCAGGGAAAGTATTCAAAGTATGTTCGTTTGATCAAAAAGATAAAAGGACGAATGTATATCAATCAATTTAATAACAGACATAGCTGAGAAAAACTTAGCTGAATCTAAATATAGGCATTATACCTTAATAGGGTAAAAACTTGTAAAAGAATTAAGTTTCCAGGGTCTACTGTTTCCTTCCTGGTAATAATAATAGTTGTTAGCGATCCTAAGCCTTATAAGCGTCCGGAAGTCGGAGGTTTTAGAAAGAATAGCACCTGAAGTGAGTCATGGATTGCTTGTTAGATTACTAATGGTATTGTTAACGACTAAGTTCAATGCTCTGGCGCCAATGAAAAAAGGAACGACAAAGATTGTAATGTCGGAGAGAACGATTGGTTTAAGTATACAACATTTTACAGTAAGCATTTGTGGAACTTTGCGAGACGATTGTCGGGACTCTTTGGTATTTATAGTTAATATAGTTATATTGTAACTCATTGATTGCAGATGATGAATAGGACAACCAGTTGGTACTGAGTATAAATGAACATCGCAATACTGATAAATTAAATCGTCGCTCGCATGACTAACGGTCCTATCTCCGTATTGTCAATTATTCAGGAAAAACGTTTTGCAGTTACGACATTTCTAACTAAGATAAAATTATAATCAATCGGTCTTTCTGAATATTTAATTATATTTATTCGTAAAGAGTATTTACAGTACTTTATTTTTACGATATAGCTACTTATTTATTTTCAATATTAGTATTTATTTTTAATTATTAAAACAGATAGAACACTTTGTGAAAACTTTATTTATCAATCCGAACAGAATTAGATAGGACTTTTAGTCATGCGAGCGACGAAATGTGTAGCATTTATTAACGCTAACGGAAACTTGATAAACTATCTGGGTTTAGGTATATGCTTTAATTAATTTTAAAATCAAAGCACAAAATTGTTCGCCATGATGCGAGCTTTTAAAAGAAGTCCTAATTTGAGAATATAATCCAGAACACTCAATTAGGACAGAATATATTAGCAGCGAAACAAAAGACGATATTGTTAAATGAGGATAACATAACAACAACAATCTTATGGCAACACAACCAAACCAAAGATAAATTGCCCATAAATCGATTCAGTAAACCATCAAAATGCTACCTTTAATACACCGTACAATGTTACAATCTGCCTTCCTTGGAAGACTTCTCGTTAACCGAAACACGTAGCGAATTACAATTTCACGAGCAAGATTACAAATTGCTCAGATCCCTTATATATGGCCCGACACTACTGAGCTTATTATAGAGAATCGATAGAACAGATTTGCCAATCTGTTCGTAGAACGTTAAGTGGAAAGATTCCAAGAATATCGAATACTAAACAATAACAACAAAATACGGTGCTTATCTAAAGCCTCTATCTTTTTCTGGGCTCAAGGTTACGGCTTCAGCTTTGGGGTAAAAAGATTACAGTTTATCGTGCTTTTACGAAATTCATATTTTTGCTTTTACTCGATCCTAAAAATGTCTGCAATTTGGCCAAGTATTTCCTGGATAAAAGGAATATTTTGGTCAATATTTACATATCTTCACTGTGACAATGATGATTTACATAAAGTGCTGCAGACCATGGGTCTCTGCATTTCCGCGCTCCTCAAGATCATGCCGTGCCGTGAAAAAAAGATTAGCCAGTCAGGAAGGTGGTTGACTGTCCACTGTCCAGGGATCACCGGACGTACTTAAGTATCGTCATTAGTAGAGGCACTGCACACGTGCATGACCACCGTAGAAGCGGCAGAGACGAAAGACAAAATATCAGATTATGGAATGATATAAAAGGCGACGAACCGCGCGTAAAAAATGAAGAATTGAAATGTCACTTTGTCTTCGTAGAGAGAAGTGGTCAAGCTAAGCGTGCCGATCTTAGCTTCTGATGAAATGTTGTACGTATAAATTCAAATCTACTCACTATCATTAGCGTTCCCTGAAGCAGGCTCCAACGTCCATATCTGCTTCTTCTTGAGGCTTGTGCCGTTGGCGTTGATCTTGAAGCCGAAGGTCTCGGCCGTGAGGTAGCGGTAGCGCGAGTTGATGAGCCCGATGGTCCACCAGCCGCGCTGCTGGTTCTGCGTGATGATATCTCCTGCGCCGTTCATGTCGCCGTTGCTGTGGCCGTTCATTTTTATAGTCTGTGGAGGAAATGGTGGTGGTGAGAATCGGGAGTCATTCAATTCAAACGTAGGTAACATAAATTATCAGTCCTCGTGTATGGCACAAAATCACGATGTGGAGTTCGTGAGAATTGTAACGCTGAAGGTTAATGATGAACATAAATTTGTGATCTAGGTCGAAGACATTATTTGTTTACTAAAGTTGAATAACCCATCTACTGAAAACGAAAACCAAGACATTCATTCAAGTTCCAAAACGCAGAGCATTACAAAAGAACTTTTATCACATAATAACAGCGGTCTGAGACCAATTTTGTGTCGGTTGATATGAAAGATGGCGGGCGCGAAATCTGTGAGAAAACAATTCATTCGCCTCGCAGCCCGCAGGACGCAAATAAAGCAAGAATCATTCATCTCACAGCTGTCTGGCAGCTCATTTGTTTTGGAGACAATAGCAGAGACAACGGGTGGATATTTGGAAGTGGCTTGTTTGTATTCAATTCGTTTTGGCACAAGTGAGTACGAAGAAAACAGAGAAGACTTCTCTAGCAGAGAATCAAAAGTATTTGATGAACTGGGATTATTACAGTTATGTAAGAGAAATTATAATAAAATATGGATATTGAAAAATATGCTTAGAAAGTACATATAAAATTTGGAAAACCTGAAATAAGTTTAGTGTGCACATGCATAGTTGATCGCTAGATTGAGCCTGATATTCACCTGATAATATCAGTGTCAGTGACTAGATGAGCAGGAGAACTTTAGATTTAAAATTCCCAAGCAGATAATGCCAAACATAGTTCCAAGACAGGTTGTCATGTCTTGCCAGTCGGTAGTCAGGCCGCTTTACCCCCTGACATCTACCAAGCTGTCCCATTAGCTCCCTATCTGCCTCACGCATCTGATTCATAGATAGTTCCTATCGGTAGGGTCAGCACGGTCTAGACGAGCAGTTGGCCCATTTTACGACTATTTTACCGACTATTTGCCGAGATTAACAGCGTCCGGCTGTTTATCTAACCGGTTCGCTTCCGTATTACTTTGTTTTATATCGAATTCCGTTTAGGGATGATTGACTAAGAGATCTACGTATTCTACGCGCTGTTTTAGAGGGGCAAATAAGAGTGCCCAATTTTAACTTTTAGATTCATAATCGGAAATTGCATTCCAGATTATTATAATCATGTTTAAAAGCTTTATCATCAGTCAGTCGTTGTAGGGTAGGGCTTCTGTCGGCATACTAAAAAGCATTCAAGATCTTTTCGTGAGAAAGCTTGTAGGCTTGTATCTTAAAATATGCGCCACCACGTACAAGTTGTCGAGAAAACGCTCGGCTACGAACGAACACATCAGAGTTGATGTAACTTGAACCAACTAGTGTAATACGAGGTTAAGAGGCAATAAACATCAGGTTTCTGTTTCAAATAAGGCAACAGCTTTTGCAGACAGCCCTAATTACTCTAGATATTATTGCAACAGCAGCAGCAGTTGGTCATTTTAATCCAAATGATGGCTTTGAGGTCTCACAATAGTAATTAAATCCTTCAATAATACAACTAAAATACGAATTAGCTCGGCTTATAAATAGGCTGGCAGGATGCACCGTCACGGTGGTGCCCAAGGTGCCCAAGGTCCCACTAGGTCAAAGCCACCGCGCCTCGTCCGTATAATGTTACTTGCGTACACGCACAGGCGCGGCGCATTGAATGAAGAAATGATTGTTGTGACTGTGGATTGATATGTTAGTTGCTTCATTATTAATTGTATGGAAATAGGGAACGGTGTAGGAAGTAGGGCCCTTAATTATGTTGTGGTTAGGTTGGTCATGATCATTTGGCTGGACATCAATAATCCTGCCGGAATATTTGAATGCGTCGGTCAACAAGATATAATCGAAGATGATCGTGTCATCTCCGAAATAATACGAATCACAAAATAAATCATCATGATTTAGGTAGGTACTACAGACGAACTGAAACCAATGCAAGAAATCAACCAGTTCTAGACTTAAAATAAACTCATAAACAATCCGCAAACTGCCGTCAAATAAACAATAGACACTTATCTCCGGTTGGAGCATCATTTACATACTTGCGATTGTTTTGGCGGCATCCATCCGAGCGTAATTACTGGGACATGAGTACATGACATCCATCATCATCTGAGGTAATAACAAGGCTGGCCATGTCAAGGAGTGGCCAGGAGGGGCCATGACTACCCTCATTCTAATGCAGAATAGGCCCCGTAAGGTAATAAGCCTTTTAAAGAAGCTAAGATCTATGTTTACGCCAGTGAGACATTTGTGTCAAGAGATATAATAATATCCTGTCTACTTTTCCCTTATTCGGTTATATGAATATTGATTAACGTAGATGAAGCAGTTGCATATCAATTTATAGATGCAGCTATTTAGATATCAATGATAGAAACGGTGACTGATGATGACCTAGTCCTTGCTGTTTCTGATTTATCGTCAAGGGTCTGTTACTCAGTATCTAGAGAAACAATATATTTAGTTATACTAGATTTAATGTCTGCTTTCAAGTGAATATTTCCTATGCAAAGAAAGACTGGATTATTTCGCACTTGTCAGTAGCGTGACTATGTAGTTATGTGGTTCCAGTAGCTACTCCAGTGTTTGTCTAAATATTGTGACAGTCCGACATCTGTCTATAAGCAATAACAGCGTTGTTTGTTTTAGAAAGTAAACGGTTATTGTACACAAAGAACTTCCTGAGAGAACGAATGGTATCTTGATGGAGATGTCAGATATTGAGGTTTCAAATACAAATACTAGGTCATTTGGTTTTTGTCTAATCATGATTTCAAGTGTCGCCTAGACTGTGTTTTCGTGGGTCGCTGTTGTGCCATCTCACATGGGTTGTCACAACGGTGATACACTACTATTTGTGTCAGTTTTTTTTTTTAATATCGTTGTAAGTGTTGTTGTTTTGTGTGTGTTGTTTATGTCATTTGTGAGTCATATGATACTTGAATAAAGATAATTCTATTCCATTCTATTCTATTCTATAGCAAGAACACGTTTTAGTCGTGTTTTTGTATTTCAGTTATAACATGAAGAAGCTATCGTTGTTCTTGAGTTCTGGCTGGTTAGATGACCTTAATGGATACTTTTGAAAACTTTCGTAGGTAGATAGAGAACAACAGTTTTAATTAAGTATCTCCGTTATTATCTCATGTTCCTACTGTTTTGTTTTATAATTTACCTATTATCTTGGTACATCGTAAATAGTGCTCCAAATAATTTTAATTAAATGCTAGTACATTCCACAACAGATAGGCAACATCAAACTAACAGGAGGTTAGTATCAGTTACTCACTGAAATCACGCGTAGTGTAATTGTTTTTACAATCCTCAGAGACTGTAATAATGTGTGTGTAGGCACTCCTTGCCATTGTTAGGAAACCTTGATGTGTTGATGTTAAAAGCTCAGGCAGACAGGCGCGACGCGACTCTGGTGGAACAATTTCTATTAAAAATTCTCGGAACAGTTCTATCGCGGTGTCGCATCGCGCCTGTCTGCTGGAGCCTTAATACAGCAATAATTATTTATTTATTAGAACATCATGTTTTGTAATTTTTAAATCATAGTGGACATGAAGAGTTGTTTTAGCTTAAAGCTGTCAAATTAACATACTGTATGTAGTTGAATTGCATTAGATACGATTTCTATTAGACACTTGGCTTGACTTAACTAGAAAGCAGTCATCTCTGATCAAGATTCAAAGTTATAGCACCAATATTAAACCAACCAGACATAAGTCGCCAACTAGTGATCAACAAAATGTATGTTCTCTCCAAGCAGTATAATATCTCCTTTCATTCTCAGACGAACATGGATTTTGCACAAAGAGTAATAAACGTCTAAAGACAAGACATAACCGCAGCCGCGTGCTGTAACACTATCCTGTCCATCGCGAGATGATTCACCGACTGACATGACAACTTAGCACATACATACATAAATTATATCTATTACAGAATATACTAGCTGCATACAGAAAAGGATTGTAATCACGTTCTCGAAAACGGCCCTAACGATTTCGATGAAAGTTGCAATAAAGGGGTTTACGGGGGCGAAAAATCGATCTAGCTAGGATTCATATCTGGGAAAATTCGTTTTCTCCGTATTTTCACCCGAGCAGAGCTCGGTCGCCCAAAGTTTAGAACAAGATTAATGACATAGAATAATGGCATGGCAGCATGGAATTAGTAAGTACCTTCTATCATGGCAGCATGGAATTAGTATGTACTATCCTATACTATTAAATGAGCATTCTCTATTTTCACCAGAGCAGAGCTCGGTCGCCCAGGTACTCCTATAGAAAGAAAGAAAGAAAGAAAGAAAAAGTATTTATTGAGACTCGCACAAGGAATAAAAAATTAAACTAAACAAATAAATTGAGGTAGCCCTAGTATACCTGCTATACCTACCAGAAATAAAAAGTCGTGTAGCTTTACAAGATGATACAACGATTCTTGGGACTGCATTAGTCATTGAAAAGTTAATGTTTAACACCGAAGTTACCAAAGTAGCCTTGTGTGTGCAGAAATTAATTAGCTAAACACAGAACATGGGGTTTTAGAGCTAAACTAAAAGGCACTTTAGAATAATCTGTCTCAACTGTGACCTATTTACTGTGGCCAAGGTCAAGCGAAGGAAGACACTCCTCTTCCCTTATAGTGACATAAGAGGAGGAGCAGGAAGCGCAAGAGCTTCCGGCCCATTTAGGCCCCGACGAATATTCATCTCACCTCAACAATAACTTCGACACTGACACATTACAAACGAAGAAAAAAATACTTCAGGAAAACTCACAAAAGTCACCGCAAACGCAGCGATTACCGGCAAATCGATTATAAATCTTTACAAAAACAGTTTCTGATACAGTTTTTCCGATGTCTAGACTAGCACCGTTATAATAATGGTATTTATGAAAAACTGCGCCAGGTTTCCGCACCACCGCTCCTCAGCACCAGGTAATATTAATAATAAATTATCGTTCATCTGCCGCCCGTAATTGTTTGAAAGTTCATCAAGCTTTTGTTTCAAATTCAAAACGTTTCAATGGTATGATAATTTGTGAGTTGTGACAGGTTTTGATGGATGGTGATAAACAATGACAAAAACCTGTAATTTCCGCGCGTTGTTTTCGTGAATCGTGACTGGTTTTTGCATGGTTAGTCATCTTTTTCATTAATGTAGGTAGTTATTCTAAATTAATGTTACAAACAAACATACAAAGGATCATCGCCTGTCTGTATTCACAGAAATAAGAAGTATGGACAATAATTTAGTTTTTGACTTTCTCTCTTTATCTTTTTAACCGACTTCCAAAAGGAGGAGGTTCTCAATTCGTCTGTGTTTTTTTTTTTTTTTGTATGTTTTTCCGCGATTACTCCGCCAATTATGAATAGATTTTGATGATTCTTTTTTTGTTTGGTAGTTCATACTTCAGAGGTGGTCCCATATAAATTTTATTAACTTTGCTTGGGTAGTTTTTGAGTTAGCTTCAATTATACGTATTTTTTTCCCACTTAGTATGTAGATGATATGATAACTTCTTGTCACTGTTATTTACATAGCAGGTAGTGGTATTTGAATTTGTGTGGAGTAGGTACCACAAATAAAAAGTGAAAAATAAAAACTTTTTACAAAAAAAAACAACCGACTTCAAAAAAAAACACTACAAAGTGAAAAATAACTTTAATTTCGGAAGTCGGTGACAAAGAACGAAAATTCAAAACCACAGACACCGACGTTTTTTTTTTTTAAGTCGGTTGTTTTTTTTTTGTAAAAAGTTTTTAATGCATTTGCTTTCGAATACTGGGCTTTAGGGTTTAGAAATGTGCGTCTTATTTGTGCAGAATAAACCTTTTTTTTATTTCTATTTCAATGAAATTTCTTGTCTCCCAGGCACAAGACTGTTCAGCTGTCGTCATAACAAGAAACTGTAAAGATAAGAAATGTGACAGACGCCTGTGAAGCACTCTGATAACGTCCAATCCACATAGTGACGTCACCAGACAAACAGCTGTGCTATCACTATCCATCCCAGAATGGATTTCAAGCGTAAAGCGGGATGAAGTTTTAAAAAAGAAAAATAGCTTTATCATCATTTCATCATTCATCCCACACAGTGTTTCGGACGGAAAGACTATGGGATGATCGGATATGATATGTGCTATTGTAATAGATTGTTTTGTCAAATAATAGGCTGGTCAAGGTTAAAAGGAATTTTGATAAATATTACATGATAACACCCGCTGACAAAAACTGTTTTCGTTAGGGATGACCGATAAATTAACGTAACTATGTACTTATAATAAAATTATGCTATTTATATAATTATTTTATTGCACGTAATATAACTTTACAGTTTTTAACACAACTATATAACTACATATTTACACTAGGTACTAAATTAAAAGACTAACTAACTATCTGTATATATAAATACAAAAATATACTTATACAAAAATACATAAACATTATGCTATTTTTTATAATAGACACCGAATCGAAATATTACCGGAAACATAAATTATAAGTAGGTAGGTATCTACATTCTAGCAACTTCCATGGAAGTTAAACGCAACGGGTATATAAAACTATATAATATGTACCTAACTTATTGGCAAAACAACTGGTTTGTTTTCCTGTCACAACAAGACTGGGGGTATTTTTGTTAAGGTAAAAATCTACATAAAGCAACGATTAACTTAATTATTCTGTAAACAATCTACATATGGATGACCTAATAAAGATATTTACGTAAATAAATTAGCATTCCTCTGCAGGGGGCTGATCGCTGCGGTCAGTTCAATGACCTGCTCCCGCGATTTTGCAAAAATGGCGGGAAGATAATGCTCGTTTCACACTTATATATAAAATTGAATCACCGCTGTATTGTAATTTAATAATATAATAATATAGCAGATAAAAGAACTAGCTACCCATTTATTTATTTAATTTGTAACCAATATTTTATAAACATAGTAAGCATGCAATATTTTATAATAAATCTTTACTCATTTATATGGCAGTAAATTAGCAAAAACCCGATTTAATTAACATTTAACAACAACATAAAAGTGCACATAGAAACTTTCCTACCTAATTAGTTAATTATTTATCTAATTCAAGACCATAAATTTTTATTGAAACAAAAACCACACAACTTTGCCATCGACAACGCGACCGACTATCCTTTCAGATTTCGCACAACGCAACGGTCTTTTTGAAGAAACCAGCAAACTTAACTTTGTACAAAATTAAATGTTGTTGACCTCAAAGCTTGTCAATAAATGATTCATGATTTATAAATAAGCTTATCAATCAAGCGAGAAGCTCAGTTCAAAGGTCTTCGGCCGCGTAAACTTGCAGCCAGTACATAAATCAGCATAATATAAATAAACAAAGTGCAAGGCTGTGTGGGCGCCGTGCCTGTGCCTGGGCCAAGACCAGTTCAACTTCACTTTCTTGCAAGTTCACAATACTCGTACCATAAACACATAGTTTGCGACAATGTAACCGGAACTAAGATTAAACCTGTTTAGTGAAATGTTTTTCTAGCTATGCAAAACGTATGTTTACTAAGTATCTAAATTGTAGTTCATGAATATTTTAATGAAGTGGTCAATTCGAAATCTTGTGTTGGTTTTTTTTTAAGTTATAAATATAAACACGACTAGTCCTTGTCTGAACAGTTGCTGCTGAGAAAGTGTAATCTGAAAGAGAATAAATAATCAAATCTCTATCATTGTTATGCCCTTACACTTACCGATACCTACATGATTAATTCTCCTTATTTGAAGAGCAAGTAGGTAGCTAGTAAGATCCAAGTACAAATTCCATACGGAGCTTAATACGAAGCTATCAGCAAACTTGTTTAGTCTGTTATCGGTAAGCACCGAAAATACGGTATTTGCAGATACCGTTCATTTATTGTCTGTGGTTAAGTGCCCGGGCTAAGCGGCTGAGCTTTTCGGCCAGTCTCTTGCTGTAATACTGGCCACTAAGCTAAGACTTGATAAAAATAAAACCACAATCAGACTCTTAAGAAACAAACAGACAAACAGTGTACAATTTTAAACTCAGACCAAATAAAAAACCAAGACAGCACTGTCAGTTACAATGACGCGAGGCCGGTTTCGTAAATATGTGTGCACTTAGTGAGGTGTAGTTTGATTGTAGTTTCATTGTAAAGAGCTGTAAATGTGTGCGTGTGAGCGTGTATGCAGAGAGCGGAGGTGTAGTTTTGGCATGCTTCACTGTTTTCACTGTAGGTATTGTTCGCAGCACTGTCTTGGTTTTTTATTTGGTCTGAGCTTTTAAATTGAATTTAGGGTCTGTTCAGCTTAACTATCAGTTATTTGTCTAAGGCACAGAAATTTGGCAAAAAAATTGTGCTTTGTGAGATTGTGAGTTAACTTTTATGCTATCAACATAACTCTTGTTCACCTAATTATCATAATATATAAAACTTTCTGAGAAAACACATAAAAATTCTGAATAAATAAAACGTAAGTTATATGTATATGGCTTTCTGGGAACCTTATTCTTGTTTACAAATAAAATATACTTTTACACTGCAACAAGCTACAGTTATTCACCTCGTTTACGGAAACATAACTTCTTGTTTAAAAAAACATGTTTGTTTGAACTACTTACGTTATGTCAAGTGCACTGATTTAGTGCAAAATATCTCTTTTCTCTGCCTAGTGTAAAAGAAAAACCGGCCAAGTGCGTGTCGAACCACGCATAATGAAGGGTTCCGTAGTTGGGATGAATTTATCCCAAGAACAAACTTAACTTTGTAGTTGAAAAATATGTTCTCCCATACGGAATGTATGGGAAAACATGTTTTTGCAACTGCAAAGTTAAGTTGGTCGATTATTACTCGTTAACTTGTAGAGCCTACTTAGCTGTGATAGTTTTCCTTTTAATTTCGTTATATAAACTACTGCTGTGATTTTTTTCACACATCCAAAACCAACCATTTAGCTGGCAGGGGGGGGGGGACACTTGGCTAACAAAAATTAGCACTTTAAAGCTTAATATTTCGCAAACGGATCCTTGAATCCAAAAATGGTTTTCACAAACATGGGTTTCACAAATGTTTTTAAAGGACCTTTCCAATGATACCCCACACCAAGGATAAAAAAAAAGTCACCACTTTACGTGTAGGAGAGGTAACTACCCTAAAAAAAAATGTTTTTCATAATTTTGTTTTACCACTTTGTCGGCGTAATTAATATGTATACCTATGCCAATTTACAGCTTTCTAGTACTAAGGGTCTCGGAGCTAGACCGCGGACAGACAGACAGATAGACAGATGGACATGACGAAACTATAAGGGTTCCTTGTTTACTACGGAACCCTAAAAATATATTGCTATAGAGCTTGGCCCAAGTAACGGACGGAAAAATGACTAATCGATGTAAGTAATTAATTGAATAGGTACGTGCTTCAATCAATTAGTGTACGGAAGTATTCATGTAGTATGGACTAACACTAATTAATGAAATCCAAAGGAGTGGCTGCAAAAATACAACACGTTTTTTATGACCACATACTAACACAAACACACAGCACACCACACTACATGTAGGTACAGTGCCGACCAAAAGTCCATGAGCAATCTCACAAAGCAATAGACTGACGCTTCGGTTTGACTTACGACCTTCTTCTATAAGTTGTTACAATACTGTAGACACGCACATTACACACACACACTCACTTTGTCTGCAACCAATGACTAGTTCAATAATCATCATTCGTTTTTAGTTTCATTCGTCTTGTTCACATAAATATTAAAGTTTAGCAGGTAGACCACAAAAAACTAAGTAAATTATTTCGATTTCTGTGGGGTAGATGCAGTTTGTTACGAGTATTCAATTAATAGAACTTTGTTGGTTCGTGGATAATATTGGTGACGAGTATTTAGCGCAGTGTTGTGGTTATTATTATCAAAAAGCAGGCATAAAATATATTGAAGAGATCAGATCAGATCAGAGAATATTATTGCGCTGCGTAAAAGTTAAGTGAATATCTAATGAAACCGGACTAAGTGTGAGTGTTATCATTAATATATTTCATATTTTACTAAACATAAATCTTAATCAAGGGTATTGTTGATAGAACAGAGGTATTGTTGAGACAGAAGATGCCTTTAAAGTTTTAAATTCATTGTGAGGTTTAATTCGATTAGTGAATAATAAATAATAAGGTATTATGTGTAATAAAAACAATGTTTTTCTTTGTTCTAGAGAAATACTGTGAGGGTTAAGAGATATGAGGAAGGGGCTTATTATCGAGTAGCAGCGACGTCAAATGGTGAATGAAACAAATGGTTTCATACCAACGAGACATTTTGCTGAATTATTAAAAACACGTCATTATGAACCGTTCGCCGTGCACTCTGAAGGCTTGCATCACTGAAGACCAGCTAGAAAACCGTTTTTGACCTTAAAATATTGACCGTACCAACTTAATAAACAACAGATTCGTTATTGCATGAATTTATGGTAACGAATTTTTTAAGCACGTTTCAATAGGGTGTTTGTCGTATTTCTTGCAGATATACCGAAATTGTTTAATATTATTTTAGTAATAGTATTATTTTAGGATAAAAATTTGAGGTTTAGTTTCAATCTTCTTTTCGTAAAGAAAATGAATACTTAAGCTTTAACCTCAATAACAACCAATATTTACTAAAGTCAAATAAAATGTAAAATAATTAATACAAATAAAATATAAACAAACTGCCCATATTTAACCTTAAAATTACCTATTCTGTAAGTAGTTTTTTACATTTTAAGTAGTCTAATATTCTTATTTATTACTTAATTACTTCGACCATGATCAAAGCTTAATATTTATGGTGAAAAAATCCATTAAAAATTTAAAATATTTCATAATTTAAATATGTCTAAATAATACAAACTGCTTCTAAGTTTCTTGACATCTATTTCACATCTTATTCAGCTGAAGTAATGATAAATAATTGTAGCAGTTTATTAACTTATGTAAAATAAATATAACGAATAAACATATATTTTTTAATTTTGTTATCATATATCACGCATTTTTTATTCTAAAACCTTTATTGCAATAACAACATAAAAAAGCAGCAATATTTAAAAAATATTATTATCGAAAACAAAAATAATAATATTTGCAAAAAACCGCACTGTGTTTCACGAGATTAGAACCTAAGGCAGATTGAGTTCCATACCAACGCTTAACGCTTTCTGCTATCTGCGCTTGTTAAGTTACTATCGAATTTTAGCAATGCCATTAACTGGTCAAGTTCACGCGCATAGTGCGTGTGTGCTAGCATGTTTAAAGCGACGGAAATATATTGTTGTTTCGTGTAACTGCGTTATCTGTGGTGTGTGTATCGTGTCGCTTACACATACAAATGTACGAGCTATACCGCGTGTTCACAGCAATACGACTCTTAGCGTGCTCATGCACTTTTGAGCGCTTACTGTACCTAGGCATTTTGTTGACAGTTTTTGTTGATTTGATACACTGTCAGAACCATATATAAATATATAAATAATACATATATGGTCAGAACCATAGATTTAATAAGAAAGATTTTTATGGTCAGGACAGGACCCACATCACGGTGACTATTATCCTTGATATAATACAATGGTCCTAAGGAGCGCGACGCGGAGCGGAAGACCACGTCAAGATAACGTCATTTTGTGTACAACAGCCCGCTGGGAACTGTTGCACAGACACAATCGTAAACAGACTGTTGCGGAATAGAACTGATGTCAGCCAGACGTCGCGAAAGTTTTGCAGATATTGGGTTCTCAGTGTTATTTAACTATTTTTTTTTCTAACTGAACAGACAGCTGTGCTGCTGGGGAGTTTGTTGCGCCACTTCTTCCCAGCTAAAGCACTAGGAAGTGGTGAAGGGTGGGCGTTTTGGGGGACTGTCTTATGGTAACTTTGACGTTCGAAAAGTGCTGATTCTCAGCCTAGTTTGAATAAATGACTTGAATTTGAATTAGTTGTTAGGTACCTAAATAATCTACGGTACAAAGATGACGCGTATTCTTATTTATGAACAGGCTTTCTTTTCTATAATTATTTTTGAATAAAATGTTAGCCAATAATAAAACAAGATTAATAAGCTTATCATAGTAAGGAAGTCATCTGTTTAGCTAAGGTATTTTTAAAATATTATATCGTAAGTTTTTGAATATTTAATTAATATTAATGATGAGCCCCGAGTGGCAGAGGCAAGAATATCTCAAAGAGTAACAGTGAAAGTCGGAACTCTTTGTGTTCGGCATTTAACTGTTATGTGAATCATGTTTGCATCTCTAACCTACTTGCAATCTAACTATTTTAATCGCCTTTCAAAACTAGGTCTGTTCGGTAAAGGAAAAATAGTAAAAGTATGTGCCATTGGTTTTTCTCATGGTCTATCTTTAAAATGCAAGAAAATCGACATTCTGAAAAATAAAATACATTTATTTCTGTTCGTTTTCGTTCTACTTCTTTTAATTGTTTTATTTATAAAACCGTTTTTTTTGCACGGATATTTTTAGTACCGGTACCTGAAATATAATACTTTGGTTCGGTCAAACTGATGACTTTCAGGGTTTTTATTAATACTTAAATTAATTAGAAAGAAAACATCAAAACAGCGTGCGTTAAGTTAACAACTATTGCCGGTCAACAGATCAGTGAAAGCAGGCGAGCTCCGCGATCAACCTGCTTTTTTGGGGAGCAAAGAAAACTGTTTAAAATTGGTTCTATTTCATCGTTCACGCAAAACATAACACTAAGCATGTTAAATGACGTGTTAGCAACGTGTTGTCCCTTCGCGTGAGTAGTGTGAAGGCGATCACGCGAATGTGAAGCGCCGTTAGCACGCGGTTCGACGACCCGGTTCGGTTCACTCATAGCGGATGAACGGGGAAAAGATGAACTGCCAAGATAGATATTTAATAAATAATAACAATTTGAAGTTAGATACGCGCTGCATATTCATTGGTCTACTGTTTCACTAACTTGTGTGGGCTATGCGAAGTGTGAGCGGAAATATGTGAACTAATTAGAAAATAATGGAGGCAAGACGATTAAAGAAAGTAAGCAACCATCGCTAACAAATGTTGGTATTTCATCTTGATTGCCGGCAAGAAACAACAAGTTAGTGTTTTTGAAGTGAAAACTTCTTTAGGCGCGTTTAGCTATTTTTGGTAAGAGGAACTTATGAATTCGCGTCACCGACATGCTCACGCCGTAGTGCTGAACTATAGAATATAGATGGCGCTAATACCAATTTTAAGTTTTCGCTTCTGTTGGCACGTGACTGCCAATTTTTTTTTAATGGAAATTTATATTTTTCTAGACCAAGGAAAGAGTTTTTAAAACCGAAGCATTAGCAGAACATGACTAATGTTTGACCATTTACACCAAAGAACAGACCAAAATCCGGACAAGTGACCAGCGCGGGCGCAGAGCCTCGAGCAAGCGGCGCGTGACAACAGATGCCGTCGCGCTTGTTACACACAGAAACAAAAAATAACGTGGTAATCCAGCAAAACATATTTCTGGATTAATTACCAGACTTCGTGAGGTTGCTGCCTTGTTGCTCTTTGCCTTTTACTTGTGAATAAAAATTAGATAAAATAAAACAAAGTACTGTCGAATCTTATTGGTTCGGAACCGTTAGTGACCAAACTTGAGACATAAACTTTCATTGGTCCATTCAAAGAAGACACAACTGTGATTATTTCCTACAGTTTTAAACTAAACAATTGAACATTTTAAATGCAACGCACCGTAACCCCAAAATGTTTAAACCTACAAATAGAACCGAAAACAAATCACAACTAACCGAGCTAACCATCCCAACACAAATCATGTCTAAAATAAAAAGGAATGTAAACAGACGTGTGCTTGTCTAATTAACGATAAACGTAACTGTTCCGGGCGTGTGTCGACAAATTAAATTATCCTAACTATGGCCGTTGATGACAGACGCCATGTTGTTTTGGTCCTTTTTAACTGTAACGTGATTTAAAAGGACCAAAGATTTAGGGGAAGCTGAGGTTTTTAATGATTGTGGTGTAGAGAATTGATATTGCTACCATGAAAGAGCAATTTAAAAAGTTGATACTTAAGATCTTAAATCAGAATGATCAGATGAAGGATTAAGAATTGAGGACAAGGTCCAAAGACAAATGAACGAAATCGATGAACGGAAGTTATTGAAGTTCACAAATTGAAAAGTGAATTATGACACTATTTTGATTCACATAAAATTAATTACACTTGGTGTTTCCCATCATCAGACTACTTGATTACAGAAAAACAGCTGTTTCTAATATCCGCTTTCCAACCGGTTAATAACTTCTCAGATTTATGTCAAATAATGTTGTATACATTGCATTCCTTCGGTGCATTCTATTCCGGATCGAAAAACCAGCATTTAATTTCATGTCATCGTAACGCCTGTCTAGTTAGGATAGGTTCGAGTTATTAAATAGATTGATGGCTTGTTTCACCATAACAGTTATTTTAT
Organism: Agrochola litura; assembly: GCA_949152395.1. Lineage (NCBI taxonomy): Eukaryota > Metazoa > Arthropoda > Insecta > Lepidoptera > Noctuidae > Agrochola > Agrochola litura. The sequence goes on from OX424498.1 coordinate 25,001,190, forward strand.
CGGCTGGCACTGAACATATGACTTTTACGGCTTGTCGTTTGAAATATCCATCGATAACACTGTGAAAGTAATAATAAGAGAAAAATAATGAAGTTGTCGTTTTTATTGTGTTGACGTGAGGTTTCTGACATTCCACAATTTTTGTAACTACACATAGATTTACAGACCTACCTACCTAAAGCTGAAAGACGGACCAAAAAGTTATAAATACAATAATAATTAAACTTTTGCGCGAGTTCTTTCCATTTCTTACCAATCTAGTTAGGTACTTATACAGTCTTGGAGTCGTTGACACTACATGCGTTCACAAGCAATTTTAAAGTACCAGAAGTGCATGCCCAAAACTGCAGATGACTAACTCAAAGCAGCTAACCACCAGCATATTAATAAAAATACTCCTTGTGCAGCTGCGTTCGAAGTTCGAACTTGTAAAAATAAAATGTTCGATACTGCGGCGGGCGCGGCGCGGCACGCATGCGCCCGTGACCTTGACATCGGACGCGGCGCGACGCGACTGAAACCGAATCGACACGCGTTTATGTATTCAAGCCGCATTTGGACAAGGATTTTTTTTCCAAACGAAAAGTGTCTTACTTCTATTGTTGCACTTCCCGTACACGGCTTTGCTTCATCGTCATAGCCGAGTGATTTGAACAAACTTTAGCATTACATTCCGTTAAAATGCGATCAAACCTTACCTACCACAAAGGTAAAATAAACTCGGATATAGAAATTTAAATTTCTAAATTACACTAAATTCATTTATAAAATGAGATTATAATAAAAATACCCGATATTTAATAGATTCCAACGTTGTAAGTGAAACTGAGAAGACAAATTTATGACAAACTTTCGCTTGTTACGACAAATATGTGGAAGTTTTTGAACGAAACGAGAGCGGATTGAAAGGTCGGCCATGTTCCGTGTCGATTATCATCATAAAGCGACCGTCACGAAGGTCGTAAACTATGTCTATGTCCCATAAAATATGGAACTTTATGGTCTGGTGGGCTAGCCGCATACTTCATTAGCCGCTTGTTGCGCTGTTAACATTATTTGTTTAGTTGAGATTGTACTGTCTTGAATTTCGATACCGGTAATTGTTCTACTGTGAAATTTTCTTAGAAATGTTTTGTTAGAGTCGCGTCGCGCTAATCTGCACGAGGCTTTTATAGATAAAACTCTATTTTTATCAAGCGCCACGCCAAGTTTAGTCTGTTCTCAAAGTTTTAACTCCTTACTTCTCAAAATCGTTTGCATCTCTAGGGATTTATTATTCTATTAAAACACCATTAATAACAGAAAAGAAGCGAATAAGTATTATAAGTTATCCTAAACCGGTTCCGGTACCGTATTTACCTAAAAGTGGGAGGGTTTAGGTTTTTTAAAAATTATAATAATTGGTAGTACACACGGCTACACATCAAGCTATACATTTCCTGTATAAGCTGACCTCGCACTGTACGGAAATCCTATACAATGCGAGATCAGCATAAACTGAAAATGTATAGCTTGATGTGTAGCCGTGTGTACCAAAGGACCATAATAACAAAAACATCTTTCAAATGACGAATCAATTCGGATACGCACATACGTTATAAAAGTGCATATTATACAATTTTTTTCTACGGCGCAACATTTAAAAGCATGTCCTGTCCCATCCCGTCCGCGTCCCCGTCCCAGCAGGCAAGTTCTGCATTACAATGAACGCATTCTGTGGGCACGCGAAGATGGGAGATTAGGGCGACACAAGTGTTTTGTGTTTGTATTTTTTTCTTTTACTTGGCCATATGGTACTGTAGAGAACATTTCAATGACAAGTAAATTGACTGGCTTGTTCTGTCAAATTGTCAATGTAAGTATTGTTTTGTTAAAAAACAATTTACACTTGGTCGGAACAATTTGATAAGCTTTAATCTTTCTTTTCTGATAAGTGCATTCATATTTTAATCCATGGCAGTATTCTTCCCTGCCATTGATCCGTAAATAAAAAAGTTTGAATTTTAAACTCAAAAGATAATATCCATTATCAATTCATAAATTGTAATTGTAGCAAATACTATAATAGATGGAACGGAAGGACCAAATTTGTCTAAATTCTGCAGCTCTGCACTGGTGCATTAAATAAACATACAAGAGCATACAAGATGGCATCCGTAAAAGGAAAACCACACAATCCAGGGCCATCGTCTGTGCTAAAATTAAACTCCATTGCACCAATCAGTGCTGCCAGCCGTAACGCTTTGTTTTACTTTTTAAGACATTCTATTGCGATTATCCCGATAAAGTATTGTTATTATCTGTGCTGGATCGATTTTAAACTCCACAAATGGAGGATTCGTCACGATTCTCGCCCGAACTGCCAGTATCTTTGATATAAAAATACGTATAAGTACTTACTTAGGTAAAAATCCTTTTGAATTGAGAATCCGCAATGGTTGTTTCGAGTTTTTTACTACTACGAGACGTAATTATTATTATAAAAATTATTCCAAAGTTAATTAAGTCTTGGACACTGACGACTCCCAACTGTTTTTGAACAAAGAACCCAACTGTTTAAAAATCAGAACAAATTTAAATCGGCAACACTAGACCAGCCAGCTATAGGTAAAACTGTCTATTATAATTAATTGTTCCAATATTATACATCAGTATCTTCCTCATGCATTAACTAACGACGATTTCCAACACTTCATTAGTGACTAAACGGGAAGATACGATACCAAAGCGTATGCACAACACGATTGTAATGGCGACGCGTCTCACTTGAGTAAACAACTAAGCACACAGCACACACTTGCCAAGCAATAATTGCCTTTATTCCTAAAGCAGTAAGTATATCTCCGGTATCTGCATTGGCAGACACGATCTTCGCTGAAATGGATCTTACTGTTAGTTGATTTGCTTAAAAGTATTAATTCTAGTGTTTAGCATTCTCTTTGAATGTCTGCTTTTCAATTTTATGATGGATATTTGAATAAAACACGAAAGCGGTCTTCCATTTTCGAATGTAACCATAAAGACAGATAAACGGACGTTTGGGATAGTATACATATATCCCAAGAATGGTACGGATAGATCTCGACTTGCACACAGCCTTTAAAGGTAAGAATTGATGAGGTCCTTCGTTTAGAATTAATCCTTTTAAAAGCAATCCTATACGATACCAAGGAATGCTCACTACCGAAATGGATGGAATGATTTACCTAAGAATGGATTAAGTTTCTTACGCAATTAACATAATAAAATTAAGCTGCTTATCTTGGCCAAATTAAGCTGCATGATCGACGACATAATACGTGAATATACTAATGCACGTATGCATATGGAACATTTACTATGGAGCGATGTTATCTTGATACATTAATCGTTTAGTAAACGTTTCATGAGGATTTCAGAATATTATCATAATCTTGATTTGCATAAGTACCTAGTCAAATCCATCGTCGACGTCAGCTTAATTTGGTATTTTTGTATTTAAAAATAGAAGGGATTCTGTTGATACTGATTAGTTATCAAGTGATGGAAAGAGCTAACCTAAATAAGTAAGACATGATATTCATGTAGACTAGGTTGGGGCTGTACATCAGGATTGGTGTTCCAGATAGACCATCATCATTTTCTGACTATGAATTAGGAAATTGAATTACTGTAAAGTAAGAAAGAAAAATATTTTATTTGGGACAAGCACAGGAAATACAAACAATTAAAACAAACAAAATCATGAAAACAAAAAACTGTATTACCTAAGACCTACACTGTACTAATACCTATTGCAAATAAATAATTATGATCGTTCTTGGACAAGAAATTGCTTGGCTGCAAAGAGTAAAAATAAATCACTTCCAAGTTAAGGGACCAGGGGGCCTACCACAAGCTCATAAAGCAGTATTATTTTAATATTACTTCAGTGTGGGAAAGAGATGAAGCTCTACAGTACGTATAAGCTCCATCTCTTTTTCCCACTGAAGTAATATTAAAATAATACTGCTTTTGAGCTGGTGGTAGGCCCCCTGTATATTGAAGACTGAAATGTCCAAAAGCATAGACGTTACGTCTATGTCCAAAAGTAGTCAAACATTATTTCAATCTTTACTGAACCCTATCGTAGAAAAGACCAAAAGAATTTGGTCCTTTAGTACGAAATGTATATTTTTAAAATTCTGCCCACAATTTTCACATGGTCCCCGTACAGAGCATGTCAGCACGAATACAGCCGCGCATACGCAAGTGACGTGACAACAATGGACGGATGTCTGGCTGTAATCACGGGGCATTGTCGCCTGTGCCAGCACTAGCACCATGACATGACATGATGCATCGCTTATTGATGACCAGAGGAAATTCGGCGCCCAAATGTGCCTTCATTAAAATATAATGTGATAACACGTGACGTTATTAAATAATGACAATTATGTAAACAATAGTGAAAACAAAAGTGGATGTGTATGTAGGTAGGTACATTTAGTTCAACTCAGTCTTATGGATTTCTAAAGAGACCTTGACCTTGTTGTAGACTTGTTAATTTGTGTCTTCATAGCTTACTAATTGTATCAATACTATCAAAAAAATTAATAATTAAGCGCCACACCATTGAAATTCACCCCGCGAAATTCCCAAAAGTAAGATAAGCTAACCTCATTGTTGACACTATCCATCGGTAGATAAATATCTGACTGTATCACTATGAAAGCCTCTCGAAAATGCTAATAACCGACGTAATAGATGAACTGATAGTGCCGATAGGCTATCAGTAGATATCCATCCATGTCAGACGCGGTGGGAAATATTCAAGATGAAAAACACTAAACAAATAATTTGGATATCGGAACCTTATCGGCCAAACAAACTGATACGAGGATGTAAGTCATTGTGCTGTTCACGGAATTTGTTTCCGTAGTATGCAGTATAGATGACATCTTAACTTGATTTATAGCAAATAACACACTCCGCCTTCAGCCAATCTCACTAGAGATGAATACGAAGAATGTGAGAGAAATAAATCACAAACAAAAAATACAAGCTAATTTGTTACTTTATTAGGCTTTAACAATTAAGTTGAAATCCAGGAATAATAGTAGGATTCCGCTGGATGCGAGAAGCACAGAACCAGTCGAAATGACGGTGCTTTGGGGAAGCCTATATCCAATATCCAGCAGTGCAGCGTCTTTCGGCTGAAATGATGATGATAATGATTAATTAGTTAATCTTAACTCACACTTACTTATCTGTCTAAAATTACTGAAAGTCATTTTAAAAATTCTTAATTTGGAATTAAGAACGCGAAGCATGGCGGCTACGTTCGGATACACGTTCCGGTGTCCGCGTTACAGAATAATTAAAACCAAAGCGCACTTAATTACTGAAATGGCCACATATCTGTTGCTCGAGCTAAATGAGCCTCATTTTTATGAAACAGATAACATCGACGCCCGTTGGAAAGTCGGCGCGATGCCGTGTCTATCACGGATTTGGGAAAGTATAGCAATGATGTTCGAACACATTCTTTAATATTAAACATTTATTTTAAAATGTTACGTGACTTTCTCCTAGCAAATAATATAGTTAAAGTGATGACTCGTAGTCTCGTACGATTACAAAGCACAATTTTAATGAGCACAAGCACAGATCGCGAGAAGATTTTTCCGGTCGAACTCATTTCTGATTTCGCTATACCACTGTGTGATTTTGCAGATTTTGTTTATCATAAATAATGAATATTATACTCATTAATTTTGGACTTATCATTAATATGAGGATTTAAAAAGTAAATCTTCCTTCTATAAAATTTTGTAGATTTTTAGGGGCCGTGCTCGAAATCGACAAATTTTGATAAATTTTGTTGATTAGTTGTGAGAAAGGGTAACAGAATTTAAACAAAATTATTTGTGATTTGAAAAGTCGAATTCTTTGTCTTGTATTTCGCGGAAAGGGATTTTTCTGATAAATTAAGGATTCGTGGAAAATCCCTAAAATTCGCAACAAATTTTCCACAAATTGACGCGAGACTGATGTTTGATCGTTTCGTTAGAAGAAACTACTTCTGATTTTAAAAATAAAAAAATATCATCAACATCATTATAATGGTCTACTTGTACATAAGGGAACCACTTTTTTCAACTTCCATACAAAATATAGCAGAAAAACCCTTTCAATAATGTATTTTTTTGTTTTTTTTTTTAAAGATATTATGACTGTTTTTTATTGTGCTACTGTTTGTTTTTCCTTAAATAAATAAATAAACCATATCAAGAAATTTAAAAATCACATATTACAAAATTTTATTTTATGATTATACTATATCTTCATTAAGTAAATCAAAGATGAAATCAACCATATTTTCAAGAGCGCAAAAGTGATGCAACTATTAACAGGTGCTAACACGAATGGGTGGGTTAGCACCACGAAAACTGTACTTTTATACTTACACAGACTTAATGTTTCAATTATTTCAAGCTTTCTTACAATTAGATAAGTTATTGACGAAAAAGGGTTATTTTTCGTGCACGGAGCCTTAAAAGTAATTCCTCAAATTTTTATTACAAAAGATAGAATGTTTTGCATTTATATATTATGATATTAAACAAAGAGAAAGCGTCTGCAAACGGAACTAGTATTAAATATAAATGGCGTCTAGACATAAGTTCGTATTCTCTATTGATTCAAGCCAGACGTGGAGCAGTGAGTTCACAAACGCAGCGCGACTCCATGTTGAATTTAGAGCAAATTGTTTTGAAATTGATTCAATATTTACTTACTACGTGTGTCTTTCACAGAGAAAGCTCTTTGAGCGGCACGTTCTACAGCTTATTGTGTGCTAAAAGTCAGCTATTAATTGAGGTATTAGTTACCAGCTGTTATACAAATACAAAATAGTCACGATCAGCTTCACACATAACGCTTGCCTCAATCTAATTACTCAATTTGTCATCAAATCTAATCGTTACTAGCACCAACAAATTGAATTTACCAGTAACTACTGTATCTGATTAATCGGAACCCACTTTGTCATCACTAATTATTTCGATGTAGACATGAAAACTATTGTCAATTGTCGCATCGAGCGTAAGACGACACGCGATGGTAATGAGGTGTGAACAAGTCAGATGGACACTTGATATAACGCAGAAGGACATGTTCAAGCGCCGCGGTCTGATTCTGCGCGTGCGCTCGACGCGCGTAAATCACACAGGCTAGATCCGAGCTCAATTTCTCTGACCATTTATAAGTCTCCTCAGCCATTTCGTGTCTGTTCAAATAATTTGTGTACACGCAACGGTAATTTAATAAAAATGTGGCATCTTTGTTACAGAGTTGTAGTCACGTCAGCGGAAATGTTGCGTTTCGGTAAGTGATCATTAGAATTCTTGGAGAAGATGGCAACTTGGATCGCTCAGTAGGTATTCAGACTTTAGATAGGATTCGTCGATATTTACGAGTTTTCGTGGTTCTTCTTGATTGATTAATCATGCGTAGGTGATGCTCGAATATAAAGAGAAGGGCCAAGCACAGCAGCGAGACTCACTCTGGCGTCCTGATGGCGTAATAAAAAGGTGTGTCCGTGTTTAGAACAGGGTTAAAACAAATTACTGTTGTGTTGTTTTAAAACACGTATTTTAAACAGTGTTTAAAACAGTTTGAAATAAAACAGTGTTTTTTATTAAGTGTTTAAAATCACAGTATAAAACGAGTTTAAAATAATGTTTTAAGCATTTAGAAAAAAAAAAAACATGATTTTAAATCGCGAATGAATGGAAATAAATGAAAATTTATACATTTTTAGGACTTGAAATAGCTCGAATTTTTTTTTATAGGTTAGGATGGTTTTATACACTTCGTTGCCGGTCGAAATGAAGTAATTCCCCGCAACTATTTAGGGGGTTCCCCTTATTTGAATGTAGTCACTTGTCGAATAGAGGTAAGTCGTTCAGTATCTGTGTTACATACCTCTACTTAGATTGATTACAAAAAAAGAAAATATATGTTCACAAATTAGATTAAGTCTTCTTTTTCTTCTTCTAACTATAACAACGTTGTGATTATTAAGTTATTCTGATCGTTTTTTGTATGTCTGCTCAGGTAAAATTTAAAATGTCTAGAAATGAATTATATTAGGCCTGATCGATTTGTGTTGATAATAAACTTGAAAAAACGCTCAATTAAAAAAAATAACTTGTTCAAAACTGTTTTTTTTTCAACCCTGGTTTAGAACATTAGAACTTTATGAGAAAACGAACTGAGCCAATCAAATTATTTCTCATATTCTTTCGTATGTCCTTCTACTGCAAGTGCAGCAACACGGGAGAGCAAGACGGAGGTTTTCTCCCCAACACAAGTCTTTTCCGATACCTACTGTGTATTTGGCCGCCGCAGCACAAACTGAGCCACAACTTATGTTTTGACGTAGTGGTCAGCCGTAGGAAGCTCTAGAAGAAAATTTTTGGGAAGAGAAACTTCGTTTTTTCGTCCTGCACACGACATGACACATTGCATGTAGGTACTTATTATTATCTTTTCAATTCAACCATGTCCTTCTATACATCGCATCGGAAGTCGTATATTGACATATATATTGCTTAAGTACCTATACTTATTTTCTTTTACAACGAGTAACATTCCAATGTTAGCAGTCCATTTTACTTGTTGGTACAAAGTGCGGAGATAAGGACCAGATATTTAAATGGTGGACAGATATTGGTCCTAATGAATACAACAAACAAGACGTAATATCGAGCCTATGAATATTTCAAAAACGAAAGTATAGAAATAACATAAAGCAGACATGTAGAACGTTCTATTAATAATTCATCGGCGTTATTAAGATTAATACTTGTGAGCGGTTATTAAACTCATTATTCAGTGTAGCCGTGTAGGTAATTCACATATACTTTCACGTCAGTAGCATAGTATAATTTGAGAATGTTATTTTCAAACTTCTTGTATGAAATTCTTTATTATTTTATTCGTTCGAAACTGTTTTTGAGACTTTTCACTCACGTCCAAATGGAATGAAAGTTTTTAAAGTTCGTGCCGTTGGTGGGTGGTAGTCTGGTGGTGGCCTTAGCCTGCGGGGTAGGTACTTGCGTAACACACTAACAGGTAGCAATGGCTTTCATTTTGACAGTTCAACAACATTCATTGCGTTATTTACGTTGTTTAGCAGACTTCGAACGTATGAAGCAATGGATTAGTAACATCCGTCATCATTCAGATTGTGATTGGTAGGGTGTTACGCAATTAGGGTGCTGGTCCAGTCTATTCTCATAGTTATGCCCTGCACATCCAAGACATTCATTTTTACGCGAGCAGTTCATACATGTGGGTGGACGGCTTATGGTCCTAATGACTTTACAGTGACGTACATATCGTAGAGCTCATAGTTGTAAGTAACATACTGAGTTCGTCATTGCCCTTTTTCCAGCACTGCACAGAATATGTGCATGAGGATTATGTCTACCAATAGTAACAGAGTTCTCGTCGTTTTTGCCTAGTATCGATTATTCCGAACCGTGTGTCGAAAGGTCTTGTGTATCATGAGAAGGATAGGGCTTCTTTAGAGATTTTTTGTACCCTTGCAAATGCAATAAGCATTTAAGTATTGACCGCCATTATCCAGTAATTCTTCTGCTTATTTCAGTAGGCATTCGTTTTTAGGGTTCCGTACCTCAAAAGGATAAAAGGAACCCATAAAGGATCACTAGTGTGTCTGTCTGTCACAGCCAATTTGCTCCGAATCTAATGGACCGATTAAGTTGAAATTTGGTATACATTTATGTAATTCTGTGACCCAAACACGAACGTGTAACGTAAATAAATGAATTTCGAATGTGGGGGCAAACAAGAAATTAAAAAAAAATCTACCGTGCGACATATTAAATGAAAGGGCTTGTTGCGAGGATCTCAAATATATTTTTAACATAATTTAAATAAACACTTTTAAAGATATTTAAGAAAATCTATGAAAATTGACCATTCCCCCCCCCCCCCTTATCTCAGAAATTACAAGGCCTAAAATTAAAAAAAAAACATGGAATGGTTCTTTACTCAAAGATTACAGGAAAACTTATAAGAAGTCTATGTCTATGGTCTTAAAATAACATGGTGAATCACTCAATATTTTGCGTACAAACTTACATTTGCAGTTGGAATGTATGGGAGAATATGTTTTGCAACTACAATGTTAAGTTTGTTCTTGGGATAAATTCATCCCAACTACGGTACCCTTCGTCGTGCGTGGTCCGACATGCACTTGGCCGGTTTTTTTGTCTGTTGCTAACGATTTGCAGTCCCTTTTCTTAGAAACTAATCGAAAGTTAATAATGTAATTTTAGAGGTTATAATATGTCATATTTATTTATGTCTATGCCTCCTACCAATTATTTTCTTTTATCTCACTTTTGGTTTCAGGTTTTTTCAAATCTTTGAGTATGTTATTCAAATGGCCCGTTTTGTCATGTTAGGAGCTACCATCATTTTAATTAATTTACATTACACGTCATTTTCCTGTAAATCAATTATATAACAAAAAAAAACAGATCAGGAAGGAAATGACGACGATACGATACTGTTCGGTCAGAGTGACATCAACGTTTTTGGAAATTAATAACTGCAATTTTTCCTCATCTTATATGGTACGGAACCAATGCCAACTCGCACTTGACAGATTATTTCTAAACCAAAGTCATATTGTGTTCGGCTTTTTTTGTTGTGTCATCGCTTCTCCATTATCTGTTAGGGTTAGGGCTGACTTGGCAGATCTTTAGCATTAGATAGTACAAAGGTTCAACTTTGGAATTTAGCTGTGCTCTCATTTCTCCTAGTGATTGATTTAGTGAATCAGAAACTTATATCAAGACATAATACTTTATGATGATAAAACTTTTCACCGGACCGGAATACCTGAGATTACAAAAAGATATGATAATAATAAAAAATGTGGGTACCTAGCACGAATCATCAGATCATAACGTTCTGGAGTTCATCCACGTAGATAACTTTACCCACCCGAGTGCAGCTGAAAAAACAACAGCGGTGTACCGTGTACAGAAGAATGTTTATAAATAATTCATACACAACAAAACCGGCGTGCCGTGTCTAGCAGGCTATACAGTCGGTATACTAGTTCAAGATCACCACATGAAACGACAATACAGCGAGCGGTGGGCACGAGAGAGTGAGGGTGTGAGTGCGCAGCCCTAGAGCTCCCGGGCCCTGTACGTAGCTATACCTACCCATCCCATGGCGGGACAATCGATTCGCGGGAGTCGCTCGCTCCCCCAGCGGCGCGCCCGGCCGCCCGCCCGGCTGGCTCGGCTACCCGACCGGCACATTCTACCGATAATAACATAAAAACTTACCTTTTACACTTCAGCAAACTCACACCACCAAAGAAATGCAGCCACGGAGATCGCGAGATCAAATCACAGGTTGCACTATATTCGCGAACAGCAGTTCAGTCTAGCACTTCATCAATTAACTTGACACTGATTTTAAATTATAATAGCTAATTTATATGTATAATAGTGTATACCGGTACGGTTTGGTCCGGTGTAGATTAATTACGTGAATCGTTGCAACAACAACGTTACCCCCACGGTAGTTCGCGGCGGACTGACCAACTTGAAGATGGCGCTCTGCGTGCGGCGGCAGGGACGCGAGTGAATGCAGCTGCGGAAGCACCGTTAGAAATTGCTCCAATAGGAATCCAGTATAACTCCGACCGACTGTTGTCGACCAATAGTTACCGAGGTTTATCACTAAGATTTTGCCCGTGAAAGTTCAAAAAGACTCATCATCATTCTAGTTTTAATGATATAATTAATAATCATAAAATGGGAAGAGTAGAATAGTCGCGTACAGTAATTATGTTATTAACGGTTTTTAAACGCACATAAAACTATAAAATAATTCGCGATTAGAGAGTCCATAATTTTATATTAATATTATTATAAAGACGTCTTCTTCTTTTCGTGTGGTTAGTGACTAACTTGGGAGTCAGAGTTTTAAAGTAAAGCCGCCCACGGGCGTCTGACTTGGCTTCACATGCCGTCGAGAAATATATCTCAGGCATGCCGGTTATAAAGATGTACTTTCACAGCTATAGGTTCTATTAGATTATTTGCGTGAGATCTTATTAGGGTAAGGTTACACTTTAGTGCTGGCAGAAGGTACTTCTTATTTCAGTAAAATTATAAAGCCATTAAATTAAAATACCATTTCATACCCCTCGTTTATAACCTCTTGAAAAACCAAAACCGCCTGCCAATCAGCCTGTAACTAATAAACGTGCAAATACGATTGCCTACCTACTGCTAGATCTACCTATACCCGCTGGTGGCAGGATAGAGTTAGTACCTACTGTACTACGTGATACAGATCCTGTATGAGACACAAGAAATAGTTGACAAATCTTCAAACTCATTTCAGTCTCAACCGTCAAGTGTTTTTAATGCATGTTGTTTTATTCAGCCAACCACAGCTCTAGTTAGCAGTGTTTGATTATCTGTCAACAAATTGTATAGATTTGCTTTGTAAAAAAACTTTTTACAAAAAAAAAAACAACCGACTTCCAAAAAAAAAACACTACAAAGTGAAAAATAACTTTAATTTCGGAAGTCGGTGTCTTGGGTTTTGTGTTTTCGTTTCCAACCCTTCGGGGAAACAAGGCGTGATGTTATGTTATGTTACTTCCGAAATTAAAGTAATTTTTCACTTTGTAGTGTTTTTTTTTGGAAGTCGGTTGTTTTTTTTTTTGTAAAATGTTTTTATTTTTCACTTTTTAGTTGTGGTACCTACCTCACACATATTCGAATACCACTACCTGCTACCAGTGACACGAACTTATCATATCATCTACATACTAAGTGGGAAAAAAATACGTATTTTGTAGCTAACTCAAAAACTACCCAAGCAAAGTTAATAAAATTTATATGGGACCAATTTGGGAGCATACCCTTTCAAACAAAAAAAGAATTTTCAAAATCGGTCCACAAATGACGGAGAAATCGGTGGACATACATAAAAAAAAAAAAAACAAACATACGCGACAAACATATAACCTCCTCCTTTTTGGAAGTCGGTTAAAAACTGGGTGATAGACAGCAGTTAGCTGAATTTTTCTGTAATAGGTAGGTACCTACTTTGAGCTTGAATAAACACGTTCTTGATAATTAAGAGTACAATTAGGTCCCCTCGACTAACCTTTTATGTAAACTAAAATGAATTTGTTTTAGTCACGTCACCATCGCCAACAAAAATCCATGAAGTGTTTTTTTTTTTATTTTGGCAAAGGAAACGTGCGTGTCTAAAGCCAAGAAGTAAATTTATTGAAAGTTCTTAATCGGATTCACAGCATTTTTTTTTGGAAACGTTGACCTGAAATGACCATCTATCTTTTGGGAGCATGACAATACGTAAAGAATGTAAAGATTACAATTACACGTACTAAATAAATTCATTACTGTAAACTTCGGTGTCGCATAATGCAAAATGGTGGTTTCACGGAAGACAGCTTTGGAAAGTAGTGAACAAGTAGGTACCTATTTGCATTTGTTTAGTGGTAAGTAAGTGGAAGATTTTGTGAGAGCAATCTCTCTTACGGTTTCACTCACGCGGCTAGGTATGGTAACTACATGACATGAGGCAGACCTCCCAAGTTGAGGGCTTCAAGATGCTCGCCCGCATCTCGTCTGCAAGATGCAGAAGATGGACTTTGCAGTTGTGTTCTAGGCAAAACTGTAAGAAAGTATGTACACATTTTACTAAGTTTTGTCCGCCTTTTCGTACGGCGTTGTTGCGTGGTTTAGGTGGCGAAAGGCATAAGGCTTAGGATTGTAGAAAACAAAAAAGCTATATCTTTAATTCTTCTTTTTTCTCTTTTCCTATAACAACTTCAGTTTTAACAAAGCAGTTTTACGTTAAGAATTCTTTAAAATATGTCTAGTTTCTAAGCCTTGCAGTAGACTGTGACGTGACGAGCTCAGCCGCGGGTCACACCTAGTTTATTGCTGGCGCTCCTAGGTCTGCCCGCTAGACTCAGGTCACAGCATAGTAAAGAGCGCCTAACCCACTCCACACCTCCGTGAAACCGCAGTTTAGGTAATTCATTACTATTCATGGGAATTATATGGCTTTTAACGTTACATTCCTGCTGTTTGGATCATTCGGATGTTGCGTTTTCCTTGTTCTTCATGACAACTAAGTAGGATAAACGTATTATTTACTTGATTTATGAAAATGTATGTAAACCTACTGAGGAAAAATAAATAACAGTATTCATGATTGATAGTACCTAAGGGTTGTATAATGTACCTAATCAAATCCTCTTCTGGGCGCACACTTCCGAAAAGGGGGAAATTGAAGTTGCTGTTGGTTAAGCCATGATGCTACCAATTCAGAGACAAAAAACAACTCCTTTTAATTCTAATCATTTTGTGCATAATTATGATTAATTTACCTTAACAATATTGGCATTTTGTGAGGCAATCTACTTAAAGGTCGGCCGTTAACGTTTGCCATGGCACAGCTTGCCACGAGCTTAATATTTATTTACTTCATAATGGCCTAACTTAAGCCCAGCCAAGCAGAACGGTGTCTAGAGCTAAACGGTGGTCCTGTTAACAGCTGCGAGCCGTAGCGGTTAGCTAGCGGGAATGACCGCAAATATCTGCAGTTTAAACACTAACTTGTGGATATGGATAATTATGTATTCTGTGTTATGGGAAACTGCTTCCTGAGCGTCGGCTGTGGTCTACGAGATAATTATACGAGTTTATCGTTAACTGTTATTGCTAATTGAGAAAAAGTGTAAAATCTTCGGATTTAATCTAGGTGTAGATAATCGCAGAAGCTAAAAAAACGAGCCGAAGAGAAGACAACATATCTTAGGATAGATTGTGGATACGCAGAATTCAATTCGCTGACGACCTAACAGATAAAATCCAAAGGGTACCTAATGATACACTTCGTCTTAACGGACCAATTTGCATGCCCACACAGGCGAGTAGTCAATACCTGAACTAAGTAGTACTTAAGTCCAAGGAACTATAACTTGTAACAAGTCTTGCAAAAACTCCATATTCCGCCGTAACAAGCCATTAGAAGTCCATTGAAGCACAACTGGC
This sequence comes from Agrochola litura, assembly GCA_949152395.1. Classification (NCBI taxonomy): domain Eukaryota; kingdom Metazoa; phylum Arthropoda; class Insecta; order Lepidoptera; family Noctuidae; genus Agrochola; species Agrochola litura. The sequence continues at coordinate 25,016,312 of OX424498.1, forward strand.
ATCACCGCATGAGCTCGATGGAGCGTGCTAAGTTATGGCCAGTGTCAGTCGTGCCTGATGCAATTTGCCTACTACTATGTTATGGGAAGATATTATAGCGAGCGGCGGACTGTGGCTTGACAGGTTTGATGTGCGGATTCATAGATATACTCGTAATGTGCGGAATATTTAGTAAACAGTGGTAGGATTGGATTTCAGTAGGTACCTAAGTAATGTGATTCGGCTAAGGGCATTTAAAGGATGAATGAAGGACATATAGGTGTTTAGATTACTTTGAACTTGGCGATCCTCCCACGTTCTTCATCTCTGTAACCAAGTCGAAGAAAGTCTACTAAGTAAGTAGACTCTTGTCTCGGATCTTAATAGTAATAGTTCATTTATTTGTCTGAATATTAACCTTGTATTTTCATAAGTTTTTATGAGTGTCTTACCATTAAGTTACCGCTAAGTTAGTTATTTCTATAGCTTATCCAGCACCGGAGCAGCGGAGGCCGAAAACAAAAAATAACGTAATGATTCAAAAAATCTCTCCACGTCCGCACAGATTCCTGGGACGCTCCGTAACTTGGACCATTACGGCGAATTCCTCATCCTCACGCGTCGCGATATAAATCAGAGACGATCGGCCATCAATCGTCGCGTTCATGCTCTATGCTCACGTCACCGACCGTCTTCGGATTTCAACAAACATCGCACTTTTTAACCGACTTCCAAAAGGAGGAGGTTCTCAATTCGTCTGTATGGTTTTTTTGTTCGTCTGTATCACTTCAGAGGTGGTCCCATATAAATTTTATTAACTTTGCTTGGGTAGTTCTTGAGTTAGCTTCAATTATACGTATTTTTTCCCACTTAGTATGTAGATGATATGATAACTTCTTGTCACTGTTATTCACATAGCAGGTAGTGGTATTCGAATTTGTGTGGGGTAGGTACCACAACTAAAAAGTGAAAAATAAAAACTTTTTACAAAAAAAAACAACCGACTTCAAAAAAAAACACTACAAAGTGAAAAATAACTTTAATTTCGGAAATCGGTGTCTTTGGTTTTGAATTTTCGTTTGTCACCGATTTCCGAAATTAAAGTTATTTTTCACTTTGTAGTGTTTTTTTTTTGAAGTCGGTTGTTTTTTTTTGTAAAAAGTTTTTATTTCTATACCGAAACAACCGAAATTAATGCACTGTATTTTTTTTTACTGGTCTCATATCGCGCACTCATATGCATAACCCCGGAAAAAAAATCATGTAACTTTTGGTACTTACGTGAATTAAGTTAAAATTAGCTGTTATTGAACCTTTGTCCATTCATAAAACCAACAGTCAGCCAATGATGGCATCAAACCGTCATCAAACCCTTTGTGTTTTCCAAGCCAATCGCCATCAATATTAATACTGCATTCTTTCTTACTAAGAGTTTCTAAACAGAATATGCACTCAACTTTCTTATTTGCATTATTCCTGAGGGTTGAATAAGTATTTGATGCCTGACTATCTGGAGCCATAGTACCTACACTCTGTACACTGCTAACCCACTTATCCCAACTCCGTAAAGATAAAATAACAATAAATTAATTTTACGAACAAATTATACAAATCTCCGCCTGATCCCGGCGATTTCTAGTGCAGTGCGTTAATTCAGCGCGTGCGATAGTATCGCCACGTGGCTGAGCGGAAAGATCTTCGGATAGCACGCAGGCGCAGCTCAGATGCTGGTGATACGCGGGAACACTCGGCGTGAACGGAATGGGGCCGACGATTAAGGAGGCGACGATGTGTTGCTGGTAAGTGAGTATTTATGGCCAGCCGCTTGCCAGTAATCTTAATGAGAGGCGAAACATTTTGCTACAATGTCGTTCACAATTTGATGGGAAATTTTGGGATTCCGCTTCCAAGTTTGTGCTTAATTAACAAGTCATGCTAAAAGGTGAACCAACGACCTGGTAGAAGTGGCGAGAATCCGCTGATTACGGGAGGCACAGGACCCGTGGTTGTGACGAACGCGACAATGCTTGAGCAGCTTCGGGCCTCCCCCAGGCTAACTAACTGGCTCCCTAAGTCCAGCAATGGACGTCTCTCGGCTGAGTGATGCTGAATGATGATGGTAACAGACAAACGTTCCAAATTTTATTTGCCACGTTTTGAGATCGTAATACGGAAAGTAAATTCTGTACGTATAAATGTAACATTTGTAGGGCAAAGGCAACAAACCAAGGAATTGCCGTGACCGTCTGACATTTAATTTTCCGACAATTTACCAATAATCGCCTTTCTCTAAAATCCGTTAGGTTTTGAATCCGCACGCTTTCAACAGTTCGTGATATCACCCTAAAGCCATACTTTACGCCATGATCATGCAAATGTCAACAATTAGACGCTACAGGTCTTGATGCAGAACAATAAGCAGTTGTAGTTAGAGAAAGGCGCTAATAACGCAATCTGTTATTGTTTCCATCGAGAATGGCGCGAGGGATATCATTTGTGTGTCAGCGCCTGTCTGTAATTGGCGTCGATCATTCCGTAGCCTGTTGGAAGATGCTTGATGTTTCTCATCGCTGTTTTCCGACTTGTTTGGCGTGAAACAATGAGGAAGTTTTTGAATAAGTACGGGTATATCTTCCTGTGGGATCTTTTATGAGAGGTTCCTTTGAAAGACATCGTTTTTGTCAGTCACACACACTCACATGCTAGTTGATGCATAGGTACTTATGATTTTCTGAGACTTAGCTCAAAAATACTTTAGGTAAATAGTATAAATACCTATGTTGATTCAACGAAGATAAAAGATTTCACAACACAACCACTAGAATGTCTATCAAAGTATTATTATAAAGTAGGTATAAACACCATTCGTACCAAATACAAATACCTACCATAGCAGCATTCTTCGTTCAAGAGGTTACATAAAATTTGTTTCGCGCCTGAAAAATCATTGTTATTTTCATTAAGGATAGCACTGCGTCGTTGGTGTAAATAAATCGTTTAAAACCCATAAAGAGTAGCATTTTCGGTCCCTGCCCTTAAATAATGTCATTAAAAGCAAATAATTTTAGTTTCTTTGACAACCCCAGTAATGCTATACTCCATAGCATTAAATAACGGCTAAATAATGACAGTTATTGTGTAATTTTGTTGAAATTACTGCACTTTAGAGTTATTTTTTTATGTAAATGGTTATTAGATTATATAGCTTTGTATTTATAGTGAAATAACGGGGTATTTATACGTTTATATCGAAATAACGAAAGGGTGATGATAACTGATAACCGTTATTTTTCTAACATTATAATAAATGGAGTATAGAGCTATCCACATGGTATGGAACGGTTATACTTTCGAAGCCCAAAATCACCGGAGCGCAAACGAAAGTTGAAGTAATAAAAACACAGCATTTGATAATTTGTCGATTGTTGAAAAGTGTTACCGTCACGTACTAAATTACTGACCTAAGTTAGATGTGTAATTACACATTGTTTCACCCGACGCCAGGGAAAATGGGTACTTGTTATGAAACCCGATAATGTAACGACCACTACCCAAACAACGGGAACTAGTGAAACTGTGAAAAGTGGACGACATTACTTGAAGCCGACGGCGACGACTTGTTATATAATGCACCTTTATTCGTCTGGAATTAATTAAGTCATACGTAATTGTTTCTGTAGACTTCACATCATGAATTCATGATCTAAGGGTCTTGCAAGGTCAGCTGGTTCAGCTGGTGTTGATGAATTAACGCTGAGCTGAGTCACGTCATCCCAAAAGAGCGGGACTTATGTGCTTGGTAAAGTTCTATCCCACGTTGGTCTCCGATTCCAGTATAACCACATGCGTCTCCATATCAGCCCAGATAAGTAACAGTTGTAATATAAAAACTTCTTATAAAACCGGCCAAGTACGTGTCGGACCACGCACAATGAAGGGTACCGTAGTTGGGATGAAATTATCCCAAAAACAAACTTAACTTTGTAGTTGAAAAATATGTTCTCCCATACGGAATGTATGGGAAAACATGTTTTTGCAACTGCAAAGTTAAGTTGGTCGATTATTACTCGTTAACTTGTAGAGCCTACTTAGCTGTGATAGTTTTCCTTTTAATTTCGTTATATAAACTACTGCTGTGATTTTTTTCACACCCAAAACCAACCATTTAGCTGGCAGGGGGGGGGGGACCCTTAACTAACAAAAATTAGCATTTTAAAGCTTAATATTTCGCAAACGGATCCTTGAATCCAAAAACGGTTGCACAATCTCACATTTTTTTAAAAAGACCTTTCCAATGATACCCCACACCATGGGTTAAAAAAAAAAAAAGTCATCACTTTACGTGTAGGAGAGGACACTTTACGTGTAAAAAAAATGTTTTTCATAATTTTGTTTTACCACTTTGTTGGTGTAATTAATATGTATACCAAAATTACAGTTTTCTAGTACTAAGGGTCTCGGAGCTAGACCGCGGACAGACAGACAGACAGACAGACAGACGGACATACGAAACTGTAAGGGTTCCTTGTTTACTACGGAACCCTAAAATGCATTTGCGAGTAACAAAAAAAAAAAACAACAGACTTCAAAAAAAAAACACTTCAAAGTGAAAAATAACTTTAATTTCGGAAGTCGGTGACAAAGAACGAAAATTCAAAACCAAAGACACCGACTTCCGAAATTAAAGTTATTTTTAACTTTGTAGTGTTTTTTTTTTGAAGTCGGTTGTTTTTTTTTTTGTAAAAAGTTTTTGTTGCACGAATAACGTGAAACATTGAAACACACAACAACACAGCGAAGACAGCACAATTTTGAAAGAATCTCGTCTTTTCTTTCTCGGATTTGTTTTTAATGGATAAAATAAACTAAAGTAACATTTGCAAAGATGGTAGGTATACTATACATACCTAATTAAAATGGTTGATCCTTATACAATTTACCTTACTTAGATTAACATTGAGTGAATTAATATAAAATGGGTTAGGTAGGTACCTACTTAATTATGACAAAATTAAATTATTTTTGAGGTTAGTAAATATTAACAATTAAAACAATAGTCAGCATGGTACATTCATAGTATTACTACGCATCATAGACATGACGTCACACAAATCCTGCATCGCGCAATTAGAGTTTACCGAGCGATCGACATTACAAGATTCCGACTTCAACCGTCGCACATACGGGTATTGGACTTAAAAAGCTGGCCAAAATTATTTATTTGTATTTTAATAACTATCTAGTGTCTAAATGTAATTTCAACTGTTTAGAACATACTAAAAATTACTTAGAAGTTTTTTAGGTGAAGATATTAGGACTTGTAAATTACTTCAGCCAAACATTCTTAAGTAACTAATTTTATATGTTGTTAAAATAATACAAATAGTCAATTTATAAGAAAAATATATTGTTAAAAATCTGATTCGCTATCCTCGTCCTCATCTCCATCAACTTCATCATCATGTTCACGTGAAATCGTGGAAACTGCCTCGTCCTGTTTTAAAAACTCTAAGGCTTCAGTCGCAAAAGGTTTTCGATTCTTGCCAATTTTCATTCGACTACAACTTAAGTAGACATCAGATGTCAAGAGCAATCGATTCATCACGTCTTCATTGCAGTTTCTTCGCGAAAGTTTTCGCGCAAAATTTTGCCGGTATAGGCGAAAATGTTTGTTGCGCGCCTCTGCTGCTTCCTCCGATAACTGCCCCATTGGGAGTAGAGCATGTTTAATAACTAAAGCGCCATGTGTCAAAATTTTATGAAGAGTGGGCGTCATTGGGTACCAACTATACAAACTGACGTATAGTTCTGCTGTGGATTGCAGAAACGATGACAACTTTTCTGTGTCAATTTCAAACCCACTTGCCAGCACTTCCAAAATTATTTTAAGCCTCTTAATAAAGTTCAAGTCAATGCCTGTGATTTCGGCGGCAGTTTTAGGATCCGAAAAAAATCTTCTTGATGTGTTACCATCATTGGTATTTCCAAATCCTGCTTTTGGCACGTCAACGAGCAAGCCTACTCTATTCCGAAATGCCTCTTGAATGAGCTTTTTCTTCTCGTTGGCAATTTTTTTTTCCTCCTGGTTTAATCGCCATTTTTTTATTGGTAATTTATAGGAGAGATGCAAAACTGATTCGAAAAAACGTATTCTGGCGTGGAGAATCGACAATCCGAATCTTAATGAATCCGGATCTATTGCACTTTCATCTACTGATTTTAACGAGTTGAAGTCTTTAGAAGTTTGTTTGCATATGTAACACTTCATGGTTGACGATGTGTTGGTTGCAGCATTACACACTTTACCATCTACCATTGTGGGTACCACAGTATGCTTCACTTTCATCAAACTGTTATTGGCTTCCACTTCAGTTTTGTTCAGTTTTTGAGCCTGGTTTTCTATGTATTTTATTTCTGTTCGTGTCACATCATTGTTTTCATGGATATATTGAATCCTTATTGGACGACAGAAACGTGAAGATGAAGGAACAGGATTCTGCCACCATACCCTTTTTGTTTCATTCACATTGCTTATTAATCTCAGTGGTACCAATGAGCTAATAAAAACATGGGCATCTGAATCTGCTTTGTTTTCAAACTTTTGTTTGAATTCTTGCGCTTTGGACCCGTCACAGCCCCACTTGCAGATTAGTTCCATGTTTTGAATCTCACACTCACTTGCCGTCATTAAAACCTCTTTTAAATAGATGCAAAGGCGTTGTGCAGTGTGATCTAGGAGATTCTGAAGACTCACTTCGGCCATGGTTTCAGAGATGAAAATATCTTTAGGATAGCATTTCTTTTTCTCTTTTTGGATTAGAGAATAACATGGGTAAATATGCTCTTGTCCAGTCCTGATTATGTTGTATTGCTTACGAGTGAGGTCCGCCTCCACGTATTTAGCCAAAGCGTCAGTTAAAGACAGCTTTTCACTTTTGGTACACTTTTCTGCCGAACTGATTATTTTACGATACTTCGTAGCTCTTGTTGGAGTCACGGATGCATCTTTGATGAGTTTAGACAAATCGTTGTTGCCTGCAGCTCGTTCGCTCATTAATGCAGCATAAGTCAGCTTATCATGTGGTACTTCTGACCTTACATGTTCCGTTTTACGCCTTTTGCTCCTTTCACTACATTCCTTGAATTCCTTTGACGGCCGACCAGTTTTCGGAACTTTCCAGGCAGGTAGCGCTATTGTGTCCTTTAGCCATTGTTCATTAGATTTCCGAAAGCGGCATTCTTTGTAGCTTGCTGAGGTCCACTTAAGTTTGTAGTGATGTTTAAATGATTTTAAACTATCGCGAAGTAATTGAATTTTATCTTCGGGACATTTAGTCATTTCGACAAGTTTTTTCTCGAGAAAGTTCAGTTTCTCATCGATTTTTCTGAGTCCACACTGCTTAATTATGTTAAACATATCTTCTCTTGAGATATTAATTGATGATTCAACACTACAACCTGTGAACAAACAAAATCTACTGTTAATATCAAAACGTTCAAAAACACATGATATTTTTTTCTTTACTACCAGGTCATATATTAAGGCTTTTTAAAGAATGAGCGGAAACTTGCGGACCATTTTTTTTTTAATAATTCATGTAGAAGGTTCATAGAATATGTCCACATAAGAATTTAAGCTTAACTCTGTTTAACTCATACTTAAATTAACATCGTAAACTAAAAAATAAATACAGAATTGTCAGAAAAATTACTACGTCTTTGAAACATTTTTTTTAAGTGAAAATAAATTATATTTTAGTCAGTCATGTATATAAACTAAATTACATACCTTCATCAGAAGAATCCATAGTAGTTTTTTTGTTTTGCACTAAACACAACAGTTTGGCAACGCACTGAACAGTGATGATAAAATTGTATGCGCCGAGAAAATAACGAGTAACTAGTACAACAGATAAATTCCGACTGAGATGGACAGCGCGTGGCGGGCGGTAGAAGCATATTTAGTCCGTTATCGTTTGGGTGGGAGAGTCCTATTGTCTTATGATAACAAAGGTAACGCTTATCATAAATTTTGTAATTTGGACTTTTGGCCGGTTTTTTAAGTAAAATACCCGTATGTGCAGTCGGGCAGTTGCCCGCCAGACACAACACTCGTCTGGTCGGAGGATCTTTTCTTTTCTATGGTGGATGAGTGAACTTTACACCCTGTTCCTCATATCACTAAATTGGTGACCCCGAGTATGAACGTCAGCGCAGCCTTCGTGCAACTACTTCAGCCTGACAATCATCATCATCAAAATACTCATGATGACGATGAGTACACACACTAGGTCCGTCAAACCATCCTGTTTTGTTAGATATTAAGAGCGTTTATTCTGAAAGTGGGCAACGTCGCAAATAGATGTCAAACATTTCGCTGTTTTGATTAATTTGGCTATATTACTGTATTGAAATAAGAAATGTGGCTAACTAGCGAACTAGAACATTAAAAATGAATTGCAATTTATTATAACACTGAAATTGATGTTGTAACCGTTTTAAGTGTAAAAAAGGCATTTGGAAAGTTTCCAAATACTTTTTTTACATCTAAAACTAAATATTCGGTGTTACGATATTAATTATTGCATTTCATAATCAATATTTTAGTTCCCTAGTTAGCCACATTTCTTAATTCCATACAGTAATATTGCAAAATTAATCAAAACGGCAAAATATTTGACAGCTATTTACGACGTTGCCGTTACCAACTTTTAGGATAAACCCTCATAACTAATCAATTGTTTGTTGTTCTCATCTCATTTATTAATGATTCTTATGTATTCCATTAAGTTGTTGTTGTGACCTTTGAACATGTATCTATCGCTCTTAAAGATCCTGTTGATTGTGAGAGCGTATTTAAGGCATCCTTTTCCTGTCTGGTTAGTCGAACGAGTACCGTCTCGCTTCCGTCTGAAATATTGTTAAACACGTTAGAAAAATTTTACTCCCATATACGGAACTAGCAGACGTCACGCGGTTTCACCCGCGTAGTTCCCGTTCCCGTGGGAGTACGGGGATAAAATATAGCCTATGTTACTCGCTGATAATGTAGCTATCCATTGCTGAAAGAATTTTTCAAATCGGTCCAGTAGTTTTTAAGTCTATTCGTTGCATACAAAAATGCAAATATTTCCTCTTTATAATATTGTAGTATAAGTAATAAGTATAGATTGCATTTGTTTCAGTAGTGCTCTCTAAAATTGAAGGTAATATTAGATCTACGTTATTAAACCGATCATTCGCTTCTTGGAAAGAACTTAAAGATCATTTATTAAAATTATTCTGCAAAACGTACTTTTGCTCAGTGGCAATTAGGGTTAAATTCATGTAAGCAGGGAAATAATGAACCAGTATTGAATTATTCAAGTAGGGTTGAAAGTTGTCTCATAAAATTAATTAAATCTCGCGACCCTAAACTAACTAATACTATTATACTATTTGTGAGTCAAATTAATTGACATCGCTGATTGTGAATACATTTGCACGCCATGTTATGGCAGGATATGTTGAAACAAATTTACTGGAACACCTTATTACCATATTCTAGCAAATATATATTTTTGATTTTGATTTTTACTAAAAATCAGGCATTAAATATTTTTATTAGCGGTCTTACATCTCATTTACATATATTACAAAACCTAATACTTTCAAGGAAGCAGTATTTATAGCCATTTCCGAAGAACAAGAAATAAAATCCAGATATGAAATTAATTATAGACAATATTCGCGTATGAATAACAGATTCCATAACAAACCAATACATTTAATGCATCAAAATAGGTATCAACCATATGTACGGAAAATTAAAGTTAATAAAAATATACCAATTTGCTTTAACTGCCAAAAGAAAGATTATGATTTTAATACTAAATAAAAAAGTAAAAGTATGTGATTTGATTTGCCTCTATGATTTTTGTATCAGTGTAATCATGAAGTTTAAAAGTACCACGTGGCCTCGCGATTGTCAATTTCGATTTTAGTTGTGTTAAAATTATATTTTTTAGAGATTTTTTGATGCAGAATAGCTTTAAGATTCTCATAGCCAAAATTAAGGAATTTTATTTATTTATTTATTTAACCATTTATGTACACACAAATAATACACAGACAAGACAAAAGGAACAGAAAAATACGTACAAAGGTGATGTTTATTTCTAATGAAATCTCTTCCAGCATAGCTTAATGATAGTTTAGTTCGGTGTACAAAAGAATCGTCACCATTACCAAGGAAATGGTTAAATCCAATATTACTGTAATTTTTTTTTCTTCCAAAATACTATTCGACACTTTGAGATTTTTTTTGTAGTTGACGTGACTTAATATCAATAAAAAAACTTTTTACAAAATAAAAACAACCGACTTCAAAAAAAAAAAACACTACAAAGTGAAAAATAACTTTAATTTCGGAAGTCGGTGTCTTTGGTTTTGAATTTTCGTTCTTTGTCACCGACTTCCGAAATTAAGTTATTTTTCACTTTGTTTTTTTTTTGAAGTCGGTTGTTTTTTTTTTGTAAATAGTTTTTATTTTTCACTTTTTAGTTGTGGTACCGACCCCACACAAATTCGAATACCACTACCTGCTATGTAAATAACAGTGACAAGAAGTTATCATAATATCATCTACATACTAAGTGGGAAAAAATACGTATAATTGAAGCTAACTCAAAAACTACCCAAGCAAAGTTAATAAAATTTATATGGGACCACCTCTGAAGTATGATCTACTAAGCAAAAAAAGAATCATCAAAATCTATTCATAATTGGCGGAGTAATCGCGTAAAAAACATACAAAAAAAAAAAAAACATACAGACGAATTGAGAACCTCCTCCTTTTGGAAGTCGGTTAAAAATTGGGAATCAAACAGAAAAAAAAATCCTAAGACAAAACAAAGAATTATGAAAAGAGTGAATTTCGTAAAAAGTGCAGTTTTAGTCTTTCTACTTTCTTGCCGTCCTGTCTACATAACACGGAACGTCATTTTAGTCTATTCTTCCGTCGACAAAATTCGTTTCTACGGTGACGGTGGTCATGCTACGCGTGCAGCAACATGACGCTACAACAATAGCCGATTGTTTTGTCAAAAACTTTATTTGTAGATTTGGCATAGGTACCTGATATTTTACTATCGGACAAAGGTGCACATTTTACTTCTACGTTAATAAAAGAAATAGGCTGTACAAAAATGGTCAAGGTAAAGCCATGGTCGCTTGCCATTATGATTTTTTAGGTGTACAGGCATGCGACCACAGCTTTACCTTGACCATTTTTGTACCTATGTCTTGATTTCTGTCTGAAATATTTTCTTGTTTCATACTTTTTTTAGTTTTTGAACTTGTTTTTATATAAATTATTTTGGGGTTATAATTTCGTGATAAAGTGTTTGCAGAGCACCTTTAATTTTTTTTGTTTGGGTTTTGTCGTATATTAGGTATTCATTTTACAGTCGCGCCGTACGTAGCATATTCTCACTTTTGCTTGTTTTAACAATTTAAACAAATTTATTTACTTAGACAATATGATATACATATATACATATTTGTAATGTGCCCGTCTAGCCCTTTTATTTGGTACCCAACAGGGCAGAATAACATTTTTTTTTTGGTTCATTACTATCATGACTTTATGTCCTCTAGAGGGCGCCATATTGCATTTAATGTGACGCCACATAGCCTGTAACCAGCCAGCGGACGATCAAGTCGCTTCCAATGATACCTCATTTGTCAAATTATGATCGGAACTTTAGAAGATAGGTACGAAAAGTGCAATAACTAGGTTAAACCTGATTTCGAGAAAAACCCGGGTAAAGATTTTATTTTTGGTTTGTTTGTACTAAATATTGCAGTTAGTTTTAGTATTAAAACCGGCTTCGTCATAGATACGTAAAAAGTGTCTAAAAAGAATTTATAGATCTCTGCAAATTCCGAATATGTGTACTTATCTCAATTCGGCGCAAAACTCGAGTTATTGCACTTTTCGTAAGGACGGCAGATGAGGTAACAGATGAACATCATACATACCGGTCAAAATCATAACCCTCCTTTTTGCTTCGCCGTAGTCGGCTAAAAATGCTTTACATCCAGTTATTATTACTCCAGAACAGTATATAAGCGAACTTAAGAAAACAGTGTCACCTTTGCCCTTACAAACCAAATATCCATTAAGTTTAACAATTAACGATGCACCGGAATTGTTTTCGTTAATTAATCTTATATCTTATTTTATGAATCATAGACTTGTTTTTGTTATTAAAACACCTTTGATAACTCAACCTAATTAATTACCTGTACCATTAAGAAATAGAGATAGTACTTTTATATTCATATTGCGGAAGGGCGGTACTGACGTCGACTAAAATTAAGATAGTGCCTAGGCAGTCGTTTATTTACGCTTCCCGATTCGTCGCGGAAACAACCGAAGACGATATTAAAGAATTCATTGATGACTGCGGACACACGGTCGTGAACACAGAACATATATGTCGTGAAGGTTGAAAAACTAACCCAGTTCAAGGAAACGACTTTTTCTTCGTTTAAAATCACTGTCGAGCAGGAAAAAGAAAAAACCTTCCTTGATGCTAATTTCTGGCCTCGTGGCATAGTATATAGGAGATATACTGAAAGGAGAATTTCTACTGAAACCGATAGTCGTCCGGGAATAAAGTAATGAAAATCAGCCTGGTATCATTTAATTGTCGATCAATAAAACGTTCGTGTAATCATGTCACTGATCTCTGTAAAACACAGGATGTAATTGCACTTCAGGAACATTGGTTGATTCCTGATGATCTCGGTTACTTGGGTAAAATACATCCCGATTTTACCTATCATGGAATATCAGCTGTGGACATGTCTGCTGGCGTGCTTAAAGGAAGACCGTATGGAGGGGTAGCAATTTTATGGCGGACATCATTATTCAAACGGGTAATTCCCATTGACACTGGATCGACACGCGTGGCAGCCGTGTGTGTGCAGGTCAGTGATGGTCGCAGTTTCATCGTAATGTCAGTTTACATGCCGACACAAGATGCGGATAATCTACCCTTATTTACGGAATGCCTCGGTGTTATCAGTGCGGTTATCGAAAATAGTGATGTAGAAAGTGTGTTAGTGCTTGGTGACTTTAATGCAGACGTTTCGCGTGCAAATAGTTTATTTGGTAATGAACTACTAGAATACTGTGATGATCAAGATTGGTTGTGTGCGGACATGAATTTACTCGGTATGTCGTCAAACACCTACACATACTTAAGTGACTCACATGGCACCACGAGTTGGATCGACCACTGCATTACCACTTCCGCGGGTCTTAGTATGATTGATAATATTTGTGTACTAAACGATGTTTACTATTCGGATCACTTTCCATTGTTGATCGAATGTAATCTTGATGTTGTGTTACCAAAAATTGATCACAAGCATAGACACACATCACAAGTTAATAAAGTAATTTGGGGAAACAGAACATATGAACAAAACTGTAAATATGCAAAGCTTTGTAATGAATTCACTCACTTATATAACTGGTCACTGTAGCTTAATTGATGGGTATTATATGCAAATTGTAAGCGTAATGTCTAGGGCTGCCAAATTCTCATTTCAGGGTAAATCGTACATTAAAAAGAGAACGGTTATTGGTTGGAACTATCATGTGAGGGACTGTCATGTGGAGGCTCGGCAGAGTTTTACATTATGGAATTTTTATGGACGCCCCTCACAGGGTAAAATATATGATGATATGGTTCGCAGTAAAAAAGTTTTTAAAAATAAAATTAAATGGTGTCAGTCAAACGAAAATAAAATTAAAATGGATATTATAGCCACCCATAGATACAAAAAAGAGTTCGGAAAATTTTGGAAGGAGACAAGTAAATTGAGTTATAAAGCTACTGTGCCAATTAATGTAAATGGTAGTGACGACCCAGATATGATTGCAAATATGTTTGCAAAACAGTTTAACCCTACATCCCAGTCGCGCATAACGCCGGGGAGCGGGGCGAGTGTGGCGCGCGGGGCCCATGGTGACCCGGCGACGGCGACGCCTCCGCCGCGGTCGCGTGAAACACGTGACCATGATACCAGCGCATTGCACGTCACTGCGGACGAGCTGTATCGTTGTGTGAAAGGTATGAAACGCGGCAAGTCGCCGGGCCACGATGGGTTCAGTGTCGAGCACCTAATGTACGCTCCTGAGTTGGTATTTATCAGAATTTCTCAATTGTTTAATGCATGTATTGACCATGGTTATTTACCTGATAATTTCATGAGGACCATGGTCGTACCAATTGTAAAGAATAGAACTGGCGATGTGTCCAACATATCTAATTACCGACCTATTTCATTAGCGACCATTTTCTCCAAAGTTTTTGAACGTTTAATTATTACTCATTTAAGTGAAAAGAATTTCCCAATAAATGACGCACAGTTTGGTTTCCGGAAGGGCCTGTCTACTGATTTAGCTGTCTTTGCCCTGAAGAACACAGTATATAAATAGTGAAACACTAGTGTGTATGCGTGTTTCCTAGATCTAAGCCGCGCGTTTGATAGTATCAATTATGGATTATTATGGGATAAGTTGAGAAATTCTAAAGTGCCATAAAAAAATGTAGACATTTTGGAATACTGGTATGCAAATCAATGCAATCAAGTGAAATGGAATAATGCCCTGTCGGAAACATATAGGTTGACGTGCGGCGTGAGACAGGGTGGACTCACTTCGCCGATTTTATTTAACATGTACACTAACGAGTTGATTGAGGAACTGAGCAGTACTCGAGTCGGTTGTCGTATTGGTGATGTAGCTTTAAACAATCTTAGTTATGCAGATGACATGGTGCTGCTCAGTCCCTCAGCCAACGGTTTAAGGAAACTTGTTGCGATCTGCGAGAAATATGCAACAGAACATTATCTCACCTATAATGTTCAGAAATCGGAGGTTATGTTATTTAAATATAGTAAAGGCCCTGATCATATCTTACCGATCAATTTGTGTGGATCTGCCTTAAATATTGTTACTAAGTTTAAATATCTTGGTCACATAATTAGGGATGATTTAGCAGACGATGCTGATCTGGAACGGCAGAGGCGCAGTATCGCATGTCGAAGCAACATGTTGGCTAGACGCTTTTTTCACTGCTCCAACCAAGTTAAAATAACTCTGTTCAAGGCTTATTGTCAGTCGTTCTACACCAGTCAGCTCTGGTACAGGTACACGAAGAGTGCTTATAACACTCTTCGTGTACAATATAATAACGCCTTTAGAGCTATATTAAAGCTGCCCTGGCGGTGTAGTGCGACTGGTATGTTCGCTGAGAACAGAGTTACTGATTTTTACGGGCTCTTGAGGAGACTCAAGGCATCTTTCCTGTCTCGATTATGTGCATGTACTAATCAAATTGTATCTGTATTATTTCACTGTGTGTACCTGCTAAGACGCTTATAATTATGCTGAAATGTAGAACTTAATTTTAATTTTAATTTCAATTTAATGTAATTTATTGTAATTTAATTTTTAATATTGCTATGGGTTAATACCTGAAATAAAATGAAATAATAATAATAATAATAACCCCACCGCCGTATCTCTACGTTCCCCACCGCCGTATCTCTACGTTGACGTCGTGGTGGGGCTTGCGCGCTCCGAACTCTGGGTATGTGCCGGTAGTTTACTTTGCCGAAACAGATCTAGGGTGAGGAGCCAGACCAAGAGAGATACAAAAACCCGCAGGGCAGCATGTGGCGAGCTGTTGGGCAGTAGCGACCCCACGGACCCTATCTTCCGGGAGAAGTCTTGTTCCTCACCTCTGGCTTGCCTTTATTGGCCGGCTAGAGTGAACACTGACGAGGAACAGAGCTCCCACCTCATTCTTGCCTTTATTGGCTGGCTTGAGTGGAGATTCGCAAGAGCAAATATGCTCGGAGGAAGGAAGTATTCCAGTAAGATGCTGGTAGGGATCTTGACCGTACTTCCGGGATTGTCCTGATAGCCGTGGAATACCTCTCCACTCCTCATAAGCACCTCAGGACATGTTGCCCCCTTGTCGCTTCGACACTTTGTGCTAGCGACCATTCGGGGGCCCATTATTGAGTGTGCAAGTCACCCTCTGCCATTTTATCCGTGTACATATAAACATTGATCAGGCAGGGGCCATAGTCCTTCCATAGTTCCAGGTAACCAGTCCACTTTAACCACCCAAACCCATAGTCAAAATATATTTGTTTCCATATTCTGTAATAGTCTTACACCAACCGGGGGTTGTCCTTGGGTGCCCTTGCGTAGTGCGAACAGGGATAGTCGTCGGTTGGTGCCTCAATACTTAAAAATGTCTAAGGGGCCTCTGCGAGTTGGCTTCGGCCCCTCGTACGCCTTCCAAAGGTCCGGGACCCCAGGGTCCCGAGATATGTTAGACTTTTAAAAATAATAATAATAATAATTACCTAAGGAAAAATATTTTATCACACAAAATAGACATAATCAAACTGGTTGCTAATTTAATAAAAATGAAATCAAATTTATTATTTTGTGTTATATATGTCACGGCTAAAACCCGAAGTGCGGCTACACTTAGTTTTAGCCGGCTACAACTAGGTGCGGCCGGTAGCAGTTGGTTAAATTTAGTTGTAGCAAATGAAAATGGCTGAAAGGTAGGTTAGGTTAGGTTAGAACTGTGACCACATAACACACTGCACGAGCCGAGCGAGCGAAGCGAGCGGTGCCGCGGCAGCGGCCGGCGAGTGCCAGAGTCCATTTAGGCAAGATTAACCAAATGCTACCGGCCGCACATAATTGTAGCCGGCTAAAACTAGGTGTAGCCGCACTTCGGGTTTTAGCCGTAACATATATATGACATTGATTCTGTGATTACTTCCTCACACACTGACTTATTCATTATAAAATTTTAGGAAAATCGTCTGCTTTTATACAATGTTTATAAATATGTGAGCACAGTGAACGCAAATAAAATGTGAGCACCATGTATCGATCACATAATTAAATTATCTAATTATCTATTATTTTACCTATTGTGGCATGGTAATGTTATTCTAGGTACATCGTCTTCACATTTAATTATTTATCTAATGTAGGTACTTACACAAACTATTGTAAAACATTTTAAAAGAGTAGGTAACGGTGGAGTTTCTAGCCCATTCTTCTCCATACGAAAACTACCTTTTGGAAGGGGCGACTAAAATCAATTTTATTATTTTTTAACTGACTTCCAAAAGGAGGAGGTTCTCAATTCGTCTGTATGTTTTTTTTTTTTTTTGTATGTTTGTTACGCGATTACTCCGCCAATTATGAATAGATTTTGATGATTCTTTTTTTGTTTGGTAGATCATACTTCAGAGGTGGTCCCATATAAATTGTATTAACTTTGCTTGGGTAGTTTTTGAGTTAGCTTCAATTATACGTATTTTTTCCCACTTAGTATGTAGATGATATGATAACTTCTTGTCACTGTTATTTACATAGCAGGTAATGGTATTCGAATTTGTGTGGGGTAGGTACCACAACTAAAAAGTGAAAAATAAAAACTTTTTACAAAAAAAAAACAACCGACTTCAAAAAAAAAACACTACAAAGTGAAAAATAACTTTAATTTCGGAAGTCGGTGACAAAGAACGAAAATTCAAAACCAAAGACACCGACTTCCGAAATTAAAGTTA
The DNA here is from genome assembly GCA_949152395.1 of Agrochola litura. Classification (NCBI taxonomy): domain Eukaryota; kingdom Metazoa; phylum Arthropoda; class Insecta; order Lepidoptera; family Noctuidae; genus Agrochola; species Agrochola litura. The sequence continues at coordinate 25,033,958 of OX424498.1, forward strand.
TTTTTCACTTTGTAGTGTTTTTTTTTTGAAGTCGGTTGTTTTTTTTTTGTAAAAAGTTTTTTTAATTTTGACGTTCAAAAGTGCCATACAAGGGCGTATTTGAAATAAATGATTTGACTTTGACTTTATGATGTCTAGTAATAAAATGCATTATACTTATATTGAAAACTTGAATGATTATAGAAAATTATCACGAGATTACCTTTGTAAAATAAATTCACCTATGTATTCCGTACATGGTAATCCAACATGTGAAACTGAGCTAATGTTTGAAAAATCTAAAATTCCTCTAGAATGCGATACCAGAATATCTTATATCACAAACCAGCAATGGTATAAAATGCATAATGAGAATAATTGGTTAATTTTTGCACCACACAAAACAGTGGCTACATTAAGTTGTAAGAATTGAACCTGTTGACTTTGATTTAATTGATACTGGAATATTAATAATCGTAGATAGTTGCAAATTGTATACTTCAAAGTAAAATGGACTAATAAATGAACGTCATTCATTCCTATCTGTGGTTGACATAATTCATGATGATTGGTGTAGAAAGATGAAAGATAAAAAAACTTTTTACAAAAAAAAAAAAAACAACCGACTTCAAAAAAAAACACTACAAAGTGAAAAATAACTTTAATTTCGGAAGTCGGTGTCTTGGTTTTGAATTTTCGTTCTTTGTCACCGACTTCCGAAATTAAAGTTATTTTTCACTTTGTAGTGTTTTTTTTTGAAGTCGGTTGTTTTTTTTTTTGTAAAAAGTTTTTATTTTTCACTTTTTAGTGTTGTGGTACCTACCCCAAACAAATTCGAATACCACTACCTGCTATGTAAATAACAGTGACAGGAAGTAATCATATCATCCACATACTAAGTGGGAAAAAATACGTATTATTGAAGCTAACTCAAAAACTACCCAAGCAAAGTTAATAAAATTTATATGGGACCACCTCTGAAGTATGATCTACCAAACAAAAAAAGAATCAACAAAATCAATTCATAATTGGCGGAGTAATCGCGTAACAAACAAACAAACAAAAAAAAAAAAAAAAACAAGGTACAGACGAATTGAGAACCTCCTCCTTTTGGAAGTCGGTTAAAAAACACTACAAAGTGAAAAATAACTTAAATTTCGGAAGTCGGTGTCTTGGTTTTGAATTTTCGTTCTTTGTCACCGACTTCCGAAATTAAAGTTATTTTTCACTTTGTAGTGTTTTTTTTTGAAGTCGGTTGTTTTCTTTTTTTGTAAAATGTTTTTATTTTTCACTTTTTAGTGTTGTGGTACCTACCCCAAACAAATTCGAATACCACTACCTGCTATGTAAATAACAGTGACAGGAAGTTATCATATCATCCACATACTAAGTGGGAAAAAATACGTATTATTGAAGCTAACTCAAAAACTACCCAAGCAAAGTTAATAAAATTTATATGGGACCACCTCTGAAGTATGATCTACCAAACAAAAAAAGAATCATCAAAATCAATTCATAATTGGCGGAGTAATCGCGTAACAAACAAAAAAAAAAAAAAAAACAACATACAGACGAATTGAGAACCTCCTCCTTTTGGAAGTCGGTTAAAAATAAGCAATAAATACTACCGAAAGCGTAGCGGGATATATAAAACGTCTTCATCAGACACCAATTATCACTGCTACTCGCTACCTCTCCCGTTTAATCTTGTAAAATGTTCTCGTTTCTCAGTAATTACAACACCAGCATAGCTTGGTCTTCCTCACCTCGATATCAGACACTGTGTGAGGAAGATACAGGGGGCGGTCGGAACATTTTCAGCGGTCAAATTATTTGCCTGTTTATTGTAGGCCAACCAACAAGAGCGTGAAGACGCCGCAATTTCGGTATACGAGCGATTTAATTAAGAATGTTTAATGTTCACAATTTTAATTTCATTATGCGCTTTCATTTTGACTTACTTAAATGATTCATAGAAATGTTTCTATGCTTGGAAAGCGGAGAGATGGCTTACAAATATAACGTTTAAATGAATTATATTTGTTGTAACTCGTTTATTCTAATACTGTTACCTCGCTTGCGCTTGCGCATGGTTCCATCATTTAAAATAAATTTTAGTTTGTAACCTGAAGGTAGGTACTGAAAGTTTATCGCCCATTACAGAACCGTTAATACAACTTTAGTAAATAGGTATGCTTGGCGCGAATGCAAATGAAAATCTACAATTTCAGTTATGTATATTGCCAACCCGTTTCAACAGTGTTATGTAGGTAACGTATATGACTTGCACATCCGATCAGCAGCTAAAATGACATTCAGTTTTCTCGATCTTCAATAAATCGATCATGACTATACGTATAAAACTTGCATTTTACACTCGTCATAAAAAATAATACTCTTTCTCGATGCCAATAATTAGAAATTTAGAAACAGCAAAACAGCAGAGCAGATGTTATTCGTGACTTGCCAACCGCTCCTTATTTCTCGCCTATTAACACCTTGACGACAAATCTCATGTATTTTTAACCGATACACACATCAAATTTACGATGACAAGCATCGTTAAACCTCGGAATTAGGAAAGCCGATGGCGTGTTGTCGCGTGCGCCTGCGCTCCTCAGCGCAGCATTATCATAATTGATGAAAGCAGTAGCGTAGGATCTATTGTAACGCGAGTTTTAGCACACACACTACGCTTGAGATTATATCCGCTTAATTAGTGGAGTTACGAGCTAAAAAGTTCAAAATCAATTCATTTAAGGTTTCCATCCGTGTGTCGCAACTCTGTTTCTGTGACCTGTCGCCATTTCATTCAACCTGAGTTGATCCGGTGCGTTACTTCTCGGTCTACTCCGGCGTCCCTTTGGACAAGTGACCCGAGGTACCTACAGACGCCAGCACTTCAAGCTACTACAATCTGTCAAATTTATTTAATAGATTTTCAACTTTATCTCTGAAGTTTAAGGTACAAAGTTGATTGGAAAAATTTGACAGTTTCGGGTAGCTTGATGTGCTGGCGTCTGTACCACGTAGGAAGTCGGAACAAATCGGTATCCAAGGCATTTTAACGAGAGTCATGGGCACATGACAGCGAGGACTGAAGAGACTGCTGAAATCACGAACCAAAATAGATTCGGTTTTGACATCTCTTTTCGGTCTTTGCTACCACACCGCCAATCTGCTCTAGAGCTATCTTTATCCTAGAATACAGGGAACCTCTTTTGACCACAACAAAAAAGAGTTATTTTGTCGACATCACCCGTTTATAAGGTTTTCACTGACATATTTAATAGCGTACATTAATACCAGGGAGGAGTAAGAGACCCTTGGTGCAAGTCGACACTATATTGAAGCTCCCATCAGTGGTAGTGCATTCACATCAGTACCTATCCTAATTGCGTAACTTATTTTCGTAATTTCGTAAACGATTATGACAAATTTGTTTTATTTTGACAGTTCAGCAAAATTCATGGCGTTAGATATTTACGTTGTTGAGCAGATTTTTTTTCCTACTTATGAAGCAATGGATTTGCAATCTGTTTCAAATCGGAACAAATCGTGATTGATCGTGTATTATGCAATTAGGGTACTGGCTGGCCCAGTGCGTTTACATATTTTGGACTGGTTTTCTGTGATCATCTTACGGAGTTTTGTGCACTTTCTGCCTACCTAGGTATTTTCTACAATGCTCTTCACCGTCTGGTGACCACCCATATGACCCATACCTATATCAGGTAGGATTATTAAAACTCGTTTGTTTTTAAAATGAATGAAATGTATACCTAAACTATGCTCGAATAATTATCAAGCATGCAGCTTATGCGAGTACGGGCTACCAGTGCAATTTAAATCAATTAGTAAGATCCTTAGTAAAAAATTCTTTGACGTCTCGCTTATTCATTAATTAGTCTATAGTTAATTGCTAATAATAATCCACATCGACTACGGATAATGAAGAATCTACACGGTTTGCCGTTGGAACTGTGGTTTACCACGAGTTGGAATTGGAACATAAAGCGCTAATGCATTTCTTTTTTAACTGACTGCCGGCGGCGAAGCCAAAAAAGGAAGGCCAAATATACGGTCAAATTGAGTAACCTCCTTTTTTGAAGTCGGTTAAAAACATACACAAATTTTAAGTTTAAATGTAATTTGAAATGATAAAAAACGAAAAAGCTGAAAATAAAAAGTTTTAAAAACAAAAAAGAAACCCGACTGCAAAAACAAAAGAGAAAAACAAGTTTTCACTCCTCTTGCTCAAAAAGGCCGTCATTGTAGAGTACCTACCAGAGCGGGGAAAAATTGCATTTCTTGCTCTAGAGGTTTTATATATCCCGCTACGCTTTCGGTAGTATTTATTGCTTATTTTTAACCGACTTCCAAAAGGAGGAGGTTCTCAATTCGTCTGTATGTTGTTTTTTTGTATGTTTGTTACGCGATTACTCCGCCAATTATGAATTGATTTTGATGATTCTTTTTTTGTTTGTGACAACAATGAATAATGTGCAGTACCTACTTACCTACTTATTATTTTGCATTTTACATAGGTAACTTAATTTTGAAAGATGGTAGAGTGATTAAATTATATTTATGAAAATAAAATAAAAATTCAAGTAGACATTGGAACTTTCCAATTAATGGTTGTTTATTATAAATTATTAAAATATGAATGGTACATATACCTGCCTAGTGTTTTTGGTTGTGATTCTGGCTGTTGCGTCTAAATATTCTTTTAGAAACGTGAGAGGGCGCTGCTAAGCGGAACGGTATCCTAATTAAATTATCTGGAGCGTGACATGCGCGCGCATTTTATGCCTCATGTTTTCTGGACGATAACTGAAACCAGTAGTTTTGTTATCTACAAAAAACAATATACCTAGACTATGTACCTAGGTACCTACTAATCTATTGTATGTAGGTACTTTTAAATGTTCTATATGATATTTATTCTAGAATCCGAGTCTAATCGTGTTAAATTATTGCGATTCTGGTAAAAATTGCCCGACTTGATCATCGCATCTTGAGGAGCAAAAACGCAGATTTTCTTGATGTCAAGAAAATCTTATGAAGTTCTGCTATTATTTTTATAAATAACTAGCTTCTGCCTGCGACTTGGTAATTTCTGTCCTCGGCCCTCAACCCACCGCGTCACATCGCATCGCCCGCTCGCGATCTCTTGTTTTCTTTTTTCTCGGCTCATAATTAGCATAATTTAAATTGCATATAACCTTCCTCAAGAATTGGGCTAGCTATATCAAATGCAAAAATAATATAACAAATCCGACTGGCAGCTCCAACTCCAACTGTTCAGCTTTATTTTAGTATTAGTATAAGTACCTATACGCTATAGCGGTGCGGTTGACGGTTTATCTGGAACTGGGTATAAATATAACAAAAAAGTTCAAAACAAATAAAATACACTAGTTTTTAAATGCTGTATGACACTGATATTATAAGTAAAAACCTTTTTACTTAAAATATCATTGCTGTATGACGTCCGTCTTTGCTCTGGGATGCCGGGGCCACACCAACGGGAAACACCGTTGATTATCGCGATGATGGAGTTTATTTCGACGGGTTAAGGTCCATCATCGTGATAATAAACGAACGGCGTTTCCCGTTGGTGTGGCCTGAGCATGAGAGTGTTTGATACCAGGGACTTGAAAACGAAATTAATTTCGTTCCGTTACACAAAATGTTATCTAATAACGCTCCAAATTTTGTAACGATACTAAAACCTAAAAATATTAATAACGTTATAGAATATCGTTATAGGTATCAGTAACATTATGCTTATATCCGCTTGTAATAACGTTACAGATTCATTTGTATAACGTTATTCTTAAGAACTTTTCCCGCTGACCAGCGCTCCGTCGTCGCCCAGCACCACCACAACCACCGGCCACCCCCGTTACAGCGGCCGGCGGCCGGCTGGTGGTAAGCCACCACCGTATTCAAACATAAGTTCGTTCGAAAGTGCACATTTTTTTTACAGACAGTGTTCAGAATGAATAGTTATGGTTACCTACCTACTTTTATATTCATGTGATAGTGTCATCTTCACATTTCTTTTTGGCAATGTTGCGTATCGAAATGAATAACGTTATTATTTCGTTATAACGATATATTAATAACGATATATTAATAACGATATATTTTTAATAATGTTATTAAACAGTTTAAGATTTCGTTCCGTTTGTTAGTATCGTTATAGCCAAGGAATTAGTTTTGTTGCAATCCTGGTGGAACAGTACGAATTATCGTTACCGGAATTTCGCGTAACGTTATTTTGAGTAACGTTTCAAGTCCCTGTTTGATACTGACAGTACAGTACGTGTTATGTCTATGGTTACTAGTTAGTGACAGTAGTGACAGTGACACTGACACTGACGTATGGTCTTATGAAACATTGCATCGCAAATTGGAGGTTATGTTGTGTTGAACTTTTGGGATATTCCGAGTAAATAATGAACTAATAACTGTTTAATTGATGTTAGTTTGTCAGTGGATATAATCAGGAATCATGGCTTTTGCATCGCTGCGTTTTAATGCCCTCCGCAAAGTAGTGCAGTCAGCTTCTTATACAACTTTGCTAAAGAGGCCCTTGGCATTTAAGAGTGCAATTTCCTTAGAAACATTGTACCCTAATAGTTCCTTGAAGCTTACAACGCCAGCATTTGTAAGTACTTTTAACATTTAATTTATAATCCATGACAAAAATGGACTCCTTCATTGATAACCTAATTTCAATTTCTTGTAGCAACCAGCTGACCCAAATGAGAAGTTCTCAGGATTCATACCGATCGATAAACTAGATATAACATACAGTGCTAGCTCTGGACCTGGAGGACAGAATGTAAATAAGGTAAGACATCAATTATTACTTTACATTATTGAAAGTGGCAAAAATAGCACAGAACTGGGTGTTGTGCCACAACTTATAAGATTGTAATACCCAACCAATAATCTGAATGGTCACAAAATATCAGAAATCAATAACTATTTAATTATTTACTTTACAGGTGCATACCAAGGTTGACCTGAGGTTTAAACCTAGTGAAGCAGACTGGCTACACCCTGACATCAGAATCAAAATGGTAGAACTGGTATGTTCCAAAACTTAACCCTCATATATAAGTTCTCTGAGTCTTATCCTAATCTTAATATCTGGCAAGCTGAAAAAGATTAATATTTTTCCATTCTACATTTCAGTACGGCAACAAACTCACAAAAGAAGGCTACTTGATCGTTAGGTCAGACACCACCAGGTCCCAACAGTTGAACCTGGCCGACTGCATGCAGAAGCTGCGGAACATGATCCGTGATGCTTCCACTACCAAGAGGGAGCCAGCACCTGAAACTGTCGAGAGGATTAGACAAAGGTAACAGAAATATCTACAATCCATTGAATAATTATTATAAATGCAAAACTGCCTATCTGTCTTTACCTCTTCACGCCTAAACTACTGAACTGGTTGTTATGAAATTTGAGAAATAGGTAACCTGGTATCTGGAGAAGGACATCTAAGGCTACTTTTCACCCCAGATATAGTATTAAAATTGCTGAAATTCAAAATAATGCAAGCTTAGTGGTGATCACAATCAGAGACTTCACTGTGTGTAAAAACTCTCAGTTTACTCTGGAAGCTATTCAAATTAAACCGATCTGGGAAAATTCATTTAAATGATTAATAATACAAGTTTACAAGCCCCCCCCCCCCCCCCCCCCCCTCGCTGGCCCCCTATTACATGGGACCTAAATATAACTGGTGAAATGTGGGTGTACCTACAGGTATACCTCTGCCCAACCCTTCGGGGAAACAACACATGATATGTTATGTATGTTTAGAAGGTCTAATAGTCAAAAGGAAAGTAACTTTTACCACACAATTGCTGAAATAGACCTGAAGAATATGTTTTTAGGGCCTTATTAATATGCCATTAGTGCTGCTGATATTGAAGTTTGCAGTTTTGCTTCTTATCCCTGACTAAAGTTGCAATATAAAAAGAAAAACAGAACCTTTATAAGATCACTTTCTTGTTAATTACCTCCTCAGAGAAAAAAAAACGTGTTGGGGACCCCGGCAGAAACGAAGTTCCATAAGGATCATTTTCAATAATTACAACTTTGTTCAGTATTGAGGTTATACCATCGGCCGCGCACAATGCTCCTCTGCTCGAATCTCGATACTCGCACGCACACACACACTCGTATATAATGAAAAGAGACAGACAGAGAGAGAGAGAGCGAGAGAAAGTCGCATACAGGGGGCATAACACTTTTTTCTTACATGACGATTTCTATCAGTCAACTTCTACCAAAAGTCATTCTGAAAATCTGTGTATTTTTGGGTACATTTGCAGTTTTTATTATTGCTTGTTACAAAAGTATTATTATTATTTTCCAGACATTTGAAAGCAGCGCGCATGCGCGTGGCTGTCAAACGCGAGGACGCCCTGAAGCGCGCGCTGAGGCAGTCGCCCACTATAGATTTATGATTTTTCTATTAAATTGGGCATGCACGGCTTGACTTGCGCTGGACTCTGAGGAAACACTAATGAAGTAAAATAGATGATTGTGACAGTTGTTTGTGGACCTCATTTTGTAATGCTAACAGAATTATGGTGGAGCATTCAAATCTCATAAGCTGTTGATTGTGCAGTGGTAATCTATGGAGCATTTATAAAGGGTTTGTGTGAAAACTTGATAAGAAAGAATTAAGTTCTGTAACTTGTATATTAAATACAAATAAATAAATAGAGTGAGGTCCATAGACACAGTATCCTCAGGTGTTCAGCTCAGCCGTAAAGTTTGACTGTTCTTTTAGTTATGTTTAATTAATAATATAATATAGTTGTTTAGCAATCCGAGTCTTTATTTACGTAGTGTTAAAGCTTTATAAATGGTAAGTCACTGCATCCTTTGACAGAGTTGGAACGAATTTGAGTACTTAATTGATAATGCTGTGCCTACAAGCAATTACATGTTGATATATGTTAATGTATAAAGTTAATTTACACCAATATTGTATTTTTGTTTGTAATGAATAAACTCAAAATTCTACGGGACCGATTTTAAATATTCTTTCACCAGTAGAATGCTATATTATCACTGAGTAACATAGGCTATAATTTATAAAGATACCACGCGGACGAAGCCGCTGGCGGAAGCTAGTGTTCGATACGTAGTAGTGTAAAACGTCGCAGTAATTTTTCATAAGCGCCTGATAAAAGTTGTTGAGCAACTTTTATTAAAGATATTTATATTATATTAAGATTGCGTAGGAACTATATTGTTGTGTGGAATGGATAATTATTATAACAGTCAAACAACATTTATACGAATTTAATGAACGTATAAATGTTTCGTGTGCCCAATTTAATATTGGAATAATGGTATTCCAATTAATTGTATTTTAGATTATAGTAATAATGTATGTTTGTAGCATGAATAGATGTATTATTTAAAATATTTTTGGTAGCATGTGTGTTTTAATTAGGCGCGTGGTCATATGATCTTATTATATACACCTAAATGTCACGTAAGTTCTTGAGGTTAGTATTAATAAAGTTAAATAGTTATGAATAAATAGTACCTACTTAAAACTCCAATATTGTTTTCAATCTTTTCTTGAATATCCTTCCTATTATTTATTGTTATCCGGTGGGATTACCTCGTTACTATTTAATTATTTAAACATTATCTACATAACAAAACCTCATTTGATGCTTTCTTGAACAATTTAAAACTGGCCGCTACATTTTAAAAGACAATAAAAAAAGTTTGTAAATACTCTTTGGTGGCAACGCCGTTGTCATAGCAACGCAAAAAGACAAATAAACAGTACAGTGTCTTGTCAAGACACATTAGTACTTAATATTTTTTTATTGAGCAATTTTTACTTTCAATATGTCTTACAGGGATTTGAGGAGTAAGTATTTTTTTATGCAAATACAATAAACGAAGTTCTTTTTTGTCATTACTGTTTTTTTTTGCGATTGGTAAGATTTTAGCGAAGCAATGCGGGTCCTGGGGTTTCCGAAGCCGATATCTTTGGAGAGCTTCAGGACTCCGAACTGGGAGCTGATGGAGGAGTGTCTTCGCTGGCTCGCAGTCAGGGTCGAGCCTGATGCAGAGCTGGGGGGCGGCAGACACTCCATGGAGCAGCGGGTGGCGCTGGTCACGCACGCCATCGCGCTGTTTGTAAGTGTTCCCTTTAATAATATCAGTTGATGGTAATGATACATCCTGCTGCTCTGATCCCAATTTATTTACAAATGGCTTAATCTTCCAGACATCTTTAAGATAGTCAGCACAAAATGCTGCATAGGGAATTTTATATCCTATTGACAAAATCGGAAAAAAAATTGGGTGCAGGGGTAGCGCAACAATGTTTGGCCGTGGGGTAACGGAACTTAATAAAAAAAAAAAAAAAATTGGAGTTACCTAGGTAGTCAGAGATAGTGGCGCACTCAACATTAAGGCTTACGCTTAAATAAATATAGGTAATAAGGACGTGCCTGACGCACTTACATAAATGTCCTATTAAAAATAAATTGACGCTTGAGAAATTCTCCAGTGTAAGCAAGGCTTTTCTCTTAACTACGATCGTCTTCCAGCATTCTCGCGCCAACATCAAGTTGAACGGCAAGCGCGTGTATGGCGCGGACGGCTACGCGGTGCGCGAGATGATGAAGGTGGCTTCCCTGCTGCGATCAGCACTGGAGACACCCTCCACTGATGACCACCAGCACGAGACCACGCCTATAAGCTATGACTTTAGCAATCGGGTAAGGAATTGTAGCGTTAAAGTGATTCCACCCACGTGCAGTAGTTTCCTAAATTAGCTGGTGTGCTTATAATGTAATCAACAGTTTCCTTCAATGTCAACATTAAGTAGACCACCAGCGTCAGACAGCATCTGTCTGGCATTTATGAAATGGACCTTTTTGGCGCAGTCGTGCGGCACACACGTAAGGGGGGGTCCAGCTCTCGGTAAGGGGGGTTCACATAGTCGAGGTCCTGTCAGAAAAAGGTCTAATCAGTGGTGGACTAAGCCTGTCGGGGGCCCGGGGCGGCAAAACAATGAGTCTTCTCAGTTTCTGTAGATATCTCTAGTAACATTTTTCAAATTACTAGGTAATGATAAACCTACACCATGGGCCTCGCACCCGGCAGGATATTTTTTTAAAGGAAGGTTCATATTTTTTTTGCTATTTACAAAATCAAGAATTATGATGCAAGAGCGAGCGAGGTGAGCTCGAAATTGATTGCATCCTGTCTCGCAATTCTCTGTTGAATATTCTTACGGAAAATGGAGTTACTTTGTCGACTTATTCAAATAATTTAATTTCAGTAACATAGACTCATATTAGAATAGGCATACACATTTACAAATAAAATTAAAATAGAATTGAAATAAAATAATATAAAAGGAAAATTTTTGCACGCTTTAATTATGTTTTACATACGTACTCCAAATCCAAACTGCTTCTTACTGAAAATATTTTGACTGTATTTGATATTTGATTAAAAAGTACTTCTTAAGATTTTGGAGCAACCGCCCCAGGCCCCGAAATCTTAAAAGGAGTACTTTTACGTAGTACGTAAATTAAATGCACCAAAATAGTACCTAACAAGAAAAACCCATCTTGTTACTATTTTGGGTCATTTAATTTCCACGTCTAGCTGCTCAGCTACTTCTTTAATTGCCTCTTCAAAAAGCTGTCGGAAAACTACTTCCGCCTGTTCCCTTTTTTGTCGTAGGACACACATTGCATCATTTATAGCGTCTTTATAATACATATAATTTCATGGGTGTCACCGGCACAGGGGGTGATCGGAAGCGCGGCGCGAATGAATACGCTCGGCGGGAGGCGCGGCGCGGCGCGGCAAAATCGAACTTGGAATCGTGCTAACAATAGTTTGTTCGCACTTTCGCATTTTGTTTGGTTTATTCACAATGAAGGAACTGGTGCATCATATAATTATAATAACAGCACATACTCGTATTATAAATATTTATTTTATTAAATTAATCAACGAGATTAGTAAAATTATCAGTGGTCGACCTAGACCTAACCCAGGGGCGTCAGGACCCCAATGACCCCCCCCTGGTACCGCTCTTACATCGTTGTTGAAATAATAAATAATTAATTATCCAAAAGTAATGTAAAAAGTAGGAACGCGCCGCATTAACAGCGTACGACTTACAGGTATCCCCGTGTCCTCGTGGAGGCGATCGGCGGCGGTGATCTCTCGCGTCCGGCCCTGGTTCAGGCCATGGTACGGAGCGAGAGGAAATGGAAGGCCGTCACCTCCTTCTGCGAATCAGGAATGCTCGCGAAGGAGAAGGCGGAACGCGTGACGGAGAGGCAAACTTCGCGCCCTCACGCGCCTAACCGCCGCAGGAGGAGATGCTCTGGGCGTCGGGAATCGCAGGCCGATTTCCGGCCATCATAGGCGCGGGCTTGCGGACGGTGAGCAATAGGTAGCTCGCCGTCCGATAAGGATCAGGTCCGGGTCGACGGCGCGTTGTGTTCCACGCTCGCCTCAAAGAGATGTCAGCAGAATTGACGGGGTCCACTAGGTCCGATGCCTGCCGGGGTTGCGAAGAAATCCGAAAGGGAGATCGTGGCCCCCGGCAACATGGCAACCGAAGGAACACGGGTGGGTTTTAGTCAGAAAGAGTCTGACACGCCCTCTGGCTCCGCCCAGAGCGGGAGAAGTTATTCGATAATGTCCCACCCAAAAAAAAAAAGTAGTTACAGGTGCATAGAAATGATCATGACCCGCATGCTAGGTGGATAGTGGTGGTAGGATTTTTAATGCATTTCACTTGTTATTTTGTATTTTGTTCGTGTTTTACTAAATAAATGTTATTCTTCCTTTCTTTTTCTTTAAGTATATAACAAGTTTTGCCTTATCTTGCAGCTGAGCGAAATCAAGCAAGCTCGAGCTCTGGCTACAGACATCACAGCACAGGGCGCCTTCCTCTACGATCTACTGGCTAAAGAGGCAGAAAACAAGGTGAGTAACTTACCGGGCCAAACTCAATGGAAAAAAGTTTTTTCCAAATAGTCTGTAGCTAAAAGTATACATATACAATTATAATTTTACATGTATAATTTCTATGTATTGTGAGTAGCATTATAATGTTTATTAGCAGTACCCTACACTTATGACTGCAGTCCATCCAAAGGTTCTCCGGAAGATATCGCTATCAGCGACAAGACCGCCATTGTACCCATAGAATTAATAATATTATAAAAGTGTTTGTAACAATCTTAGCGTACAATAAAAATAAAGTATATTCTATCTATTTAAAAGAGGTTGTCAAATATCCCAGGAACAACGCGAGCAAGCGCTTTCCCGGCCCCTGGACATGTCTGCAATGGAAGCTAGTCTTCGGCGCGCGCTGGATGCCGTCACCGACAAGGTGTCCTCCGGTCGGGAGCAGATCGACAACGTGGCGGCAAGTGAGGCTGCGCTTGATGCCAAGCTGGAGAGGAAGAGGGCTGAGCTCATGAGGGCGGAGAAGAGGCTGCATACTGTGCAGAAGATCAAGTAAGTACTTATAGGAGTCCGATGGTACTATAAAGACTCCTCGTCCTTGTTACCGCGTCGTTAATGAATGAAAGATTATTTATTATCCGACTTCTTTAACGAACAATTATTCCTAGATTGAACATTGTAGATCCGATGGTCTACAATATTTTATATCATGACATACGGCATGTCAGCTCTTCAGCTGACTCTCAATTCTTTTTCCGTCTTCTAAATTCGTTGTAGCGTTTAGCTCATAATTTTATGCCATTATAAGTGCTAGAAAAGTTTGCACGGTGGAACCAAACGGTAGGTTAAACGTGCGAATAATATGTCTGTAACTTTGTACGGTGCGTTTCGCTGATGGTACTATGGTCCTCGCTTATGGCCGTGGGCCATAATGTGGTTAAAGTCAGTAGAAATCTTTCTTCAGCATCTCATAAAAAAGGTCCGTAGAACATCCTTCCGGAGTATTCGACGTTAAGCGACGCCAACAGTCGGGAATCAATTCAGCTGCAGCTGCATTCTCTGCAGCTTCAGCATTTGTCTGATGCACGTTGATTCTTAATACTTCCAGACCAGCCTACCAGGGTGAGCTAACTACTCTAGAGACTGAGCTAGAACAGCTCTGGGACCAGTACGTGTTGCGGTATCGCTGCGTCGAGGCGCTGAAGCATCAGCTCAGCGTGCTAGAGAGCGCTCAGGCCGAGGTGAGCTGCTGTAGGTGAACGCTTCATTTTACTTACCATTCATCTAGAGTGAACGGAGGGTTCTTGGCTAAGGCTGACCTCTTATTGGTTCTTAAATTGTTCTGATTGTTTGTTTGCAGGCAGCTGAAGAACAGCAAGCTGCAATCATGCAACTCATTCACAAGTATGAAGCTGAAGATGTTCTAGGGAAACTAAGCGATTCTGGTTTGTACTCAGGTTGTTTATGGGCAAATCGAAATGTAAAGATAAATTAGAAAATATGTACCTATATTTTGTAGATGACATGGACTCGAGTGATGACGGCAAGGACTTGAGTGAAGTGAAGCAGCCGAGACCAGCCACCAGACCTAAGACACGGCTGAGGATTAAAACAGCAGGTCGGTCATTATTAGTGATAGCGACAAATGTCTTTATAAAGAAACTAGCTTATACAGTAAACTGTAGCTGTTGTTTTCAATCGATCGAATCGATTTTGTGAATGTGAGAACGTTGTAGGTTGCAGATTTTTACTGTAGATTTGTAGACCATTTTCTATTTTGCTAAGTACCTACCGGGTACTTGTTAATAGGCCTACACTGTCCTCTCATACCTATTAACATTGTAATTTGAAAACATTGTAAAAACCATTTATTTTTAAAAGAGTAACCGTGGAGTTTCTTGCCCGCTCTTCTCCATAGGAAGCGACCAATTGGAACCGTGCACCTAGCTTCTGACGTTTCATAAGTGCCCTTGTAGGTTTATGTGAAATCATAGAAATATAAAAAACAGGAGAAGTGGCATGGGGGCGTGTCTGTGTCCGCGCGTAATGATCAAAGTGCTCATTGCATACGAAAATGGCCGTCTCCGCGAACTAGTGTGCTTTCGGCCGTGATCGGGACAATTTATAAGAATGCCGTGTTGTTCAGTGGTTTCTTGTAAAAACCGAAGTCAAAACAAAAACTTTGTGAATCATGGAATCACTTACCATATATAAGTACAAGTATTTTACTATATTTGTCTTTAAAATAATGAAAAACAACAAATCGTAAAATATCTCTTGCTTTTACTACGTTATTTTTGTTTCCAAATATCACAGCGACTGTACTATTTTTGCACTACATACATTGCTCGTTAACCACTACCTAAATATGTCGCTCAGTGACTCAACAAGCAATGTAAAAATCACAAAACGATACTGTGGACTGCGGATGCATCGCGCAGTACGGCCGCTGTGTCTGGCGACGAGCTAGTGATGTAGTTGTGCAGATCCACTAACGTAGGCTATCGACAACAATGTCGTTTGGCGAATGAATTTATTGCTATTATACTTTGTTCTTCAATTTGTCAACTGTTTTACCCGGGTGGAAGATCGATGTGAAATAATGTGTTTTACTTATTTTGATTATTTTACAGCGTGGTAGAGAAATGCGTAACCAACGGTCGTAAAGTAAGTTAATAAAATTTTAGGTGGAGTGTTTTGGGTTTGAATTATAGGATTAGATCTCTTTGATAATATTAAGTTTCACCAATTTGAGCAGTCTCCGATGAATAATCACATAATATTTCTAATTAAAGCAGTCATGGAAAAATATATTAATTTAAGATTACACTATTTGACAAAAAATGCCACTCCAGTAATATTAAAGCGTCAAGTGCTGCACAAATACCTCCACTTTACAGGACAGTGAGTAAACATCATAGCAGGGTTCAACAATACCTACTGTTTCAATAAACTATGACAGGTTAAACCAACGTAACTGGATTTTTGAATTGTTTGAATTTTTTGCTTTTTATTTATTTTTATTATAATATTTTCTGGACTTATCGTTTTTATTTATTTTATTTTCAGGACACCAAATTTTTTAAAGTATAACGACGGTGAAGTATCAATATCTAATAACTACAAAAACATGGTTTTACAGGAGGAGAAAAAAACGTTTAATTTCCATAGTTTTTGATCATTTGAAGTAAACATTAAACTCAGACTCAAAGCATTTATTTCAATTAAACCATTTACAGGCACTTTTGAATTGTCAAGGAATCGGTCAGTCAGAAATAGGTATGAAGCTAGTTGCCCATTTCAAAGCGTAGTAGGTAGCTATGGAGAAGAACGGGCAAGAAACTCCACGGACACTCTTTTAAATAAAAAATTGTTACAAAATATTGGTTACATCATTCATGTTGAAATTATACATGTGAGAACAATGTAGAAAGACGTGCACGTTAGAAGCGTCCGTAATAAAAAGATAAAACAAAGAACAATTCAAAAAATTAAAATAAGCCCTAATAATTAGTAAGTGAAAACCGCCAAAATGTTAGTTATTAGATATTGATACTTCACCGTCGATAATATTAAATGGAAGAATCGATACCTTTCCGATTTGGTCAATCACTAGCGTATATGTAAAATAAATTGTTTCTGTACAGGACAACGATAGAAATGATGTTTTCGTGTGAGTGAGTTGTACGGTGCATGGTAAATGCACGCTGTGTTTGATGGGATAAGGTTTATAATTGATTGTGTAGTACGTTCTGATTTATGAATTGCAAGAGTGAGCGCAGCCTCATATCTATTTCTGCATGTGTAGTTGTGGCGACTAGTGGCGAGGTAGTGGGGACAAAGTGGAGACATTGGGTTTCGATACATTTTCAACTACCGGGCATATCTCCTTCTTTCTTATATCTATGTGTGAAATAAAATATTTTGAATTTTGAATAATCTGCCTCAACACTCACAGTGGACGGGACACAGTGAGTGCCAAGACAGATTATAAATGTCGGCGAAAATTTTTGGGAGTACCGAGTAGGTACTATTAGCTGAGAATTCCATGTTTTTTTTAGTTTAATAGGTACCTATGGATTTTATCGAGTTTAATGGTGTGCGATTGGCTTGATAAAGAAGACGGATTGTTGGTGGTCTCGAGATCCAACCTCTGATTTCACCCATGAATTAAAATATGTCCAAAGATGTAAGTATATGACCGTCGTGATATCTGTAGGCACAGCTGCGGCGGAGGCTCGTCGTGCGTTCGGTAGCATGGCGGCGCGCGACTCGCTGGACGAGATCCGCGACGAGGACGACTCGCACTCCGACTCCGACTTCTCCGACAAGCAGGGCTTCGGTGACCTGTCCATATCTAGTAAGTGTTGTCTATTACTGATGAGCCCTGACCCCGGGCAGTGGCCATAACTATTGGTGAACAACGTGGTTCATTGCGTACAGCTTGGGGTGCTCAGGACATGTGGCCGCCACAATGATGGCAACGGTGTTTGACTTTACGGTGTGATAAAAAGGTGTATACTCGTATACGGATGGCCGTCATAGCAGCCGTCATGTGAAGACAACGATGTCTAAAGGAACTCGAGCTTTACTGACAAATATCCTTCATCTATATAGTCGCATGTTTCGCTTTGGAATGGTGAAGGAAATGGCTAGGATGGGGGGGTAAGATCCCCTCGGTCAGCTTTAACACTTTCGACTCCACCCATTTTTCATAGAGCTCATACGCCATGCCGCCATACATATTTGCAAGTTGACTCCAGGAGGGTCACCGGCATTACGTTTGAAATCTTGTTAAAATATAAAAATAATTTTATTTTCAGTTTGTATTGCCAAATTCGCTAAGAAAAACCTACATTTAAAATGAGCCCTCCACGAGGGCTCCCGGCATCCCATATATGACTTGAGTGAATCCTCCAGGAGGGCTCGCAGCACTGAACGTGTTAAATTCTTAACATGACGTTTTAACTGCTTCTAATTCACATAATTTTAGAAGCAGTTTCAAAGAGATGCACACTTATGAAATGCAGGCCACACTGGGATCCAAGCTAAGGGAAACCAAGCTGAAGGGCGGGCGTTTTTGGGGGACTGTCTTATGTAATTTTGACGTTCGAAAAGTGCTGATTCTCAGCCTAGTTTGAATAAATGACTTTTGAATTTTGAATTTTAAGTTCGTTTAGCTTCGCTCATGTATAATAGTTACTGCATCTTTTCATACTTCAGTTCACACCGCGAACTGAACCGAAGTATGAAAAGATGTTGTAGTGACATGAACGAAGCTAAACGAACTTCGCTTTGTTCCCAGCGTGGTCAACATTCACCACTGTCTCAATAGTTAATGGCCACTGGAGCCAAGAGGCATGAGACCAGTTCATTTAACATGGTCAGCTTCAGCGCGAACATCTGTTGCCATTAAACTGTTTGTACTCCAGGGAAGGGAGCGGCCAGCAGCTCGGGCGGCAGGGTGGTGTCTGCCGCCACCTCATTTGGTTCGTCATGCATTGCTTCTATTGCTAATTCATTCATAGTTAATTTAATAAAGATAACCTCGTAGATTCGTTGTTTATGTGAAGGCCACGTGATATTTGATGTGTCTTGGGGGGCAGAAAGTACCTCTCGCCCTGTGCCAGTAACAAAAGATGTACCTATAGCATAGGTAATCATACATAATAGTATGGTGCATATTTTGTAGAATGTTGTGATGTGAAGTAACGCGATTATGATTTCCAAAAAGATTTGAGCTACGGTATGTATGACAGAAAATGGTCATCAAAGAAAAGTTGGAGGAATATCTCATCGTAAAGACAGGAGGATTATGTTCCCTCACTTTCTCAACCTGAACTTGCTCAGTAATGCCATCGCTAAAAACCAATCCTGGAATATCCTGAGCAATTTTTTGGAACATAAGTGTAATGTGTATGTCACCTTGTCGTGACCCCCAGCAGGCGGCGGCGACGTGCCGGGCGTGCCGGCGCGCTGGTCGCGCGCGCGCCCGCGCCCCGCCACGCGCACGCTGCCCGCGGCTGACGACGATGACTTCGCTGATCTGATTGAAGGTCAGGTGTTCAGTTATACTTAACATTGATTTAATTAAACTTATTATGTGCTTCCTCCAAGAAAAAAATGTTTTATCCTAACCTATGTTATAATGCAAAAGTGATGTTTGTTTGTTACGATTTCACGGTAAAACGGTCGAATGTATTTGTATTTAAATGGACCTGGAGAAGGACATAGGCTATTTTCATCCTGAAGCGCAGACGAAGTCGCGGGCAACAGCTAGTTATAGAATAAAATGTGAGTTTTGCAAACTGCGGATGCAGCTGTGTTTTCGTAACAGTTGAAACTGTCTTAGGACACTGCTAAAGCATAAGCTTCGAGCGTCCGCCAACATTGATTAGAACCTCGCTTGGAATTTGGGAATTCGAAGACTCAATGTGACTCAACAGTCGTCAAGTTACATGGGGATGTCATGCGGTATACACATTTAGGCGCGACGCCCACTATCTGTGGGCATCGGTGCGGCTCGGTACAGCTCGGGCGCTTCACGGCGGCTTCGGGCGCCTGAGGGCTGCTTCAGCCGGCTTCGGGCGCCTGAGAGCTGCCTCGGTAAGCATACCTAAAGACGCCGAGGCTGGTTTCGGGTAGCTTCGGCAAAACTGTTTTCACGTAACGTTACGACGGCGTAACGTTACGTAAAAACAGTTGTGCGTGTTTATTTACGAGTATTATGGTGGATTGGGATTTAGTTCTCATTGTTCATCTTGCTGAAGAAGAGGAGAAACTTGGAGCCTTAAGGCAAAAAATTAGATTTTATAGAATAATCAACTTTTCTTCTGTCATCGTCAAAAAAAACGAACCTATACGTGTAATTAATGAGGCTGTTGCCTTTTTTTTTCCTCTGGGTGTTGCCAAGCTAATGGAGGCGTGCGCGGTGAACGTTATGACTGTTCTGCGACTTGTCTGGCCATGAAAATGCCACCCGACCTGCCCGAAACCAGCCTCGGCGTCCTTCGGTATGCTTAGGACTGCCGAGGCAGCTCTGAGGCGCCCGAAGCTGCCCCAAGCAGCCTTCAGGCGCCCGAAGCAGCCTTCAGGCGCCCGAAGCCGCCGTAAAGCGCCCGAGCTGTACCGAGCCGCACCAATGCCCACCGACAGTGGGCGTCGCGCCTAAATGTGTATACCGCATGACATCACCATGTAACTTGACGACTGTTGTCTGCTTTCTGGTCCGATCACACGCAGAACATGCTTACAGTAATGATATTTTTTGAAAACCCTTTTATTTATTTTTAGATATTTTAATTTTGTCGTTATACCTGTTATTAAGTCATGTCATCAACATAATTTCTTCTCCCTAGGAGTGGAAAGTGGCGACGCAGGGGACTCTCTGGGCAGTTCCTCAGAGAGTGAGCTTCGCGTGACCAGCGCCCGGCCCAGCGCTGCGCCCGGTCGCGTCTCCGCACTCAGCGACAACGAGTTCTGAACCTTATCGCTCGGGAGTAAGGCACATTTCTGTTCATAGTTGTTTGTACTTTTTTGTTTGTAGGTGTTTAGATGTTACGTAATAAATACGTGGAAATTGCTGGTCGATTTACTTCTTTTATTATCTGTAGGTATGTGTAAGATGTGTTTAACCTACTTCAAATTATGTACAACGCTACAAGGTTATTTTGGCGCGTGGCCAAAACGAACGCCGCCATCTTGTTCAATACAATTTCAAAAATGTTTACCAACAACGGACCCGCTGTTAATGTGATTCTTGGAGCACTCTACAGGCCTACGTATCTGGTACACCCTGAGCACTCTACAGGCCTACATATCTGGTACACCCTGAGCACTCTGCGGGCCTACGTATCTGGTACGCCTTGAGCACTCTACAGGTCTACGTATCTGGTACACCCTGAGCACTCTACAGGCCTACGTATCTGGAACACCCTGAGCACTCTACAGGCCTACGTATCTGGTACACCCTGAGCACTCTACAGGCCTACGTATCTGGTACACCCTGAGCACACTGGTACACCCTGAGCACTCTACACTCCTACTTATCTGGTACACCCTGAGCACTCTACACTCCTACGTATCTGGTCCACACTGAGCACTCTACAGGCCTACGAATCTGGTACACCCTGAGCAGTCAACCTTGCTGACTTTTCTATTTATGGTATGAAATATTTTCTTTCTTGCTTTTTCTCACGAAGAATGTCTTCGTGAGAAAAAGCAAGAAAGAAAATATTTTGACTCTTCGATGTTTTAGTTGAAATAAAATAGCATTGTTTTATAAAAAGTAATATTTATTCGTCTCGTCATCCAAGCAGTATCTGTCCACAATAAATAACCTTCTGAAGCCGTAGACCATAGACAAGCAGCCACAATACTTCTGTCCACCGTAAACCCTAGCTTAAAGTATATACATCGATCTAAAGAGTATAAGTTTATTTACAATTATATTTTACAGTCTCTAAGTATTAAGTAAGTTTACGTAGAATAATTAAATGTAAAAAAATATAAATTCTTATCTAGAAAAGTATAAAATGTAATAATCTTGAATTCTTAAAGCTAGTTTACGTATAGTTTGGATACCGGAAAGACTGACACACGGTAGATCTTGGTTAGACCGGAATCTATTCCTATCTTTTGATTATTTATTTGACGAAAGGCATGACACAAAGTCATGAGCAGTGGTGGTCCAGTGGTAAAGGCCGACTTACGAGTTGTAGGTTCGAACCCAAGTAAGAAATTTGTGTAAATTATTTCATCACCACTGCTCTCAAAACGGTGAAGGAAAAAAACATCGTGATGAAACCGACATGTCCTAGAAACAATAATTCGAAGACAAGTGACATCTACCAACGCGCAATGGACCTGCGGGTTACGGCCCCCTCCCTTTCACATAAAAATTATAGGCTGATTATGCTTATGCATGACACAAAAGCGATGTTGTAAATTCTAAACGATCCTCAATCAAAGGTGTGTCAGCAATTTTTAAAGAAATTAAGTATATAAATAATAAAAAATGTATAGTAACAAGATATTGCAAAAGTAATAAGTAACAAATAATTCAGACTCTGGAAAATACGTTACGACTAAAAAGTCATTAAAAGTTTCTAATAAACACTACAATTTATTAAATAGCTTAGCTGAAAATAAAATAAATACTTTAATTATTACAAAATTGAAAGCAAGTTTGTTCTAATTCTTAAACAATTGTATAATATGAACAAAATTTTGCAACAATTTAGATGTTAATATTTACACCAATCGTAGGTTTGTAATTTGGCACCGTTTAGGTACATATGACTTTAATTTTTAATATATATACAAACATATACTTGACATTATATCTAAGAATATAAACTAAACTGTATTTGTGAAGTAGCTTTCATGATAACTTTATCCTCTTCCTCTATTCTAAGAAATATGTATAACGCAATTTAGAAGTGACAGCTTCATATCGAATTAATCATTCTAAAAAACATACATTAAAAATATTTTCACAAATAAAGATGATATAAAACTAAATAAATAAGACTTAAAATAGAGTATAACACAGATATTTGACGATACGTACAAGTTTACAATTTATTATTAGTTATGTTTGTTAAAGTAAAGTGAACTAATGAAGTAATAAAAATGAAATAAAACTACGATTTTGATAAAGACTGGCCGATTTCTTGCCGTAACCACAATTTAAAATGATGAACGAATTACAAAACACGAATGTTATAAATGAATGACAAAACACAAATGAAACACATTATCGTAGGAATCAATTGAAATTATGACAATGATGTCTCAGCTAGGCCATCCGAGTACCGAATACCATGATGTCATCTACATAAACTAAACTAGATATTGCAATAATCAGGGCAAATACAGCTACCATGTTTATCAGTAAAGAATACCGAAAACATTAATAGTAATTTCATGCTAATCATTTGCAAAATCTTTTGGTCCCTTTGATCTATAAATTTACTTATTGCGTAGATAGGCCATCAATCGGTACTTGATGATAAGTGATCGTTGTAGCGAATGAAACTAAGGCAGTAAATGATAGATAATCTACGAGTATAACATCATAAATTCATAATTGTGTTTTGATTAATGTTTTACTTAAAGTTAGTGAAAGTATTTACAATTTATCATAACGTATTGCGACCTTATTAAGCTACGTTGTTAAGTTTGGTATGATATGCTTAGACAGTTAGTTTACTTAAACAAAGAGTATTTAAAAATCTCTTACTGACTAAAGTTACAAAACATTCGTATTCATTTACATGTTCGTATAAATTACTTGACGGTATTTTATGAACCGCTTAGCCAATATTTGATAGTGTAGATCTTGATTCTTATATCGATGAAGGATGAAGTTTAATTTTGACTTAAAATGAGTCATACATTTTCGTGGATGTAAAATGTATCAAAGCGCCACAGTGGGTATTAGGATAGCTCCTGATGCGAGTGGCTGGTGTCACTGGTGGCAGACGTGCTCGCCAGGGAGTCGTGTTGTTCCGCAGCATGACGGCTCTCATCGCAGACCGCTATGAATTGCTCCGCATATGCCCTAGAACATTGACAATAGGTACTAAGTATTTAAAGCAGTTTCATTTGATTTTCAGGATTACATTTTATTTTAAACGTGTACTCCAGTTATGAAACTGCCTGTTTTTGCTTACCAATTGAACCAATTCTTAGATGTTATATTATCACAGTGAATTAAACTCATTCAGTTCTACTGGTTTTCTATTAATGATGTAATTTACCTATCAAGACCGGTGTAGGTCCTCTTCAGATCTGCGTCGGTGATATGGTCGCGGTCTGCGCGCCTCTTGCGGTGGATCCTCTCGAGAGACCTCGCTAGCTGCGAGTCTCGCTCGCGACCCTCGCGACGACGCCGCTCCGTGGTCGCGCGCGGCGATCGACGACGGCGCACGCGCTGCGAAGTTACGGATTTGTTTGTTATGACAAAGTAAATCAACAGTTTGTGGTTCTCTTCTGTTTGCAAAGGCCATTGTCGACCGCGACTGACAGGTCGGATAGACTGTAGAGCGAGATGAGATAACCTAAAAGATTTTATATTTCGTCCTAGCTCCGTTTATTGGCCATGATGGCCAAAAGCAACAAAATCGTGGTGAAAAATTTATATGAAGACAATAAAGTCGTATTTATTGTCTTCATATAAATTTTTATTACCAGCCAGAAATCGAAAGCTTGTTTGCATAGACTGTAGATAGGTGTAAGCCTCCCTACTTTTTATGCAAATGGTCTTTGGCACTCTGGTTTCCTTTTTAACCGATTTCCAAAAAGGAGGTTCTATGTCCGTCTGTAAGTTTAAAAAAAAAAGTACCTACTTTCGTCGATATTTTCGTCAATTGTGGACCGATTTGAAAATTGTTTTGTCATTTGGTAGAGAAAGCTTGCGCGGTGGTCCCAAATAAATTGTTTTAACTTTGGGTAGTTTTTGAGTTAGCTTCAATAATACGTATTTTTCGCACTTAGTCTATGTGAATGATGTTATAATAAGTTCCTATCACTGTTATTTACATAGCAGGTAATGGTATTCGACTTTGTGTGGGGTACCACAACTAAAAAGTGAACAACTTGAAAGTATACCCTTTCAAACAAAAAATAATTTTACAAATCGTTTCAGCCGTCTTCGAGTAATCGGGAAACATAGACAAAAAAAAAAAACAGACGAACTGACACCTCCTCCTTTTTTGAAGTCGGTTAAAAATAAAAACACTAGGTACAAAGAGACTTTAATTTCGTAAGTCGGTGGCAAAAAACGAAAATTCAAAACCAAAGACACCGACACTTCCAAAATTAATTTTTCACTTTGTAGTGTTTTTTTTGGAAGTCGGTTGTTTTTATTTTGTTAAAAGTTTTATCTAGTTCTTATCAGAGAATATGTGGTGGTTTATAATTCTACGGCTTCCATTATGAGGACGAGGTGGATAGTGAAACCAAGCGCGAGGTTAAATTAAAAGGTAGCAGTAGGTATATACTTACAGCGTCATGCACGGGGTAGTACACAGGTCCGGGTGCGTACGTCGCAGGCGGCAGCGGCAGCGTCGCGTACCGCGGCGGCATCACCATGCAGGCGGCAGGGACACGGCCGAGCTGTAACAAGGACATAGTAGGTTGAGTAACAGGTCACGAGCTTCGATTGTTGGATTAATTTTAATCTTGAGGAATTATCATTAAAGGTCACAATGCAGTAGGTAATGGTTGGTGTTTAGAGAACCAGGTGGTTGGTAGTTGACACTTGGGTCTATAAACACGTCGTATTTGAGAGCGAATTGCTGCAGGTATTTGAACACGAAACAATAATAATAATCTTCTGTAACTCATACACGACCCACTTCTAACCTTACAGTAACGAACGGTTAAGTAACTACGCTAAGCTCAAAACTACAAATAAGGAACAAAATAATAAGTATTAAACTCAATAGGCAGTACTCAGGGGTCACCAACAACAATCGCACAGTCAGCACACAACAATCGCCACAAATCGCAGAGCACAATACGCTATTCAAGAAGAGAAATGCTTACGATTGTATGCGACCATAGCCATACAAACATGGTGAATAGGGCTGACCGTCGAAAGAAGATTAAACTTGACCTTAAAATTGTAGGCTTATTGTAGGTCAAACGTATGTGAAGGTATACTAATTACGTATTAAAACGTCATTAGTCACATTCATATTGGATTTTTTGTCATATTTATGTACTAACACTAGTGTTTAAGATGAACAAATTGGATTTTATAATCTGTAAAATAAATGATTAGATTTTTTTATTTTAGTTATGGTCTACCGAAAACGCCCAAGTAGACAAGACATGGCCTTTTACGAGTAGGAAGCTTGTCGATGAATTCTCGTGTGAGACAAATTGTATGCTCAATTAGAAGAAATTCGTCTGTTTGTCGTGACACATGCTAAGGCTGTAGGTTCGTCTCGAACTTCTACAATTGAATCGACATTCGTCTACTATGATGCAGCAATTAAGTTGTCAACTTTTTTCAAAGACAACTTTGCAACAACTATTTTCCATAATATGTATAGTTCTTCGCCACTTGGTCGGAGAAAAGGCCTTTGAACATTAATAGGAGTTATGTAGAGACCAAAGGGTCAATCTTTTCTATGAGTTCAATGGTCGAAAAAGTAAAATTCTTAATTTAGGCACTTCCATTTTCCTTATCAATCGCAAATTAGTGACCTCCATGTAATCTCAAGTACATGAACCCTACATTTGCGGCTTGTATCTCAAACAATAGTCCATAATATGTGTGCCAGCGCGTTTCCTAAACATTGACACGCTGTGGGCTCTGAATAATTCACACCGCGTGCATCTGCTGGAAGTGGGCATATCCTATTGTTCCACATTCTCTTCTTGCGTTATTATCCTCACACTTTTTGAGGAAAACAACATGGAACTACTCTCATACAAATCATACAATTATGCCAATGACACCCTATCTACACTCAATTAAATTAATGCTCATTCAGCACGATTTCTACTACGGGAAATCGGTTTTCGATTTCGTGATGGGAGTCTACCAAATTGATACTGACTGCGAAATGGGTTTTCAGTCCCCAAATCACAAGCTGCTCCTTAAACGGACCTTACGTAAAATATTATCTTGTCTGTACTGTACTGTCCGCCTATTTTATTTTTTCGAGGTTAGATTGTATTTTATTTTAGCTTAGTATAACACGTCTTTTGGCTTGCTACTAAAGAGATTGCATTATGCAGTGTTTTGCAAAATCCTCGCGTTTGACCTGAGCGGACAACGAATAAGCAGTGTTTTAGTGTGTCTAATAATTCCATAAATACATTGATTTCGACCAGAGTTTTACAGGACAGATACCTAACTTTCGGTCCCTATCTAATGAAATGATGGTAAGTTTAGCATAAGCCACGCTATTTCCGTTTACTAGCTCGACATACGGCTTTCCCAAAAACCGACCGGTTATGTTTCACAAAGATTAATACCATAATATTGTTGATGTGAATGTAGTAATAAAACTTTAGATAAAGCAAGAATATCTACTACTCCATAAAAAAATCTAGTTTAAGCCTCGCAAGTAGTCATTACGGGTGTTGCAGCATTAATTCCTCGTTGGACAGATAGTTA
Source organism: Agrochola litura (assembly GCA_949152395.1). Lineage (NCBI taxonomy): Eukaryota > Metazoa > Arthropoda > Insecta > Lepidoptera > Noctuidae > Agrochola > Agrochola litura. The sequence goes on from OX424498.1 coordinate 25,061,089, forward strand.
TCGCTGAGATAATGTTTTTTCTAACAACTTCAACCGCAGGAGTGGAATGCGGGCGGCCTCAAATGTCGGCGTCGGAAAAATATGGATTGCTTTTACCCGCAGCGCGGTCTAGTGTTTTATGTATGACGACTCTATTTTCTTACTATGCAATAAGTAAGTATTATTGATTGCTATAGGTTTTGATTCTAATTCAATAATAATAACTTCTTTAATCGCTTTGGAAGATATACGAATGAACTATTGTCTTCAGTCTGGTAGTTACAAAATCAAAAGTTGGTCAACACTTTTTGAGAAACCAATTAGTAATGATCTTTGTGGTTTCATTTATCGTTTACAAAATGTATAGTTTACTACGTCTACAATACACAATTCAGAAGGTATTTTTCTTACTGTCAACTAGCGTTTCTGAGCTTTTTCGAAATGTTCCTTACCTATAAGTACTTGATATTGGCACTAACAGACTACAGAATGTAAGATTAGAAGTAGAACACCGCTATAATAATGAATAATCTTTTGTCACCTTGATTGCTGCTTATCACAATATTGATCTTTATGATAAAAAGTATTGAATGAATAACGTCACACTGCTGATGAAGCTTATCATCACAACAACTCAGTTATTCGATACCGCCAATATAATTGTCTCAACCTTCACATTTTCATCTGCCGCAGTATCTTCAACTATCTTCGCGAGTTGTGAAATAGTTTTTACAACTGCCATGTTTATATCAATGATTAGCTTGTCCTTTGATAATAAGGACTGTTTGAGCAAATTGCGATTGAGAAATATTACTACTTGTAGATTCGAGAAGGTTATGGAGGTTATTTGATAAATTGGCACCATTTTATACATGGCCTTTGGCATAAATATTAAGACGCAGATGTATGACAGTGACCTTGAGTGGTTAACTTGCATGTTCTGTACTGAGCTCACGCAACGCGTCGTACGTCCAGCCAGTAATAGGACTCGCCCATCAAGGAGCGCTGTCTCAAATTAGACGCATTATTAATTTATTAATTTTATTATACATAAAACAAAAGGTATTTTATTAAACACGTATACTAAAATATCAATAATTAAATTATCTTTAAAATGGTGAAGGTTTTAGAAAAAATACGCTTGATGGATTTTGCGTTATTCTAAGTATTTTATCCGCATTAGACATTCCTTTACAAATTAATTTCACTATGTAATATAGGTAAATATAATCTAAAATATTTCCTATATTAACAAACTACTCTAATTTAACATATATTTTTTCCAAATCATTAACACTACTCGTTTAGACGTGATCTTCAGTATAAAATCATGAAAAGTCGGTTATCGTCGCCTTAAGTGTAGTTCCAACAACAGTACGAACAGCTCGTAAATTTCCACCGGTCAACATAGGCCTCTCGCATAGAACGAAATTACATAAACAGCACATATAGGTACAGAGTGCATCAGAAAAGGTGTTTGTCAAATGTGGTTTAGAACATCAAACTTAACAACTTTCTCTATGAGACCAAAATCATTCTTAATTTTGATCACACGTTTCTGATAGAAGAAGGAAGGGAAAGGAAGGGTATATACCCTTTACAGTATATTACCAGCATGCGTGATGGCATTTTCTCTCACATAGATGGTACTGTAGGTACTGTAGGTAGGTGTGGTATGCCATCCATCATGTTTGTATCCTTTTTACGATATTCAAGGAAATCAATAGGATATCCCACGCGGTTAATTGAATTAAATAAATACATTTAACTACTTAGTAGTAGATACAAATTATAGAACTGCATGTTAAGGGCTCCCACGAAGCAAAACCAATCCTCCTTGATACATTTACAGACATGCCACTGAGACCAGATCATTATGCATGATTTACATAAATGTTTCATTTCCTGAACTCAATTGAAAGATCGACATTCCTTTATAATAACAACAGATTGATTGGTTGTAGTTTATTGAATGTACTTCTTTTGTTTAACTTTAGATATCTCTCGTTCGTTTTCCACCTTTTTCCTTACCCTCTTATCAGAGTCCACTTGTTATTCTCTGTCATGCTAACAGGAGCTAGCCTAGCAACATAGCTAATATTCGTCACTTGTGTGGTGCTCTTTCAATGCTCCTGAAGTCCTGAGTACTTCTCTATAGGGACTGCTACCATTTGCGATTTCTAAGGTCCATCTCTTATGAATACTTAGTTCCTTACTTTTAATTACCACATGGTTGATACCTGCTTCTTCTGATTTCTAGATCACTATGGAAAGCTGTTGATCGCTCTCATTGAGACCTTGCGAGTTGCGACAAGTGCGTACGCGCTGCTAGTCGGTCGACCGGTCTATTGTAAGGTGTGATCGAAATCTGCGCGGGTGGTGATTGACTGGTGTCTTTGCAGGTTGTGTTTACGTGTTTCCTTCTATAACCGAAGGTTTCTTCTGTTTCTTTAGTTGAAATCCTCAGGCCTCACACAATTGACTTAGTTGGGTCATTTATAAGGTCATTTCATTCATAAAACAATTGATTAAAGTGATCTCGTTCACTAATCTAGTGTTCATAGTTTAAGCCCCCTTCTTCCACTGCGTCGAAACGAGCTATATATATAAGAAAAACATATAAGGTGCTAAAATGATGAAACATTCAGCTTCGTTAGGTTTATGATCATTTTGAAAATCAACAATATAAAACCCATCGAGATGTCACCATTTTAAAAAAAACATTAAAAAAAGGAAAAAAATACAATAAATAAGTCTCATAAATATTCTACCAGCAAACAAATTAGTTGTCGCCGACTTTCTTTTCACTTTTAACGAGAGATAGCCAAACTTTGGCGGCAGCCAGCAACCATGTGAAAAGTGAACGCCAAGGTCAAAGAATGATGCTCTCGTGAATATAATAATGGTTAGCGGGTCACTGTCCCACGTTCACGGAATTGTAATTAGCGATGCGTTTGTGACATTGTTTTGTGAAGAATTTGTGTGGTTAGGAAACGTGTGGCTTACTTTTCTTAACAAACGAAAGCTCTGAGAAAAGGCACGTGCAATGTGGTTTCTTTGCATTGATCTGCCACACCTTTTCTTTTAGTAGGTCCCGTAAATTGCAGTTAAGGAAAATAAAGTACCTATGAAAAACGGTATGCAGTATTCTTTGATGAAAACTGATAACAAACGACAGTATATAATCACGAGCACAAAACAGAAATAGCCGGCAGCTGCACGTCGTGACTGTGACAAGAAGGCTTCCACTCAGCATGACGCTGTGCTATGGGGTACCCACAGCCCAGCTGATTTTCAGTGGTCATCCGACACCCTACATGGGGTGATGCTGGCATACACAGAACCATTCGACTGAAGAAAGTCTTTGGCTCTGTCACAAAACCATGACATGAAAGGATCGTTCTCTAAACAATATAAGAGGAGATTGGATTCAGTTCTACAAAGTAGGTTCATACGAGTACAAGTACTTCGTGGCTATCGAAACATTGTAATTTGCAGTGTTTTGCAAGGTACTGCACGTACGCGTTCGACCTGAACCAACAGTGAATAGGCAATTTGTAGGTAAAACCACAAGTAACACATGGATTCAAAGTGTTTTAGTGTGTCTAACAATGGTTCACTTTAGTTCTGACCGGGATGGAATACAAATATTTATTGAGTTAATTTAATTTTAAATCCATCAGTTAAGGCAAGTTCTAAATTGAGTTCACACCAACAGTCAAGGCACAAGTTCGATAAACGTCAGGACTAAATGCTAAAATACCTACGAAACAATAAATAATCATCCCACATGATTGTAATCAAAACAACATTCTATTAAAATTCCTAATCCACGTAATAATTTAGTCAATTTTGTTAGGAATGTTGCAATTTGCCCGCAGTTGCAGTTTTTGTAATAAACACTGATAGTGATCTTGGAGACTTGGTATGACTTCTTGCCGGCAAGTGGGGATATAAATCATGCCCGCCCCCTGGTGGATGCAGCGTGAACATCGCATAGCTGTAACGGGACACTTATTTTACACCCACAGGAGTTGGAACAATGTTATGACTAGTTTTACGAACTAAAGCCTCTTACATACGATCTTTTAAAACGTTCTTTCAAATGCAAGGTACCACCATATTTTTTGGAAGTACAAAGAATATGGGTTACCTTACTATCTAGCGTTTGTAGACTATCATAAGGCATTTGACTGTCTAAAACACAAAAAGATTTGGGAAGCGCTGGCTAGTCAAGGAGTACCTTAGAAATATATTCGGGTTATACGGAACATCTACAAAAACATGACCGCGAAAATTAAAACGGAAAGACTGGGAGAACTATTCCCCATTAAACAAGGCGTTAGACAGGGTGATCCCTTATCACCTAAATTATTCTCAGCAACGTTAGAACTTGTGTTTCGAAACCTGGAATGATCAACTTACGGTATTAGGGTAATTGGAGTGATGCTGAACCACCTTCGATTTGCGGACGACCTTATAATAATTTCTGATAACCCGGATCGACTGCAAACTATGCTCAGACAACTTGTAGAGGAAAGCCAAAAAGTAAGTGCAGATCAATCGAACAAAAACCAAATTGATGACGAATCGTTCGAAACCACCCATACCTACGGGTCAATAACGATCTAATCGAGTTTGTTGATGAATACCTTGGACAGATCATATCTCCTACAAACGATACGTCAAAAGAAGTACACAACAGGGTAAATGTAGCGTGGAAGCGATATTGGTCCCTAAAAGAAGTCACAAAAAATCAGTCAATACCAATGACGTTAAAAAGCAAAGTATTTAACTCGTGTATACTTCCTACCATGACTTACGGTTGCCAAACATGGGCTTTAACTAAGCAAAACGCTAAGAAATTACAAACATGCCAACACAACATGGAAAGAAGTATGCTTAATGTTAAGAGAAAGGACAAATTAAGCCTTAAAAATATCCGAGGGAAAACGAAAATAGCGGACGTACATGCAAGGTAAAAAGACTGAAGTGGAAATGGGTGGGCCACCTTATCAGGGACAAAAACGAGAAATGGGCTAAATTTGTAGCCGAATGGTACCCAAGAGAAGGTAAAAGGAAAAGAGGACGCCCGACACGAAGGTGGGACGACGACCTTAAAGCGACAGCCGGGCCAATGTGGAAGAGGAAAACCCATGACTTCCCGAACTCTGGAAGAATATGGGGGAGGCCTATGCTAAAGCAAAACAATCTTCGGAAACCGATGTCTGAAGAATAACTTTATTTTTATTAACTAAATAAATATATGTAACTAGATTGAAAGATTGTTAATAAAAGCTAATATTATTATTATATTATAACAAAATGGAAATAAATCAGTCTGATACAAACGTCAAGCTGCTGACACTTATCAAATTAAAACATTTCAGAAAAAGACATCTTCTGCTTGTCAAAGACAAACCAGATCAGATAACTTGAAGCCTGACCTACTTTGCAGCTGTCGACAGGTCGCCCATGACAGCAGCATATTTCACAGTTAAACGCGAAATATTTCGAGATAATTTCCAATAATTACGTCAATATTAACCATTAATAACTGCATAAATTAAGATAATTAAAATGCCTGAACTGGATGCCCAAATATAGCAAACGTAAGACTTCGATATAGAAAGATATAAAGAAGGTTCACTTTAATGCTGCTCAAGAAACTTAGAATCAGTAGTCGATTTATTGATTACTATGGTATCCTGTGAAATAGACCATTGTCAAATCACAGATTTTTATACGCTTCGGTTATAAATGTTCCCCAAAATGGCTTTGAGGGATACCAGTAGTTGTTGTTAGCGAAGATTGTTAAACTGCTAGCACTTTGTGCTACCCTGTTTCCTGTACCTACAGGCAATCCCTCCATCCAGTTGTTTGTCATCAGTTTTTATTTAACAAGTTGTCAATGGACTTCAAAGCATATACGTGTTTAAAAACAAATTAAAGACATATTTATTGAGGAATTTTACTGTATTGAAGAGTTTATAGATCATGACAAACGACATCCACTTTAAATGATTCATTTGTGAATTATTATTATGTATTTTTGTGTATTTGTGTGTTGTATTGTTATTGTTTGTCTTTTTCTTTCTTTTAATACTGGGAAATGAATTTTTGAATTTTTAAATGGAATGTTGTTGATTATTTAATTTATTGTTGCTGAGTTATTGACATAAAATTATTTATTAGTGAAATTGATATATTTTAAATGCGTAATGAATTTTAAATATGAATGTAATGTTTATGCTTTTTATTATTTTATTTTATTTATCATCACTGTAATATTTTCAACACAATGTATTTTGTTATGAAATAAATGACTTGTGACAGTTATGACTTATGAGTCATTAAAATAACCACGGAATTTTTTTGCCATAATTATGTCGTGAAAGCCATAACCATAGTCCTGAAAAGTCTATAACTCTATTCCAGGGATCACCTGGGGGTCCATTTTCAAAAATAATATGACAGTCGCGGTCCGTTTGATAGAAGATTACAGCAACAAAGTTTTAAAAAAAATAACGAAGTTCCTAATTAATATTAATGTGAAAAATTACAGTTTTACTTTGATCTGTCTGAAGTCTGGAGTAAAGTTGGTGCAAGCTAAAACTCAAAACTTTTACTTTAATATTAAGTTTTAGTTATAAATTTTACTTTTTACTAAGGTCCGCACAAAATAGGTCCGCGGTCCGTCTTTTGGTGACTCCTGCTCTATTCATTGGTTTCTTAGCAAACTGGGCCTACTGTTATGTTTATTTACTTTGTGTTAAATATAGTTGCGCAGTGCGCCTGCGCGGAAGGTCGGCCGGTCGGCTGCGCTTGCGCAACTTCTGTCGCACATCGCACGCATCTGCACATTGCACAGATTTACGTGAATACGTTGTTCTATAGCTGCAGTGATGCAGTGCGTATGCGAGTTGAATGCACTTATTAAGACAGGTCAATCACTTCTGTAACACACTTTAGATTGTATTGGTTGGTTGCACTGCACAAATGTTCTTAGAAATTGCACATCGCTGAATTGTGCGATGCTTCGTTGACAAACTATTGCCTATTGAGTACATAGGATGTTCAAATATTTAACGCAATTTTAAGTTGAGCGTAGGTTTGCCCCTTGCAAATATTAGCACAGTTGATCAAATCTCAGAGCTCACTCACATACCTACCTAGATTTCGTAACCATATATGGAAAATATTTGCCTAGAAAACATAGGCGTGATCTCGTTTATTTTCCTCTACATTTAAAAGGTTAATGGGAAGGTTATCTATAACCGTTAAATAATACATTGTTAACCCGTGAATGCGGATGTTTAGGCCCGTTGCGTCGCATATATTACCATAAGACCATAAAAATGTCTATTAAAGAACTATATTTTACACTTTCGCTCTCGAAGATGGCTGTTTTTTTATTAAACTATGTTAAATAGAGTGTTATTTAAGTAATTTACTAGAAGTTAATGGCCGTGTACCGAGTTATTTGTTTATTAACATTGTGCATTAACGATTAGGTTTGTTTACGAGTGTTGTTTAGTCATAATTTCTTTTTTTTTTGTAGTGGAATGTTGTTATATCACGCATATTGTGTGTTTTATAGTTTTACGTAGTGAAATGGTGTATTGGTTGTGTAGGGTTGGAGAATGGAACTGTAGGCTAGCAATAGTTATCCCTTCAACTGTCATTAACGAGACACAATAGAATTTTAATTCTTATCCGCCTTTATAAGGCTGCTTAACTGGTGATGAGTTATGGCAACGTTGTTATATCTTTGTATCAATGCTAAACTACCTAGGTACCTACATAAAAACCTGAAGCTGTCATTCGACTATAAAAAGAACATTGCATGGCCAAAATAAACTTTTTCTCACTGTGTCTACCTTCTCATAAGTACCTAATGATTAATCACCAAGTGCCTCTAACTATAAACTAATTATAATGTACAGTACCGACCAAAAGTCCATGAGCAATCTCACAAAGCAATAGACTGACGCTTCGGTTTGACTTACGACCTTCTTCTATAAGTTGTTACAATACTGTAGACACGCACATTACACACACACACTCACTTTATCTGCAACCAATGACTAGCTCAATAATCATCATTCGTTTTTAGTTTCATTCGTCTTGTTCACATAAATATTAAAGTTTAGCAGGTAGACCACAAAAAACTAAGTAAATTATTTCGATTTCTGTGGGGTAGATGCAGTTTGTTACGACTTACGAGTATTTAATTAATAGAACTTTTTTGGCTCGTGGATAATATTGGTGACGAGTATTTAGCGCAGTGTTGTGGTTATTATTATCAAAAAGCAGGCATAAAATATATTGAAGAGATCAGATCAGATCAGAGAATATTATTGCGCTGCGTAAAAGTGAAGTGAATATCTAATGAAACCGGACTAAGTGTGAGTGTTATCATTAATATATTTCATATTTTACTAAACATAAATCTTAATCAAGGGTATTGTTGATAGAACAGAGGTATTGTTGAGACAGAAGATGCCTTTAAAGTTTTAAATTCATTGTGAGGTTTAATTCGATTAGTGAATAATAAATAATAAGGTATTATGTGTAATAAAAACAATGTTTTTCTTTGTTCTAGAGAAATACTGTGAGGGTTAAGAGATATCAGGAAGGGGCTTATTATCGAGTAGCAGCGACGTCAAATGGTGAATGAAACAAATGGTTTCATACCAACGAGATATTTTGCTGAATTATTAAAAACACGTCATTATGAACCGTTCGCCGTGCACTCTGAAGGCTTGCATCACTGAAGACCAGCTAGAAAACCGTTTTTGACCTTAAAATATTGACCGTACCAACTTAATAAACAACAGATTCGTTATTGCATGAATTTATGGTAACGAATTTTTTAAGCACGTTTCAATAGGGTGTTTGTCGTATTTCTTGCAGATATACCGAAATTGTTTAATATTATTTTAGTAATAGTATTATTCTAGGATTAAAATTTGAGGTTTAGTTTCAATCTTCTTTTCGTAAAGAAAATGAATACTTAAGCTTTAACCTCAAAAACAACCAATATTTACTAAAGTCAAATAAAATGTAAAATAATTAATACAAATAAAATATAAACAAACTGCCCATATTTAACCTTAAAATTACCTATTCTGTAAGTAGTTTTTTACATTTTAAGTAGTCTAATATTCTTATTTATTACTTAATTACTTCGACCATGATCAAAGCTTAATATTTATGGTGAAAAAATCCATTAAAAATTTAAAATATTTCATAATTTAAATATGTCAAAATAATACAAACTGCTTCTAAGTTTCTTGACATCTATTTCACATCTTATTCAGCTGAAGTAATGATAAATAATTGTAGCAGTTTATTAACTTATGTAAAATAAATATAACGAATAAACATATTTTTTTTAATTTTGTTATCATATATCACGCATTTTTTATTCTAAAACCTTTATTGCAATAACAACATATAAAAGCAGCAATATTTAAAAAATATTATTATCGAAAACAAAAATAATAATATTTGCAAAAAACCGCACTGTCTTTCACGAGATTAGAACCTGAGGCAGTTTGAATTCCATACCAACGCTTAACGCTTTCTGCTATCTGCACTTGTTAAGTTACTATCGAATTTTAGCAATGCCATTAACTGGTCAAGTTCACGCGCATAGTGCGTGTGTGCTAGCATGTTTAAAGCGACGGAAATATATTGTTGTTTCGTGCAAAACTGCGTTATCTGTGGTGTGTGTATCTTGTTGCTTACACATACAAATGTACGAGCTATACCGCGTGTTCACAGCAATACGACTCTTAGCGTGCTCATGCACTTTTGAGCGCTTACTGTACTTGACAGTTAAATGTAGTACGTACAGCTACCAACCAACCGGAAACAGGAACCGGGTTGTGCAACATAACCGCACCGGCTGATAACCGGTGACATGCAGCATGTAACCGTGAGCTGTTGGTTGCGCAACCGATGGTTGTTACAACTGTTACCAGTTAGAGATGAAAGTCACTTTCAGTGAATGTGATGTTGCGTTCCAGTTTGCGCTGGAAATATACCGTGACCCTGTAAGATTCTTCGTCTCCAATATACTTAAGTGTGTGAGCATAAACTCAATTTAGTCTCTGCTGATGAATGTTTTATTATTTTAGTAAGTAATCTTTAGCTTATTAAAGTTTGTTCTATTTAAACTGGAATATATATAATAAGTAGGTACCTACTTACCTACCTCTGATTAGGAATCAAGGAATAAGTTTGTCGTTTTAAAACAACTCAGTTTAGATTTTAAAACCATTTTGTAAATTGATAAGTTACCAGTAAAAGACAGGATTATAGGGGGGGGGGGGGGGGAAGTTCTAGGCTTTTCTCATACCGACGACTTGGTCTATGGTGGGTTCGGAAACATAATTTCCAAAATTCACATAACCACTTAAAAAAATGGCAACTCATGACATCATGTGTTATTTTATGTCCCTACTTTTATAACAATACCAAACAGAACAAAACTATGGGTCGTCTCTAAAAGGCAAACAATTTATATGATTACAATAAAACACAATAAAATCCATAACTTTCTCTAGCGGACACAAGTTTATGTGAAAGTGACACGACACGCCGTATCGATCGAATCGAGACTATCGACCGGCGCCTGCGCCGCTAGATCTAATTATGTTATTATGTTGACATCGATAGACTCGGACAAAAGAGATGAAATATACGAATGATCGGGTGTTAATAAACCTGTCGAATATTAGTATATCGTGTTCTAATGACAACTGTGGAAAGGATACAGCGTGGAAACTGGAAAGCAAAGAAAAACTAAGCTTCACTGAGCAGCTGAAGATCAGTCAATAGCCAATGAGTACATAATAATGTATATTGCCTTAGGGAGAGTAGTGTACTTGACTGAACATCGATTCCAATATAATTAGAAAAAGATTAGGCGCTGATGATGATGAACCAAGCAAAAACTGTAGCAGTTGATACTGATATTAATCATAGATTCTGAAAGCGCCAATAAAGTCAAATAATGACTTTATTATGCCAAGATATCAATTATTAATAAATGTAGTAACGTACGGGAGAGCAACTTTTGAAAGTAGATTTCTTAACGAAAAGCTAAGCAAGCTTGTTTAAAGGTTCAAAATACTGCTCTGTATACCAGTTAAGACATATTTGTATAGCTTCATTCAATACATCAAATACCAACTATAATTACATTTTACAACTTAATCCCCCGCGGATGACCTCCCCAACCTCACGAAGGTAATAATGGCCACCATCATCTCCCATGTTACACCATGGACTATGGCTAATAATGGTCAATGTTGGCGATTGGTTCCACCAGTTATGCGACCTTTGCTATTTGCTGTCGGTACAGTGTTGCCAAATAAACAGGTTGCTCAAATAGTTGTAGTAGAGGTACGGTCAGCAAACATAATAATTTTAGATTTTTCTAAAGGTCGTTTAGGATTTTAGGATTAAAATAAGACACACTGGTGCCGGTTCCCTTGTTCACAAACTAAACTAAATTTAAGTTCAGTGCATCCTTTTCTTTCTATTTCATTAAGAAAAGGACAGAAGATACATTTTAGTTTAGTCCTGTCAAATTAATCAGCGTCTGTCACTACTCCATACAAGTTTAGACGTGACTAAAAACTTGCCTACTAAAATTACGTCAATTTACGTCAAGCGCTGATTAATTTGACAGGACTAAACTAAAATTTATCTTCTGTCCTTTTCTTAATGAAATAGAAAGAAAAAGATGCACTGAACTTAAATTTAGTTTAGTTTGTGAACAAGGGAATCGGCACCATTAAACAGGAGATCTAAATCAACAAATTAATGACGCTTTGATTTGTCAAATAAGTCTGGAGTGGTTTATTGATGTAATGATAAAAGATATGAAAATAAAGAAAAGATTTCAATAGTAACGAACAAGTTGTCACAGAGAGGAGGCATGTGTCCAGCAGTGGGAACATTATAAGCTGATTATGATGAACAAGTTGTGCCAATAAAAATTCTTGCAATTCTGCTTATGTGTGGTTGACGAAACTTAATTTATTCGTTTGTATAAAAAGTAAGGCGTTCTCGATATTATGCTCTTTCTTATGTAAATGTAAACTGATAAAAAAGCATTGACATGGCCATTAAGTTTCGTTGCTATTATTTATTAAACTTTCCTTGTGGGTGTTGTGTTAGGGTGACATCATCGCATAGTTTTGACTTACTCAATGCCCACTGGTTGTAGACCCACCCACCTTAGAATAATTTGATCTGATTTTGGAAATACCAAATTGGAAAAGAGTTTCTACCCATTGTTTGAAAATTTTGCATGCCGTAAGGTAAAATGTATCGGGACCATTTCTAAAAACACATCTCACATTATAAACAAATAAAAAATGATTTGATTTGGACATTTCTATGGATGTAGATGATGTTATAGGTAACAATAAAGAATGTTGTCTGTTTCTCAACTTAGCCATTATTTTGGATTATTTCTAGTCTACACAGACCTAAGCCCATGTGGTGTTAATTTATGAAATAGAACTTACGACTCTTCTTAGATTTCTAAGTTTAATGAAGCTAAAAACTAGGTATTACAAATTTTAGTAGGTATTTCATTTTTTTTTCTTTTGTCCGAGTCTAGCTTGAATGAGATTCCGATCGTGAATAAGACTGCAACTACATATTATGTCGTAGTTTTATCAATTAAAATACTTGACGACTTTAGAATGCTATTTTCCCACTTGGTTCGCGTGATTGGGAAACTACGCGTTTCCACGATTCACGCAATCGGAAAACAAACGATAAGTGATGTATAGTAACAATTACTATGTTTTTACATGGCGGCTTCAAATACATGCCGATAATAATAAACTGAGCCCACAAGTACCTCGACATGATATAATGTCGAGGTACTTGTGGGCTCAGTTTATTATTATCATATTATATAGTCGATGAATTAAATTATGCAAAAACAGACACACGACAGTCGTTAACGGTAGATGGTGAATCAGTTAATTCTGTTATAGACGTGCTTCAAACATAAATGCATCTATCAATACTATCAATCTACAATGTGCAAAAAAGCAAAACTTTCGTAAAACGTAATAAGAATGTAGTATCGACGTAACTTTTTGTCAGTCTGTACGTTACTGCGCGCGTGAGAAATAATTGTATGAACCCCTCCTCCCTCCCTCCTCCCTCACAGGTGCGCCCGCGCAGTGCCGTACTACAAAATATCTCATTATTGTTCGTTTATTGCTCCTTACTGTTTACTATTGTTACTATATTGTGTGACGATCATGGAGGTGTTCTCGAGACAAAATGCTCGTAATGTCTATTTCAGAAACTTCATTGATGCGTGAAATTGAAAAAGCTGAAAATTTTTGGGAAAGTTAGCTTTTTGATACTAATCTCCACAATCTACTGAACATTGCAGAACTAAAAAATTCCAAGCTTTTGTTAGCTTATCTCAAGTTTAATTGTAAGTTATGCAAGCAGTAAGAAAGAAACTCAGAAGGAAAACAAAAAGGAAATATGTGGTCTATATCAAAAGATTAATTTTTCTAAGGAGGATGGCAAAGAAAATCGTCGCTTAAAAACCAGGCCTCGAGGCTTGAAATCGCAATAAAACACGGTAGCCAACCCTCGTCTGTCCCCTTATCTGTATCAGAAGAGTATTTTCCAAGCTTTAGACTACTTCTAGTCTGTAATTACTTACTAGTTTTTACGTTCACATTGCTTCATGCTCTACCTTTAATGTCATGTCCTAACTCATGTCCAGCACTATAATTATGTTGATACGACATTACAACATGTCAGTAAAACGTTTATCTCAAAATTTAATTCACATTCAAGTGATCAAGTTGCGATCTTAATTGATTTTCGTAACGTGCAGTAAAAGTTTTAAGCAACTTCATTAATTTTTAGAACATGTTGACATTGTGACACTTTTAATATGACATTTATTATGTGATTTATACAATGTAAAATGACAGGATCAGCAAATACTTTCTGTTCTTCACCACCATTCATAGGGGTTGTCAGTCAACTGCTTAACAATATCCTTCTCCCTTTATGGACACCATCTTTCCTGGTTTCTATCAACATCTTTTATCAATATTGTAAGGTTTTCCCCGCGACGTTTTCCTTTGCCATAAAACTTTGTTTATACTAGTATGATTTTCACGAAAGTAATAACATTTGGTACGGTCAATTTTAGTAGGGGAAACTGAAAACTTAACAACATACCGAAGGGATAGAAGAGATTCCTTGTTCAAAACATAATAAAATTCAAATTCAAATTCAAAATAATTTATTTCAGGAATACACCCATATAAAATTCACGACAGATTACAATATTTCAATTAATTAATTAACACAATTTATATAAAAAAAATAAATAAAAATAATAATAATAATAGAAAAGTATTATTTTAGCTGGAAAATTAATTGCCATATACGAAGAAATAATTAACCTCGTATATGGCCTTCAATATTCCATTGTCAGATTTATGTATTCGGTTCATAAAGGAGGCCTGCGACTTTCTCATGACTGCGTAAAAGTCATCTACCCTGTTTTCGGCAAACATACCGGACGCACTACACCGCCAAGGCAGACCCAGTATGCATCTGAATGCGTTGTTATATTGAACACGCAACGTGTTGTAAGCACGCTGCGTGTATTTGTACCATAGGGCACAGGTGTAAAGGTTCCGGCAGTGTGCGTTAAACAGAGTGATTTTGACTTGATTTGAACACTTCGCAAATCGTCGTGCCAGCATATTGCTCTTAGCAGCGAGCGAACGTCTTTGCCTTTCTATGTCCTCGTCATCTTTAAGTTTCTCAGTCAATATAATTATGACCTAAATATGTGAAACATTTGACAGATTCCAACCTAGCGCTGCAAAGAAATATGTCCGGTATATGTAATGTGCTGTTGTCGTAACGAAAACACATTGTTTGGCTCTTTTTAACATTATACTTAAGGCCATGTTTATCCGCATATACCTCACAAATATGTATCAACTTTTGCATTGCCGTGACAGACGGGCTGAGCAAAACCATATCGTCGGC
This sequence comes from Agrochola litura, assembly GCA_949152395.1. Lineage (NCBI taxonomy): Eukaryota > Metazoa > Arthropoda > Insecta > Lepidoptera > Noctuidae > Agrochola > Agrochola litura. Next base: position 25,076,143 of record OX424498.1, read on the forward strand.
GTAACTAAGATTATTTACAGGTACATTGTTAATTGAACAGCCGACTCCGGCTCCGCTCAGCTCATCTATCAGGTCATTCACATATAGGTTAAATAATATGGGTGATGTTAGTCCGCCTTGTCTTACGCCCGTTCTGAGAACATAATCGCTAGACAAGGCATCCCCCCATTTTACAGCGTTAGCCTGGCCCTCATACCAATATTTCATGATGTAAACAATGTCATGTGGTATACCGGTTTTGAACATTTTATCCCATAACGTGTTATAATTTATTGTATCAAATGCGCGACTTAAATCTAGGAAACATGCGTATACATTTGTTTTTCTGTCCAAATAATATTTAACCGTTTTCTTTAAGGCAAATATAGCCGTGTCAGTTGCATGGTCAGCACGAAAACCAAATTGAGCGTTATTAAGGGTTATGCATTTTTGTATTTGAGGTTCTATTAACCTTTCAAATATTTTGGACAACACTGTCGCTAGTGTTATGGGCCTATAATTAGACATATCTGAAATATCCCCTTTTCTATTCTTAACCAGTGGCACTACTACTGACTTCATAAAATCTTTAGGTAAGAAAGAATGAGATAAGCAGGCATTATAAAGTATTACTAGTTTATCTGCTAACTGACGGCCACCCTGGATAACATGGTTTAAAGTAAGTCCATCATGCCCCGGAGACTTCCCACGTTTCATTTTATGAACACAATCAAGTAACATGTCTAAAGTTATCATAAAGCTAAGTTCACTGGCCTGGACACGATGGCTATGTACCAGACCGCCTTCCTCAGTACACAAGCCTCCTGCAGAACCTGACACCTTAAATTGCGTTGCAAATGCCTCAGCAATCTTTTTGGGGTCCTGTATATTATTGACACTCGCTGCACGACTTGGCTTATAGGATAAATTGTTAGTAGATTTCCAGAATCGCCCAAAATCACCTGAGGCCCTTTGTTTGGCAATAATATCCATTTTTATTTGATTTTGGTTTTGTTGACACCACTTAAGTTTATTTTTAAAGGTCTTTCTAGTTAAACACATATTTTCATAGACGTAACCCTGTGATGGCCTTCCGTAAAGTAACCAGCTCTGAAAAGCGTTCCTCGCGACTTCGTGAAGTGGTTTTATATGGTAGTTCCAACCAGTAACATAATTACACTTTTTGGTTATACGCCTTTCTTCGTTTGAGTTATTAGCAGCTTGTCTCATGGCTTGTGTTAAAGCACTGTAATAATTATCTATTAAATCATAGCAGTGCTGATTACTACACGCCAGACCTACACTTTCATGATTACAATTTAGTTTTAAGTCAACTTTTGCTAGGTATTCATCACATAATTGGCGATACTTCATCAATTGAGAATGGTTTCTATTATTAAGGCTTAATCTATTCATAGGAGCATCGTGTACATATGTTTTACGGTTTATGACACTTAAATCACATTCCACTACGACTGGATAATGGTCCGACCAGTTCACTTCATTTAAAACGTACACACTACGAATTGCGTCCCACCCGGACGAAGTGGCAATACAATGGTCGAGCCAACTAGTAGTGCCGTGCGCTTCACTTAGAAAAGTAAAAGTTTTTGAAGACTCACCCAGAAATTTAATAAAGAAGCCCTAATACCATAACATGTAAAATCAAAGAATTTAAGCCTAAGTAACATACTGGTGGTGTATGGGAGGTGTAACCGCAGCGCTTAGTGTTCTAGAATGTTGCAGGCAGGTGAAAGGGACGGCCCTACGAGCTGCGCCCGCGCAGAGCCTAGATTGGACACGTAGCGTGTACAGACCCGCGGTAAAGCGGAGACTTTGTTTATAGAAATTAAAGGGTTCGTGAAAATGGCGGGGGAAAGAAACCAGAAAATAAGATCTTATACAATGTGGCAAAGGCGGTGACAGCTTGTATACTGACAAGCTAGCTGATAATTTATTAGTTGATGAATAACAGTTATGTTACCTATGTCTATTTTGACCAGCATCCACATCCTTCTTTCAATTTCCGTTCCACTGGTTTTCCCAACGTTTCGTTACATGCACCATGTAGCATTTCCAGATGAATTCTTCCAGTATGAAATGCTATTTAAAAATTATTTGGTAAATCATTCAACAACCTCCATTGTATCCATAGATTAGTGAATAGATGCTGAATGTAATCAAAGTTAATGACTATTTAATAAAACGTTATGTGATCGCCATTACTAAGGTCGTGACGGCCTCAGCCGGGGCTGCACACTGCTCCGAATGTTTCACAAACACTATCCGACTCTGGCTGTATCTAACGTTTTGTTTTACTTTATCTCAATAATTATTATTATGAAATAGATCTTGTTAAAGAAGTTACCCAGGTCGGGTTACTTCTTTAACAGCATCTACTTCTGTATATGGGACTGCGAGCAATGGTCTTCAGCTCAAGAGTTGTTCTTCTTCTTTTATTTGTTCCATAATTTCAACTGGTTTGTTGAATACCATTATTTTAATTGATAGCATTTAAGACAAGGCCCTTATAGCACCTCGGTCACTGATCTTATAAAGAGTAGTTTATTGTTTGAACTCCGGTATAATATTTGTAAATTACGAAAGCTAAGCTTGGTCGTGATTTAAACCACCACACTGTTAACCTTTGAAGTGACATCGATCTGCCGGGTTCCACTCTAAATTTTGTGCATTTTGTAGCAGGTTGGGAAATTTAAGACATAGAACCATAGTTCTATGTCTTAAATTTCCGAATTTGCAAGCTGATAACATATTATCTTGCAAATTCGGAGATTTGCAATTTGTTAGAGACAAGAACCTCTGTTATAGATGTGGGAATCATTTGCAGTCTGGTAATAATTCTTCTGTCACCGACTTAGCTGAGATAAGCTGCGGAAGCTGGTGACATCATCAGTTGGGAATCCGAATTTTGTTTTGTTGTGTTATGATAACAGACTTTCATCTAAACTTTTTGGTGAAAGTCTTTGGGCATCTTGCAAGGCATGGCAACAAGCGGCAGAGAAAATCCCGTACCCAACGAAGTATTAGCGAAACATTTTGTCACTGTCACTACTCTTCACCAAATAGAGATGTTTTACGAGCCAATCCTAACAATTTGCAAAATCTAGAAAAAGTACAGTAAATCATTTCTAGCGGTGCAAGCCAACCGTTGCGATGACTTCACATCTTATGTTAAGGGTCTGACTACGATCATACATTATTCAAACCTCCATCATATCATTACGCCTATCTTGTTCATATCTAATTGACTAAAGTTACATTAGTTATTTACTTTTGGCTTTCTTGCAAGCTGAAATGACGGAAAATTGGCGTCTTCTAAAGAAGCAGCGGTTAAAACAGACAAATTTCTACAAAATGGTTTTTGCGTAACGAAAATGATTAAATCTTCTTTGAAGGATAATGGTTTTAATGGTTGGGATGTACTAGATCGGAAGCTATTCTATTTCCTTCACCACAAAATTTTGATGACAGGTCATCAAAAAGAAATATTAAGATAAAAAGCAGTGACGTGCAAATGGGCCTAGCGTATAGCATCAGGTGCGGGCCGCACTGCGTATGCTCGCTACGAAACCAACTCTTGCGCAATCAAAGTTCATAAGTCATCTAGAATAACGGTCAGAGTGCGATTGTTCTGTACCGCGGACTTCTTTGTCATGTGCCGAATGTTTTGTAACAGCTCAACGATAGATAGATGAAGATTAATAGTTATTGTGGTCACTTTGAAAATGCGCATGAAATATTAGGTTGTATATTTCTAGATTTTGAAAGTTTAGCCATTAGAATGTATGGTTTTTGGAGATGGCAAAACATCATTCATATTGCATAGACTGCAAGACGTTTCTATAACCTTTTTGCAATTTCCGTAAAATGGATCATTTGCAATATCAGCAGCGGGATGCTTACGGAACACACACATAATGATAATTGATCGCAATGGGTTGCATTGCGTTATTTACGCTGTTGAGTGGACGAATTTTTCAAACCTATGAAGCAATGGATTAGCATGCATTGAATGATTGGTCTCGCCGCCCAATCATTCATCTAAGGGATTAGCAATACAATATCCTTAAAAATTCTCGGATTGTGATTGAAAGTGTGTTACGTTATTAGGGTACTGAATAGTAAACGAGCTCTAGTTCTCAGCTTTCGCACTAGACTTTTTATGTATTTGGCACGCAGAAATCGCAGGTCAAATCCATGATTAAACTTAAAAAGAGTCGTAAATCTCTAGGCCTCCACTACCACATCGTGTCAGTCTCTTGGCACCGATACAACGTCCTCATTCTAAAAAAAACTTGTAAAATTTAACACACGGTCCGACTACAGTTACAATAATAATACCATTCAAATCATTGACATTTTGTTAATATCCATCAAATAGCACTGACCGGGCCATACGTAACCGAAACATATTCATTCTATTATCAACCTAACTTACGAAGAATAAAGTGTATTATCATTTGTTTGGAGGAACTGGACAGAGCTTTTCGGCAAGTAGAAAAATAAGCTTTACAGCAAATCTATCATTAGTATAATAGTTTCGTACCGTTGTATCACGTTTTCATGATATTTAATTTTAGTGATTTATGATAGAAAAGTAATGTTTTCGCGAAATTAGTTTGTTGTTTGTCATTAATTAGTGTTATGTTTATGTGAATAGCTGCTTCATTAATAGCGTCGCCGCTGTTGTTATTTATATCTGTTTAAGCGAAATTTTATATCATTTGTATGGGCAAATTTTGTATTTTTCTACTGGCCCAATAATAAGAGAACCCAGTGAAGTTGGTGCAGCGAAAATTTTATTAACATAGCCATTTAAGGCAAGTAAGAGTAGGATACTACTTTTTAAAATCCAGAATGGTGGACCTTTCGTCCTTGATCCCATTAAAAACAATCAAAAATGGTCAAGCGAGTATTCTTGGACTTAGATACGTTTTAGAACACGTAATGGACAAGGTACGGCTGTCAATATGATACTCTGCCCATTAGTACGTTTGATTGGCTAACGAAGTTTGGCAGAGGTGATAATATTGGCACACGTCAGGGCCGTTGCATCAGTTGTTAAGGGGTGCCCGAGGCGATGAGCCAAAATTACTTAAACGACTTATACATTAGTGGAATCTTTAGTGCTTCAATTGTATTTTGAGCTACTCAGCTTACAGTTGCATCATATTCAATTATAGTAGCGTGTAACTGCGTGTACACATACTTCACTGCGATTTAATGCATCTTTCTCGTCCTTTCCAACGTCTACATCACAGACCAAACATATTTTATAATGATATTTAATCACATAGTATCTCCTTACACTATGGTATTCGCCGAACTAATGAAACATTTCGTCAACAATAGCTTTCGCTGCAAAACATGATTTTCTACGAAATGTCGAAACATTCGACGCGTGCGCAGTGTGGGACTCCATGTTCCACTGACGCGGTTCCCTGCGGTTTTTTATGGCATTCGCAATGCTTGCTCAACGCACACCGCACGCCGCCCGCCGGTACAAACCGCACGTTTTTAGAACATAATTGTACCTTTCCTGTGGGTTGCCTTACTGATTGTAACACAGTGCAATACTATATAAATTATGTAAAGAAAGTTAAGTGGGCGTGTATATATTGGCGAGTTGTTCTATCGTTATTACTTACTTGTGTCGATTTAAATACAGTTGATCAATAACTCAGCAATCGTTCACTTTACTTTGGAGAGCAGTGGTGGCCCATAGGTTTCGGTCCAAAGTTACGAGTTATACGTCGTTGGTTCGAACGCAGGCAGGTGCTTTACTTTGTGTTATTTATTTAATCACCACTGCTCTCAAAACGGTGAAGGAAAACATCGTGAGGAAACTGGCATGTCCTAGAACCGAAAATTTGATGACATGTGACATCCACCAACCCGCACTGAGCCCGCGTGGTGGATTACAGCCCACTCCCTCTCACAGCTCACAGAGAGGAGGCCTGTGTCCCAGCAGTGGGAACATTATAGGCTGGTTATGCATGCTATGCGTTCACTTACCTGTAACAAAGAAAAAAATAATATTAATACCCGCAATCTAAAATTTCAGTAACAGAAATGTAAACACAAGTTTCGGTAGGAAACTGCAGATTCGGTATTTTGTGAGAACGTTGTCTGCAACCATATTCTTAAGGAGGACTAAATATTTAAAAATTAGAACCGTCTTTCTAGCTCTGTGCAAATATTGCTAGGAGTCGCAGTGGTTCATTATAACATACGATCTTTCTACTTCCACCACTAACCCTGCCTAGCTCGCCATTCCCATCATCGCTCCCTGGCAGTTAATGACTTCCCACTGTGCAGCTCACTTGGTGGTCGTAATTCACTGGTAGCTGCAGGTACACTCTCACTGTAGAAACCGAAAGCAGTCGGGTGACGTGCCACGGACTGCGTACCGGCGCGGCGTGAGCACACCCACGCCCTCACACCTGCTCGGGCACAGATAAGTTAATTACATCAAAACCTATGCTACCTAATATAGTACTGACTGACATAGGTAGCCCATGTTAAACCAACAGTATCCAGGAATGTATGAGCGAAATATGAGTTTTGGAAGATTATGATCAGTTTCACATAACTCTATAAATTCAGACTTGTACACTAGAAAGAGTGACGAATCTAGATTTTTCTCACCCGTGTTCTAATGAAATAGGTAGGTACATTGTTTCCACGTAAGATAACCGATCTGATCATGAAGACGATATACGGATTTGCCTACTAGACGAAGTCCTTGTTTCGGCATTCCAATGCAAAACTATACATGAATGTGTTAAGCAGGATGCCTTTCCTTTTATTCAGTGTTTACTACGTAATATAATTAATAGGTACTTATATTCTTAAATTCTACAGTAATCTTTGTACAAACATCGAAGCTACGAACATTTTCTGATGTGTTGTGACTTTCATATCAACACGTATCGCTTTCCCGAACTGAATGAGCGGACTTCCAAGAAATAAATACCGGTCCCCCGAGTGTCTTCACTTTGCAATGAGTCCACTTGCTTCCACTTACAGAAACTTTTCCACTACACGAGCTATTTCATTTAGGTGTGCCTTCATTCTTGTGGCAGTTCTGTTTTGGACATTCAGATGAATAGAAATGAAGAAATTTAGATAAATCTCGATTTTATGACAAAGTATATTTTTTAATTAAGTGTTGGCTAGAGCCCATTTATCTGAGAAATATTTACACACGCTAGTGCAATACTAGAAACAGAATTCAAAACCTAATAAAACAAATAAAAAACTATCACAATAGCCACTAAGATCCGAGATATCAAATAATTAGTCAACATTCAAAACATTGTATTTGATGACAAAACTAACGGGAACTAGACCAAGCACACAATATTATCATAATCTAACGTTTAAAACAATAGAAAAAGCATTTTATTGTTCGAATTAAACGTAGCGTTATGTCAAAATTATAGAGATGGTCGGCAACCGGCAACACTATGGTTATGTCAAAATATCAAGATGGCGGCGTGTTCCGTGTTTGATAATAATTAGTTGTTACGCAAAATTAATAAGTTTAGTTGCGGGGCCGCGGTGATTTGTCGGAAAAATAGACAGTCACTAAGACAATAAATACTGTTTATTTATGTAGCAACTGTGGGATTTGGAGAGGTTTATCGACATACGTTACGTAGCGAGTTTATGAGTATGGCCACATTGGTCACGGACAGTTAGACACGCGTATTGATGTAGGTACTGACGTATGAATGAGAATTTTGGCAACATTTCTTAAAGCAAGATGAACAGTCAAGCCATTAAATTGTATCTAAAGTGTCATAAAAACCTGAATAAATGAGTATTGACATTTACATTTTCTGAAGTTCAAATTTAATGTCAGTTCTACAGCGCTTGTTACAAGCATCTTAAAATTCCATTATTATTCGTACCAATAAGGTAGCCGACATTAGCACGGTGAACGGACATGTCCTTAACTCCTTATGTATTGAAAAACCATTAACTGCGCTAAGTGTGTCAAACCTTTCGAGTGTCAAAGCCCTCGAGGCCTTCACACATTGGCTGTGTATAGACCATTAGTAGCCAGTGACACATTACATCACACATGTTTTTGCTGGGCTATTGTGAGGTAATTAGTCATAATTGGCGGCACAATGATGGTCACACATGCCCCTTTTTGTGCCCGCGCTGGTTTAACGATGATCGATGAATGGGCAAGGAAAAGCCGATAAATAATCTGTAGGGGGACGAAGATTAAAGCGCTTTATGTGAAGAATGATCGGATTGAATTAATGACTTTGCTGCCAACCATAATATTCTAAGTTATTTGAGATCAGTTTGGGGTGAACTGACTTTCCTGCAGACAACTGAAATCATTGGGGATGGTGGTCTTCGTCCTTTAAAGGCTTCTAGCAAAATCAAAGCTAAGTAGGTACCTCCAACTAATGTACTTTTGGTATTGGCAAACTATGAAGTAATGACAGCTTGCTGCCAAAGAATGTGTTAAAAACTTAAACTTACATTGCAGACGTGATTTAATTTACCAATGAGAAATAACTCAGAGGAAGACGGCACTACATTTCCTGCGAGCTGCAGAACACTCTAGTAACCCGTTTCCGTCAGTTTGTGTATAACAAGCAGTTCTGCCTATCTGTTAGTGCACGGCATCGCATGGCCCACCACTTACGCACAATCGTGGTGTTCAGCGCGACACGATATGACTATGCAGCGCTCGAAGCTACAAATAGATAACAGGTCGGAGTTTCAGTTTGCTACAAAAAGGACCAATATAGAAGAGAAAAGCAGCAAAAACGATCCCATATTAACTTGTAATTTGTATTAGTTTCTTTAGGCAAATTTCGAAAAAAAACCTTTGTTATATATTCTCAAAGCTAGATTGGAGAGGAAATCTTTGGAAATCGGATAGAAGTATTGTAATAAAGAGAGATACGCAATCGATAATGGTGTCCGGAGACTTTCCCGCCGCGCGGCCGTCGCCCCCCATTGTTCATATTTATTGATTTGTTGGCTCGATGCACGAACACACTCTGATTGGCACAATGCACGAAAACCGCACAAATGTAAATAGTGGCGATCTCGTGCATTATATCCTAATAGCCACGTACAGACAATAAGTACTTACCTATGCTAAATCGTAAACTGACCAAGAACAGCGAAGTAAATGAGACCAATGACAGCAACGTTACTTAATTGGAATAGGTACTGACATATGGAAATATATGAAGAAAAGCTTCTACAATAACAACAGCGTATACTGAGGTATTACCATACTGCACCAAGATCACATTCTAAGCTTGGCAAATATGGTCGCAATAGACAGCCGAGATATTATGTGCAAAATAAATATAGATAATACGATCAGTTTACGAGAGAGACTGATATGTCTACTGCCCATAGTGAATATTTACTGCCACGGATGATGACAGCCTGCACCTACTGCACAATAGCTCCATCAGTTTCGGTACATATTGCTGTTTTATTGCGCGACGCTGCATTTTCATAATTCACATGATGCAAACTAGACATTGAGGAGTTTACGAGCAGTAGTGCTGTTTACACAATGTTGTAAGGCGCTTTAATTGACCTGGTAGTGCACAATGAAGCCGCGATTTTAATTAAGATAAGAACTTCAGCTCTTTTACGTCGTGGTTTTCATGTTTTATCAAATGAACCAATATGAAACGAAGCGTGGACAGAATAAGCGAAATGGAATATTGAAACTGACGTATTGTTTTGTTGAGATTCACAGGCACCCATCATCGCTTCGTAGTTTTAGAACCAAGACGACAGTTTCTCTACAACTATAGATAAAGTAGGTATACAATCTCTGAGTAGGTGAAGAAATTCTTTGACAACCTAACAAAAAGCTGTGAAAGTTAAATGAAGAAGCTGTGATGGAATATAAAGGCTATGAAAGTTATACAGTGATGAAGGAGAATTTAAGTAATGTGGGCAAGAGTTCATATCAACTGTTACATTACATAGTGAAAAGCAAATGCATTACTATGACGCAACCACGATGACTCTGCAAGTAGCATTGTACGCAATTATGATCATAAAGCCTCAAGCGACAGCTTATTATAACCACTCAATCTTCAGGAAGGTCCTACACATTACGTAACTGTGTTTAGACGTGATTATTTAAGCCTTTCTATCAATCACACAAGAATGTCTGTTTATTTCTTTTAATGTTTTTGTATTTTTAGTGACCAATCACTGATTTGATTGAATTGTTAATTAGTTACATTACATAAGAGGTAATTTACCTTCTTGTTCATAGTTGCGACCTGAATTTAAAACATCGCCTCTTTTGTAAAACCTTTTTAAACTCAATATACTATATTATCTAATAAACTCTATCTACTTCTTTCTGGATATTGTCAAACCTTATTTTTCCCATGTTGAGTTGAAACTTGCTCTATAAAAGTTATTTTACATTTACATTTTCATTCAGTTTTTCTTTGCAATATGTAGTTAGTTGGAAAATTCTATCATTAATTTTGTCAGCATATAAATCCTTACGAGCCGTGTTGCCCTAAGATGCGCCTTTAAAAAAAAATGCATCTTTAACAACCACAGAATCATCAGCTTTCAAGAAAGGTAGCACACGTTACATAACTATCAACACTTATTTATCCTGTCTATTAATAGAAGCACCTCACTATCACTACATAATACTAATCAGTTATGCTTCTTACGAATTGACACCGTTGTCATGACGTAACTGACATTATGAAACAAAAGATAATGATCAATGATCTTTTGTGTTCTTTCGATAGCTTGTCTTGTTTTGCGATCGTTTGTTGTTCTTTTAACCTTTTATTGATTATCTGATGCTGTTTTGTTTTCATTTTGCGTGAGTTTGGTGAAAAAGTTTAGAGAGAGAGTGAGGTAGGTATGTGGTGTATAGATTTTTGAAGTCGATAAGGTCAGAATAGATAACTTGGCCTTAATGGGATGACAACTAGTTTTTCCCTTTTAGCAATGCTTAATTCGTTTATGACGATCTCGAGTTGAGCTTTGTTGAGGTGTACCAACTATACAAAAAAAAATATCAGAAAGAGATCAGACATAGGCTCAAAAAAGCTCTCTGGAAAAATTTACTTAATTGCGTATATTGAGACAGTGTGCGATTTACAGAAGAGAATGTATAGTGGCCTACCTAACACTTAGGCAATGAAGTGATCCCCGTGCAGCTTTCATCTCACTGCACTTGCCCTTTACGAAGGTACTCCGCGTCAGCCTGCCCAGGGGTCACACACGAGTGGCCAGGTCGGGCGGCGTGTGTAATTGAGTGGTTTCTCCGCCATCGGAGAAAGTGCTGTAATCGTCGCGTTTCTACCCGCCCCCGGCCCCGCCTGCGCTATCACCGATACCACTTTTTTCCATTAATTCGCGGAGATAGGCTACATATATGGAGCGTTGTGTCGGAACTGGAGGAAATGGGATATCAAGTGTAAGAAAGACAACAATTAACTTTGTAGTTAGCTATGCCTATAGGTACACAATGCAAATTAATTGACTAAAGTCACACCTATATATAATATACCTACCTAAGTATGCATCATTAAAAATATGGAAATAAAATCTATTATTCAGAGATACAATAATCGCCCGTTACCAGGAACGTATTGGGCAGTTAGTCGCACTACGAACACAGTGCAGTTGCACATTGGTTTTCTGATATGTACGCGTCGATCTTGTGCGACTTGCTGCTAAAATATGAGTAACCAACATCTATTCAATTTAAACCGCCTTATAATAATTATACCTAACATCTATGCATTTTCTTCAATAAGTATTTTTCAAGGGTACGAGGCTGTTGACAAGCAGTAATGTTTTACATAAATTAATAGAATTAATTTGCCATCATTAAAATATCCGTTTAAGTGAAAACTAGTTTCCAAAAAGGAAGTCAATATCACATACATATGTATGAAAATACTTGTTTTATTCTCAAATAGAATAATAAATAATATTAAAATTAATGTAGAATGACTAGATTCTTGGAAGTGAATCTAGGTGGAAAGTAAACGAAATGTGTACAACTTGAGTTATTTAGAAACATTGCGGTTTCAGCCTACCGGGAAGTGAGCCTTAGGTACGATATTTCAATCGGTAGGCAAAACTTGTTCTTATTTCGCAGTATATTTAAATGCACGCTGAACAAATATCTATGCTACGTGCTGAGTTTTTGACCAAATTCTGGAAATTAGGGATCCCCGTACAACGTTTGTCTTTCCAAACATCAAGTTCGCTTTCAGAGACCTTGACCACTGACTGTCATCGTAAATATACTTAATACCAAATAGAACAGGGACCATTAGAGCCAAGGATTCATGATCAACAAGATCTACTGTCTGCTACAGAATTGTCAGATATATTCCTTTTCAAACCCTAGACAGCGAAATCTAGCAATATATCATTGTCAAAAGCAAATTAGCTACTTACTTAAATCCACAGCAGAGCACTACAGCCTGCTCCATTGTGTTCCAAAGCGGGCTACCGTTTAGAAAGCATTCTTACCTCCCAGGCCGCGAAATTAAGATGTTCCCATTACAATTGCAAATGGCGGTGAAAGCAAAGCCCTTATGTTTACATATAATGATTGATCTGTATGTATTTATGCGGCTGATGGCCGTCGTCAGTGTTCCGGAGTGACAGTCAGTCGGGGGTCGCCAGGGCTCACGGAGGCTGTATGTCGCTCTACAGATTATGGTAATTATGTGTGTACTTATACTGATTATACAGAACAAGTCGAGTTATCTGGGATGATGTTATTAGATACGGATTGTGGACTTTATACTACCGAGGGACGCCGATATTCAGATTATGTGTGCCGATTTTGTATGTTTTAATTTAAACTCCTAATCAGTATATTTATTAGAGGACTCACATTAAAGGTTTGTCTCCAAATTACATTAGAAAAGTTAAGGGCTCATACTCGCCAAAGAACCACATCATAATTTACTTTAAATATGTTGAAAATTTTGAAATAGCTACAAGTTAGTGCGTCCAACCTGGTCCAACAAAACATATAAATAATATTTCAGCCAGCGGATTTCTCTCACGGACTCACAACATACAATAAAGCATCACCACAAAACACAAACACGAACAAATATGGAATCGATCGATAAAATAAAATCCTTTCCACAAATCGCGGAAATACACGTCTGTTAGGCCATAATTTCATATTAACCACGACCATTCCGCACGAACTGAAAAACATGCTCGAATAAACCGCGGGAGCAAAACAAAACACTGACGTATCTCCCTCTCTGTCGTTGGTAGAGCTCTGTCTCTCTCTAAGAATGGCCGGTCCCTTTGATCCGCGGCTAATTGCACGCTTTCCCGCAGGAAGCGGTCGATTATCGCGTTAATATGAGGAATCTAAGCGGGTAATACTGCCTATCAGAATGTTTAGGGCTGTTATTGGCACTCACGGTTTATGTGTGCATCTTGCTTGATTTATTTTGTCCTGCAGAAGTAGACATTCTTATTGGAATTGAAGTTAGATCTTGTCAATCTTTGTTGAGCTGATAAAAGGTTTTATTTTATAAATAGACATTTCGTGTCATCTTTGGTAGTCTATATTCTACAAACTTTATAACGAACCAGTTCTTAAAATGACTATCAAAAAGAAGAAAATGCTCCTGAAAGAAATATTTCAGACATCACGTGACTTTTTCATTATGAAAACTTTTCGAAGGAAAACTTCTGTGAGGACGTCTATTTTATTTGGTGATATGATAAGTGATAATTATGTAGCAGATAGTACTTAGAACAATTTTCCATATAATTGTGTTTCCGACACAACTGGACTTCGTGCCTAGGTCAAGTAACTGGCGATGATCTGATGAATGAAACATTACTCGTACCTATACTCAGCATCATAACATTAAACCAATCTCTGTAGCGTAATATAAATCACTTAACTTCATAAATTCAGCATCTTCGCTCCAGTTACCATGGCAACGGCCACGCAGGCGCGTTAACAAGTGCAAAACAAACCAATATAAACTTTATTTCAAAACGAACAGAGAATTATTTTGAATAATCTTGGAATGCGCAGCTAACAATTGATGACAACTAAAACTATGTTTTATTGTTGTGAAGATAGGATTCAATTTCGGATGTGTTTGTCAACAAATAATTGTCAAAGAGTGCGCGCACGCACTGCGCTCTAATTCGGAGCGGATGCGATTATAATTATTGTTTTAATTGTGCGAACAGCTCAGGCATTCGAGTGATTGTACGAGAACCGAGTTGGCACTTAGAACACCGTAAGCTTTAAAAGCACGGATTAAAAAAGGTATTAGAATTGTTTATTATAATAGATCATGGGAATCAAAGATACAACATGATCACTTTTTGTTTAAAAAACATTGTTATCTTGTTGCTAATAATTTATACCCAAATGTCTAAGCACCAACCAGTAAAAGTTTATACAAGCTTATTAGGTACAAGCTTTTCAGTACTCACACAAAATCTAGCATGCATCAATTTGGCTGCATTGGTAGAGGAGACACCGCATAAAAATGATCTATATTAGGTATGAGAATCAATGAAATATCATTATCATCCAATGAAGCCTACCCACGAGGTAATATTTACTTCGTGGACCTGCCGAAGAAGGTTTTTTTTTGTTTTTGTCATACTTCTGCCAATACATAATTATATAAATATGTATGTTGAAAGTTTTTACGTAGTACTTGGCAAACAACATACTCGTATGACATAGCATGAACAGCTGTACAATGTAGGCATATTTTGGCACTTGTTTTAAGGCCGCGCCACACCTCGCAGGGCGGGCACGGAATGTGGCACAAGGATGGACGTTCGAGAAGGTTTTGACAATAACACGATAAGTTTTATGGCTGTAACTTTAGGCAAAACTGATTCACACTATTAAAATCCACTAGTAATAGAAGCTTTCTATTTCTGGATGATGGCTTCCCTCAATTCACTGATTGGCCCTGTTATACAATTACATTACACAAGAAATACATGAGTAGAAATTACAAATGGAAGTGGAGCAGGTCGTCATCAGCTCTGTTTTTGACACTGTCGTGATGATTGTGCAACTTTGAAGTGACCCTCATTTGGTCAAGTGCTAGCAAATATGCAATAGCCTCACAGATTCACATGTGAGAATCTTCCAACAGAAATGTTTCGGAAAAGTACGGAGCTGGTAGACCTGTGCCTAATAAATGATGATAAAATCCACTCTCTATCACAACTCTGGTCGTATTTACATGTGTCAATATTAAGTATAATTCTGTCAGGATCGATACCTGGCAAATACTGCTCGTTCGTAAGGTCGCAGCACACCAGGCGGGTAACGCCCGGTATCGGGCACAAGGATTCACTAACTCACTTTATTTTAATGCAATCTAATGCTCATGAGAACAGTCACACGTCCAGTATTAACTCAAAATATTGTATGTAAAATTTCAATTTCTAATCCAAAGCAAGCCCCCTGAATTTACCGCAAAAAGCAATAAAATAAGCTAATTAACTTAAATCTAAATAATAAATCAAGTATATTACCAGTAGACGTTTATGACCTACTTCGAGTCAGACTAGATTCTGTTCAATGACCTCCATTTAGATTATTGTGCGAAAATACCATGTTTGACATTTAGCATAAAGTAATATTTCAAAAGTGTGTTGCCAGCATCGCGAATTATTTCTGCTAATTTATATTCAAATTGAGTCTCAGACTGTCGGATACGAGTTATGTAAATGTCGAAATATCGTTGATGTGCGATTGATAAAGCTAATTAATAGTCGGAATCAATCAATAAATCATCTTGGAGGTTAGCAATTAGGGCCATTTGTGCCAGTTATCTGATGCATGGTAAGTGAACGCGCTCTGTGTATCGTGATCTTATCAGCTAAACGGTGTTATTATTAGGGTTTAGCTACTAGTTGATGTACGATAACCTCGTGTCATAATCAAAACCAGATTTAGATTCCAATCTGTCCCAGGCCCCAGCAGCGCTCTACGAGTTCTCGTGAAGCAGGTGAAGTGAGGTTCTTACTTATAGTTGCATTGAGTTGGTTTGACAAATGTGCTAAAACTTGATAAGGCCAGTCTGCCATGTGTTCTTGCCTACTTTATGTATCGATGAATACCGACCTTTAAATTTTCCCGTGATGAAATAAAATAATCAGAGATACTTAGGTAGGTCCCCAACGAACGCATGTAAAATAGCTGACAGACTACATGCATTTATGACAAATTAATGTAATTAACTCAAGCTCTGATGAACCATCAGTAACACTAATGCCACGATCGGTTACAACCAATGAAGCCGGTAATCAAGCCTCGTGCGCAGCTCGTGTCCGCCGGCGCAAGCGCATAGCGGCGCGCTTTTTGTGCCGTTCCGCTCTCATACACACACGCGAATTCTTCACAGAGCGCAGATTTCTCATTGACCAGTGCGTAGAGTTTGTGGATAACAATGCTATGCATAGCTAATTGTGATATTTATAAAGTAAAGCAGTAAAATAAGAAATAACGCAAAGCTAAAACGAAGTAACAGCGCGGGCGGGCGATGCGATCCATAAAGATCCGAAAATTCACAATGGCGAAATCGTGGGTAGAAGCTATCTTCTAATAAACTCGTCCAAATATATCAGAAAAAAAGTTGTAAACTGTCTCGATGAAAGATCAAATCGTTTATTTCTCCTAGCGGTTCCGGTTCTCACTCAATGGTCGGTGTCTTGTCTCAGGGTGCTGCGCGGGTGTTATGCTCCGCCGCTCATTTACTAGGGTTGACAATAACAATTTCATTCTGTATTGTATACTCCTCATGCCGTGGTAAAAAATTAGCTATTCGGCATGGTGGTAGCAGACCTAGCGGACTTCCCAGGAGGCGCTAGACGTATAGGCTATCGGTAACTACATTTATTTAACTTTGACTGCGCCTTTATTTCGGGCGGTTGTTCAAGTGTTAACTAGTAACGTGCGGTTGATCGTATATTTAAGAATAGCTTAGACCAGTGGTGGGCAAACTCATTAGTCAATAGAGCCAAATGTTCAATATTAAAACGACTAAGATTTCTTATGAGAGCCAATCCTTTCTGTATGTCCAAACTGTCTCAATACGCTTTTCTTAATCCTTAAAGCTCCCATCCTCTTTCACTCTACAAAGCTTCCTAAAATTAACTTGCTAAGAAGTAGGATGCCTTCATCATCATCATTATAACGGCTGATTATATACGATGAAGGCATCTTACTTAATAACAAGTTAACCTCCGAAAACTTTGAAAGTTAGGTACCTACAGTAAATGATTAATTTTCGATGTCCTCTCAATTTTTGGTGAAAATACTTCGGAAATAGATCTTTGAAATATAGTTTGAGTTTTGAATAAAACTTCATATCTTTCTTAATGATCGAAACCCCGACTCCCGTGCTTATGTACGTACGCTCGCACTCATCGACATTTGTCAAGTACAGAGCCGCAGTCTATAGGCCATAGAGCCACATGCGGCTCGCGAGCTGCGGTTTGCCGACCACTGACTTAGACTATTGTATAATTTTGTATTCGTTTAAGCGCGGTTTTTACTTATGTCTGCTCTGAAATTGAATTTCTCTACTTACTTTATGTTGTCAATACCACGACTCCGTCGTTGTTGTTATTAATATTGTCATGAACTGTCAACCCTACCGTGTTCAATGGGCGTTTGTCGAAAGTGGCCAGTTATTGTGCGTACGCGCCGCGAGTGGCGCGAATTTATTTCTTATCTTTTTTTATATCGAATTATTTCTCCTGAATCAGTAAAAACCGTGGAGCCGCTAGCGGTTATTGTTGTGCAAACTTTTTGCTGTAAATAATATTTAAAGAGCTTGCTTGGCTGATTTTTACCGGTTTGGCAGGATTTAACAGGATGCGACATAAACATGGTTAAATCAACAAACTGTTCTACGTAACCAAATTCAAAAGCTACAGTTTTTGTGATGATAATTTGTATACGGAAATGTCTATTCTTTTTTAGAGTTCCGTACCTCAAAAGGAAAAAACTAAACCCTTATAGGATTACTCATGTGTCTGTCTGTCTGGCTGGCTGTCGGTCCGTCTATCACAGCCAATTTGCTCCGAATCGAATGGACCGATTAAGTTGAAAGGTACACATTTGTATTTCTGTGACCCATACACGGACGTGTAACGTAAATAAATGAATTTTGAAAATAGGGGTCACTTTTGGGGGCAAACAAGAAAATTAAAAAAAAAAGTTTTGCTAACAGTACCGGGTGACATATCAAATGAAAGGGCTGTTTATGAGGATCTTAAACATATTTTTATATAATTTTAAAATAAACGCTTTTAAAGATATTTAAGAAATTCGTTGAAAATTGACCATACCACCAAATTTTAAGTCCAGTTGTTTTGGAAATAAGGGGCCTTATTTCCAAAACAACTGGACCTAAAATTTTGAAAAAAAAACATAGTATGGCTCTTTACTCATAGATTACAGGTAAACCATTAAGAAGTATGTGGTCTTTAAATAACATGGTAAGTCTTTCAATATTGTGCGTACAAACTTACATTTGCAGTTGGAATGTATGGGAGAACATGTTTTTCAACTACAATGTTAAGTTTGTCCTTGGGATAAATAAATTCATCTCAACTACGGAACCCTTCATTGTGCATAGTCCGACACGCACTTGGCCGGTTTTTTTGCAATAGAACCTGTTATCAATAACGACAAGTGTCAGTATTATAATGTATCATACTGCGATAAAAGAAGCTGTCACGCCGTCACACGGTGTCACTTTTTCTAGAAAACACAGTTATTTATATAACTGACACATTTCGAAGTCACGTAACATGTAGCTAAAGTGCTACCAATCTGACAAAAAATCTGACAACAGTAATTTTTCAAATTGTTTCTAAACTACATAGTTACTACTTGATACAAACCATTTCTTTTTCAATTACAATGAGATGTAATTTTTTCTCAATTAGATTCAAATACTCGTTATTATTCAATGAGCGTGTTACTCTGAATAACAAAGTGTATACAGAAGGTTCACAAAAAAAAACTGCTTCAATTCGGTTCTGTTTATCGTGGCCACCTTTAAAGAGTAATACATTATAATAAACTGCCTCCCTTTAATAAACTGACTGCCTCGTTGGTCTAATGGTCGCAAGCGCTACTACTGAGCATGAGGTCCTGGGTTCGATTCCCGGGTCGGGCAAAGTGTTATTGGGTTTTTCTATCTGAAATTTCTCAGTAGAGCCCGGAGTCTGGATTTCTGCCCGGTTGATGGCAATAGGCTCGCACCCTATTACATGGGACTTAAACATAACTGGCGAAAAGTGGGTGTACCTGCTACAGGGACACCTCTGCCCAACCCTTCTGGGAAACAAGGCGTGATGTTATGTTATGTAATACATTAAAATATGATGTTTTTATATTACATAAATGTGTGTTTGATTTTACGTTTGTTTTGTTCGGTGATTTATGTAATTTTTTTTTGTTTTGTAATGTTATAGTGTGTTATAAACAAATCGAGTGACCCTTCTTTATTGTCTCACTCTGTGTGCTGCGCGTACGCCGCGATCTAAATATTTGCGGGCGTTTGTTCTTGTTTATTTCGGTTTCTACCAGAATTACCGTTTCTCAGCGAAAACACAAGAAGTGAAAAGAGAAACAAGCCGTAGATTTATGTTAATTTAATTCATAAAAATGACTAAACTTTCAAAATAAAAAATATTTGCAATAGCGAATTGGCAAACATAGTCGGGAAAGGCTTTCAGATAGTTAGATGAACCTGAAGTAGAAGGATGGCTCAAACTGGATACTGAAGACCTTGATGTTGTCTTGTTATGTCCAGCAGTGGGTAAAAATTGGCTTCTTTGATTGAGGCTAGTGTTACTGTGACACACTGTATGTTATTTTATTGAATAAATATGTAGCTGCAGAATCAAATAAATATGAGATGTACAACATCTCATATTTCAGTCTTAAAAATTACTGCAGAGCAACAAACTTTTTACATAGTAAAATGTTCTTTTTATCTTTTGTAACAATAATCATCATCAGCCTATAGTGTTCCCACTGCTGGGACACAGGCCTCCTCTCTGTGAGAGGGAGTGGGCCGTAATCCACCACGCGGGCCCAGTGCGGATTGGTAGATGTCACATGTCTTCGAATTTTCGGTTCTAGGACATACCGGTTTCCTCACGATGTTTTCCTTCACCGTTTTGAGAGCAGTGGTGATGAAATAATTTACACATAGTAAAGCGCCTGTCTGGATTCGAACCTACGACCTACAACTCGTAAGTCGCGGCAGTTACCACTGGGCCACCACTGCTCTATATTACCACTGCTCACAATAATAATCAAACATAATCAACTGTAAAAATTTAAACAAATGAAAATTATTTTAGAGATAACTTTTGTTTAGCAAGGGAAAATAATTTATTATAATAATGGTGAAACACTTTTCTCGTTTACTGTACTAAGTGAAAAATCACAAAAAAAAGATATTAAATTAATCGAATCGGAGGCGTCGGCCACAGGTTCTTCGACCACTGGGGCCCTAAGCCACGGACCCAATTTTTTTTGCAAACTAACCAATAATGTATGTTCACAAAAAGTTGTGATTACATAAGAGGCGTGTCAGCATATCAATCAATTCAGAAAGGACCTGCGCCCGCGCAATGCGGAACACTCGTTACTGACGGCTGTACACACTTAGCGGGGTTTTGTCGTGAATAACTTAGTTTTTTGTAACCTATCGAAATATATGACCATTTAATAACAGGTTCGATTCTGATCTAGTGTTTTAGTATCTTAATTATGTATGTAATGCGTGACTTGTTTAGTTCGCAGTATTTTTTTGGGAATTAACGTTCGAATTATCTTAAAAAAAACTGCGCGTGACATGAATGAAACATTACAAGTAACCTTTAATGTGATTAATTTATTTAAAAAAAAAAATATGTTTTCTTAGCGACAGGTTTAGCTAGGATCAAGAAATATTTTTTGTTATTTATGTCGTAAGGTTTTTATAGTTTACGATAATAAAATCATCACGTTTGCTATAATAATCAAACGATTTAATTTAATTAACTCGTGCGCCTTCCATAACACCAGAAGATTACACTTTAACCTCACGATGTTCAATCATTTATTAATAATAACTGTGGCATTAACGTGCGTTCATTAGAACTAACGTTACATCAGCGTCGTGACTGTTGCTGGTTGTTGGGCAACCTGACCCTAGTGCTGGGCACGTCCGGACGGACGCGACCACGCAGCGGGTACGCACGTAATCTTTAGAGGAGTTTCGTGTTATTATTTTGTTGTGCTAATTGTGAAATGTTATTTCAATCTATACGTTCTTTTATAGTTTCTAGTGACTCTTGGTCTTGTCCTGGATTCAATCCCCTTGTCATGATGGTTAAGTGTTTTTGGTCGGGATTTGGGCCCGGTTTATGGCAATGGACTAGCCCTAATAGGCGAAATGTGAATACATTATACACATGTGTGTGTATTTATTACGTTTTTAACTATTTATCTTAATGTGCGTCTTCAAAAATCGAGGTTGTTTGTTATTTTCGTTTATTTAAAGTTAATGAAAATTTAAAATCAATACAAAGTATTATTTTACTTAACTAAAAGAGTAACTTAATTAAAACTGGAACGGATCTATTAACGTAATTAAGAAACGTAATTAAATGAATCGTAGCTAATGAACGAAATAGTAATGTCCTTCAATAAGGTGAACGGCCACCTGTGGCCATTCGCATAACTAATCAGTAAATGTGCTGACACACGCGTTGATGTCTTTTGTACGCGCGGTTGATGAAAATGTGAGAACAATAATTAATATAGTTTTTTTATGTGTAACATATCCTCTCGCTTTTCTGAAGTCTGTGGGAGTGATATCGTGAAAAGGGACGGAAGTGTGTAACAGGAAGCCGGGGAAGCGCGCGCTATTTGATTTGACCAATGAGCGCGCGCGGTTCAGGAGTTGGCCGTGAGATGGTATCAACCCATTTTTCGAGAGGTTGGTACTGTCAGCCAAGATGTCAGATGTTTATACATCATACTGTAAGGCTCGCTCGTTTTTTTTTATAGGTAATGTATTGGTAAATTTCTATTTCCACTAAACTTTACACTCGATTATTTTATGTAGCCAGTTAGTAATTTTAGTTTGAAAATATAACTCCGTAGGCCAGAATATTTTTCAAACACCAAAAATAATATTCATGTTTTGACAAAATAGGTAAGTTGCATGTAATATCGGTGTACTTATACAAAATTATAAATTATTAAGGAAAACAAAACAGTAGTTACAAAAACGCAAGAGTGTTTTTTGCATGGCCCCCCATCATTTATACTAAGTTACCAAAAAGTTGGAGGGAGCTTAATAATATACAATTGAAGAAACAACTAAAGTCATTTCTAACCGTCATAGTCATTTCTAATACTATGGAATTTCTGACAGAACCATTTATTTTTAAATAGATTTTTATGTTTTTTATTGTTTTTATTTACTGTTGACATTTATAATTTATTATTGTTTGCTAAATTCAAGGTACATTAATGATACTGACTTGATTACCAAAATGATTAACAATCGTAATTATTAATATTTGTACGCCGTAATATGGCAAACATGTCTGAACCTGTACTTTTTTAAATGTTATCTTGCATGCATGTTTTTATTTCTGTATGTGTAAACAGACAAATGTAGGTATGTATGTTTGAGCAAATAAATATATCTTATCTTATCCTAAACACGCTATAATAGGTATCATTTCAGTTACGCATCACTTGACTAATCGGTACCAGTAACTGGAAACTAAACGATTTTGCTTAAAAAATATTCAATCATTTGAATAATTCACTGACCGAGCTTATTCAGCTAAATTATTTAAGCGAAAAATTTATGAAACTGGCGTTACGAAGTATTTCACGGTATTTTAAACGTTCAGGCAATAAATAAGTCAAGAAGTCATCCGAAAAACTAATTTCTATTATTAAGTTAGTAGGTATTTAAGGGGGATGCGCTAGGAGTCAGTGTTAGGTTTTATGTTGATTAAAATATGATTCGCGGCCGTCAAATGTCATGATTTCATGAAATTATGACATTTGACACCTTTGTTAACTTATAGAGTTGTATTTATGATTGTAATTATTATAATTGAGTAAAACCATATTTGTTACGGCCGCGAATCATATTTAGATCAACATACAATATGATACTGACCTGCAAATTGCAAAAACGTAAGAAAATTTGAATTTTGTGGGCTACCTGACGCTTTCGCCTTAAGTAAACTTGACTAATAAAATTATGTTTACGTTTAGTTTTTTTTTTTAATTCTGCTTGAGTATACCTAGTTCTCGATGTTTTTGGTTGGTATATTGGGGTGTGCTAGCTGACATATGGCCAATAATTTATCATTTAAATTATGTTTTGCGTTGCATAATGTAAGTTATTTTGCATACTATTGTATAGAATCATTTATTTTTCTAACTTGAACAGACAGCTGTGCTGCTGGGGAGTTTGTTGCGCCACTTCTTCTTCCCAGCTAAAGGCACTAGGAAGTGGTGAAGGGTGGGCGTTTTTGGGGGACTGTCTTATGTAATTTTGACGTTCGAAAAGTGCTGATTCTCAGCCTAGTTTGAATAAATTACTTTTGATTTTTTTGTATTTTATGCTATTAATAATTAGTTTTATTTTTACACTGTATGTAAAAGAGGCAAGAAGTACAGAAAAACATAGAAGTGAAAAAAAACAGTAAACCCGTTGCACAGTGTTAACATATAATATTGTAACAAAACACATTTTTTAGGATTCCGTACCTCAAAAAGAAGAAACAGAACCCTTATCCCTCACTCACTCTACTTCTCCTCCTTCACTCGTGTGTCTGTCTGTCTGTCCGTCTGTCACAAGTATTTTCTCCGAATCAAATGGACCGATAAAGTAGAAATTTGGTGCACATAATATGTTTTATTATTCTAAAACATCTGAAGTCATCGTCATCGTAAGATTGTGGACACATTGTTACCTGTCCGATCTAAGTCAGATAACAAACTGATTTACATATTATATCAAAATCGATGTTTCTAACATAACTCCCAGAAAAGATACGATAAGTAAGTACTAGGATCTAATTGTTGAGTCAATAAGCCGCATAACTAAGCGAGTTCCACAGCAACATACGTCATAACAACCACGACCGCTCTGTCAAGACTGCACCGACTAGGAAAGAAGGATAAGGAGTCATTATTTATTACACAAACAATCCATAAATATGTCACTAACCGTGCTAGCAGGATGTGCAGGCAGCAGCACAAGTGGGGGCGGCTTCCTCTGCTTGCGCACGCCCCTGCGGCGGGCAGGAGCCGCCGCCACCGCGCCCGCGCCCCCGCCCGCCCCCGCCGCCGCCTGGTGCCGCCCCAGCCACCGCGTCACCAGCTTCTCTTTGCTGTTGGCGCTGCCGTATTCCGGCTCCTCCTAGAGAACACAGCTATGGTCAAAATGTGCACAAAATATTATGGCAACTTTACGTGTTAAGATAAATAACGCCCGGTCCTTAATAGATTTTATGTAATCTTTTATTGGCATAAGATTTTGGTGTGTGCTATTTTGGTAATCGAAAAATCATCAATCAGTTATTTCAGCGTTTTACTAACCACAGAATTTCACTTTAGACTTTCAGAAACTATTTCAGCCTTTTCTTCCCAATTTTACATGGACTATATGTTCCAAAGTATCGTTTCCTCGCCAATTTCGCGTTAACAGCCAAAGCACACTCTACTATATTCTATGGACATCTTTCGATCTCAAATCACTTAACCAGAAAACTGATTACTACATCAATCATCTTTTAAACAGCGTCTGTAGTATTTTTTGTTTCAAAAAAAAAATCTCAACAGTAACCTAGAAGACTTTATTATAAGTGTACGATTAAGAGTACTTTATATTCAAAATTCAAAAGTCATTTATTCAAACTAGGCTGAGAATCAGCACTTTTCGAACGTCAAAATTACATAAGACAGTCCCCCAAAAACGCCCACCCTTCACCACTTCCTAGTGCCTTTCGCTGGGAAGAAGAAGTGGCGCAACAAACTCCCCAGCAGCACAGCTGTCTGTTCAAGTTATATCTTACTAACATAACATTATCAGGACTTAACATAACGCTTGTAACCTCCTAAGGGTTAGGTAGAGGTGTACCTGAAGTACCTTTAATTTTCCCACATTTCGCCAGTCACGATCAAGTGCCATGTATTAGGTGCCGAGCCTACTGCCAATGTGGCGGCATCTACATCGCCACATACGAACTACTCATCAAAATACCTGACGTCACTCAAATCCTGCATCGCGCAAACAGAGTTTACCGCGCGATCAACATATATATACCTAACTTTCCAACACCAATCGTCGGGCAGTTGCCCACTAGACACGACACCCGTCTGGTCGGAGGATCCTCCCTTTCCTATAGAGGATGACAGAACTTTACACCCTGTACCTCATACATCTAAACCATCAAACGGGCTCAAAGAATCCGTGCTTCAACTGAGAAATTCCTGTTGAAAGAACCCAATAACACTTTGCTCGACCTGGGAATCGCACTCAGGACCTCATGCTCAGCAGTAACCACCACTAGAGCAAGAATGCAAGTAGCTCACCTTCTTCTTCTTCATGGTCTCCCCCTGCAGCTTGACCTCCAGCTCCTTGCAGAGCTCGTGGTTCCTGACTCTCTCCACATCTTGGCCCTTCTTGATTTCATCCACGCTGACCACGAACTGCTGCACAGGCCTGAAGGTCGGGTCGAACTGGTTGTGGTCGTACGCTTGCTTGGCGCGGAAGCAGGGGCAGATCCTCTTGGACAGGTGGTAGATGCTGATGATGCAGACCAGGCAGTGCACAGACGCGATGATGAGGAGGGCGATGTTGGTGAGGACTGGGGTCCAGGCTTCCATTTCATCCTGTTGGAGAAGTAGGTAAATTAGTAAGAGAAATATACGTCAATAGAATTAACGTTAATATTATGTCCAAGAACTTGCAAAAAATCGGAAACCTACAGGGACAATAAACAATATTAAAATTATGGATTTTAAATGGTACATCATAAATGCCCTCGATTTGAATAGGTATATAATACAGAGTATTAGAAGCCTACAGCACCAGCCTCGACCGTTAGACCTCGCGACCACCATCATTACGAACTAAAACGGCTCATCGCTTCATTTGTCAGCATTGTTTAGTAATCAACGCGTGTTGAGTTGTATTTGATATCTGTACGAATAAACCTGCCATTAAACTATAGTTATTAATAATGCGGCATCTCTGAGAGAAGTAAAATTAATGAGCATCTGTTTGACTGACAAATTGACGTGATATGTGTTCTATGTACCGTTCCATGTCGAACATAACTACCATATATGTGTGCCTCGTCTTTGTTGTTAAATGTATAAAATATTAGAAGATGGTTAAGCGAAAGACAGTATGAACAATAATTTAAAATAAGTGAAATAAAACTCACAGAAGAATAGTTTCAAGTTACAAAATTAATTAAGAAAATGATTAATGTTGATTAGCTTGTTCAGGACAATAACATTCTTTCAGTTGATATGAAACTGTAAACTGGCAATGTTATATATCTTTAGTTCATTCACATAGGAGCGTGGAAAAGTGCTCCTTAAAGAACAATATTGTTAATAAATATCGTTTGACTTTTAATACTGGCGCGACAAGATAATCAGCCCCATAGATTTACTGATCCCCGTTACATGAACACACCTGGGAGAAATGGTAACTCCGTGTCGGTATCATACACTCCCGCTTGTATAACACACCATATTTTTATATTCTACATAGAATATATCATGGCATGCTTGGCTAACGTACCTATTGGTGATGACAGTTTGATATCATTGGCAGAAAGTAGGACGCTGTTACATTGTCTTTCGTCTTCATTTTTTTCCGATTTTATAACAGCACGCACCACAATGCAATGACAGGATTTGTCACCTTGTCAGTGCAAAAAATTAAACTTAAATAAAGTAGATCCTACTGTATTCTGTAAATTGTTCTTTTTACTTTATTTCCTCTTCACCGTTACGTTTTGTAGTAAGTCGTAATTTTAATGAAGCTGTTACAGAGTGCTTTGAACTCGGCTGCACTTATTTTACGAGTAAATGTACAGGTTCGTAGATTTACCGTCCGATTCTACCAAGAACAAAGGCTAGTATTTAAGTTTCTAGACATTTTACTGAATATTTTAGTCACTAGACATCATCATCAGCCTATAATGTCCCCACTGCTGGGACACAGGCCTCCTCTCTGTGAGAGGGAGTGGGCCGTAATCTACCACGCGGGCCCAGTGCGGGTTGGTAGATGTCACATGTCTTCGAATTTTCGGTCTAGGACATGCCGGTTTCCTCACGATGTTTTCCTTCACCGTTTTGAGAGCAGTGGTGATGAAATAATTTACACAAAGTAAAGCGCCTGTCTGGGTTCGAACCTACGACTTACAACTCGTAAGTCGCGGCCGTTACCACTGGGCCACCACTGCTCTTCTGCAGTCACTGGACATAAATATTGCTAATGCGTAAGCACATTATGTAACTTGGTCACATCACAGCGTGTTTCAATCATAAAACCCTTGAATTGAAATAAAACAAATACATTCGTAACATTTTACATAATTCACTACTGTATATTAACATAGCTATTATACATTCAAACATGCTTCAAAAACGCCTTATATTTCAGTTTTCTATTCGTCGTGTCAGGCGTGCTTTACTATCATTACACCGAGCGACTAATGAGTGTGACCGCTCGATAATTGACGTAACATTCGTGCGCCCGCGCATCAGTGTCATTACGAGTAATAGCCGGCGAATGTGCATCACCGGGTAATGTCAGCCTTGACCGGGAGTTACTACATCCGCTCGTTTGCACCCCATTATACTGTTAACCTTATAAGTTGTTGTGAATCACAGAAATTGTGGCTTCGAGAGTTATGTTTGTTTATTATTTTGGAAATTGTTATAATGATTTTCAGAGGATAGCGTGTGACTTTATCGTATAGAAGTCTTAACATAATTATGTACTGGCGAATATTAAGATAATAATAAGTTGTTAAGTAAGCATCTACTAGCTACGGATATGTTTCACAGTGATACAAGATAGGATCCTTTCGATTCCTAAAGGAAAGTTTCATGTATTACCATAAGTACTACTAATTTAGAAAACCTGAGGTAACAGTTGCATTTCTGACCGGACGATACTGTCATTAAGAGTGTTTAAAGTCTATAAAATGTACCGTCTACATCTATAATTAGACGTCCTCATTACTCGAAACGTTTATTTACTTCTAACTAACTAATACATAAGATGCCACGTATCTCGCTATGTGGAACAAGGCTGTACAGTGCATGGCTCCAGCACAATCCGTGGCGCATGTACTCGCGGTACTAGCAGGTCCTATTCATTAGCCCACATGTCACCCGGCGGCCTTCTAACATCCTCGCCGACTGTGCAGATGTAAACAACGATGTATTTACAAGTTGTATATGCTCTTTTCTAAGTGCATTGTAGTGGGTGCTTCACAAACTTAATCTTGCGCGTGTGTGTTTAAATACTGAATTAAAACTGATACCATTTGCAGCAAAGTTAGGAATTGAGAGTTACCTGAAAGTATATTACTATCATCGCAGCCTCGTAGGCAATTTATAGTCTTCTTGACTTCACAAACTACGCTTTGTACTTGGTGCGCTACGAGCTATTTGTTGTTGTCAGAACCGCAAAGGCTTCCACCCTTGATTGCCTACCCAAGTAGAGGAATGTTCCATAGTGAATGAGGAACCGACGTCCTCCACAAATACTTAGTTGTGGAGTAGGTATTTACCTAACTGTAAGTAGGTAAATAAATAAAGAAAGTAAGGAAATACTTAACGTTAGTACTAAAAGTTGAGTAATTCGTTTAGCTAGTGGTTCCTAGAATAAATTAGCAGTAAGTGCATGGGTTAGGTAATCCGTGAGATATGTTACCTACGTACAAGTGCTGCAGTATGTTAGAATACGAGTAAGTACTTTAACAATATTTTCTCTTCGCATAATTTTATTATTAGGAAGCTTTAAAGCCTGAGCTAAAGTTACATAGGTGATTAATATTTAACAATCGTTTAAGTTTATATTTAATCTTTCATTATACCTGGAAACACAGACATGAATTGAACATGCTAATATAATTGAGAATTGCAAAATCTCCCTCAAGTACAACGAAAAGTATCGTGAGCTTACATAATTATTGTCAAGAATATAATCAACTATGATGGAGAGGCATGTAATTCTATTAAAATATCTATCTTACTTCACAAATTGAGAGGTTGTCACATGAAAGCAACAATACAGAAGTTCTGCTATTATGAAAAAGACAAGGGACATAGCCTGAACATCGCTATCATATGAAATCGGCCTTGCACAAATAGAACTTGAACGAAAGTGTCCTTTAAACCAGATTTATGATCGCTATGTTTCTATTAAGTATCACGTATAAGTATGCTACCCATCTTCTTGACTTATCAATTTAATTTAGGTAAACCATACTTATTTGTCCTGAGTTTTTTCACCAACTACATCGTCACATGCGAACTACGCATCTTACTGACGTCACGCAAAATCCTGCATCGCGCATGCAGAGTTTACCACACGACGAGTATATAGTATATACATGTAAAGTGTGGCAGTTGCCCACCAGACACGACACCTGTCTGGTCGGAGGATCCTCCCTTTTCTATGGAGGATGAGTGAACTTTACACCATGTTCCTCATACCTCTAGTTCTCAAGTCAACTAGCAAATGCAGGCG
This sequence comes from Agrochola litura, assembly GCA_949152395.1. Taxonomy (NCBI): domain Eukaryota; kingdom Metazoa; phylum Arthropoda; class Insecta; order Lepidoptera; family Noctuidae; genus Agrochola; species Agrochola litura. Next base: position 25,106,001 of record OX424498.1, read on the forward strand.
CCATCCAGCTTTAAAATATTGACCAAGAAAATGACGTGTAAAAGTGTTTTACCTTGTGGACCTTTTGACTTTCTTGTTTGAGGCAAACATCTTGGAAGTACAAATAAGCGCGACTGATAGCAAGTTATTTATGCAGGCAAGTGTAGCGGGCAATAGCAGCCAGCAGCTTGCCCAACCGCCGGGCAATAAATAGCTCGCAGCCGATTTAATGTCAGATTGTATGCTAATATTGATAACGTTTAATTGAATCAATTATTGGAGTACTCCGAGTGGAAAATATGTTATCTGCTTCAGTTAAAAGTTTCACTATTCTTGAGTCGTATAGAACAGATCTTGATTGAGTATAGGTTTTGTTTATCACGCAAACTGGGATTTTTTATACTTGTGTTGCTTGTATCATATGCGTGCTTTACTATCGGCAGCAGAAGTTATGCATGGCTGCCGTTCTGTTCTCGATAGTACATGAGGAAATAGATTGATCCTTTAAAAAAAAATCTTGCTTTTTAATTTTAGAATAATTCCTTTGGCATATTTATGGGCATTCTTTTATCAAATGATAGTAAGCAGGGGCGCCGCGTACATATAAGCCGATTCCTACCGACTTCCCTTCGGAAATGCGGAACACAACCACTCTAATCGTCATTGAATAATCAAACTATAAGAATTTAATACACCGTAAAATTAAAACATTACAAAACGCCTACATACATAAAAAAAATTGTCTTAATTTCCCAACAACAAAACACTTTGCGCTAAAATAACTCATAGGCGCGTTCGGCTTATCGTGAATTCAATTTCCTTAAAAAATAAAATCTATCATGACGTCACTTCGGTCACGTGACACCGCGGTTTCTATGAGCCGGGTAAGCCGATCTGTAACGAGTTACGGTAGGCACAGAGTACCTAGCAGAAACGGGCGCTTGGGAGCGAGAAGGAATTATTGCTATTCGTTTGCTATTGCACCACCTCTTTCTGGCAGACGCATTTGAATCGGTAGTTTTCGTTGAATTTCGTAATACGTTCGTCTAGGAGTTCGTTCGTAAACATTGGCCGCATTCCGAGAACGTTACGCTAAAAGTGATAATATCGCGAATCTGACCAAATAGTCACAAAATATAAGGGTATTGAGTAATCATTGTGACTTTGGACTTTGGTCGGATTCGCGATATTATCACTTTTAGCGTAACTCGGAATGCGGCCATTTATTTCATTAGTCGAATGACAATGTGTGGTTGTTTGTTGACGTAATCGCATTAGAACCATATAGAATTATTTTGACTAATTTTCATGAAGCTCATAATAGAAAAGTAGATGGAAATTTAATGAAACGGTTTATTGACACCGTTATTTTGATGGGTAAACAAGAAGTAACTTTTCGTGGCCACGAAGAAAGTTTTTTTTTTTTTCCTTGCTGCCGGTTTTTCCGGCTAGGCGGCTTATCGCCCGCGCCTCCATAAATTCACCCTGCGCCACTGATAGTAAGTACTCATCCCCGACAATATCATTCACAGATATAATAGCGCAAGGTTCATGAAAAACTCTTTATCATGTATTCACTTCGAGAAGAGTAACCGAATATCAACTTCCCGACATCCCATCATGAACTCGAATCATCCACAAACAGTTTATAATATTTGCTTTTCATCATGAACTCACCTCGAAGCTGGCGTGCGTGGTGGGCTGCCTCAGGGAGTCGCGCTGCAGGCCGGTGGCAGCCAGCACAGCTGCACTGTTGCCACAGGCCAGGCACAGCAGCGATAGAGCCAGGAACGCAGTCAGCAGTGGACTCCTAGAATTAAGACATGCGTTAGTAAAGCGGTCAGTGAGTCTAGGAAAATAAAAGAAAGGACAATAGTCACGCGAAATAGGAGGCATGTTGATCTTTTCATTTTATGTAATGATTATTTAGACTGGAAGCCGACCCCAACATAATTGGGATTGGGCTAGGCAGATGATGATGATTATCCCTCCAACTGTCATTAACGAGACACAATAGAATTTTAATTGTTATCCGCCTTAATAAGGCGTCGTAACAGATGATGAGTTATTATTTATTTGTTCACGTCCACTGCTGCTCATAAGCCTTCCCCAAGCAACGCCACTTTGACTGATTCTGCATGTGCTTCTCGCATCCAGCGGATTCCTGCGGCCTTCACCAGGTCATCGGTCCACCTTGTGGGGTCTTCCTAAATTTGTAAACTGATTTTAATTTCGACATATATTTTGTTTAAGTGAGAGAGTCCAGGGGAGTATTTAATTATTTCTTAAATAATAATGAATGAATGTGTCAGGGTAAAAAAAATTATATACGAGTATTTTCACGGCTATAATTAATTAAAAATATTGTAAATATTTTTATATAGCCATTTAATTAGGTCCCCATCTACAATTATTTATAAACATTCCATATTTGATAAAAAAATAATTTTCATCCGATAAACAGATGGTTGAAGGAAGGTCGATCTTACTTCGGATCTTTGACTAGGTATAATAAATTATTTGATTTAAATGGATTGGTTTAGCATACGCGAAAGAAATGTGAATAGAATTTTTGTTTCGGTAACTTTCAAAGATGAAGGTGTCAAAGCGAAATTACGTAAAAGTAGTCGTTGCACACGTTACGGAAAATGCTTTCTGAAGTTAAACGTTTTCTAAATGTGTGTAAATACAATTTACTTTAGCCTCAATGCCCCAAATAGAAATTATCCTGCCAAGTTTTGCCTGTGACCCACGTACATAGCATGTTGATATTTAGTCCCATTTGAAGTCGTGACTTCGAGTCGACCTCTGTGACCTCTTGGTAATTGAGCAGCGAAAGTTTGTACGTCTGCAGTCCATCTATTCAATTAGATTTAACTAACCAATAAACGTCGATGAAACGTTTAGTGAAAACTTTGCATTTTGATCACATAAGGAACAGCATAGTTCTTTAATTAGGTGTCATCCGTCTAACTAAAAAAAACCGGCCAAGTGCATGTCGGACCACGCACAATGTAGGGTTCCGTAGTTGGGATGAATTTATCCCAAGAACAAACTTAACATAACATCACGCCTTGTTTCCCCGAAGGGATGGGCAGAGGTGTCCCTGTAGCAGGTACACCCACATTTCACCAGTTAAACTTAACATTGTAGTTGAAAAAAAAAATCTTTCATACAGAATGTATGGGTGAACATGTTTTTACAGCCGCAAATTTAAGTTGGTCGATTATTACTCGTTAACTTGTAAAGCCTACTCAGCTGTGATAGTTTTCCTTTTAAATTCGTTACATAAGCTACTGCCATGAATTTTTTCACATATCTAAAACCAACCAAGTAGCTGGCAGGGGGGGGGGGGGGACATTTGACTCTAACAACAATTTGCACTTTAAAGCTTAATATTTCGCAAACGGATCTCTGAATTCAAAAATGATTTTAGCACACTCACAATGTTTTTGAAAGACCTTTCCAACGATACCCCACAACACGGGATAGAAAAAAAAAAAAAAATCCCCACTTTACGTGTAGGGGAGGTACCCTAATAAAATTCATAATTTTATTTTACCACTTTGTCGGCATGATTAATATGTATACCCATGCCAAATTACAACTTTCTAGTACTAACAGTCTTGGAGCTAGACCGCGGATAGACAGACAGACGGACATGACGAAACTATAAGAGTTCCTTGTTTACTACGGAACCCTAAAAAGTTACTGAAAAATTTACATCCAGTTTGAGCCAAGCGTTGTAATTGTGATTACTTATGACGTTCCTGCACTAATAAGGGCTAACTTCACCAATCAAACTGATCACGATCAGCACATCTGAACCGCTTTCAAGTGCTGGCACTATTCCACTAGAATGATGACAGTGACAGCTGACAAGAACGCGTGTGTTGATCGTGATCAGTTTCAATGGTCAAATTCAACCTAAGTGAGGCTGCGATGAATGCCTTTTGGCGGCATACTTCGGTCCACATTAATGAGTAGGCCTCCTCAATGCCCTCAGGGTCCACATCGACCCGTTTGCCGCTCATCGTCATCCTAATTAAATGATATCGAGCCGTCGATACTTTCTCTATCGCACAGCTGTTAATTATTAGTTTTATATCGTTGAGATTGATGGCAATAGCTCTGGCCTCGATTGTGGCTCGCGAATATCAAAGTGGAATATTAAACCAGAAATTGGTGGCACAAAAAAAATTAAGAAAAATGAACTAGGCTGTTATTCCTTTGTATATTAATTACCCCTTCAAACGTGACGCGTACTAGAGATAAAAAACATGAACAGTATTATTATTACGATGTGGTTTATTTGTCTCTAAAATTGGTAGGTCGTGAACTCGTGACGTAAGACCCAACAGCTACACGTCATAATAACGCACTCAGCCCCAGCATCCAACACAACTCATCTCGTAAAGAAACTCGTTACAGATAAATAGAAATCCTGACTCAAGAGAGCACCTATTACGAGATTCCATTACAGCCTCCGTAATCGCTCAGCCAATAATTTAACAGTTTATCTTAACTAAATCGACGCTAATTTAGTATCAATCATCGATCGCCACTATCTCCCTTTCGGCACTTTACAAACTAATTATTTTCTCTCATGATTGTCACTTGAAAACGGACCGTGCTGCGATGACGTTATGAGACAGATTCGCCTGTGTGATGCAACGTGTCGCGAGTGAAAGCTTATGATGCGCCACATACACTTGTCTTGAGGCATCCTATCGAGTTTCATGTTGATATTAGTGTTATGTTGTCTCTTTGGCAGGTTGAGTGACATTAGGTGGGACTTTTCAGTTTTACAGTGGACACAGGCAGGTCAGCTTGGAATGTGATGTCCAGATGCATATAAGCATCTCTTTATATGCATCTACAGTTTTGGGCTAAAATATTTACCAGCAAAAAAAACCCAATCAAGTAAATACTGGAGGCCTGGAGATTAGTAACTTGTCAGGTATTCTCGGAAACATAATTTAGAAATACAAACTTTAGTCTTGAATATGTCTTGATTATTCAAAGTTCCACGTTAGCAAGTCCATGTGAATTCAATATTGAATAGGTTTATCTTCTCGTGAGACATGGACATGGGGCATTGAGGAATATTTTTATTAGCACCCTCTACATTTACGCAGTGGTGTATTTATTTATCCCTGGTGAAATTGACTAAAGAGCCTTTTTTTTTTTTGGGTGGTAAATTATCAAATAACTTCTCCCGCTCTGGGTGGAGCGGGAGGGCGTGTCAGACTCTTACTGACTAAAACCCACCCGTGTTCCTTCAGTTGCCATGTTGCCGGGGGGCCACGATTTCCCTTTCGGCCTTATTCGCAGCCCCGGCAGGCATCGGCCCTAGCGGACCCCGTCAATTATAATTTTGTTTTCATAGTAATTTATTCATCCACTAAACACAACAGATATGGATTTTTATACAAACATTGCCGGCCGGGCGCAAGCATAAATTAATTAGCGGACATCTCTTTGAGGCGCGCGTAGAACACAATGCGCCGTCGACCCGGGCTTGGTCCTTATCGGGCGGCGAGCTACCCATTGCTCACCGTCCGCAAGCCCGCGCCTACGGTGGCCGGAAATCAGCTCTCGATTCCCGACGCCCTAGGCGTCTCCTTCTGCGGCGGTTAGGGGCGTGAGGGCGCGAATTTTGCCTCTCCCTCACGCGTTCCGCCTCCTCCTTCGCAAGCATTACTGCTTCGCAGAAGGAGGTGACGGCCTCCCATCTCCTCTCGCTCCGTACCATGGCCCGAATCAGGGCCGGACGCGAGAGATCACCGCCGCCGATCGCCTCCACGAAGACACGGCGATGCTCCGCCCAAGCCGGGCAGACCTCCACCGTATGCTCCACCGTGTCCTCCGGGCGATCCACACAGTGGTGACACCCGGGATGACTAAAGTGCCTAAAACGACAATTTGAATAGGGAAATTAATTGTTAAGCAAATTGACAGTCAATTTGCCGTGGGAAAGCCATTTCATACAACTGTCAAAGAATGACAGTTGCGATTTGAATACTTACACAGACAAATTAAGTTGCTAGTCAATTTGCTTAGCAAGTAATTTCCCTGGCTCTACAATAACAACATTCTTCATCACAAATGTATCTGTATCTTCAATCAAAAGGACATTGTTTACTATAGTTTAGCCACTAATTAAAAAGTACAACTACATGCGTACGAGTTGACAAGTTATCATCGTATGAACACGATAGTAAGTAGTTTCCCTCCGACACATGACGGCATGTCGTCGGCTTCAGTATTACGTGGGAATATAAGACGCAGGCTCTTCCCGAGTCATCAAAACACTGCACATGTAGTGGGCAGGTATAATGACGTTATGATATGAAACATTTAAGTGATTAAAGTAACCCATCATATTCCTGACATTAACCCTATTTATTAGGTAACTGTTAAAATAGGAATTAATAGGAATTTATTAATCGCTAATTATTGCTTGCATTCTAGCAAATAAATATTTTTCATTTGATTTATTTAAGTTACATAAACATTATGGTAAGTTTTACAACTCTTGCAGCCTTCGACCTCGGTCCTGAACATGTGAGGCTCGCTACAGTGGTCGTAAACCCATAGGTAAGTGGGTATTAAATCACAATAGGTACCTACTCAGTGCCCGGTACAAATCTAACAACCTATTCATAGAATCTTGATATTTGTAAAGGTGCAATAAGTATGTAAGTCTCAGTCCTACTAAACATTACAGACATTTTCAGTAATAAACCACAAATCTGCAATAAAGATGTGTACCTGTCTATAAACAGTGACGTAGTGCAGTGATAGCCTAGTTAGTGGTGTGAGTGTGCCCGATGTACTGCCAAGTCATAGGTCTCCAGTTCGAACCCAAGGCACGCACCTCTGAATTTTCGGATTCATGTGCGTATTGTATAATTATCACTTGCTTCAAAAACGGTGAAGGAAAACATCGTTAGGAAACCGGCATGCTAGAGATATTTCTCGACGGCATGTGAAGCCAAGTCAGGGGTCCATGGGCGGCTTTAAAACTCTGACACCAAGTTAGTCTCTAACCACACGAAAAGAAGAAGAACAGTGACGTTATGATTTTGTGGATACTACTACATTTGTTAAAAGAAGTAATTACATTACTCATAATACCCATAACTCGATTATTTTGCAAGTTAAAGATTTTTTGTACATGCGTAAATAGGTTGAACAGATTGATATGCAAAATCTCAAAATATTTTAGTCACTCAAGTGTTGATCGTAGACAGGTACTGACTTGTCCGAATCTAAGCAAAACAGCTTATTTTCTGCGACAACTTGACGTATTTAACATAACCGTATCAGACGTTGACTTGACAACAGACTCGATGCAATTTAACTTGTTCCCGAGATACTGAATGTTGAAATGACAATATTTCGCCATATTGTTAGCAGTCTGTGTATAAACAAACACACGACATCTTAATTAATATTAGGAGTTCGCTAAATTGAATGAATCTCACGACGCGACGTGTGGTTGCGCAAACGCAGTTTCGGTAAATGTACGACGCAACGTATAGCTGAAACACTGAAAATATCATCAAGATTTAACAAATCCGCGGACTAGACTTGACATACTGGAAGACTTCAATGTTTGAGAAAATACTCTCTTCATATCATTCATGTTGCATTCTTTATTTTATTATTAACTGAATTACTAAAATTGCACAGTCTTAATAATGGAATTTTGTTTAGGTTACTTTTACTTAGTTTATCGAAAACGTGTAAAAAGATCATATTTGCCCTTCCATCAAATACAACTTCGTACATATTCCCACTAAGAAATATCTCTAATTCTCTAAACTGTAATATTTCCATAAACAGGTACCACATTCAATAAGGAAATAGCAACAAAAAGCGTACAAATGCAAATCAATAAACATATCTCACAGCTTCCAGAAGTGGTTCCCAGCTGGCAGACGACACAATAGTGTTAACAGTACCAGACACGTGTCTCGGCACGGATCAACACACAGCGACGAGGAAGCGGCGCGGGCGCAACGGTACCCGAGACGCATCATTGCGCGCGCCGTGTTCCAACTAGACACACGGTGTTGTGTCTGAGAGTGGAGAAAAATTCGTGCTTAGTTATTTGTGCTGGACAGTATGGTGAAGAGAGCGATGAAATAGATTTAAGGATTCAACGATCCTATAAATACCCATGAAAAAACCTTGGATAGGAATTTCGGCTAGTAGGTACTTACATTTTGAGAGGTGAAAATAGCTAACAGAGGTTAGTGAAAGAAAAATATGCTGAGCTGTCCTCAAATAGATGTGGATGACGGCTACTTTAATACGAGTATCATGTTAGATCATGTGATTGATTGACCGAAATGACAAAAAAAATAAAACATATATGAGAATCGACTAAGTACAGAATTACAGATCACATGAACGAGCTTTCGGTACATAGCATTTCAATGCTCGAAGTTGCCAGGTGTACATGGAGTCGTATGCGCTCACAACAGCGCGCGCGCAGCGGAACACGCCACGGTCCGCTGCGCGACACTCCCGCGCACACACGTCTACGTATAGATATGGGCACTTCTTACAAGGAAACGTATGGACATATGGAATTAAGTACATATCATGTGAGAGAAGTGGACGTATTAAGATTTTTATGAGGAAACTAGCTTTTCCCGCGGCTTCGCCCGCGTGTAGGAACGGCATAAAAATATCCTACTTATGTTGTTATCCAGGTCATGGTCCTCCTGTGTGTCGGACCTTTTAGATTTAATTGAAATCCGTTCAGTTGTTAAAGCGTGAAAAGGTAACAGACAGACAGATAGATAGGGTTTCTATCACATTTATAGTACCTACATAATATTATTGTTTAATACCAATATACAATATTAAAACACACAATATTTTATTGTAGTATGAATAGCGTTGAAGTAGGAAGTCAGTGCTGTAACATGACTTAGGCCCGTATTACAGAACGTCACTCAACACTCAAGCATTACTTAAAACTAGTTTCAACCAATCAAATGGCTTGAATCTAGTTTTAAGTAATGCTTGAGTATTGAGTGACGTTCTGTAATACGGGCCTTAGAAAAGTGTGTGATCAGCAGAGTCGGTGATGGCCACAATAATCGCATGTTATATCAATAAGGCTACGCGCACTTTCGACGCGTTTTCGTACGAATTTTATTTTTCGAATACAACGAACACGCACGAACGATCTCAACCTTCCAAGTACTAAGGGAGTGCGCAGACTGAATGTGAGTTAGTCGTACGTCTACGTACGTTTACGTCCGCAAATAATCCGAACTTGTTAGGATTTTTCGTGCATTCAATGCCTATTTGACGGAGAAAAACGTATTCAGTGTCCGCATTCAATTCGTACGACCACGGTCGTACGTTTACGTAGGTACGATACAAATTCGTGTCCAAAGTGCGCGCGGCCTAATACCGAGAGAAGTGATAATATTACAAACGGTGACCGGTCACAGGTTCATCAATAACTTTCAGTGATCTGAGAAGAAGGCTCGAATCAAAGCCAATGAAACTCGAATCTAGGCGAAGTTAAAAAATACTCATTACGAATACTCTGAATTTGTCGCACCAATTTTTGTATCACATTTTGTTTGCTACTTTACACAGTTTACACTTGCATGTATGTGTCTCTCATACATAAATTAATGCTTTTTTAATCTCTTTCCTCTGTAGATACAGTCTAACGCATTCTCACTGAGATCTCAATCACTTCGGTTACAATGTGTATTTTTTTTTTAATGTGAGTTTAATATCTGTTCCGACGGAGGAAATGTATCAAGTTTATTGTCAGCTTACTTAGTAAGAACAAAAAGTAAATTAAAGGAAATCATAAAAAGAATGGTACTCTAATAGTATAATACCTTTACCTTAGTCCAATGCACGTATGAAGGTAATCTACAATTAGGTTTATAGATATTTAAGTTTAATTATTGTCTTGAAGAGTACTTATACGTGTTTTCTGCGAACAGATATCCGCATTTAGTACCTACTTTTACAATTTTCTTGGCTTTGCATTTTTTTAAAGATTTATATTTATAGGGTGTTCTTCAGGGTTCTACATTGGGTACAATATTTTTTATAATTTCCTTTAGCAATCCTATAGTTACAAACTGGCCAAAACATTTTAGCGATTTATATATTTTCAATAATAATTTAGATTTATATATTTTCAATAATAATTTAGATTTTTACAATGCAGTTATTTCTCAAATTCTTAGAGCGAAACAATTCAAAAACACATTCATTCTATCTCGCCAAAATTTTCCTCACTGTATTACCCAAACCCGAACCCACATCAGCACGCGACCTTTACATTACATAACACAAGTACATTACATACAAGATGCAGCTTAACAGCCAAGAGAAAGCGCTGGACTTTCATCAAACAACCTGGTTGCCATAGCAACGAGTTTGCGGAATGCTGTCGATTGATTTCCTATTTCCTGACTGAAGGATTTATGGTCAGCGTGGAAGTCGAGGTAAAGACGCTTTCTTGTAGTTAACGACATGTGCTAGTATTGTGGAGGAGATTGACATGCTGTGAACGTAGCTAAGTAATACTAAGTAATACTATTAATTTTATGATTAAAAACTTAATTTTCTGGGATATTAAAACTTTTTTAGGGTTCCGTATTACTAAGACTCGGCTGTCCGTCCATCTGTCCGTCTGTATCTCATGAACCGTAATAGTTAGACAGTTGAAATTTTCACAAATTATGTATTTCTGTTGCTGCTATAACAACAAATACTAAAAACCAGAATAAAATAAATTTTTAAGGGGGCTCCCATACAACAGACATGATTTTTTTTCCGTTTTTATAGATATTGGTCCGGAACCTTTTGTGCGCGAGTCCGACTTGCACTTGGCCAGTTTTTTCTAAATGATTTCCGAAAATACTTAGTACTTAGGAAATTGTTAATGGCTATGTAGTTGTTCACTTAATAATTATGGTGTGTTTGTGTCTGATTATGTATATTTACATCATGTTTTAGTGGTATAAATTGAAACTCAAATTCATTTATTTGCATAACACAAAATAAAACATTGGTTTTGTACCCATGGGGGTTGTTTTCTATAAGAAGCCCTCCTTCCCAAAGCATACTTTTGAAAACTTTCTGCATTTACACAGAGGCCTCTGTCTTCTACATATTTATTAAGTTATACCACATTTTCGCCGGGTTGTATTTACATTCGATCTAATATCGGTCTCCGAGTGAAAGGTCACGAGTTCAAAGCCTGTTGAACTGTTGTTATTTGTTACGAAAGTAAACCGAGATTGCGTCACTTGCGCACCGCTGTCTAAACTGATGGATGCCAGTTCATTATGTTATGCTCATGGTGGTCTTCGATACACATTAGCTATCATCTTGGAATCATCCTTCACCTCACTATTAGTGTCATGTTTTGGAATGGTAAGATTTTTGGCAAAGTTTTTAAATTATATATGTAGATTTTAAAGGCCTCATCGCCAGGACTAGAATTGCATTCGCAATGAGCATTTTTGAGATGAGCGTATGTTCAGATCTTGCTTTCTCAAAATGTATATCGAATGTTTTATGATCAGTGATGGTAGAGGCTGTCTTTATTTACTGCCTTTATAAATTCCATGTCTCAACATTTGATTTGGTCAATTGCATAAGCCATAGATCACAATGTTTGCATATAAATGAGGTATTAGTATTGCGCCACGCGGCCGATCAGCTAATGATGCGCGTGCGCTGACTCGCGAGGAAGCTCTCTTACGTCACTAATTGGATGGCAATTGGTTTTGAATTAGAACTTTTAAATTATTAGATGGAAGAGAGTTCAGAACTAAAATTATTTCTATCAGGGGATTCTCAAGAAGCCACCTATGATCACAAAATTAATGGTTTTCCGATAGAGTGAAAATAGGAGCACCGAGGGCCGAGGCAGGGTCATGAACAAGTGAAGTAAAAAAATTCAGTTCATGATATTTATGGATTTGGCCAGAATGGCCGTGTCAACAAAGCCCGTGTCTTTATAGTATTGATTCCGTATTGTTTGACAAAATATTCTGTATTTCTTAAAACAGCCAACTAGATATATATGGTTCACCGTTCACGAGATGACATACTTATGATAGATGTTTGTGTTACCTACAAACTTTTTACAAATCGCTCGTGATTCTGATAAACTAGTTCGCAGTCTCCAGTAAAAGTAGTTCCTCGCGCAAAAAATATAAGTTATGCAAAAACTACCGCGAGATAACCCCGAATATTCTATCGAAGATTAAAATATTGTTGACATCAATTTTTATGTCGTAAAAGTCTTAAATATTAAGCATTTAGTCTAGTCTCTGTCGAGGTATAGCTCAGTCCTGTTTGTTTATTTATTTCGCAAAAGATAACTTTCTCTTTAATTTACATCTTAGTTACAAGAATGTAATGAACAATCAGTTTCTCTTTTAACAAACGCTTCCATATCGTTTTAATAAGTTTAGTAACGCATGCTCTTATGTTTTATTTTGTTAATTTGTAATTTGTGTATCATTATAATATTATCTTTATTGCAAAAGTAATTTCTTAGTCGCGAATTCATGCTCTGTTGCGTCAAACACTTTGCTTTGGAAGAAACTTACAACTTGGAATAAATTCACTCGAACGAACTCTCTCCCAGTTTATTGCACATAACTGACATGCATGATGCATCACAGAGATCTCTCCACCAGCTGACACTCACCCGTTGCTTCCTCCATTCAATCCGTAGCAGTCATTAATGCCGGCGAGCACGCCGACCACTCCGGCCACTACGGCGACACAGCCCGCCCACAGTCCGGCGCCCACCCGCGACAGGGCGGCGCCCTTCACCACGGCCAGCGCCCCGGCGCCCACCAGCAGGGCGCCGAGCACCACCTGCCCCAACCCCAGGAACACCACCAGTCGCCTCCGAGTAGGTTCATCACTGCCCGCTTCAACACTCTTAGAACTCACACTCTTGTCTTTGGTCACTTTCTTAACATTTTTCTGAGGAGTCTTGCATATGAGCTGCTCAGTGGAGTCCTCGGACTTGAGGCTGGAGACGGTGGCCGTGGTGACCCTCGCGTCGTAGGTGTCGGCTCGCTCGGCGTCTGCCATGTTGTCGGCGCATAACTGTGTGCGCGTGCGCGGCGCTCGGCTCTCGGCAGCGACTGACGCGCATGCGACTGCACGCGCCGGTGAAAGTCGCGCACCTGTCTGTTGTGTTGTTGTTGTCCACTGTTCATTGATAACAGATTCGGCGTCGCGTGATTATGTATTGTTCCCACAGTTTAGATATGCGTGCACTCGTGAAGATCTGCAAAATCTCGTTTGAAGCAGTTGAAATTGAAATGAAAACAAAGTTGCGTACTTTCGGGATTTCTGGTTTTGCCATTGGTTCCAGTCACCGATCCGATATTTTGAACAATTTAGAAAGCGACTCTTGAAATAAAATGTTCATAATTACCTAATATGATAACTACGACAATGGCCATACCATACCTTCAACTTACTAACAGAAGCCTTGGACTCATAAAGATCGCCCCTTCAACCAGTTTACAACAATTATGTACCTACTACAAACGATGCAGGATAGCTCACAGACTCACAGTTGTATTTAGCAGACGAGCGCCACACACGCAGAGAAAGCGGCTCTCACGGAAGCGCTGAACATTACCGGCGCGGGCGCAGGCCGACGGCGGCTGCACCAAGTTGCTGTGTTTACGTCTGATGCGTTATTGACAACAGATTAGTGCGAGGATCTGCCTGGGAACTGGAAGGCAGACTGTATAGATCAGGACAGCTTTGGTGACAGTGTTGTGCTTGTTTCAGGATTGTGCGAAATTTTCCGCATTTCCTACTTAAGTACCTATTTACCTATAATCGTCGAAAAAATGGAAGAGCAGCTGAATATCCGTCTTTAGCGTATATTCTGGCTTAGCCCAAAGAGCGCATACTCACTCAAGCAGGGTTGTAACGGATGTCGTATAACGGATGAGGATGCGGGTGAGGTTATCGAGATTATCGGGTTTGAGGATAAGGATATTGGAAAATTCTTTATTGAGGATGCGGATAAGGGTGCGGATGCAGATGTCGTATGAAAAATAGCCCTTGTTTTTGACACCTGACATCACAATCATGCCACCACTGCCACGTGCGGCTGATCGTCTGTCATAGGACAAGGACACTGCGAATTCAGGTAATAGGAACCCGTCACTCACACTCCGGCCCGCACATTTGACTCGGAGCGAGTTTAACAAAACTCACTATTTAAGCGAACAACGTGGGGTCACATCCCCATAGAAATTATGAGGATGCGGAGCTTTTAAATCAAAAGTTGAGGAAGGGGATGTTTTGCGGATATCAAAATTTATGCGGAAGCTCCGCAGTTGCGGATGCGGATACGGAATATCCGTTACTGTGCGTTTGTACTGGCGAAATATTCACTTAAAACATGTTGAAATCTCTATTTTCCGTCAATGTATCGACTCGCGTTCGCATTGTAACGCAACTTGTTGACGCGAAACATGTTTGACGTTTCTTATCATTTGACATGTTTCGCCACTTGTTTTTACAAACCAATTTCGTATCAAAATGTATCTGTATGAATTTAGCAACATGTTGTAAGATTTGTTTTGACATTTCATTGCATTTTGCCGACTTTTATGTTTTGTGAATCTTAATAATGTTGACAGTGATTATTTGTGGCCAAATCGTAGCGAAGGCAAAATTACTAATAAATATACTAAACAACTTCGATCAACAATACCAACCTAAACAAAGTCAAAAATATTGCAACGTTTATAAACTGGGTAATGGTGCCGATTCTCTTGTTACAAATGCCTCTAAACTAGACTAAAAAGCACCAAAATTTTGTTTATTCCTGTCAAACGACGATTTCCCATTCTGAAATAGACTCAAGTGACACAACAGACTTAACTATATTTTAGTTTGAGAGCACTAAGATGGCACTGAATATTTAGTGAAAATGGCAATTATGCTATTCTCAATTTGACGTTTTTCACCCAAAATTTTGATTGTCTAACTAAATCTGACTATTTAGAATCGCGATTAAAAACGTGTGGAATAAAATTGGTTGTCATGAACTTTAAATTCACACCAACTCAGGACTTCAGGTGCAAAAAGAGTACTGTATTTTTTTTTTTCTTTTGCTTATATCCCGAAAATGGTGAGTCCTATCGCAAAAATAATGAAAATTTCGACCCCCTTTATAGAACTCATAAACCCCTAAAGGCTTGTTCAGACCAGCGCGACACGCGATGCGACACATAGGCACCGCTCGTCGCGCGACGAGCGGTGCCTTTGTGTCGCGTCGCGTGTCGCGCTGGTCTGCACAAGCCTTAAAACTCAACATGTAGGTAATAATTTTTCATATTTTCCATACAAAAAAGTGAAAAATTCCTTAAAAAAACACGTCGAGGCTACCGCCCCCCCTGCGTGCCTCCGGCTCTAAAAAGAATTCACGGGGTACGGCAAACAAGTACCTATAACGTGAAGTCGCGATTGTCGAATTCGATTTAGTTGTGTCAAAATTATTTTTAAATTTACAGAATTTATTTTGCAGAATAGCTTTAGATTAGCTTTAGCGGTGTTCGGTGTTAATCGACACCAATATCAAAAATACCTAGGTTCCTAATAAAATGGAAGAATGGATGGCCATAAGAACCTATTACAAAATGGTAGTTACAATACAGCTTTACTAACGAAAAGTGTTTTCGGCATGGGTCCCACCATTTATAATAAAATACCAAATATTTTAAAAAATTACCCAATCCAAATGTTTAAAAAGAAACTGACATCTCATTTATAAATATTAGTCTATGACTGACAGCCCTATTGCTTGATAAGTGTTACTATTCAATTAATGATTTTTTAAATGACCCTAATCTTTAGATTTAATTATTGACATTGTTTATTTCTTTATTATTATTATGCTAGTTTTAAATTCTATAATTTTTTTACTAATTTATTTTTTTGTTCATTTTAATTTGACTCTGATTTTCATTTGTTTTTTTATTGTAATAAAATTTACTTTTAATGTTTGCATGCCTTATTGGTAGATTGTACAGGGATCTCAACATTTTGTGAACACCTTCATTTATGTACCTACTCTCAAAGCGAATAAATGATTATGATTATGAAAAGCGATGAAGACGATTTATTGTTTTTATCTGCCAGTATTGCATACCTGGAACGGCAAAACCTAGGAAGAAACCTAGGTACTGGATGCGCGACTTTCTAAAAAAACTTCACCGTGTCTACTTTGGACCACTCCATATTTCGATATAAACAATGGATGTTTACCGCCGTACTCGGATAACACAAAACATCAAGCAGTAGACAAGTTGTGAGACATAATTTGACCTAAACAAACAACAGTGCGAACGCAAACGTGACAAATCTCTATACAAAACATGTCTATTGTGTATGTATCTAGACAGTGCGAACGCAGATAACAACAAATTTTGACATCTGTCTTATGACTTACGCATGTTTCGTGCAATTCGAACGCAAGTTCAACAAAACAAGTAGGTAATGAGATTTGTTTCATGTGACAAGTTTCGAAACATCTACATGTTGAATGTTTTCTGGTGCAAACGTATAGTTACATCCCTGCACTCAAGCATGTTTTTGTGGTTCAAGATTCCGTTCAACTCAAGTAAATCTATCAATTTCTTTAACAATATACATATCTGCCAAGAATTAAATACTACTTACTACTGAGCTCAACTGCTCCTTTTTCTTTTCCAAGAATCATCATTCAGCATAATAATCTAAGTATCCAGAGGCAATGGTAATATCCCGTGTTTTATAGCCGAGAACCATCTGTGAACATGATGGAACCGCTTTATGCTTACCGGTTGAAACTTATGCATGTGTTGATGTGTTACAAGTTTACAACGGTAGGTAAGCGTTGCTTCCCAGATGACAATTGTCATAAGTAATGTATTACGTAGTAATGGGAAGTTATATGCTGAATATTACACTAATGTACAGACGCCAGCACATCAAGCTACCCGAAACTGTCAAATTTTCCCAATCAACTTTAAACCTTATACTTTAGAAATAAAGTTGAAAATCTATTAAAGAAATTTGACAGATTGTAGTAGCTTGTGGTGCTGGCGTCTGTACCTGACTATGGAATGCTAAGGTGATGGTTCACTAAACAAAAGTTATTCAAAATATGCTTAATCGAGAAGAAATAAATGATATTCATTTCTGTCATTCATTTGGTTAGAGACAACACTAAAGCCCCGAGTATTGGGGGCTTGTACCTAAGTGCTTGCTACACGGCTGCCAACCGCGTCCCCGACAGAGGTGACCTTGGTTGGCGACAGGCAGAGCTGTTTGAAATTTGGTCGTAAACCACCATCTACATGGTTGTAAACCACCTAGGTCACCTCTGTCGGGATGCGGTTGGCAGTCGTGTAGCAAGCCCTTTACCTACACGACACGTCAAAAATAAAAAAAACTAGGTGAGATCTGTGTTTCCTATATATCCGACTATGAGAAAAACATAGAACCATACTCTGAGGTCACAGTCTCTTGACGGCGCGTTGTGTTCCACGCGCGCCTCAACGAGATGTCAGCAGAATTGACAGGGTCCGCTAGGGCCGATGCCTGCCGGGGTTGCGAATAAAACCGAAAGGGAGATCGTGGCCCCCGGCAACACGGCAACCGAAGGAACACGGGTGGGTTTTAGTCAGTAAGAGTCTGACACGCCCTCCCGCTCCGCCCAGAGCGGGAGAAGTTATTTGATAATTTCCCACCCAAAAAAAAAGTTCACAGTCTCTTTTAACATCCTGACATAATCTTGATCAGTCATATGAAGACCATACAGATTAGTGTCTGAGACGGACTTTTGAGGAATTGAGGAAATAATGTAAACAGGATATAATATAAAGGATGTTTCCGGAGAAATTTCAATTCAATTCAATTCATTTATTCATTAACAATTTTTACATCATGTCTGAATCTATAACTAAATATATAAGAAACATCATAGGTACATGCAAACCATATTACAAACTACATAAAAATCAGAATAATAATAAAAACGATAAAAATAAATGTCAATTCATAAAATTCAATAAATATTATGTTTCTTTAGACTTTTGTATTGGTTTATAATTCATCAATAGAATATAGACACTTATTTAACAAAAACCGTTTAAGCTTATTCCGAAACCCACTTGTACAGACGCCAGCACATCAAGCTACCCGAAACTGTCAAATTTTCCCAATCAACTTTGAACCTTAAAACTTCAGCGATAAAGTTAAAAATCTATTAAATAAATTTGACAGATTGTAGTAGCCTGATGTGCTGGCGTCTGTACATACTAGACCTTTTATTTCTGTCGGCAGTTTATTGAACATTTTTAATGACTTGTGGTAGGCGCTATGCTTTACAACGTTCAGGTGAGGAACTTGCTTCATCTGGAGATCTTTTCTTCTTGTGTTCTCCCTTTTTTGCCTTTCATCTTCAGTCTCATATTCAAAGATATGTTTTGATAAGTGACTAAGTAGGACCAAAATGTACAAGCTTGGGACTGTCAATATATTTAATTCATTAAAATGTGGCTTGCATGATTCTTGCTGTTGAATTCTAGCTATTGTTCTGACTGCTCTTTTCTGAATTACAAAAGCTTTTTGAATATTGTAATCATAACTTCCTCCCCAGAAAAGTATGCTGTATCTCAGTTTTGACTCACCTGTTTGTAAATGTTTTATGGTTACCTCGTTTCTTAGACTTCTTAGTACGTAACAGGCAGAGCTGATTGCTTTCTCTAAGCATGTTAGCTCTTGTTTCCACTTTAACTGGCAATCGATATGAACTCCCAGAAACTTAACCACTGGGACCACGTTCACTATTTCTCCGTTTATAACGCAGTCAATGCTATCTTTATTTTTGGAACGAAAAAGGAAAAAGATTACATTGGTTTTGCTGGCATTAACTTTAAGACCGTTAACAGCAAACCAGCTGTGGAAGATATCTAAGGTTTGATTAACTATGAAATTAAGAGCGTTTATATTGTCAGCCGAAACAACTGCATTGGTATCGTCGGAAAACACCATTTGCCGTTAAAGTGGTTGGTTGGTATATGTGTATTATCAGAAGGTTCGGCAAATGAAAGAGCGTGTTCTCAGTTGAAGGTTTACTGAACGACTAATGTTGTATACAGAGATTGAGAGGACTTAGAATTAACTTACGAGCTACGTCATACATTGCCTAAGACTAAAGATGTTTAATATGCCTACGCGCTACAATCCTCCCTCCTTAGATTAAACAATGGAATTTGTATGTCCCCAAAAGAAAGAATACAAAATTATCAACTAACTAGGTACCTACTACAAACGTTAACAATAATAACAAATTGAGTTATGGACAACTGTTTTACTTAAACTAGAGAGTTCATATTAGTCCTTCCGTCGCACATTGTTTACACTACACTACCTACACCGTTATTAAGTTTTTTTGAGGTTTGCACTCGCGATATTTGCTTGTAGGTTGGGCAAATGAAAGAGCGTGTTCTCAGTTGAAGGTTTACTGAACGACTAATGTTGTATACAGAGATTGAGAGGACTTAGAATTAACTTACGAGCTACGTCATACATTGCCTAAGACTAAAGATGTTTAATATGCCTACGCGCTACAACCACAAGCTGGATAGATCTCGCAGCTTTTCCACTCATGTGTTGTATAAGGTCATTAACAAACGCGATAAAGAATATCGGACCCAGTATGGAGCCTTGTGGTACGCCAGTGCACACAGGAGACAATTGGGACCTATATGTTTCTTAACTTGAACAACTTTTCCCTGAGGAATTTGTCTTTGACACCATTGCTTTGATCTCCACGAACATCTTCCTGTTTTTTAAATATGACGTGATAAGTGCCAATACTTAACCCCTGATACAGTAGTGCTCTAGTTTTTCTAGTAGTAACCTATGATCCACCGTGTCAAATGCTGAACTTAAGTCTAAGAAAAGCCCAGCTACTTTCTGACAACAATCCTTGACAACGGCGAGTTATTTCGTGTTTCAGACTCAATTTAGCAGGACGTAAGGCTGTAGTCTATCTACTAGTTATAGCTTGAAGCTCGACCAGACTAGCAAGCAGGTATCACCTTAGGGGTACCGACAACGTTTGTCGCTAGAATAGGAAAGTAAAATATTTACTTTAGTCACATAACTTTCATATAGAAACTATATTAGCATGCCTGCACGTTACCGTGACTCACTCTAGTTAGCTCACCGACCAGTCGTTTACTACTAGAACATATTATTTATGTAAAACCCTAAAATCGGTAGCTTTGCAAAACTAGCTAGAAGGAGGAATTGAAATCTAAACTTTCAAATTAAGGAGTGAGTTCGGAGTAGGAACCGTATGTTAAAGTTATTGCTGAAAGGTCCTATATGTACATAGGTAATTAGGTAAGTAGGTAGGTATAATTCATAGTGCCATCAACTCATCACATCTGTATCTAGAAAGATCACGAACACATGCCATGCATTCATAACCCAAGAACCTGTGGTGATGATCACAGTCATAGTTCTATGATAGGATTACAATGATTATTGTCGTGACTCTCTAATGGACCTCACAGAAGAGTAACACGTCGTGTAGCATTTAGACTGGATTCCTTATTCATTCAGCACACATACGAGTACATGCAAAACACAGTTTAAGAATATTATTTAGTTGAGTATATTAGTGCAATTACCTATATGATATTATACTCGGTAGTAGGCCACTAGTCTGTCTCAACAACCCACTGACTGACTTCCTTTCCTGTCGAACAAAAATAACACAAACCTAGTAATAGCTACCGGAGACAGCATTTATTAACCGTTCTTGCCCGTACTTCCGGCCGACACCGGTCCGCGCCGGAAGTTGTAATTCTAGAGGGGCACGTGCGCAAGCAAACGCAGGTGCCAAAAAGTAAAGGAACATGTCGGATCAGATGTTTGTGGTAACCTTTTTAGTGTTTTTTTTTAAGTCAGCTGTTTTAGGTGTCCTTTTTCAATAATTTAAAGAAATCCTTAACGATTCTTAAACAAACCCAAAATATTGTTTTTGTTAGATCTCCCCAATTTGGCCATGTCGCAGGGCGGTCGGTAACCAGTCCAACAAGATCGAAGCAAATGTCAGCATCGCCTACATTCTGGTCATCATTACATCTGATAGTGTGACTCGTGGTGCTCGCTTCTCTTATCACAAGCACTTGGCGTGACTATGACTGCTATATACAAAACACTTTATTCGGTTGGTATTCGGTTGCCGCCTGTTATTCGGTTTTCATTCGTTTCCTCGCGCGCCATCGTTTTCACCTAACATTTGAGGTTTGTTCAAATCGGTTGAGTGAAGTGCAGGTGCATATCCGGCTTTGAATGTGAGGACGGATCCAGAGGGGGGGGGTCATGGGGGTCATGCCCCCCCCCTGGGCTGTGTCTAGTTCAACCACTGATATTTTTTCTAATCTTATTAATAAATTAAATCAAATAAATACTTTGTATGATGTTGCCACGTGTGTGTTGTGTGTTTGCCACATATGCGCGAACGACACGCATAATAAGACTATGTGCTGTTATTACAATTAAATTACGATGATGGACCGTGGAGTTTTCTGCCGGCTCTCCTCCATAGAAAACGGCCAAATGGAACCGTGGTCCTAGCTTCTGACGTTTCATAAGTGCCCTTCTAGCTTTATCTGAAGGTAGCAACTAGACGTAGAAATAAAAATACTCCAAAATAGTGTTGACACTATTTTGCCAGAACCCTGCCGATGCCGGGGAACCACCCCGGCAGGGTTCTGGCGGCCCCTCAAATCTTAAGAAGTACTTTATTAATGATATTGCAAACACTGTAAGAATGTATAGACATTTTTATCCTCAGCCTCCAACCCTAAACTGATTTACAGTTAGAGGCTGAGGATGAAAATTTTCGAGCTCGCTTCGTTTCCTACAATCTACATCCTCAAGCTGTCTGCATAAGTCGGAAATCCTATTAATGTAAGCATGACTTAAAAAGAAATCCTTACATAAACAAGGAGGCGTGCAAAAATTTTCGAGCTCGCTGTGCTCGCACTTGAATTCTGTATTCTTCTAACTCAGAAACTTTTCAAAGTCCACAAAGTAACTCCTATTTCCGTAAGGATGTTCAATAGAAACCTAACCGGGAATTCCGAGACGAGTATAATAATTTTCATAAATTTTATTAAAAAAATAGAGGAGACGAAAATGCACGTCTCTAAAAAAAAAATCCTCCCGCTTGCGAAGTCCATGGTGTAGGTAAGTAGATTATAATTTTATCGCGCACGTTATAAGTACTTGTTTGTTTTGCTGTCATTATTTTTTTTTTGCTATATGTTGATGGAAAACCTACTTAAACTGAGAAGACCGGGGGGCCTCATTTTGTTTTACCGCCCTGTCCCCCTGACAGGCTTAGTCCCACACAGATTGGAGCCTGTCCTGACTGAACCCCGACTATGTGACCCCCCCTGACTCGTAGGAGTCGTAGGCTGGATCCGCCCTGTGGACTTCTTTGTCATGTCCAGATCTTTACCGTGTGTTGTTTAAACTGCGGTCACTAGTGGCCTGACGCTTATATTGCCACGTATGGTATGGTGCTACGACTTTGATCGAGTCCGAATATAATCGGGCATTCCCGAAATATGTACTGAATTAAAACCGTGTACATACCTACCAACGTCTATTTGAACATCTCCGTAATCGCAGTGCATTATACCTCGCACATACAAACTTATTAAAGCAATTATATTTTGTATGACACAATCTCATCGCCCATTCAAGTCACATGGTAACGTGTCACGTTACGTTAGCGTTACATCGCGTTGCATTCCCTCGCCTGTGATGGGGAGAAACGATAACCTTACTAGTCTCTAACAATTAGGTGCGGGTAACGTAATCTTATTTGAATATTCTTAATTAGTTATACGTAGTTAGACTATTAATTTGAGGTGTGAAAGAGGGAAGTCTACGTGGCACTTATGACACAACGTCACACTTCTCTGAGAGCCCTATTAGGTGCAGCAGGATTGCTTCGAAGAAGGCCAATAATAACTTGTAGAAGTGTCGAGTACCTACCAACTTTATTATTTAAAGTTGAATTACAAGATCATAATAAATATCAGCGGAAAAGCTTCCTCTGCTGGACATAAGTAGACCTCCTTTGCCACTTTGCCAGTGATGGCATTAAAACGTGATAGCTCATAATGAGCGTAATTATTTTATAGAAGACTCAAAGTCGCTCTAATCCAAGATGAAATAAATAAGTTGCATTGTGAATACTTCTGGATAGTAATCCAATAAATATCTCAACTAGGGATGGGCCGAATGTGGTTTGAACCGAATACGAACTTCGGCCGAACATTCGGTGAAAAAGAAATAATTTGGCCGAATTTTGGTTATTTTTGCAAGGAAATGTTTAGGTTCGAATAAAAACGTAACTGACTCCTGTCAGATAACGCAGAATCCTTGTTTTTATGTGTCATCTTTCCTCTCGCTTTCCTGCAATCTGTGGGAGTGATTTCGCGAAAAGGGACGGAAGTGTGTAACAGGAAGCCAGGGAAACGCAAGCTATTTGATTTGACCAATGAGCGCGCGCGGTGCAGGAGTTGTCCGTCAGATGGTACCTACCAACCCATTTTCCGAGAGCTTGGTACTTACAGCTAACATGTCAGATGTTACACATCATATGCGCCTACTGTAAGGGGGTATTACACTATCATCCCTTCGACTGTCATTAACGAGACACAATAGAATTTTAATTGTTATCCGCCTTAATAAGGCTGCTTAACAGGTGATGAGATATCTAGGATCCAATTTTTTGTCATATGTGGTTGCAATCGTCTATTAAAATGAAGCCGTTCGGCACACAATACAACAAATAGAACTTTAAAGAAAACTAATGAAGTTGTAGCGGTTACACCGCCACATAACATTGTATCCTGGCCTCTCGGCAGCAGTTTGCTTTTTTTTTGTACAGAAGTGTTGCCAAAAATAATTTTAGAATTCCACTAAGCATATTGTGAACTGACGCCAAAATGTCGTTGTACTTACTTTTTATCCGTCAATAAAACCGTCAATTTAGAAGGTAGTAACAAAACTGAAAAGGCAAAATCACATAATTTTATGGACGGATTTTGCATCAGGAATCTATGAAAATAAATGTGAAAATTCATTAAATAATATTCAATATGGCCAAGACCTGTTTCTATGATCCTATCTAACAACAAATGTCATAAATCTTTGATCAACGACGATTTGATTCATATAATTATGTTTGTATTACATTATCATATAAATATAACTCATAGATCCGTGATCATACATGCCGCGATAACTTTGAATGAACGTCTCCGTAAGAAATCGAAAAGTCTAATTCATAATCCTAATTAATAACTATGTTATCCATGCACTATAACAATGAGTATCATTCGTAAGCATCAAGTCTCACTTTATATTGGAAATATGCACTCAAAAACATGAATTAATCCTTGATTAATATTCCGACAGGACGTTATTACAATGTCATGTCTTTGGGTTCGTTGCCGTAGTGTTGTGACCGTTGTAAGCCGTTTTTTGACCGAATAAAATCGATACTTTTACAAACATTACATTTAGAATAAAGAGAAATGTATAATTACTGTATTAGTAAATTTAAACATATAAAAGAAAATCGATTGAAAGAAAGTTATAACGGAAGACTTTAGAAGACACGTAAATTTTGACTATATGATTGAAAATGAATTTATTATAAGGGTAACCGACAAGACGAAATGAAGTTAAACCGATGATAATAGATGATATCTTTACATGCTCACTGGCGGAATTCCGGAGGGTGACACTTAACATATTGTCCTCGGTATTACTTGTGCCACAGTGGACATTGGCTGGTTGGCTGTATTGGGTTGAACCTGTTAAAACAAATGTAAGTGTGAATAGTAGGTAAATAAATAAATATTTTTTCTAGATTATCTAGTGACGCAAGTGAATAAAAATGTTGCAAATTTAGTGAATTTGTTTATTTACCTGATGATGATGATGATGACGTGTAATAAAACGATATGCCTCGAGAACCAGTTTTAAGCAATGTAGATAAATTGTCGATTACAAAACCTAAGTATGATAAATCGAAATGTCTCGAGAATCCGTTTTTAAAGCAACCGATTTTTTTCCCATCTCTACACAAATTATTTTGATAGGTGTCAAATCGAACATTTTAAATTTTGAATACTTTAGATGTGTTATAGTGTAATACCCACACAAGGCTCGCTGGTTTTTTTGCACCATAACCTAAATAATAGTAACACTTGAAAAAAAAAATAAGTAGATATAGGTAATAAGATTCCATTTAAAAGTTTTATTAAAAAAGAAAATAGATGTTTGGCGATAACTATTTCAATGTCTAGAAATCAAAATTCTGTTAATATCAAATACATTTAATTGTTTAATAAGTAACCACAAACAAACAATAAATAAATGCATAAGATGTTATTTTACTGGTTTACTTTTATTATTTTAGTCAAAAAAGTTAAGTATTTTAATACTTTTTTGTTTCGAATGTTCGGCATTTGAACCGATTTTTGGCCGAATGCCGAAGTTAGTTTGAATCAATATAAACATGATCATTATATAACAAGACATCGACCGCTGTGTACTCATGCCACATCCTGGTACATACAAGTATGTATCACATTCACACTACACAGGACACACAGAGAGAACGAACATTACGTAATGATCAAGTCGAAAGTATAAATTATGACACCAATCACTAGTAGATATACTTATTTATTGTAAATTGTTGTCACATACTGCAAAAACTATCGTACATTAACATTAGTATACAATAATGATCAGGGGCCCTACCATGAACATTTAAAATACTTGCCTAATGCAGGACAGGTCAACTTGGCAAGTTAACCTGACAGGTTTTCTATTTGTACCTTGAGCATTTCCGTCTGACCTGCAAAGTATCAACTTCAGACCTGCTACGTTATCGTTGACCGGTACGCCATATTATAAACAAACGTTCGGAAATACTTTTTCGCAACATTACCGGTTTTACGGTTTTAAAGAACGAGATAAAATTAATTTAATAACAGTTTATAGTGATCAATAGAATTCTAAAAAAGCTTTGTTTCGTAGCAAAAAATCTTATTTAACACGATTAAGATGTTGGAGACCCTTTTAGATGCTTAAGAAAGGTATAAGTACCTACTTGAAAAACTTACCAAAGTTATTGCTATTTTCGAACGACGATATCTAAGTGTTAAGAATCAAATATATTGTAAACACCACAAATGTTTACGAGATCATTCTGAACATTGGAGATTCAAGTGGGTTCCTTTTTTGTAAGTTTCTTTTTAACAGAAGAAACTGTTTCTGTAAATAAAACAGAAAAACAAAGCACACATTTGTATCGTGTCCGTTGTTGAGAGTGGTAAGAAAGTGCAGTTATTTGGTGATAATGACTTAAGTTTCCTATGAACGATTGAAAACAGTGTGGAATTTTATAAATAATCACAAGGACATTGCAATGGGCTACAATAAAAGTGCTCAAACTCGAGAAATGTCCCGCAGATTGTGGACGGAGGTGACGGAACATTTGAATTCCATTGTTGGTGGTGCTATCAAAGATTTTAAACACTGGGCAGCTGTAAGTTGGTTTTATATTAAGACTACGAATATTCGAATTTCCCTTCGGGGAAACAAGGCGTGATGTTATGTTAATATTATATTTGCCTAAAACATCTATTAAAAATTAATGTAAATATTGGTTTTTATTTTCTTCTATTCTCGTATTGTGTTCTTGATTTGTATTTCTTTTACATCGAATTACTAGTACCATTTCTATAATATATGTACCAGTTTATTGAACATAAAACTTTCCTTTGGATTTTAGCGATTTGTTTCACACTGTTTTTATCACCATCTTCCTCAAGAAACTCAATTATTTTCATCTTCGTCACACATCCAAAATAAACGACAAAGAGATTGTTTGTTTTGTTATCTATAATTTTAAAGACCGCCTAAATAGTTTTATTTAAACAAATTAACTTGTAATTATGTTTTTTGTTTTAAATGAAAGAAAACAGTTCAATAAAAGTTAGTTTTTCACACCTGCTTAATATGACTGCAGGGCAGTTCAGTTTTCAAGGTTATATACGTCAAAAAGGACGTGATGGTATAGCTTATCGCAGGTCAGACTAGTGAAATGCTGTCACGTGACCACTGACCGGCTTTAGTCACGTGATCGCTGGCTCGCCTGTTATTTGACGTGTTCATGGTCCAAAATAGCCCGACAGTTCACTTTCCGTCGGAAATTGACCTGCTATAAGAGTGCATGGTAGGCCCCCTGATACCATTTATTAGCGGTGTAAGTATACATTATTAAAAATATTTTTGATTTTTTTATTCATTGGTCAAATACAGTGAGTACACACCTACTAATTGGTTTTAAAAATAAAAAAAATATATGTATTGGTTCAAATAATATTTTTTTAAATTTTAATTCACATTTTATATCTATTCAACAGCGTCACATAATTAACTTAATATTATTAAAGGTACTCGCAGTATTTAAAGTCACGTAAGTATATTATATACCCACTTGTCTAGGTGTAACTTACATTTAAAAAAAAATCGTTACGTTTTTTTATAATTAAAACTTTTACTCTTACCTTTGTCAATTGTCGACTCTGTAAGTCTTCTTGATGAAGTGCGCGGCCTTCTCCGCTATCATGACGACGGGCGCGTTGGTGTTCCCGCGGATGACGGCCGGCATGACGCTGGCGTCGGCCACGCGCAAGCCGCGCACGCCGCGCACGTGCAGCGTCGCGTCCAGCACGCCGCCCAGCGCGCACGTGCCCACCGCGTGCCACGCCGTCATCGCCTGTTCGCGCAACTGGCACCTTATCACCTCATCCCCTTCCAAACCCTTACAACTCTCTGGAGTCAAGTCCACCACATAAGCACCTTTCTCCTTGAAATATGTCGTATTAACCAACGACAGAGCGACCTTAACAGCTTCAGGATACTGCTTCACATCGGCAACATTGTTAAAAGTACCAGAGTATATCAGAGGATCGTCCATCGGGTCCGCGGAGGCCAGTGTCACCTTGCCTCGCGACTGCGGCTTCAGCAGCACCACGGCAAGTGCTATGATTTCGTTTTGCTGGCTCTCCTTCATTAGCTTCATACAAGTGTCATTCGTGTACCCGATGCCTCGCATGCACGCATCATAAGATAACTGTCCTTGAGGTATGCATGAAGGATAAATTGCAAAATATGGTACGTTCGGGTCTCTGTCACTCTGAGGTAGATATATACCTATACTGTCGGAATAAGACAACATCCCTGAGCCATCATATAGGTATTTGATCACTTCGAAGGCGAGATCTCGTTCATTTTGCGGACAAGTCCCGTTCTGTGCGGCGATGTAGAACAGCACCATGACGTGGTCGTTCAGACCCTCTCCTACCGGCAGATCTTGAACCACATCTATTCCGAACTCATCGAGGCTATCCTTTGGACCGATGCCCGACAGCAACAACAGCTTCGGAGTGTTGAAAGTCCCGGCTGATACAATGACCTCTTTGTTGGCGAAGAAGAACAATTCTTCTCCATTCGAGAGAGCCTTGACACCGACCGCTGAGTTGTTCTCAATCAAGATTTTCGTTACTAACGTGTCTTTTAAAACGTGGAGGTTGTTGCTCTGAACTTTATTAAGCAAAGCAGTTAACGAACTGTCTCTTCGGCCATCTCTAATGGTGTGTGAGAACCTGCCGGCTCCTATCTTGTGAGGGTAAGTCATGTCATCCACTATGTCGAAGCCTAATTCTTCAAAGGCCTTCAGGAGCTTTGCGCTAGGGCCATCTGGTACATCGGTGCCTGATACTTCAATTTCACCGTGTGTTGCATGGAACTGCATGAGTTCGCTGTTGTTGACGATCCTGTGGTCGGTCATCTGTTCGGTCTTCATGAAGTAGGGAAGTACGTCGGTCCAGTTCCAAGCATCTCCCACGACGTCCGCCCACTCGTAGTAGTCCGAGGGGTGTCCGCGCGAGTACACCATGTCGTTGAGGCTGCCGCTGCCGCCCAGCATCCTGCCGCGCGGCTGCTTCTCCCGGCCACCCGCCAGAGACTGACTCGTGTAGCCGTCGTCTACCGTCGTGAAGTTCCAGTCGTAAGGGGACTCTTTGAGAGTTGAGCGGAAGCCTGGTATCTGGAAATTGATTTCAGAAATTAGAACATTAATTGACATTTATTTATTGAAATTTTTTTGACGCATATGTTAATAATGCTTAAATACTATAATAACTCTAGTTGGTCATTTACTGGCAATATATGTATGGCCATTGATTTACAACCGTCTATGTAGTGCAGTATACATTACTATATAACATAACATCACGCCTGTATGCCGAAGGGTTGGGCAGAGGTGTACCTACATATAGTACACCCACATTTCACCAGTTTTGTTTAAGTCCCATGTAATAGGGGGCGAGCCTATTGCCGTCAACCGGACACAAATCCAGCAATTCCAGATGGAAAAACCCAATAACTCTATGCCCGACTCGGGAATCGAACCTAGGACCTCATGCTCAGCAGTAGTCTGCTGAGCATGAGGGGAGCATGATGGGGTCGCAAGCACTAGACCACTTGACCAATGAGGCAGTTAAAAATATGTTAGGATACTAGGATACGTATAGGATATTAGGATACGTATAGAATACTAGGATACTTATAGGATACTAGAATACGTATAGAATACTAAGATACGTATAGGATACTAGGAGACGTATAGGATACTAGGATACGTATAGGATACTAGGATACGTATAGGATACTAGGATACTTATAGGATATCAGGATACTTATAGAATACTAGGATACATAAAGGATACTAGGATACGTATAGGATACTAGGATACGTATAGGATACTAGGATACTTATAGGATATCAGGATACTTATAGAATACTAGGATACATAAAGGATACTAGGATACGTATAGGATATTAGGATACGTATAGAATACTAGGATACTTATAGGATACTAGAATACGTATAGAATACTAAGATACGTATAGGATACTAGGAGACGTATAGGATACTAGGATACGTATAGGATACTAGGATACGTATAGGATACTAGGATACTTATAGGATATCAGGATACTTATAGAATACTAGGATACATAAAGGATACTAGGATACGTATAGGATACTAGGATATGTATTGGATACTAGGATACTAGAATACGTATAGGATACTAAGATACGTATAGGATACTAGGAGACGTATAGGATACTAGGATACGTATAGGATACTAGGATACGTATTGGATACTAGGATACGTATTGGATACTAGGATACTTATAGGATACTAGAATACGTATATGATACTAGGATCCGTTTAAGATACTAGGATATGTATAAGATACAAGGATACGTAGGAATAGGATAAGGATAGGCAGGAGGATGTTGACAGTCTTCTGAAAACATACCCTTTGTCAGTATGATAACGTGTGCTAACTCACAATGCTCTCCTGAGGCGGGTCGGGGCCGGCCTCCAGCAGCAGCACGGAGAAGCGCGGTGCTTGCGCCAGCCGCGCCGCCAGCGCAGAGCCCGCCGTGCCGCCGCCCACGATGATGAAGTCGAAGCAAGACCCATCTGCATATCATTCTTATAACTTTACCTTCTTCAACAAGACATCAAATCACATTTCGCCAGTTTGTTTTAGGTACTAGCGAGCTGCTCCTGCTTCGCACGGTTTTTACCACAGATTTTTTACCACTAGACAAAACATCGAGAGTTCTTAATTATATTACGAGTATGTTAGTTTTTATGTCATGTATGTATTATACATATAAATATTAAAAATGATAGTGAAAACCGTATCGAAATCCGTCGCGTAGTTTAGTTAGAAGAACAACGCGGGCACACAGACAGACACAAACATTGATTCCGGAAGGTTCATGTGTATAATACATTAACATGAAACATACATTTAAAGAAATCTCAAATTTATTTCAGATAACTATTAACTAAAAAGTGTCTGCAGCAAGGGCGGATCCAGCCTTCGTCACAAAGTCGGGTCCAGTCAGGACAGGTTCCAATCAGTGGCGGACTAAGCCTGTCGGGGGCCCGAGGCGGCAAAACAAACTGAGGCCCCCCGGTCTTCTCAGTTTATGTAGGTATTTCTAATAACATTGTATAAAAAAATTATAATGACAGTAAAAAACCAGTAGGTACATAACGTGCGTAATTATAATCTACCTACACCATGGACCTCGCAACCGGCAGGATATTTTTTTTCACGGAGGTGCATTTCGTCTCTTCAATAGGCTATTTACGAAAAGCAAAAATGTAGGGGAGCGAGCAAGGCGAGCTCGAAATTTTTTGCACCTCGTCTCGGAATTCCCGGTTAGGTTTCTATTAAACATACTTACCTACGGAAATAGGAGTTGCTTTGTCGATTTATGCAGAAAACTTTAACAATTATAATCGATGACGATGATGACGATTAAATGTTTATGCATAATAGGTCATAAGATGTATCAATAATGGGTCCTACATGAGCCCGATGTAGACTCTTAGCGTCCGTGTCGTGGTTGCGATTCGGTGACCTCTTTAGGCAAACCGAAGGTTTTGTCTTTGCGGTTATAGATGAAGGTATTATGACGAATAACTACCGAAAATATATTTTGAAGGACGGCACGGTTGACATCTGGCAGGCATGCCACCGTCCGGGGGAATAAATCAGACACATTATTTTTGGCTGTTCTCGTCTGGCCAATGGAGACTTATTGCAAAGGCACAACCTTATAGCTAGGATTATCCTCTAGCAACTTGCTCTGAAATAGTCTTGTGGAATCGGAAGTACCATACTATAGGTAGGTATGTGCCCAACCCAGTTCTCGAAATGGCAATATCAAGTTGTATGGGGATCGATATATCATCCATCACTGACCTATTTTTATTCTCCGTTTAAGACTTGTTCGCGATATGTTAAAAAACGTGGCGAGTCTTTTATTCGATGCCCTAGTGCAGTGAAAAGATCATCCCAGGTGTTGTCTTTTAAATGTTCCTGACACACTCATGACATAGCGGTGACAGATCGATAGATCGATTAGAGCGTCGCACATTGATTATTTTTACAGAGGTCCCGCATGATGAGAATCTCGTGAAAGCCGAAAAAGATAAGCAGATAAGTATCTTGACCTGGCTCGCGACGTTGTCGACATGTGGAATGTGGATACAGCAGTCATTGTGCTGATATTCGTTACGGTGTTGATCCAGACTCTTGGCTAATAAGCCATTGAGCTTATTGACCAAGAGCCTCGAGCAACACCTGAGGAGGCTATCGTTAGGTAGCTGAATGAAGGGCTTTATCCAGAAAGCGGTACTTCAGGACACGGCGCTTATTTTATGGAGGTTCCTCTCTCAGGAGCCCTGACCACCGGTAGCTTGGACCCTGTTCCCGTTATTGGTGGGCTACATTTAAATTTTTTTAAATGTTATTTGTTGTTTTTCATAAAAACATTTTAAAATGTAAATGATTTATAAAACATAATTACTGTCATTTGTTAATAAAATGCGCCATTGGTTGTCATTATTCATCAATAAAAATACTCAAAAAAAACGATTTTCTCAAAACTCCTCGGATAGATTTTGAAGAGCTTTTGTTTACAGACTAGTATAAACCCAAGGAACATAATGCACTATGTGTTCATTCTGGGCAGCACCTGGTCCAACTCCATATATGGTCAATGTCCTTTGTCATAATCGTTTACGAAAATAAGTTTCGCGATTAGGGTACTGATCTGAGATGTAAGTAACAGAAATAAACATATTTTAATTTCATTTCAGTATTCTATAAATTAATAACAATACATACTGGTGACATCCGCCTGTTCGGGGTAGGGCTCCTGCACCAGACACTGCGAGGCTGCGAAGAACTGCAGCGCGGCCGCCACCGCCGCGCTCGGCCCTGCGCCCGCGCACCCACCCACCATGTACATCCTTGTTGGAAATAACAACCCAAATTATTTATTTATATATTTAATGACAAATTAGCATATTAAGCATATCCTGGCACTCTGTCTCCTCAAAGAACCGCAAACATTCTAACATTATCCATCCATTCATTAGCAAACAAGTCCAATCCAGGGCTAGTCTCCAGGAGCGCTTGTTACTCAATATATTCATTGGTGCCGATTCTCTTGTACACCGAACTAAACTAACTAAACTATTACTAAAATTCCTTACTTTTGCCAATGAGAATCTCAAAGCTTATTCTGCAAAATAAATTCACTAAATTAAAAAAAAAAAAATTGGCACATCTAAATCGAATTTGACAATCGCGACTCCACACGTGATACCTAACCACGTGAATCTTTTTAGAACCGGAGGCGAGCAGGGGGGCCAGCCTCGACGTGTTTTATGTGAAACTTTTCACTTTTTGTATGGAAAATAAGAAACAATATTACTTACCTACATGTAGAGTGTAACGGGTATAAGCGTTTTAGAAAGGGAGTCGAAATTTTCATTATTTTTGCGATTGGACACACCGTTTTCGAGAAATAAGCAAAAGAAAAAAAAAGATTCAGTACTGTTTTTGCATCTGAAGTCGAGGTGTTGGTGTGAATTTAAAGTTCATGACAACCAATTTTATTCCACACGCTTTTAGTCGCGATTAAAAATAGTCAAATTTAGTTAAAGTGGTCTAAATTTTAAGTGAAAAACGTCAAATTCAGAATAGCAAAATTGCCATTTCCACTAAATTAATATCTCAGTACCATCTTAGTGCTGTCAAACTAAATTATAGTTAAGTTGTGTCACTTTAGTCTATTTCAGCATGGGAAATCGTCGTTTGACAGGAATAAACTAAATTTTGGTGATTTTTAGTCTAGTTTAGAGGTATTTGTGACAAGAGAATCAGCACCATTGCCTTCCACAATGTGAACTTAAGTGGTTTGCGGGAAACCTCTAAACTAAAATTATTATTTGCGCGTCGTTTTCTTAAGCTGTATTGTGCTTAAATTTATAGACGATATAACGACGTCACGAATTTTAAAGAAGATTACGGCATTTATTTTTTCACCGTGCTTGAATCCTAGTCCTAAATACATACCTACCTAGGTATTCATCCACTCAAGTATGTATCTCAAACATGAAACAATAAATACAAACATCAAGAATAATCAATAAAGTCTGCTTTTGTTCGTAAAATGTTATTACTGAAAGTACCTACTCACCCAATTCCGCGAGATAACGTTGTCGGTCGAAGCTCCACACCTTGAACGACATTTAATAGATAAGCGATAATTAAACATTGCAAAAAATTCGATCTCGAAAATTGAAAAGATACGCTACTCCTCTGAAGGATGAATGCCAGTTGTTTTACTAATTTTATACACTTGCCTTATCGACGTCTAGTCAGAAATTGACCTTGAGTCCAATAGTTTGTGTGCATTGTATATTTTAGTTAGATACCTACGTTTTTATTATGGTATTTGCTTAACACACATAAAATTAAATTTGCTCGCTTTTTCAAACTCAAGAAGCAATGGATTAGCGATATCCTTCAAAACTCTCGGGTTGTGATTGAAAGTGTGTTCCGTAATTAGGGTGCTGATTGCTTTAATTTTATGCTTTCAATAGTTATTTAGCACATTGTAGGTACACAAATACTTGGCACTGAGCCTTAACTGAGGATTCATTAAACTACTTAACTTACCTACTATGATTTGCAAAATATCACGTTTTTGCTTTTATATTAATACATGTTATCTTCGTTGCTT
The DNA here is from genome assembly GCA_949152395.1 of Agrochola litura. Lineage (NCBI taxonomy): Eukaryota > Metazoa > Arthropoda > Insecta > Lepidoptera > Noctuidae > Agrochola > Agrochola litura. Next base: position 25,140,840 of record OX424498.1, read on the forward strand.
CAAATCAATCGATTATGTTTATTTGTTCGAACTAAAACTCAGAGCATTCTTAAAAAAAACGGAAATTTAAAAATCTAAAACCTACATCCACATTACATGGTACTTAAACATAACTGGCGAAATGTGGGTGTACCTACCTGCTACAGGTACACCTTTGCCCAACCCTTCGGGGAAACAAGGCGTGATGTTATGTTATGTTGTTATGTCTAAAACCTGACTGCGTAACAAGTGAACTTTAAAAAAAGATGGAAACAAGATGATCTATTCCTGTATCCAATCCCACTTAGGTAATACTATAACCGATCTCATGCAATCGAAGGCATATTTAACATAACCAGACAGGCATCATCAGTTAATTTTGTAGGTGGCCCTAGGGAAAACTGAGTTTGACACCTCTTTTCTAGAGCCTCTTGACCACAGAAGACGCAAACCGCGTGCCGTTTCTTATCATCTACCTATTAAATATTTCAGGTATTCACTGACACAACCGATGAATGCCATATAAGACCACGGTAAATGAGCAATTAGATAAAACTAATATACACAACCTGTGCAGAGTGCACCGCGCCACGCCTGAAGACTGAATGATCGTTCCGAGGTCGACAATTGCTTTTTAAACATCTTCAAAACACCTAAGGAGGAAGTTTATAATTCGTCATTTTTTTTAATATTCTGTGAGCTAACTAAAGTAAATACACCGATTACCGAAGATGTGGAGGCGATTGTGTCGTTGTTCTCACGTGTTCAATGATCCCTTGATGATGATGTCAGCAACTGAATTCTACGAATTTGTTTGTATTTTATCCTACTTCCTACTTTACACCAACTAAGTACTTGAAGCGTAGGTACGTAGCGTAGATAATACAGTGCTGATTCAAACTGCTCGAAAAAACCTCTTGAATAAAATGTGGCCTTGTCTGCACAACAACGTACAAAACGCAATGAAAGTTGTTGAACTGTCAAAATGAAAGCCATTGCATGTGTTACGCAATTACCCCGCCGTTCAAATACCTATAAAAATGATTCTCAGCTCTATTTATGCATGTACACACACAGTACCTAATTGGATGATTATTATTGGATGGTAATTATAGTAAGGTACTTTACAACTTAGGCGCGTATTAGAATACATTTTATTTTTACAAATTAGAGGTTCTACTTTTTTAACTAGTAATAACGCCTGATTAAACTGTTATAGCAACAAACTCAAAATATTAATCCTATAAAACGAATATATTGTAGGCGCTTCTTTCTAAAATACAGTCTAGTAAAGTATGTACTGACTTACCTTTATGTATGAGTTGCAACAATTTCAGTTACCGACTAGCACATGATCATCGACCTCTACATTATATGAAGCCGATATCGGCTGAATAATCAGTGCGTTTATCTCAACAGTTTTACATAATACCTACCTACCAAACTTTTTTTTGGGTGGTAAATTATCAAATAACTTCTCCCGCTCTGGGTGGAGCGGGAGGGCGTGTCAGACTATTACTGACTAAAACCCACCCGTGTTCCTTCAGTTGCCTTGTTGCCGGGGGCCACGATTTCCCTTTCGGCCTTATTCGCAACCCCGGTAGGCATCGGCCCTAGCGGACCCCGTCAATTCTACTGACATCTCTATGAGGCACGCGTGGAACACAAAGGCGAAAGAGATAAACAGCCATTATGTCACAATACAATCTTGTCATTCGTTTGCTGCTCCCTTTTTATCGATTTGGCACTTCGCTGCGCAGATTTCGTACATACTTTACCCCTACGAACTTCTAAACCCCAACCTCCACGCCCTTTAAAGGGTAGTTTTCGAGAACTAATCATTACGATGTGTATTAGGTACCTATTCACCGAAATATGTTAGGTAGGTCTTAAGTATTTATGGCGTGTGTCAGTTTCCGAAGGAATGTAAAACCATAGATACCCTTTTGTTTTACCCCAACAGCAGTAGATAAAAAAAACGCTTATTACGTTTCCATTAATTGATTTTAAGATAAAGTATTTAATTATTCAATGATAAGATAATCGAACAAACAGTATTAAAATTCATTCTCCCCTAAAAACGAACAGTTTCAAATTTATCGGACCGCGTCTTCCATACAAACTTTAACACACCCTAAACCTTCAAATGCGAAACCCCATTTGAGGGTTTAGGGGGTATTAAAGGAATAAGGTAATAGTGGATAAAATATTTCACAACTTAGATTCATACCAAGTAGGTATCAAGTTTATAAACGCAAGGAATAGTAAATCTTTATTTAATAGGAGAAACTGACTGATTGACTGACTGACATATCAACGCACAGCCGTAACTACTGGGATTAGGAACGTGAAATTTTGCACAAGGCTTCCTTTTATAATGTAGGGTAGCACTTAGGGTTGCAAAATTACTTAATTTTACTGATAACGCTGGTAAAATACGGATATTTTACGGTCATTGAAGTTAGGTTTCAATTTATAATACATAATTGTTTGATATTGTACTGGCAACACCGAAAGATTCGATATGTCAAAATGGCGAAAACAACTGTCTTCTGGGTCAGACGCTTGTGACGGTAAGACGTGCTTAGTGGCTGTGTCGGTAAAAAGATAGATTGGCATAGTATTGGTTGGAGATCTACTGTAAATTAAGGTAACCTATTAGTTTTATGGTAAATCTTAGAATACTGATTGAATTTTGATATTATGTGGGGAATAGGAGATGTGATGGTATGGTGGAAAATATTGAATTTGATGTTGGCAAAGTAATATAAATGACTGACAAAATATCTTGGTGTTTCATATTATTTTCCTTATCCCTGAAATATTGTAAATATGTAGTTTTATTAAACAGTTTTAGATTATTATATTTAGATTATTATATCAGTTTAAGATTCATTTGGGAATTAGTAGTTATCTATTTTGAAGTTAAATAATTATATTCGGTATTAAATTAGTATTTTAGAGCAAGGGTAGCTTCTTATTACATTTATATAAATTACGTTAAAATTACCGGCGACTTAAGAAGTTTTAAATTTTAGTTTGTGCTGCTCCTCTGCTCTGCCTCTGCACATAGATGATATTATTATAATCCATGAATGGTGTGATTCATATCTTGAATTCTTTTTGAGGGATTTTTAGTACGCATGAGTCGCACGAGCTGTTTTCTGTTTTTGTCAGTTCCAATAGGTACCTACTGCTTAAACTGTCATTAACGAGACACAATAGAATTTTAATTGTTATCCACCTCAATGAGGCATCGTAACAGATAATGAGTTAATAGTAAAGTAGTGGCATAAACATGATGCACACAAACATACTCACTTTCGTAAAAGTAGTGTTTTAGTGGGTAAGACTGTATGAGTACGTTTAATACGTTGTTTACCGAAAATTACCATATTTTACCGTAAAATAACATTTTTTACCGTATTGTATCAGGTTAATTTTACCGTTGTACATAAAACTAACCCTCAAAGAGATACTACAGGATGTTAAAGTTTGTATGTAAGAATCATGTATTGTTCGTCGAATCGTTGAGCTCCTTTTAAGTTCTGAGTTGAGCTACACGATTACTGACAAATGCTTGCACTGACTGGACAGGTCCACACAAATCTGTATGGTTCTTTCCTCAAAAGACCATTTCAGACACAAATCTACATGGTCCTCAAATGAAATACTCTGACCAAGAATATTTCCGGGTGTTTTTTATATACACATTGACATTAATGAATTTTATTTATACAATGACATGAATATTTACTTTTAAAGTACCTATTATATTATTTAAATTATTGTGAATGTGAATACTATGTGGGTCATTCTTTTTTGTTTTGGTTTTCATTTTTTCTCAGTTAGTTCTAATCATGGTCTGACAGTTTGAGTAATTTATGTGGCCTACCCAAATGTCCTTTTTTTGGTATTGTTCGTCGAATCGTTGAGCTCCTTAAATTCTGAGTTGAGCTGCACGATAACTGACAAATGTGTGCACTGACTGGACAGGCCCTCTCAATCTGTGTGGTGCTTTCCTCAAAAGACCACTTCAGACACCAATCCACATGGCCTTCACATGATATGACCAAGATTATGTCTGGACTTTAAAAGAGACTGTGACCTCTGAGTTTGTTTCGGCCTTTCTTCTCAGAGTAGTCAGATAGGAAATGCCGACCTCATCTAGTTTTTAAAATATGATTGACGTGTAAAAGTGTTTGTAGGAGCTCAACATTTTTTTGCACTCCGCTGCGTATTTTCTTTGGCCCATTCATATAAAAAAAGTACCTAAACTTTGTCGACTTGTACAGAAAAGTTAGAGAAAACATAACTCTGTCTTTGCTGTCCCGCAGTCGGGTACAAAAAGAGTTGAAAAACAGAAAAGATAGAGAAATAAAAGGCTGTGGTTCGCGTTGGGCGCCCCTTCATGTATGGCGCCTTGGACGAGAAGCCCATGCGCGCCCTACCCTAACGCTAGTTCTGAGTGAGGGGATGTGAAGGCGCCCTGGGCGGTCGCCTAACCGCGCCCTACCTTAACGCCGCTACTGTCTAAACTAATATTATAATAAAGAGAATAGATTTGATTTTTTGTATGTTTGTTTGTAATGGATAAACTCAAAATCTACTGGAACAGTTTAAAAAAATATTTCACCAGTAGAATACCTACTAAATTATCACCGAGTAACATAGGCTATAATTTATAAAGATATCACGCGGGTGAAGCCGCAGGCAAAAGCTAGTAATCTCCAAACTGAACGGCGAAAAACATGTTTAAAGATATTTTAAAAACCCACCCCTGTTGGGGTGAAAAGGGGGACACAGTCAATGTCAATTATTTTTCTTTAAAAACACGTAAGTACATTTTTATTTTTTTTCTAAAAATAAGCTTGAAAACTGACACGAATACTTATTTTAATATGGTTCCGTTACGAACTATTCATCAATAATTAATTAATATTCGAAAACTACCCTGGAGGGGTGTTGAATTTTTTCAGGGAAAATACGAAATCTACGCAAACGAAGTACTAGTTTATCATATAAACGAATTTTCACCCCCTTGAAGGTTGATTTTCACAAAATCCTTTCTTAGTGCGCAGCCCCAGGTAACCGCCTCGTTGGTCAAATGGCAAACGCGCTTGCTGAACCTGGGATCGACACCCAGCACCCTAATTGCGTAACATACGATCAATCACAATCTCGATCATTTTGAAAGAGATTGCTAATCCATTGCTTCATAAGTTCGAAAAAAATATTTGCTCAACAACGTAAATAACACAATGAATGTTGTTGAACTGATGTCCGTGACTACCGCAGGACCACCAACGCGAATCACTTCCATATTTAATAAATAATTAGTACCTACCCAATTGGTACTAATTAGTACTCGAACGACAAAATTGGTACCTTAGTAGTTTTCGAGAAACTCGACTTTGAAGGTGGTCCGGCGGTAGTCACGCTCCCTTCTGCAGGACCACCATGAGTGCCGAAAAAGGGGGCATGCTGCAGCTATTCAAGTATACAAATAAAGCGACGCCTGGATGTACTTTTAAAGCGACGCCTCTGCCTACTCCTTCGGGGTACCTATATCGTTTGTTGCCCCTGCAATGCCATGAAGAAAGTCAGTTCCGCCTTCCCGCCATGACTGACCAAGGAACTTACATGTTAATATGGTGACGGCGCGGCGGCGGGGGCACAGTCCTTCTGATCTGATTATAGTTTAAAATTTCCTCAAACCTTCTACTATTACAGATCTGTATAGTTCTCTGTTATCCTTTATGTTTAAGTAGGAGTCTGACTCACCATTACAAAAATGGATAATATTCCTTATCGGTAGATAACATTCTGTTGCACAGATAAGAGAGTCGCTCATAGTAGGAGAGATAAACATATTATGTATTAGATTTTGTTTTGTGCGCCTGTCAACCTCAAAATATCTTAACAAATAATATGACATTATCTTGGGCTCCGTGCACGAAAAAAACACTTTTTCGTCAAAAACTTATCTAATTGTAAAAAAGGTTGAAATAATTGAAACATTAAGTCTGTGTAAGTATAAAATAACAGTTTTCGTGGTGCTAAACCATTCGTGTCAGTCACAGCACCTGTTAATAGTTGCATCACTTTTGCGTATGGTTTATTTCGCCTTTGATTTACTAAATGAAGAAAGCATAATCATAAAATAAAATTTTTATTTTATTTCAAGGATAGCTGAAGACTAACGTGTGATTTTGAAATTTCTTGATATGGTTCGCTAAATAATGGGAAAAAATACATTACAGGCAGGGTTTAAAAAAATGGTTTAAAAAAAAAACTGCTATATTTTGTATGGAAGTTGAAAAAAGTGGTTCCCCAATGTACAAGTAGACCATATAATGATGTTGACGATATTTTTTATTTTCAAAATCAAAAGTAGTTTCTTTTAACAAAGCGATCAAACGTGTCTCGCGTCAATTTTTGGAAAACTTGTTGCGAGTTTCAGTGATTTTCCACGAATCCTTTATTTATTTGAAAAATCCCTTTCCGTTATGAACAAGACAAAGAACCAAATCACAAATAATTTTGTTTAAATTCTGTTTCCCTTTCTCACAACTAATGAATCAAAATCAGTCGGTTTCGTGCACGGAGCCTTAACGAATAATATGACGTTTATGACAGAATTGTGCAGACGACACGAGTGTGTAAACCGTACTAAGAAGCGTCACTGGCGCGCGGCGTGGGGCGCTGAGCAGGTAAGCGGCCGGGTGAACTCAATATTGACAACCTACGACTCTTCAGTCTGTTGATAAGCTGATGATTAAAACCTACGTCCTGATGGACTAAGGGACTGCGGGCATAACCAAAGAAGGAACAATAACTGTATTAAAATGTTTATTGTTCATGTATACATAGGAAGCAGGTATAAATCCGTATCACATTAAGTGGCATCATTTTATTATAATGTTTACAATATGTACATGGGTAACATATGGATTATAGGTAACTATATGGTACCAAGATTATAATAATACTTAGACTTCATGCATAATCTTCGTGTGTCTTCGACAGGGCTGAGAACAGAAACGCGAAGGGAACTTCAGGCCTTATGTGTTGTAGCTGTAAACAAAAAATAGTCACAAAATTTATATCAACTCACTGCACCTCGCGCTACTCGCGCTACAACTGTGTGTCAGCATCAGTAGCAACCCCTAACTTGAAGCTTTAAAGCCGACGCACATCAACATTGCGTCTATTAAAATAAAATCGAAAATCGCATACTACTGTCCGTTGATGATCTCTCGGACTATTAGAAGTTTACTTAATTTCAACTGAAGCAAGGTTGACATTTATTTGGCAGTGAGAACTACACTTTACTACGTGTCGCTGTTATTGACCGTTATTAATACATTCAATCAATCTTTATTCGTGAACACAGGTATTTCAATAAAGGTCTTAAGTATACATACTACTACTACTTACATCAAAATATTTTCGGTAAATAGTACGTAACACAATTAAGAGCCAACCGTGAGACTGCTGGTTGATTGGTCGCAGATGATACAGCAAAACAATATGCGTGCGTGTGTAAACCAGCTACCCGTATATCAAACAGAACGAGATTGTGAACATTAAGAAAAATTCAAATAACTGCACGGCGCATTTATTGTCAAAATACTATTATTTTGTCACTATCAGCACCAACCAGTTATTTTTATTTTTAGAGACGGTTTACTGGTCATGACATGAAATAGATATAATCACCTGATGTGGGCATACCTTACAATCGCGTCCTATTTAGTTTATGTTCAAAAGTACCATACATGGGTCTATTTGAAATAAATCATTTGACTTTGACTTTTTAGAAGCGATCGTCGCTCGATTAAGCGATCGGTCGCGTGCATCTGTCACTTGTTGTTCGGTGAACCGGACAGCGCCCTCTGTCGGCGCGAGCACGCGACCACGGGACCGAACAAAAAGTTCCAACGCTCGTGTATTCGCGCGACGATCGCTTTTAAATAGGACGCGGGGTTAGACTTCAAAATGTCTTCTTGATCAAAGCTTGAGTAAAATAAAACAGGAAAAAATCTAAATTAATGAATTCAATTGGGATTAATTCTATGCAATTACATATTAATAAGACTATAAAACTTTCAATAGCATCGGTATTTTGTACATATTGGATATACTACTGAAAGGTAGGTCCCACGCCGTGCAGGCGCAGCGTCACTGGACAACACACTGGTCCCGCCAAGTTCTATATTCATATTCATTTATTCAATCTTTGTCACAGGTCGTACTGTTTCATCAGGTTTTTCAAGGAACTGCTTCCGACTCGTGTCTTCTCTGTTTAAACAAATATCTATTATTAAGAGGGCGTACGGTACACTAGCGCCACTTCTTTAACAAAATATTATGTCGTGACTGAGAAGGAATTATGAATAACGGCTAATAAGGACCCTCGGTAAGTGTGTCTAGAAATTTCTAATACCTTTAATAAAGTTTTGTATTGAGAGAGTGCATTACCCTAACAGGAAAGTGTATCCTAGAGCGATATGAGTGGAACGTATAATTAGTGCTCAATCTGCTGTAAATGTGCACCAATTAAAAAATTTGTGCGCTTTGTCGTTTTGGAAAAAAAACGGAAAAAACGATTCCTGCTGGGGTAAAGTTACTCCAGCAGGAAAATTCTAAACGAATGGTCGGAGAGAGAAATATTGTGCATGGGCAGAGAGCTTATATTTGTGCAAATTTGTGCGCCAATGATATAATTTGTGCGTCTTCAGGTTTTCGAGATATAGCGTTTCCTGCTGGAGTAACGTTTTGCAAAATCGTGTATCTCTAAAACCATTATTGTGCGCATGTAGAATAAACATACACGAGTACCTCTTAATTTGTGCTAATTTGTGCGGCAATTAGATTTGAGAAAATATTTACAATTTTCAAGTTATTGCACTTTTTTGAAAACCCGAAAATATATTACAGCACCTAAATTAGAAAACGTATAAGCTCTCTGAAAACTGTGTTCGGTTCGTGTTGACGCTTATAATATACATACAAGGTTTCAATAGTGCACATGCATGCGTTATTGAATAAAATTGCTAAAAGTGAAGACGAGGGGGTCATAACTTTGACGGCAAAATACTAGAAACCGGCTCAGCCCAAGACGTGTAGGTGGAAACCAAAAGTCAGTGCTCTTAGTCAAAAATGTTTAGTAAAAATATTGAGCTTAAAATGTTTCGCATTAATCTACACTAATATTATAAAGAGGAAAGATTTGTACCTATTTTTTTTGTATGTTTGTAATGAATAGGCTCAAAAAGTACTGGGCCGATTTAAAAAATTATTTCACCAATAGAATGCTACATTCTTCCAATTTGACATAGGCTACATTTCATTTTGAAAAAAATTAGGGATCCTTGGTAAAATTTGAACAATGTAACCGAAGGTGTAGAAAAATGAGTCTTAAAATGTCTTTCGTCGAATGCGCTGCCGAAACTATTAGCGATAGAACAAAATAATGTACAACAATATTGAAGAACATCATAATGTCTACAAAAAACTCCGCGGTAGCATATGTCCAACTATTGTAGTTATGTCACTACAACAACTTTTTTCATTTTAAACATTAATGAAAATGCTAACCAAATTCAAACCATGCTATTTATGTGTTTATATTAATCCTTATCCAAATAAATTATTTTATGGTCAAGACCATTTAACTACCTATAAAATAGTTTTTAAATTATTTAAATTGAACTTTCCATTCAAAAGATATTACGAATTAAAAAATTCAAATAGTAAACAAAACCGCCATAGCGCCGTGGCCGTTGTTTGCGATGCAGTCTGAAAAGCGCGCCGGGCATCGCGGCGGGCGGGGTGGAGGTTTCACTGAAATACTGGAGTGGGGCGTGCACGTCTGTAAGATAGGTAGCCGTCGCGCGGTTGGCTCCTTACGCAGCGGACGCTACCGATATTGAACATTTAGATTTTTCCATAGAACACATTTCAGATAGAGCACATTTTCTTTCTATCGATTAGGAGTTATTTTCAAAACTGCGCATAAATTACTTGATTAAACCTTGACAGTTATTTTTATAGCAGTGTCACACTCTTTTTAAAGCACCTATTTAAGTATTGTATGTATTTTTTTATGAAAACTTCTATTCAATAAACTGTTCATATTAAAATCAAATTAATTCTTATTTATTTTACTTGAAAACCAAAACTTTCAAACAATTATGCCTAAAAAAAAGGTCCCAATTATCTCAACATAGCTCCCAAGCGAGATTAGCAAAGATTCGGCGTGTTGGAGAATCATCTTCAGAATATTCTGATCGACTCGAAAGTCAAAGAGAATATGCATCACAATCACGGGCCAGAGAATCTAGCGCCGAACGCTCGCAGCGACTTGCTGAGAATAGAGAGCGAACCTCGCAAGCTCGCGCAAGGGAAAGTAGCGCCGATCGTTCGATTCGTCTTGCAAATCAAAATGTCAGATCGTCAGAGGTTCGCGAAAGACAGTCGAGCGCAGAACGCGCGCAACGCCTTGACGAAAATCGAACAAGAATTTCGCAAACACGGGCAAGAGAGTGCAGTGTCGAACGCTCACTTAGCCTTGCAGAACAAAATGAACGATCTTCTCAGATTTACGAATGAGAGTCGAGCTCCGAACGTTCACAACGCCTTGCTGGAAACAGAGATAGAGAGTCGCGGGCACGTGCCAGAGAATCTAGCACCGAACGCTCGCAGCGGCTTGCTGGACTGAGAGCCAGAAACTCACAGGCACCTGCCCGAGAGTCTAGCGGTGACCGCTCGCAACGACTTACGGCACAGAGAGAGAGACAACGTGCAGTAGCAATTAGAAGGCGTGATGGGATTTCAGCTCACAGCAATAGATCGGCATTCAGCTACGATCCACAAATTAACTACGCCGATGAAAACAGCATTCAAATTGGAGCGATGGATAAGATATGCCCTAAATGTTTCGCGAAAAAATGGAGAGACGAAGCAATTGGTTTTGTTGCGCGGCTGGAAAAGTAATACTTCCCAGTATCGTAGAGCCTCCAGAACCAATCAAAAGCCTTCTGACGAACAATAGTACACTATCCGCGCATTTTTTTAAAAACATGTTTCAGATGACATCGTTCGGGGCGAAAGAAATTAGGGAGGGGAATTTCATGCCAACCTTTAAGGTAGAGGGACAGGTTTATCACCTCATAGGCAGCCTCCTGCCGCCATCCGGACAAAGCCCACAATTTCTGCAGATATATTTTATTTCCGATGCTGACCAACTATCTTTGCGCTCTAACATGGCTCCTATGCTAAAACTGGATTTGATCAACGAATTGCAGACCATGTTGAATAGTCACAACGTTTACATACGAAGTTTTAAACAAAGTATCGAATCGACATCTCCAGAGAATTTAAAATTAATTATTCACGCTGACCGCACACCTCAAGCAGAACACAGAGGCAGATACAACGCGCCTCCAAACAAAAAAAAAATAATTTTGTAAGGAAAATACTAAATAATGATAGGCAAGTTTCTATCGACACGAACAAAAATTTCTTTGAAATACCAAGATGTATAGGTAGATACATTTTTAGTTGAAAGTTGTCAACGTTTAATTTAGACTGTATATATTTTATTCGACTCTGCTTTTATTCTAATTACTTAAAAAAACCATAGTAAAAATGTATATAATATCCTATGTAAATATTACTTATTTAAGTGCCCGCCACTTAAACCATCAAAGAAATTGAACATAAATAGACTTACATACAAATATATGAAGACGAACAAATTATATTTTTGGCGCACAAATTTGCACAAATATAAGCTCTCTGCCCATGCACAATATTTCTCTCTCCGATCATTCGTTTAAAATTTTCCTGCTGGAGTAACGTTACCCCAGCAGGAATCGAAATCAAATCGATTCAAATCTGGCAGCACAACTGATCCCACAAATTTTCGGCCTATTTCGATATTACCTACATTGAGCAAAATCTTTGAAAAATTAATTTTAAAACAAATGTTAGGACATTTCAATGCACATAATTTACTTCATCTGAAACAGTTTGGTTTTACTAAGAGTCGTTCAACTACAGATGCGGGCGTGGAATTACTGAAGAACATATTCGAGGCCTGGGAGGAGTCGCAAGATGCTCTTGGCATTTTCTGCGACTTGTCCAAGGCGATTAGAGGTCGCAGTCTCTTTTAAAGTCCAGACATAATCTTGGTCAGGCCATATGAGGACCATGTACATAAGTGTCTGAAAAGGTCTTTTGAGGAAAGAACCACACAGATTTGAGTCGACCTGTCCAGTCAGTGCAAGCATTATTCTAATTACTTAAAAAAACCATAGTAAAAATGTATATAATATCCTATGTAAATATTACTTATTTAAGTGCCCGCCACTTAAACCATCAAAGAAATTGAACATAAATAGACTTACATACAAATATAACTGTGGGATTTTTTTAAATATATAATTAATAAATAATATTTTTTTAATAAATAAAAATATTTGTGAAAAAAAGTGTTTTATATCCAAATTTCCAAAAATAAATAATTGTCTACCCCGTGCGAAGCCGGGACGGGCTGCTAGTATGAAATAAAATATTTTGAATTTTGTTTTTTTTTATGATCTTAAAATAATATGGTAACTATAGTCAAAAATAAAAAAGCCGATCCACGTAAATAATATTCTAATGTCCCACTACAGATGACAAGTGGAAGTAGGACGGAATATCGTAATTATTGAAAGCGAAAGAGACAAGCATAATATGTTGCCTCCGATGACGCCGCGCCGGCGCGACACTGAGTTCGGTGTGCTAACTAACCCAGTTTGAACGTGCCACTTGCGGAGCGTGTATATATTCTATCTACCTCTTTTTGCTTAGGGGTCATCCATAAATTACGTAACACGAATTTCATGATTTTTTGCCCCTCCCCCCGTCTTTGTCACAGCTGGTCACATCTGTGAAACTCCTCCCCTCCCTAGTCTGACGTCACATATTTTGCAAATTTACATTTAGAAATTATTGAATGAAAACAGCAGTTCCGAAATCAGTTTTATTTCCATTCAAATTATTTTTTAATAAAATTAACATCAAATCAAACAATTAACAAAACAAAAAATATGATATAATATTTATGTATATCTTTATATTTAAATAAATATCTATTCCTCAATTCTCGCTATTGCACCTACCACTGTTTGTCTCTGCATCACCCAAAGGTTGACTGGTAGAAAATGCCTTTGGCATTAAGTCCGCCTCTGTACATTTGTGTGCTTGAAGTATTAAATAAATAAATAAATAAATAAAAAATGATTAACTATGTTAATTAAAGAAATTAAAAAAACAAAAAATATTAATAGAATTAAATTAATTAATGATACAAACTGAGTCCTCCATGGACTTTGAACCCACTCCTTTAAATGATTTAATAGTTTAAAATTCGTGTTTTAACACTTAGATATAATAGATTAGAAATGTGACGTCACGAAATTTAGGACCCCTCCCACCCCCTTGTCACACAATGTCACACTTCGTCGACCCCCTCCCTCCCCCTTAACGTGTGACGTAATTTATGGATGGCCCCTTATAATATGGTTGTGTAAGATGGTAGCTCACGTTTTTTTCCAGATGCAGAGTTGTCCCAGCAGGATGGGCCCGACGGACTCGCCGGTGCGCAGGTTCACGGACGTGATGCGCGAGCCCGGCACGCGCATCTCGTAGTACCTGCCGCACTCATTCCTCATCAGCTATTGTTTATATATTTATTTTAACTTCACATGTACATGTATAGTAGTAGAATCTTACCAAGGGGTATCGTGCTACCCAGTAACTGAGTTGTGGAGGTCAGATAGGCACTCGCTCCATGTAAAATACTGGTATTCAGCTGACTGGGAGCCGACCCCAATGTAGTTGGGAAGGCTAGGCAGATGATGATGTACAGTAGTGGTACATAGGCAGACTTAATGCCACGAGCCATTCTCTAACAGTCAACCTTTGGGCTTAAAGGATTTATGTTCACTTACGTAAATTATTTCACTAAACTATGCTAATTAAAACTAGGTGAACGCTCGCTAAGGGCACCCCCTGTGGGGTACGAACCTCGGCTTAGGGCGTCAACCGGAAGGAGGACATCAAGGATGGGACGGGGGCTGGAGCGAAGCGAGCGGTGCCGCGGTAGAGGCCGGCGAGTGCCAGGGTCCGTTTCGGCACAAGATAATGTTAAACACCACATTCCCAAAACATTACATTCTCTTGTACCTTAACGGACCCGTACCCTAATTGCGTAACTTATTTTTCTAACAGTTTTTTTTAAACAATTATGTATAATTTGTTTCGTTTTGACAATTCAACAACATTCATTGCGTTATTTACGTTGTTGAGCAATTTTTTTTTTCCAACTTTTGAAGCAATGGATTAGCAATCTGTTTCAAATCGAAACAAATTGTGTTGTATTACGCAATTAGGGTACTGGTCTTTGTTTGCGCCTCAGTTTATAAAATGTGTAAGGTTAATTCTAAAGGATAGTGGGCAAAAATGTATGGGCGGCACACCCAGCTCCCCCACAGTTAAAACCACTGTAGTTTTTGAAGACATTACTTCTCCCTTTACTCAGGCCAAAGCGCATCAAAATCTGTCCCGGGGTTATCCAGTTCCGTCTGGTGCAGGTGCTGTCTGGACACGGTTGTTTCGGATCGTACCTGCACCGAATCGGACGGGAGGAGACGCCGTCGTGCCACCACTGTGGCGCGGTGGAGGACGCGGCGCAGCACACCCTCGAGGTGTGCCCGTCGTGTACCGAGCCGTTGTGTACCGTGATCGGACCGGACCTCTCACTCCCCGGCTTGGTTAACACCATGCTGAGGGATGAGAGGTCCTGGGCGGCAGTTGCCTCCTTCTGCGAACACGTCATGTCCCAGAAGGAAGCGGCGGCGCCGCTCCGAAGGTGGAGGAGGGGTCGAAGAAGACGTCAGTTTGAAAGTCATCTCCGACTCCTCCCAGGTGGAGGCCAGCAGGCAACGGGTGCAGAGGCACCCTTGCCTGTATTGCACAGGCCTGCACCAGTGTTGGACGGGAATGGCCAGGTGTTCCCGGCCATTCCCGTTGCCCCCAAGCCTGGGGGGCATGCGGGGCCCGCCAGCTAGGCGGGCATGCGCCGGGAGGGTTGTGGAAGTAAAGGCTGAGCCGGTTTCCCATGGCCCTCCCATCACGGCGATGTGGGAACACCGCTGAGTTTTAGTGGGTATACTGTCATTACTGACAGGAGTCCCACATACCCCGACTCGTCCCACGAGCGGGGATGCGTAATGCATTTCTCAGCGAAAAAAAAAAAAAGGTTAGACCTTGTCGGGAGGACACGGCGTGGCATACACTAGCAGACTATATCGCATGGGAGGAGCTGTGCCGTGCTCTCGTATCCAACCTGTCGCACAACAAAAAAAAAAGGTTAGTTTAGACCTGACGGCCCGCAGTATCGCAGTGTTGCGAGTACCGCAGAGGGCGATGACCGTCAGAGTCATCAGAGGGTATCGCACGATCTCCTACGAGGCGGCTTGCGCACTGGCTGGATCCCCGCCGTACCGTGTCGTGCCCTCGTTTCTGAAGTGCGAAGCGACCTGCCGCTGTCGGCTGTGATTCGTTCTATGGTCGGCGGTGCAGCGGAAAGGGAGAGGGAGATTTCTAGTGCTCTCCATGCCCGCAGCAGGTGCACTGGGCGTTGGCAGAGGGCAGATAATGCCCTCTTCCGGCTCCCCTAAATGCGTCCAGGGACGGTGGACTCGGGAACGTCCGCTGCCCCCTATCAAATATGACCCGAGGTGATAGCGCGTAATGTCCCACGCGCACCTCTTAGACGTCGCGGCAGTCAAAAACCTCACTCCTCCCGCTTGACCAGACGGAGTCCGCAGAGGCGGGCTGGCACCAGTCGGCGGCTGCGTTGAAGAGTGCTTAAGTGCTCCTGGTGCAAGTGTGCGAGGGAATACGGGGTGGTTTTAGTTAGAAGAAGTCTAACAGACCCCTCCGTCCACCCCAGAATGGAGGACATCCATGAGGATTTCCACCCGGTTAATAAAAAAATAAAAAAGTTAGATTTTATAATTCACAACTTTTTCTAATCATTATTGATTGAATAACATTGTTAAATTGTTTTCTTTTTTTCCTTTGTTTATTGTGTAACTAATTATAATTCAGTTGTGTAGTCTGCTCCACTAAAACTCACTTTTAGGTTCACTTTAATACTTTTATTTATACATTGCTAACCTTATATATAAACTGAATATCCCCGGGACAGACTTTGATGCGCTTTGGCGTGAGTAAAGGGAGAAGTAATGTCTTCAAAACTACAGTAGTTTGAACTGTGGGGGAGCTGGGTGTATTTTGCCTAACCTAACCTAACATTGACGGAACTGAATAACCCCGGGACAGATTTTGATGCGCTTTGGCGTGAGTAAAGGGAGAAGTAATGTCTTCAAAATTACAGTGGTTTTAACTGTGGGGGAGCTGGGTGTCGTGGCGGAGCTGGGTATATTTTACCTAACCTAAGCTTTTTGTTTTTGGGTGTGAAATTATCAAATAACTTCTCCCGCTCTGGGTGGACCGGGAGGTCGTGTCAGACTCTTACTGACTAAAACCCACCCGTGTTCCTTCAGTTGCCATGTTGCCGGGGGGCCACGATGTCCCTTTTGGTCTTATTCGCAACCCCGGCAGGCTCGCAACTCCGGCAGGCATCTAACCTAACCTAACATTGTCGGAACTGAATAACCCCGGGACAGATTTTGATGCGCTTTGGCGTGAGTAAAGGGAGAAGTAATGTCTTCAAAACTACAGTGGTTTTAACTGTGGGGGAGCTGGGTGTATTTTGCCCACACTCCTTTATAACAGGTGAGTTACGATAAAAATTACTAGTTGTAGTTTTCGGTAAAACGCAATTTAAGCTGGTGGAAAAATATTACGTCAGCAAATGCTGTATTGATTTTTCGGAATTTTCAGTATTTTATTCGGTCGTTTCTTTCATTGTATTCGCTTAAAATTTGTCGGAAAATTAGTATAAAGCAGGAAATTTTATATTTTGAGTATTCCCTTTTTTTTTTTTTGTTTTCGGATCTTTTACTACTATCCAAAATATGAGACCACCGCGCAAGCTGCGTTTACCAAACGAAACAAATTACACAAAATAAATACAAATTTTCAAAATCGGTCAACAATTCACGAAAATATCAATGAAAGAACATAGAACCTCCTCTTTTTTGGAAGGCCGTTAAAAACATTTGCTATTTTTGTTTGTAATTAATAAACTCAAAAACTACTGGACCCATTTTAAAAATTATTCCACCAGTAGAATGCTATATCATTATCAATGAGTAACATAGGCTATACATTTATAAAGATGTCCCGCGGGCGAAGCCGCTGGCGGAAACTACTTTTGAATATTTATTTATTGTTTCAGAAGAATCTATTCAAGTACTTGGAGTATAATGCAACGGTAACAAGGAAAGAGAGAGTCAGTCACAGTACAACAGCTACGAATAACGAGACTTACCTGACTGTCCACCCGAACTGGTTGTCAATGGGCACGTAGAAGCCGGGCTGCGTGAGCAGCAGGTAGGTGCGCAGCTCGCGCAGCACGTCCTCGTTGGTCGTGCACAGCGGGTACACGTGCATGATGCCGGTCGAGCTCCCGTCCAGAGAAGACTGCCGCGAGAGCGCGCGCCCCGTCAGCACCACCGTCAGATTATGGTCCATCGCATTGCGCATGTCCAGCTTGACGTTTAGCGTCTGATAGGGGTACTCGAGCACTGTCTTCGTGACCACGCAGACGATCAGCCCCTCGTCGCACGGGAAGTCGCAGTGTAGCAGGCGCACATAGCGGTGCTCGGTGCACATGCTGTCGGACGGGTGCACCATGAGGCTGGCGCCGCCCGTGAAGCTGTCGCCGTGGTGCAGTTGCAGGCACTGGCGCTCTTCGGCCACATACGCCAGCGCGAAGCGCGCCGCGTCCTTGCGGTTCAGGCGCAGGTTCACGGACGCATGCAACGAGGAGTCGGGGTCCGCGGTAGACGCCTCGCTCGCCACCGCGGTCGGCACCGTGGACGGGCGTCTCTCTTGCGGTTCTGATATCTTCGGTGGCTTTTGTTTGAACATGTTTAATATCGCTTGCACTTTCATCTCCAGGCGGTTTTCCTTCACGGGCGGGCCGGCACGGTCACGGATCTCGCTGCTGCGCGGCGACTTGATGTTGTCGGCGCTGGTGGTGGGCTGCGTGTCCTTGCTGACGCCCAGCAGGTCGACACGCGCCTGCGCGAAGGATGAGTGGACTCGCATGATGCCCTTCTTGTCTTTGTACTGCGCTTCGTTCTTCACCTTTTCGAGGTTCTCGATGGAAGTGAGCAGGTAGCCGTGTGGGCCGTGCGACGCGTTGGGCTGATACTGCTGATGGCGCAGGTTGAACCACGGCGACGGGCTCAGCATCTGCCAGCACACTCGTACATCAAATATTATTGGGACTCGACCACAAAGCATTCACAGAGAGGGTAAACATACCTCTCCGTAGAGCCAGCGCTTTTTGCCCTGCCCCCTGCAGAAAGATGTCACGAAGGGGATGTGGCAGGGCACGCGGGTGTTGAGGAAGGGCCAGATGCTGCCCCAGAAGGCGCGGTCGCGCAACAGGAACCTGCCGTAGATGTCGAGGTCGTGGGACATGGCCACGTGGCTGTTGTCGCTTCTCTCGCACGACAGCGCCTCGTGGGTCCACGCCGGCGCAAACAGAGCTATGGAGCAGCCCGCGGCGTGCACCACTTTGATTGCCTGCCACAACATTACCACCTCGTTACTATGTTCCCGATACGAGAACGATAAATAGAGCACCTCCTCTTTCAAGGTGTCGAATAATAGGCAGAGTTTTGTCGACTACACTGGAATGAGACTTAGGGCCTGTTTCACCACCTCCGATTAGGTTCTCGTTAACTTACAGTTGTATTTATGATATATAATAGCGGGAAGCAATGAATGAAACTGCGATTCCGAGTGACAACTGGTTTATTTTCCTATATACCCACACATAACATTTATTAACATACCCTACACCTCCCCCTTTAAATACATTACTTACATTAGCTTAAAAAATAAACTGCCTATTTTATCATTTGGTTAGAAAAAATTATTAACAAAAAAAACAAAATAATGATAACAATCTCTGTCGGATAGAATTGTGATCATTGGCCGCGCATTCGATACATTTTTATAAGAAAAGCCTATGATGCACCATCGACAATGTCGTTCACAATAATTTCGTTTAGCACCGGTTGTAATGTACCTTGTGGTGATTTGTTAATCGTTATCATACTTAGTTGTATAATTAAAACAAAAAATAGTAATAGTTGTGAAAAATAATTGAACGAAATAACCACCAAGTGCACTACCTTTGTGCTATGTAGTTATATTTGTCTACCTTACGTTTTAATTCATCTTATCTACTATACGTACTTATGTGTAATGTTTCTTACGAGGTTTTTTTTTTTTTTTTTGTTACTACTATTTACTTTGCGTATTTGCCTTGGTATAAGCATTTACGCCTCAGTTTAATACTTTCTGAATCTGAAATCGGAACTGGTTCTGCGGTCAAATTTTTTGGACTGACAGCCGTATTAACGTCTAGTTCTTGTTGATTCTGAAATGTTTCATTTTCCAAAGAAGATGTAGTGTTCTTAATTGGATTGTCCGGACTAGATTTAGATACATCAATCTCAGTTAAAGACTTATCCCTGTTACTCGTTATGGAATATCTAGAGTATCGTTTCTTAAGTGGTAATAATTGATCGACGTGACGCTTCCACTCGTGTCCATCAGACACACGTACTTTATAAGTGAGTGGATCAGTCCGTGCAAGCACAGTAGCTGCTGCCCATTTGTCAGCGCGAGCACGGTAGTCCCGCGCCAGCACTTGCTCACCGGGCTCCACGTGCCGCTCGGCGCCGGGCCGCGCGCGCCCCGCTCGCTCTGCAGACGACTCCACTGCACGCTCAGTGGACGGTTTTATAATGTCCAACCGACCTCGTAATCTCCTACCAAACATAGCTACTGCTGGTGCCACTCCGGTAGTGGCGTGCTCACAATTGCGATATTGAAACAGAAATTTCGAGAGGGCAGCATCTACATCTTTGCCTTCATGTATTGCCTTTTTCATTGCCCGTTTGACTGATTTTACTGCATTTTCAGCCGCCCCGTTACCGGCTGGTCGATATGGACTTGTGATTGTGTGGTTAACTAGGTTTTTATTTAAATAGTTAGTAAATTCAAACGAGCTAAATGAAGGTCCTCCATCACTAATTATGTGTGATGGCATTCCGAAACGTGCAAAAAGTTCTCTTAACTTATTTATAGTGGAGTTTGCATTAGTTCCTAGCATTTTTTGGACTTCTATCCATTTACTGTGTGCGTCTACCGTCACTAAATAATATTTACCTTGAAATATTGCAGTCGATATGGACTTGTGATTGTGTGGTTATCTAGGTTTTTATTTAAATAGTTAGTAAATTCAAACGAGCTAAATGGAGGTCCTCCATCACTAATTATGTGTGATGGCATTCCGAAACGTGCAAAAAGTTCTCTTAACTTATTTATAGTGGAGTTTGCATTAGTTCCTAGCATTTTTTGGACTTCTATCCATTTACTGTGTGCGTCTACCGTCACTAAATAATATTTACCTTGAAATATTGCAAAGTCAATATTTAATCTTTGCCACGGTCGTGTGGGAAAAACCCACGGATGCAACTGTGCACGCGCCGGCGCATCGCGCTGTTGTAGGCATGCACTGCATTCTCGACACAATGTTTCAATTTCATTGTCCAATTGTGGCCAGTAAACATAGTTTCGGGATAGATTTTTCATTTTGACAACCCCTATAGGTGTCCTTCGTGCAATTCCTGTAGAATTTGTTGCCTAAGTACCGTAGGAATTACTACTCTGTGGTTATATAAGATACACCCTCTATCTATAGTAAGGCTGTCCTTTCTACAGAAATAAGGCTTTTCTTCACTTTGTGTAACTACTGCTGGCCAGCCATTAATAATATAATCATAAATATTTTTAAGAACCTCATCTTCCTGTGTTTTGTTTGAAACATCTTTTGCTCTAATAGGAATCGATTGTTCTACGTAATTAATATATGACACCGTATCGTGCTCCGTTTGTATTTTACGTTCATACGGCAGTGGCAAGCGTGATAATGCGTCCACCTTATAATTATATTTGGATTTTACAAATTCTATAGTGAAGTCATAGGCTGCTAACTTTGTAGCATACCTTTGTAATCTGCTTGCGGCAGTCTGCGGCAAACCGAATTTGGGACCAAAAATGAATGTCAAAGGTTTATGGTCTGTTTTAATTATAAAAGTACGACCATAAAGATATTGATGGTGTTTTAAGACTCCACTAATTATTGCCAGCGCCTCTTTATCTAATTGACTGTAAGCGCGCTCTGCCGAATTTAACGTTCGCGATGCAAAACATATGGGGCGTTCCTCGCCATTGGGGTATCTATGCGACAACACACTACCAATGCCGTAAGAACTACTATCCACTGCTAATACTAATGGAAGTTCCGGGTTGTAATGTACTAATACTTTGCTACCTGAAATAGCCTTTTTAACTTTGTTAAAACTGTCGTCACAATCCTGCGACCAAATCCACTCTGCATTTTTTCGCAACAACTTATGTAAGGGATATAATATTGAACTTAAGTTGGAAATAAACTTTGCATAGTAGTTCACCATACCTAAAAAAGACTTAAGCTGCGTCACATCATTTGGCCTTGGTGCATCCACGATTGCTTTAATTTTGTTCTCATCGGGATGCAAACCATGTTTGTCAATAACAAACCCAACATAAGTGATACTATCCTGCATAAATACGCACTTATCTAATTTGATCCTCAAACCAACCTCACGCAAGCGACTCAACAATGCCTTTAAATTATTAATATGTTCACCACGGGACGTCCCAGTACATGCTATATCGTCGATGAAAACAGCGACTCCTTTGAGTCCTTTAACCGTTTGTTCCATAAATTTCTGAAACTTTTCTGGAATACACGTAAGTCCAAATGGTGTGCGATTGTACACAAACGTTCCTATATGTGTCGTTATAGCGGTACATGCCCGAGATTCCTCCTCTAAAAGTAATTGTTGATAAGCATGCGTGAGATCAATTTTAGAAAACTGTTCACCCCCAGTTAGCGCTGCGAACAGCTCCTCTATTCGTGGTAGAGGGTAAGGTTCGCGCATAAGTTTCGGGTTAACCGTAACCTTGTAGTCACCACAGATTCTTATTTCTCCGTTCTTTTTAATTACTGGTACGATAGGCGTGCCATAATCAGAATACTCAACTTTTCGAATTGTACCCTCAGCCTCGAGTCGTTCTAACTCCCGCTCGACGGGTTTACGTAACGCCAATGGTAACGACCTAGCTTTAATAAATACGGGATTTTTATCCACCAATTTCAAAGTAATTTTTTTTATACACGTTCCAAGCCCAGAAGCAAATACAGTCGGAAATTCACGTTGTAATAGTTCAACTAAATTATTTTCATTCAACTTGAACAAAAATTCATCAATATTAATCTTATTTATTTTTAATTTAGTAAGCCACGACCGACCTAAAAGTGGTGGTCCACCATTTTTAATAATATACAGTTTGAGATTTCCGACTGAATGTTCACCAATAACCACATGAACACACACAAAACCTACCGGTTCTATAACTGAACCGACATAGGAATACAAAGAAATATCATTGCTTATTATTGGTAAATCACAAAAGTTGTTATTATAATTATCTAAACTTATAACTGATAACTTACTTCCAGTGTCCAGTTCGAAACTTATCTTTCT
This sequence comes from Agrochola litura, assembly GCA_949152395.1. Taxonomy (NCBI): domain Eukaryota; kingdom Metazoa; phylum Arthropoda; class Insecta; order Lepidoptera; family Noctuidae; genus Agrochola; species Agrochola litura. Next base: position 25,163,684 of record OX424498.1, read on the forward strand.
GCCGTTCACTTGCGCCATAACCATGTACGGTTTGTCATTAGCGCCGCACACACTTAGATTATAAAAATCACATTCCGGTTCGTTATCACTACTTCCGAGATAATTATTATTACGTCGCGTTGAAGTGTCATTGCTTGACTCGACACCTCGCCTTTTGTTCGATTTACACATTATTTTAATGTGACCTTTCTGGCCACATATATCGCACGAATAATTTTTAAACCGACACACATCCGGACGATGGTTTCTGCCACACCTCCAACAATCACGCGTTGAGCGCGATGTTGCCGCGCTCCCCTCAGTAGACGAGTTGCCGCTGCTTGCAGTTCCGCGCTCGGGCGGCCGGCCTGCCCGCTTTGCCGTCGCCACTTTATGCACCGCCTCAAACGTTCGCGTCCCAACCGCCGACGGCGTCGCTGCGCCCACGGCGTTTGCACCGCTGGTCTGTGAGTGTCGCTCGGCCGCTTCCAACGCCAACGCCAATTCAACGGCTTTTTTGTATGTAATCGATGGTTCCGCAAAAATGCGTGATCTCATTTCATCACTAGCCAAACCCGACACAAATTGATCGCGTAAATTTTCCACCAGTGTTGTCTTGAAATTACATGTACTGGCCAGGTGTTTCAGTGTTTGTAGATATTCACTGAGAGATTCACCCGTGTTCTGACGTCTTTGTCTAAAAACATGTCGTTCTGCGATTTCGGATCGTTTTGGTTCAAGATGATCACCCACAATTTCTACTAATTGCACGCGCGACAGTCCCAGCGCGCGCAGGATGGTCTGCGCGCGCTGGTGGACCGGTGGGACTCTCCGATGCTGGCTCGCTGGATACGGCTGCACGCAGTCGTATAGTGATTTATCACCACCATCGGGGAGTCCATCCGGACCTGCCACTTACTGTTTAATTTAATTAAATGATATACAATAAAAATGCAATTGTTATTATATATTATTTAATTAAATTATTATTATTATTTTATTTTATTATTATATGTCAATTATTATTAATTATTACTAACACTAGTTTGTAAGCTCGCAATTGTACTAACAAATATGGATGTAATCTGAATTAAATGATTATTATTATTATTTCCTTTATTTCATTTACAAACATATAATTTACATTTTTAAATATTCTTATAAAATGATTAAAAAAAACATTTAAAAATATAAAAAATAGTAGCCCACCGGTGTCGGGAACAGGGTCCAAGCCACCGGTGGTCAGGGCTCCTGAGAGAGGAACCTCCTAACAATACGCGCCGTGTCCAGGAGTACCGCTTTCTGGATCAAGCCCTTGATCCAGCTGCCTAACGAGAGCCTCCTCAGGTGTTGGTCGAGGCTCTTGGCTATTATGTCATTGGCCGTCACGACTATCGGCACAATGATTGCTGTATCCACATCCCACAAGTCGACAACCTCGTGAGCCAGGTCAAGATACTTAATCTGTTTATCTTTTTCAGCTTTCACGAGGTTCTCGTCATGCGGGACCGCTATATCAATAATCATTGTGCGACGCTCTAATCGATCTATCACCACTATGTCGGGCTTATTGGCAACAATAGTCCTGTCAGTGATGATAGATCGATCCCAATACAACGTGATATTGCCATTTTCGAGGACTGGGTCGGGCACATATCTATAGTACGGTACTTCCGATTCCACAAGACTGTATTTCAGAGCAAGTTGCTGGTGGATAATCCTGGCTACAAGGTTGTGCCTATGCAAGTAGTCTCCGTTAGCCAGACGAGAACAGCCAGAAATAATGTGTCGGATTGATTCTCCGGGACGGTGGCATGCCCGACAGATGTCAACCGTGCCGTCCTTCACAATATATTTCCGGTAGTTGTTCGTCATCATAACTTCGTCCATAATCGCAAAGACAAAACCTTCGGTTTCCCCAAAGAGGTCACCGAATCGCAACCAGGATACGGACGCTAACAGGTCTACATCGGGCCCATGTAAGGCCCGGTAAAAGCGCCCGTGAAGCTCTTTGCTCTGCCATACCTCCCTGCGGTCATTAGTATCTAATACTATAGGTTTGCGCCAGTTCTCGTTAGCCAAGGATAGCGGGGTGAGGCCCTTGTCCACTGAGACTACATCTCGGTGCATCCCCACGTCGGTTTCTAGGAAGTATTCCCTGAGACTGCATACCTCACGGTTGTGCAGAGTCTTAGCATTTAAGAAACCTCGACCTCCGCACTTCCGCGGGATATACAGTCTCATCACCGATGAACGTGGGTGATGCATCCGATTTGCGGTCAGCAGTGTGCGGACCCTCCTATCCAGGGCGTCAAGTTCCGTCTGAGTCCATTTGAGTATGCCGAAAGAGTACATCAAAACTGGCATGACCCAACCGTTGAAGGCGCGCACCTTGTTTCCGCCTGATAAAAGACTATTTAATACTTTATTCAGGCGGTTAAAGAAGCGCTCCTTCAGCGATTGCTTCATGTCAGCAGCGTTGATACCTAACGCTTCCGACATACCCAAATACTTGTAGGTTTCGATTGAGGAGAGGGATCTTAGGTGTATGGAATCCGAGAGGTGGGTTCCCACGGATTCCACAATCTCCCCTCGTTTTACATGCATGACCGCACATTTGTCCACACCAAATTCCATCCTGATGGCACTACTGAAAGTTTCGGTTACCTTCAGTAGCTCCAGCAGTTGAAAATTGTTGGGGGCAAAGAGTTTCAAGTCATCCATGTAAAGGAGGTGAGATATAACCTGACCACCTCTTCTCAATCGATAACCCAGCCCTGAATCCTCCAGCAGTGTGCTTAGAGGATTCAAGGCTAGGCAGAACCAAAGTGGACTCAAACTGTCACCCTGGAATATACCTCGCTCGATCCTTATCGGTTCGCTATTCCTCAGGATATGTCGACATCCTGGATAGCGAAGCACCGTCCTCCATTGCCCCATACATGACATCAGGAAGGTGCGTAGAGTTGCATCTACTTTATACAACTCCAGCACCCTCATGAGCCATGTATGTGGCACCGAGTCGTAGGCCTTCTTATAATCTATCCAACATGTTGACAGATCCCTTCGGGAACGCCGAACCTGCTGGCTAATGGCCATATCGATGAGGAGTAGCTCCTTAGTACCGCGGGACCCGTTCCTACATCCATTTTGAGAGGCAGACATGATGGAGTTGGTGTCTATATGTTTGTTAATTTTAGCTCTCAAAATGGATGTAAAAACTTTATAGACCGTCGGTAGACAAGTGATGGGTCTATAATTTTTGGGTTCCGCAGTACTACCTGATTTATGGAGCAGGTGGGTTATTCCTGTCGTTAAGAACTGGGGCAGCGACCCTGACTCTAAAGCTGACTGGAACTGGGATGCCAAACGGGCGTGCGACCTTTGTAACCATTTTATCCAAAAATTGTGCAGCCCGTCCGGCCCTGGTGATTTCCAGTTAGGTAACGGACGGACTGCACGAGCTACATCTTGGGGGCTGATGGTGAGTGCCCCCATTTCTGGTATTTGTTCGCACGCTCGTTCGATCTTCCTAGTCCAGTCTCCTTCGGTGTGATTGACAGGCGCCGACCAGATGCTTCGCCAGAACGAGCACATGGCGTCATCATCCGGTAGGCGCGTGTCAATCACACTTTTGTCTGGTCGCTCCCAAGCCCTGTAAACCCACCTTTCATCGCTCTGGAATATGCGATTCTGAGTGTACCGCTCCACTCTCCGCCTGTACCGTCGAATGCGATTTGCCCATGCACAGATCTTCTGCTTCAGGAAGTCGATACGCTCTGTGACGCGGGTCAAATAATCTCGAGAACTAATTTCAGTTCCCGAGAACGCCCGCTTCACAAAGCGCATCACTCTAGGGCGAGTATTGCCCTCCCTGAAGCAGATTAGCTTGCCGATGAGTACTCTAGCCTCACCAATACGACGCTCAATCCTGCACTGCCAAGCTGGTACAGCTGGTTTTGGTCGTGGAGCTCTGTCACTGTTGGCAAATTTAACTTGAGCTACACGACATGCCGCCACAGCTGCACAGTACAAGATCGAGTGGGTATCGGCGAGGTCTTTGCTGCCGTCAAAACAGTTTGACAGAAGCGAGTCTAGAGTACACACCAGCGCCTTGTTTTTCTTGTGCATGGGCAAACGAGGTAATTGTGGTCTAAGTCCAGGCGGAATAGAACGGTACTCCCGAAAAGCATCCTCCAAAGCGCTCCTCAATCGTGCATTGCATTGGGAACTCACGGATATAACCCCGTCATCATCCTCTTCACCAACGCGGTCGGGTCGCGGTGAAGAACTGGGTAAATTTTGCAATTGCACCGCGACCAGTGGCGAAGCAGGTGTAATATGGTTATTCCGTGATTCGAGGCGTAGTCGATCAAGTACGGCGTCATCCAGCATATGGTTACGCTGGATGACCCGCACCTGATCCGACAGTCGTTGCGCCGACACGTTGACAGCTGATTATTATTATTATTATTTATTTTCTGGATGATTAGGTGCACATAAATCACACATTAGGTCATACGTTGCCGCTCCCACCAACGTCACCAACGTTGCAACTTGTAACTCTGGTTTTATTCCATTTAAGGTTATGAATTGTTCCACGCGCCTAATATACGCCAACCACTTTTTGCTTGATAGGTCAAATTCTTCAATTTTCCCGATAGGCATCTTGAAGTACCACACTTAAACAATGTAAACCACACGAATTTAATTGTTTTCCTCGTCGCCAGTTGTATTTATGATATATAATAGCGGGAAGCAATGAATGAAACTGCGATTCCGAGTGACAACTGGTTTATTTTCCTATACCCACACATAACATTTATTAACATACCCTACACTTACTTGGCAGATAATATCCTACAAATTCTGTTCCATTTTTGAATTTATTCGGTAAGTAGTGGCTATTCGGACATCGTGAAATAGGCCCATAGTCTTACACGGCTGTCGATTAACTGAATAATTATGAGTGCAAAAATTAAGATTACATTGATCTTTTAAAATTACATTTTCCGTAATAAATAGTACAGTGTAATCTGGATAAGTGCCACTACCCACTTAGTGCTTAAATATACTCATCATTTACCCAGTTTATCAAATAGTCAGGTTTAATTGTCAATTTTCTCATTTACAGAGGCCGGCTAAGACAGGTCGAAATGTACTGTGTTCATATTCAAAAAATACTCATAAAAAATATGTTATTATATAATCAATTATTGTTAAGTGTCTTATTTATACTTACAGGTCATTGAACTACAAAGAACCAATTAATCAATAAAGGTAAAAATAAACAAACTCTAACAAATGTATTCTCAGTTATAAAGGCTTAATTATTCCCAGTAACCTCTGTTACTGGGAATGAACTGTATAATGTTGTCTTGACACTTTTGCATTGTAATACCTCTGTATTACAATGCAAAAGTGTCAGGACAACATTATAATGATCATTAATAGAGGTTTATAACATATACTCAATATATTTATTGCTTCCACATAGTAATATGAACTTAGGTTTTACAAAAAGGGCACAGCAAAGTAGGAGAGGAAGAGGGCTTTTTATTTTGACTACTTAGTTGCTATTATAAATACCTATTGTAATGTAATCATTATCAGGTCAACAGCGTCAGATGGGCTGGGGCAATGTCGGAACCGTATCAGCTTGAGTGTGGAGTGAGGCAGGGTGGATTGACCTCGCCAACCCTGTTCAACCTCTATATGGATGCGCTGGTCGTTGCGCTTAGCAGTCGTCATGTCGGGTGCCACGTTAACGGTGTCTGCATCAATAATCTTAGTTATGCTGACGACATGGTGCTGCTGAGCGCGTCGATCTGTGGCCTAAGGGAGTTGGTGCAGATCTGTGAGGAGTACGCGCGCGCGCATGGGCTCAAATATAATGTTAATAAGAGCCAATGTATGGTCTTTGGAGCCTGCGGTGCTAAATCACTGGAAAATGTACAACCAGTTTTTCTCAATGGTGTTTCCCTAGACAGAGTGGACCATTTTAAATACTTGGGGCATATAGTCACGGCTGACTTCAAGGACCATGCTGACATCGAAAGGGAGCGGAGGGCCTTATCGAAAAAACTTTTTACAAAAAAAAAAACAACCGACTTCCAAAAAAAACACTACAAAGTGAAAAATAACTTTAATTTCGGAAGTCGGTATCTTGGGTTTTGTGTTTTCGTTTTTTGCCACCGACTTCCGAAATTAAAGTTATTTTTCACTTTGTAGTGTTTTTTTTGGAAGTCGGTTGTTTTTTTTTTTGTAAAAAGTTTTTATTTTTCACTTTTTAGTTGTGGTACCTACCCCACACACATTCGAATTTTTCATATCATCTACATATTAAGTGGGAAAAAAATACGTATTTTGTAGTTAACTCAAAAACTACCCAAGCAAAGTTAATAAAATTTATATGGGACCAATTTGGGAGCATACCCTTTCAAACAAAAAAAGAATTTTCAAAATCGGTCCACAAATGACGGAGAAATCGGTGGACATACATAAAAAAAAAAAAAAAAAAACAAACATACGCGACGAACATATAACCTCCTCCTTTTTGGAAGTCGGTTAAAAAGAGCGAATATGCTAGCTCGTAGGTTTGCACGCTGCTCCGATCAAGTTAAGGTCACTCTTTTCAAGGCATATTGCACCTGTACACGTGCAGCCTGTGGGCTCACTACACACAAGCGTGCTATAGCGCCCTCCGCGTCCAGTATAACAACGCATTCAGGGCAGTGTTGAGGCTCCCTCGCTTCTGCAGCGCCTCGGGCATGTTTGCGGAAGCGCGCACCGACTGTTTTCACGCCACCATGCGCAAGCGGTGCGCGTCCTTAGTGCGCAGGGTGCGAGCTAGCTCTAACAGGTACTGTCCTGAAAATGATCGCTGAGCGATTTCACTGCCCCTACATACGACAATGCTGTGACAGACATGGCAGACATGGCCAGGGCACTTGATCTGATTGACACTGACCTATATTGTTGTTAATGGTGCCGATTCCCTTGTTCACAAACTAAACTAAATTTAAGTTCAGTGCATCTTTTTCTTTCTATTTCATTAAGAAAAGGACAGAAGATAAATTTTAGTTTAGTCCTGTCAAATTAATCATGAATTGTCAATTGTCATGTTTGATGAAATCATTAATTTTTAATTTAGTATTAATTCTGTGTAATTTGACATTTCATTTTAATTTCGATTCTGTGACCCTGTAATTCGTATTGCTCATTCGTTTGTTTTGGTTGAGTTTGACATTTTATTTTTATTTGAATTCTGTGTAACTTTGTAATGTATACCTATTTTGATTGCATTGACATTATTTTTATTCTATTGGTTTTGTTCTATTGTGTGTTTGAATTTTATTTTATTTATTTTCATTTATTTATCTTGGTTCTTATTAAATTACATTTTTAAATATTTCTTAAAATAAAAGAATTAAAAAAACATTTAAAAATATAAAAAAATAGAGGTCCGCCGGTATCGGGAGCAGGGTCCAAGCTACCGGTGGTTAGGGCTGCAGAGACAGGAACCTCCTCACAATGCGAGCCGTATCGAGGAGTACTGCCTTCTGAATCAGGCGCTTGATCCAACCGCCTAACGAGAGCCTCGAGAGATGTTGGTCGAGGCTTTCAGCCATCAGGCCATTAGCCGTTACGACAATCGGCACAATGATAGCCGAGCTCACATTCCACATGTCAACAACCTCGTGAGCTAAGTCAAGATATTTTATTTGTTTCTCTTTCTCAGCTTTCACGAGGTTCTCGTCATGTGGAATGGTAACATCGACTATCATTGCGCGGCGCGCTAATCGATCTATCACTACTATATCAGGCTTATTTGCTACAATAGTCCTGTCAGTAACGATAGACCGATCCCAGTACAACGTGACATGGTCCTTTTCGAGAACTGGGTCGGGCACATACTTGTAATACGGTACCTCAGAGTCCACAAGTTTATATTTCAAAGCAAGTTGCTGGTGAATAATCCTAGCCACTTGGTTATGTCTGTGCAAGTACTCGCCGTTAGCTAGACGCGAACAACCGGAGATAATATGTCTGATGGACTCACCCGGATGATGGCATGCCCGACACACGTCAACCGTACCGTCCTTCATAATATGTCTCCGGTAGTTATTCGTCAAGATAACTTCATCCATAATTGCACAGACGAAACCTTCGGTTTCCCCGAAAAGGTCACCGAAACGTATCCAGGATACGGACGCTAAGAAATCTACACCGGGCTCATGAAGAGCCCGATAGAAGTGCCCGTGAAGCGCCTTGCTTTGCCATACTTCCTTGCGGTCATCTGTAGTAAGTATTACAGGTTTGCGCCAGTTCTCTTTAGCCATGGAGAGCGGGGTGAGCCCATTGTCCACTGCGACCACATCACGGTGCATACCCACATCGGTTTTAAGAAAATATTCCCTGAGGCTGCACACCTCGCGGTTGTGGAGGGTCTTCGCATTTAAAAAGCCTCGACCCCCGCACTTCCGCGGGATGTACAGTCTCATCACCGATGAACGTGGGTGATGCATCCGGTTTGCGGTCAGGAGTGTACGGACCCTCCTGTCCAGGGCGTCCAGTTCGGTCTGAGTCCATTTGAGTATGCCGAAAGAGTACATCAAAACCGGCATGACCCAACCGTTGAAGGCGCGCACCTTGTTTCCGCCTGAAAGAAGACTAATTAATACCTTCTTCAGGCGACCAAAGAAGCGCTCCTTCAACGATTGCTTCATGTCAGCAACGTTGATGCCTAACGCTTCCGACATACCCAAATACTTATAGCTTTCAGCTGAGGAGAGGGATCTGAGGTGTATGGACTCCGAGAGTTGGGTTCTCTCGGATTCCATAATCTCCCCTGGCTTTACATGCATGACTGCACATTTGTCCCCACCAAATTCCATCCTGATGGCGCCACTGAATGTTTCAGTTATCTTCAGTAGCTCCATCAGTCGCAAATAGTCGCAATCTGTTGGGGGCAAAGAGTTTCAAGTCATCCATGTAGAGGAGGTGAGATATGACCTGACCACCTCTCCTCAACCTATAGCCTAGGCCTGAATCCTCCAGCAGTGTGCTCAGAGGATTTAGGGCTAAGCAAAACCAAAGTGGACTTAAACTGTCGCCCTGAAATATTCCCCGTTTAATCCATACAGGCTCGGCATTCCCATTCATTCATTATTTATTTATTTATCATATATAATAAAACTAAGTTGATAAAATGTGCGTGCCGATAAAACTTAAAAAGGAGTCCCGGCACGATAAAGAGACTTATATAGTGTGATAGCTCTTTATCCCCCCTCGAACAAGAAAGTTCCCGTTTTAACCTAAAGGGCGTGTTTTTAAAGATATAAGGGCTTTTCCAACCCTTCAACTTGGAAATTAAGTGTAGTAGCGCCATCTGTTGTCGAGTATTTGAACTTCATTCAGAACAACGATTATTTGGGTTGCATTTCGAAAGGCGCTGCGAGCAATTGCAGCATGTGTAGTAATGGCGCGAAATTAAAAATTCCAATTTCAATAAAGTCTTAAATTACATTTGTTACTATTATAAAGTGATTAAATTTTGTGTATTTTTACAGCAGTAGCTAACTTATATTTTGGAGTTAAAGCGACATCATTTTAGTTATTCAAATTAGTTCTGAAAACATTTTAAAATTTAAGTTTTTAAATTTCGCGCCTTTACTACATATGCTACAGCTGCAGAACCTATTGTTACGGCGGACGATAATGTCGAGAACATTCTAGAAGGTGTGAGAAAGAAAATATTCTCAAACTTTCTCGAATATCCTAGAGCCTAGCTCCCTGAATATATAAGAGCCCAGTGTCGCCCGCCAGAGTTAGTTCGATTTGAACAGCGAAACAAGCGATTTCGAAACGAAAAGGAAAGAAGTTATCTGTGAGCCTTTATTTTGAAGTATCACGTGTGAGTATTTTTAACCGACTTCCAAAAAGGAGGAGGTTCTACGTTCATCGCGTTATTAATTCTCGATTTTGAAGCGAACAAGAAAAAAGTTGTTTGTGAGTCTTTATTGTGAAATATCAAATGTGAGTATTTTTAATAGTGTGTTTAATTAATTCTAATGGTTTTTTTTTCTTTTAATTGTAATTTCCTTAACCTTCAAGCAGTCGCGCGACGTTGATACGATGCCTTCTATATACTTTTGGCCGTAAACAAAATATCGCGCGACCGCTTGAAGGTTAAATAAAAAAAAATCTTTGTCTCAACGTACCCCACGTTTACGTAACAATATATTTGTCTATAAAATGTTTATTTAATTTATATTTTACAGAATACAATGCCTAGACGTAAAAGAGGAGGAGATCTTGCCAGTTCTGCAGCGAAACGGCGGCGGCGGAAACAAAAAGAATATCGAAGAAATGAAACGGAAGAAGAACACGAAGCACGTTTACAAAATCAACGAACCAGAATGAGCACCCTGAGAAGCAGAAAAAGAGTATTCCACAACATTCTGGAATGTTGTGGAATGTTCGAGAATATCCCAGATCATTGTGGAAAGGTTTTAGGTAGGTGTAGGTAGGTAGGAGGTAGGTAAGTAGGTAGGTAGGAGGTAGGTAAGTAGGTAGGTAGGAGTAGGTAGATTGGGGTAGGTAGATAGGGGTAGGTAGGTAGGTGTAGGTAGGTAGGTGTGGGTAGGTAGCAGGGGCGAAATATCCATATAAGCCGATTCCTACCGGCTTCCCTTTGGAAATTCGGAACACAACCACTCTATCGTCCCCATTTGATACACCATAAAATTAAAATACCTATTACAAAACGCCTACATACATTAAAAATTGTCTTAATAACCCAACAACAAAACACTGCGCTAAAATAACTCGTAGGCGCGTCCGGCTTATGCTAAATTCAATTTCCTTACAAAAAATAAAGTCATCATGACGTCACTTCGGTCACGTGATACCGCGGTTTCTATGAGCCGGGTAAGCCGGTCTGTAACGAGTTATTGTAGGCACATAGTAGCAGAAACGTGCGCGCGGGAGCGAGAAGGAATTATTGCTATTGCACCACCTCTTTCTGGCACACGCATTTGATTCGGTAGTTTTCGTTGAATTTCGTAATACGTTCGGCTAGGAGTTCGGAGTTCGTAAACATTTCATTATTCGTATGACAATGTGTGGTTGCTTTTTGACGTAATCGCATTAGAACCATATTAATTTGCATTTTGTTCGCTCAGTATTAATTGAATTCATTAGTTTATCATTACTAGTAGTATTAATATTTGTTTGTAGTTAGAGGACAGTGATTAACATAGTGTTTTGAGTTTATTGGAGTAACTTCGTGCAAGTGAAGGATTGGACTCCGTTGTTATCAACTCAACCTCTTGTCTTAAAAAAACTGCTCACTGTTTAAAGAACGCAAGGCATCTCATTTTCATTTTCTTTTTCATTATTTTTGCATGCTTTTAAAATATTTTATTACCTTACAATTTTATTTACAAACTATAATACTGGTAGACTCTTACAAACCTGTTTTTTACTACTTTAAAAATACAACTTGTAACCTTTTCATAAAAATAATATTGAGATTATCAATTTTATATGTATACTGTATATATCAGCCTGTATATTACACATCGTACCTTTTTAGACCTCATACAACTCATATCATACCTGCGTTCATGTACATCCTATCGACTATCTTATTTCTGTGTCGTATGGTGAAATTCACCGTTAGTTGTAAGAATTGTTCTCACCTGCTGCGTGTTGAACTGTCCGCCGCCGAAGAAGTTCCGTCCCCAAACGTCGATGCCGATGAAGACGTCGGTGATACGGCCGGACGCACGCGCAAGCTCGGCGCTGGCCTCCACGTCTTCGGGAGCCCACGAGTAGTTCGTGAACAGGCCGTCACAAGCCTCAAAGAACGCCCTACAACAACCAACCACTTTACTACTTATAACATCATGTCGTCGTCTAAATAGAACAACAACGAAACGACGAATGAACACAAATTTATTCTAAATAGAAGACTAACAAATTTTGGTCGCAGAGTTTGTTCTGCCAGTTGAGGTTGCCCTGGATGGTGACGCTGTCGTACCACAGCAGCGTGGCGTGCGGCAGCTCAGCGTGCAGTATCCGGTGGAAGTATTTAACGAAATCCAGCAGCATCTCCGGCAGTGCTATCTGCGTACAGAAACGGATAACGTAGAATTTTAGGCCTTCACTACGTTAAGCGGACGCGGACGAGTGATGGCTCCCGCCATGCTGGGTGCTCTTTGACTTTGTAGAAACTGAATCGCACGGGGGCCGTTGGTCGCGGACGTCCGTATAACACAGCGGACGGAACTAGTTTTAGGCCGTGATTTCAATCCTATGTAATATACGATGCCCCCCCCCCCATCCCCGTTAACCCATTTTCTTTCTTTACGCCATACAACAAAAATTTAATATTATAGATGGTTGAGAAAAATTTCATGAAGCTAATGATTGATGATAAGACATAATTCATGATACTTAATTGAAATTATCTGTATGGCGTTCTGTAGTTTCTGCCTGCGGAGGATAAGAAGAAGGCGTGAGTTTATGTTTGTATGAAATTATGATTAAAAAAAAACAAATAAAAAACCTTGTTCTCAACATTAAGAAGATAGCCGTCGAACTTGAGAGTTTTAGCGATAGCAACCAGTCCGCTGGCGATGTTCTGATATTGTAACTCCGAAGATAACACCTCATCCCAAAACATCGCACCTTCTGACCACTCCGTTAATATAGTCCCTGTATGACATTTTTATTCATAATCATAATCATAATCATTTAATCATTTGTTAACATAGGTACAATAAAATAGTTAGTTTATTGCAAGTACACTTTTGACATTGATGAATCAATCATGGGGATCAATCACTCTAGTAAATATTGTATCTTATTATCATAAATATTTATATGTACGCTACCGCAGTGTAAACATCAACCCTAGTCAATATTTTCAAAGTCAAAGTCAAATCATTTTTTCCAAATAGGCCCATGTATTGAACGTCAAAATTTACAAAATAATAAAATTGATTCTAGTCGCCCCTTCCAAAAGGTAGTTTTCGTATGGAGAATACCACAATAGGTAAAAAGAATTATAAATGAAGCATCGACAGATAATTTCATTATGTGATAGATACATGGTGCTCACATATTTACAAACATTGTAAAAGTAGACGATTTTCCAAAAATTTTGTAATTAATAAGTCAGTGTGTGAGGAAGTAATCACAGAATGTAAAATCAATGTCATAAAACACAAAATAATAAATTTCACAATTAAATTAGCAATCAGTTTGATTTTGTTTTGATTCTAAATTGTCCTTTGGAGCAGGACCAGCATGTTTCCAAGCACTCTTTTCTTGGATATAATCCTCTAATTTGTAATATGCTTGTTTACAAAGTGTACTTTTAATATGAGTTTAAAAATTTATTTCATTTAATTGCAATATGTCACAAGATATTTTGTTGTAACATTTAACACAGTACTCCATAAAAGATGTATGTACTTTAGATAATCTAAAAAATGGTTGATCTAGTTTATCTTTATTTCTAGTATAAAAATGATGTCTATCACTAATTTTATTAAAGAGATGTGGATTTTTTCTTACATACATAATATTTTCATAAATGAATTGGCAATGTACCGTCATAATATTAGTCCTTTTAAAAAGTTCCCTGAGAGATTCGCGGCGACGTAGATTATAAATGGCTCTGACAGCTCTCTTTTGCAAAATAAAGATGGATTCAATGTCAGCAGCCCGACCCCACAGTAAAATGCCATACGACATAATACTGTGGAAGTAGCTAAAATAGACCAAACGCGCGGTTTTTACATCTGTTAACTGTCTTATCTTTCTAACAGCATAAGCGGCCGAGCTTAACCGCCTAACTTAAGGTAAGCACAGCATGTATAGTGTCCACTGGTCATTGGCAGATACAGAGTAAATTCGAGGGAGGCTAGATCGCTTCTTCGCAAATGTATACGTACGTCCACGGTGGGGCGACCCAGACTGACATGCACTTCTTCGCGACCGGATGGGCAGGTTGCGGATAGCCCAACTTCGGCTGCGGGACGGACTGTCAACATCGACCGACTGTCGACCCCGTACCCGGAGCATCTCAATAGAGATCTCGGACAAGACAAGTTCCCGAAGGCCAAATCACACGCTTAGGGTAACCCATGTACCTCTTCCTATGTACCCATCAGTCCATCACCTAACTAAGCCATCCTTCCTTATCCATAAATCCCGTCAATCCCAAATCCCTAGGCCAAATCCCAGGCCTAGGGTGACCCCAAAGTACCCACACCATCCACCCACTAAATGCCTTCCCTCCTATGCCTATATCCCGTCGGTCCCAGAGGAGCGGTAACCTCGATTCCAAAAAGCCCAGACACAACTAAAATATGCAACAGATGGAAAAGTCTACCCAGATGGGTCCCGGCCAAGCCGGGGAATCGCACACCGCCTCGGCGGTCAGCCCCCAATGTAATCTCGATATCTTGTACCCAAAAGTTCTTCGGTGCCGGCTGCTAAACCCAGGGTTGTTGTTGGGAGCGCGGTTACGGTTGATGTTGATGGAGTATGCCTGCTGAAAAATCTGGGGTTTTACGCGTACGTCAGCTGTTCATCCTAGGGTCACTTCTAAATCTCATAAAACACAAAACGCTCTAGCTGCGGTAAGAGGGGTAGGAAAATAGCTGAAAGAATCCCCCTTCCAAAAACAAAAACCCTCTTTGCGACCCGGTTTTCGTCGTACGGGTACCCATTGAGGCCTAGGGAAACTAAACTAAAAGAATGGTTGCTGGGCCGGACTTCTAAGGAAACATAAAGTTTACTTTGCAGCACATATTAATACACTCTCTGAAAGAATACATACCCTCATTTACACCACACACTTACTCACCTTAACTGTTTTTGTATGTATACTTATTCTATGTTATTTATTTTCTTTGTAATTAGTTTTTATGAATTTTGAATCATAATATTGCGCTAGCAGAACACATTAAATTGTTAAGTTTGTGTAGTGTTCACCAAGATACAGGCTGTGCCTAGTTTGAGAACCGCTGTGTAATATTCAAGTCTTCTGTTAATGAGAATTTCATACCATGCTAGGTTGTATATTAGGTTGGGGAAAAAGTCTTTTCGCATTATAGTATGTATGACCTTGTAATAAAATCTCTTTGGCTATACTATTTGTATCTGGCTGGTTTTGGTATCATTGAAAGTTTAAATTTTAAAGAACATAATTCCAAATTCAAATTAGGAAAATGTGTGATTTTCATTTGTTTTTCGTACCGTCAAGATGAGTGAATCTAATGAAGAAATTCGATACATTTTAAAATTGTACTACAAAAAAGGTAAAAATGCAACGCAAGCCACCAAAAGAATTTGCGATGTTTATGGACCTAGTGCAGTGTCTGTAAGAATAGCACAAATTTGGTTTAAGAGTTACGACGTAGCTGAAGAACTGGGAATTGACCACAAAACAGTTTTGGCGCATTTAAAAAAAACTGGGTACACAAAAAAGCTCGATATTTGGGTACCTCACGAGCTCACTGAAAGAAACCTAATGAACCGTGTACTCATTTGTGATTCTTTATTACGACGTAATGAAAGCGAACCATTTTTGAAGAAGCTGATAACTGGTGATGAAAAGTGTATCACGTACGACAAGAACGTGCGAAAAAGGTGATGCTGTGTGTGGTGGGATTGGAAGGGCATTATTCATTATGAGCTGTTACCACCAGGCAGGACCATCGATTCTGAACTCTACTGCGAACAACTGATGAGATTAAAGCAAGAAGTTGAGAGAAAGCGGCCGGAATTAATCAACAGAAGGGGTGTGGTTTTTCATCATGATAACGCTAGACCTCACACATCTTTAGCCACTCAGCAAAAATTAAGAGTTTGGCTGGGAGGTGTTAATGCATCCGCCGTACAGTCCTGACCTTGCACCTTCAGATTTCCACCTGTTTCGGTCTCTTCAGAATTCTTTAGGCAGTGTCAGGTAAACATCACGAGAGGACTGCCAAAACTTGTCGCGGTATTTGATCAAAAGTCCCAAAATTTCTATAGCAATGGGATCATGTCCCTACCTACAAGATGGCAAAAAGTTATCGAACAAATTGGTCCTACCTACATACTTTAGTTAAATGTAAATAAACTATATTAATTTATTTTTATTTATTTTTTCTTAAAAAATGCGAAGCAACTTTTTCCCCAACCTATTATTTAAGAACTTTGTGTAAGCTAAATAAATGAATTTGAAAAAGCGCGGAATAATTTTGGCCCGAGAGAGGAAAGCAGGCGACTTTCGCGCAAAACCCGCGAAGGCACTAGCCACTGCGAAACGCGATCGGGCGCCGAAGAGTAGGTGCGCAATCAGCCACAAGTCCGCGAAAAGGTAACTCGGCACGAAAAGTGGCCGGACGCACGCGACCAGCCGCAAGTGTGCGAAGGGGAAACCCAGCGCGCAAAGCGGGCAGACGCCAAACCACGCGGGCGGAGGCAAGCATGCGAAAGGGCAAACCAGCGTGAAAAGCCTCCGCATGCGACAGATTCCGCCGGGGCCGACCTCAAGACACCGACAGCTTTAAGACTCTGAGGTTAGTCACTAACCACACGAAAAAGAAAGGTGGTCACTGTATAGGGCAACTCCCGACGGTGGGGTGGCGACACCTACGGGACTTATTTGACCCTGGTGCCACCGGAAGAAACTGAAAGGGACCTGGCCCGGGAGCGACAGATATCGTACCTACAAGGGAGCTTCCTCTCACCGCTGCTATGGAACCTGGTAGTAGACAGCCTCATCAAAACACTCAATGACAAAGGTTACTTCACCGTAGGCTACGCCGATGACATAACAATAATAATAAATGGGACCCACGAAAACACTCTGCAACCTTATGCGACAAGCCCTGATAGTACGAGAGCCAGCTGCAAAAATACCTACCTCATCAGCTACCCCAATAGGCTATCTTTCGATCGTTAACCACTATATAAAACACGTAAAAAAAATCAGTACCCTAATTGCGTAACTTATTTTATTTTCGTAAACAATTATGCCTAATTTGTTTCATTTTGACAGTTCAACAACATTTATTGCGTTATTTATGTTGTTAAGCAGATTTTCTTTTCCAACTTATGAAGCAATGGATTATTTATCAATCTGTTTCAAATCGAAACAGATTGTGATTGTGTTGTATTACGCAATTAGGGTACTGGTCTGCCAGAGCCGATCCTGCCGGGTCATAAAAATTAACGGTATTTTTTTAGTGAAAATTACGTCGTAAGGTACCCGAATAAAGTGCTGGCAACAGTTTACCATTGATTAATTATGTAAAAAAGAAGTGGGTCTGCCATTGCGCACCCTGCCGGAAGTACTTGGCAGACCCCTTAAGATATTATGCCCTTCCGACACCCTAAACCTACCTCATCGAGTACCCGGGTGGAACCTACGCCAGATAATAACCAAGACATTTGTGCCCGGTTGATGGCAATAGGCTCGCCCCCTATTACATGGGACTTAAACATAACTGGCGAAATGTGGGTGTACCTGCTACAGGGACACCTCTGCCCAACCCTTCGGGGAAACAAGGCGTGATGTTATGTATGTATGTATGTTATAAATTATATTTTTAAATATTAGAATAAAGAAAGTATAAAAAACATTTAAAAATATAAAAAATAGTAGCCCACCGGTATCGGGAACAGGGTCCAAGCTACCGGCGGTCAGGGCTCCAGAGAGAGGAACCTCCTGACAATGCGAGCCGTGTCCAGGAGTACCGCCTTCTGAATCAAGCCCTTGATCCAGCTGCCCAACGCGAGCCTCCTTAGGTGTTGGTCGAGGCTCTTGGCAATTAAGCCATTGGCTGATACGACTATCGGCACAATGATCGCTGAGTCCACATCCCACATGTCGACAATCTCGCGAGCCAAGTCAAGATACTTGATTTGTTTGTCTTTCTCGGCTTTCACGAGGTTCCCGTCATGCGGGACTGTTATGTCAATAATCATTGTGCGCCGTTCTACTCGATCCACCACCACTATATCAGGTTTATTGGCAACAATAGTCCTGTCAGTGATGATGGATCGATCCCAGTACAATGTGATATTTCCATTTTCGAGAACTGGATCGGGCACATACCTGTAGTACGGCACTTCCGATTCCACAAGGCCGTATTTCAGAGCAAGTTGCTGATGGATAATCCTGGCTACAAGGTTATGTCTATGCAAGTACTCTTCGTTAGCTAGACGAGAACACCCGGAGATAATGTGTCGGATTGATTCTCCCGGCCGGTGGCATGCCCGACAGATGTCAACCGTGCCATCCTTCACAATAAATCTCCGGTAATTGTTCGTCATGATAACTTCATCCATAATTGCACAGATAAAACCTTCGGTCTCCCCGAAGAGGTCACCAAAACGTAGCCAGGTCACGGACGCTAGTAAATCTACATCGGGTCCATGTAGGGCCCGGAAAAAGCGTCCGTGAAGCTCCTCACTCTGCCATACCTCCTTGCGATCGTTAGTGTCAAGCACTACAGGCTTGCACCAGTTCTCTTTAGCCAAGGAGAGCGGGGTGAGACCCTTGTCCACCGCGACCACATCTCGATGCATCCTCACGTCGGCATCTAGGAAATATTCCCTAAGACTGCATATCTCGCGATTGTGGAGGGTCTTAGCGTTTAAAAAGCCTCGACCTCCACACTTTCGCGGGATATACAGTCTCATTACCGATGACCGTGGGTGATGCATTCGATATGCAGTCAGCAGCGTACGGACCCTCCTATCCAGGGCGTCGAGTTCGGTCTGAGTCCATTTGAGTATGCCGAAAGAGTACATCAAAACCGGCATGACCCAACCGTTGAAGGCGCGCACCTTGTTTCCGCCTGATAGGAGACTATTAAATACTTTCTTCAGGCGGCCAAAGAAGCGCTCCTTCTTCCTTCCTTCCTTATTTTATTTATTATTATAAAAGTAGTTTTATTTTATTTATTATTTTATTTAAT
The DNA here is from genome assembly GCA_949152395.1 of Agrochola litura. NCBI lineage: Eukaryota > Metazoa > Arthropoda > Insecta > Lepidoptera > Noctuidae > Agrochola > Agrochola litura. Next base: position 25,182,655 of record OX424498.1, read on the forward strand.
ATTATTTATTTTTATTTTATTATTGGATATGTACTCGTTGGCTTTGTCTTGACAAGTACTGAAACTCAAAATATCATCAGACGATGATGGAGCCGGAAGGTAGCCAAAGGAACTCCTCAATCGAACATGATAGCACAATCGTGTTTGGACTCGTTGGCTTTGTCTTGACAAGTACTGTATCCCAAGATAGTATCCAGGGTCTGATGATGGAGCCGGAAGGTGGTCACTGGCACTCCTCAAGTAAACCAGATAGCCCTATCGTAAGTGGTTTCATTGAATATGTATTGACAAGTGCTATTACACTAGGTGGTGTCCAAGGTCTGATGATGGAACCGGAAGGTGGCCATAGGAACTCCTCTATCATACAAGATAGCACCATCGTGTTTGGACTCGTTGGTTTTGTCATGAAAAGTAGTATAGCCCAAGGTTGTATCCGGGGTCTGATGATGGAGCCGGAAGGTGGCCATAGGAACTCCTCTACCAAACAAGATAGCACCATCGTGTTTTAAACTCATTGGATATGTAAAGACAAGTGCTTTGTCCAGGGTCTGATGATCGAGCGGAAAGGTGGCCAAAGGAACTCCTCAACTAAACAATTAGCACCATCGTGTTTGGACTCATTGGCTTTGTCTTGACAAGTAGTATATCCCAAGGTTGTATCCAGCGTCTGATGATGAAGCCGGAAGGTGGCCATAGGAACTCCTCAACCAAACAAGATAGCACGGTCATGAGTTTTGAATGTAGCCATGAGCCATTTTTATAGACCTCAAAATCAATGCAGCTTTAACGAATGACTTTCACATTCATATAATAGACAGTCCCCATACGTGATTTTATAAACATAGCTAGAGCGACTGAATGTTGCTAATATCTTGACAGATTATGTCGACGAAACTGAAGAATTGACTCTTGTCGCTGTAGGCACACGTCAAATAAAACTCGCGCCTAGTTATTACAGTGACCATGTACGCAGTACGTACGTATGCATGTACGAGAGCAGTGGTGGCCCAGTGGTAACGGCTGCAACTTACGAGTTGTAGGTCGTAGGTTCGAACCCAGACTGGTAGTTTGTATAAATTATTTTATCACCACTGCTCTCAAAAACGGTGAAGGAAAACATCGTAAGGAAACCGGCATGTCCTAGAACCAAAAATTCAGGACTTTGACCATCCATAGGGACTAGGACCAAGTGCTGCCCAAAATTAACACACAGTGCAGTAGTGTTGCAACAGAACTCTGCTTCCGCTTCCGCAACTGCAGAAGTTCCGCATATTTTTTCACTTCCGTTTCTGCTTCTGGTTCCGCAAACTTTATAACAGAACTCTGAACGGAAGCGGGGAGAAAGCGATGAGGAGCGAAATAGGCTGAAAGGTGAAAAAGCGGCTAAGTTACTCTTTATTAAATATAACTTGCCGCTGTTTAATTTTGACTAGTAAAATACAAATTTAATAAAAAAAGTTTTAAATGTACAATTGTGCTTTTTTTTCATAGTGTTAACGCTTCCGTTTCCGCTTCCGTTTCCGTTTCCGCTTCCGTTAAGATTTACTTTTGACATCTGTTTCTGTTTCTGCTTCCGTTATGCCAGTTCCGTTGCATCACTACAGTGCAGTATGTTCCTTGGGCTTATAATAGGTAAACTGTAAAAGCTCGTCAGAATCTATCCGAGGAGTTTCGAGAAAAAGTTTCGTTGAGTGTTTTTTATTGATGCATAATGACAACCAATGGCGTATTTTGTTAATAAATGACAGTAATTATTATAAAAAACACATTCTTATTTTCTTTATTTCATTTAAATGCATATCATTTCTAGTTTTCAATAATTAAACATATAAAAAATTGTAGCCCGGTATCGGGAACAGGGTCCAAGTTACCAGTGCAGTGGTCAGGTCTCCCTAACGATACGCACTGAGTCCAGAAATACCGCTTTCTGGATCAAGCCCTTGATCCAGCTCCCTAACGATAACCTCCACAGGTGTTGGTTGAGGCTCTTGGCTATTATGCCATTAGTCGTAACGACTATTGGCACAATGACTGCTGCATCCACATCCCACATGTGGACAACCTCGCGAGGCAGGTGATAATTACAGACGGTGAAGAGCATTGTAGAAAATACTTTTTTTTTTTTTTTGGTTGGGAAATTATCAAATAACTTCTCCCGCTCTGGGTGGAGCGGGAGGCTAAAACACACCCGTGTTCCTTAAGTTGCCATGTTGCCGGAGGGCCACGATTTCCCTTTCGGCCCGTATTCGCAGCCCCGGCAAGCATTGGCCCTAGCGGACCCCGTCAATTCTGCTGACATCTCTTTGAGGCGCGCGTGGAACACAACGCGCCGTCGACCCGGGCTTGGTCCTTATCGGACGGCGAGCTACCCATTGCTCACCGTCCGCTAGCCCGTGCCTACGGTGGCCGGAAATCTGCCTGTGATTCCCGACGCCCAGGGCGTCTCCTCCTGCGGTGGTTAGGTGCGCGAGGGCGCGAAATTTGCCTCTCCCTCACGCGTTCTGCCTCCTCCTTTGCGAGCATTACTGCTTAGAAGGAGGTGACGGCCTCCCATTTCCTTTCGCTCTGTACCATGGCCCGAATCAGGGCCGGACGCGAGAGATCACCGCCGCCGATCGCCTCCACGAGTACACAGCGATGCCCCGCCCAAGCCGGGCAGACCTCCACCGTATCCTCCGGGCGATCCACACAGTGGCGACACCCGGGCGTTTCCTCCCGCTTTATCCTGAACAGGTACCTCCCGAAACAGCCGTGTCCCGTGAGGACTTGCGTCAGACGGAAGGTGAGGATGCCGTGGCGCCTCTCTAGCCACTCCTCAAAGAGGGGTCTTATCGCCGCAATTGTGGAGTGCTCAGCGCTGGGTTGCGACAATCGCACTCGCCATTCCGCCATGAGATCCCACCGGAGCTCTGTCCGCTGTGCCGCGATTTCTTGCGGCATCGGAGTTAAGCCATGACCCTCTGGGACGCGTTCAACAGGCGGGCTGGCTGCCGCCTCAATGAATTTGACCACACCGGCGCCCCGTAAAGAGCCATGGACCGCACGACCCCCGCGTAGAGCCTCCGGCAGGAGGCGTTTGGACCTCCCAGATTGGGCAGGATCCGCTTCAAGGCAGCCCCGGCCCGGTCCAGTCTGGGAGCCAAACGTCGGAAATGCTCCACGAAGTTCCACCGGCTGTCGAAGACGAGTCCCAGATACTTCATTGTCGACTCGACGCCGATGTGAACCCCTTCCGCTATCACCTGGGAACCCGATGGTGGCGCACTCCGAGGACCATAAAAACCCATGGCCTCGGACTTGTACAGGGCCACGTCGAGTCCCAACTGCCGGATTCTGTCAACGATTGTCGCAATTGTAGAAAATACCTAGGTAGGCAGAAAGTGCACAAAACTCCCTAAGATGATCACAGAAAACCAGTCCAAAATATGCAAAAGCACTGGGCCAGCCAGCGTTAATTGCGTAATACACGATCAATCAAATTTTTTTTCGATTTGAAACAGATTGCTAATCCATTGCTTTATAAGTTGGAAAAGAAAATCTGCTCAACAACATAAATAACGCAATGAATGTAGTTGAACTGTCAAAATGAAACAAATTAGGCATAATTGTTTACGAAAATAAGTTACGCAATTAGGGTACTGATTTTTTTTACGAGTGTTAGTGTTGGTTAACGATCGAAAGATAGCCTATTGGGGTAGCCGATGAGGTAGGTATTTTTGCAGCTGGCTCTCGTACTATGAAAATAGTAGAGGAAAAAAACAGTGGCACTCCGGGGTGCCGACAGAAGTGAAAACTTGAACAATTTACAAAAATACTTCCAAAACCTTTATAGTAAAAATACTTGCATACAACATTGATCCGTAACGTAATATAAATAAAGAGCACAATCGCGTTTACAAAAATGAAGTGTCGGTAACGGTGTTGCTTTTTTTCAATTGTTTTTTTCCCATCTCAAAAATGCCCAACGCGCCTATAGAGGTTTTCACTTCAAAAAAAAGTAGAGGAATGGTGCAACAAGCACCAACTCTCAGTGAACCCTACAAAAACCGAACTGATTCTCTTCACAAAAAAGATTTTGTGAAGAGATCAGAACCAGAAGAACCATTCCTTTACTTTTTCTTTAAGTGAAAACTTCTGACATAACTGACGACACTACAACTTCCACGATTCATCGGAACAAACCTATGCCTATCAACTGAAACCAAACACCTGGGCATCTTTTTGGATAAACAGCTGAACTGACAAAATACACCAACTTATATAATTAAATTATATAATTTTTTGATTAATTTATTTTTTTGCTAATTTTAATTTGACTCTGATTTTCATTTGTTTTTTTATTGTAATAAAATTTCCTTTTAATGTTTGCATGCCTTATTGGTAGATTGTACAGGGATCTCAACATTTTGTGAACACCTTCATTTATGTACCTACTCTCAAAGCGAATAAATGATTATGATTATGATTATGATTATGATTACATCACTACAAAAGCCAGCATATCCCTGTGGAAGTGCAAGCGACTGCTTGGCAGGAACTGGGGGATTAGCCCCAAGGTCACCTACTGGTTATACACCATAGTCATCCGACCAATTATCACATACGGCTCACTGAACAGAAGAAGTAATTTTTCGGGACCACGACAAAAGCCCGATTTTGTTTTAAATTTTTTTTTGATGCTCTGGCTTAACTCCTCCATAAAACCACCCTTTGCTACTGGTATAAACCGACTGATCGAAGACGACTCCGGTACCGGGGTCGGAGTCTTCTCACACGACCTCATAAATATATCCAGACCATTGGGAATGTTCAACACAGTCTATCAGGCGGAGTGTGTGGGCATCACACAAGCGATCCAACCCCTAGAAGCCAGGAGGGTTACGGACAAACTTGCTGGACGAGGATCCAGCACTGCAGTATGTGGACCCGAGCCTATCGTACCCATCCCCTTCAACCAAATACGCAGGTGGCTACAGGAGTTCACCCACACTCAAGCGGGGAACTGGTGGTCCTCGACACCGGGCTGCAGGCAGTCCAAGGAAGCTATGCCATCCTTGGATAGCAGGCTAACCAGGCGTTTATTACGGGGACCGTCACGGGACACTGCTCGCTAAACAAACACTTCCACACAATAGGCATAACGGACAGTCCTCTGTGCAGGGCGTGCATGGAGGCTGAGGAAACCGTCGCGCACATGCTCTTTGAATGCACAGGCGTCACCTAGCTTAGAACAGAAACCCTCGGGTCACCTAGATCCTACACAGATGTTCTGAATAGACTAGGAGATCTGGAGGGAGGTGGGCTGGTTGGAATAACCACCAAATGGCCGCCATGGCCCACACACAATGGTCCACCTTATGGACTAAGTGCAAAAACAGAACCCTTTAACATAGAACAACATAGAACATTTCGTACCACAACCCATCCCTCTGACGTCCAGACCAACAGCACAGACACAAAGACCAAGACGATACAACCGACACTGACACAGAGGAACGACACGGACATTGCCCAACTAGAGGAGGTCATACCATGCCGCCCAAATCACCTGGCTGGAGGGAACCATTACCCCCCTCGTCGCCGGGTGACACGACAATAAGTACATAGAGGAGGTAGTGGAGACTGTCCAATGGATCCATCTCCGATTAACTCCACTCAACCGCCATCATCGACCCTCAACATCATCCAAACCAACCTCCAGCATAGACTGCCACAGCTAACTTACACAGGGCACTGGAGGTATTACTTTGGAGCCATCGCACATATACTAGAGTCGTGGATCAGAAACAACATTTTAAATGAAACCGCTGTGTATGCAGATTCAGGCAGTAGACTGTGACATTTGCTGTCCTGGACAACAGCATGTTGTGCAAAAATTATTAGGCTATATACTTTCTTGACAGAGACATAAAAGTAATTAAGTTTTCTTATTGTGCATTAGTTTCAAAGCTCTCACGAAATATTCAAAAAACTTAGATGCCATACCAATAACTTTAACGCCATGTGCATGTCCAACATTAATCCAGCCAACAGGAGGTATTGTAACCAAGTGGTGACTAAAGTAACAAAATATATCTATTCCAGCCCAGTTGTAGAATGTGTATGCTTCTGAATTACTAGTCCCATCAATAAAACTGAAAAAAATTAAATAAATTTAGGAGTAAAAAAAAAATTGTACCACACACTACAATCACAATGCGTACGTCAATACTTAATTGCATCACTAAGTAAAATTTTGTTTTGATAAAAAGTTATGAGAAGAAGAAACAAATTTATGATATTACAATTTTCAATTATCTTTACCAGTCATCGTGATAACCATTGGCCATATCATGGCATACCAATGTTTTGGGTAAATTTTTGGATTCATAGCGTTTAGCTTCCTCTGAGTCTGGGTCGAAATGACAGAAAGTTTCGGGTTCTTCAAGTGAATGTTGACCTTTATTTATCTCTTTATTTCGGATTAGAAAATCACTATGCGGCGTTAATTCTTTACATAAAGTTCTCCAAGGTGGTGGATTTTCTAAAAACGTCGTCATATCACGGCAGGAATCCAGAGGTTTGCAGATGAAACGTGGGTCAGTCTGCAATTTTAGTTTCTCTATTTGAGTAAGTCTTTTCACTTTTGGTTTTGACATTTCTAAATCACTTTGCACTGATCATAAGAACACCGAATAATATTAAAAATTAAACACGTAGTTGCAACTAAAAATACAGAAAATATATTATCAAACTTATTTGTTTACGTCCCATTCGGTAGCCGTTATCTTGATAACTGTCAAATCGACACAACATTGACAGTTAGAGATGTGTCCCTCCCTCATGAGGTCCCTCGTTTGAGGTACTCGTGATCGCACAATGAAAGAGTTACTCGAATTTTAACAATGAAGCACCTCACCACACCTCACTCGTTCACGCGTCCTCAAAATTTGACATTGACAATATGAAATCGTGGCGAGGGGCGAGGCGAGCGAGTTCGAGACTCGCGAGTACTCACGAGTCGCGAGTGAGTATTGAGTGATTGAGTGTCAGAGCGAGCTCAGTGAGCGAATGATGAAAGATGAACCGACTTACAATTGTTTAGTTGTTTACAGAATTAGAGAATGAGTACATGTTGGAACAAAATATCAACAATTCACTTCACGTGCACCTCCAAGGTCAACATTAGGTAAACTATTAAAATTATTAGTCAAAACGAATTTTAAAGCAAATATTCTCATTTCAGATAATTATGGTTAATTATTATGAACTCTAAAAGCATTAGCATTAGATTGGTAATCAAGTGATAATGATTCGTTTATTTTGGCGGTCTAAAATTTATGAGCAAAAGAAAATGATGTGTGTGAAAGATGAGGGAGATGTAAATAATCGGACGGAGAGTCGTGATTTCGTGAATACTCGTGAGTTGTCGTCGCGCCCGCCCGTCTCGTTCCCTCAGACGTTCGGCAGTAATCGGCAGAGTTCGGCTCGGGCGCACGAGGCGTGAGGTGAATACCGTTGCACGAATCCTCACCTCAAATGAGGGTACCTCGTGAGGACCTCACGAGGAAAAGTGAGGTACTCACTCAACCTCAAATAAAATTGATGAGTTACCCATCACTATTGACAGTGACACAAGGAACTAAGGAAGCCGCAATAGTGGAAAAAAAATATCGACGAAATATCGATGTAGCGATACATCGATATTTTTCGTTCGATATATCGAAATTTTTTGCCGATATCCACACATTATTTCGGTACAGACGCCAGCACATCAAGCTATCCGAAACTGTCAAATTTTCTCAATCAACTTTGAACCTTAAGTTTCAGCGATAAAGTTAAAACTCTATTAAATAAATTTGACAGCTTGTAGTAGCCTGATGTGCTGGCGTCTGTACATCGATTATAAAATATCTAGTGTCGAAAATTTTGCAACTACGATATATTTCCAATAGCAAAACCGATGTGACTAAAACCACTGCACGCTTATCATGACCACAATAGAAACGGGTCATCACGGGTCTTGTCGACGGAAGAATAGACAAAATCACAGATTATGATTTTTGTCTATTCTTCCGTCGACAAAACCCGTTGTGATGCTACGCGTGCGGTGTGGACTTCAGAGCCGTAAAATATTGGACTTATTTTTATGAATGTTTTATTATACATCAGAAGTAGTGATGGGCGGAGGATAAATACTCGGAGGATAATAACTCGAGAATTTATCAGAAATGGATAAATACTCGTTTTCACTAATTTTTATCTGATATTTACTTAAAATTATAGATAAAAATATTTTTTGCGCATCCAATGGTTATTTTTTATTTAGTATTGTTATTTGGGCCTTCCAAAATACTACATTATTTAGTTCTGATGACACTGGTGACATTTAACCGCCTATCTGCTTGACCCAAAGACTTAACACGTTGACGGACACTGAGTCACACCACTTTGACACTAATTTCTTGTATGAAAAAATTGTCGCTGCTATACCAGTTCTGTCACATCTGTTCTCTAAGAACATACCTATGGAATTGGACAATATCTGCAATAGCAACTTATGCTATAACAGCTCTGTCGCCACACACAGAATTTTGGATAATATATAAGACAGAGCTGCCATGACAGTTGTTCTGTTATGGAAGCTCTGTCACCACACACAATATATTAGTCCTAATATGGAAGTTTCGATCTCCATCTGATGTTGTTTAGACAGTTCTAGCTGTTGATCAGGATACACCGGGACCGGAGAGGTTTCTAGACTTTGGATAATTTGACGCCTTGCTAATTAAATTATTGTCAAATAAGGAAGTTTCGAAATCCACCTGATTTTGTGTAAGCTGTTCTGACTGACACATGACGTGTGATCGGAGTCGTCAGTCAGAGGTCTGGTCATAATATTGCGAGTATTGTTTTGGTTGTTGCCTGAATCTTCAGATGAATCTCCGTCTCTCTCTGGGACATAATCTTCATCGGAGCCGTATTCCCCGTTAGAGTCATAATAGGGATCCACTATAGACTCTTCAGATAAATCCCCACATTGGCAGTCTCTGCTATCACTTCTCGTAGATCTCTCAGCCTCAGAAAAAGATTTTTCTTGTGAAAACTCCCCCGTAGACGCTTCATCAAAAAGTCTTTGTAATTTATCTTCCTCCTGCACATTCACTGCAAATCGTTTTTTTTTTACTTTTTATCTTTGGAGGCATCTGCAAAGAATAAAATAAATAGTTTGTAGCATAGATTTTTCAATATAATTACAATTAGCAATGAGTAAACCAATTTTCCTATTTTTGAGATCAACAACATCATACACGTATTTTATTGACTTTAATTGTACCACAAAACATAAAAACTGCAATACAATAACGTAATTGATGTTACATTTCTATTTCAATTGCTAATTTACGAATAAAACTAAAAATAAGCTACTTACATTGATTATAAATCGCATTAATTTCGCGCCAAAACGTCGCAACTTGAACACTTCTACACAGCGCGACACTCGCACGACAACTAACAGAAATGTCCATAGTAACGCGACTGGTATAGCCGCTCTGCCTATGCGGAGTGAAGAGATTTGATCGCATAAAAAAACTGCTCAAAGTGACACTGAGCAAATTGGGAAAAGTTGACAAGTGACACTAAAGAACGCTTTTCATAGTTTTGTACGAATGAAACATCTGCCTTAGCAGCTCTGCCCAGAGAGCGGCGGCCAACTTGCACTGCTATAGCCACTCTGTCACTGAATAAAGTTCAAAAACGAATGTCATGGCAGTTCTGTCCGTCAAAGTGTTAAGGCGCAACTAGCCGATACTTTTTCCATACTTTCGGGGGGGGTTTTACTCCACTGTTACACATTGTACACCCAAAGTAAAACATGAAATCGTTTTGTCTTATTATTAATTTTGTCTGTACAGAAGCAGAATAGTAAAAAAAAAGCAATTAAAAAGTTATGAGCCAACAAAGATTCGTTTTTCCTGCTAATTTTAATGCAACTTTGGGAGTAAATAAGTAATAAAAGAAGTATAAAATCTCCAAAACAAAGCTCGTTCCGACAAAGCTCAATTGTCGAAGATTATAATAAACTTTATTCGTAATTGATTTATGCAGTAGTTTTTTCATAAAACTCCACCTTCCAAAGGACTTTTCGTAATTTTTTACGCGCTCGTTTTACTAAAATCGTTCTGAACGGTGTTTGTGTGCGTGCGAACTAGAGTTTGTACATATAGACCAGCGTCTAACTGCTCATCACTGATACTATCTCTGTCGGACACGATGCCAGGTGAGATAGCGTGCTTTTTGACCAAGCCCACCAATGAGTTCGAGCCCGCGACTAGTTCAACCTTAAGGTATAGGCGTGTATAGGCGTGTTGCCACACCGAGCGCTGAGTGCACTCAGCGCTCGGTGTGGCGCCGTGTTCGAGTTCGCAACAAGTCCATCGTCATCCTGAGGATGCCTCGTTGAGACGTGAAACACGTGTCGATTTCTTTCAGGAGTTTTTTATGGCTCTTTAGAAATAGCTAACCGGAACAAGTTACTAAATATATCCACGTCTATTGTATTTTATAATGGATTTCCGCAAGGTCACGCCTGAATCAATTAATTATCTTAAGGTATCGAGTTAAATCAAGACAAAAAAACTAAAAGCCATGGATTTTATTAACAAAATGGTTTTGTTGTTAAATGTGGAAGTAAGTGATGCCAGAATTAGCTGCATGTAAGGCCAAATAACGCACAAATGTATAATTTTATCTAACTTTGAGAGTGATTGACGAAAATATGCATGATTTAGTGAAATCATTGTTATTGTAGGCTTTTTTTATTGTTAAAGTGACTAAGTACGGTACAAATCTATATTTTCAGATTTAAATTTATTTAAATCCTTTTGTTTGTAAAATGACAAAATTTACGTTACATAACATAAAGAAAACTGTAAATAGTATTTATCCGCTGTTTTGGATAAATACTCAAGTAAAAACGAATATTTATGAGTACTTATCTATTTTGAGTATTTATCCCATCGATCACTAATGATTTATCCGGATAAAATCCTAATTCTGATTAGTGTTGGGATTTTGATTACTTAGTGATGTTCCTAGTTTTGATTCTCGAAACCCTAATTTAAACTACGGTACATTATTTTCTATAGTATGCCAAGAATTCAATAAAGCATGTCCTGTAAAAACAGTAACAATCAATACCAAACCAAAATTTAATGAATGGGCCACTCCTGGCATTAGAAAAAGCAGAGGTATTTTATATAATTTGTATAACGAAAAATAATTATGTAAGAAACTATTCTAAGATATTTAAACAAGTTGTTACTTTTGATTTAGCTTGGGCGCACCCAAGCTAAATCAAAAGTAACAAAATTAATGTTTCTAACGATAAAATAAAGGCTGTGTGGCAGGTAATTAATAAAGAAACTGGAAACACAAAACAGCGAGGTTAGAAACTCAGAATGAATTGTTTTTAAAAAATGAGAATAAAACCATTTCAGATAAGTTAAAAGTTGCTGAGATACTAGAAAATTTCTTTACCAACATCCCAATAGAGTTTACGAAATCTCTCCCCTCATCATCTATACTAGCTGAATCTCTTTAAAAAACACTGCAGTAAAGACATTCCAAGTTTTGAATTAAAGCCCATTTCTTTTGTCACAATTTAAAAAGCATTCAAAAGTCTTAACATAAAAAAATACTGAAGACTTATGGGGGATTTCCGTTAAGGTTCTTGAAGATATCATTGACACAATTGCCCCTGTCCTAACAGGCATAATTAATCAATGTTTAGATAGCGGTACGTTTCCTGATTTAATGAAACATAGTAAAGTAGTACCAATTTTCAAATCGGGTGGTAAGACTCAAAAAATCAAAATCAAAATATTTTATTTCACATAAACCTACATGGGCACTTATGAAACGTAAGAAGCTATGGGCACTTATGAAACGTAAGAAGCTAGGTGCACGGTTCCAATTGGTCGTTTCCTATGGAGAAGAGCCGGCAAGAAACTCCACGGTTACTCTTTTAAAAATAATTGGCTTTTACAATACTTTCAAATAACAGTGTTTCTAGGTATGGGAGGACAGTGTACTGTGTGTACTGATCCCTCTAATTAGAGACCAATATCTGTGCTACCAGCATTGAGTAAAATATATAAAAAAAATCATGCTAAACCAGTTCTAATGGTATTTTACATGGTCACCAGTTTGGTTTCACGAAAGGTAGGTCGACGACTGACGCAGGAGTAAAACTCATCAGTCATATTCTGGAATCCTGGGAGAAGTCTCAGGATGCAATTGGCATTTTCTGTGACCTCTCAAAAGCGTTTGACTGCGTTGACCACAATACACTGATCTGTAAATTACACCACTACGGAATTCGTGGACAAGCTGCTGATCTTGTTATTTCCTATCTATCAAACAGGCAGCAAAAAGTAAATGTTAATGGGGCGACGTCTTCGGGGTCTCTAGTTAAAATGGGCGTGCCTCAAGGTTCAATTCTCGGCCCTTTCTTATTTCTAGTTTAAATAAATGATCTTCCTTACATGATGACTAATTTATCGGATATAATTCTAGTTGCTGACGAAATTTCTCTTATTTTTAAAACAGACAGAAAAGATACAGATATCTTACATTTCAACGATAGTCTGGCTGTTCTTTCATAATCGTTCGCAACTATTAATCTTTTACTTAATGCGGGCAAAGCTAAATGTATTAGGTTCTCATTACCAAATGTATCTCAAGTAGGTCTAAATCTAAAACTTGATGGCAAAAACTAAATGCAATAACGGAAACTATATTCTTAGAAATTACTTTAGATTCAATATTGCAATGGGGCGCCCACATTAGAACTCTTTCAGGTAGATTAAGTTCAGCTGCATATGCAGTAAGAAAAATAAGGCAGTAGACTGATATAGCCTAGCTAGGTTAGTATACTTTGCTTATTTCCACAGTATTATGTCTTATGGCGTTCTGCTGTGGGATCGGCAGCTGACGTAGATTCAATTATCATTTTACAAAAGAGGGCAATCCGCGCGATATATAAAATGGGTCCTCGCGAGTCCCTTAGAGAAAAATTTAAAGAAATTGATATACTGACTCTGCCTTCTCTTTATATCTTAGAAAGTATTTTGTATGTTCGCAAAAACTTAGGACTTTTTAAAATAAGAAGCGATTTCCATAATATAAATACACGTATAGTAGACATGAAATTGTGAAACCCAAATTTAGATTAACTAAAACAAGCAAGTCATTTCTTATAAACAGTATCCGCTTTTATAACAAGTTGCCAATGTCGATTACAGAACATAGCGATGGGAAGTTCAAAACCCACATCAAATGTGTCCTTATCAAGAAAGCATATTATAAAATTAAAAACTACGTTGCAGACAAGGAAGTTTGGCAATAATTCCTTCTGCACATTCATGTTACTTCCCTGGTACCTCATCATTAACGGCATAATTATGTAAGAGTCTATTAACTGCTCCCAAATTACCTTGTTTATTTTAATCTTTAATTTTTCATTCGTCCTTGACATAGTTATCCTATTACTTGATACTAAATACACCTACGATTTAATTTCAACTCTTTATTAGTGACTTTTGGACATGACAATTATTCAGATTGATTACAGTTGTAATAGCAATCATGTAATTGCGTTTTATTAAAATAAGTTTTTACTTTTATTAATTTATTAATCTTTTGTATAGATTCTTTTCTATTTTTAACCGACTTCCAAAAGGAGGAGGTTCTCAATTCGACTGTGTTTTTTTTATGTTTTGTTACGCGACTACTCCGCCAATTATGAATTGATTTTGATGATTCTTTTTTTGTTTGGTAGATCATACTTCAAAGGTGGTCCCATATAAATTTTATTAACTTTGCTTGGGTAGTTTTTTACTTAGCTTCAATAATACGTATTTTTTCCCACTTAGTATGTGGATGATATGATAACATCCTGTCACTGTTATTTACATAGCAGGTAGTGGTATTCGAATTTGTGTGGGGTATGTACCACAACTAAAAAGAGAAAAATAAAACTTTCAACAAAAAAAAACAACCGACTTAAAAAAAAAACACTACAAAGTGAAAAATTACTTTAATTTCGGAAGTCGGTAACAAAGAACGAAAATTCAAAACCAAAGACACCAGCGTTCTCACATTCACAAAAGTTTTTTGTGAATGTGAGAACGCTGTACACTTAGTGGATTGTAGATCTGTTGACCATTTTCTATTTTGTTAAGTACCTGGTAGGTACTTAGTTTATTGAACGACCTACACTGTCCTCCCATACCTAGTAACACTGTTATTTGAAAGTATTGTAAAAGCCAATTATTATTTTTAAAAGAGTAACCGTGGAGTTTCTTGCCGGCGCTTCTCCATGTACATCGCACACGTCTCCACAAAGTAGGCAACTCATTCATGGGTCAATGTATACGCTTTTACAACAAACTCCCCATTGACATTCGAAACTTACCCATTAAACGATTTAAAATTTGTATTAAAACCAAACTTTGTAAAAAAGGGTACTATACAATTTCAGATTATTTAGAAGATAAAAAAGCTTGGGATTGAACTGCTCGCTCTGCTAAGCCTTGTGATAAAACCATAAAACTAGACATTTTAATTATTATGTAAAATCAACATATATACCAGTTTTATAAACACATTGACATTGTTGAAAATTATATTCAAAATGAAATGATTACCTACTTTGTAAAGTATTATATTATTTTAACTATTGTGAATGTGAGGACTATGTGGATATTGTTTTTATTTCTCTGCTAGTTTTAGTGATGGTCTGGCAGTTTGAGTAGTTTATGCGGCCTACCCAAATGTCCTTTCTTTGGTATTGTTCGTCGAGTTGAGCTCCTTAAGTTCTGAGTTGAGCTCCACGATTACTGACAAATGCTTGCACTGACTGGACAGGTCCACTCAAATTTGTGTGGTTCTTTCCTCAAAAGACCTTTTCAGACACTTATCTACATGGTCCTCATATGGCTTGACCAAGATTATGTCTGGACTTTAAAAGAGACTGCGACCTCTGAGTTTGTTTCGGCCTTTCTTCTCAGAGTAGTCTGATAGGAAACGCCGAACTCATCTAGATTTTTTTATTTTTTTTTCTTATATGACCTGTAAAAGTGATTTCGATATCCTATTTACAGAATAAACAATTTCATTTCATAGGAAACGACCAATTGGAACCGTGCACCTAGCTTCTGACGTTTTATAAGTGTGCCCATGTAGGTCTAAGTAAAATTAAATATTTTGAATTTGAATTTTTGACCTACTTTGATATTTATATTAATAAAAACAAATAATAGAATTTGATAAAACATTTTTTTTTTCCCTGGTATTTCGAATTGTTTTAGGTTGTTGTTGTGAGGAGCTTGTGGCTAAGTATTAACAGCCGCACGGATCAATCTATCAAGTTACGCTTGCCGGGGTTGGTCCGTGTATAGGTAACTATGTTTACATACCGTGACTCCTCCGTGCCTCGGAAAGCACGTTAAGTCGTCAGCCGGTCCCGGCTGTCAATAGCGGCTCATCCACTCACGTTCATTCCTGCCGGAATCTACAATCCTTAAGGAATGAACGCCAGTGGATTTGCAAGACCGAGAAAGAAAGACGGTATTAAAATTCAACCTTATCCCGTCACGAAAGACACGACGCGATAACTGATCAAGTTTTTATTTTTTTTTATTTTAACTTACCCTGTCCCACTGCTGAGCAAAGGCCTCCCCAAATCCTTCCAAGCATCCTTTTCCAGGGCCACCTCCATCCAACCCTTGCGGTACGCGTCTAGGTCGACTCGCCACCTCTTCTTGGGCCGGCTTCAAGTTAGTACCTGTTTATTTGAAAGAATGTAGGTTAGTGGCTTCAACTGTTTTATTTTATCCCGTCGCGTTTCTGTTCAGTTTGTACAGACGCCAGCACATCAAGCTACTACAATCTGTCAAATTTATTTAATAGATTTTCAAGTTTATCGCTGAAGCATAAGGTTCAAAGTTGATTGGGAAAATTTGACAGTTTCGGGTAGCTTGGTGTGTTGGCGTCTGTACTACAAGACAAGTCGGAAGAAATGAACATTAGTGGATGGGCCGCTAATCTTTGACAGTCGTTACAGATCGTCAGAAGCCCGAAAGTCTGATAACCAGTCTTAACGTATTACCCACTCACTGGGTTGTGGAGGTCAGATAGGCAGTCGCTCCATGTAAAATACTGGTATTCAGCTGCATCCGGTTATACTGAAAGCCGACCCCAACATAGTTGGGAAAACGCAAGGCAGATTTTGATATCGATGTGTTTTTCGGTATATCGAAATCGATTTCAATATTTTTTATCCGACTACGGCGCAACAAAAAGAAGAGTTATGATTTTGACCGGTATGTATTATGTGTGTATCGCCGTCCCCGGAGAATATAATGATAATTACAAAAACGCAACTTTTTTGGAAAGATAAAAAACATGTTTTAATCGATTGCTCCTTACTTATACACTGGGCTTAATTAAACATATACCTACTATAAAAAATAAATTTACAATTTTGGAATCAAGATTATGTAAGTAATTTAAAGTATTTTTTTAATTTTTTTTTTTTAAATAACTCAAACTCAAACTCAAAGCATTTATTTCAATTAAACCATTTACAGGCACTTTTGAATTGTCAAGGAATCGGTCAGTCAGAAATAGGTATGAAGCTAGTTGCCCATTCCAAAGCGTAGTAGGTACCTATGGAGAAGAACGGGCAAGAAACTCCACGGACACTCTTTTAAATAAAAAATTATTACAAAATATTGGTTACATCATTCATGTTGAAATTATACATGTGAGAACAATGTAGAAAGACGTGCACGTTAGAAGCGTCCGTAATAAAAAGATAAAACAAAGAACAATTCAAAAAATTTAAATAAAATAAAAATAAGCCCTGGCAGCTACGAGATGACCAGTCCCAACTGACGGCGCCCGTTCACGAACATGACGCATGGATTAGCACCATTCAGCTCAACCATTTTGAAGGGAGCTAAATGATCCAACACACGCGCCACCATCAGCGAAATATTTGAGTGAGCATGACATACTCACAGCCGCCAGGGCACATTCAAGTCAATGCAAGACATATTACCCGGTAAATGGTAACTCTTTAGTACATAGTGCTCACACCTGTGCTATGCAATTATATAATACAATGGAGATTGAGTTTATACAATGCAAAGATAGTCTTACAATCTTCAGCAGCTCCAACAGTATTTGCAAATGTTAATCAATTAGTTGTGGAGCAGGACCAGGATGTGGATAGCTCCTAAAAACTGCACAAAAAACGGCACGCGCGGCGTTTTGGCTACACAACTCTACTAATGAGCATTCAGCACCAGAATCGTAAACAAAACAATATAGCTCACCTTTTTGTTCTAACGTGCCTGAGGGTAGTTGTACGACGCAAACATCCACTCGCCGTTCACTGCTTGCAACACGTGCTCAGCCATCCGATTGGCTGCCACTGTTTGTGTACCGGCAGGTATATGTCCTGGTTTCCCACACTTGAAGCACACGAAGGGGCTTCGCTGACGGCTGCGGGGGTCCTTAGCTCGATACTGAAGAGGTCGTAGCTCTTCCTCTGCTGTCAATCGGCTTGCTGCTCCTCTGAGCACCTGACTGATTGCCACAACAAGTTGACCACCTTGCAGTGAATTTCCAGCAAAGCATAAGCCAGCTGGCGCGCACCATGATCGCGCATCCGTACCTGGCTTGTCTGGGTCAAACTCAGGCAGATCCACACGATTATTTGTTTTAGGCGCTTGCAGGGCTTCAATAAGCGCTCACGTGTTTGTATTTGATTGTTCAAACAAGGCACACCAACGGTCACTTTCAGCGTTTTCAATTTGCGCTTGAACCAACACATCCGAATTCTGATGACGGAGAAGGGTAGGTGTTTCTTTCGTTATTATTAGCCATATTTTATGTGAACACCACGTATCCATTACATAATTATTTTTTCTGTCATTGCTTCATTTTTAATTATTTTTACCTATTGTGGTATAGAACCTTATTCCAAGTGCATCGTCTTCACATATAATTAGGTATTCCCCGGTTATTTAACAACACAAATTTTATAAGCTACTAAATTGAAATCGAACTGGTTTTTATTACCTCGCAGTAGGTGCGAAAAGTAGAGTATTCTCTTCGGGGATTTAAGGATAACCTAATCTAACCTAACCTGTCCGAGTCGGGGTGCCCAAAGTCGGGTTATTCCACTAATGCCCATTGAAAATCTCAATCAATGGGGATTTGTTAACTTTTTGTCGACAAATTTCCATTATGACCTCTATCAGACGTATTTGTGTCACAAATCCCCATTGAAATTGCGTGCCACATGCCTTGTGTATCTTAACACGGAAAGTCGCCGGGCCAGGATGGGCTCAGTGTTAAGCACCTTATGGTCTAGCATTATTTTTTCATATATTTTACTCAATGTTGGTAGCACAGATAATTAGAGGGATCAGTCTTACTACCCGATTAGAAAATTGGTACTACTTTGCTATGTTTCATTAAATCTGGAAACGTACCGCTATGTAAACATTGATTAAAATATGCTTGTTAGGACAGGGGCAATTGTGTCAATGTAATCCCCAAGAACCTTAACGTAAATCCTACATAAGTCTTGTGTTTTTTATGTTAAAACTTTTGAATGCTTTTTTATTTGTGACAATAGAAATGGGCTTGAATTCAAAACTTGGAATGTCCTTACTGAAATTTTCTTTTAAAAGGGATTCAGCTAGGATGATGAGGGGAGAGATTTCGTAACCTCTATTGGGATTTTAGAGAAAGTACTTTTCTAGCATCTCAACAACTTCAAACCGCTTCTACCATTTCTTCGAAAAGATGCCCTGACGACGGTCTGCCGTGCCAGTCCCACATAGGGGAGACCGAGGGGAGTTGAAACAATTTTGACATTATTCGTCGTACACAAAAATCTATTAGCTAGAATTATACGATATTAGTACCAATCGATAGCACATTTCTTTCACTATTATATGAGACCAACAAAACAAGCGTAAGTATGAATGCTACCGCGAAAATTTAACTTAAACGTGACAAGTCATTCTGTTTCAAATCCCCTAATACCGAGGTAAGTTGAAACAAGGGTCGAGGGGAGTTGAAACAGGTATTAATTTTGGAGAACTAGGGTTGTATATTAGAAAAAAACTATGAAATTTAAAGGGTTTTATTAAAAAATTAAAATCTAAAATGAACATACATATTTTTAAGTAATTTCTACTCAATTTATAACGAAAAAACTAACCCTATTTTAATTTACATTAAAATAAGGTATTAATCATCGATCACTAATGTTCTTTATTAGTGATCGATGGTATTAATAGATATTCGCAGAGTATCTTTTCCTCTGAAGATGTAAAAACGGTCTTTTCTGGGTATCCTACAGTCGGAGGAGCAGTCGTTTCATGAGGGTCATAAGCCTTTTTTTTCGTACCTGTACAGACGCCAGCACTTCAAGCTACTACAATCTGTCAAATTTATTTAATAGATTTTCAACTTTATCGCTGAAGCATAAGGTTCAAATTTGGTTGGGAAAATTTTACAGTTTTGTCTGTACAATGACGTATGGTTGAGGTTATAGTTGGAGGCAGCATCCCGAAGACTTTTTTGGCGCAATGTCACCTCATCTGCCGCGAGATCATATATTTCTCGGCTCGCCGTACCTCTGTCAGTTTTTCTTTCGTAGTCCGTAGGTATGATAAAACACGAAAAAGCGAAAGAAAAAGTTAACTACCTACACCATATTAGCAAATCAGTCATACAAAAGAGCACCGAGGAGAGTTGAAACAAGCTGTTTCAAATCCCCTCAGTAACAAAAATCGTTCCACCCGTTAGAAAATTACAACCTAAAAGCAAACCACAAAACAATGACTTGCACCATCACTATTCATTCAATCCTTAGTTAATGAGCTTTCGAAACATACATAACACAAGCCAAAACACTAACACATTATCAAACTATAGGTAGCTAAAAAAAACGAACAAAACTTACTTTTCGTGTTTTTTTTGACATGGGTGTCAGATCTCCACAACCGCAAGCCTTGAGGCGTAGACGCATATTGAGGGGCCCGCGGGCGGTGGGGCACGGCTAAACAGCGTTGTTGCCAACTCGATAACGGTTATAGATTCCGCGCAATTGACGTTGTTTCAACTCACCTCTGTTTCAAAACCCCTCGGTCTCCCCTACTGAACTTAGCCCGCGCCCCCCTGTGAGCACTGCCGACGTGTTTATCCCAACCTGCAACGCTCTTACGATACCTCGATTTCTTTTGATGTGAGGATCTAGCTGCCAACCTTAAGGAATCTACTATGACACTGTACAAGTCATCAATCATTGCTTTATTGGTCAGAATCTGTACAAAACTACCCATCACAAGATTCTAATTGCACTGGGAAATCTATATTGCATCTATCTTTCCCCCCACTTGACACCGTCGGATACTTGAGCACACGGCTGTACAGATTTTTGTTTTACTCGATTAAAATTACAATTAACGAGAAGCGGAAAATGGTCGGCCCAATAAATGCATACTTTGGTGACCAGGACGAGGAACACACAATGGTCCAACCATCTTCGACTTCCGTTAGCCTCACTAATGAACGTATCTAATAGGTGTCAGAACTCATTTTATTTATATCTAAACAAAACTATTCTTGTTCAAAACAAAAACTATTCAGCTCATTAAAAAACAATTGATTAGGGTGCGCATTAAATCACCCAAAACAATAACTGATAATCTATAATTGCACTGATAGTTAGCCTAAGCAGTCCGTGAATTCAGTTAAATTTTCCGCAATATCTACAGGTAAGTAGGTACACACTAAATACTAGCACATGACGGTCAATAAACGACACTTTATGCAGCGATAATAACCTAATTCCCTCCATCGACTTGCAATTGAACGATGCAAGGACGGTGTTATGCTCAATATCATTGTTCGTCCTTTCCATTAAATTGTATTTTTATTGATTGCCTCACCCAGTTCTGGAGTGTCAACTGATATCATACATTTAATAATGAGCAAGTGCACAGAGCAAAAAAAATAGGCAGTTAAGGGGACTGCCGACAGAAGTGAAAACTTCAAACTGGTATTAGCGCCATCTATCGTACAGAGTTATACGTCCTGTAGAGCTTCATCTCTTTCCCACACTGAAGTAATATTAAAATAATACTGCTTTATGAGCTGGTGGTAGGCCCCCAGGTCGGTGACGCGAATTCATAAGTTTATCTCCTACTAAAAATCGCTCAACGCGCCTAAAGAAGTTTTCACTTCAATAATGCCAGCGAACAATTTACTAAAAACATGTACCTAATTATTTTAAAGATTATATTCGATTTAAAATAACAATAATTTAGCGCTAGCAGTTTTTATGGCATTTCTGTGTGACTATTGTGCCCTAAATATGATAAGCAAACATGAATTTAGGACAGAGTTGATAACGCTTGTTCTATTTTGTTCTGTTTCATTTAATATTCCCTTTGTGTAATTTCCTTGATTGATTAAATAATACCTAGCTGCGCACTGCGGTTTCAATCGTATGACGATTGTAAGGGATATTCACACGGGAACCGTGTATTTTCTTGCAATGTCTTTATTCATATGTCATTGTCTCAAGAATAACGTAGCGACACGTACGAATAGCGTTGTAAAAATATCAGTGAAATATTTTTTGTAATCGGTTCCTTATCACCCAGCTCAGGAAAATAAGATTTCTACGTGCGAAATAATCCCAGAGAAAAATAATTCTCATCGGGATTATCT